>CAKJTW010000008.1:39602500-40852500 GCA_917880005.1 Nanger dama
CCCCTGCCCTTAAGAAGCTCAGAGTCATAGAGCAGAGGCTCTATAACTATTGGGATTAAATTACCACAAACACAAGCCAATGACTGGTAGCTTCAACCAGGTGTGCAAGAAATGGTCACTCTGCTCAAAGTATTAAATTGTGAAGAGAATACTGGACTGATACCTAAGGGCCCTGAGGTTTCCCCAGACTGCCAATAATTTGCTATATGCCATCTAGCAAACAATATTTCATCAATCTGTTCATAAATAAAATCAAGAGCCTGAGCCACATCTGTGAATACACAACTTTGTACTGCCAAACAAGTACCTGGAGAACATGAAATGGAGCAGGACCCTGTGGAGCTCTCCCAGGTACAAATCCTTTCTAGGTCCCCCATATACTTTTCGTAGGAAATAGGCTACATTCAGCTTCCTTGACCTTCCCTAAGTTCCAAAGGGCAGATTCAAACAGTTGCTTATCAGGAAAGAAAAGGAATGCAGAAACAAAGGTTTCCATATGAACTAAATGAAGTAATGTATATGAAGGACTTGGCATCATGCCCCTAGATTGTAAGACACAGCTATACAGATGGAACAGTGTAAACTGGAATAGGATGGGGCAGGAGGATCATTGTCTCTGGAGGCTTAATCCTAGGCAGAGCCTCTCAGATCATGGAAGTATATTCCCAGCTGATCCTGCTAGCCTCCTCCCCATTGCAGCCCTTGGTTTTCTGAGGCTCATATCTGGATCAATTGTCATCAGAAGGCAACATTCAAGAACATGAAATTTGGAATCACACATCTGACTCAAACGTTGACGAGCCGTGTGATCCACTGCAAGTTAGTCAACCCCTGACCTTGGTGTCCTCAACCCCTCAGAGTCTCAGTGTCCTCATCTGGAATAGAAAGACAGTATCTGCCTTGAAAATCTCATTTAATCTTTGTAAGAGTTTATTGGTCAAGGTACTCTGAGGAGCAGATGGCAAGTCATAATTAAATGAGTAAGGAATTTATTCAAATGGAGAATACTGCTCAATGGGCAAAGAGTATCTGTTCTGGGTGATGAAAAAAATTGGAAACGGACAGTGGTAGTGGTTGTACAGCATGGTGAGTATAATGCCACTGAATTGTGTGCTTTGTTTAAACGGCAAATTTTACCTTATGCTATGTATTTTATCACAATTCGTAAGAAATGGGCTTATTAGAGGAAACACGTGTGAGACAAAATGGGGAGGGACTTAGGAGAGGCTGGGAGAACCATCAGACTGGAATGCAGATACTGACCCCAAGTGAAGAAAAGAAAAGGAAGAAAGGTTGGGTAGAAGGGTCATAGCCTAGAATGCACGTCTAAGAAACTTTTAGCAAGGCCATCAAGGAGTCCACTGTCTCCCACTGATTCCTAAGTACCCCTCCAACTCTCCAGCTGGCTTGGAGTAGCCCAAGGGAAGCGTGCAGTTGGCGAGAAGTCACTGGTGGATTTCAGAACACAGCAGCTGGGACCATCAGTCAATTATGTCCTTGGTAACTAGACATCTGAAAGGCAAGTTCTCATGGCTGAGCTCCCACAGGGATCCTATAGGTTAAGGCACTTGTCACAAAAAGACAGTAGAAAGTAAAAGTAGTGGTAATTTCTATACCAACTATCAACATCATTGTCAGTTATCATCACCAATATCTTTATCTCTGTAAATTTTGTTCACAGTAACATACAGCCAATTCAAATTAAACATTTTCAATACTTGGTGCTAGTTGTAATAAGTAATTGATTGTAATACTCATGTGAGCATCTTAAATTCCATTGTAAACATTAGAATTGCTAAAGCTCTATTTTTTATAGGTGCAGGGAGACAATAAGGTGTGACTCAAAAATAACACAAGAATTGTGAATGAAATTTAGGCAGAGCCTTCAAATCCTGCAGTCTTCAGTCTCTTTAAAGGATAGTATTGGCCTCCACTGTCTTGTCCCATTACTCATCTATCATCTGCCAAAACCACTTCAAAGTAACCAGGCAAGAGAGAGGTCGGCGTGAACTTTCCCACATCAAAAGTGAATCAGGAAGCAGTTTCAAAGTAAGTAATCCCATCCTGTTATTCATGGCAGCAAGATTTGAACCCCACAACTTACCCACAACATTTAGACACCTGGGGTGTCTCCTTTGCCTGAAGATTATACATGCTTCATTACACTGTTCCCTTAAAAAAGAAGACTATGACACTCAATTGAGTATAGTAGGAAGAAATCATTCCTCGGTCTTCTCATAAGGAGAAGCTAGTCAATTTTGTAAAAAATCAGAGTGGGTGACATAGAAAGAAAGGTATTCAGAAAAACATAGGTTTAGACAGCAATTCCACTTCGGCAGTTATTACCATTCTCTAGTCATTTAATTTGGCAGAATCCTGTGTCTTTAACCTGTTCCTTTAGCAGAGAAATGAATCTGAAGGGGAACGGTAAAATCTTAAACATAGACGTCCCTTTCAATCATCATGTTTCCCACCAAGGTTTCTGGTCTTCACTTCATGATTCCATCGACTTTTCTGTGAAACACCTCTCTGTCTAACCAAAGAGATTAGGCACATGATCCTTGACTGGCCCATGCCAGAGTCATGTGACTCAGGCAAGCCAGGGAGGGTTCTTCCCTGACATGTTTACTACATCAGGGAAGTGGGTGGGACCCAATGGCTTCTTTCTTTCCTCTATGGTAACTAACCTTGGACAATTTAAGTCTGAACTTTCCTTTATCAGATGATGAAAAAAACATAGGAGTAGAGAATCAAATGAACAAAGCGAAGCAAACAGAAAATAAAATTAAGAGAGAGGTCAGTTCTGATGATACTTCAAACTTCTGGTCTAGTTTGTGCTGAAGTCACTCTACTGCATTCCCCCTTTTCTAACACTAGCAGATGGGTTGTACTGCATAATATGTCAAGAACCCACTAGAAAAAGCAGCTAGAAGAGGCCTGAAACAAAGCCTCTGAATTAGGTAATGGAGTTACATTAACAGAACATGTTTTTTAATATCTCCTAATAATTTCTCCATTGCTGACAATAGCAGTTGTGTTGATACAGTAACTGAGGCACTTCCCTGCTGTGAAAGACACGGCCCTATTGAGGATGACAAACTTCTAAAATTCAGTCAGTACTTATTCCTTTGAGATGCAACATCACCCAGTCCCTTGGATCAAGGAGGCATAACAAAAACAATTAAGTTTCTCAATGACTCTGTAAATCATATGGTGCTGAGGGAGATCACGGTTATTAAGAGAACCCTTGATCAACATGATGGGCTTCCCTGCTGGCTCAGATGGTAGAGAATCTGCCTGCAATGCAGGACACCCGGGTTCGATCCCTGGGTATGGAAGATTCCCTGGAGAAGGGGATGGCTATCCACTCCAGTGTTCTTGTCAGGAGAATTCCATGGACAGAAGAGCCTGGTGGGCTACAGTCCATGGGGCTGCAAAGCGTTGGACATGGCTGAGCAACTAACACTTTCACTATCATGATCAACACAACAAAGGTAAATACAGGGTGTTATGGGATCCACATATGTGATCACATCAAGTCCGGAGTGGGGGTCAAGATTTCCTGGAGGAAATACATCTAAGTTGAGTCTTTTAGGAGAAGTCAGAGTTATCCAAATGAAGCAGAGAAACAGTGAACTGATGTGGTTCAATATAGCTGAACAGAGGTGAACACTTAGAGAGGTGCTGGAGCAATGAGAGAATAGGCTAGAAAAAGAAGCAGATCCACTCATAAGGAGGCTTGTGGATGACATGCAAGTGCCAGGACTTGATCCCGGGACAGCAGGGAGCCACTGAAGAATTGTAGAGCTATACATGATGCTTTTGGCAAATGGCAATACATTTCTGTGAATTAAGTCAAGCTGTTGTAATAATAAAGAAGAAAGATAAAGGTGGCCCCTACTGATACAGTTCCATGGTGATATAAAGAGTAGTTCATTTAAGAGCTCTTAAAAGAAAAGTTATGACCAACCTAGATAGCATATTCAAAAGCAGAGACATTACTTTGCCAACTAAGTTCCGTCTAGTCAAGGCTATGGTTTTTCCTGTGGTCATGTATGGATGTGAGAGTTGGACTGTGAAGAAGGCTGAACACCGAAGAACTGATGCTTTTGAACTGTGGTGTTGGAGAAGACTCTTGAGAGTCCCTTGGACTGCAAGGAGATCCAACCAGTCCATTCTGAAAGAGATCAGCCCTGGGATTTCTTTGGAAGGAATGATGCTAAAGCTGAAAGTCGTACTTTGGCCACTTCATGCGAAGAGCTGACTCACTGAAAAAGACTTCTGCTGGGAAGGATTGGGGGCAGGAGGAAAAGGGGACGACAAGAGGATGAGATGGCTGGATGGCATCACTGACTTGATGGACATGAATCTGAGTTAACTCTGGGAGTTGGTGATGGACAGGGAGGCCTGGCGTGCTGCAATTCATGGGGTCGCAAAGAGTCGGACACAACTGAGCCACTGAACTTAACTGAACTGAAGGAGACAGAATCAGCATGATCAGCCACTGATTAGGTGAAGGTGGAGAGTGAATGTCAAGGGTGATTGTGAGGTTTCTGGCTTGGACAACTATTTGAGTGGGAGTACCGCTTATCACAAGATTAGAGTAGAAGCAGAGGAGAACAAGCTGCACGTGCAATGCCTGTGAGTGTTTCAAGGCATGATGTCCAGTTAGTTACAGTTAGCTAAACAGGTCTGAAGTTGAAGAAAATGAAATGGACTTAAGTTTTCAATTTGGGTATCATCACCAATAGATTAATGGTAACTGAGGCACTGTAAAGAGATTCAATCAACCCAGAAAAAAACACATAGCAAGAGGCAGAGAAAGCCCATGATGAATACAAATAGTTAAAAGATACACAGGATACACAGGGGAAAGGTGTCAGAGAGAAGACATGGAAGAAGTCTAAGATGTAGAAGGAACACTCAGAGAGAATTCAAGAAGAGACTGCTGAGAAGTCAGGTAAAACAAAGGCAGACATCAGATCCTTTGGATTTAAGCACAAAGAGGTCACAGATAACCATGGAGAAGGTGTTTTTCATGGATTGGTGGCATCAGATCCCAGTTAGGCTATAATGACACCTGATACACATCTCAGTCTGTGGGCCTCCTAACACTCCTTCAAGACCTCAGCTCTGACCTAGAAGCTATAGGATCTCCATCTGTGACCTTATACAGCACCTCATATGCAACGAGGCTTTCAATAAAAACTTGTAAATAATAAGCGCTCATTGGTGTTTCCACTTTTTAAAACCTCATTTGGAAGCACAGTGAAGTGACTTATGAAGAGATGAAAAGATGTTCACAGCTGCTCACTGACCTTGGGTGGCACTGGTCTGTCTCCCCCTCATTTCCAGGCATTAAATTAATCATGCCCTCTCTTCCCACCTCTACTCCTGGGTCAATGACTAAGATATTTCTGGTCTGATTAGACTCCTAAATGAGCTCTAGAGGCTAAAGGCAGAGCCTGGACCAAGGAATTCACTGTGTCCTCCCCTCTTCTATTAATATCTAGCTGTATTTAGTTGATGCTGCAGGAGAGGGGCATGGGGGTGGGGCAGCAGGGGAACTAGGTTGATTTTTGCTTCCAATTATTTCTACCTGGCCTCTTTTGTGACCTCTGTCAGAGGGTGGCCACTCATCACTCAGAGGACACAGAGGACAGCCACATCAGGAACAGGCCAAGTAGCCACCGTTTATTAAGCACTTTCCACAAGCCAAGTATGGTGCTGACCTTCTGTCAGAATTTCTTCAACCACATCACAGTTCCACCCAAAATCCTCATTGGCTCCACACTGTGCAAAGAATAAACTTAATTTTCTTCTCCTTTTCATTTAATGCCTTTAATTCATCCCAAACAATGCAAAACAGAAACCCACACAAAAAGATGCGTTAGGTTGAAAGGCTATTATCAGATAACAAAAATACTTGTGAGCTGGAGTATTCTGTTGCTTGTACCTCTAACAAAGACCATCCTAAAAGAATGTTCTAACTAAGTAATACAGCCAAAAAACTCTTTTTCTGGCTTAATAAATTTACTATTGTGGCACTACCCGTATTTTGTTACTATGGGGGCTCATTCTAGTGAGGGATTACACAAGTCTGCAATACCTATTAGCTCATAAAGAGAAGTAATTATAAGTTTAAACACAAAAGGGAAAAGCAAGTATTTAGTATGGAGTGCTAAGCATTAGTTACTACTGTGGATTACTCAAGACTTCATCCCAGGGTGTTTTTGTTGCATTTCATTTGCAAAATCAGTCCTCATTACCCATTCTGTGAAGACTAAGTTGGAGCCTTTGTGTTCATCTCCTCATTGGCATGTTGTCACACTTTGTCAGCAGAGGGAGCTGATGAGACATTTGAGCAGGAAGGGGGTTTTCTCCTTGGCAAGCTCACTGGGCGGGCTTCTGCAGCTGGGGTGGCTCCCCACGCTCAGCTCCTGCTCCAGCCTCTGACTTGCACAGTATGCACAGATTCTCCCATGTCCAGCTGACTGCAGACCATCAGCTTCCCCAGCTCCTGCAGTGCAGGCGGCTTCCTGAATTCTAGCCTACCGTAGCCCACAGTGGCCAGTAGCACTTGAGAAGTCCTACAGCAGAATGCCTCCAGGGAGATACCTCGCTGTGACAGCTCTCTCCAGCACCAGAAAGGGGACACTGCCCACCCATGCCAGAGGCTGATTTCTAGCAAGTTTTGCCAGCACAGCACCACAGCAACGTCTCCGCCGTTCACTGAGTCACAGCCGTGTCCTCAACTGCAAGGTCTGGCTCTCAGGCAGGAGGTGCAGGGGGGCTCCTACTCAAACACTAGCTCAGCCCTAGGGTAGTGGTCGTCCTCGTATCTAATGTTCCTATCTTCTTCAGGGCTTCCTTGACTGCTACTAAGCAATCTCTCATTCCCCTGAAAGTGAAAATGAAAGCGAAAGTCGCTCAGTCATGTCTGACTCTTTGCAACCCCAGTCCATGGGATTCTCCAGACCAGAATCCTGGAGTAGGTAGCCTTTCCCTTCTCCAGGGGATCTTCCCAAACCAGGGATCAAACCCAGGTCTCCCATATTTGCAGGCAGATTATTTACCAGCTGAGCCACAAGGAAAGCCCCCTAATCTCCTACAATAGTCAGTAATTCCTTATGATAAACGTTCTTTGTTCAAATTACCATAGGAATGCTGTCTTCTGAATCAATATTTGACTGATACAGCACAAAATAACCATGCACATGCACACAGTGGTTCTTAAGCTGTGAAAGCGGGTTTAAGGTTCTCCAAAAAAAAAAAAAAATCAACAACAGAAAACTTTTCCAAGGGAAAATTACATTTCCAAGGGATGATTACATTTTTATCCTCACAATAGCCCCATAAGATGAATGCTCTGTCCCCATCTTATAGATGGGGAATTGACCAGCAGAATGGTAAAAAGCCATACATAATGCTATCGATAATTAGTAGTAGCATCAAGAAGACTGCTGTGACAAAACTGGGTAAGTTAATTGCCAAAATTAAGATTACTCTTTTTGCCCTCTGAGCTTCTATCGTAAAAGGCAGGAGTTAGACCCATTTAAACACAAGGACATCACCAGATGTTCAGTACTGAAACCAGTTTGATTATATGCTTTGCAGCTGAAGATGGAGAAGCTCTATACAGTCAGCAAAAAACAAGACCAGAAGTGACTATGGCTCAGATCATCAGCTACTCATTGCAAAATTCAGGCTCAAATTGAAGAAAGTAGGCAAAACCACTAGGCCATTCAGTTATGACCTAAATCCCTTATGATTATACAGCAGAGGTAAGGAACAGATTCAAGGGACTAGATTTGATAGACAGAGTGCCTGAAGAACTATAGATGGAGGTTTGTAACACTGTACAGGAGGTGATGACCAAAACCACCCACAAGAAAAAGCAATGTAAGAAGGCAAAGTGGTTGTCTGAGGAGGTCTTACAAATAGCTGAGGGGAAAACAGAGAGAAAGGAGAAAGGGAAATATAAACCCAAATGAATGCAGAGTTTCAGAGAATAGCAAGGAGAGATAAGAAAGCCTTAAGTGACCAATGCAAAGAAATAGAGAAAAGCAATAGAATGGGAAAGACTAGAGATCTAAATTAAGAAACTTGGAGTTATCAAGGGACATTTCATACATAGATAGGCACAATAAAGGACAAAATGGCAAGGACCTAACAAGCAGAAGAGATTAAGAAGAGGTAGCAAGAATACACTGGAGAAGGCGATGGCACCCCACTCCAGCGCTCTTGCCTGGAAAATCCCATGGATGGAGGAGCCTGGTGGGCTGCAGTCCATGGGGTCACTAAGAGTCAGACACAACTGAGCGACTTCACTTTTATTTTTCACTTTCCACTTTCATGCATTGGAGAAGGAAATGGCAACCCACTCCAGTATTCTTGCCTGGAGAATCCCAGGGATAGAGGAGCCTGGTGGGCTGCACCAGGCAGCCTGGTGGGGTCGCACAGAGTCGGACATGACTGAAGCAACTTAGCAGCAGCAGCAACAAGAATACACAGAAGAATGGTACATAAAAGATCTTAATGACCTAGATATCCACGATGGTGTGATCACTCATCTAAAGCCAGACATCCTAGAGTGTGAAGTCAAGTGGGCCTTAGGAAGCATTACTACAAACAAAGCTAGTGGAGGTGATGGAATTCCAGCTGAGCTATTTCAAATCTTAAAAGATGATGCTGTTAAAGTGTTGCACTCATTATGATGCCAACAAATTTGGAAAACTCAGCAGTGGTCACAGGACTGGAAAACGTCAGTTTCCATTCCAATCCCAAAGAAAAACCATGTCAAAGAACATTCAAATTACCATACAATTGCACTCATTTCACACGTCAGCAAGAATTGCACAAAATCCTTCAAGCTAGGCTTCAGCAGTACTTGAACCTGAAAACTTTCAGATGTACAAGCTGGATTTAGAAAAGGTAGAGGAAATAGAGATCAAATTGCCAACATCCGCTGGATCATCAAAAAAGCAAGGGAATTAAAAAAAAAAAAACATCTGCTTCACTGACTATGCTAAAGCCTTTGACTGTGTGGATCATGATAAACTGTGTAACATTCTTAAAGAGATGGGAATACCAGACCACCTTACCTGCCTCTGAGAAACCTGTACACAGGACAAGAAGCAACAGTTAGAACCAGACATGGAACAACAGACTGGTTCTAAATTGGGAAAGGAGTACATCAAGGCTTTATATTGTCACCCTGCTTATTTAACTTATACGCAGAGTACATCATGGGAAAAACTGGGCTAGATGAATCACAACCTGGAATCAAGATTGCCTGGAGGGATATCAAGTCTTGTGTTGGCCTTCTGGGAAATAAGCACCTCCTAAAAGTCTTCTGCTCACTTGCACTTCCAAAGTTTTGCACAGCCAGAGAGTGGGGACAGAAGGAGAACTGGTGTCAATCAAGCAGTTTCTGTGTTCAGGTTAATGCCCAATGTCCCAATGAGAAGCCAGCATTTTTTAATATAGGAGACAATTAGTAGCCTCAAGACTAACTGTGTCTCCCCAAAACTGGGAAGATATTTACCTAGTTTAAGGGTCTTTTTTTTTTTTTTTTTTGCGCCTAGTCTCATTCTTAAAAAAAAAAAAAAAAAGACACCTGCAAAGCATTCATTGGAGAATTTTTAATAAACTTCTTAAATACAAGTCACTACCAAGAAAAGATTTTATATCTGCAAAGGCTTAAAAATGGTGATCCATTCTCTTCTCTCTAGAACTCACATTAACCTCCCAAAGAGTGATGTCAACAGATAAATGAGGAAACATCAAACAAAGAAAAAGAACATTTTGAAGCAAAAGCCTTCCTTGGAAGAACAGCTACTTTTTTTTTTTTTCCAGATAAGTCTTGGCTTAGATCTCTGTTTTGCTTGAATCCAAGACTGAAATGGGCTGCCAACAAGGACTCTGGTACCCACTGGAGAGAGTTCAACCCCACTGGCTTTAGAAAATGGCCTTGCCTTATTAGTACAGTGGCATCTTCTCCACGTCCAGGCCTAGAGATTCACCAGTACTCATCCCATTAAGACACTGCAACACTTCTGTGCTAGGTAAATGTCCCCTTTCCTTAGATCTCTTCCTCAACCCTCCCACCATCTACAAACCAAGAAGTTAAATGCCTGGCACAACCAGGAGACCTCCAGGACCTATTTCAGGCGTCCTCCAACATAAATTGATTCATTCATCAGTGTTCCTGCCAATCAGTCCCCCAAACTCATGGATTTTGTGTGGCCTTTGCCAGAGCAGTTGAAAACACCTGCAGGAAAAAAGGGCATCTCTGACAGTGGCACCTGCTACTGAATCCTGATAGGCCAGTAGCTCTGACCATTCTCCACCATCCTTCTCTCCCTGGGCGTTGATATTTTGTACCTACTGGTGGTAACTGCAGCCTCTAGGAGACTTCCGTAGTAAGAGATTCTAGGTTCAATGGGGAGAAATAGAAGAGCAGGCAGGCTGGCAGTAATAGGGTCCACTGCAGACACTGGCCAAGCACAGCGGGTTCTACCAGCCAAGGAGGTTCTACTCAGGACTCCAGAAACAGGAAGGAGGCCACAGATAGCAGACACAACCGGAGGGAGGAGGTTTAGGTCGGGTAGCTTGTGGAGTGCGGGAACCCCTTTACACTGTTCCCATTGAATTTCACCTCCATTTAATGGGATGACTTGTTAAAACCTTCTGAGTTCTCACTCATTGTGAGCACTAGCAGTTTATCTGTAATAGAATGATCACATACAGAGCATGAACCATGGTAACTACATTATTAACTTATTTGAATGCTATAAACATCCCTTATCATACCCCTATTTTAAGGAGAAATAAACTCAGGCACAGAAAGTTTATTTAAACTTTAGATTTAAACCAGGCATCCCATCAACAGAGCTGTGCTTCCCCTCTTCTGGCCTGAAGGATTAAGTTTGACCTAATCAAATATGGCATTCCAATAAACTTTTTGTGACATGTTTGATCAAGATATTGATTACCTTCAAACTTCAGACAGTATTGTAAGAGCTGAGAACTCTTGAATGTAATTGGTATAAGTTCAGCAGAAGCTGAAATGATTTAATACCTTGAGCACTAATGGGAAAGTCATTGGAAGGATTTGATGCAATTTTCTATATCAAATCATGACTCAGGGCCATTGTTTAGTTAGTGCTAGATCAAATTAAAGATCCCAACAACTTCTCTTATTAAAAGGTGGTATGGAAATTATCAGTATATCATGTGTGATTTTTTTATATAAACCATCAGTTGGCAAGCAGTTTTAAACTAACAGTTTAGTTACATTAGAGAATAAAGGGAATAGAAATTACTAATGCATGTTACTGTATTACCACATCAATACTCATTTTATTTATTTTTATGTCAAATAAGAGTCTTTAAATTCTATAGTCCTTAACAATTTTCAAGTTTCACACACAGGATTTCATATAATCCCACGATGGCCCTTTTCTCTTCTCCCACCCTTATGATGTCCCTCATTTCCCCATTTCCCTCACCCCACTGGTGGCCACTAGTTTTTCTCTGTATCTGTGAGTTTGCTTCTTCTGTTTTATTCATAGGTTTGTTCTATTTTTTAGATTCCCCATATAAGTGATATCAGATACTATTTGTCTCTCATTTATTTCACTTAGCTTAATGCCCTCCAAGTTCATTCATGTAGTTACAAACAGCAAAAGTTCATTCTTTGTAGGCTGAGTAATAGTCCTGTGTGTGTGTGTGTGATATACATACCATGTCTTCTGGACACTGAGGTTGCTTCCATATCTTAGCAATTGTAAACAATGCTGCTATGAACATTAAGGGGCATGTATCTTTTTGAATTAGTGGGGTTTTTTTCAGATATATACCCAAGAGTATGTATATGTATAGATATAATTTTTTTCAGATATATACACAGAAATTCCACCCAGCAGTGGAATTGCTGGGTCATAGGGTATTTCAGTTTTTAGTTTTTTGAGAAACTTCCATACTGTTTTCCACAGTAGCTGCTGCACCAATTTACTTTCCCACCAAACAGCATATAAGCGTTTCCTTTTCTCCACATCCTTGCCAATGTTTGTTATTTGTGTTCTTTTTGATGATAGCCATTCCGACCTCTGTGAGTGATATCTCATTTCCCTGATGATTAGTGATACTGAGCATCTTTTCATGTGCCTCTTGGCCATCCCCAGCATCATGATCCCCTCTGAACTTGCCTATGCTTGTTCACTAGCCTTCACTCCTACAATGACCTCACCATTTGAGTATTTAACTCATTTCAACCACTCAGATCACTCCTAAAGCTTTTCCCTCAAGTTCCACTTAACCTCACTCTCTTTATCTTAACTGCCTGTAGTAGTCTGAACAGTGTTCCCCCAAAATTCATGTCGACCTGGAACCTCAGAATGGGATCGTATTTGTGAGTAGGATCTATGCAGATGTAATTAGTTAAGAGTAGGATCTATGCAGATGTAATTAGTTAAGATTAGGTCGCACTGGAGAAACGTGGGCACTAAATCCAGTAACTAGTGTCCTGATAAGAAAAGGGCATAAAAAGACACAAGAGCAGCCCCGTGATGGCAGAGTCAGAGACTGCAGCGATAAGTTGCAAGTCAAGGAATGCGGAGGACTGCTGAGAGCCACCAGAAGCTCAGAAAGAAACGTCAGACCAGTTTCTTTCTCAGAAGCTCCAGAGGGAGCCAATGGTACCAAGACATTGATTTCAGACTTCTGGCCTCCGGAACTGTGAAAGAATAGATTTCGTTTTAAGCCACCCAGTTTGTGGCAATTTTTAGGGAAGCCCTGGAAACTACTGCACTGCCCTTAACACCTATGGTTTACCAGTAGTTCCCATATATAGTATTTTAGAATCACCTGAAAGCCTGTTAAAACAGTAGTGGAAACAACTGATGAAGGGTTAATCTCCAAAATACATAAGCAGTTCATACAGTTCAACATCAGGAAAGCAAACAGCCCAATCAAAAAAATGGGCAGACGATCTAAACAGATATTTCTCCAAAGAAGACACCAAATGGCTAGTAAACACATAATAAGATGCTCAACATTGCTCATTATTAGAGAAATGTAAATCAAAACTACAATGAGGTATCACCTCACACTGGTCAGAATGGCCATCATCAAAAAAATTTATGAACAGTAAATGCTGGAGAGAGTGTGGAGGAAAGGGAATCCCCTTGCATTGTTGGTGGGAATATAAATTGACACAGCCACTATGGAAAACAGTATGAAGATTCCTTAAAAACCTAGCAATAGAGTTACTATATGATCCAACAATCCCACTACTGGGCATACACTCTGAGAAAACCTTAATTGAAAGAGATACATATACTCCAATGTTCATTGCAGCACTATTTATTAATACAATAGCTAGAACATGGAAGCAACCTAGATGTCCATCAACAGAGGAATGGATAAAGAAGTGACACATACATACAATGGAGTATTACTCAGCCAAGAAAAGGAATGCATTTGAGTCAGTCCTAAAGAGGTGGATGACCCTAGAACCTATTAAATAGAGTGAAGTAAGTCAAAAGAAAAACAGATATTGTATATTAACACATATATATGGAATCTAGGAAAATGGTACTGATGAACCTATTTGCAGGGCAGCAATGGAGATGCCGACATAGAGAAAGACTTGTGGACACAGAAAGGGAAGGAGAGGGAGGGCTGAAGTGAGAGAGCAGCATGGAAACATATATATTACCATATGTAAAACAGACAGCTAGTGAGAATTAGCTGTAGGATGCAAGGAGCTCAACCCAGTGTTCTATGACAACCTAGAGGCATGGGATGGGGTGAGAGATGGGAGGGGGGTTCATAAGGGAGGGGACATATGAATACCTATAGCTGATTCATTTTGATCTATGGTAGAAACCAACACAATGCTGTAAAGCAATTATCCTCCAATTAAAAAAAAAAAATGCAGTGGACCCCAGCCTGAGTTTATGATTTAGCTGGCCTAGAGTAAGGTCTGAGATTTTGCTCACCTAGCAAACTGCCAGGCTGTTGGTCTGGGGACCACAGTGAGAACCACTAGGTCTATACCAGGCATCTTAGCACTTAATTTCATTCAGTTTAGAACTTCATTACATCATGTCTTACATCATGTTTACCATCAGTTTATAAACACAGGTCTGCCCTCCCAGTGATCCTGTGAGTGCCACAAAATCCATGTTTTAACCTACTTTTGTTTATCCACAGGACATAACGGTGGCTGGCACAGTGCTCAACTGAATAATACAAGCATGACCGTTGAAAGCAACAACTTCATGCTCTTAAATCTCATTTCTTCTTGTAACACGGGGCTAGTAGTGTTTAAAAGAAATTTCTGTGAAGAATGAATAGCTAACTCACATAAAATGACTATGGTATTATTGCCAGGCTTCTAGAATAGGCACAATAGATGTTAAGTGTTAATACTATTATTTATGAATGTTGTTTATTAATGCAAAAAGTTAGTTACTTCCATCTAGACAGAATCATCTGAAACAGTTTCCAAAGTTGAAACGGAGCTTGTTAATGTCTCAACTGAGAGGTTATGGACTTTGTTCACATGATGCAGTCAAAGGGATTGCTCTTCGTGGGTTACATTATATGCTCACCTCCATTCTGACTCTGGGATGGCAAGGCATTGATGCTTTGAAAAGGCTGCATACAGCTATAGTAAACCTCAGCACTCCATTTATAATATTAAGAAGGACTCAGAGTTTGAGAGAAATATGGTTAAGTCAGAATATGTTCCCTACCAAGACTAGAAATGCTGAACCTCTCCTCCTAAGTGCTCAACAACTTTGATTAAGGTAATTTTAAAAATCAAGAACAGAATGTATAGCACAAAGTTCAGAGGTCATGAGAAAATGAATGGCACAGACAGAATGTGAGTTCAACAGAAATGTGCCAGGCAGTGTGCTAAATTTGGACAATGCAGAGATGAAAAATAACATCAAGAAGCAGGGCTTGAGTGAACATCAGAGTTACTGACCAACTCAAAGACAGGAATGAGGATTCAAATAATCCAATTACGAGGCTGGCTATTCCTAGCCCCCTGAGTTGACAGCAACGCCAGCCTCAAGGAGGAAAGTCCACTGGTATACTGGTAAATGGTTGAAATTCTCAGACATATTCTTCAGTTAAGCATCAAGTCATCTGTTGGTCACATGTTGACCTTCATCTCTGATCCAGTTACCCAGCTCTTTGCCAGCTCCTTCATGACAAACTTTTCTTTATATCAGAGTTTCAGAATCTCAACTCCTGATTATTTTCTCTTCCCTTGTTTTATCTAAATGTGGGGTTTCTTCCCCTAAATCCAGTTCTTTCCAGGTCTGTATTCCCACTATTTTGTCCCATTCCCTGGAGCTGAGTCATCACTACCTCCCAGAAGCTAGATGTCCAACTCAACCAATTTCTGTCTCCTACAGATTAGAAACCTCCCTCATGCACCTACAGCACAGACCTCTCCCACTACCATGAGCATCCCATCTGGCCAACTATCTTCTCTAAGCCATGTTATGAAGAGGCCAGTGAACAGGATTTCAGTCCAACTGGAAAAGAAATAAGAAAGAGTCCAGTACAGACCAAAGGCAGAGTCCCAGAGCCCACCACAAACACAAAGCATGCTGGCTATAGTAGTTTGAACAGTATTCAGACTGCCCATAGTAGTTTGAACAGTGTTCCCTGAAATTCACCAAGAAACAAAGGGCAAAAGGAGAATAAGAAACTAGTAAGAGAAATGGACCCCATCGATAACCATGACATTTGACTCTAGCAAAGCTCATCTCATAGTCACCAAATGTCCAAGCCTCCAGTGTCATTGAGTAAGAAAGTCTTTCTCAATCATAAAACTTCTTTGTATTCTCCCTCTACTCCCAAAGACAATAATGGGAAATAGCGCCGAGCAAACAGAGACTTTTCTGTTGTTTTTTCATCAGGTGCCACTGAAAGATAAGATTCATGTTGCAAGGTACATGTTGTAGGTAATCCTCTGAACCAAACTGCATGTTCACTTTCAGAGCCAATTGTTGCTCTTGAACTAGGAAGATGATACAGTGGGACCCTTACATTCATGGGTGCAGAACCCACAGATAGGGAACCTGCCGATATGGAAGGCCAGTTGTATCATGGACGTCTTGAGCATGCTCAGATTTTATTGTCCATAGGAGGTTCTGGAACCAGTTCCCCTGCATATACTGAGGGGCCACTATTCAAAAAGGCACAGAGGAGAACTCTACCGCAGATATGAAAATGAGATCAGGAGTCTGCTTTGCTCAGCTTTTCCCTTGAGGCCAGCAATAAGAAGGGAAGGTATATTTTCACAGACTTCCATTTGTCCTGGTGCCTTTCCTGTATCATCCTGACCCAACTCCCTCGTTCCTTCCTCCAGGCTCACTAAATACGACAGCAGACTGAGTGAGCTCCTACTCCAGGCCAGCAGCCACAGAGCCAAGTGCTGAATACTCAGCAGGGACAGGACATACGTAGCCCCTGCTTTCAGAAAAGCAGATTGGTAAAATGAACAAAAATTTTGCGCTAATTAATGAACCTGGTAACATGCCGAGGAGGAAGACAGAAAGAAGAAGGTCAGTGTGTGTTTGACACAGCCTGACTCTTAGCCAGAGAGAAAACTGCTGAAATCTCTCCCCAAGTCAGCTGCTGGTATATATCTTGTTTCAACATGGGGTGTTATTTATGTCTCCATGAATTTAATTAACCAATGATTTCCACTGGTTCACTTCCTTTGTTTTCCAGTTGAGCAACTTAACAGACTGTTAGGATCTTCCAACAGCTTGCAAGGAAAGGGGACTGGCCCTTCCTTTTAGTTGAGCCTAAGGGTTTCTCCAGACTTAAGATTCTGTTTCAGGAAATACCTGAAGCATTGAACTTAAAACCAAAACCAGAAGGGGGAGAAAATTGTAAGAAATAGACAGAGTCCTACTTTCAACTATGAAAAGAAAACATTGCTCAGTTCAAAAAAAAATTGGAAGAATAAGCCTTAGATTTAATATAGATTATAATGTCACCCTGTGATATGGTTTTCACTTTACCTTGGTTTTCCAAGCAGTAACTTCAGTTTATTAATTTCATTCATATCTGGGTAGAAACTGACTCTATAATAAAAACAATATTTTGTAGAAATGTTTCTTTTTACGTTACAGATCTCATCTACCTCCTGTGCAATGTTTAAAGCCACTTTGCAGATAGGACCATGACGTATTCTGGTCACCATCATTCACAAAAAGATCTATCAAATAGCCAGTTCAACAGAGATGCTAATTTTTATATACCCACAAGGTATATAACCCGGTATAGCCCACCTTTATTTCTACGTTCTCCAGTTAGTCAGCAAGTCCATGAAATTTATTGGGCACCCACCAAACTTACTGTGAAAAACGTTCAAAACGAGTGGAGATGTGGTTCCTTCATTCGTTTATGGTCTAGATTCCTATGTACAGTTCAAAAGTCCCTAATATGTAGAAATGAAAACACTACAAATGAGTTGAATAGATTCAGGTGGGCTTGTACACATGGTACATAAAGTCACTCAAAAAGACTAATGACAAACATGAATCAGTCCAATCAAGTCTCATTTATTTCAAGTCTCATAGTTTAGCATTCTCTTTGCAGATTCAAAGTGGAAAATAGCCAGTGCAAAACAGAGTGAATGCATAGGTATAAAGAACAAAGTAGTGGATGCCAGAGGGAGGGGGTTGGAGTGAGACATTATGAGTGCAGGGGCTCAATAGGCACAAACTTCCAGTTATAAAATAACGATTAAATAGGAACATAAATTCTCATTTATATTCCTATAAATATGAATATAATGCACCCCACTCCAGTACTTTGCCTGGAAAATCCCATGGATGGAGGAGCCTGGGAGGCTGCAGTCCATGGGGTCGCTAAGGGTCAGACACGTCTGAGCGACTTCACTTTCATTTTTCACTTTCATGCATTGGAGAAGGAAATGGCAACCCACTCCAGTGTTATTGCCTGGTGAATCCCAGGGACAGGGGAGCCTGGTGGGCTGCCGTCTCTGGGGTCGCACAGAGTCAGACACGACTGAAGTGACTTAGCAGTAGCAGTAGCAGTAAGAGACTAGATCTTAAATGTCCCATCACAGGGAAAATAATTCTATAATGATGTATGGTGATAAATGTTAGCTAGATATATTGTATCAATCTTTTTGCAATATATATAAATATCAAATGATTATGTTGTTAAAAAAAATAGTGAATGAAGGTGGACTCTACAACGTGATTGCTTCTGGCAAGTAGTGCATAGTAAAATTCAGGGAAATGTTATAAAAAGTGCCAATCTCCAAAATGTCTGTTACCTACCTGCAAGTAGATGTCTTTAGAGCAGAAGGAACTTCAGTGCACTGCTTTCTTCATGGAGAGTTCTGCCCCTACCCCACAGAACTTGTCATCTGTCCTAATGATAGTTGATTTGCATGCTTAGAGAGAACAACTCCCTATGTCTAGGGTCCCCAGTGTTTTTGGCACCAGGGACCAATTTTGTGGAAGACAAACTTGGATGGTTTCAGGATGATTGAAGCACATTACATTTATTGTGCACTTTATTTCTAATCTATGCCACCGCTGATCCGACGGGAGGCACTGGTGCACGGCCTGGAGGCTGGAGACCCTTGTCCCTATGTCGTCAAGGATGGGCAACAGTTTAGAGACTTTAGCCTGTTCTAAAGCCACACTTTGAGTAGCACTGTTTTAAAAAGTAAGAGCTCAGACACTGAAGAACCTGGACTTAAATCACATTATTACTTCTCAATATGTGACTCTGGGCAAGTAATTTCCCTGCCTTGGTCTATTCATTTGTAACATGAGTATAACTACCCACTTCACTGGGTCATTGTATAACATGAGAGAGTGTCTGAAACATTTGACATGATAGATGGCATATGATCAATATTAGGGAATCATTACTCAGCCTTCTGATATGGGTCCTTGATATTCCCCCTTCTCCATATAGTAGAAAGGTAGAAACAACAGAGGTAACAATATCAGACCTGGTTCAAAATGAATTCTTTCTCCTAATGACTTTTACTCCTTGCTGCACAGAACAAATATACAATGAGGTATAGAGAAATGATGACTAAATTAAAGGCAAGAAATCCTAGGCTCTAGATCTGACACTACAGAGACTCTTTAGAAAAGACCCTGATCCTGGGAAAGATTGAAGGCAGGAAGAAAAGGTGATGACATGAGACGGCTGGACAGCATCACTGACTCAATGGACATGAGCTTGAGCAAACTCCAGGAGATGGTGAAGGACAGGGAAGCCTTGGTGTGCTGCAGTCTACGGGGTCGCAAACAGTCGGACACGAATGAGCGACTGAACAGCAACAGAGACCCCTGGGACAATTCCTTTAGTTGCCTGAGCTGCAATTTCCTCATCTTTTAAACTAAGAAAGTAAAACAGGGGATAGTGCTTCAGTAAGAATATTTCCTTGGCTGCATACATCACAGTCATTCAGTTCAGTTGCTCAGTCATGTCCAACTCTTTGCGACCTCATGAATCACAGCACGCCAGGCCTCTCTGTTCATCACCATCTCCCAGAGTTCACTCAGACGCACGTCCATCGAGTCCGTGATGCCATCCAGCCATCTCATCCTCGGTCATCCCCTTCTCCTCCTGCCCCAATCGCAGTCATTGCATCAGATAAAACCATGACTGTGACAGCATCTGTTGTCAGCCGCAGATCGTGAATACAAATGTAGCTGGTCAAGGAGGATACCCAACATGAGCACTTCAGATAGCTCATGGGGCAACCATGCCTCTCTGGTCCAGAGTCACCCATTCTCAAGTTCCTTCAGCTACTTGCCCACAGTATTCCCCTGGATGACTTCCTCTGCAACTGCCCTCTGTATTTCTGAGCCATACAGGGAAAGAGCTGTGAAAGCAGTTCCCAGGCTGTGTCATTGTTGATCAGCTCTCCCGGCTGCCTCCAGAAACCTGCTCTGTGAGTTAACTAATCATTGTGAGAAGGCCATTTATCCTCAGATTCCTGTGCAGAGAGCCCTTTCAGGTTGATGCCCTCTTGTTTTCTGAACCTTGTTGCTTCTAATTGGTTGTGACGTCCACCTTCTCTGCATGCTACCGAATATTCTCCCCAACTCTTTTCTTCCTGGATTTCCATACATTAAAAAAAATTAATTCTGGGGTTTGGAGAATTCTTATGTATTTCAAACACTAATAGAGATCTTAAAACATGAGCTAGTGGGCCTCCCTGGTGGCTCAGTGGCAAAGAATCTGCCTGCCAGTGCAGGAGACACGGGTTAGATCCTTGATCTGGGAAGATCCACAAGCTGTGAAGAACTAAGTCCAAGCCCCACAACCACTGAACCTATGCTATAGAGCCCAGGAGCCACAACTACTGAGCCCACAGCTACTGACGCCAGTGCAGTCTACAGCCCGTGCTCCACAATAAGAGAAGCCACTGCAATGAGGAGCCCACACACCACAATAAGAGAGTAGCCCCTGCTCTGCACTACTAGACAAAAGCCCGTGCAGCAATGAAGACCCGGCATAGCCAAAAATAAATAAATTTTTAAGACTCAGCTGGTAAGAGAGAAACAGACAGGCAGACAGACTGATGGATTCATCCGCAAAGACTTAACATACTGACTCAACATTTACCCTCCTACTTGAATGGTACTGATAAACCTATTTGGGCAGCAACTGAGATGCAGACATAGAAAACAGATTTGTGGACACAGTAGAGGAAGGAGAGGGTGGTATAAATTGATAGAGTAGCATTCAAACATATATATTACCATATGTAAAATAGATAGCTATTAGGAATTTGCTGTATGACTCAGGGAGCTCAACCCCAGTTCTCTGTGACAATCTAGAGGGGTGGAGAATGGGAGGGAGGTTCAAGAGGGAGGGGACATGTGTGTACCTATGTTGATTCATGGTGATGTATGGCAGAAACCAACACAATATTGTAAAGCAGTTATCCTCCAATAAAAATAAAAATTAAAAAAAAATGCAAACTGGAACCCTGTTTCTGCCCCAGATGGAGAAACAGAATGGATTTACTCTCCTACTTGAAGTAAATAAAAGATAAAACACTGGTTTTGAAGACACTGAGCATCAAGCAATGAAAGAGTGATCCCTGGGAGAGGAGACAACAGATGAAGGCAGCCCCGGGATTTCCCCAGCAAACTGTCTGCAGACGCTTTCCAGGCAGCAGCACAGGGAGCGGGGGTGCAGGCAGAACCCAGTGGACTCTCTGAGAGGAGACAGATAAGAGTCTGGGGAGACTGAGCAGTGGGAGGACAGAGAGAGGGGCAAGGGCTGCACAGACGGAAAGCTTGGACTGAGGCCCACAATCTATTTTGAGCTCTTGGCAGGGTACTGAACAGTGAATATGCAGGAGAAAACTACCTGTGCCCAGGAGGAAAAAAAAAAAATCCATCCCAAAGGATGAGAAGAGTTCCCTGTGGTCATCACCTGGAAACACACACTCACACCAGGCATATAAAATCTGAAACTCTGGGGGTAGGAGGCAGAGGTCTGTGTTTTAACCAGCATTCCAGGTAATATTCCGATGTACGCCCAACTGGGAGACCCACTGTCCTAAGACACTGGTCCTCAACCTTGGCTGAATTTAGAATCATCTGGGAAATGTAACAAAATTCTGACGCCAGATCTCCACCTAGAGAACAGTTAAATCACTGTAATTCAGTAGCTCTGAGTGTGGCCTGAGAGTCTGCATTTCTAGCGAGCTTCTTGGTGGCCTGAAAACCACTCTTAGAGACCCACTCGTAAAGGGTCTGAGGAGGGGGTGAGGCCTAACGTTGGGGAGCCATGTAACTCTAACAGGGAGGAGAAGACAGCACAGCTGGAAAATTAAGCAGAGTTTATAGGCATCTTCAAACCCCTCTAAACAATGAGGAGATCACTACATTCCGAAATATCCATTTGGGGACAAGTCTAATTATTAAGCATTTCTTACATCATCAGCCAAAATTTTGTCCTCTATCACCTTCAGGTTGTTCATTTTTATTAAGGCCTTCACCTTTTTCTGACTTCATTTTTTTTTCCCCATTGAAGGGATTAAACCACAGTGGTTACAAAGCTGCAGTTAGTTTTCCCCAGTAAAATTCTGCTATATGAGTATTTTGTCAGTCTCTTAATAGCTTAGACCCATTAGACCCGTCATGCTCAGACATCAGTGTATATGGGAACTTGGTAAGAGATGCAGACACTTTGGCCCCCACTCCAGAGCTTCTGACTTTAGCTTGGGATGGTATTTTGTAAATACAAAGAGTATGTCTGATGTTTCAGGCCATATACTGAGACCTACAACCCTAGAATCTTGCTCTCAAGTTCAGTATCCAGTGAAGCATTTTTAGATTAATTTTTTTTTTTTTTTACACCAAGACACAGCATCCCACCTGAACACTGAATATTCTGCTAAAATCACTGTTGTGCCAGCAAGGGTCCCTGCTGTTTCCAGGTGGCCTGGGTATCAGGATGACTGCTGGGGTACACAGAAGGTCTCCCACCACCAGAGAAGGTCAGGCCCCCTCCTGCTGCACCGCTGGCTAACAGCTGAAACAGCCACTGGCCTTGATGATGGATAGAAATCATATTCATTTCCTCTCACCTTTTTCTTAATGTTTTCTCCCTTTTCTCTCCTCCTCAGGTCCTATCCCTCTTCTCTGTCTCCTCTAATAACAATAATAGCTACTGTTTATGGAGCCTCTGTTTTCATAGCTGACACCATGCAAAGAATGTTACAGATTACATCAAATTTAGTCTCCACAGTCACCTAGGAGTTCAGCCTACTTTACATGGAAGAGGAAATGTCAACCTGTGCAAGGTCACGCAGCTAGGGACTGGCAGCCCTGCCCCTGATCTGTAAATTCCCAGCCCCACAGAGTCTGCTTTGGTTCCCTCTCTTCTTCTTTCCTTTCAAACCTTTCTCTGCTCTTTTTCATCACTTTGTTGTGCTTTCTCTACCTGCTCTCCACTAGTCTTGGAATGAAATTCACCCCTTGGAATTCCAACAGCAAGAGCCCAGAGCTCAGACCTACAGAGTATGTCAAACTCCCATGCATGAGACACATGCCACCCCAGGTTGTGTGTGAGTGCCTGCATCAGGGACAAATGGTGGGGATCTGTGTCCTAGGGACATTTGGGGCCCCAGATCAGAGACAAGGGCTTTCCTGGTGGCTCAGACAGTAAAGAATCCACTGGCAATGCAAGAGCTGCAGGAGACATGGGTTCCATCCCTGTGTCAGGGAGATCCCCTAGAGGAGGGCATGGCAACTCACTCCAGTGTTCTTGCCTGGAAAATCCCATGAGCAGAGGAGCCTGGTGGGCTATAGTCCATGGGGTCACAAACAGTCAGACAAGATGGAAACGACTTAGTATGCACACACACATCAGAGACAAGTGAAAAGCCAATGGTCAGAAATCTTGAGGCTTTGACTGGATCTTGTCTGATACTCTCGTCCTTCAGAAATCACAGGCCCAACTGTAGCAGCTGCCCCAGAAGCCCATTGCCTGCTCGCTAACCTGCAGCATCCTTGGCCTCCCGGCCATCTGCAGATGGTACAGTTATTTGTCAACGAAGAGGGCAGCCTGGGTAACAAGAATCAGCAACAGGAGTTCAGGGGCTAAATCCTCCAGACAGCTCGCCTGGCCCAATTGAGGGCACCATACAGAGACATTTGGCAGAAGAATGTTCCATTGGTTTCTGTGCCAAGAAGTCAAGGCTGCAGTGAGCAGAGCATTCCTCAGCTCTCACTATAGCTTTTCAGGTTCCTTCCAAGCACCATTTCATGGTTAACAACTCATCCAGCTTACTCAGGGTGGTCAGAGGCCAGTCTCAGATGCATTTAGCTACAATGCCAGCAATCACTGCCCAGACGAGATAAAGTCCTCTTGGCTACAAGTGGAGCTCTCAGACCTTCTAAGAATTCCTTTTTTCTGGGAAGTCCTAGGAGCTAGGATGAGAGACATTTTTACAAAAGCATTCAGAATGTGTGAAACCACATAATTTTTCCTTTCAAGGAGCATGAGTTAGTATTTCATAGGGAAGGGAAAATATCCACTAAATGCAAAGATTTCTCTGTGAACTCAAATCATACTTTCAATAGCTATAGTGCAGCATAGCTAGGAACAGGGTGAAGTCATAGGCATTTTAAGACTTTAACCTGGAAAGTGATTTTACAGAGTCTCAGTTAACTAAGAGTAGTACTTCTACTACTAACTAAGAGTAGTACTTCTCAATTATGTTGAAGAAAGCACTTAGAGTTAACATACCGCAAGGATGTTTTCATATTCAAGACTGACCTATATCATGGGTCAAGTCATTAATTTCCCTAATCCATGTTTCCAGGTTTTTATAGAAAGGATGATATAACTCCATCTGACAAATCTCAAAGCTTCTTAAAACCACAGGAAAATGTAAATAATTTGAGTGTACACAGTGAATGCCGTTTAGAGTTTGACAAAATGTGTGTGCTTAGTCGTGTCTGACTCTTTGTGACCCCATGGACTATATAGCCTGCTGGCTCCTTTGTCCATGGGATTTCCCAGGCAAGAATACTGGAGTAGGTTGCCATTCCCTTCTCCAAGGCATCTTCCTGATGCAGGAATCGAACCAGCGTCTTTTGCATCTCCTGCATTGCAGGTGAATTATTTATTACCACGCCACCTGGAAAGTTCCAGAATTTGACAATATATATTTCTTAATTAACCCATAAGGAGGTGTAGTCGTGCTCTCTAGAGAAACAGGACCGATAGAAGATACCTAGATATATAAAGAGATTTGTTACAGGAATTGGCTTAAGTAGTTATGGAGGCTACGAAATCCCATAATTTGCCATCTGCAAGCTGAAGAACCAGGAAAGCAGGTGGTGTAATTCAGTCTGAGTCTGAAGCCTGAGAATCACTGGCTGATGGTCTAAGTCTCAACATGAGTCTGAAAGCCCAAGAACCAGGAGCACCAGTGTCCAAGAACAAAAGATGAAAGTCTGAGAACAAGCCAATTTGGCCTTTCTCCTCTTGTTTGTTCTGTTTAAGCCCTCAGTGTATTGGATGATGCCCACCCACAGGCATGAGGGAAATGTGCTTTACTCAGTCTACTGATTCAGATGCTAATCTCATCTTACAGACACACCCAAAATAATGTTTGGCCAGCTATCTGGACATCCCTGAGCTATCTGGGCTCATGCAATTTGACCCACAGAATTCACCATCACAGGAGACTTTCCATATTGGTACTGGTGTTATCCATGTCTACAATCCCATCTAAAGAAAATGTCCCTGTTGCTGCAAATGGTATTATTTCATTCTTTTTATGGCTGGGTAAATGACTCCTCTGTCCATGGAATTTTCCAGGCAAGAATACTAGAATGGGTAGATATTCCCTTCCCCAGGGGATCTTTCCAACCCAGGGATTGAACCAGAGTCTCCTGCATTGCAGGCAGATTCTTTACCATCTGAGCCAACAGGGAAACCCAAAATGACCATATGGAAAAAAAAATCTAAAAGAATAGATATGTGTATATGAATAACCGACTCACTTTACTGTATAGCAGAAACTAACAAAACATGGTAAATACAAGAAAAATAAAAGGAAAGAAAATGTCCTACCCATAGCCCATCAAGATAGAGCAGTCACATTCCCTATCTACTACCCACATCACTATCATCCAATGACTCTAGTTGGATGTATATGTCCCAGGAAAGACAACTCATGAGCTAGTTGATGGCCCTGAATTCTCACAAGAATAAAGACTTCTGGCCAGAGAGGCTGATCAAGCCATAAGGAGAAAATATATAAAGCAGAAACTGAACAGAATAACTGAGGTACAGAAAATAAAAATGTGTAATGTTTGGAGCACAGATAGTAATGGCAGGAAATACACTCAAAGAAGCAGAGATGGAGAGACGACCTAACTTGGGTTAATGATGAACCACAAGAGTGCAGATCCAACCATGCCTCCTGTGGACATCTTGAAGAATCTCCTTACTCCAGTTCCTGCCTCTGAGGAGCCTGAATATCCCACAGTTTCTTTCCTTTGAAATCCATTTCCTATTATTGTCACACATCTCCCTTCCTAGACCAGGTTTCTCTACATCTTTGCCTCTTGTAGCCAGGAGAACTGAATTCATATAACATATAACACCTGAGAGTCTGCTCAGCTATGAATGTGCCAGGTATTAAGAGGAGTATAACTGCAAGGACCCCTTCAAGTCCTGGCCATTTTTCTAGGAGTCTTCACAACTTCAACCAAGAGAAAGCATTAACTCTCCTTACACTTCAACTTTCTCCAGGCTGCAGATCGGACTTGCCTGAGGAAGTTGGACATGAACCCTTCTAAGAGGGAAGTTACTGATTTGCATAATTGTTCTGCCAGAGCTTAAACTTACTCCCTTTTCACCAGAATGCATCATGCACTTAAAAAAAAATAATCAAGAGAAGGGGACTTTAATGATCTTTATTTTCTCCTCTTAGTTTAATGCAGGCAGCAAGGGAGATGAGAATTCGTGGACTAAGCAATTTGCTGGAGTAGCTGTTAAAGTGATATGTGGAAGGGGCAGCAGCAAAACCTGCTTAATGCTCAGAAACACCTGCTGGGAAATATTTTTTCTGCATGGGTTGCAAACAGTATTAAAACAATTTTCTTGCCTTGAACAAAAGAGGGGGTAGAACAGGGCAGCTATGTTTCTATAGGCTCGCACTGTGGAACAGAACTGGAGAGAATTGAGAGAGAAGAAAGAGGCTGGGTGAGCACACAGGTATCTCTCACAAAAACTGCACAGAAAACTCTGCCAAGTCAATTCTTGTTCTGCAGCTCTGGGGGATAACTGTTGCCTTAGGCCACAGATTTCCACTTGGGCACCCTCGATTCAGAGCCCTGGGGGATTTCAGGGTGCCCTCGCAGCCTTGATCCCCTATAGTTGATATGGCAAAATTATCCTTTTTACTGAGTGCAGAAGGCAAGGAAAATGTGCATGCAGCCCTTCCTCTCTCTGGGGGGTCAAAAGCTGGTGTTCCCTTTCTGTCCACTCCCTCTGCCCTAGTTCAGGTTTTGAGCACCTGTCCATGGCCACCTAGCGGGTCTCTCCATCTCCAGTTTCTCCCTCCTCCCACAGTCCTCCATGCTGGTGCCAGAAACATCTAAAATGAAACTGATCCTATCTAGCCAGCGTCCAACAACTTCATGCCCTCCTTTTGGCCACAGAAGGAAGTCCTAACCTCTTGCCTGCTCACCACCACCTGACTTCAAGCCATTAATCCATTGCTTCATCTTCCACACCATTCATCTATGTTCAGAACTTCGTGATTCCCTAAGTCCTCCTTAGGACCTGTCCTCTCTGCCCTTGTTCTTGCTGTTTATTTTCCCAGGAGGGCCTTTGCCTGCCTAGAGGACTCTAAATTTCAAGCCCTAGGAGACTGAAAGAATAATGGCATCATGACATAAATAGGACATTTGGAAAGGAAAGTAACAAGTTCAGAATCACATAATGTCAAATTTAAAGGTGTTGTTGGGTCTTGAAAAAAAAATAAAAGGCTCAGAAGGGAAATATTTAACAGCTCTGAGAAGGAAAGTCAAAGTCAGTAGTATAGACTTAAGAGCCATTGTCTAGGGACCTCCCTAATCATCCAGTGGCTAAGACCCTAAGTTCCCAATGCAGAAGGCCCGGGTTTGACCCCTGATCAAGGGACTAGATCCCAGTGCAGCCAAATAATTTTTTAAGTCATTATCTAGAAGACATTCAGTAATTAAACCATAAATTATTGTATTCACTAAGAGAATAGGTATTTTCAAGATGTTTCACCTCTCCCAACCCTAGATTTGTTTTGTTTTTGTAAATAAAGCTCTTATTTCTCATGTCTTTCTTTTGAGTTTCATCAGGATAATTTGGACCTCAAAAGAACCTGAGTAATTTATCAAGTATTGAAGAAAGAGTGAGGAGCAGACACAGTGGTAAAACACTCCATGAATTATGCCAACACTCATGTTCCAAGATGGACTCCTTTCTGGGGGCACTCGTTGGTACCTCATACAGAGCCACGCTTACAGCAATAAGTTGCATTTTACTTTATATCTGTTCCCCAGCACATACACAGCCTTCTCTTTCATTGCACACTCCTTGCAATTAATCATACCAATGTTGTTAACTAGCACTCAACTCTGAACCTTTCTTCCTCCTCAAATTCCTTTCAATGGAAATAAGAACTGGATGGCTTTCATGAACTCTAACCCAAGCTAGGAACGGTTCCTTAAGTGTTTTATCTGTAAAACATATGAAGGGCTTAATCATCATAGACAAGATTAGGCTCAAGTGACAAATTATCCAAAAATCTCAGTGACTCACAGCAAATATTTTTCACTCATGCTACATTTCTACCCATGATCAGCATCAGCTTTGTTTCATATTTTATTTGGAGACTGAGGGTAACAGAGAAATCCCTGTCTGAGATATTGCTGGTCTCTTGGCACAGGGAGGAATATGTAAATCATGCAAGGACTCTTAAAACTTCTGTGCAGAAATAATACATGCCATGTGGTAACAGAGGACACAGTTCACTTCTGCTCACTAACAAAAAGTAAATCACATATCAGTGTGAGAGGGATCTATAACCCTTCCATAGGAGGGACAATAAATATTATGATCAATAATAAAACCTACCTGCAAGGACAAGCATCATCTTCCAGAGTGCGTCCTCTCATCTCTTCATAGCTTAAGTGTATCCATTTAAATCAGTACCCACAAACTTAAATGGCTGTAGGAGTCAGACAGGGCAAAAACAAGAAGGAGGTGGATAATAGGGAATAGAGAGGCCTGAGGCAACAAGAGCACACCCTGGCCTAAGAGTATTCAAATACAGGTATTACATAGCCCAGTCAACAAAACTTACAGAGAAGTTTATAACCCCTGATTTAAATCCAATCTGAAAAACAAATACGATATATTAACATGTACACGTGGAATCTGAAAAAAATTGGTATAGAGATCTTATAGAGACACAGATGTAGAGAACAAACATATGAATACCAAGGGGGAAAGAGAGGGATGGGATGAACTGGGAGATTGGGATTGACATATACACTACAGGGTATAAAACAGGTAAACAATAGGAACCTACTGTATAGCACAGGGAACTCTACTCAGTGTTCTATGGTGACCTAAATAGGAAGGAAATCCAAAAAAACAGGCGATATATCTATGTATACTACAGCTGGTTCATTTTGCTGTACACTTGAAACTAACACAACATTATAAAGCAACTATATCCCAATAAAAATATTTAAATAAAAAAACAGAAACAAAATAAATATAATCTAAATCTGAAGAAAGAGTATATATAATTGGATGACAGATTAAAATACGTGTAATTTGATGAAAAATGTATTGTATGCTTGTTATTTTTAGGCCCTAGGCTAACTACTTCATGAGTAGTAATTTGAACCTCATATAATGCAGTTGCCCACCCTCAGACATTTGAGTAAAACTGACCCAAAACCTCAGTTCCATAACCTCTAAGAAAGCCAATGACCGCCTTAAGAGTTTAGTGAATCCTTACAGTTTATGTTCTCATTCTCACTTTTGCCTCCTGAGTTGTCTGCACCAAACTCTTAATCTTATTAGCATCCCATTTCCAGGGGTCCTTCTCTCTGCAAGGATGTCACAGGTGTGAAATTCAGCCCACTTGCTTTGACTTTCTCCAGATGCTCACATAACATCTGAATGATAGAAGAGGTTAAAGTGACAGGAAGAGGAGGATTTTATCACAGCAAACAGACCTCTGACTCCTCCCTAAATGCCATCTGACTGCACACTCACTGACTTCCTCCAGCCCCCAACCATGCTGCCCAGCCCCATTTCCCTGCCCTCCACTCCTCCCTTTTGTCTGCCACCCCTAAACCTATGTATAGGTTTACACAGAATGGTTTAATTATCTATTCCTGTTGCTATTCCATTTAGGAGTTTCTCTTTCAGCATCTGTCTCCAAATAAAGTAACATAGAAAAAACTGGTGCCAACCATTGACTGACACCAGTTGCTTAGTTCTTAGTAAACTAAGAAATCAGAGTTCACACTCCCATAGTCACCATCCGATCTTTTTTCTGAACAAAGTTCCATCCCCAAGAGGAACTCTAAGACTACTTGCTAAAATAAAACTCCTCACTCCATTATACTTACAATAACCTTTGGAGTTAGATGAGCATTCTAATTTCACAAATGAGAAGTTGATATTGAATATTATAGGATAGAATTTATTTTGATACCAGCCACATCCTCCAGTGCCAAGGTGGTCAGTTGTGAACTTATGTAACATCAGAAAGCAGGCAAGGGGGTTCATTTTCGTTGTAAGCATTAATAGCATTAATATTAATAGATAACATTAATAGCAGGAAAGCAGGCAATAAATCTTACAGGAACATTCACGTACCCGGGAGCTCCACAGGAGCTTTTCTCTTTAATTTGCCTTGAAGAAGATATTTCCCCCTCTTTCTAAGGGTAAATTATCTCTCTGAACAAATCTGAGAGAGATTCTTTAACGTCAGTAAAGCACATGCTTTGGAATCAGATAAGTCATTCTTCTGACAGCTGTACAGAAAAGCCAGCATCATTGCATCAGCACCACATGCCTTCAAAGCCCGGGAAATGAGATACAGGTGCTGTGGCCATTCATGACAGAATGATGACAGGCTGGACTCAGCCTCTCTCAGAAGGTCACATAGTCACTGGTCAGGCCCAGCAGGCAGAAGGAAACTAGCCTGACCAGCATCTCATCCTGGGATCCAAGCCGACTGTCACAGGGACAGGTGATCCCCGAGTTGTTTCCATGCATTTCATGTTGTAGTCACTCATTTTTTCAACAAATATTTTTGTGCATTTACCATGCATAGGTTCTCTAAGAACTTGGGAAGCACTAGTGAAAGCATATTCAGAATATAATTATTCTGGTGAGTGAAGACATAATAAAAAGGCATAGTAAATCAATTATAGGGAGTATTAGAGGATTGCAAGTACCACAGAGGAAATAGGAAGGTCAGGGAAAGGCCACTTTTCTACCTTCTCTGTAGGAAAACGCTACAAGTATATGTGTTAGCTCAGCGTTTCTTAACCTGGACACATTGGAGCTGGCTGATTCTTCCTCGTGGGGCTGTCCTGCATATAGTAGGGTGTTCAGCAGTATATCTGACCTCTACCCACTGGAGGCCATTCACACACTCACTCTCTCAGTTGTGCCAGCCATGGATGTCACCAGCATTGCCAAATGTCCCCTAAGGGCACACTCACCTCCTGCTGGTAACCCCTAGGTTGGAGATGCATAAGAGTCTAGTATTTAAGCATGGACTCAAAGATGAATGCAGATTCTCACATCCAGTCTCTGACTCCCTGAGGTTTGTAACCTGGTTTCACCATTTACAATCTATATACCATTAGTGTAGTTCCTTAACCTCTTCAAATACCTCTTTCTCTATCTGTAAAATAGGGATAACAGTGCTTCTCTCAAAGACTGGTTATAAGAATTAAGTCATATGACAGCAAGTTTATCATCTGGTACACATTTCCAATGAAGGATTAATAAGCCTTTTCAGCTCCAAATTATCAACTAGTAGCTCACATTTTGGGATTCCCAAGTGGCCATAGCAGTAAAGAACATGCCTACCAAAGCAAGAGATGTAAGAGATGTAGGTTTGATCCCTGGATAGGGAAGATCCCCTGGAGGAGGGCATGGCAACCCACCCCAGTGTTCTTGCCTGGAGAATCCCATGGACAGAGAAGCCTGGCGGGCTACAGTCCATGGAGTCACACAGAGTCGGACGTGATTGAAGAAACTTGGCATGCACACACAGCTCACATTTTTCACCTAAAGAAAGCTGAGCACCAAGGAACTGATGCTTTTGAACTGTGGTGTTGAAGACTCTTGAGAGTCCCCTGGACTGAAAGGAGATACAACCAGTCAATCCTAAAGGAAATCAATCCTGAATATTCATTGGAAGGACTGATGCTGAAGCTGAAACTCCAATACCTTGGCCACCTGATGTGAATAACTGACTCATTGGAAAAGACCCTGATGCTGGGAAAGATTGAAGGCAGGAGGAAAAGGGGATGACAGAAGATGAGATGGTTGGATGGCATCACTAACTCGATGGATATGAGTCTGAACAAGCTCTGGGAGTTGGTGAAGGACAGGGAAGCCTGGCACACTGCAGTCCATAGGGTGGCAAAGAATCAGACATGACTGAATGACTGAACTAATTGAACTGAATACTCTAATGAAGATAAACCAGCATTATTGATGTATTTTATACAAGGATATACTTAGACCCTAAGAGATTAAGCAATACACCCACAAGTCAGACAATTAGTAAGGGACAGAGTTAAGACAAACCAATACTAAGTCTCAATTTCCCATGCCTTCTCATTCACTGTCAGTCAGTTCAGTCACTCAGTCATGTCCGATTCTTTGTGACCCTAGGGACTGCAGCACCCAAGCCTCCCTGTCCATCATCAACTCTCAGAGCTTACTCAAACTCATGTCCATTGAGTTGGTGATGCCATCCAACCATCTCATCCTCTGTCATTCCCTTCTCCTCCCACCTTCAATCTTTCCCAGCATCAACGTCTTTTCAATGGGTCATTCACTGTACCACCTCCCTAATTTTAACTTGCTTGCAACCATTTAAGAGCATGCCTGCTTTGCAGAGCACAAAGCATACTAGTAAAGGAAAACATCTGGGTTACACAACAGTTCCTGGAAACCGAATGAACTCATATTTGACAGTGACTGATATACTTTGTTGTGCCTCCCCAGGAACCTCCAGGAGGAAAAGTTCCCAAGGGGGCCCCAGCCTGACCACCCCCAGCACTGCCAACAGCATGGAAAGCCAGTTCAAAGGGCATCTTGGATGTAATGATGTAGCCTCCTTGTCCCACTGAAAGTCACTAAGACAGACCTGTCAGCACCCTACACAGCCTAACTTCCCTTTTCAAATCCTAAAATCTCAGAAGCTAAGACGCAAACAGAATTCAAATAACAAAATGGGTTGAGGAGGGGAAGAAAGCAGAAAGACTGGATTAGACCTGGGCCAGTGGTTTTGGGCAAGTGCATGCATTCTCCTATTGCCATTTTAACAAGACCAGAGTCTCATCTGAACACTAATTCCTCCCTGGATCACTGCTTCCCAGAGCAATAATGTAAATCCATCTAACATTTAAGCAAAAGGATATTGAGCTTGAAAGATCAGTACAATGTGTGTTTGTCTCCTGAAGTGATAAGGTCACCCACTGAAGAACTGCTCGGAAGGGTGAGTGGAAGCATGGAGAGCCACAATGTGAGGTGGCCAGGCCTGGGACAGAGAGCAGAGATAACCTTTGCAGAAACCAAGAATAACTGGGGAGAATCAAGCCAGAGTTTTCTAAGAAACAGAGGTTTGAGGTGTCCAGCTGTCATTAGAAATGCAGAAAGTTAAAAACAGGTCAAGGTGCATCCTGATATTGAAGAGACATAAAAGGGGTATTCTTATATCTGGATCCCCCAAGGAGGCACCCCTAAAATGTTGCATTTCAACTACTCAGACCTGAGCAGGCGATACTTACATTTCAACTCAGAGCCTGCTGAATCTAACTTATATCCAACTCATCAGACAAAACACCCATGTTTTCATCATTGCAACATGTCCTGGAAGCTGACAAAACCATGCAGAGAATATACAAGGTAACAACATCTTCCCATGCTGTTGACAGAAGACTAAATTGCTACCAGCTTTTTAAAGAAGAACTGGGAAACATCTAACCATTTTAGAAGAACATGATATTTCATTTGGCAATTCCACTTTTATGAATTTATCCAGAAGGTGGGCAACTAGGGGCAATCATGTGTACAGTTTTATTCACTGCCATGTTTTTTAATAGCCAAAAAAACAGGAAAAGGCAAATGTACATCAAAGGGAATCTGGTGAAAGTGTGCCAATGAAATATGAAACAGCCAATAAGAAGCGTGAGACAAATCTACAGGTAGTATGACGGAAGAGATGATCTGCAAAATTTATTATTTAGTGACGAAAAGAGTAAGATCCAAGACAATATTAAAGCATTATATTATTTGTGTAAAACACAACCAAAAATGGACATGTGTGTTCATACATACATTTACACATATATATACACACTCTCTCATATTTGTGTACAAGCATATACTATCTGTAGGAGGATATATAAAGGTGCACAAGAATACACATGGTAACAAGAGCTGCCTTCCAAGAACAGAAGAAATATTTTTATGTTGAATATTTTACTCTGAAAATACTATGGTAGATGAGAGTGAGACTTTTTAATGTCTATTATTTTGTAGGTTTCATAAGCATGGGTGTCTATAGGGATCCTGAAAATTTACATATGCAAGCAAACAAGCTCCAGCCCAGCTGGAGGATGTAACAGGACTCAAGGAAGAACCTTGCAAATAAATCTGATTAAACTGCAATCATCTGTACACAGGATACAATTTTGCACATTATCCACTAACTTTTTCCATACTAAGGCGTATCAATCCTGACACCCCAACACCCTTTGAACCACTTCAGCATATCATTGGCTTGCAGTAAAAATGGATTTTCAGATTAGCCAATGAAAATATGATTTAGAAAGGCAGATCCACTCACCAAGGGACAACATGTTCAAGTCAAATCCAAGTGGTTTATTGAAGCTGATGGTAGATTTTGAACATCGGAGAGAAGGCAAACTGAGATCACACTCTTTAGCTGACAGGTCAGTGGGACTTGAACAGCGCTTGGGGTGCAGCTTTGGGCGGGAACCCATCCCTGGAACCCCTAGCCCACCTGATTAAGGCTCCACTTCTGTGCTCCCACAGTACCCTCCAGCACACCACTTACCATGCCAGGTTACAGCGGCCTGTTTTCACATCTGTCCCTCACCCTAGACCATAAACTGCTCAAGCTCTTGTCATCACATTTCCCAGCCAGGCACTCAGTATGTGGCACAGAAAGGATGCTTAGTAAACATACTAAACTGACTGCAGCAGGTTCCCAGAAACACACGTAGCACTCATCAAGCTCGCTCTGGGTGCTTGTAATCTTCGTGCAATACTGAACGTTGCTACCTCTTACGGTTATGTATCTTTTGTGTCTGACACAGGGGCTATGAGTGATAGAATGCACAGACAGAAATCTGAATCATTACAGCTGTGGGACCAGAGGCAAGTTACTTCATCTCCTAGAACCTGTTTTGTTACCCATGAACAGAGATGCATCACCTATCCCGCCAGATTGAGGTGAGGAGTAAATGAAATTGTTATGCAGCATGCCTCGCACACTAAATAAGAGGTGACTGTTACTATCTTTTTCTTTATCCTCCACATCTAAAAAGTGAGACCTTCTGGAGCAGGTATTTTCTTACCTTACACCCTTCACCTGCTCACCTCACCATGGTATCTTGTATCTACCAAATGTTCAACAAATGTGAACAAATGTAGAGTTTGAATACTAGCAGAAATGGGTTAGAATTCAAGCAGGTTGGACCATTTAACTGAGTATTCCTGGGCAAGGTACCTCACCTCCAATTCTCAATTTGTTATCTGTAGAATGGGTATGCTAAAGTTTATCTCCCAGGACCAGGGTAAAGATTGAGTGAGATGACACATTTAAAGTACACACCACACCACCCTCACACAAAGTGTCACTAACTGGGAGCACTTGTCAATCACTTAAAATAAAACAGAAAACCCTTCACATGCTGGAGTTTTGAGACCTAAACACAGGTCATGTTGTTATTACTATTTCCCCCAGGAATAGAGAGAGGCAGTGGGCAGGATGATGAAACACAGTCTGCTGGGAACTACAAGTTGTAGGAAAGGTAACCTGGAGGCAGCTCTGCTTGAGGGGTGGTGATCAGCCTGGGTGTGAAGAACAAATTGTCTGAGAAGAACAAACTACATCTCTTTGCTAAAACGCAGGCTAGAAGGACAGCCCCTAGCAGGCTACCTTGGAAGATTATATAACTGCCAAGTAACCTGTCTGTGGTTTTTCCCGTTTTACAGATGCAAGATCCATTCAAACTAAAAAAGCGGTGGAGCTTGACTTTAGATCAAGGTCTTCTGGACAATTAGCCCCAAAGTTCTTTCCATGACATCATTTGCCTTTGAAAAGAAAAGAGAATAGTGATCATAACCTATGCATATAGCTGCTATTTCTCAAAGTGTAATTTCTAAGGGTTAAAAATATGATCCTTCATATAAATATAGAGCGAACATATGCCCAAATGCCCAAAATTTAATTCATCAATCAGGAAACCAGCAGGATAGTAACAGATTCAAAGAGCATTTGAGGTAAAGAGATTCATATGGACAGGAAAGACATGCCAAAATAAGTTTGCTGTATGTGTTAGGTTTGAGTGATCAGGGCAATAAAACTGTGATCTTTTGATACTCTCCTGCAGTGGAAAGTAATTGTTTGAAATCTCCACTGGACAAAGATCCACCAATTAACATTAACTTTAGAGTGTGCTTCCTAATAAAACGATAATGACAAAAGTACAAGCAGTAATGCTTCCCTGGTGGCTCAGTGGTGAAGAGTCCACCTGCTGAGGTAGGAGAGGTGGGTTCAATCCCTGATCTGGGAAGATCCCACGTGCCACAGAGCAACAAAGCCCGTGTGCCACAACTACTCAGCCTGTGCTCTAGAGCCGGAGAACTGCCACTACTGAGCCCACATGCCACAGCTACGGAAGCCTTCATGCCCCAGAGCCTGTGCTCTGCAATAGGAGAGGCCACCGCAACAAGAAGCCTGCACACTGCAAGGAGGAGTAGCCCCCGCTCACTCCATGTGGGGAAAGCCTGTGTAGCAACAAAGACCCAGCACAGCCAAGAATAAATAAATAGAAGTATAAGTCCTAGAATTCAATAATGCTTGGGTGATCCAGTTAGAACATGACCCAACACTCGCCAGCACTAAAGGGACATGCAGTCATCCTTTTCAAAATTATAATAATTTTTTAGTCATTTATCAAGATCATTTACATTTTGGTAGGCATTATGTTGGTTTTAGAAAAGGCAGAGGAACCAGAGATCAAATTGCCAACATCCGCTGGATCATGGAAAAAGCAAGAGAGTGCCAGAAAAACATCTATTTCTGCTTTATTGACTATGCCAAAGCCTTTGACTGTGTGGGTCACAACAAACTGTGGAAAATTCTGAAAGAGATGGAAATACCAGACCACCTGACCTGGCTCTTGAGAAATCTGTATGCAGGCCAGGTAGCAATAGTTAGAACTGGACATGGAACAACAGGCTGGTTCCAAATAGGAAAAGGAGTACGTCAAGGCTGTATATTGTCACCCTGCTTATTTAACTTATATGCAGAGTACATCATGAGAATCGCTGGACTGGAAAAAACACAAGCTGGAATCAAGATTGCCAGGAGAAATATCAATAACCTCAGATATGCAGATGACACCACCCTTATGGCAGAAAGTGAAGAGGAACTAAAAAGCCTCTTGATGAAAGTAAAGAGGAGAGTGAAAAAGTTGGCTTAAAGCTCAACATTCAAAAAATGAAGATCATGGCATCAGGTCCCATCACTTCATGGGAAATAGATGGAGAAACAGTGGAAACAGTGTCAGACTTTATTTTTGGGGCTCCAAAATCACTGCAGATGATGATTGCAGCCATGAAATTAAAAGACGCTTACTCCTTGGAAGAAAAGTTATGACCAACCTAGATAGCATATTCAAAAGCAGAGACGTTACTTTGCTGACTAAGGTCCATCTAGTCAAGGCTATGGTTTTTCCTCTGGTCATGTATGGATGTGAGAGTTGGACTGTGAAGAAGGCTGAGCGCTGAAGAATTGATCCTTTTCAACTGTGGTGTTGGAGAAGACTCTTGAGAGTCCTTTGGACTGCAAGGAGATCCAACCAGTCCATTCTGAAGGAGATCAGCCCTGGGATTTCTTTGGAAGGAATGATGCTAAAGCTGAAACTCCAGTACTTTGGCCACCTCATGCGAAGAGTTGACTCACTGGAAAAGACTCTGATGCTGGGAGGGATTGGGGGCAGGAGGAGAAGGGGACGACAGAGGATGAGATGGCTGGATGGCATCACTGACTCGATGGACGTGAGTCAGAGTGAACTCTGGGAGTTGGTGATGGACAGGGAGGCCTGGCGTGCTGCGATTCATGGGGGGTGGCAAAGAGTTGGACATGACTGAGCTGCTGAACTGAGCTGAACTGAGGCATTATGCTAGCACTTGGGGCTTCCCAGGTAGCACTGATGGTAAAGAACCTGGCTCCCAGTGCAGGAGATGTAAGAGACGCTGGTTCAATCCCTGGGTGGGGAAGATCCCCTGGAGGAGGGCATGGCCACCCACTCCAGTATCCTTGCCTGGGAATCCACGGACAGAGAAGCCTGGAGGGGTACAATCTATAGTGTTGCACAGAGTTGGGCATGATTGAAGCAACTTAGCATGCATACATGCATATTAGCAGTTTGCATGTATTCATGTGATCTTAACCACAGCCTATAAGATGGTTACTATAATTGCCCCATTTTACAGATTAGAAAAATGAGTAACAAATAGGTTAAGTAACTTGCCCAAGGTCAAAGGCTAACAAATGGCATGGCAGAGATTTAATCGCATGCTGATGACAGCATCCTCCTCCAGGGGATCTTCCTGACCCATGGATCAAACCCAGGTCTCCTGCATTGCAGGCAGATTCTTTACGGTCTGAACTAGCAGGGAAGCCCTGGAGCACAGGAGGAGCACCTTAAACACCTGTCCTCGCCAGGCATGTACCCTCTGTGCCAGATTCAAGTTCTCTTGAGCCAGAAGCTCCCATTAGAGTACCTGGGCAGAAAGGAGCTGCGCCTCCTGCCCCTCATCTTAAAGAAGAGGTTCGGTTACCTTGCCCTGACAGAAAGTCAATGGGAAGCCATGTGATTTGTGGAGCCTGGCTTTCTCAAGCAGAGATGGATGGCCAAGGTCAGGCTGGCCTCTAGGGTAAGTAGGGTGGCGCTGGGCCAGTGGGCTCTCCTGAGAGGGCCATGCAAACAAAGAATAGCAATTTTTAATGCAGCTGTGAGCCCCTTTTGAAGGGAATTTACTTCTAAAGCTTTGATCTTGGATCCTTGAAGCTGAGGTCTGCATTTTTCCATGGTGAGAACTCCAAGCTGGCTTCTGACAAGAGGCAGCACAGGATTAAGAGAGGTGTTTTTTTTTTTCTCTCTCTCTCTCAGTTCTTGAGGTTTAAGCTAGATACATCTAATTCTTGAGATGTGCCCATGCAACACTGATGAAAGCAGCAAAAGAGTGCTGAGATTTGTAAAGCCCTACTGATTTTTGCTGTTTCCAGATCAAGCTGAGGTATTCAAAATGGTTTGTTTCTCACTTTGAAATGGTGCATCTCCTGTGTGCATGGGTGTTTCCAGGTTCCAGAAGTTTACGTAAATTAAATACCAAAACACCATACAGGCCAGAGGTTGACACCAGTTTCTGTAATGACTCAGCCATGCTCCTTCCCATACGTGTTATCTGCGGGTGATTTTACGCAACAAGAGCACAGCTAAATAGTGTGAAAATAGGTGATCCACAAAGAATGAATCATTCACTACCTGGGCCTGATAGAAGGAAGATGCCAAGCCCCTGGGCTTTCAACCTGTTTTGCATTCTTTCCAGGGAAATGATGAAGGAAATACACTTGGCACACAACTGTAGCTACTTGAACAGAACTTCTTTGCCTATGATAACATGGGAAGGTATTGGGTTGGCCAAAAATTTCATCCAAGTTTTTGTAACATCTCATGGAAAAACTCGAACAAATTTTTTGGCCACACAGCATTATCACAAGCTTAACAATATGATTTTTGTAGCTACTCAGCCAATGCATTTTAATTCTCCCCTCATTTTTATACTGCAGTCTCTAAGCTTTTAGCTCCAAGGCAGGAGAATTTAGCAAGAGAACAGGCTTGGAAGCAAACTGTGGTGGAGAGGGGATCTTCTAAATTCTTCCGCTCCCATTCAATACAGAGCCGGGCTGCTACTTCTGCAAAGTAAAGAGAGATCTGTACCCCCAGTGGTCAGTTCTACCCACAAATAAAGAACCACATTTTCCTACATAGGCAGGACTTCACAGCCCTGGCTGAAAGGAACAGATATGAAACTATTTGCTCACTTTTCAGATTCTAACTTCCGGTTAGCACTGCCTCAGTTCCTATAAATGAAGGCTGAATGTTGATCTTCTGGTCTCTGTTCAATGATTCCCCATTGCCAGAAGTCACGCGCAGATGCGACAGACAAAGGGAAACAGGGGAAGAGTGTTTTTAAAAAAAAATTAACATGAGAAATTGGAAAGACCTAGATATCACCCATGGGCTCACAAAGGGTGGGACACAACTGAGCAACTAACACACACAGATACCACCCAATAAACTTGCAATGAGTTATTTGATTCATCTGTTCATTTATTCATTCAATGGATATTTAATAAGCACCTAAAACATGTCAGGCACTGACCTAAATTCTCAAGATTCAGAAGTTAACACCACAGGCAACAACGCTACCTCCTGGGGCTTATGTTCTAATATGAGGAAAAAGTAAATGAGTAAAAATTGCAAATTGTGATCCCTGCTATGAAGGAAATCACCAGGGTGAAATTATGGAGGGTAACAGGGAACCTATTTAGAATCTTCATTGCCTAGCACAGTACCTGGTACATAGAATACACACCTTTTAAATGATTGCATATAAAACTAGATATTTAAAATGCTTTATTAGCTGTCACTTCTATGTAGCCAGCTCACAGCAACTCTGTTATGTAGAACAGGACTAAAACAAAGAAAAGACAGGCCTGTACGGCATTCCTTGCCTCCAAGGAAATTATGATGAACAAAACAAATCATCTTTCCAAAGAATTTGCAATGAAAAGGCATGTACTTTATGAAGCTCTGTTTCAACAGACTAACCTGGAAGTCAGAATTGATCTCAGTGGTTAAGAGAACAAGACCTCAACTCAAACATCATGGGTTCCAGATCAGATTCTGACACTCACCTAACATGATTTCTGGCAAATTCTTAACTTTTCCAAGCCTCAGTGCCTCATTTTTAAACTGAGTCCTCCAAAAACATTACTTACCTCTTAGTGTGATTAGCAGGATTCAGTAGTTTACCATTATGAACTCCACTCAGCAATGAGCCCTGCGTGTGGTGTGCCTTCAATAAATATATTTCCTCCGCCTTGTGTGCCTGCTTCCTTATCTGTGTAAAGAAGATAAGGATACCTACCTCACAGGAGTGGTGAGAGGATTAAATGAATTAATCCACAGAAAGCACCTACAGCAGTAAGTGCTCAGTGAGTGTTAGCTAGTATCACTATTAATCTGATTTACGTGCTGGTGATTGTTTGAGAAAACCCATCCCATTTTAAAATCAGAAATAAGGAATGTGAGTCCTGGATGTCTGAGAAAATTCTGCAAAGAAATTTCAAGAACTGAATCAGGCCCACCCAGACCACTAATTCTCCTGAAATAATTTATTCATCACTTGTGTGTGTTGGGGTGGGGGGTTAGTGGCAAAAGGGGGTGAATCCAGCATTGCTCTAAGTATCTTAAGGTTTGTATGTATGTATGACTACATGCATTATCACCTCCTCTGAGGTTTTAATATATTCCAATTACTTTCAATTATTTTCATTTAGGAGGAGAAGGGGACGACAGAGGATGAGATGGCTGGATGGCATCACCAACTCAATGGACATGAGTTTGAGTAAACTCCAGGAGTTGGTGATGCACAGGGAGGCCTGGCGTGCTGGAGTCCATGGGGTCATAAAGAGTCAGACACAACTGAGCAACTAAACTGAACTGAACTTTCATTTACAGATCACATTCTTCTTTGTACTCCTTTGTTTCCCCAGTTCCTAGCATTGGAGGAGGGCTGAGAGGAGAGCAGTCATAGGTCTTTCTTCTCTTCCTGCTGAAAATCTATTTCCGCACGAAACTGTTAAGTCCCATGTGGGCAGGGGCCATAGCCATTTGGATCTCACCGTGTTCCCAGTGCTGAGGAGGTACATTTGGGGTTTGGGCTATGTGTTAACATAGGTACATAAAGACAAGGATACAGAGAACCAGAAGAAATAGGTGGTATGATTCAGAGTCTATGCCCAGCATGAGACCCAACTCTCTGATAAGGAAGTGTGCACATGACCCAGGCCAACACCCACAGTACAGGCATGGGCATTTGATTTCATCTGAACCAATCAGTCCTCTCTCCTCTCTCAAAGAGCCCTTTCTCTTTGAAGAAAGAATCAGCTCTTTCTCCAAAAGAAATGGTTGGAACATTTCTTCTCCTCTCTGGATACAAGCTCTGAGAATGAAAGCCTGAAGCTATCTGAGGGTGTGTTTTCCCCTACATGGAAAAAAAACTTACCTGGAGCAGAAGCAAAATGACAACACACAGAAGATGCTAAGAAGAGAAATGAGAGGTTTAGACAGTAGTCAAGCGTCTTGTCACAAAGGCCACCTCTCCACCTGCCATTTCCACAATTTATGTCAAAGAAACAGCTGGAGAGTAATTAAAACAGTAAAAACTGACTCTATTCAAGACTATTGCAATAGGGGAAAAGAAACCTCAGTATAGAGCTGGGATTGTTCTGAAAACAACATGGAAAGGTGGGAATTTATAGCCAAAAAACAGGGTTGGGGGAAGGGGGGTCACTGGATGGAAAATTACAAACAGAAAACATACAAAGGAGCTAACGAAATTGACCTAACAGAATCTTCACTGAGAACAGGCCAGTGTGATCAGACATCACCCAGGGGATGGAGAATGAAGAACCCAGTTACCTTAATTGACCCAACGAAGGGTGATTAGATAACGGAGAATAGAGGATTCTCGCTAAAACTGACCTAGGTGAGTTCCTGCTAAAACGGGATTTTACAATGGGCCTCGAAAGAGGGACAAGGAACCTGACCAAACTCAGGTAGAGACTGTTCGTCACTGACACATACCAATGCTTAAGACCAGCACTTACACAGACCCACCCTTTTGCTTAAGCCAGTTCAAGTTCTTTTTTTCCCCATATCTAAAAGTCTAAAATGCTCACAGAAGGGGTTGTCCAGAACCATAAAAATGACAATATAACTCTCACTTGTTGGGAGCTTCCTCTGTGTCACACTCTGTATTAAATACGGTTTTCTGCATCATTTCACCAACTATAATTCTATGAGGTAGATAGTAATATTATCCCCATTTTCACACTGGGGAAAGAGACACAGTTATCAAGTAATTTGCCCACGTTCAGAAGGTGGCTGATCCAAGACTCAAACTTTATCCATCTGACATCAGGGCCCACCACAGTCAGACACCAACACCAGTGTATTTTCAAGTATGTTTCCTGGCTTCCCTCATAGCTCAGTCAGTAAAGACTCTGCCTGTAATGCAGGAGACCTGGGTTCAATTCCTTGGTCAGGAAGATCCCCTGGAGAAGGAAATGGCAACCCACTCCGGTATTCCTGCCTGGAAAATCCCATGGACAGAGGAGCCTGGATGGCTACAGTCTGTGCAGTTGCAAGAATCAGACACAACCTAGTGACTGAACCACCATGGTTCCTAGACCACCTGCATTAGGATTACTTAGAGTACTTATGTCAAGTAAAGGTTACCAGAAACCACTCTTGTTCACTGAATAAGAAGTTTAGTGTGGGGATTAACTATACAGTTTAATAAAGGGGTGGAGGCTATGTCAGGAGAGACCAGAACATACCATTTTCTTGGGAATACATCCCTCACAGTTATGCACACTATTCATCAAAATAGATGCAGCCAGGGCTATTATTTCAATCCTTGACAATATGAGGAATAAAGAGGACAACAGGACAAATGGACAAGATGTGAGACACCATTTGCCCAGTCTTCCCTCTCCTCCTGGGCTTCCCGGGTGGCTCAGTGCTAAAGAATCCACCTGTCAATGCAGGAGATCCAGGTTCAGTCCCTGAGTGGGAAGATCTCCTGGAGGAGGAAATGGTAACCCATTCCAGTATTCTTGCCTGGGCAATCCCATGGACAGGGAGCCTGGTGGGCTACAGTCTATGGGGTCACAGGAGTTGGACATGACTGAGCATGCACGATCCACTCCACTCCATTTCCTCCATGCCTAGTTGCAGCTACTGACTTCATAAGAGCACATCAATGGTAAACAAGTTTTGCAAAATTGGCTCACAGAATATTATAAGTAATCCTCCCCCATGTCCATCGTCTGCATGTAGCTTAGAACTCCAAGGAGATCTTAGGTCATCCCTACATAAGTTCTTTATTTTAACAAACAATGTCAGACACATTCCATGAAAGCACTTTGCGCTCCAAGAAGAATTAAGTTAGATAATAACAGGAAGTTATTAAGCTAAGCTTCATTCCACCTTTGCCACTTTTTCTCTGAAATTGCTTTGCTTTCTCTCATTTTGGAAAGACTTTTTCATTTTATTCTCACATTTGAGTTTGTTTGGGTATTTTCCCCCAACAGGAATGTTTCCTTACAGTTCCTTCTCTGACTTGTATTTTATTTATTACACTTCACCTCCCATTAAGTTTCTCCCTGGAAAGGTTTTATCTGTATGTTGCAGATTCACCTCTCTCCTGACCCCCCACTAGGAGATGATGGGCAGCTGTCTTTATTATATGTCAGTTACACTCCACCAGCAAGAATCACATTTCCACAGCAAAGCAGCAGCAGAATAATAACCATGAACGCTTAAGTTCAGTACCTGACTCTTACGAGTGAGAAGAGATCATGCCCAGCTTTACAATTCTATCGCAAATCTACTCAATTTCATTGTTGCTTCTGTTAACAAGTCCTGAGTGCATTTTCTGCAATAGCTGCGACTCTTGAGGCCATCACAGAGGGGACAGAAACCCTCCGGACTGAGGAAAGCCTAAGACTTACATGGGCATATGGTAGACCAAGCCCATTAAAGTTGTTGTGAAATTGTTTTTCTAAGTCATAATATTATCTCTCCAGGTTTCCTCCAGGCAATTATTTTTTCACACTGTACTAAACAGATGAAGTTGCTAGAGGTGGAAAGAGACCAGCCCTGGAAACCTGGAAATTTCTATTCCTACCTGGACTTGCCCATGGGAGGAGCAATCGGTGACTCAGCACAGCTGTAAGCCATCAGGACTCACATAACAAGACACTGGGGGAAGGAAAGAGACGCTCTGAGCTACTGCATTTGAACCAAGAACCAGGCTAAACCATGAGGACATAAAACCAACAAGCATAGTTCTGGCCCTCATGCAACTTACAGCCAAGTAAAGACAAACTATTTCAAGAGTAACAAGTGCTACAGAAGGGAAATCAGGGGGTTAGGAGGGTAGCTTGAGCATATAAGAGGGGTCCCACCTAATCTTCAAAGCCTTGTTAGTTAGAGCTCAGTGAACTCTGGAAGTGACCCCAAACAACCGAGTCAGGATTGAGCACTGTGAGATGGTGAGAGGTATATTTAGAGAGGTGATCCTCCACAGAGAACTAGCTGTGCTAATCACTTCTCCCTCTCTTTTGAAATTGTCACAGTATCTGACTCCTTACTCTGAGATCATTAGCCACTGGACCACTTTTACTCCTCAAGCATAAGATAATTTCCCAGATAATCTTCCAAATATTTTACATTTTACTTCATTTATATATTATTCACATGTTAACTATTACAAGACAACATCACCATTCTTATTCAAAAGCTGTGAACACTAAGAAATGGACTAAAGATGCTTCGCACTTATCGAGTACTTAATGAACGCAATCTAGTGTGTTAAGCATATTTACATGAACTGTATCTTTGAATCCTTACAAAACACTGTAAAACAGATGCTGTGTGTTTTTCTATGCACAGATAGAGAAACCGAGACTGAGGCAGAAAATAACTTACCAAAGGTTGCAAGCGGCACAGCTCAAGTTGAACATAGGCCACAGGAAGCCAGAGCCCCTGCAGATACAACTCAGGATGCGTGCCCTCATTATGAGACCAGAAAAACCCACGACTACTTGGCAGAGCTAATAGCCAACATACATAAGCATCCATTTTTCAGCAAAGACATTCACTTATGAATACTCATGATCACTAACACTTGCTTTTGTGGTCTAATGTTGTTAATGGGCCCCTCATGTTGTTAATACTGGAAAGATTTTTAACATGACACCCTTGCATTCAGAAAGGTAAACAGATACTTGATTTCTATGGGTGGAAAGTACAAGAAATTGATACAGAAATGGAAGGAGCAATGTACAAAGCCAATTAAAACCTTGAAATCACAGACTCGCCATTAGGAAAGGCCCTTTCAGGACCAAGAGGAGAGGTGTTCCAACTCTTCTGCAGCATAGCTCTGGCAGCTGACAGCCAAGCTTCCACAGGGGCTTGTTCTCAAACTTGAGTGTGACCAGGATTGCCTGGAGAGCTCGTTAAAACACAAATTGCTGGGTCCCACCCCTAGAGCTTCTGACTGGGGGATCCGAGTGAGGTTTGAGAATCTGCATGTCTAAGGTGCTCCCAGGTGATGATAATAATACTGATTCAGGGCCACGGCTTCCAGATCTAGACCAAGTTCTTTGTTTAAAGATGGAGAAACTGAGGCCAAGCAAAATGAAGTGACTTGCCCAGCATCACACCACCAGTTACTGACACAGCCAGAAGTCAAGCATATGGTCACTGTTATTCCTCCTCTCCTCTTATTCCCTATTTAATTTGTTTGTTTTTCCTTTATAACCACTGGATGCTGTCCATCACTAGAGTAAACGTGTGGTGTTAGGAAGTAATCACACTGAAAAATAGAGTAGGGCTGTGCCTCAACACTAAACTGTCTTGAAGTCATACTTAAAAGCTCCTTAGTTTTTCACTCTTATATTTAATAAGCACTCTCGTGCACTCTACTTTACCCAAGGTCAATACAAAAATTCATGGAAAGCCTCTTTTATGAAGTCAGGCATTCCAGTTTTCTATGCAAACCTTAAGACTCAGGTTGCTTCTCCATGTGACTCTCACAGTCTGTGTCAGTGACAACAAGAGCCCGTGTCCAGCATTAGTTCTGCAATGTCAGCCTTCTCGCCTCAGGTTATTTTTTAACTTCTTGAATGAGGAGCATAACCTCTTAGGTCCTTGTTAAAACTCCAACTTTCTAAAGAGTTGAGTCAAAGTGGAAGCAACGTGCCTGAAAGCAAAGTGAGCTCAAATGACAATGAATTCTGTTTAAATAGCATTCCCATTACACACAACCACTGGGAAAGAAACATAGCCTCCCAGGAGAATAACGTTGCAGTGATGATGGTGAGCAGGTGGGAAGAGAGGTAGGAAGCTGGGTTTGAAAAGATGGGGCCCAATGAATCAGCACATTCACAGCAATTCATTCTGTTGACCCGCCCCCTTTCCCCTTCTGTCCAAAGTATAAACAGATCCATGACACAGTGAGGATGTTTTAATATCTCTTTCACTTATAATGATTTCTCAATTCCGTGTAGCAAATAGACTAGAGAGGCAAGGATGCTTGAGCATTTTTACAAGAAAAGATGCTGTGCAGGGACACAGGGTATTGCTCATTAAAGGAAAATCCTCTCCCTCTGTCGCAGCAAAACATATGCCAACCAGGAATATTATGAAGCCAAATTCGTCCCCATTTAGGTAAAAATATGAAACTGTCAAAATACTACAGCACTATCATTTTGGAATTAAGACCTGTCACGGAACAAAGGAAACTATCTTAGGTGCATAATCTGCGGAGAGTCAAGGTCAGAAGCAAGTGGGTCCTTCTTATTTTATTCATTTTTTCCACAGGTACGAAAAGATTACATCTAGCAGATGGAGGCTTTTAGCATAAAATAATCTCCTGTGGCTGCATTTACTTGCAACAACAAGAAATATACAGCTACAGATGGCCATCTGTTTCTTCATTTTAAGGTAGAGGGCAAAGAAAGTTTTTCAACTTTAGTTTTTTTGACTTTACAGAATAATCATTATTTTTAAGCACAGACATCATTAACACCTCCCATATTGTCCAGCCTCGTTCAGTCCAGCCTCCCCTGACTTCTTCTTCCAGTTCATTCCAGTGCACCAAGAAGTTCCTTCAGCCGATCATGTCCTCAGAGAGTCACTTACAGTTGGAAGACCTGGCACAGCAAAACAGAACAAACAACAAATGCTGCCCAAATAGCCAGGCCATGAACCTTAGGGAGAGCAAGCAAAATTCAAATGAATACAGTTTAACTAGTTAGATACTAGTCTGGGGTTTTCCAAATGCCAATTTCAGAAGTCAGGTTACAGAGCCAGCTTGGAAAAAATCCTCCTAAAGGCTGAGAGCAGGGGTTATGGGATGACATTGCAAAACGAATGCTGGACACGGGCTCTTGTTGTCACTGACACACAGACTGTGAGAATCACATGGAGAAGCAACCTGAGTCCTAAGGTTTGCATGGAAAACTGGGATGCCAGGTTATCCCAATTTTCTCTTTTCCACACAGAGACTGGCAAGAAGGACACAATATCCAGACACCCTTTGCAATTGCCCGTATCTTTTTAGGGTTGTCACCGCAAGAGAATGGATTGGGACGTGTATGCATACTCCATCACTCAGTTCTGTCTGACTCTTTGCAACCTCATGGACTGTAGCCCACCAAACTCCTCTGTCCATGGAATTTCCCAGGCAAGAATACTGGAGCGGGTTGCCCTTTCCTACTCTAGGGGATTTTCCTGACTCAGGGATCAATCCGAGTCTCTTATATCTTCTGTCTTTACCACTGCGCCACCTCACGGGTAATAACTAAAACAATTTTGTTTCATTTCTCTGGTAGAGGTCTGCAAATCAGTAAACTTACATAAAGAAGCTAAATTACCTAGATGACAGCATTTTTGCTCCTGAACCAAATTAACAGATGCAAAAGACAAAATTTCCTACTTCATGGTGGTATAGTTCATCCTCAGTTGCTATGAGATAGACACATCCTAAAATACCCTCATCTTTTTAGGACACACATTAGGACAAAGCATTTAAGCTAACTATGTCCTGGAAACTAAACATATGAATTTATTACTGACTCTGAGGAAAGGCATGATGGACTTTTCTAACTAAAGTAGTACCACCAATCCTATAATAGAACTAAGGGGGCTCACTGCTTTGCCATACTGACCCATGCCACCCCTCTGCTTCTTATGCTAGGCCGAAGATCTGTCCTTCTGTAACTTCAAAAGAGCAAGACTGACCTGCTATAAAGTAATACTTCGGCCGCCTGATGCAAAGAACTGACTCATTGGAAAAGAGCCTGATGCTGGGAAAGATTGAAGGTAGGAGGAGAAGGGGATGACAGAGGATGAGATGGTCGGATGGCATCACCAACTCGATGGACATGAGGTTTAAGGAAACTCCAAGAGTTGGTGATGGACAGGGAAGCCTGGCATGATGCAGTCCATGGGGTTGCAAAGAGTCAGACATGACTGAGCAACTGAACTGAACTGACTGAACCTTGGAGCTCCATAAGTCAGTATTTTTACAGGCCTATTCTTTGAATCAATATTCAAACACAATTATGCCCCACACTGAACTTGTGCTGGCCTGTAACACCACTTCATGCAAAGAAACAGTGGCCCATTACTCTTAAAAACAAACTGATCTTGGAGACAGTGTGGATTTTGTCAATTGTGAGCATTTAATGTTATTCTGAGAACCAATATTTTAAGGTTCTACAGCTGTGCTCTTCTTTACAGTAGCAACAAGCTACAGGTAACTGTTTTTAAATTAATTGAAGTTACATATTTTTTCCTGATTTTAATTAATTTATTTTTATTGGAGGAGAATTGCTTTACAATTTTGTGTTGATTTCTGCCATATATCAACATGAATGGGCCATAGGTACACATATGTTCCCTCCCTCCTGAACCTCCATCCCACCTCCTACCCCGTCTCACCCCTCTTGGTTATCACAGAGCACCAGATTTGAACTCCCTGCATCATACAGTAAATTTCCACTGGCTATGTAATTTTACATATGGTAACATATATGTTTCAATACTACTCTCAGCTCCTTATTCACTATTATATTGCAGTATCTCAGGTCCTCAATAGCTGTGGCTAGTGGTTACCATAATAGACAGAACAGCATAAAACATTTCTATTATTTCCAAAGTTCTTTTAGACACAGCTGCTCTAGAAGCTTAATTTGGAAGGAATCTTTTAGGACTCTCGAGTTTTACTTACCATTTAGGACTTCCTGTATAAAATCCCTAACAGTCTGGAAAAAATTTCTAAAAACAAATCCGCTAAGATGTTTAAAGCCTGTATGAGAGAAATTTATCAACACAGTTAAGACCCCAGGTTTGAGGGTTAGAGCTTCATTTGAGACCTAGTTCTTCTACCTGCTGGCTGTGTGACTGAGCTCATCTCCTCACCTCTGAGCCTTGGTTTCGTCACTGTCCATGACCCATTCACAGCCTCTCCCCACATCCACCTATAGTAACAGAGCCCAATATATTTCAGGAGTTAGAAGGATGGGCCCCATTCCAGTTCTTGGGGATGCAGTTCTGTAATGGGTTGTTAGGGGGAACTCTACTGGGAAGGACGTCCATGCTCAAATAAAAGAACACCACCTTGGGAAAAGCAGAATTTTGACAAGTCCATCCCCTTCTTGCCTACTATATGGACCTAATGCCTCAAGCTAGTTTATGTGAGAAAAAATAAACCCCTATGTTTAAGCGTCCATTAAGTTTGCTTACTGTTACCTACATCCAAAAGCACTCCAAACTGATATTTCATCTTCTATCAGTTAGTATTAAGTTTAGCTCTTTAATTCCACTCCTGGTTATATACCCAAAGAAACAAAAGCACTCATTCAAAAAGATACATGCACCTCAGTGTTCACAGCAACATTATTTATAATAGCCAAGATATGGAAGCAACCTAAATTCGTCCATCAACAGAGGAATGGATAAAGATATGGAATATTTATATATATAGCTTCCCAGGTGGTGCAATGGTAAAGAATCTGCCTCCCAATGCATGGGATGCAAGAGATGCGGCTTCAATGGCTGGGTCGGGATGATCCCCTGAGTAGAAAATGGCAACCCACTCCAGTATTCTTGCCTGGAAAATTCCATAGACAGAGGATCCTGGCAGGCTACAGTTCATGGGGTCACAAAGAGTCTAACATGACTGAATGACTAAGAAAATATACATACATATATATATATATATATATATATACATATACTGAATATTATTTATCCAAATAAGAATGAAATTTTGCCATTTGCAGCAACATGGATGGGAGAGCTTGGCCGGCGCACTAAGCGCGGGCGAGAGGAGCTACCGCACGTCCGAGGTCAGGGGCAGCAGCCTAAAGTGTCAGGCTGTGACGGCGCAGTAACGGCGGGAGAGGAGCTACCCTGTGTCTGAGGTCAGGGCGGCGACTGAGAGAAGCTACCCAGCATCCGAGGTCAGTGGCAGCTGGGAGGAGACACCCCGCGTCTGAGGTCAGGGGCAGCCAGGGGTGAGACACCCTGCATCCAATGTCAGGGGCGGGGCCGGGAGTATACACCCCGCGTCCGAGGTCAGGGGCGGCCAGAAGAAGCCACCTCGCGCTCGAGGCCAGTGGCGGAGACCCTGAGGAGCCCGAGCCCGAGGCCAGGGGCGGCAGCTGGGAGGAGCCACCCACGCCCGAGGCCAGGGCGAGCAGCCGGGAGGAGCAACCCAAGCAGTGGTGGCTGCGCAGGCGCAGGAGGGCCTAGAAGAGCTATCCCACATTGAAGGTCAGGAATGGCAGCAGTAAGGAGATAACCCTCATTCAAAGTAAGGAGCAGTGGCTGTGCTTTGCTGGAGCAGCTGTGAAGAGATACCCCACGCCCAAGGTAAGAGAAAACCAAGTAAGATGGGAGGTGTTGCAAGAGGGCATCAGAGGGCAGACACACTGAAACCGTACTCACAGAAAACTAGTCAATCTAATCACACTAGGACCACAGCCTTGTCTAACTCAGTGAAACCAAGCCATGCCTGCAGGGCAACCCAAGACAGGCGGGTCATGGTGGAGAGGGCTGACAGAATGTGGTCCACTGGAGATGGGAATGGCAAGCCACTTCAGTATTCTTGCCTTGAGAACCCCGTGAACAGTATGAAAAGGCAAAATGATAGAATACCAAAAGAGGAACTCCCCAGGTCATTAGGTGCCCAATATGCTACTGGAGATCAGTGGAGAAATAACTCCAGAAAGAATGAAGGGATGGAGCCAAAGCAAAAACAATACCCAGTTGTTCATGTGACTGGTGATAGAAGCAAGATCCGATGCTGTAAAGAGCAGTATTGCATAGGAACCTGGAATGTCAGGTCTATGAATCAAGGCAAATCGGCAGTGGTCAAACAAGAGATGGCAAGGGTGAACGTCGACATTCTAGGAATCAGCGTACTAAAATGGACTGAAATGGGTGAATTTAACTCAGATGACCATTATATCTACTACTGCAGGCAGGAATCCCTCAGAAGAAATGGAATAGCCATCATGGTCAACAAAAGAGTCCGAAATACAGTACTTGGATGCAATCTCAAAAATGACAGAATGATCTCTGTTCGTCTCCAAGGCAAACCATTCAATATCACAGTTATCCAAGTCTATGCCCCAACCAGTAACGCTGAAGAAGCTGAAGTTGAACAGTTTTATGAAGACCTACAAGACCTTTTAGAACTAACACCCAAAAAAAGATGTCCTTTCATTATAGGGGACTGGAATGCAAAAGTAGGAAGTCAAGAAACACCTAGAGTAACAGGCAAATTTGGCCTTGGAATGTGGAATGAAGCAGGGCAAAGACTAATAGAGCTTTGCCAAGAAAATGCACTGGTCATAGCAAACACCTTCTTCCAACAACACAAGAGAAGAATCTACACATGGACATCACCAAATGGTCAACACCGAAATCAGATTGATTATATTCTATGCAGCCAACAAAAACAAGACCAGGAGCTGACTGTGGCTCAGATCATGAACTCCTTATTACCAAATTCAGACTCAAATTGAAGAAAGTAGGGAAGACCACTAGACCATTCAGGTATGACCTAAATCAAATCCCTTATGATTATACAGTGGAAGTGAGAAATAGATTTAAGGGCCTAGATCTCATAGATAGAGTGCCTGATGAACTATGGAATAGGTTCGTGACATTGTACAGGAGACAGGGATCAAGACCATCCCCATGGAAAAGAAATGCAACAAAGCAAAATGGCTGTCTGGGGAGGCCATACACAACTGAATAGCTGTGAAAAGAATAGAGGCAAAAAGCAAAGGAAAAAAGGAAAGATATAAGCATCTGAATGCAGAGTTCCAAAGAATAGCAAGAAGAGATAAGAAAGCCTTCTTCAGTGATCAATGCCAAGAAATAGAGGAAAAGAACAGAATGGGAAAGACTAGAGATCTCTTCAAGAAAATTAGAGATACCAAGGGAACATTTCATGCAAAGATGGGCTCGATAAAGGACAGAAATGGTATGGACCTAACAGAAGCAGAATATATTAAGAAGAGGTGGCAAGAATACAGGGAAGAACTGTACAAAAAGATCTTCACAACCCAGATAATCATGATGATGTGACCACTAATCTAGAGCCAGACATCTTGGAATGTGAAGTCAAGTGGGCCTTAGACAGGATCATTACGAACAAAGCTAGTGGAGGTGATGGAATTCCAGTTGAGCTGTTTCAAATCCTGAAAGATGATGCTGGGAAAGTGCTGCACTCAATATGCCAGCAAATTTGGAAAACTCAGCAGTGGCCACAGGACTGGAAAAGGTCAGTGTTCATTCCAGTTCCAAAGAAAGGCAATGCCAAAGAATGCTCAAACTACTGCACAATTGCACTCATCTCACACACTAATAAAGTAATGCTCAAAATTCACCAAGTTAGGCTTCAGCAATACGTGAACCGTGAACTCCCTGATGTTCAAGTTGGTTTTAGAAAAGGCAGAGGAACCAGAGATCAAATTGCCAACGTCCACTGGATCATTGAAAAAAATGAGAGTTCCAGAAAAATATCTATTTCTGCTTTATTGACTATGCCAAAGCCTTTGACTGTGTGGATCACAATAAACTGTGGAAAATTCTGAAAGAGATAGGAATACCAGACCACCTAACCTGCCTCTTGAGAAATCTGTATGCAGGTCAGGAAGCAACAGTTAGAACTGGACATCGAACAACAGACTGGATCCAAATAGGAAAAGGAGTACGTCAAGGCTGTCTATTGTCACCCTGCTTATTTAACTTATATGCAGAGTACATCATGAGAAATGCTGGACTGGAAAAAACACAAGCTGGAATCAAGATTGCCAGGAGAAATACAGTCACCTCAGATATGCAGATGACACCACCCTTATGGCAGAAAGTGAAGAGGAGCTAAAGGGCCTCTTGATGAAAGTGAAAGAGGAGGGTGAAAAAGTTGGCTTAAAGCTCATCATTCAATAAACAAAGATCATGGCATCTGGTCCCATCACTTCATGGGAAATAGATGGGGAAACCGTGGAAACAGTGTCAGACTTTATTTTGGGGGCTCCAAAATCCCTGCAGATGGTGACTGCAGCCATGAAATTAAAAGACGCTTACTCCTTGGAAGAAAAGTTATGACCAACCTAGATAGTATATTCAAAAGCAGAGACATTACTTTGCTGACTAAGGTCCATCTAGTCAAGGCTATGGTTTTTCCTGTGGTCATGTATGTATGTGAGAGTTGGACTATGAAGAGGCTGAGCGCCGAAGAATTGATGCTTTTGAGCTGTGGTGTTGGAGAAGACTCTTGAGAGTCCCTTGGACTGCAAAGAGATCCAACTAGTCCATTCTGAAGGAGATCCACCCTGGGATTTCTTTGGAAGGAATGATGCTGAAGCTGAAACTCCAGTACTTTGGCCACCTCATGCAAAGAATTGACTCATCGGAAAAGACTCTGATGCTGAGAGGGATTGGGAGCAGGAGGAGAAGGGGACGACCGAGGATGAGATAGCTGGATGGCATCACAGACCCGGTGGATCTGAGTCTGAGTGAACTCCATGAGATGGTAATGAACAGGGAGGCCTGGTGTGCTGCGATTCATGGTGTCGCAAAGTCAGACACGACTGAGCGACTGAACTGAACTGAATGGACCTGGAGGGTGCTGCTGCTAAGTCACTCAGTCGTGTCCGACTCTGTGCGACCCCATAGACGGCAGTCCACCAGGCTCCGCCTTCCTGGGATTCTCCAGGCAAGAACACTGGAGTGGGTTGCCATTTCCTTCTCCAATGCATGAAAGTGAAAAGTGAAAGGGAAGTCTCTCAGTCGTGTCTGACTCTTAGCAACCTCATGGACTGCCGCCTACCAGGCTCTCCATCCATGGAATTTTCCAGGCAAGAGTACTGGAGTGGGGTGCCATTGCTACACTTAGTGAAATAAGTCAAACAAAGATGAAAATTGTACATTACACTTTAAAATGTGGAATCTAAAAAACAAATGAATGAATGTAACAAAACTGAAACAGACTCACAGTTGTAGAGAACAAACTAGTGGTTACCAGTGCGGAGAGGGGGAAGTAAGGAGGGACAAGATAGTGTTAGGGGATTAACAGATCCAGAACACTATGTGTAAAACAGATGGTACAGGATATACTGTACAGCACAGAGAATATAGCCAGTATTTTATAACTTTAAATGGAATATAATCTATAAAAATATTGAATCTCTGTGCTATATGCCTATAAATAATGCACTATTATTATTTTATGTAATAACGTAATATATTTCAATTTTTTTAAGTTTGGCTCTTTTAACAGAAGACCTCAAATAATGGACGTTGTAAAGATAGAAGTTAATTTCTATCTCAGGTAAAAGGGATCTGAAATAAACAATCAAAAGAAGGTATAGCTCTATAGTCATCAGGGCCACTTGCTTCTTTGCTCTTTCAGCTCCATCTTCCCAGCCTTTGGCTTCCATCTTCAAACTTATCTATGCTCCTCGATGGCTATTGGAGTGCCTGCCATCACAAAGGCATGCCAAGAATGGATAAATAGGCACTTCTTCCATATGAATTAGCTCCATTTAATAGCCAGAACTACTTAGATGTTCCTCACAACTCTCTCACTTATTGATCATCTGTCAGAACAGCTACATGGCATACCTGGTTACAAAGCAGCCTGGGAATGCAGTCTTTGAGCTGGGAGTCACTGCCACCACAGCAAAAATCAGAGTTCTGCTACTTAGGAATAAAGAGACTGATTCTAGGGTGACAATTGTTGTAAGATAAAATCAGCTAATACAGATAGTGTTTGGCACAGTGCATGATATAGAGTAAGTGGAATAAAAGCTGAGGGTAGGGTAGGAAGAGAGCAAAATATCTTATTATCATTACTTTTAAGTTGCCATATAACCGGTTGGTCTTTGTTCCTTTAATACAGTACTCCCCAAACCTTACTTATTTGTGGTTTTCCAAGATTCATATACCATCCATGCTATTACTTACTATTTCCTTTATATCCATTTGCCTTTTTTGGAGGTATAGTTGGTGTGAGATATTATGTAAGCTTCAGATGGACAACATAGAGAAATCACCTTGACTTTTAAACTTAAATGTAAGCAAACCATTTCTACACATAGGAAACCAATATTCTCCTAGTAAAAAGAATAACTGTTATAAAAATGTTCATTTGGGATATTCCCTAAAACCATCTCATGTGCCACATTTCAGAAAACATTTCCTATTGAATTCTCTGAAATAAATGACTTTTGTGATTGATTGCCTCAAGTTCACTTTGGTCATTAATCAATCTCTGCTGCTATTTATTTGCTTCATCTAACACTATAAGATGGAGATTATGCCTTAAACATCTTTAGTAGTTAGCAAAACTTCTAATTTATTTAGGTTCAACCAATCTTTAATAAAAATTGGGGGCAAGAAAAACATGCCTATGGGACTTAATAGAAGGCTGATGCATTCAGCAGCTTTTGTTTTCTCTTTTGAAGATCTAGACAGAATCCCATTGAGAAGTAATTATTAAACATGGTATCAACTTCAAGTACGTTCCATATCTTCTCTTCAGTTCAGTCGCTCAGTCGTGTCCGACTCTTTGCAACCCCATGAATCGCAGCACGCCAGGCCTCCCTGTTCATCACCATCTCCTGGAATTCACTCAGACTCATGTCCATTGAGTCCGTGATGCCATCCAGCCATCTCAGCCTCGGTCATCCCCTTTTCCTCCTGCCCCCAGTCCCTCCCAGCATCAGAGTCTTTTCCAGTGAATCAACTCTTCACATGAGGTGGCCAAAGTACTGGAGTTTCAGCTTTAGCATCATTCCTTCCAAAGAAATCCCAGGGTTGATCTCCTTCAGAATGGACTGGTTGGATCTCCTTGCAGTCCAAGGGACTCTCAAGAGTCTTCCAACACCACAGTTCAAAAGCATCAATTCTTCGGCGCTCAGCCTTCTTCACAGTCCAACTCTCACATCCAAACATGACCACAGGAAAAACCATAGCCTTGACGGACCTTTGTCGGCAAAGTGATGTCTCTTAAAGTATCTTCTCTTAACAGTCTCAAATTGAGCTGTATTTTGCTTTCCCAGAAAACTCCTCAACATGACATTCAGTGACTTCCATGGTCCCTCCCTGCATTCCTCCACACAGCCTATGTTCTCGTCAGAGGACACCCAGCATTCTCAAGGCTCCATTCTATTCCTTACCTGCTACTGGAATTTTGATTCCCTCATATGTAAACTGGAAACTTTGCCTCCTGCCCCACTTAACCACTATGCCCATCAAGAGGATAAAATAAGACTATATTGTGAAATTTCTTGGAGAGATGTGAGTCAGTATAGTGTCAGATGATATCATCTAAGTCAGCTGCCTTCGTGATGAAGCGGTTCTGAGTATGGGCTCCACACTCAGAGAGCCTGGTTCACCACTTTTCATGTGCTGTGTGACCTTGGAAAGTTACTGTACCTCCCTGTGTCTCAAAGTCTTCCTTTGTGACACGGGGACAGCACTTAATACCACATGGGTATTGCGAAGATTCGAAGAATTAATACACATAAAGCACCTAGAACAGTTCCCTGCACGTAATGAACTCCGGAACCTGTTAGCAATTATTGCTATTATTGTCTCCAAACAGTAGGCCCGATGCTGTGTTTAGTCACTCAGTTGTGTCTGACTCTTTGTGACCCCATGGACTGTAGTCCGCCAGGTTCCTCTGTCCATGGGGATTCTCCAGGCAAGAAAACTGGAATGGGTTGCCATGCCGTCTTCCAAGCAATCTTCCCAACCCAGGGATTGAACCCAGGTCTCCTGCATTGCAGACAGATTCTTTAGTGTTTGAGCCACTAGGGAAGCCCAAGAATACTGGAGTGAATAACCTATCCCTTCTCCAGGGGATCTTCCTGAGCCAGGAATTGAACTGGGGTGTCCTGCATTGCAGGTGGATTCTTTACCAGCTGAGATACTAGGGAAGCCCAAAAGTGACTTTCATGGGATGGGCATGCTGCATCACTTCAGTCATGGCTGACTCTTTGCAACCCCATGGACTATAGCCCACCAGGCTCCTCTCTGTCCATGGAATTTTCCAGGCAAGAATACTGAAGTGGGTTAGCTATTCCCTTCTCCAGGAGATCTTCCCGACCCAGGGATGGAACTCAGGTCTCTTGCATCACAGACAGATTCTTTACCATCTGAGCTACCAGTAGGCTCTAGAGTCAGGCAAAATTTGGTTCCAAGTCCTAGCCTCACGATTCTGTAGTTAGTGATACGTAAATAGGTCACCAATCTGTATGGCGAGGAAGTGGTTCTTGATCCATCTCCCTGACAGACCAGCTCTCTCCTCCCAGTCCTCACACCCTGGGGAGCGGGAAGCAAGCAAACAAAGAAACAGCACCTGGGGGAAAGCAGACCCCCACAAACCTAGACTGACACCGTCATTTAAAATTCCTAAGGTACTGCTTACTTGCTTTAAATATCAGTGTGCTGTTAGGGATTTCCACTCCACGCCTGTTTTCCTCCAAGACGACACTGACTGGGAGTATGGCAGGCAGACTGATGTAAACCTCAGGAGAAGTAAGTCCCTCCTTAAGTTCTATGACCTAGGCACCTCACTGGCCTCACTCCAGTCCCTGCCTTGGGGCAAGAGTAGCCCTGGTTTCAGACTGACTTTTGAGTATGAGCTGTCAGTTGGGAATCTCACAGTTGCTCTGTCCCTTGAGTATTCTGCTACTGCTGAAATCAGTGTCTGATACACCCCACAGGAAAGTCTCTCTTCTGATATTGGCCTAGGGAGGTTCTCTAGTTGACTTGATTCTCACCTCCGCTCTTACTAAAGCTGCTGTATCATATCTTTTATCTAAAGCCCAGAAACAGGCAGGCCACGCGCAGAGCTGTTGTTGCTGTCGTTACTGTTTAGTCGCTCAGTCGTGTCCGACTCTTTTGCAACCCCATGGACTATAACCTGCCAGGCTCCTCTGTCCATGGGATTTTCCAGACGAGAATACCAGTGTCTTTTGGACTCTGTGGGAGAGGGAGAGGGTGGGATGATTTGGGAGAATGGCATTGAAACATGTGTAATATCATATATGAAATGAATTGCCAGTCCAGGTTTGATGCATGATACTGGATGCTTGGGGCTGGTGCACTGGGATAACCCAGAGGGATGGTACGGGGAGGGAGGAGGGAGGGGGTGTTCAGGATGGGGAACATACGTATACCTGTGGCAGAGTCATGTTGATGTATGGCAAAACCAATACAATATTGTAATTAACTTCCAATTAAAATAAATAAATTTATATTAAAAAAAAAAAGAATACTGGTGTGGGTTGCCATTTCCATCTCCAGGGGATCCTTCTCAACCCAGGGATCGAACTTGTATCTCTTGCAGTGGCAGGCAGATTCTGAGTCACTTGGGAAGTGCAGAGCTGATGTTCCTTCAAACCACCAGGGTCCTCTGAAGAAGAAAGGAATTCCAGGGGTCCCTCCACACCACAGGATACCAAAGCCAACTGAGAAAACCCAAGCATTGGTCATCTCTTTGCCCAACCATGCTGGGCTACCAAGTTTCCTTTGATGCAGCTGTCCCCCAGTTTGGAGCATGGAAGACTGGAGACAAGCTCTGCCCAGAGCCCCAAAAGTGCCTTGAGTCCAAAGCCCATGATCTTGTCACTTCTCGACTGACCCTATTACCCTCACTTGCTCCGTCCCAAAGTCCTCATGGGGAGATGGGGACCCACACGCCCTGCTCTGTTGCCCTTGCACTTCTCCCACATAAACCCTGGTCAAGAGGAGCAGGTTCCTACCTTTATCAGCAGACAGCCATATGCCTCGGGTGGGATGCTGAAGACCCTTGCCTAAGGTGGAAGAGGTGTCTCCTCCATCTAGGGAAGGAATGATGATCTAACTTTTCTAAGTCTTCCTCTTGATATGCTAAAAATAATTTAAAAAGCAAATAAATATCCTACCCTCCTCCATTTCCTCTCCCTATACTCCCTGTTCTAAAACATGGCTTTTAATCTTGTTATTTTGCCCCTAAATCTTATGCTGAATGTCAGAGCTGACTAGCTTATTATCTTCACATTTCTGCTATAATGTTCCTTACACCTTCTCCTCCCACCTGAAGTAGATGAATGACTCAAAGCCAACTGGGGAGTCAGTAAAGTATATGGAAAAGCAGAAGAAGAAAGTGCATTCAGTTTCTCAAAATATGACCCCTATTGCACTTAGCACCTGGGGCAAGTTTTATCATTTTTTATTGGAGTATAGTTGACATAACAATATGATATTCATTTCAAGTGTACAACATAGTGATTCAACATTTATATACATTATGAACTGATCACATTAAGTCTAGTAATGCTCTGTCACCACACAAAGTTATTGCAATACTATCGACTATATTCCCTATGCCAAATATTGCAAGCCCATGACTTATTTTATAACTGAAAGTTTGTGCCTCTTAACCCCCACCTATGTTGCCCACTCCTCCACTCTCTACCCTCGGGAAGCCACCAGTTATTCTCTGTGTCTATAAGTTTGTTCCTGTTTTGTTTTGTTTGTTCATTTGTTTGTTTTTCACATTCCACATTTAAGTGAAATCATTTGGTATTTCTCTTTCTCTGTCTGACTTATTTTTCTGGACCCTCTAGGTCTACCCATGTCATTGCAAATGGGAAGGTTTCATTCTTTTTAAGGCTTGGTAGCATTCCATTGCATATATATACATTTATATATATATTATATATAGGGATACATGTACCTTTTGAATTTGTGTTTTTATTTTTTTTAGGTAAATACCCAGAATTGAAATTGATGAATCATATGATAGCTCTATTTTTAACTTTTTGAGGACTCTCCATACTGTTTTTCATAGTCGCTGTACCAATTTCCATCCACACCAACAGTACATGAGGGTTGCCTTTCCTCCACATCCTTACTAATGCCTAATACTTGTGGTCATTGTTTTAACTGAAGGATAATTGCTTTACAATGTTGTATTGATTTCTGCCATACAACAACGTGAATCAGCCATAAATATACATATATCTCCTCCTTCTTAAACCTCCCTCCCACCTTGCTGTCTTTCTCATGAGAGCCATTCTGACAGGTATGAAATGATCTTAGTATAGTTTTTATTTGTATTTCCCTAATAATTAGTGATGTTGAACATATTTTCATGTGTCTGTTGGTCATCTCTATATCTTCCTTAGAAAAATATATGTTTAAGTACTCTGACCATTTTTTTTATTGCAGTACAGTTAATTTACAATATTCTGTTAGTTTCTGGTATACAGCAAAACATATATATATATATGTTATTATTCTTTTCCATTATAGTTTATTACATCTGCACATTTTTATCAGAGTGCTTGGGGTTTTCGCTATTGAGTTGTGTGAGTTCTTTCTATATATTTTGGATATTAACCCCTCATCAGACATATCATTTGCAAATATTTTCTCCCACTCAGTAGATTGCCTTTCCATTTAATTGCCAGCTTCCTTCGCTGTGCAAAAGTTTTTAGTTTGATACAGTCCAATTTATGTATTTTTGCTTTTATTTCCCTTGCTTGATGAGATAGATCCAAAAATAATAGTACTAAGACCAGTGTCAAAGAGCATACTGCCTATGTTGTCTTCCAGAAAAATCTTGGTTTCAGGTATTAAATTTCATAATTTTTTGAGCTCTGGTTTCGCTATCTGGAGAAAAAGAAATTATAATGGTTCTAAACTACAGAGTAATTGGAATGATTAAATTTTTGAAAGACTTGTAAGCAAACAGTCATAGAAGTATTATTCATAATAATCCAGAACTGGACACAATCCAGATGCCCTTTTGGTTGGTGAAAGGACAAACAAAATGTTGTGTATCCTTACAATAGCATACTATTCAACAATGAAAGAATAAATACTGATACATGGTACTGCACTGATGAATCTGAACATTACACTGAGTGAAAGAAGCCAGACTCTAAAGACCACATATTGTACGATTCCACTGACATGCAATGTTCAGAAAAGAGAAACCCACGGCAACAGAGAATAAGACAGTTTGGTGCTACAAGGTGGGGTGCGATGGACTGGAAATGGCCACAAGAGAACCCCTTGGGATGATGGAAATGTTCTAAACCTGGTTTGTGATGATGGTGGTACAACTCTATAAATTTACTAAAATCAATTAATTGTATATTTGCGATGACAAAACATTATGATATGTAATGACACCTGAATAAAGTGTAATTGTTATTTTAAAAATAATACATGTGTCTTTACACACAGAGAGGAATATATGTGCATTCATGCACACACACATACGTATATACACAGTGCCTGGCACAGAGTAAGAACTTAAAAGACATTCATCACATCTGTTATCATTATTGAAATGTTTATTTATTGTTATTAAACCTCTTGTTTCCTATCTTTTACATAGTTATTGCCCTAAAATAATTTAAGAGGCTATTTATGTTTAGAGGATTATCTGCTTAGTTAAAATACTTATTATCCAATTCTTAGTATCCTCAAAAACTCTAGTAGCTACACAGAAGTTTAGCAAATGTCTTCATTATTTTAATGCACTTTATAAAAATAGATGAATAGATATTATTATTGTTAGAATTTTCAACCACTCTTTTGCCTGTTGTGAAAGTGAGTTTTCCAAATCACAAGACTTGAGACTAAAAATAAATAAATAAAAATTAAAGCATTTGGCACACCTGCTTCAATCAGGTGCAGTTGCCTTTTATAGAATGTTAATATTTTTACTGTTCCCTTTAGCTCTTATAAAAGATGCTTCTTCCTTAATGTTTAAAAGCATCAGTACATCACTTAGAATTTATAGCCATTTAGTCCTGTTTATAAGATAATCTCTGTTTTAGCAGAAAAAGAAATCTGAGGCACCCATGCATCTCTCCCTAACCAAGTACTCAGGCACATCTCCACGCTCTTTCTTGAAGGAAGCTTTTCTACTTCACACTAGACACAAATGACCCCCAATCTATATCCCCCAGTGTCCAATGCCTTGTTAGCCTTCCTCTTCACTCACCCAGAGTCCAAAATGCATTTCCCTTGTCTCCTCAAATCAGTCTTTCCCCTTGAGCCAACCAGGTTCCTAATTCTTCGTTCCCCTGATCCACACACACTCCCTCCTGCTTAGGCCCTGCCACTGAGAGCTTACTCCTTCCCTACTGCAAGTGCCTGTCCTCCTCCAAGGGAACACAGTGCTTGGTGGCCTCAGGCCCTTCTCTCTGTCCTAATGTCCTTCCAGCTCCACCCGTGCACCTAACACTCAAGACAATTCATCCCCTATTACCTGGCACACATTTATTTCAGAATAAGCAGCATTTTTCCCCCTTCAACATTAGTTAGACTACAAACTTCTCAAAGACAATAACCAGGGCTTCTTCACTATTCCTCTGGTTCTGGTCTGAAGAAGTCATGTCCCATTGCACACTCACTCACGGGCACATGCATTCTAAGGAAACAGCCAGCTGAATTGCCCATACACTTAAATATTTAAGCATGCTCGCGTGCTCTCTCTCTCTTACTCTCACACTTGCTCTCTCTCTCAAGTGAATTCTTCTAGTTCAGTATTTCTAAAACCTCATCCCAGCATCAGCATCACCTGGAAACTTGTCAAAAATGCAAATTCTCAGGATCCACCCCAGACCAACTGAATTTGAAAATGCAGAGTCCAGTAATTCATGGTTTAAGCAGCCCTCTAGATGACCCTGCACTCACCTGAATTGGAGAACCACCTTCCTAAATTAACTGTCTATGGGATGCAGCACCAATGTAATTGACATCAGTGTACTGCACCCCCTCGTAATTACCTATACTTCCAAATTGTCGGCTGCCCTATGACAAAGACCTCTGTCACCCTCCAGACACTTCTCCTTTACGGTAGCCAGACAACCACAAAATAAGAGAGACAGCAAACCAACTGGCTAACTTCTCACACTGTTTTCAGAGTTGAGCTGACATTATTAATGATCATCATCAGAGATGCTGATGGAACTGAAATAGTAGCTTTGGTGAAAACCATCTTAGCTTGTGCTGCTCTGGAAACAAGAGGTGGGAAAGGGTCAGCCTCAATCAGATGGAGAAGGACTGATCTAACAAGAAAGATAATTGGCTGCAAAGCTTTGAGCAGGACTTAGGATGTATAAAGCAGTGATTTTCAAACTTTTTATTAAAAAAAAAAGTAGAAAAGAGGGCATAGAAGATCGCTTTCAAACAGCAGGCAAAATGGATATTCTAACAGCATATAAAAGTGTCATATTTTTCATTTTAAAAAGTCCTTTTAGGGTACAGCTCTTGTTTGAACATTTGGAGCCTCTGAGAAGATATCCCCCTTTCTGTGGTCTGCAAATATATACACATTTAAAAATTCTTCTATAAAGAAAATGAGTGGAAGTAAATACATTCTCCTGAACAAGGCAAGTTTGCACAGATATTTGGAAGAAAGAAAACTGAGATCCAAGTGAATAAAAGCCATAAACTTATTGAGCACCTCTTGTATGTGAGGCTCCATGCTAAGAGGTGATCACCACCTCCACAGCCAGCCACCATTGTTTCTTTTTCTTTTTTTTTTTTTAATTTTACTTTATTTTACTTTACAATACTGTATTGGTTTTGCCATACATCAACATGAATCCACCACGGGTGTACATGAGTTCCCAATCCTGAACCCCCACTCCTACCTCCCTCCCCATATCATCTCTCTGGGTCATCCCCGTGCACCAGCCCCAAGCATCCTGTATCCTGTATTGAACCTAGACTGGCAATTCGTTTCTTACATGATAGTATAAATGTTTCAATGCCATTCTCCCAAATCATCCCACCCTCTCCCTCTCCCTCAGAGTCCAAAAGTCTATTCTATACATCTGTGTCTCTTTTGCTGTCTCACATACAGGGTTATCATTATCATCTTTCTAAATTCCATATATATGTGTTAGTATACTGTACTGGTGTTTTCTTTCTGGCTCACTTCACTCTGTATAATTGGCTCCAGTTTCATCCACCTCATTAGAACTGATTCAAGTGTATTCTTTTAATGGCTGAGTAATACTCCATTGTGTATATGTACCACAGCTTTCTTATCATTCACCTGCTGATGGACATCTAGGTTGCTTCCATGTCCTGGCTATTATAAACAGTGCTGCGATGAACATTGGGGTACACGTGTCTCTTTCAATTCTGGTTTCCTCAGTGTGTATGCCCAGCAGGGGGATTGCTGGGTCATAATTCAGTTCTATTTCCAGTTTTTTAAGGAATCTCCACATTGTTCTCCATAGTGGCTGTACTAGTTAGCATTCCCACCAGCAGTGTAAGAGGGTTCCCTTTTCTCCACACCCTCTCCAGCATTTATTGCTTGTAGACTTTTGGATCGCAGCCATTCTGACTGGTGTGAAATGGTACCTCATTGTGCTCTTGATTTGCATTTATCTGATAATGAGAGATGTTGAGCATCTTTTCATGTGTTTATTAGCCATCTGTATGTCTTCTTTGGAGAAATGTCTATTTAGTTCTTTGGCCCATTTTTGATTGGGTCATTTATTTTTCTGGAATTGAGCTGCATGAGATGCTTGTATATTTTTGAGATTAGTTGTTTGTCAGTTGCTTCATTTGCTATTATTTTCTCCCATTCTAAATGCTGTCTTTTCACCTTGCTTATAGTTTCCTTTGTTGTGCAGAAGCTTTTAATTTTAATTAGATCCCATTTGTTTATTTTTGCTTTTATTTCCAGTATTCTGGGAGATGGATCATAGAGGATCCTGCTGTGATTTATGTCAGAGAGTGTTTTACCTATGTTCTGCTCTAGGAGTTTTATAATTTTTGGTCTTATGTTTAGATCTTTAATACATTTTGAGTTTATTTTTGTGTGTAGTGTTAGAAAGTGTTCTAGATTCATCCTTTTACAAGTGGTTGACCAGTTTTCCCAGCACCACTTGTTAAAGAGATTGTCTTTAATTCATTGTATATTCTTGCCTCCTTTGTTAAAGATAAGGTGTCCATAGGTGTGTGGATTTATCTCTGGGCTTTCTATTTTGTTCCATTGATCTATATTTCTGTCTGCATGCCAGTACCATACTGTCTTGATGACTGTGGCTTTGTAGTAGAGCCTGAAGTCAGGCAGGTTGATTCCTCCAGTTCCATTCTTCTTTCTCAAGATTGCTTTGGCTATTCGAGGTTTTTTGTATTTCCATATGAATTGTGATATTATTTGTTCTAGCTCTGTGAAAAATACCGCTGGTAGCTTGATAGGGATTGCATTGAATCTGCAGATTGCTTTAGGTAGTACACTCATTTTCACTATATTGATTCTTCCGATCCATGAACATGGTATAGTTCTCCATCTATTAGTGTCCTCTTTGATTTCTTTCATCAGTGTTTATAGTTTTCTATATATAGGTCTTTAGTTTATTTAAGTAGATATATTCCTAAGTATTTCATTCTTTTTGTTGCAATGGAATTGTTTCCTTAATTTCTTTTTCTATTTTCTCATTATTAGTGTATAAGAATTCAAGGGATTTCTGAGTGTTGATTGATTAGCTCTAGTAATTTTCTGGTGGAGTCTTTCCAGAGCTTCCTAATAGCTTTTTCTGTTTCTATTCCTGGTCTTCAAACAACATCCAGAGACTCTAGTGAAATATAAATAAGCTCACCTCACTCCCAGGTTCAACTCCCCTCCCAAAACTGCCATCACATTCAGAATAGTCCACAGTCCCAACCCTGACCTCCTCCACTCTCGGTGATCTGTCCTTCCTTGCTACATCTAACCTCTTTTGCTATGACTCCACCCTTTCCTTACTCCACTCAGCTCATCTTTTCTTTTTAATTTTTATTTTGTATTGGGTTATAGCCGATTAACAATGTTGTGACAGTTTCAGGTAGACAGCAAAGGGACCCAGCCATCCATATCCATGTATCCATTCTCCCCCAAACTCCCCTCCCATCCAGGCTGCCACATAACATTGAGCAGAGTTCCCTGTGCTATACAGGAGGACCTTGTTGGTTATCCATTTTAAATATAGCAGGGTGGGGAGTTTGGGGGAGAATGGATGCCTGAATATGTATGGCTGAGTCCCCTGCCATCCATCTGAAACTATTGGCTATAATCCAATATAAAATAAAAAGTCAAAAGATAAATAAGTAAATATAGTAGTATGTACATGTGGACCCCAAACTCCCTAACTATCTCTTCCCCCTACCCTTCCCCACTCCTTAACCATGAGTTAGTTCTATAAGTCTGTTCTATGAGTCTGTTTCTGTCTTGTAAGTAAGTTCATCTGTATCACTTCTTTTTAGATTCCTGCATATAAGGGATATCACATGATATTTCTCTTTGTCTGACTTATTTTACCTCATGTGATAATCTCTAGGTCCATCCTTGCTGCTGCACATGGCATTATTTCATTCTTTTTAATGGCTGTCCATTCAGCTCCTCTTGCCTTATTGTTATCACTAAGCACATTCCTACCCCAAGGCTTTACATCAGCTGTTTCTCTGCCTAGACTGCTCTTCCAGATCACCAGACCCATTTCCTTCTGTTCCATGTCACCAGGGCAGAGAAGCCTCCTACAGAAAGCAGCACATGTGCACACAGCCCTCCCTTCACTCTCTCTCCTTTATTCTCCTGTTTTTTCTTCATGCTTGATATATCATCATCACATTTTAGCCTTATCCTCCATCAACAATATTAGCCCCATATGAGCAGAGATTTTCTGTTTTGCTCACGGTTATAGAGACTGGCACATAGTAGGTGCTCAGTAAAAATTTGTTGGATAAAATAGTTGTTAAATAGATGAGAGAACCTTAGGCGCTAAGGATGCAGAAAGACAAGTTACAGATCTCTGCTTTGAATGAGCTCACAGCTGGGTTCATATGTATGTCTTTTCTCCACTTGAAAATTGCAGGTGTCGATTATGCAAGGTATGTGCTTCCGATATTCACACTTGGAAAAAGGACAAACATGCTAGTACTTGAATTATTTCTGTAAACTGTCTGCTAAGTCAGATTCATCCAGTAGGACCCATGAGGACAACTACTTTAAAATTCAGTGACTCCTTAAAAACGAATCTGTCACCATTCACCAGAAGTAGTCACGCTATTTCTCTCTGATGGCAGAGCCAGGCATCTATAAGTTGCTTAATAACAGGCGACTTTTCTTATATGTTAGTCCCAAGAAAAAGGGAGTGATGCACCTTTAAATGCTTCTCTCTGCAAGAAGGTCAACAAGATATATGGTTTACCTAACAGGTAAAAAAATTTCACTTTATAAGTGATTCCCAAGAGAGTTAGAGAATACCCAATAATCTTTCTTCCGTCAAGGCAAGCAAAATAATCACTACTATGAGAAATGCAGTTTGCTCATTAAGTCAGAGTAGCATGTCATGAAATTGACATCAGCAATACTTTTCCTCTCTCATGGTTTGTGTTAATGAACCATTATGAAGGCATTTTTTCTCACTTTCTCTCTCTCTCTCTCACTAGTTGTGGAATAAAATTATTTTTAAAACACCCTCCAGAAAACCCTCACTCTGTATTGTTCCCTTCGTTGGTGTCCTTTTCTACATTAGACTCATGAGATAGCTTTTTGCACAAACCAGGACTTGTTAATGAAATATTAACCAAACATTTCTTAGCCATTCCCCTGCAGAACCTAACTTAGCTTAGTTTTCAAATGTACTGAAATGCAAGAGCCCCGGGTTCAATCCCTGGGTGGGGAAGATCCCCTGGAGCAGGAAATGGCAACCTACTCCAGTATTCTTGCCTGGAGAATTCCATGGACAGGGGAGCCTGGTGGGCTACAGTTCATGGGGTTGTAAAGAGTCAGATATGACTGAGTGAATAACACTTTCACTTCACTTTCAGACATCCCTTATGAAAATATACCCAAGGATTTTAAGTCAGATCAAGTGAATGTCTAACAGGAGGATTTCTTAGGCAAACAAAGATTTTAAATCTCACAAAGGTTGAAATCTAAGCCTTTGTGAGTTGACTCTTTGTGAACTGTGGGCTGATGACCCATCTGTGCACACACCCAGAAGAAGAGCTGACCTCTCTCCTCATCCCTTCTGGGAGGAGGGTATCCATGGGAAAAACCCCATCATGTCAAGACAGGCAACTTGGGCTTTTCTAATGAGAAGCATCCCTCTAGTCTGCAAAGACTGACTGCTCGAAGTTTCCTCTGGACCAAAAACAGCAAGCACCCTGCCACTAGCCTGGCATCAAAGATGAATCCAACAAGAACTTCATTCCATCATGTCCCATATTCTTGCCTCACAAAGAGTCAGAATCCTAAAAGCTGATGGGTGAGATGTCCCCTTTCTACAGATGGCTCTTAGATCTCTACTGTGCTTCCAGTTCTGGCAGTTGTAACTCTATAGAGGAGTCTCTGCTAAAAGCCTGGATGGCCAGACTAGATGGGAAATGAGAAACTCCAGCAGGTATGGAAGGATGAAATTTTCTTAGCCTTTGGGTCCAAACCTGTGGTCATTCTGGCTGCATGACTCTGCTCTGAGTGGTTCTGTTGTGTGGCCTCAAGGACATATCAGGAGTGATCCAACATGTCTACCAATGAGCTCTTCAAAAAAGGGTGCTGTGACATTTTATTGGCCAGAACTTCCAAAGATAGGGACTCCTGATATGGAAACAGAGGAATGAAAAGGGAAGTGCAGAAGTGTCTGTGGGTTAAGAAAAATGAAAAGCTTTAGCTGACATGTCAATGACAAGATTCATCTTAGGAACCTAAAAATTGTCATATTCTCTTGAGTATGAAGGAAAGAAAATAAACAAAAATCAAAAGAACCCCAAAATGAGAAAAAAGGTAGAAGTTACAGGTTCCTGGGAACACTAGGTTAGTTGCTTGGGGAGCCCCTTCTCTCAATAACAGTCTGATGCTCAAGTTGGTTTTTATTCTGAATGATTTGTTGGTAATACTTCTGGATATATGAAGTATCTCAGTTTGAAGTTTATAGTATCTGGGAGCAACAGACCTTATAAATAAAAGGACGTAACATTAGGGAAATGACAGAAAACTAATCAAACTGGAGCACATGGCCAACAGCCTTGTCTAACTCAATGAAACTATAAGCCATGTCATGCAGGGTCACCCAAGATGGACGGGACATGGTGGAGACTTCTGACAAAACATGGCCCACTGGAAAAGGGAATGGAAAACCATTTCAGTATTCCTGCCTTGAGAACCCCCAACAACAGTATGAAAGGAAAAAGCTAAAACACTGAAAGATTATCTCCCCAGGTCAGTAGATGCCCAATATGCTACTGGAGAACAGTGGAAAAATAACTCCAGAAATAATGAAGAGACAGAGCCAAAGAAAAACAACACCCAGTTGTGGATGTGATTGATTGGTGATGGAAGCAATGCTATAAAGAACCAGTGCTGTAAAGAACAATATTGCCTAGGAACCGGGAATGTTAGGTCCATGAGCCAAGGTAAATTGGAAGTGGTTATATGGGAGATGGGAAGAGTGAACATCGACATTTTAGGAATCAGTGAACTAAAATGGACTGGAATGAGTGAATTTAACTCAGATACCATCATATCTACTACTGTGGGCAAGAATCCCTTAGAAGAAATGGAGTAGCCACCATAGTCAACAAAAGAGTCCAAAATGCAATACCTGGATGCAGTCTCAAAAATGACAGAATGATCTATTCATTTCCAAAGCAAACCATTCAATATCACAGTAATCCAAGTTTATGCCCCGACCAGCAATGCTGAAGTTGAACAATTCTATGAATACCAATAAGACCTTCCAGAACTAACACCCAAAAAGATGTCCTTTTCATTACAGGGGACTGAAATGTAAAAGTAGGAAGTCAAGAGATACCTGGAGTAACAGGCAAAGTTGGCCTTAGAGTACAAAATTAAGCAGGGCAAAGCCTAACAAAGTTTCACCAAGAGAATGCACTGGTCATAGCAAACACTCTCTTCCAACAACACAAGAGAAGACTCTACAAATGGACATCACCAGATAGTCAATACCAAAATCAGATTGATTATATTCTTTGCAGCCAAAGATGGAGAAGCTCTACACAGTCAGCAAAAACAAGACTGGGAGCTGACTATGGCTCAACTCAAATTCTTTATTGGTAAATTCAGACTTAAATTGAAGAAAGTAGGGAAAACCACTAGACCATTCAGGTATGACCTAAATCAAATACTTTATGACTAAGTGAGAAATAGATTCAAAGAATTAGACCTGATAGACAGAGTGCCTAAATAACTATGGATAGAGGTTCATGACATTGTACAGGAGACAGGGATCAAGACCATCCCCAAGAAAAAGAAATGCAAAAAGGCAAAATGGTTGTCTGAGGAGGCCTTCCAAATAGGTGTGAAAAGAAGAGAAGTGAAAGGCATAGGAGAAAAAGAAAGATATACCCATTTGAATGCAGTTCCAAAGAATAGCAAGGAGAGATGAGAAACCCTTCCTTGGTGATCAATGCAAAGAAATAGAGGAAGACAATAGAATGGGAAAGACTAGAGATCTCTTCAAGAAAATTAGAGATACCAAGGGAACATTTCATGCAATGATGGGCACAATAAAGGACAGAAATGGTATGGACCTAACAGAAGCAGAAGATATTAAGAAGAGGTGGCAAGAATACACAGAAGAGCTATACAAAAAAGATCTTTATGATCCAGATAATCACAATGGTGTGATCACTCACCTAGAGACAGACATCCTGAAATGTGAAGTCAAGTGGGCCTTAGGAAGCACCACTATGAACAAAGCTAGTGGAGGTGATGGAATTCCAGTTGAGCTATTTCAAATCCTGAAAGATGATGCTGTGAAAGTGCTGCACTCAATATGCCAGCAAATGTGGAAAACTCAGCAGTGGCCACAGGACTGGAAAGGTCAGTTTTCATTCCAATCCCAAAGAAAAGCACTGCCAAAGAAGGTTCAAATTACCATACAATTGCACTCAGTTCACATGACAGCAAGATTTTGCTCAAAATCCTTCAGGCTAGGCTTCAGCAGTACTTGAATGGAGAACTTCCAGATGTACAAGCTGGATTTAGAAAAGGCAAAGCAACCAGAGATCAAATTGCCAACATAGGCTGGATCATAGAAAAAGCAAGGAAATTCCAAAAAAATCTGCTTCACTGACTATGCTAAAGCCTTTGACTGTGTGGATCATGACAAACCATGCAATATTCTTAAAGAGATGGGAGTACGAGACCACCTTACCCACCTCCTGCGAAATCTGTATGCAGATCAAGAAGCATCAGTTAGAAATGGACATGGAATAACAGACTGGTTCCAAATTGGGAAGGGAGTATGTCGAGGCTGTATATTGTCACCCTGCTTATGCTTATTTAACTTATATGCAGAGTACATCATGCAAAATGCACAAGCTGGTATAAGATTGCCAGGAGAAATATCAATAACCTCAGATATGCAGATGACACCACCCTTATGGCAGAAAGCAAAGAAGTACTAAAGAGCCTCCTGATGAAATTGAAAGAGGAGAATGAAAAAGTTGGCTTAAAGCTCAACATACAGGAAACTAAGATCATGGCATCCAGTTTCATCACTTATGGTAAATAGATGGGGAGACAATGAAAACAGTGACAGACTTTATCTTGGAGGGCTCCAAAATCACTGCAGATGGTGACTTCAGCCATGAAATTAAAAGATGTTTGCTCCTTGAAGAAAAGCTATGACCAACCTATAGAGCATATTAAAAAGCAGAGACATTACTTTGCTAACAAAGGTCTGACTAATCAAATCTATGGTTATTCCAGTAGTCATGTATGGATGTGAGAGTTGGACCATAAAGAAAGCTGAATGCCAAAGAACTGATGCTTTTGAACTGTGATATTAGAGAAGACCCTTGAGAGTCTCTTGGACTGCAAGGAGATCCAACCAGTCAATCCTAAAGGAAATCAGTCTTGAATATTCATTGGAAGGACTGGTGCTGAAGCTGAACCTCCAGTACTTTGGCCACCTGGTGCAAAAAAACTGACTCACTGGAAAAGACCCTGATGCTGGGAAAGATTGCACATGGGAGGAGAAGAGGACAACAGAGGATGAGATGGTTGGATGACATCACCTACTCGATGGACATGTGTTTGAGTAAGCTCTGGGAGTTGGTGATGGACAGGGAAGCCTGGCGTGCTGTAGTCCATGACGTCGCAAAGATTTGGACACAACTGAGTGACTGAACTGAACTGAACTGCACTTTAAGGAAAAGATATTTAAAACATTAAAGAAAACACTCAGGGAGACTCTATAGTTTCCCGAAAACTCAAAGAGTTTTTGATGGAAAATAACACACCAGGAGGAGCTGACCCCAATAGATTGCCATCATAGGAGTACCAGGCTCCCACCCCACTGTTTCCCCAGTGGACTACCAGAGCAGCATGAAGTCAATCCAAGGGAGACTGGCCTTTGCCTTATGAATTAATCCCATGTGAAATGTTTATATATTCATTCTGAGTCATCTGCCTTATCAGCCTCAGACCCTCAGTGTAAGTGAAGGGAGTCCTCAACCACAGTTAGCATATGGATTCTTCAGTTCAGTTCAATTCATTTGCTCAGTTGTGTCTGACTCTTTGCAACCCCAGGGACCACTGCACACCAGGCTTCCCTGTCCATCACCAACTCGCAGAGCTTACTCTAACTCATGTCCATTGAGTCAGTGATGCCATCCAACCATCTCAACCTTTGTTGTCCCCTTCTCCTCTCTCCTTCAACCTTTCCCAGCATCAGGGTCTTTTCAGATGAGTCAGTTCTTTGCATTAGGTGGCCAAAGTATTGGAGTTTCAGCTTGAACATCACTCCTTCCAATGAATATTCAGGACTGATTTCCTTTAGGATTGACTGGTTTGATCTCTTGCAGTCCAAGGGACTCTCAAGAGTCTTCTCCAACACCACAGTTCAAAAGCATCAATTCTTCACCACTCAGCTTTCTTTATAGTCCAATTCTCACTTTCATACAAGACTACTGGAAAAGCCACAGCTTTGTATAGACGGACCTTTGTTGGCAAAGTAATGTCTCTGCTATTAATATGCTGTCTCGGTTGGTCATAGCTTTTCTTCCAAGGAGCAAGCGTCTTTTAATTTCATAGGTGCAGTAAAAATCATCTGCAGTGATTTTGGAGCCCAAAAGATAGTCTCTCACTGTTTCCAGTGAGTTTTGATTATGGAACTTACACAGGACTAGGAAACAGACACTTGGAGGGCACAAACAAAACCTGATGGGTACCAGGGTCCAGGAGAAAGGAGCAGTGACCCACAAGAGGCTGACCCAGACTTGCCTGTGAGTGTACAGGAGTCCCTGGCAGAGGTGTGGGTCTGCAAGGTGGGCACTGAGTGTGGCAGTGCGTCCAGGGGACCTTTTGAAGGAGGTAGCCGTTATCTTCATTACCTCCACCACAGTTCATGCTCAGCAAATCTTTAATCCAATTTTCTGTTGATAGGTGAGGCTGTGTTCCCGCCCTGTTGTTTGACCTGTTTGCCTTGAGGCCAAACTGTGGTGGAGGTAATCAAGTTAATGGCAACCTCCTTCAAAAGGTCCCACATAGGCCTGGACTCAGCATGGCCCTACCCATCAGAACAAGAGCCAGTTTCCCCAACAGTCAGTCTCTCCCATCAGGAAGCTTCCATAAGCCTCTTATCCTTATCTTTAGAGGGCAAACAGAATGAAAACCACATTCACAAAAAACTAATCCAACTGATCACATGGACCACAGCTTTGTCTAACTCAATGAAACCGTGTGGGTTCTAGTCTCAGACAAATAGTGTGGACCTCAGCTCTATCACTCATGAGTCTAGGGGTACCAGGCAAGTTCATACACCTCCAAACTTAGATTTCCTCATATAGTTTGATAATGTTCATCTTTAACACGTCTTTTAGAGTTATTGTAAGACCTAATGAGATGATGGGCATAAAGCATATGGAGGGCATGGTGCCTGGAGGAGATACAACATAAGATACCATAGAAAGAGAGGGGGCTATAGGAAGTGCTGGATGGAGCTGAACCACAGACAAGAGGTCAAGTGAAAAACACTATCCCCAAATGGCAAGAGGAATTTGAAATCACTTACAGGCAGATTGACTGAAAATGTTCTTGGTATCAACCTTGAGAGATGAACTCTGAATCTATGTCTTAATAATCTTTTGCAGATGGATTACCAAAATCTAGCCAGGAGAAGGGCTAAGCATATCTTTCTCAAACTGAAAAAAATATTTGAACTAGGCTAGACTTTAGACTTACATCTAGCAGTATTTTCTCCCATTCGAATACCTACATCTGTTGTTTTCCACTTTCAACACTAGATGGAATATTTAAGGGCTGATATATTCCCATATTTATTTCACATGACTAAGAATGGTGTGTGGAAATGACTAAATATTTTTTAAACTTACTGTTAAGTGGTTCCCATGTGTCTACAAAACACCTGCATCCCACACTGGAGAAGAAAGAAACAAAAGGAGCAGATCCCCATTTTAAAGAAGGAAAAGAAAATCTAAATGGGTAGACAAAGAATCCAAAAAGTCTGGAAGGAGCAATGCAGCCTTTTACAAAGAAAAGCAACAATAACGTACTGTCTTAAAACAGAGAAAATATCTCTTTAAAAATCTTGCTTTTAAAAAGGTCAGAGAAGTTTACGTTTACTCAAGTGTAAATGTCAATTGGAATAAGTGATACCTGTGAGAAAATGGGGAGACCACTGACCTTTTATCCAAAAGAAGGCTAGAAATGATGTCCAAGAAGAGTGAAGGGAGGGATTAAAAATGTGTAAGGAGTTTGAACAAGGAAAAGAAGACAGAATGAAGGAAGATCCAATTAACTGAAACTGCTAGTTGCACACACAGGATGCTTTCAGTTGCAAGGCCATACCAATCGGGTTAAATTTTAAAGGGGATAAATCAGGCTACTGACTGATCAACTTGCAGGAGAGTTTTTACCCAAGTCTCAACGTGATCCCAGACTCTCACCATTTCTTGATTTTATTTTTAACCTCAGAAGTGGGGTTGACTTTTCAAACATATTTTCCCCTAGTAGTGCCAGAACATTCATGTTTACATGAAAAGAATCTGCTCACTGGATAACTTAAAATCACAGAATTTTGTCTTCTCTTAATTGGTCTCTCCTGAATTATGTGCCCATCCTAGAGTCAATCACTGTGACTATGGGGCTGCTCAGTCACTCAGCCGTGTCTGACTTTTTGCAACCTCAGGGACTGTACGCATGCCAGGCTCTTCTGCCCATGGAATTTTCCAGGTGAGAATTCTGGAGTAGGTTTGTCATTTCTTACTCCAGGGGATATCCCTGCCCCATGGATTGAACCTGCTTTTCTTGAGTCTCCTGCATTGGCAGGCAGATTCTTTACCACTAGCTCCCCCTGGAAGCCCAAACCACGTGAGTAGGATATGCTGATTGGCCTATGCCCTTCAGAAACTGTCCTTCAAGCCCCGAGTTATATCCATCCCACCCAAACCATTTGGCTTGGAATATCGTGCCATATAATAAGAAAGGAACTGGAAAAATGTATATAAGAAAAGCAACGAATTTTATCTACATATAATGACTGAGTTTCTATTTTTTAGGTTTTCAATCTTCTTCTTTTCTATAGCAAATATCACTCCAACCTTGGAATAAAAAGTATTTTTATGTAAGCTTAAAAATAATGATAAATCATTAGTTCTAAATAAAAAGCATTTAGTTCTGAATTGCTTATTTTCACCCAAACATAAGTCATATAAAACAATGTACACACCTGTGATGGACTGGAACACAGCCTTCCATGAAGAAGCAAAAAACAGGTATTTAGCATAAATCAGGTTATTTGAAAACAAGCCTCACACATGTGATTAAGCTACCCTTCCTTCAAAAGTCTAAAATGGATTAACTTGCCCTCCTTAAGAAAAATGACATTCAGGCATCTTCGTGAACCTCACAAACTTATCACAAGCAAAATTTATCATTTAAAGAAATTGTGTCTGGACTTCCCTGGAGGTGCAGTGGGTAAGAGTCTACCTGCCAGTACCGGGGACACAGGTTAGATCCCTGGTCCAGGAAGATTCCTCATGCCACAGAAAGCTAGGTCCGTGCGCCACAACTGCTGAGCCCACAGGCCGCAACTACTGAGCCCACATACCCCAAGAAATGGAGCCTGAGTGTCCTAGGACCCACAAGCCCCAACTACTGAAGCCCACGTGCCTAAGCCTACGCCCTGCAATAGGAGAAGCCACCTCAATGCGAGGCCAGAGCCCCACAAACAGTAGCCCCCATGCTCCACAGTTAGAGAAAGCTTGTGCAAAAAAAAAAAAAAAAAGCAATGAGGACCCAATACAGCCAAAAAGTCAAAAATAAATAAAATTTCAAAACGAGAAAAGCACCACAAATCATCTTAGGTGAAAACGCTTATTTTATTAAAATTGAAGGAAAAAACTTTATTTTTTTAAATATTCAGTCTCACTAACCTAGGGCTTCCCTGGTGCCCAGCTGTAAAGAATCCGCTTGCAATGCAGGAGATACAGGAGATGCAGGTTCAGTCCCTGGATCGGGAAAATCCCCTGGAGGAAGGCATGGCAACCCACTCCAGTATTCTTGTCTGGAGATTCTCACGGACACAGGAGCCTGGCAGGTTACAGTTCATGAGATCGCAGAGTCGAATACTACTGAATCAACTCATGACACACACAGCACTAATCTAGACTACTCTATAAAGCTGCTCAGAATCAAACTCTTAGAGGCCTTGTTTTCAACCTTTTCTGTTAACACTCTCTGCTCACATCATACTTTCCATACATCTTTCCAACATCTTTACCAGACTCTTCACCATTTCCTCCAAATAATCTTAACTTTTACATATTCATATTTTTGCATTGACTATTTTCTTTAATTCTTTTACCCCTACTATTTGTTTATTACTTATACCTCTTTATAATACTTTTAGTTACTGCTGCAGGATTTATGTCTAGCTTTAAATATTATATATTAATTTACATAGAATGAGACTCTTACAATAACCTATTTCCAACTTTTCCCTCCCATTCTTTGTGATGTTGTTGTTATACATTTTATTTTTATATACATTACACTTCAAAATACATTATTATCATATTTACTTTAGACAGTTATCTTTTAGAGTGAATAAGAAGTAAAATTTATATTTACCTTCATTTTTACTGTTTTCATTTTTTCAAGTTTCTGTCTGATATCATATTACTTATCCTGAATATTTTTTAACATCTTTTGTAGCAGAGGTCTACTAGTGATAAATTCTTTCAGATGTTGAGTATTTGGGGAAAAATGTATTTTACCTTCAGTCTTGAAAGATATTTTCACTTGAGATTTCTGAGCTTCCTAGATCTTGATTTGGTACCTTTAATTATTTTGAGAATATTCTCAGTCTTATATTTTCAAATATTTCTCTTCTCTCTCCATATTTTCCAATTATAAAATGTCAAAACATTTGATGTTCTTTCATAGCTTTTGGATATTGTTACTTTTTTCTCACTGTGCTACAATTTGAGTAATTCCTATTGACCTATCTTCAAGGTCATTATTTCCTCAGCTGGGTCAAGTCTACTACTGAGCCCATCAAAAGAATTCTTTATTTCTGGTGGGGGTGTGTGTGTGTGTGTGTGTGTGTGGCATTTCCATGAGACTCATAGTTTTGACCTCTCCACTGAAATTTCCTATCTGTTCATATACATTATCCACCTTTTCCACTAGATCCTTTAACATTACTATAATTGTTTTAAAGTTCCTGAATGATTGTTCTAACATCTTAGTCATCTTTGAGTCTGACTTTGTTGATTGTTTTTTCTCTCAATAATCGGTTTTTTATTTGCTATTATGACTGATTAATTATTAAAATTAATCATAATTATTTACTGAATGCCAGATATTTTACATAGAACAATGAGATTAATAGTACTCATGCGTGGAAACAGGCATGCCACTTCTTTGGTCAGGTCATCAGTGTCAGGGATTGAATTAATCTAGCAAATGTAAATTAGGAGAGGCTAGAAATGGGCTCATGCACTTAGACTTGATCTTCTGTACCTCCGCCTTTTCATCTAGCAATAATGGCTCCTCAGCTATTCCTGAGCGTTACACAATGCTGCCCTTTCACAGCAGTTTAAGTCTCTTGCTCTGTAGGACATATGGTTCTGGGAAGCGGGATTCTGTACCTTTCTCACAGGGGCTAATCTCCTCCTCCATAGCAGCCTCTAGTCTCTTGCCCTGACCCCAGACTTTCTTGTGAACACCTGGTGAAGATTTATAGAAGAGAGCCTGAGAAGGGTCCAAACTCCTCTTGTATAAGGAAGTCCACAATTTCTCTTATTTCATGCTAGCCCATAGTCGGCTAAATGCTCACAAAATGTTAATTCTCCTCACTCATCTGTATGGCAGCATCCTCTCTTGTTTTCTGTCACAGAAAATGTCACAGTCCACTGGTCCAATTTCTCCTTGGAGAAATCTCTTACATTACAGAATTTGCTTGCTCTGTGACCTCAGCTCTCTAATAGGTCAAAAAACAAGCTCTGATTTTGTAGTTAGCTGAATTTTTCTCAGTCTTAGAATGGGGGTGATGTTCTTTCCAACTTTTTATCCTAAGTGGAAGTGAAACCCCTCTATACTTCTGTGTACTAGTAATATCCCATCATTTATATATATATATCCCATCACTTCATGGGAAATAGATGGGGAAACAGTGTCAGACTTTATTTTGGGGGGCTCCAAAATCACTGCAGATGGTGATTGCAGCCATGAAATTAAAAGACGCTTACTCCTTAGAAGGAAAGTTATGACCAACTTAGATAGCATATTAAAAAGCAGGGACATTACTTTTCCAACAAAGGTCCATCTAGTTAAGGCTATGGTTTTTCCAGTGGCCATGTATGGATGTGAGAGTTGGACTGTGAAGAAAGCTGAGCACCAAAGAATTGATGCTTTTGAACTGTGGTGCTGAAGAAGACTCTTGAGAGTCCCTTGGACTCCAAGGAGATCCCACCAGTCCATTCTAAAGATCAGTCCTGGGTGTTCACTGGAAGGACTGATACTAAAGCTGAAACTCCAATAATTTGGCCACCTCATGAGAAGAGCTGACTCATTGGAAAAGACTTTGATGCTGGGAGGGATTGGGGGCAGGACGAGAAGGGGATGACAGAGGATGAGATGGCTGGATGGCATCACTGACTCAATGGACATGAGTTTGGGTAAACTCCAGGAGTTGGAGATGGACACTGAGGCCTGGTGTGCTGTGAATCATGGGGTTGCAAAGAGTTGGACACAACTGAGTGACTGAACTGAACTGAACTGAATAATAACAGCTAATGTTTATTACATACTTATTACATGCCTGGCATAGTGCAATGGGATACATGGAATAGCTCATGCAAGCTCACCATTGGCTTTCCCTGGTGGTCCAATGGTTAAGCATCCACCTGCCAATACAGGGGATATGGGTTCGATCCCTGGTATGGAAAGATTCCACATGCCATGATGCAAATAAGCCCATGCCCACAACTATTCAGCCTGCACACCACAACTACTAGGCCCATGTGCAGCAACTACTGAGCCCACAGGGTGTAAATACCAAAGCCCACATACCCTGAAGCCTGTGCTCTGCAGCAAGGAAAGCCACTACTGTGAGAAGCTAGCACACACGGCAACTAGAGACTAGTCCCAGCTCACCGCAACCAGAGAAAACCACGTGGCCGTGAAGACTCAACACAGCCAAACATAAGCAAATAATTTATTTTTACAATTCTCACCATGATTACACCCATTTCCTAAGCTGGGAAATCAAGACACAGAGCAATTAACTTATTTGCCCAGGGTCTCACAGCTGCTAAGTGGTAGAAAGTTAACACAAGCTCAGGCAGTGTGACTCAAGAGCAGTGCTCTGTGACAGCCTAGAGAGGTGGGATGGGGTGGGAGGAAGGTGCAAGAGAGAGGCGACATGTGTATAGCTATGGCTATACAACATGTTTCATGTTGATATGTGGCAGAAACCAATACAACATTGTAAGCAATTACCCCCAATTAAAGATAAATAAAAATTTTATAAAAGAGCAGTGCTATGATTCTCTAATGTTGCCTCTGCACTATGAGCCCCTGGAAGACAGGAACAAGCCCTTATTCTTGTGCTGATCTTTCCAGTGTGTATCACAGTGCCTCAGTTCAAAGGAGGCAGTCAGTCAATGTTTGTTGAAAGAAGGAATTAACTGCCTTTCTTCTGCCCCCGAAAGTCAAAGTGAGGTTTGGAAGCAGTGACCCGGGGATGGGCTCACCTGGTCTTGTTGTCTGTCCACCTTCCTGTCTCACACGCAGGAACTATATGTCATAATACATGATGAGAAAAAGTCTCTAGTACCTTGAACAATCTCCTCCCCATGCTGAACAAGTCAGTTCATGACGAGAAAGCAATGATTAATAGCTTATCTGCCAAGTGATGCTTGCTTGATTAAGAGGAAATATGGCCCATATTTCATATAAGTTTCCCTTAACTTCAAACACATAGACTCAAAGTTTAGACTCTGCTCTATCAAGCTATGGCTTCAGACTGTGTGTCTTTACCCTCCCCCTCATCTCAAGTAAGCAATGAAAACGTAAAGGTCAGAATCTATCAATTGTACTTCTCTGTATCCCACATAGTGCCTAGCACAAAGCTCTACAAGTACCTGTTGAATGAAGGAATAAAAAGATTAATTTCAACCGCTCCAGTCTGCAGTCCAAACAAACCATGGCAGAGTGATGTTCTTCCACTAAATGCTAGAAATTTTCAGGATATATATAATTCAAAGGCTTGGCACCAAACTGTTCCAGGGGTAAATCACTTTTATCCAAGATGGGTGAATGTCAGTTCTAAATCTTTGTACTTGATATTCTCCTTCTGATTCCTCATTCTGAAAGGCCACTGGACTTGAGAAATATATCATCTGGGTTCTTGCCCAAGTTTTTCCACTTATTAATATCTTAAAAAATAGTAGAAATGGTATCCTATATACTCAGTTGTGAAAATTGAATGAGTTGACAAATGAAAAAGCACCTCAGAAAGTATAAATTACTATACAAGTGTTTGTATTTTTACTACAGTCTTTCCCTTTGGTCAATGTCTTTATGCTTAATCAGAGGAATAATAATAATAATGGGCATCCCAGGTAGTTCAGTGGTAAAAAAAAAATCCACCTGCCAAGCAGGAGACATTCAACCTCTGGGTCTAGAAGATCCCCTGGAGAAGGAAATGGCAACGCACTCCAGTATTCTTGCCTAGGAAATCCCATGGACAGGGGAGCCTGGAGGCCTACAGTCCATGGGGTTGCAAAAGAGTTGGACACAACTTAGCAACTAAACAACAACAATATTAATAGTAATAATAACCAATTTTATTTAAGGCTTATAGGATTTTAGGCTATAATCTATATCAACTCTTACAAGTCCTATATGAAGAAAAGTCCCTATGTGCTAAGTACTATCATTAGTTCCATTGATACAAAGAAATTCAGAGACTCATTAAGGTTAAAGGGCTGGGTTAAGATCACATAGACTTCCCTGGTGGCTCAACTGGTAAAGAATCTACCTGTAATGTGGGAGACCTGAGGTCGATCCCTGGGTTGGAAAGATCCTCTGGAGGAAGAATTCACATGTGGGTTCCCCTGATAGCTCAGTTGGTCAAGAATTAGCCTGCAATGCAGGAGACCTTGATTGGATTCCTGGATCAGGAAGATCCCCTGGAGAACGGACAGGCTACCCACTCCAGTATTCTTGGGCTTCCTTTGTGGCTCAGCTGGTAAAGAATCTACCTGCTATGCGGAAGACCTGGGTTCTATCCCTAGGGTGGGAAGATCCCCTGGAGAAGGGAATGGCTACCCACTCCAGTATTCTAGCCTAGAGAATTCCACGGACTGTATAGTTCATGGGGTCACAAAGAGTCAGACACAACTGAGCAACTTGCACTTTCACTTAAGATCACATAGTAAGTTACAGAGTTTGAATTCAAACCCAGACAGTATGATTTCAGCATCCCTGCTCTCAAGCATAGCACTCTGCTGTCTTCTAAAGTGGAAGAAGAGATTTTGTTAAGCCTAGTTATGAGAAAGCTAGTGAGATCACAGGACATCTGATGAGTCCAGTCCTTGATCCTCATCCATACACTATCCTCTGATTATCTACTATTCCCTGATTATCTGCTCTACTTTTATTGCTTACCATCTATATGCTAATGGCATTCAAACCTGTCACTCTGACCTCTAGAACTTTCTACCCAACCACGCAGTCATTCATTCAGCAAGTACCCATTGAGCACCTATGTGTCAGGACTGAGCTAGATGCTGGATGGAGCATAAGATGAAACACCTGATCTAACAGAGTTTACATTTTACTGGGTGGATAAAAATAATGAATAACTATAATCATCCATTCATTAAAAACAAATACAACAACTTCATATAGTATTGCACCATATAAATGTTTCCAGGGTAAATATCCCAAAAGAGGGAAAATCTTTCAGGAAGCTGAAGTGCCTTTTCTAATAGACTGAGAAGTCAACAAAGTCATTCACCTCATTAAAATGAAGTCACTAGAGCCAAACAATGCATGTTCAAAGGGAGGAGAATCAGGTCCCATCTTTTGATGGGAAACATGTCAAAGATTTTGCTGATAGCCTTTAAAACCATCACACCAGCCATTTTCCCCAACCCTTGGAGGGATATAAACATCTCAAATCTGGCAGGTTTAAGAAAGTATGCTCTGACACAAATGATAAATTCAACTACATTTGTTAAGGAATAATTCTAGAATTCCAAGAAGCTGGCCCTGTCTACCCTGCCCAGTGTAACCCATCCCTTCCCTCTTCACCCACTCTTTCCTCATGACACTGCCTTGAATGGTTATTTTATATTTCAACCCATATAAATGTAGAACTTTGTCTTTCCAGTTTCCTCATTTGTATCACAGATTCCCAAGGGTATTAAATATGTAACATAGTTATCATCTGAGTATCATTCAGAGTATTTCAAAAGAAACTGTATTCATAGATCATGGAATAGAGAAAAGAAGAAATGAAATTTTCCTTTTTTTTCTTTCTGAGAATACCTGTTCCTCTAAAACCCACTTTAGGATATATGCATTGTAAGATACACATATGCGCAAACAGTATGGATCACTATGCAAACTATAATGAAACAGCAGATTCTCCAATACCTAGGAAGTCATTAGAGACCACCCAGGGTACAACCATCCTATCTTATCCTGAAGTTTTATAAATCTTGCTTTATTTACTTCACAAAATACATTTATGAGGAAGGTACTATTATATTTCCATTCCTTCTATCAAAACAAATGAAGCTAACAGCATGATAGTCCCAAGTTTACACCAGTCAGTAAATGGGAGTTCAAATCTGGTCCTTCCTGAGTCCAAATCCAAGGACTCCGTCAAGGAGGAATTGAGGGTAGAGAGAGAGAAAAGGACTTGCCCCACATTGAGATTTGAGCTTTCTGAGTCCCAGTCCAATGTTCTACTCAGATACACAAGACAAAAGTCTTTCCTCCCTAAAATCAAATTTTGAATCAGTTCACCCTCAACCTGAAATTTCAAACCACATATTTTGTCTTCATTTTTTCCCCCTTGGAGCTGAATTCAAATAAGCAGGAAAGGATGAAAGGGCATAAAAATCATAGAAAGAGGGAGTTCTGTTAATACAACATCTTGCCACATGAAAAGGTCAAATGGTGCTCTGTTTCAGTCTGAATAGGCTGCAATTTGAGCAACCCCAGCCATGAAATATTGGGCAATTTTCTGACCTTTTTATCTATGACTGCAAGTACTTTGATTCTTGGGACATTCTGTGTCTGTATTTGAAGCTAACTAAAAAAAAGAAGAAGAAGAAGAAGAAGAAGAAAAAGAAGAAAGAAAAAAAGTATTTCTATAGAGATATTCTGCTCCCGTGATATAAAATATAACTTCACGTATGTGCTGTAGACACTGGTTGTTTGTTCTTCAGTTTGTTTGATATGCTTTTTTGGCTGCCAAGTATCTGAAAGTCCTTCCTATAACTATGAATGTTCCTTCTTAGGAATCTTGGTGGGAGGCAGGGTCCACCTCTCACCATAAGGCTGAAAAGCAAGACCCTTCCTTTACAGTGATAAGCAAGACCCTTACATCTTTCAGCTAGGGGATAAGACATGGGCTTACCCAACCAGATGTCTCTACCCTGGTCTTTGAGTAACAGCCTAGTGATACAAATAGGCAGGAATAGAGGAGACTCTATTATGGATGTGGAAGCAACAATGGCAGCAGAAGCTTCAAATTTCCAAACACATCAGAGTCAGAGATAGCATTCTCTGTCCATTGCCAGTGACAGTACAAGCCACAGCATCCAACAGTATACAGCGGGACAGCAGTGTCTTCACAGGCTGGTTCTTGGCATGACTTTGACCATGGATGTGGCTGCTGCTCATTATCCCTTGTTTCTAAACATATTCTGAGCCTGGATCTCCAACCTTCCCAGACATTCTATGAGCAAATCAATGTTACTTTAATAAACTCCTTCCCTGTTTAAGTCAACCAGAAACAGTCTCTTTTGCTTGCAACTAAGAACCTTGATACATCAAAGAATAAAATCGAAGAGTAATAAAAAAAAAATACTAGGGATCGGTAGCAGTAGAATTTTTTAAAGAAATTATATTTAAATGTACTTGAAATTTTTCATTCAACTGATTTATGTATAAAGGAGTCAATACATCTGTCTATTATCACATTTTTTCACAATTTGTTAAACAGGACCAAGATCCAAACTGATTCCCTGTCCATATCCAGGTCACCCTCTAGATAATCTCTGTTTCTGTCAAGCTGTCAAGCCTCATCACTCAGGCTTAAAACTCCACAATTATTTTCATCTCTTTCTTCTCCCTCATATCCATTAACCAAATACTTTCTATCTTCCTTAGTAGTGACCTCGCAGGTCTCTTCCTGCCTTCACAGTTCCAATGGAGAGATCTAATACAGGGAATTATCAACGTCTACATGAGCGATAATGTTTAAATTTCCCTACCTGTCTCCATTGTGTCCTGTGTCAAACTCATTTTCCCTAGATGCTGTTTGTGCCTCATCACTCACAGATCAAAATCCCTGATGGATGACCACTGCTTGCAGGATCAAATCCAAAATGGACAGCATGACATATGAGATTCCTCATTATCTGATGCTTTCTTACTTTTCTGATTTGACCATATGCTTCTTTTCTCCCCCATTAATGCACACATTTAAATGTACTGTTCCCACTTGAATAAAATTGTTAACAGTAAATTTTATTATCTGTGTATCTGTAGAAAAATATGTTTTTCCTCTATAGAAAACAGGAGCAGGAGAGCCAGTCTGAATCCTCAAGGGAAAAAAAAGATAGATGGACTGAAGCAGTACATATTTGCAACCTATTTAGAAATTTAATATACTGTCCTCAGATAGAGGACATATCAGATATTAAACTGGTGAGAACAGATACCACACTTGATCTTAGTCCAAGAGGCCAAAAAGCGATACCATCATGTGTTTCTATCTATCCTCCTTAATAGATTTGACCAAGGAACATATTTTGAAACATAAAGTACTGATTTTTTAAATTAAATCAAGATATATAATGTATGCTTGAATTTAAAAGTACAGCAATTAAAAATCCAAAACAAGTTGCAAGAAGATTTTTCATACAGTATTATTAATAAAAGAGCCAATTCTAGAACTATATATCATATAGAAAACATTTATTATGTGCAAAACAACTGTCCTATTAGAACTATCCATATAAATACTACAGAAACTTGACAAGATAGGTGTTATAGTTCCATTTACATGTGGGAAAACCAAAGTCCTAAAGGACTGATAAACATATTCAAAAACATTCGGCCAATAAATGCACAGTGAATATTCAAATGTCAGTAAGTCAATTCTTAAATAAACAGCATATTTTCTTAAAGGCAGATTACCACAGGAGTATAGCAACTACATAATAAAGGTAGAAGTTTTAATGTGATATATGCTTTAAATGGATTGTAAAAGGAACAATATTATTAGCATTAATTTCCCAACAGAACCTTAGTACATCTGATAGACTATCAGTGCTCTATGCACAATCCATATTCTCTCTAGGAATTATATTCTAGTGGGTTTGGCATGGAATGTAGTACCATGTATTTTTATTCAGCACCTGGGTATTGCTCATGGAACCGGTCCATGATTATAGCTTTGTGAGATCCTGATAGGTACTAAATGTGGAGTATTGACCAGTGTAGTACCATGTATTTTTATTCAGTACCTGGGTATTGCTCATGGAACTGGTCCATGATTACAGCTTTGTGAGATTCTGATAGGTACTAAACGTGGAGTACTGACCGTGAGACCTGGGTTATAGTTCTTTTGTCTCTGCACTCTCTTGTTGCATGACCTTGAATAACTGTTTTAGTGACCCTCAGCTGTAACATCTCTAGGTAAAGGAGGATAAGGTGAATGACCTGACTTTTCAGCACATATCCCATTCATGAATGCGCTGGTCCAGGAAAAAAAACCAAAAAGGCATACCTCACACACTCAGAGCATTCAATTGGCAGGAACTGCCTGAAATTCTAGGGTAGGAAAGATCCTGTAGTCCTTAACCTTACTGAACTTCTCTCTTTAGTTCCAATTCAAAGGCTCCATCCAACTCTAAAAACTTTCTCATCACTCCTTTCCACTTTCCAATTTTTATACTTCTAACAACTCATTGCTTCATTCTGCCTTTTAACATGATAGTTTATCTATTTCTTTCTCAAAAGAAAGGTCATTGAATTGCTGTGGGGCTGTAGTGAAATAACACATCTAAAATGTTTAGAACCAAGTAGAAATGCAATCATTATTTATTTCAATCTATTTGGTTTTCAAATTCTAGACATCTCAGGTGAAAATTATTAAATATTGGTGATGGGTGCAATAGCAAAGACGCATGAAGGGAAGCTGGTGCTCAGCACCATGGACAGCTCAGAAGGCATGCCAGAATTCCTGTGGCTGTTCTGACACAATCTACAATATTTTCCAGCTCCACTTCTCTGTAAGGATAAGTTAAAGGCTCTCTGCCTTACACTTTTGGGATCTCCCAGGCTCTGAGAGAGACATCCTTGTCTCTTCAGGGTCTTAATGTATGCTACTGCCATCTAGATTTCCCACTGCTGAATAACAATGAAGAGTCCAGGCCTGGGTCAGACTACTTGATTTGAATCATGGTTCCCCCACTTACTAGCTGTGACAAAATACAACTTGTGGGTATCTTAGTACCTCAGTAACCTCCTCTGTTAGATGAAATTAACTATCATATCTAATTTATAGGATTCTAGTGAAGACAAAAGGATATCATCTACATAAAGTATAGCTTAGAATAGCCTAGTACCAAGCAAATTCTCAGCTCAGTTGTTAAACACTGGCTGTTAACTGCTACCATGAGGCCACAGAACTGTTTCTAGCATGGCCCTGCCATAGACTCACGTGGCCTCAAGAAAGGCCTTTACTTCCTCAACTAAAACCAAAAGTTGGCTGAGAGCAGATATTTCCAAAGTGGAATCCACAAAACCTGAAATCTTCTTTCTTGTATCCCAATATTGTTTTTTTTTCCTATTTAACTTCTTTCCTTTATTCCTTGGACATAGTCAACAGTCAGATCTGGGAATTCTGAGCACCCACCATAATGCCAGACTACCAGTTCAAGTCCCCCAACTTTAGCATCATTAATTTTGGACAACTCAGAAAAAAAAAAAATCATGATGTTTTCTCCATCCTTCTGTACAGGTTTTATGAGACTTCCTCAGGCCTAACTGCAATCTTAACACTAACTGTTGAGGAAGAGGCCCTCAGAAAAGGGAAAGAGGCATCAGACACCAGTATTTCCAGGCCATTGCTCTGCTCTCTGCAGTCCATCAAGATCTTCCTTGATCCTCTAGGCATTCATTTCAATGATCTTAGATTTTTGTTTCATGTATTTGGATGGCCTGCATATTTCAGTTTTTTTATCATACCTTTCTTACTGAGAGTTCCTAAACAAAGCTATGTAGCTCTGAGACCCTGTGTGCAAACCTGCTTATGTTTTCTCTTTAATCTCCAGCATCTTTGCCCAAGTGCTTTAGAAGTGTTATAAACCCAAATAGCTTCCCAGCCCACTGCAGCTTCTAACATGAGATCATGGCTTTAAATCTCAAAATCACAGTATACCTGGTTATTAATAGCAGGGGATTTCAGCTCAACACAATACTTTGGTAGATAGCCAGCAATCCAAGTTCAACATCCTCCAGGGTGTGAAATTAAAAGGAAAAGAATCCTAAAAGTCTGAGAGTTTCTGTTTATTTGACTAGAGTTTTAACTCCTTTTCTATACCCTCCATTAGTAAGATCTCTACTTATGGTTCAGGATTAATTTTTTGAGTGCTCCTAGAGCAAATGACTGTCTTATTAATCTCTATAGCCTTAGTGATTAGTAATTTAATAACTTCCTGGAGCAAATTGGATTATTCTTCAATAATACCCACTTCCTCTTCTTTACTCTCATAGAAGGAACATGTTTCATTGATATTGGGCTTGCCCATGGGTCTTGCTTTGGCCAACAGGATTCTAACAGATGTAATGTAGGCAAGGCTGAAAATGTGCTCAGGTAATTGGATTTTCTCTCTTGAACCTCTACCATAACCATAAGAAGAAACTTTCTGGGCTAACCCACTGGTCCCAGAAGGAGTATAATAAATACGGTGAGCAGAACTCAATGTCTCCTGCTGAGTCCAGCCTATATCAGCCAAGCTTCAATCAACCCAACTCATAAACTAAATGAATGCATGCTTTTACATGCCATTGAGATTTTAAAGGTATTCATTATACAGCACATCATACAACAGAATACCAGTAAAAGCTTCAATTAGTGAATAAATTAAAAAGCATTATGGCTGAAAATTTGTCATACACCCTCTAGGGAAATAATATAGAAACCAGGTTATCCGTTACTAGGGAATTGTTCCAAAACCTGTTTCTCCTCCAGCTGGGGAGGGTGACATAAGAGTGCTATGGCCATATTTGAAAAGTTAGTAGACACAACCCATAACTTGTAATCACTCAACACAAGGTTAAAAAAAAGGACAAAGTTTTTCAACTATGTTATATATTCTCACTCCCTTACCAATCTTGTCTCTGTTCCACACACAAAAAAAGAAAACGACCCATTTTGAGATGGGCAGAACTGTCCTAAAGTCATTCTGTGCTAGGGGAAAAGTTAATCTCTTCTGTAATAAAACTCTTTAGAATTTATAAGAATAAAAAATTTCAAATAAGTATATAATTGAACCTGTTTTTACTACTGTGGTAAAACTGGACTGAAAATTAAAAATTCATGATCTAGTGTACTTTACAGAAGCTATGTTTCAGCTCCTTGGAAAAGGTTCCCAATTCACTCAATGTAGCAAACAGAATAACACAAAGATTACCAAACCAGGTCAGATCCCTAGTACCCTTCAGCACAGAGTTCTCTGACAGTTGAGAAAACAAACCTGTCCTTGATGAAAAGTTAGGATGCAAGCAAAAGACCCTTAGTTGCCCTTAATAAATCATCCTGGATCTGTCATTCAAGAAAGCTTCCTATAGAAGTATCTCGTACTAGACTTTTCCTGTGCTATAAACAACCATGAAATAAATAAATAACAAAGCAACTTTTCTCAAACACTGGACAAGAGGCAGTGCAAGAACTGCAGCCCCTAAGAGACAGGACACACATGAACTGAGCTGCAAAATCACCCCAGCAATACACTTGGGTTCAGTTTCCCAATGAAGTTGCCATGAGCTGAAATCCAAGCAGAGCACAGTGACCCTGCTGAGTGGAGAGTGCTGGGAAGGGAACAACCCTAACAGACAGGCAGACAGAAGCCCATGCTGGGGTTCCCCAGAAGCCCTCATCCGAAGCTGGGCTCACAGGCATAGCCTGCGACTGTGCTTACCAGACACTGGCTGCTGTGAGCTTGAGCATGAAAAAGAGATACTGGAGATCAAGCAGTGCCAGAGGACACTGGAAACTCAGCCCAGGGTGCGTAGAAAAGCCTATTAACACCCCCATTAACTCTATAGACAGCAAGCCACATATCAGATAGTTTTCTCTTAAGAGTAAGGACTATGTTTATCCTAGATCCACCCTAACAAAGCCTTCAACCAGGCCCTAACTATATTCATAGGGAAGTTTAGAACCTGAATCCCACCAAATTAAAGGGTCTTGGCTTTTCATAAATATGGCAAAATAAAATATAAAACCAAATCTCCACAATCGCTAGGTAATCATCCAGTAGTTGAACTGGCTACTAAACAAAAATAAATCTCCTTCAGGGAAAGGAGTCTATAAAATATCAATAAACAATACAAAATATCTTTAAAAAAAAACAAAAATATAGCCATAGTGAGAAAAGTCAGTCAAGATAAACCAACACCCAGATGTTTCCATAGTAATTACGAAAACTTACTTTCACACAAAAACCTACACACAAATGCTTAAGGCAGCTCTATTTATAATCATCAAAAACTGGAAATAACTCAAATGTTCTTCAGTGGGTGAATGAATAAACAAGTTTTTGCACATTCATCCAATAGAAGACCATTCAGCCATAAAAAGAAATGAATTATTGGATATTCAAAATAATAAGGATGACTCTCAAAGGTATTATGCTGAGAGAAAGGAATCAGTCTCAAAAAATTTTACATTGCATGGTTCCCTTTACATTACATTTGGGAAAAGGTAGAAAAGCCTGGTAGGCTACAGTCCATGGGGTCGCAAAGAGTCGGACACGACTGAGTGACTTCACTTTCACTTTTCACTTTCATGCATTGGAGAAGGAAATGGCAACCCACTCCAGTGTTCTTGCCTGGAGAATCCCAGGGACGGGGGGAGCCTGGTGGGCTGCCGTCTATGGGGTCACACAGAGTTGGACACGACTGAGGCAACTTAGCAGTAGCAGAATCATCACTATAGGAACAGTAGTTACCAAAGTTTAGGGATGGAGGAAGGTTTGGCCTCAAGGAGGCAGCACAAGGAAATTTTCTGGATGACTGAACTTTTATATATCCTATATATAGATCTGTGAGGGTGGTCACACAAACCTACATATGTGTCTGTGTTAGTCTCTAATCATATCCAACTCTTTGTGACCCCATGGACTGTAGCCCACCAGGCTCCTCTGTCCATGGGGATTCCCCAAGAAAAATAATGGAGTGGGTTTCTATTTCCTTCTCCAGGGGACCTTCCCAACCCAGGGATAAAACCCAAAACTCCTGCATTGCAGGCAGATTCTCTACTGTCTGAGCCACCAGGGAGGCCCCATATATGTATCTATATATCTGTTAAAACTCATAGTCAGTCAGTCAGTTTAGTCGCTCAGTCCTGTCCGACTCTTTGCGACCCCATGAATCGCAGCACGCCAGGCCTCCTTGTCCATCACCAACTCCCGGAGTTCACTCAAACTCACATCCATTGAGTCAGTGATGCCATCCAGCCATCTCATTCTCTGTCATCCCCTTCTCCTCCTTCCCCCAATCCCTCCCAGCATCAGAGTCTTTTCCAATGAGTCAACTCTTGGCATGAGGTGGCCGAAGTACTGGAGTTTCAGCTTTAGCATCATTCCTTCCAAAGAACACCCAGGGCTGATATCCTTTAGAATGGACTGGTTGGATCTCCTTGCAGTCCAAGGGACTCACAAGAGTCTTCTCCAACACCACAGTTCAAAAGCATCAATTCTTTGGTGCTCAGCTTTCTTCACAGTCCAACTCTCACATCCATACATGACCACAGGAAAAACCATAGCCTTGACTAGACGGACCTTTGTTGGCAAAGTAATGTTTCTGCTTTTCAATATGCTATCTAGGTTGCTCATAACTTTCCTTCCAAGGAATAAGCATCTTTTAATTTCATGGCTGCAGTCATCATCTGCAGTGATTTTGGAGCCCAAAAAATAAAGTCTGACATTGTTTCCGCTGTTTCCCCATCTATTTCCCATAAAGTGATGGGACCAGATACCATGATCTTCATTTTCTGAATGTTGAGCTTTAAGCCAACTTTTCACTCTCCTTTCACTTTCATCAAGAGGCTTTTAGTTCCCCTTTACTTTCTGCCATAAGGGTGATGTCATCTGCATATGTGAGGTTATTGATATTTCTCCCAGCAATCTTGATTCCAGCTTGTGCTTCTTCCAGTCCAGCGTTTCTCATGATGGACTCTGCATAGAAGTTAAATATGCAGGGTAACAATATACAGCCTTGACGTACTCCTTTTCCTATTTGGAAACTCATAGTACTGTACTCTGAAAATGAAAATTTTAGTGTACATTATTTTTTAAATAAAGTTTAAAGGAAAGGAAAATGGATATAAAAGGAATGTTATAAACATCTTTATTCTAACAATAAAAGAAAAGTATTATATACATGAACTGATCCGAAAAATGGGCAAAGGTTATAACAGACAATTCACAGAGAAGAAAATGAAAATAACTCTTAAATATATAGATATGTTAAACTCCACTTTTTACTCATTGGATTGGCAAAGAAAAGAGTTTGAGAATGTATCACGTTAGTGAGGATTTGCAGTCAGCATTACTGGTGGAAGATCAATTGGTATAACATAAATGGAGGGGAAATTGCAAGATCTATTGAAATGTTTTAAAAGTACATATGCTGGGAGGGATTGAGGGCAGGAGGAGAAGGGGACAACAGAGGATGAGATAGCGGGATGGCATCACTGACTCGATGCACATGAGTCTGAGTGAACTCCGAGAGTTGGTGATGGACAGGGAGGCCTGGCGTGCTGCAGTTCATGGGATCACAAAGAGTTGGACACAACTGAGTGACTGAACTGAACTGAACTGAACTGATGCTGGGCTTCCTTGTGGCTCAGTGGCAAAGAATCTGCCTGCTGACGCAGGGGACACGGGGTTTGATCCCTGGTCCAAGAAGATCCCACATGCCTCAGAGCAAATAAGCCTATGTGCCACAACTACTGAGCCTATACTGTAGAGTCCAGGAACTTCGACTCCTGAGCCCACAAGCTGCAACTACTGAAGCCTATGTGCCTGGAGCCCATGCTTCCTGACAAGAGAAGCCACCACAACGAGAAGCCCATGCACTACAAGGAAAAGTAGTCCCTGCTCATCACAACTAGAGGAGAGCTCGAGCAGCCATGAAGACCCAGCACAGCCAAGAATAAACAAATAATACATTAAAAGTCATATGCCATTTCACCCAGCAATTCCATGTGCAAAAATTTATCCCTCAGATATACTTGTACGTATGCCAAATGACCTATGAAACAAATTATCTATTGAAGCCTTGCTTTGATTAGCAAAAGGTAGAGGAAAACCTAAATGACCATCAACATCAGGTTGGTTTAATGAAGTATGATCAACTGCATACAATGGAATTCTATATAGTCATTGAAATGAAAGAAAGCTCGCAACTTCAAAAATGAAATATTGTTAGGTGAACGCTGTAAAGTGAAAAGTACAAAATAAAAAATACTCTGAGGTGAACTATTGTGTATATAGGAAAAGATCCAGAAATGGCATAATATGTTTATGTGTTTACAAAAATTTACTAGAAACTGGCTAAATTATTTACCTCTGGAGAGAGGACCTAAGTGGCTAAAGAACTGGAGGTTGGGGGGGCTAAGCAAGAGAAAGATGTTTTACTCTACATTTTTGTTCCCTTTAAATTTTGACCAATGTGATTGAATGACCTATCCCAAAGAAGTGAAATGTTTAATCCATCAGAACCTTTTGGGAAATTATGCAGAATATTTAAAATCAACCCTCTACTGACAGACAGAAAGTGTTCATTTTGCTACTGTGATCTGCCCCCACAAAATGAGGAATGGGGTCAATTAATCCTACCAACTATGCCTTGACTAGACCATTGTGACTCAAAGCCAAACAAAGACATAACCAAGTGCAAAAGAATCTTTCTATGCCAGACACAGAAGCACTGGGCATTTTTTTATCCACAAAGTTTGGTTCTTCCACAAAGGTTTACTTTCCTATTTTTAAATTAACCTGTGGAGTGTTAATCATACTTTTTGAGAGACACTTTCAGGGTCTAAGATAAGAGATCTTATTTGAGCTCCTAAATTTTTCCCCCAAACATCTATCTTTGGCATTTGCTGATACCTAAAATTCTTGGAATCATAATAGTAGCAATAGCAATAATAATGGTGAAAATTTATTGAACATTTATCATGCACTTAGTATATGTGTTAGGTGCTTTGCTATGCCCTTTCCATTAATCATTTCAATTTCAGCTTCAGTTATAATTCTTTGAGGTCATCCAGCATTGCAAGTGGGTTACAAATTAGAAGAAAGATAACCACATATACATGAACATGCTCCCCACCACACACACACACAACCGTTGTTAATATGAGGAAACTGGGACTAAAAGAAGTCAACTTGCAAAAGATAATCTCATTCATGGTGGATCCAAGATCTCTAGCTTCAGACAGGGTGCTCTCAAACCTGACTGCAAAGATCATGCTCCACTTGTTACCCCACAGGACCTGTAACTACAGAGTTTTTGCCCGGGAGAGTCGTAAGGTCTTCTAGTTAAACCTCCCAATCGCTACAGGACCCACTCTACAACACCCTTGACAAGAAGTCTCAGCTAAGTGACAAGGAGCGACAGGCTCCTAAAGATACCCCATTCTATCACAAGACATACCTAACTCTTATTAAAAAAAAAAAAATGCTTTTCTCTCCACGGAACTCAAATCATCTACTTCACTGGCCCTCCCCTGTCTCTCCTCTGGAATGACTCACAATGAGTGTCTCTTCCCTTCATCACAGGACAACCAGTCCAGTCTGGGGAGTCAGCTCTTCTGCCATCTCTCAGATCTCTCCTCTTGTGAAGGCTCTAAGATTCCTCAACAGCCAAAAGGCCCCCAAGTCAATACGTCTTTGGTTCTTTATTTTATAAATCAATCTTATGAGATAAAATTTATATATGACAGAAAACACAGACTAAGTATTACAATTTGGTGGGGTTTTTAAGTTTATTTTTAACTGGAGGATAATTGCTTTACAACACTGTGTGGGTTTCTTGGTGAGTTTTGACAAAGCGTACACACCTATGAAATCCACACTCCTTTTGAAATATAAACAACCTCCTCAGAAAGTTCCCTGGTCTCCTCTCCCAGGGAATTCTGATCCCACACTAACCTGAGGGAACCACTGATCTGATTCCTATCACCATAAATTCACTTTACCTAGAACCACACAGTGGCTTCCCAGGGAGCACTAGGGGTAAAGAACCTGCCTGCAGGAGACATGAGAAAGAGTCCCATGGACAGAGGAGTCTGGTGGCTACAGTCCATGGGGCTGCACAAAGTCAGACATGACTGAAGTGACTGAGCACATCATTACACAATAAATATTCTTTTAGCTTCTTTAACTCAGTGTAATGTTTTAGGGATTCATCATGTTGCAAATTACAGTAATAAGTTCCGTTTTTATTGCTGGGTAGTATTCCATGGTGAGAATACACTGTGGTCTGTTTAATCCATTCTCCTATTGATACACACGGAGAAGGCGATGGCACTCCACTCCAGTACTCTTGCCTGGAAAATCCCATGGACGGAGGAGCCTGGCAGGCTGCAGTCCATGGGGTCGTGAAGAGATGGACACGACTGCTTGACTTCCCTTTCACTTTTCACTTTCATGCATTGGAAAAGGAAATGGCAACCCAGTGTTATTGCCTGGAGAATCCCAGGGACAGGGGAGCCTGGTGGCCTGCCATCTATGGGGTCACACAGAGTCGGACACAACTGAAGTGACTTAGCAGCAGCAGCATTGATACACAGTTGATTATTTCCATTTTGGGTTATTTTGAATAAAGTTTCCATGAACATTCTTTAAAAAGTTTTTGCTTGGATATATGTTTCTATTTTTCTTGGGTAAATACCCAGGAGTGGAATAACTGGACTCGTAAGCTAGGTACATATTTAATTTTCAGGGAAATGCAATTAAAACCACAGAGAGATATTACTGCATACCCAGTAAAATACGTATAATTAAAAAGACTGATGATCCTCAGTATTGGCAAGGATGTAAAACAAAACTTTTAAAGGGAGACTCTACAGATTACACATACAACTCATGGTGTTGGTTGACCAGCTTCAGGCACAATTACGTCCCCTGTTCTGGGCCCTCAGCATCCATCCATTCATCCAGCTGGATTTTGTCCTGACTCCTACTGACCTAGCCATCAGTTGACAATTCTAGAGGTCTTTCAGCATTTACTACTATTAACCTTATTCCTTCAAACATCTTTACGCGAACAATTTTTCTAATCCAGATGCCGAATGTGATTTTCCAATTTTATTATAATAAGCTTTGCAATAAATTACACAAGCCCCCATTTATAAAAGGGAAATCATTGTTTACTATCAAAGCAATCGAAGAAAGCACATGACAACTTAAAATGTTTATAAAATATCTATAAAGCAAGATCTGTAAAGCGAAAAAAAAAAATATATATATATATATATAAAAGAAGAATGCAAGGGACTGGGAATTAAAAATACATTAGCTATATTTTAGTCTAGAAAACATTTCCTAGACATGATCTCATGTAATATCACCACTCTGTCAGGTAGGTGTTTGTACTGCTCCTATTTTGTAAATGAGAAGGCAAGTTCAAAGAGGATAAATGCTCAAGATCACACAACTAATAGGATAGCAAATCATGACCTAAAACCATGACTGCAAACTGTATGATTTTTCTACTACATTTGCACATCTCACCCTGATCGCTTTAAATATCTCCTGAGTAACCTGAATCCATTTGCCCAATTTGCAACAGACTTACTGTGGATGACCTTTGGCCCCTATTTTATAAACCTTGATGGTTCAAGTTAAAATATTGGCGTGTCTTTTAAAGCACTTTGATTAGCATTTCCTTTTTCCTTTTGTCTGGGTTCTGTAGCAGCCTGCCAGGGGAGCCAAGAACACTGACTGACGAGCCTAGAGACTTGCTTTCTGATCCTGCCTCCAGCAATGACAAGCTCTAGGACCCAGTGTAGAGACAGTGTAGCAAGAGAAAGGAACGTGGACTTTGGAGCCAAAAAAGATCTGGCTTCCAGCTACTGTGTGGATTGATGACATTCTTTCACCTCTCTAAGCCTTAGTTTCCTTGTTTATAAAATGGTATGTTACACCATGCTCATACGTGGTCATGTCTGACTCTTTGTGACCCCATGGACCGTAGCCAGCCAGGCTCCTCTGTCCATGAGATTCTCCTGCAGACAGATTCTTTATCAACTGAGCCACCAGGGAAGCCTGCAAAATGGTACAGCAATACTTAGCTTGCAAAGTTACGCAATGGACATGAGTTTGAGCAAACTTCGGGACATACTGAAGGATAGGGAAGCCTGGTGTGTTGCGGTTCATGGGATCCCAAAGAGTTGGACACGATTTAGTGACTGAACAACAACAACATTATGAAGTTAAAATGAAGCAATATTTATACGGGGTCTACATTGTGTATGTGTGAGCAGCTCAGTTGTGAACAACTCTTTACTACCCCATGGAATATAGCCCACCAGACGCCTCCGTCCATGGCATTCTCTAGGCAAGAATGCTGGAGTGGGAGTGTGTAGCCATTTCCTTCTCCAGGGGATCTTCCTGATCCAGAGATCAAACCTGGGTCTCCTGCATTGCAGGCACATTCTTTACCATGTGAGCCACCAGGGAAGCCCAAGGGGTCTACAATAATAGATGCTCAAGAATAGCATTTACATCATAACTATCATCATCATCATCATTTATTCCTGTCTCAAGGTGAGACTAAATGAGCTTTAAGCCCAAGACCAGCTTTGTTTGATGTTCTTTGAGCCTATTTATGACCACATCTTTGTATATACAACAGAAAACGTGTTTGGAAATTCCATCGACTCAGGTTCCAGATAATTGAATGGTTACCATCTTACTCTCTGGAATGTTCACAGAGAAGTGTCTTCTTGACTCATCCACATCTTCATCCATTATTGCCCACCTACTATGTGCCTGACATTATATTAGGCAGGGAAAGAGCATCTAATGAACCTGACAATTATCCTGTTTACAGATAGATGTATAATTTTCCCTTCAGGGGCATGAAGAAACCAGTACAGATCCTTGCTAAATGGAGTATCACTCTTCTAATGTCTGTAAATGTGTATCCACTTCTCACAGTCACCATTCAGCTAGAAGGATTCATCAGAGAAGCTCCTTATTGTTGCAGAGATTGTGTGTTTTGTGAAAAGTAAATTTTAAAATCAGTCATTAACATGACAAAACTGCATATTTGTTCAGATCAGAGGCTGCCCATAATAGGATCCATCAATGCAGAATTAATGAAATTGAAGTTGGACGCCAAGGGCACTATCGGTCCTGAACACAAAACAACACAGAATTCAGAAACACCGCTACTTCTATTCCAGGGAAAGACAGGTGTGCCGTGCTCTCTGCACAAAGAGGGCATCCTGAACAACTTTGTATAAACTGATTGCTTCTTAAATGAAAGTTCACTTCAAACACTAGCAAGCTAGTTCTTTAAAAGAAAACTATACCAAATGTTTTTGCAAGGCTAAAAATCATCTTGAAAAGTAAATAATGATTCCTGAAATATATTTTATCAATCTAGGCTTTCACGTATCAAGGCTGCTTAATAAAACAAGGTATTATGTGCATTTTACTATGAAAATTCCATTTAAACCTTCCGTGCACCTTATTATTTATCACTGAGGTCTGCAGACACCAATGAAGTCCAAAAATAATTCATTTCCTACTTCCTTTCATTAAACAGGCACATTATGAATATGAGGCAATAAATGGCAATTTTTGTAACATTTAGCTCTTTCACATAGTGAATTAGCAGGAACTGAGAGTATCTGAAGGTTTAAGTCAATGAACAACTCTTTTCCTAATTATGAAAGATTTGCAAGAAAGGAGCAGCATGAGGAGGGCATGATGACAGGACTGGGAAGAAGGCTCGGCTTCCAGAACAGGAAATCTATTTGACTATCAATCTGCAAACTGTATTTTATTAAAAATGTAATTACCCACAAGACTCTTATTTGCAGAACCCATTGAAGGAATATTGACATTTGGAGCTGTGTTAAGGTCTCTGAAGTCATCACAGAGCATTGGAACCTTCCTTATCTGACTTAGTGTTTGTGGAAGTTTTCTTCTCCTCAAAGGGCACAGAGACCAGGAGGAAATTGCTTTATGACAACAGCTCCTTGTGTCAGTTATCAGGAAAGGGAGAAAAGGGTGCAGGGTCCTGGGATCCCTGTGTGTCTCCTTCTCAGCCCCTTCCCATTCTACACTGAGTCCTAAGGCCAGCTGTGTGGGTAGGTGTGCGACTTGGGCACAGAGTCCTGGGCTTTGAAGGGCCCCATGTTTGTTCAAAATTCTGTTAGTCTTTAAATTCTTCATAATTTTTGAACAAGGGGCCCCACCTTGTCATTTTTCACCAAGCCCCACAAATTATAATTATGTGGCCAATTTGCCAAGCCTTCTCACTTACACACACACATCCCATAGACATCTCCTCTAGACCCTCATCATAACCACTTGTTCTCGTCCCTATTAGGAAAAGGTAGAGGAATATAAGTTGGGAAGCAGAGGTCAGAGTGAGCTGCCTGGGTTCAAATCCTTCTTCTTCTTATAAGCTCTATGACCATGATTTTCTCATCTGTTTAATGAAGACAACATTCATCCCATCTTATGAAAGCTCAGTAAGGTAGGTCAGGAAAAGCAACAAGAGGAGTGAGAGCTCCTAACAGATACATGTTCTTTTCCTGGTAATTATGACATGATGAATGGGAAGAGAAGAGGCAGAAAGACCACTGCCCTGCCCCTCCCCTCCCAGGCTGAGTTTACTGGCCTCTCCTCTATTTAAAGAACCACACTGAGTACAGCATGACTGTCCCATCCAAAAAAACCCCAAAATTTAGTATTTCCTAAACTTCAGACATTCATGTATTACTTTCACATGTACAACCTGCTCCTTTAAGTGGAACTGTTTTGCCTTATAAATAAACTTTCTATCGCTAATGTAAGTGGAAACCCAGTATCCCATAGCAAGAAGAGAAGGTCATACACAACAGTTAACATTTTCAATGTTTATTCACATATTACCTAAAATTTTCTTATATATCACCAGTGGCACCCATCCTGAGCTTGTCTTCTCTGCCCCTGGGCTCTCTAAGAGTACCAACTGTGGTCTTGCCTCTATTTCACCAGCAAGAGAGCAGTGCACCATGAATATCAGGCTCTCCAGAGCTGTTTGCTGAATGAATGCTTCTTAACAAACTGGTAAGAGTGATAGCCCCTTACTTTGCCTGGTGGCTTCCTAAGCCCCTAAAACTGTTACATCCTAAAGGCAATGGATTTCTTCAAAGCACTATTTATAAAAATGTGACCTAAAAACCACCTGGATCAGAATCACCCAGCAAACTTGCTACAGAGGCAGACATCCGAGACCCAGTCTGTACCTACTGAATCAGAACCTCTGCACATAAAATACAGCTTAGTGGAAGAACCCCAGGCATTCAAGTGTTAGCCGCTCAGTTGTATCTGACTCTGTGACCTCGTGGACTATAACCTACCAGGCTCCTCTGTCCTTGGGATTCTCCAGGCAAGAATACTGGGGTGGGTACCCATTCCCTTCTCCAGGGGATAGTCCGACCCAGGGACTGAACCAGGGTCTCCTGCATTGCAGGCGGATTCTTTGCCATCAGAGCCACCAGGGAAGCCTGATAGTAGTAGTAATGGCTATACTAAAAATAACTAACACAATGGTGTTCTTCCTATGTGCCAGGAAATACATTAAGCATTTTACATACACTATCTTACTTAATCTGCTTAACAAGTCTATGTGGTGGGGACTTGCCAAAGTCACAGAACTATTAAGGGGTAGGCATGGGATTTAACTCAGTAACCTGACCAGAGAACCAAACTCTTAGTAACTATACTAAGTTACTAAGTAACCGTACTCCTGGAGAGAGGGAAAGCCTCTAAAGAGAGGTCTTACCCATGGACCCATCCATGTGTCTTTGGGTCTCATCATGTATTCTTCAGTTTATATGCTAAGATCTTCCTGCAATACAGTCATTATCCAAGCAGAAAGCATCACCAAAAAAGTGCTTTTGAAGCTCACTCTGTGCATTCAAACCACATACTTGTCAAAGTATGTACATTTTGAATAAGAAAGTGTCCTTAACTATAAAGGGGATGGTGATCTTCATTACTTGGGAGGACAAAACCACCCCTTTCAGATTCAGAAGACCCTGCTGAGGAAGCTAGGGTCACTTGCCTCCAAGGACTGGGAGAAGATTCTCAGAAGTGAACTTGTCCCAATCAGAGGTAGTGAGTCCCCTGGCCCTGCAGAAGAATAAGGAAAGGCTACACAACCACTGTTTAGATACTCTAGAGGACATTTCTTCTCCAGCTGGGGCATTAAAGTGGATCAGCTCGAAGATCTTTTTCAAATCTAACTATCCAGGATTCCATGACTTTGCAATGAGCAAAAAGAAAACTGATTTAAGACATTGTTCAAAATGGATGCATTTGTGTTCTTCTCTAAAAAGAAAAAAGAGGAGAAAGAAAGGAGAGGAGTGGGGAGGGAAAGGAGGAAGAAGGAAAAAAACAAAAGGAAAACCACTGGCTGGTGTCAGGACTCATTCAGTCCTCAGGAACAAAAGAACAGGGCAGACCAGGTGCGGGCATTGCTGAGACAGCACGTTGTTAATCATGGGTGTAAAGGAAAATAAAAACCCACTGAGTCGGGTGACATCCATCGTGGAAATGTTTAGTGCAGTATGGTTCCTGCTGAAGTCCTGATGTGGGAATTTATAGTTCAATGCCCAGTGGAAACATTTACCTTAGTAAAAGCAGAAGACAATGTGCATCTCTTATTCCACGCATTTATCACTTTTCATTTGGCTTCCCTGGTGGCTCAGATGCTAAAGTGTCTGCCTGCAATGTGGGAGACCCAGGTTCAATCCCTAGGTTGGGAAGATTCCCTGGAGAAAGATATGGCAACCCACTCCAGTACTCGTTCCTGGAAAATTCCATGGACAGAGGAACCTGGTAGGCTACAGTCCATGGGGTCGCGAAGAATCGGACATGACTGAGCAACTTCACTAACTTTTTATGGTGGCAAGAAAGATTTTTAAATAAATAAGAATGTAACACTGCCACTGCTTGTTCTTGAGTCTTCTGACTTAATTCTGCCAAAAGGATGGGAGCCATCTTCATTTAAGCTAGTTTAGTACCTCTGTGATGGATAGGTGCTGCAGATACAAATGTATGGAGTATAAGAGAAAAGAGTCAATTCTAAAATAATCACCAAGAGGAGAAAGTCCTGGAATGGGTCACTTTAGCTTTACTCTGTCATTGAGAACTCAGTTTGGATGCTTTGTTTAGAACCTCAGAGCAGATGCTAGGTTAGACATTTTAAGGTGATTAAAAGTCACTTTATGAACAAATTGTTGTGGATATATAAGTTATCCCTCTGTCTCAAAGGCTTTTAGGGTATTCAGATAGCTTTTATAAGTGATAATAATGAACCTGGCCATTCTTTTTCTCCTTGTTCATATCTTTGTTCGTTTAGCTAACTCTTTAGCTAGTTGCTGTGCTGTTGCCATTTTTTGTTTATTTCTGCAATTTTCTCATTTGTTAGTTTCTGATTTAACTATTTATGGCATGAAACAGTTATTTTGCATAAGTGGAGTTATTTCGGAGGTATATTTTCTGAAATTTTTGCACATCCTTTGGATCCCTTGGTCAAAGAATACCATCTTCTCTGGATATAAAATTCTTGGGTCTTAGCTGCGTTCTCTTGGAACTCTGTAGGGCCTACCTGTGTTCTTCTGATGTTAGTTATTTATACAGAGAAAACTGAAATAACTTGATTTATGTCCTTTTAAAATAACATCTTTTGTTTTCTCTAATTTTGTGTTTGAAGGCTTGTAGAACTGTCTATTCATCCCTGAAATTTTAAATTTCTTACCAAGATTTGTCTTGGCATAGGTTCTATTTAAGGTTTGCCTGAAAAACCAATGAAATACTCACTGTCCATCCAAGAATATTTTATTTCGGGCATATTTTCTTCTATTATGCCTTCAATCATTGCATATAATCTGTTGACTCTACGACTTCCTTCAAAAATTATTATTTGTAGGTTAACCTGTGAGCTCTGACTTTAGATCTCTCCTCCCTTTTCCTCCTTATCACCTTTCCATACGTTCAGAAGAACTTTCTAAAATGTGTCTCATTTCTGATTAAATTTTCTACAATGTAGATTCTACTTTTCCTGCTTCTAATCAATAATTCTGGTTGTAATTTTTTCTTTTTATTCAGAACATTTAAAGAAATGATGCTCCCTGTTTTTCCTATTATCCAGGGTAAATTATCTCCTGAATTTTGTTTCTGTTCTTTGGAAGGTTTATTCTTTCCTCTGAGTCTCTGCCACTTCACTCTCCTCCAGCTACATATTTTATCCCTACTAAGATCTCCAATAGGGGGGATGGTGGAGAAAAAGAATATAACATACCTCATTGGTGCCTTTCATATTGATTATATGTTGATAAGATAATACCAAGAGTGAAAAATATTAAGAGTTAAAACAAAAGGTACTTTCTTTTTATCCCAGACATTTAAAGAAATGATATCCTCTTTTTTTTCCCATGGTAGACCATGGAAATCTTAATGAGATGAAGCAGTTCAGCTTGAAGGATGGCAGAACATGCCACTCTAAAATATGCCACTTTGGCATAAGGATTATTTTGATCTTAAGGCACTTTAAAAAGCTGGTGCAAGTAGGACATTCTAATCTCCACTTTTCTTCCTGAAAACAGGAGATAAAAATTCACATGTGAAAGATACTCTCCCTGTACCAAGAGAAAAGAAGCATTTTTTCAGTGAGGAATCATAGCTGAGAGAATTCTCTACAGACTTTGTTAAAATAATTCTTATCTTCCTTCAGCCTCTCCACACAGTTTATTTTTCCACAATTGCTACTCTTTGTTCAAATTAGCACCAAAACATTCCAGTTTTGCCACTTCTTTGTGTCTTCATTTTCTTATGAGGGCTCCCTTGTCATATAAAACTTGAATTGAATACATCTGTATGTTTTCTCCTATTTATCTTGTTATGTCAACTCAATTCTCAGATCCAGCCAAAACAGAGAACAGAGGTAAATGTTGTTTTCTTTCAACTTAAAGGTCCTAAACATGGATGCCCACAAGGTCAAGAGAGAAACTGAAAGCAAAGAAGGAGGGGGACATGTGTCCTGACCAAAAGGCTGGAACTAGTCGAATATCTGGTTATTTCAGCAATAAATCCAAATTTTACATAATAACAAATAATTGGGAAATTTTTTTAAAACATGGGGCAAGTCACACAACACACATATGTGTTCCAGATTCAGCCTGGAGCTGCCTGCTGATATTCTCTGAGTTAACAAACCCTACAAAGCTGGGTTTCTGTGAAGCAGACCCACTCAGAATCTCCTCTCATACTTCAGGGACAAGCATTTCTAGTAGGAATTCTGAGAAAGGGCTTCCAGAACAACTATGGGAAAAATGGGTTAAATTTCAAAGTATTTGTGGTCTCTTTCATCCTAAAGAGTCCGAAACGCAGTACTTGGATGCAATATCAAAAACGACAGAATGATCTCTGTTCGTCTCCAAGGCAAACCATTCAATATCACAGTTATCCAAGTCTATGCCCCAACCAGTAACGCTGAAGAAGCTGAAGTTGAACGGTTTTATGAAGACCTACAAGACCTTTTAGAACTAACACCCAAAAAGATATCCTTCCATTATAGGGGACTGGAATGCAAAAGTAGGAAGTCAAGAAACACCTAGAGTAACAGGCAAATTTGGCCTTGGAATGTGGAATGAAGCAGGGCAAAGACTAATAGAGTTTTGCCAAGAAAATGCACTGGTCATAGCAAACACCTTCTTCCAACAACACAAGAGAAGACTCTACACATGGACATCACCAGATGGTCAACACCGAAATCAGATTGATTATATTCTATGCAGCCAAAGATGGAAAAGCTCTATGCAGTCAACAAAAACAAGACCAGGAGCTGACTGTGGCTCAGATCATGAACTCCTTATTGCCAAATTCAGACTGAAATTGAAGAAAGTAGGGAAGACCACTAGACCATTTAGGTATGACCTAAATCAAATCCCTTATGATTATACAGTGGAAGTGAGAAATAGATTTAAGGGCCTAGATCTCATAGATAGAGTGCCTGATGAACTATGGAATAGGTTCGTGACATTGTACAGGAGACAGGGATCAAGACCATCCCCATGGAAAAGAAATGCAAAAAAGCAAAATGGCTCTCTGGGGAGGCCATACAAATAGCTGTGAAAAGAATAGAGGCGAAAAGCAAAGGAAAAAAGGAAAGATATAAGCATCTGAATGCAGAGTTCCAAAGAATAGCAAGAAGAGATAAGAAAGCCTTCTTCAGCAATCAATGCAAAGAAATAGAGGAAAAGAACAGAATGGGAAAGACTAGAGATCTCTTCAAGATAATTAGAGATACCAAGGAACATTTCATGCAAAGATGGGCTCGATAAAGGACAGAAATGATCTGGACCTAACAGAAGCAGAAGATACTAAGAAGAGGTGGCAAGAATACAGGGAAGAACTGTACAAAAAGATCTTCATGACCCAGGTAATCATGATGATGTGATCACTAATCTAGAGCCAGACATCTTGGAATGTGAAGTCAAGTGGGCCTTAGAAAGGATCATTACGAACAAAGCTAGTGGAGGTGATGGAATTCCAGTTGAGCTGTTTCAAATCCTGAAAGATGATGCTGTGAAAGTGCTGCACTCAATATGCCAGCAAATTTGGAAAACTCAGCAGTGGCCACAGGACTGGAAAAGGTCAGTTTTCATTCCAATTCCAAAGAAAGGCAATGCCAAAGAATGCTCAAACTACCGCACAACTGCACTCATCTCACATGCTAGTAAAGTAATGCTCAAAATTCTCCAAGCCAGGCTTCACCAATACATGAACTGTGAACTCCCTGATATTCAAGCTGGTTTTCAAAAAGACAAAGGAACCAGAGATCAAATTGCCAACATCCACTGGATCATCAAAAAAGCAAGAGAGTTCCAGAAAAACATCTATTTCTGCTTTATTGACTATGCCAAAGCCTTTGACTGTGTGGATCACAATAAACTGTGGAAAATTCTGAAAGAGATGGGAATGCCAGACCACCTGACCTGCCTCTTGAGAAATCTGTATGCAGGTCAGGAAGCAACAGTTAGAACTGGACATGGAACAACAGACTGGTCCCAAATAGGAAAAGGAGTACGTCAAGGCTGTATATTGTCACCCTGCTTATTTAACTTATATGCAGAGTACATCATGAGAAATGCTGGACTGGAAGAAACACAAGCTGGAATCAAGATTGCTGGGAGAAATATCAGTCACCTCAGATATGCAGATGACACCACCTTTATGGCAGAAAGTGAAGAGGAGCTAAAAAGCCTCTTGATGAAAGTGAAAGAGGATAGCAAAAAGTTGGTTTAAAGCTCAACATTCAGAAAACGAAGATCATGACATCCGGTCCCATCACTCCATGGGAAATAGATGGAGACACAGTGGAAACAGTGTCAGACTTTTTGTGTTTTGGGGTTCCAAAATCACTGCAGATGGTGACCGCAGCCATGAAATTAAAAGACGCTTACTCCTTGGAAGAAAAGTTATGACCAAACTAGATAGTATATTCAAAAGCAGAGACATTACTTTGCCGACTAAGGTCCGTCTAGTCAAGGCTGTGGTTTTTCCTGTGGTCATGTATGGATGTGAGAGTTGGACTGTGAAGAAGGCTGAGCACCGAAGAATTGATGCTTTTGAACTGTGGTGTTGGAGAAGACTCTTAAGAGTTCCTTGGACTGCAAGGAGATCCAACCAGTCCATTCTGAAGGAGAGCCACCCTGGGATTTCTTTGGAAGGAATGATGCTAAAGCTGAAACTCCAGTACTTTGGCCACTTCATGAGAAGAGTTAACTCATTGGAAAAGACTCTGATGCTGGGAGGGGTCGATGGACGTGAGTCTGGGTGAACTCCAGGAGATGGTGATGAACAGGGAGGCCTGGCGTGCTGCGGTTCATGGGGTCGCAAAGAGTCGGACACGACTGAGTGACTGAACTGAACTGAACTGAACTGAAGAGAAACTAAAAAGCCTCTTGATGAAAGTGAAAGAGGAGAGTGAAAAAGTTGACTGAGCGATTGAAGTGAACTGATTATACAACAAATAACTCTGTTTAAATTCTGTACTGGGGATTATAGAACAACAATGTATCCTGCTTGAGGACAGTTTCTCCTTCTAGAAAACCTTCTATCTAATCCTGTTATCTTACATGGTAAATTATGAGAGTGGGTCTAGTAAGATCTTTACAAACTTGAGACATTCTTTTGACTTATTGTAATAACCAATTTAAGAAGTATATATCTCCTTGCTTAGACTAGCAAAGGGGCACTCTCTCTCCCCCTTCTGATGTCTATGTCAGAAGCTTTCTCTGTACCTTTTCATACTTTAATAAAACTCTGCTACACAAAAGCTCTTGAGTGATCAAGCCTGGTCCCTGGTCCCAAAGCTAAATATTCTTCTTCAGCGATCACAAATCCTCGTTCACAGTAAGTTATCAATTGATTTCCTTTAGGAGTTCCTGGTTTGATCTCCTTGCAGTACTTCTCTACCTTTTGTTTCAACTCTCTTGATATTGTTCACTCTAGGTGTTATCATATCAACATGTAATCAATATAAAATATATCAGTGAGATACTTTATAGTCTCTTTTCTATCAAGCCTTTGGAATTATCTCCTTGCAGATTTTTTCTGTTTTTTCTAGCCAGGTCTAGAACTGACTTGATAAATATTTACTAAAAGTATAAAAGTATTTATGAAAAGTATAGTTCTGCTAATTTTAGACAATAAGAATGAATTTTTCAGTTACCCATTTTCCATGTAAAAGGACGAAGTACATTTCCACATCCAGTTTCCCATCAAATCAGCTACTGAGCCCCAAATGCTGATCTGCAGCCAGCGGTCGCAGCTGTGCCTTGGACAGTCAGTACTTTCCACGGTTACCAACTGTCTCTGGCACCACCTGCTGGCCATTCACTGCATCCCTAAAGCGTCACTAAAGGTGAACCAGAATCCATTCACCTGCAAGAGCAGAAACATCCTTAAGACCAACATTCAAGGGCTCAGATGAACACAGTAGAACATTTGTTCCAAGAAAATCTCCTCTCTGCTATGCTCATCCCTCCTCTGTTTTCTGGGGTCAAAACTCGTATTTTTTAATAAATGTATCCACTGTCACGTATGGCAAAAAATCATAACCAGGACACAGCCTTTACCACCTAAGCAGAGTTTAAGTGGCCTGTACCTCATGACCTCACCATAATCCAGAAGTGGAATGAGCTACACTGGGAGCCGTACTGGAGGAACCTGCGTCCAGTTCCTCACCACACCGCTCCTCAACCACATGCCCCTGATAAAGGAACTCCTCCCTTCAGCATCTTTAGTGAACACTGCCTCACTACACATGACACTCCTCTCCAGCTCTTGGATCCTACAAAGCAGTGATTCCTATTGGAAGCCTTCCAGTTACCATCCAGACTCATGCTGTCCAATATGGAAGCCACTGACCACACGTGACTGGAGACCTTGAAACATACTAGCCCAGCCTTAGACATGCCGTAAATGCAACACACACACTGAAATTCAAAGGCATAGTGTGAAAAAAGAACACAAAATAGCCCTTCATAATTTCTATAATGATTACCCATTGATGTGTTTTAAATAAATTGGATTAAAGGTCACATCCAACTCTTTTGTGACCCCCACGGACTGTACCCTGCCAGGCTTCTCTGTCTATGGGATTCCCCAGGCAAGAACACTGGAGTGGGTTGCCATTTACTTCTCCCGGGGAACTTTCCAACGCAGGGATCAAACCCATTGATAGATAGGTTCTTTACCACTGAGCCACCAGGGAAGCCCCAAATAACAAAAAACATAGTTTAAATATATTGGATTAAACAAAATGTTATTCAAATTAATTTTACCAGTTCCTTTTTAATTTTTATTGCAGCACTAGAAATTTTTAAACGATATCCTGGCTCATATTGTAGCATCAGCTAAACAGTTAAATGTTTAAAGCTCACAGTTATCTTATATATCAGCAGAAGGAAGAGCATTTCTATCACTAACATCTCTTTATTTATTTTTCACTTTTTTTGTATGAGTCTCTGTGATAAATAAAAATGCCTGGGTCCCTGACTCACAGGATGGTCACTTTTGTCCATCAGCACCTTTGAATCTTGAAGATGGTCTTCCTGGAACAAGAGTTGGCCTGTCCAGGAAATCTTGAGAAATTTCTATAACACATCTTAAAGAGGTGTGAGATATGCTGGAAGGAGCTCTGATCCAGAGATATAAATATATGGGATCAGGAGCAATTCCAGGAGAACTATACACAACCCATATGCTTATGAAAAATGTTCTTCCATGCTGGTAATCAAAGAAATAGAAATTAAAACATGAGATGTTGCTTCTAGCCTATCAAGACACAGACTTTAAAAAAAAAAAATTATAGTCAGAGTTGGCAAGGGTGTATGGAAATCAGTACACTTATTCCCAGCCTGGAGGAGCTGACATTTACACAGCCTTTGCAGAGGGTAACTTGGCAATATGGAAAAATGGCCTTAAGGTTGTGCATGCCCTCTGAGCCAGCAATTCTGCCTCTAGGGATTTCATCTTAAGGCAATCATCGTTACTATGCAAAATAACTTGTCTGCAGGGACATTTATTACTTTGAAAATTATAACCAAAACACCACCAAACCAATGAATTCTTTAAAATAAGGCATACTGAGTCTATGAATAATACGCTGCCTTTAAAAATTGTGTTACAGAATATTTAAATAAATTCCTCCTCCTTTCTCCCCCATCCATACTCCTTAGTTCAGCCTATGTGATCTTTTCTTGGTGAAGCAGAAAACATCACTCCCTTGTAGAGTCCTTCACAGCCTTCACTGGTTATTAGGATGAAGGCCCTCGTGTATGGTCCTGGGGATGCAGGCCTGCCCCTCTGCAACTTCTCCCAGCAGCCTCCTCCCCCTTGCTCACCTTGCTCTGATCACTGGGGCCCTCGTTCAGCCTCACAGCTCTCGAGAGCTCTTGTTGGCTCTGGGCCTCCACTCCAGTTACTATGAGTGGAAGCTGCCTGTACCGTGTCCTGCTCTGTTTTCTGGCAAAGACATCATCACCATAGACGACTGTGTGAAACGCCACTTCCCCAGAACCCTATTCCCCAAACCTCAGTTTCGTCAGGTCCTCTTGTTTCTTGCCTTCCAGTGTCATATCTTTTCTCCCTGTCACTTCTCACAGTTTCTGATTCTGCATTTATTCCTGTGATTGTTGAATGCCAGTCTCCCTATCTGATTATAGGACTTAGTCCACACCTGACATGTAGGAAATGTCCATAAATTCATGTTGAATAAATGAACGATAGTATAATCAGTAAAGGCAGGTTACAGTAAAATAAATCAGAGAAAGACAAATACCATAAGATCTCACTTACATGCAATATACAAAAGAAAATTTTAAAAATAAGCCACAAGTAAATAAATGTAAATTTAGATACAGAGAACATCCTGGTGGTGGCCAGAGGTAGGAGAGGGGGATGAGCTAAATTGGTGAAGGTGGTCAAAATAAAATCAGTAAGTCCTGGATATATATGTACACCATGCTGACTGTTGTTAATAACATTGTATGGAATATTTGAAATTTCCTAAGAGAGTAGATCTTAAAAGATCTCATCTCAAGGGAAAAAATAACTAAAAATGGTGATGGATGCTAACTAGACTTATCGTGGTGACCATTTCACAATACATTCATATGTTGAATCATGTTGCATACCTGAAATTAATGTTATATGTCAATTATATCTCAATAAAAAGGCTATAAAATGGCAGGTATAATAGGATTTCAGAATCAATAAAAATGTATGTATGTAATTGCAACTTATCTGGTTAAGAAATAAAAAGGAGTCAACGAAAATTCAAGCTGTCAACAGCAACTATCTCTGTGTCTTGATTTCACTTTTATTTTTTCATTCAGACTTTCTACAAGGAACGTATCTAACTTTCACAATCAAGAGAATTTATTTTTAAATTGTATCAACTGAAGCCCTGAGTTTGAGTTTCCACTCTTAACAACAGTTTGATCTTAAGAAAACTCAGCTCTTCATAGGTTCTTCTGGGTAAATTAGAGCGAGGACACCTTCCCTAACTATCTCAAAGAAGAATTTATGGAATAATGTAAAGTTTGAAAACATTTCAATAAGTATCCTGAATAATTATTTTTGGAGCACAAGATGCAGACTCTGCAGGATGAAGGGCATTTGCCTACTGGTTGTGTAATTTGCAAATACCACAAAGAGCTGATAATTCATCGAGTAGGTGGAGCCTGAGCCTTTTGATGGGCATATTAACAGTTGTCACCACCCAGCAAGGTGAGAGTTTGAGGCCTTGGAATGTAGGAGGAGAACCTACCATGGGGAGAGACAATGGAAGAATTTCACAGAAATGGGGACATCCACTCTCCTTTCCCCAAGACCAAATGATAGGAGACAGATGGTCCCCAGAACCCCAGCAGGAGTTCCCAGCAGAGGGGAAAGAGCTCAAGTTGAAACATGGAGCTATTGGGAGAGATGGCATTTTTCATGCTGAGTAACTCAACTTGGTGGGCTCTTTCTGTATGCTCTTGGCAAAAATCCAAGCAACTCTGGGCATTCTCTTTGGGTTCTTTCTCTTCAACCTTTTGCTTACTGAATGCAACTTCAGAGAAGAGCTGCTCTGACTCTGATGAACGATGGCAGCTCATTCAGCTTATTCCATAAATATTTATCGGGCATTTATAATGCCAAGTACTATGCTAGGAGCAGAGGCCAAAACAGATGAATAAAGCACTGTCCCAAATTCCCAGCTTGGGGAACTTGGGGGATCTTAAGAAGCATATGATCCAGTCACTGTGGTCTCTGATCATAAAGTTCCCTCCACCTTTCCCAGCACTGCCCACTTCGTGACTCCTTGCTTTGTGTCCCTGCTTCACCCACTTTAGCACTGATCCCTCTGAACTGTATCCACTCACCTTAGAATCTATCCCCATTCACTTGCAATCTCCTTGAGGACACAGACTCAACTCTGAATCCACATCTGTAGCACACGTCTGTTATGGATGGTACTCAGTGAATAAGCAAATGAACAAATGATCTAATTGCCTGAATAATTTCATAAACAAATGCCAGTAAAAAGTGAAGATTATCTAGAAAATAAATGTTCCGTGAGGCTTCATGCATTGCAAACTGAATAGAAATGTGTGCTCTCTTTGCAAGTGTGTCCTTTCTACAGTATATAGACGGACAGAGAAAAAAGAAAGGTACAGGAAATAGGGAGCTATTTCTTCAAGGCTTTCTTTGACACAGATGTATCTCTGGGAGAGATGCTTCAGTACCCCAGAGAAGGTTACAGCTCACAGAATTCCAACAGACTAAGAGATCCTCCCAAGAGAAGTGACTGCATTTATTGAAGGCTGTCCTCAAAGATGTAGGTCATCCCTACCTCCAATTATCTTAATACAAGGTATAAAACTGCAAAAACTGGTACATACAGTAGCTTGTGTCAAATATGGGTACCCAGAATGGTGAGGGCCATATTCTGAGGAATGAAGAAGGAAATTAGAAGTGATTAACTCAGAAGAGACAAAATTCAGGGGAGGTATAACAGCTGACTTCAAATATCAAAATGACCAGGGTATAGGAAACAGGTGATACCTTTTTCCTTATAACTCCCAAGGTCAAAGCTAGGCCCCACAGGTGGGTATAAGAGAGAAGCAGGTTCTTGGCTTGAGAGAAAAGGCTTAGGAATGGTAATATCAGGGAAATTAGCATAAATGATGCAAGTTTATAACTCAAGGTTAAAGGCAGTAACACAGAACAGAACTGTCTTTGAAACACTGCTTTCAAAGTTTACAAAAAGAGTGCTGGATCCTCATGCTGAGCATATAAAACAGAATCATTTAGCTCCCTGTCTACTAGCAAAGAATGGTAAACCCAACACCCTGTGTGAGTGCTCTTCTCAAACTGATGTACCTGTGGCCCTCTGATCGAGCCTTGGCCTTCCAGCATCTTGCCCAGTTCATAATGGCTTCAATTATCTTGAATGCCCCTTTCACCTAATCAAGTCCACAAGCCCCAGCTAACACCTCTAGAGTAAGTATCCATGGGTCACTGTGAGCCATATCCCTCCATCCTTCAAAACTCTCATCATCACCAAGGTCCCTCTACTTTGAATTTTTTGTATTTGTCATTCAATTATTCAAGAATTTATATTTTTCCCTCCAGTTAGATTCTAGTCTCCTGAAGGAAAGATGCTATATGCTTTTAATCCACAGGAACTAACCCAGTCTCCTGCAGGTAACAAGCCCCTAGTAAATATCCACAGATCTGGCGCTACTGGATTCCAGCCAGAGAATGGAGGGAGCCCATTCTGTCAAGGTCTTGGAAAACATCTGTGTTTTCTCAGCGCAGCATTTGCCATCCATCACAGAGGAGAATGAAATAGAAAGAAGTCAAGTAAAGTACAAGGTCATGTGCAGGAGCCCCAGCAACTCCATTCTCCAAAGTTGGAATGTTCTTTCCCTCTCTCCAAACAGCAGACCAGATGGTCTCCTAAATCTTGGCTTTCATGGTTTAATTCTAATTACAATGTTAGTTAGCAATGAGTTCGGTGATTCAAAATCACTAGTAGATCCTTTCCAGGCAGTCAAGCTTTTTTCCCAGCTCTCACTACAAATAGGGTGGCTTTGTTGTCAGCCTCGCTCTCGCTTCCTGTATTATAATTGCTTAGCTGTTTAGAAAATGAAATGAGCCTGAGACGACCAAGCCTTGCTGAAAGCTATGAGCACTCCAGGAGACAGGAGGTAGCAGCAGCCAGATGGCTAAGTAGCCTCCGATAAAACTGCAGTCAAATTGGGAGACACAAATCAGAAAGTGCTCCTCAATGGTACGAATGCCACATGCCAGGTGTTGAACTCAGAGGTGCACATGTGTTTGCCTAGATGTTTTGTGAATGTGGTTAAGAAGAAACCCTTAAAAGTAAGTCCTTGGAATCGTAAATGTTGGAAAAAACTTTTCAAGGTTGTCTGATCCAGACCTTTCCAAATGCACCAAGGTGAAGTCACTCAGTCGTGTCTGACTCTTTGGGACCCCATGGACTGTAGCCTACCAGGCTCCTCCCTCCATGGGATTCTCCAGGCAAGAGTATTGGAGTGGGTTGCCACCAAGGCCCCATCAAAAGAACTCATCCAAGTTCTATTCAAACACTTCCCACAGAGGAAACTCGTGACCTCAAGAGGTAGCTTAATTAGAGACCATTACTATTAGAGTTTGTTTTTCCTAATATGCTCAGCACCTCACTTCGACTCCCACTATTGGTTCTGGCTATACTCTATGGAATCAAGCAGAAAAGAAGTAGATCTTTTCATCCATGGAATAACTCACACAATTAAAGGAGGCTTTCAAGTCCTCCCTAAATCTTAATTTCTTTAAATATTTCCCAGGTACTTAATTGCTCATTACTTGATTCAATTTCAAATTTCTTGCCTTAGTCTACCCATGTCTTCCCCTTAGGGAATCTGTTCTCTGCCAGAGCCCTGTGGAGGCAGCTGGACTGGGTTTCCTGCCTACCACATGGTCTCAATCCCTACTCACATTTGATTGGTCCAGGGGTGGAAGCCTGACATAATCACAGCCACCCATTGACATCCTGTAACATCAGTCTGGCAAGAAGAGAAGAGCTGGGCCAATCAGGCTGCTCCACTGAAAACTGGGACCTGAGTAGCCTAGAGACTGTTGTCAGTTAACTGTGGTCTACCAAGCTGGAGGGTTTTGCAGAGTCAAGCCAGGAATGGCCACTTGGGGCCCAGGGCCAGATGAGTAAGCATAGGAAAGAAGTTTTTTTAGAAAAGATAGGACATTGGAAAAGATACAGAAAGAACCATAGAAGAGAGCGAGATGAGAAAGGGGCCTCCTGCCTTTCCTAAGACTCAAGTTGTAGCTCTTGTGGGATCCTAGAGATATTCAGCCTTTCAATAAAAGATGAAGAAAACTGAGAATCTATTCCTTGCATCTGTAAAATACTGGACTAGAAATTCTCCTTTCCAGTGCCTCTCCTCTTGGAGGGCAGTCCTTCATTTCCAGGCTACCCTGAAGGTGAACTTTTTCTATTGTGTTTGAAGTCAACTGTAAAAAGTTAAAACAGAAACCTCCATGAGATAGACATGGGAGACCAGAAGGGGTGCTCTCAGTGCCCTGTGACTATAGCAGAGCCCAAGACCCTGATGCTGGGAAAGATTGAAGGTGGGAGGAGAGGGGACAACAGAGGATAAGATGGCATCACCAACTCAATGGACATGAGTTTGAGTAAGCTCTGGGAGTTGGTGATGGACAGGGAAGCCTGGCGTGCTGCAGTCCATGGGGTCACAAAGAGTCGTACACAACTGAGCGATGAACTGAACTGAAGAGGAAGAAGAAAGATCCCTTTCCTGGCAAGGACTCAGCCAGTGAAAAACCATGAACTCTGTGTACTACAGCCCTCCCACTTTCCTTTTCCCACTATAAAAGCATTCTCCTTCCCTTGCCGTGCAGGCACTTGCGTATGGTTTTCCATGTTTGCAAACCCTAAACTGCAATTATCTACTGATCCCAAATACAATCATCTGTTCTGGAGAAATATCTGGCCATCTATGCATTTCAGATCAGATCTATAAAATAAACATTATATAGTCTGTCTAAGTGAAACAACTTAGAATTGGTTGTGTGATCACAACAACTAACTGTATGCTCACTGTATACTATGTACTGCACTAGAGACAAGGCTATGGTAGCAGTCCTCCAGGAGTTTAGACAGTCTAGCGGGGCAGATGAGCACAGTCACACAGAGCTGACTGTTAACTGCTAAAGTTAAAGATGGAGGACCTAGAGATTATCACACAAAGAAAGCCAGACAGAGAAAGACAAATATCATATGATATCGTTTATAGGTGGAATTTTTTTTAATGACTCAAATGAAGTTATATACAAAATACAAATAGATGCACAGATATAGAAAATAAACTTATGGTCACCAAAGGGGAAGAGGGGAGAAAAATTAGGAGTATAGTATTAACATATATACAGTGCAGTTCAGTTCAGTCGCTCAGTCGTGTCCAACTCTTTGTGACCCCATGGATCGCAGCATGCCAGGCCTCCCTGTTCATCACCATCTCCTGGAGTTCACTCAGACTCATGTCCATCGAGTCAGTGATGCCATCCAGCCATCTCATCCTCAGTCGTCCCCTTCTCCTCCTGCCCCCAATCTCTCCCAGCATCAGAGTCTTTTCCAGTGAGTTAACTCTTCTCATGAAGTGGCCAAAGTACTGGAGTTTCAGCTTTAGCATCATTCCTTCCAAAGAAATCCCAGGGCTGATCTCCTTCAGAATGGACTGGTTGGATCTCCTTGCAGTCCAAGGGACTCTCAAGAGTCTTCTCCAACACCACAGTTCAAAAGCATCAATTTTTCAGCGCTCAGCCTTCTTCACAGTCCAACTCTCACATCCATACATGACCACAGGAAAAACCATAGCCTTGACTAAACAGACCTTAGTCGGCAAAGCAATGTCTCTGCTTTTGAATATGCTTTCTAGGTTGGTCATAACTTTGCTTCCAAGGAGTAAGCGTCTTCTAATTTCATGGCTGCAGTCACCATGTGCAGTGATTTTGGAGCCCAAAAAAATAAAGTCTGACACTGTTTCCACTGTGTCTCCATCTTTTCCCATGAAGTGATGGGACTGGATGCCATGATCTTCGTTTTCTGAATGTTGAGCTTTAAGCCAACTTTTTACTCTCCTCTTTCACTTTCATCAAGAGGCTTTTTAGCTCCTCTTCACTTTCTGCCGTAAAGGTGGTGTCATCTGCATATCTGAAGTGATTGATATTTCTCCTAGCAATCTTGATTCCAGCTTGTGTTTCTTCCAGTCCAGCATTTCTCATGATGTACTCTGCATAGAAGTTAAATAAGCAGGGTGACAATAGACAGCCTTGACGTACTCCTTTTCCTATTTGGAACCAGTTTGTTGTTCCAAGTCCAGTTCTAACTGTTGCTTCCTGACCTGCATACAGATTTCTCAAGACGCAAGTTAGGTGGTCTGGCATTCCCATCTCTTGAAGAATTTTCCAGTTTGTTGTGATCCACACAGTCAAAGGCTTTGGCATAGTCAATAAAGCAGAAATAGATGTTTTTCTGGAATTCTCTTGCTTTTTCGATGATCCAGCGGATGTTGGCAATTTGATCTCTGGTTCTTCTGCCTTTTCTAAAACCAGCTTGAACATACAGTACCATATATAAAATAGATAACCAACAAAGACTTACTATGTAGCACAGGAAACTCTATTCAATATCTTGTAATAACCTATAAAGGAAAAAAAATGAAAAGATTATTATATACATATATATATAAATCTCTCTGCTGTACACCTAATACTAATACAACATTGTTAATCAATTGTACTTCAGTTGAAAAAAAAAAGGTAAAGGGGGATGGGGTAGTGAGGAAGCTTTTGTGTTTTTCTTTTGTTCCTTTCTGTACTGTCAGATTTTTCCAACAAAATGCATGCATGACTTTTCATATTAAAAATATTATCAGGCTTAGAAAATTATGGGTCATTTTTATTTTTCTTTTGACTATAAAAACCTTTGAATTTTTTAACACAGAAGAAATTAATGAGAAATTTTAAATTAAATATAGATAAATCTAGAAATATTGGAGACTTCCCCTAAATGATGAGATCTAGGAAGATACGGTTGAAGTGGAGCCATTCAGTAGGGCTGTGAAGGATGGAAAAATAAAATAAGAAAATATGTGAAAGGAAGATCCTCCGGGGAGATGCAAAAAAACCAGCTAGGCAGAAAGGCGTGAAACTAGGTGGCAAGTTCAGGGTGAACTACCCAGCGTAGCCGAGCAATGACTGCAAGTCAGGAAACACCAGGATGTTTGCTTGGCCCATTTGTGAAAGGTTTTGAATATTCAGCCAAGAAGAGACAGCACCACAGTTTTGCTTAAGGTGTAGCAAAGAGAATGGAAATAAAGAGAAAGAGTTAGAAGCAGGGCCAGTGGTTGAGAAGGTATTGCAATACTGGGGTGTTTTCAAAGTTCCTTCTCAAAAGTGACAGTTTTGTTCATGTTAAGTTGGCAAAGTGAAAGCTGAACTGTGTAATAAACATGTTTGGTATTACCTTGAAATGTGTTTCAAGGCACCTGTGACTCTATAGCTTTTCTATCCATTTCATTTATTTTAAGCTAACTGACATTCAGAAAGTTTGAATTAGAGAATTCAATTAGGGTATTTTGGTTTGTTTTCCAAATCTGATTTTTTTTTAATTTTTATTGAAGTATAGTTGGTTTACAATGTTTCAGGTGCATATTGAAGTGATTCAGTTAAACATACATAGCTATTCTTTTTCAGTTTCTTTTCCATTATGGATTATTACAAGACACTGAATATAGTTCCCTGTGCTATATGGCAGGTCGCAGCCAAGGGTCAGGAGTGGTCAGAAGCCAAGTCAGTGGGCCAGTGCTTTTAGGGGAATGGAGCTCAGGTGAAGTGTGGTAGAAGGAAAGGGCACCTTCTGAAGATGAAGGAGGACTGTATTTGGACTCCATTTTAGGCCCTGTTGCTTACTCACACATGACAAAACATGTCCCTTTCTCTGTGTCTCAGTAAATAGGGAGGTGATCAAGATAGACATTCACAAATTATTCTCAATAGACTTTATAAGACCCCAAGGCAATACTAGTTCTTTCAAGCTAATCCAGAGTTTCAGTGGACAATGCCCCCTTTTTATTTGATTTATAATAACTAGGAGAATATGTTAATTATAATTCACTAAGCAATCTTGTTCTTTTAAAAATATACAATAAAAGAGGAGCTGGTGGTTAAAAAAAAAAAAATTAGGATAAAAATGGACCAACGGATTGCCAAGATCATTCCAGGCCAAGAACATTCTAGAACGCTCCTTTTACCTGCTGCCAGATATCTGGCCAGTAGAGGTCTATGTCCTCAAGGTAGGGAAACATGGGATTGGAGTCAGATGGACTCAGGTTCAATCCTCATCTCTCACTTGCTAGCTGATTGACCCTGACCAAATCATTTAACCTCTTTAAATCTCAATTTTGTAATAATTAAATTGAGACTAAAATAGCATTTTCCTGATAGAGTCAAAGCAAGGAGTTAAAATATACAAACTTTAGTCATCGACATATTCCTTTCTGATCTTTGCCATATCTGCATAAAATCTGAAATACGAATTAAGTAACATTTTTCTTTAACTTATATGTTTTCACTTAATGCTCTATAACAGGAACAATGAATTGCTACCATATATAGAAAACCAGTATCACCATAAAGTGATACTAACCACAAGATTAATACCAATAAAAATTGTACTGAAAAATGTTTCTCAGTAAATAACAAATAAAATTTTGTTAAATTCTAGCTAAATACTATTTCTGATGAAGTTTCTGTGCCTGAGACTGCCTTCTCTTTGTTAAAATGAAGATTAGCATGTATGAGAGTGGAGTCAAAAACACAGCAACTTCAAACTAAGGCTTTCTCCTTGCAATCATCAGAAAGCTGGGAAAGAATTAAAGGGAGGTCTCCGTGTGATTCAGTGTTCCTCAGTGCCTCAGCTGGGTAACACCTAGAAGTGATCTCTCATAACACAGAGCCACATTGCAGGTACACTGGAAAAATATAATGAAAGCAGTTGTTACTAGACTTGCCATCAAGTAACTGGATGAGTCTTTATGACTACTGTGATGAGAGCCAAGCCACTCGGCCCTGACACAGGCCCTGCCCCCCTGCTCCACGCTGGGCTGACCGCCTGCCCGCATCCCAGCAGAGGCAGCCGCAAGTGGCACTGGCATTCACTCACTCCCTCCTGCCTTTCATAACCACTTGTTAATGTCTTCTCCATAGCATACCTTTAATTCACCCCTTTCTGTCCACTTCCATAGTGATGACCCTTCACATGGCTTGGTTCTTCATCACCCTACCCCTCCTTCTGACTCTTTAGGATTCAGCTGGAAACACTGCTCTAAGAAGACTTCCCTGATCCTCTAACCTCCCATGCCAGACAGAGGTAACAGCCCTCTTCACTGCGCACCCTGGACTGTCTGCGCAGATTTCTGGTGTAATAAGTACTTGGCAAGATTGCAGTGTCCTGTTTATTGTCTGTCTTGCCTACTCAGTCATGAGTTTCTAGAAGCTAGGAACTGTGTTTAAATTACCATGGTATTACTTAGCTCATAATAGATGCTCAATTCAGTTTTTTAATATGGAAGGAAGGAAAGAAGGAGGAAGGAAGGGAGAGAGAGAGACGGGAAGGAAGGAAGGAGAAGAGAAAAGGAGGGAGGGAAGGAAGGAGGCAGAAAGAGAGGAAAGGAGGGAGGGAGGGAGGGAGGGAGAAAGGGAGGGATGTGGTTGTTACAATGACGGACCACAGTGCTTCTCACTTTCTGATTTTCTAAGGCAGGAGAAAACCAACATAATTCAGGCAGAGTTGGCTCAATTCCCTGCTGTCCAATTTCTGTACATCCCCTTCACACACCATCCGTGGCATTTTCCTCATCTTACAAATACCTAAGGACTCCAGCCTTCACAGAAACAACCTTGACTCCTTGCCAGAAAGCGAACAAGCCTAAGAATAAAGGAAAATAAATAAATAACAACTGCATCGTCTCATACTTCGAGGTCTGGGAAATGAATTCCAAATGGGAGCTGAACTCAAAACTAAATGTTTGGCTTTCAGTGACAACCGGCTACTTGGCTGGAAGCCTCAGGCCCTGCCTGAGACCACTTAGAAACTGTGGGCCCAGAGTTCCTGGCGAGCGCCGCTGTCTCCCCTACACCTTCTTCAGGCAAGGAAGCAATTACTGCCAAGAGAAAACAAGCAAACCTTCTACCTACTACTGCAAAGCTGTGGTTTGTAGTGGATCTTCTTCTACCCTGGGAACTTCCCAATTAGTTCCTCAGGAGTTAGACAGTGTTTGCGAAGAGTTTACACACACCAGCAGATCAACACCTATCATGTGTATCTCACACACACACACACCCTCATAAACACACGCAGGAAATTGGGCTTTTAAACCTGGTGCCTCCTTACAATTCAGATGCTACAGGACTGTGTGTCTAGCCATGTGTAGCTACTTACATGCCCTAAGCCTGGGGATAAGATGCACTTCCAGGGAGCTCTCCCAAGATGGTGGAGGAATAGAATGGCGAGACTCCTTTCTCCCCCACAAATTCATCAAAAGATCATTTCAATGCTTAACAACTTCCACAAAACAACCTCTGAACACTGGCAGAGTACACCAGGCACCCAGAAGGGCAGCTCATTCTCTTTGAAAGGAGGTAGGACAAAATATAAAAGACAAAAAGAGACACAAAAGAATTAAGGATGGAGACCTGTCCTGGGGAGGGAGTCATGAAGGAGGAGAAGTCTCCAAACAGCAAGAAACCCTCTCACCAGCGGGTCTGTGGGGAGTTTTAGAATCTTAGAGGGCAACATAACTGGAAGAAATTTAAACACACACACACACACACACACACACACACAAGAGGACGTGCCTAACCTAACTGCAACTCCCAGCAGAGAAGTAGCCCAGACGCTCAGGTCGGCCACCAGCAAGCGGGGGCCTAGACAGAGAGGCATGGGCTGCATGCTTAGGGTAAGGGCCAGGCCTAAATGACCTGAGAATAATCTGAGGGAGCTAACAGCAACCCAAACTATGGGATAGCCAGAGAGGAAAAAAAAGAGAGAGAAATTTCCCATGAAAGGCTCTAACCTAACACACATCCTGGCCGGCTCACAGAACAAAGGATTGAGCGAATACCAAAGGAGAGCTAGCCTGCTGCATACAGGACCCTCCTGCACCCCACGAGGCAGAGGCAGGCGTGCCACAGTCAGATATGGAAGGCAAGGGGCAACCTCGGCCCCAGAGACCAGCATCCTCCACCAAACTGTGAGCACGCTCCCAGTTGCTAACCACATCTTTCTGGGATCCTGGACAGTTGACATCTGCCAGGAGGGTCGCAGCCTGAGATCAGTTCCCCAGAGGAGACACACATCACACCTGAGATGGTGCTCCCGTGGCACATCCAGGAAACCAAGTGCCTGGGACTGGGGTGAAGATAAAGACCACAGCCCACCTGGGAGAGGGCACTTGCCAAGCACCTGTCCACCTGAGCTGCTCAGACCTGGGAAGGGCACAAAATGCACGCCCAACTGAGTCTGGGCCCTTGCGGAGTACCTGAGAACCTGAACCTGAGCAGCTTAGACCAGGGAAGTGCATGAAACTTGGAGCCCACTTTGGACAGTTCCCCTGCAGAGCAACATGGAGCCTGAGCAGTGTAGACCGGGAAAGCACACGCGCCGTGAGCTGAGGCAAACCCAGTGTGGCCCAGGCACTGCGAGCACTCCCCACACACGCCAGTGATATTTGTTTGCAGTGTTCCTCCCTCCCCACAGCACAAATGAACAAGTGAGCCTAAATGAGTGACCACCTTCACCCCCCTTGTGCCAGGGTGGAAATTAGACACTGAAGAGACTTCAAACAGAGGAAGCCAAAATAAAAGAGGGAACCACTCTGGAAGTGATAGGTGGAACAGATTAAAACTCTGTAGTTAACACTGACTAAGCATTGGAAGGAGCCTAATATTCTTGAGAAGAAGTACAAGCTGGAACAAGGAACTATCTGAAACTGAACTGACCCCACACTGCCCTCAACAGCTCCAGAGAAATTCCTAGATATATTTTTACTATTACCACTTTTAAATTTTTTTATTTCTAAGTTCTTTATATTACTCCTTTCAGTCAGTCAGTTCAGTCACTCAGTCATGTCCGACTCTTTGTGACCCCATGAATCACAGCACACCAGGCCTCCCTGTCTATCACCAACTCCTGGAGTTCACCCAGACTCATGTCCATCAAGTCTGTGATTCCATCCAGCCATCTCATCCTCTGTCGTCCCCTTCTCCTCCTGCCCCCACTCCCTCCCAGCATCTAAGTCTTCTCCAATGAGTCAACTCTTGGCATGAGGTGGCCAAAGTACTGGAGTTTCAGCTTTAGCATCATTCCTTCCAAAGAAATCCCAGGGCTGATCTCCTTCAGAATGGACTGATTGGATCTCCTTGCAGTCCAAGGGACTCTCAAGAGTCTTCTCCAACACCACAGTTCAAAAGCATCAATTCTTCGGCACTCAACCTTCTTCACAGTCCAACTCTCACATCCATACATGACCACAGGAAAAACCATAGCCTTGACTAGACGGACCTTAGTCGGCAAAGTTTTGAGTATACTATCTAGGTTGGTCATAATCTTTTCTTCCAAGGAGTAGGCGTCTTTTAATTTCATGGCTGCACTCACCACATGCAGTTAACTTTCATTTTTATAATCTACTATTACATTGCCAAAAAGACCCTATTTTTAAAGCAAATTTCATATATATATATTTTTATAATTTTTGTGGTTGATTTTGTTTTGTATTTATAACATTGTATTTTTGAGAGTCTAACCTCTACTCTAGATTTTTAATCTTTGTTTTTCGGTATTTGTTATCAATTTTGCACCTTTAAGAATCTCATCTTCAGTATCCACTTTCACACACGGGTGTGATTACTGGCTTGATTGCTCTCTCCCCTTTTGACTTTCCCTTTTCTTCCCCAGGTCACTTCTATCTCCTCCCTCCCCCTTCTCTTCTCTACTTAACTCTGTGAATCTCTCTGGATGTTCTGGGCTGTTGAGAACACTTAAGGAACTGATTACTGGCTAGACTGGTCTCTCTTCTTTTGACTACCCCTCTTCTCCTCCTGGTAACCTCTATCTCCTTCCTCCCTCTTCTCTTCTTATGTAACTCCATGAACCTCTCTGGGTGTTCCAGACTCTAGAGAGCACATAGGGAATTGATTACTGGCTAGATTGCTCTCTCCCCTTTGACTCCCCCTCTTCTCCTCATGGTCACCTCTATCCCCCTCCTCTCTCTTCTCTTCTCCATGTAACTCTGAGAATCTCTCTGGGTATCCCTCACTGTGGAGAATTTTTTTACCATTAATATAGATGTTCTATCATCTGTGCTGTATGGATGGAGAAGTGTTAAGGCTACTCTAAGAATAAGACTGAAAGCCAGACTGGTTCCAAATAGGGAAAAGGAGTATATCCCGGCTGTATATTGTCACCCTGCTTATTTAACTTATACGCAGAGTATGTCATGAGAAACACTGGGCTGGATGAAGCATAAGCTGGAATCAAGATTGCCAGGAGAAATATCAATAATCTCAGGTATGCAGCTGACACCACCCTTGTGCCAGAAAGCAAAGAAGAACTAAAGAGCCTCTTGATAAAATTGAAAAAGGAGAGTGAAAAAGTTGGCTTAAAGCTCCACATTCAGAAAACTAAGATCATGGCATCTCGTCCCATCACTTCATGGCAAATAGATGGGGAAACAGTGGAAACAGTGTCAGACTTTTTTGTGTGTGTGCTCCAAAATCACTGCAGATGGTGATTGCAACCATGAAATTAAAAGACGTTTACTCCTTGGAAGAAAAGTTATGATGACCTAGACAGCATATTAAAAAGCAGAAATATCACTTTGTCAACAAAGGTCCCTCTAGTCAAGGCTATGGTTTTTCCAGTAGTCATATGTGGATGTGAGAGTTGGACTATAAGGAAAGCTGAGTGCTGAAGAACTGATGCTTTTGAACTGTAGTATTGGAAAAGACTCTTGAGAGTCCCTTGGACTGCAAGGAGATCCAACCAGTCCATCCTAAAGGAGATCAGTCCTGAGTGTTCATTGGAAGGACTGATGTTGAAGCTGAAACTCCAATACTGTGGCCACCTGATGCAAAGAACTGACTCACTGGAAAAGACCCTGATGCTGGGAAAGTAGAGGAGGAAGTAGAAGACAGGAGGAGAAGGGGATGACAGAGGATGAGATGTTTGGATGGCATCACTGACTCAATGGACATGAGTTTGGGTAAACTCCAAGAATTGGTGATGGACAGGGAGGCCTGGCGTGCTGTGATTCATGGGGTTGCAAAGAGTTGGACACAACTGAGCAACTGACATGAACTGAATTATGAGCCTATTTTATTTTTTTAATATTTTTATGAAAGTGAAAGTGAAGTCGCTCAGTCATGTCCAACTCTTTGCGATCCCATGGACTGTAGCCTACTAGGCTCCTCTGTCCATGGGATTTTCCAGGCAAGAATACTGGAGTGGATTGCCATTTCCTTCTCCAGGGGATCTTCCCGACCCAGGGATCGAACCCAGGTCTCATGCATTGTAGACAGACGCTTTACCGTCTGAGCCACCAGGAAAGTCTGTAATATTTTTATGGAAGTGTATATAGTTCATTTACAATGTTGTCTTAGTTTCTGCTGTACAGCAAAGTGAATCAATTATACGTCTACATATATCCACTCTTTTTAGATTCTATTCCCATGTAGGTCAGAATAGAGTAGTGAGTAGATTTCCCTGTGCTCAATGGTAGGTTCTCACTAGGTATCTACTTTATATTTAGTAGTATGTGTATGTAGGTCCAACCCTCCCAGTTGATCCCTCCCCAATGAGTCCATTTTAAAAATCTACCTCCTCTTCTCTTGTACCCATTGGTTAGTCCAAGGTTTAATATCACTTAATGCTTTAGGAAAAGCATTAAGTTTTTCATAAAGAACTTCCAATGTTAAATCAGTAACAGATTGGTCTCTGGATAGAAACCATCCAATTAACCTGACTGGATAGTTAAAAAAAAAAAAGTTATCTTTCATTAGTCATTCACCTCCAGAAAGAAAAGGTCAGTCTTTATCTTAATAACAAAGAGGACACCTTAATCATGGGAAACCTCCTGAATAAATCAAAATGAACAGCCTCTATTAGATAAATGAAGATGAGCATCTCAGAAGGTACCCATTTCCCTGACAGGAGCAGAGAGGAAAGCCTGTCTGTGTCTGTCTGTGCTCTGAAAAGGTGGCATGTGATCAGACCGACACATGCTTGTATCTGAAGAGCAGGAATGAACAGCAAAGGGGACACCTCTAACATCCTCTCTCAACAGCACACTCACATTTAACACCACCATACAGCTTTACCTAACCTTCTGTACTCAAAAAAAAAAAAAAAAAAACCATTACTTGGCTTGACCCTCAAGGAAATCCTGTGATGTAACTAAAGGGCAGGCTTAGTTTTACGGATGAAGAAGTGAATCAGAAGAGTGACCAGGCACCTAGGCACGGATGGGCAGGCTATCAACTCATTCACCTGGCAAATGAATAAATGCCAGGCATGGCACTGGGTCCTGCAGAGGTGATGGGGAGCAGGGAAGAGGATGTCTGCTTCCGCAGCCCTTAGAGAGGAGAAGGAAGATTAGACAACTGTGGGAAATCCAAACACTGCTATATTCCATGGGCTTTGAGGGCCTCTGAATATCCTAGAGTTCTATGGTGTTAGCTCTGAGATGTAATGAGATTTGACCACAATGATTTTGGGGGTATGTTTTGTTTTTCTTTCCTTCTGGCTACATGGTTTGTGGGATCTTTAGTTCTCCAACCAGGGATTGAACCCGAGTACACAGTAGAGACAGCCAAGTCTTGACCACTGGAACTCCAGGGAATTCCCTGGACTGTGACATTTTAAAGGTAATGATGAAGTTGAAACAACTGCTCCTTTTGCCTCATCTGGCAGCTCAAACAAGGCTAAACACAAAAGTCCCAATATCTCATCGTCATCTCTCTGCCTGTACAAATAGCCAGGACCTGTCAGAGTCAAGGGGGCTTTGCATTTCACCAGACTAACACAAAGAGAAAAAGGGCATTTATCACCTGTCTCCCTCTCAATCTGAGCCCTCCCTGGACCTAAAGCCATATACCAAGGCCAGGAGGGGAGGATGGCAGGGTGAGGCAAAGGAGAGGGACTTCACAATTCTGTGACAGTGTTTCTTTTGTGTGGATGAAAGATGTTGCCTGCTATATCAATAAACAAAGGATGCCGCAGCTGTCAAGCCATCAGCCACAGCAGCCACCCTGACTCTGAATCCTGAGAGAGTTCAGGATGGAGAAAAGCCCAACACTGGCCTACACGATTCACATGCACATCAAAGGAATGGTTTTGTTGAGCCCGAATTCTTATATCTTCCCATTTATAGCAACAAGCTAAATTCCTTAACTTGAGATATCCAATTTTCTTTAATTAATGGTAACCTTTTGATGTTTCAATTGTCTGGTCTTTGTTGTGAAACCTCCTATATAACCTGGCCCCTCCCCTACCACTTTGGAGCAGTCTCTCAGTTATCTGAGAGGCTGCCTTCCAGACTTAAGTCCTCAGTTCTGCTTGCCAAATAAAGCATAATTCTCAACTTTTAGACTGTGCATTTTTTTCAGTTGACAGTTGATACTACTAATTGTTTTCTTCAAAAGCACAAATGAGAAACACTTCAAATTTAGGGTATCTTTTGGGAGGTCAGATTGTGAGTTCATTTTAGCTACTATGTGTTTTTAAAACAGAATTCACATAGGGTATTTTATTCCCGCTTTCCTTCCCACAGTGAAGAGTGAAATCACAGTACCAATGAAACTAGCTTTTGTCCTCTGGCTCCCAGAGCGTCCCATTTGGTCCAGTTGCTTCTCAAGCCTGATCTATTATCAACCTTGAATTCTCTTCTGTACCCACTTTCTCTGAGCTCTGAGCCCTACTCTCTCTCTCTCTCTCTCTCTCTCTCTCTCTCTCTCATTTGTTTTCTAGGTCCATAAAATGCTCTGCCTTTTCCTCAGTCAACAAGATTTATTGAAGTTATCTTGTTATAAGTTGGTTGCTCCAGCGCCCTGTCTCTAGCGGTCATAAATTCTTAATGCAACTCCTCTGCGCTCCATCACCGTGAAGACTGAATAGCTTTTATGACATCACTGTAGGTACAGAAACCTTGCCAGGGAGTGCAGAAACAGAAAGACATAAAAGCTCTGGTCACAATCCTCTGAGCCAAACTCCCACTCCATCAGGCAAATGAAGTTTCTTTTTGTGCCCCAAGGGAACTCTAAGATTACAATGGATATGGCTCTTACTCTTGATATTCTTGAAAGTATCTGCTGTCAACCTGTGCTCTGTGGCCACTGGTGACCCATAAAAAGCCTTTATTGGTTCACTGAAAAAGTACGGAGTTCTTGCTGTTCATAAGCTCTGCTTTCAGTTCCTTTGCACAAAAACACTGTTTATTTTCATCACACATATCATCATCTGAAATAAAATTTTTATCTTGGTTTATTTCTCTCAACAAAATATACATTACAGGAAATCAAGGGGTTCATCGGGTTTGCCTAGAATTGTATCCCTAGTGTTTGATAGATAGTAGGTGCTTAATAAATATTTTTGGATGGATGGAAAGTAAAACAAAGGTCTTACTCAAGACCTTTGCCTTACTCCTCATTCCACTCAAGGATTTTAGAAATGGAATAGCTGATTTTTATGCCCTCATGTTTATAATACAATTATGAGATACTTCTTTCTTGCAGATAAATTTTTTTTTTTCCATACTAGGCATCCTATTATTTCCATCTCAGTTACGCAAGTAGCTTCTCTGTGAGGGGAATTTGGTCACACACATTGGAAGCCAAGTCCAAGGCATCATAAGTACAGCTGGGGAATTTAACATTCTGGGAAAGTTTAAATACTTCTTTCTGAAGGTTTCTGGGGCACATAATTAAATTCAAACATATTTAATGGCATTTAGTGTACACCAAGAATCCTGGTAAGAAATAAGCAGCTTCAAACAAAATAGTATACTTCTATTGTATTGAAAGCCATAGAGGATTTTGTCTGTGGAGAAAAGGGATTTCCTACATTTTTTAAAAATGAAAACCATTCTTCTATATAATACCTAAGCTCCTTAGCTATAGTTTTTCCAGTAGTCATGTACAGATGTGAGAGCTGGACCATAAAGCAGGCTGAATGCCAAAGAATTGGTTCTTTCAAACTGTGGTGTTGGAGAAGGCTCCCGAGAGTCACTTGAACAGCAAGATGAAACCAGTCAATCCTAGGGAACCAACGCTGAATGTTCATTGGAAGGACTGGTGCTAAAACTGAAGCTCCAATACTTTGACCACCTCATGTGAAGAGCCGACTCATCAGGAAAAGACCCTGATGCTGGGAAAGATTGAAGGCAGGAGGAGAAGGGGAAGACAAAGGATGAGATGGTTGGATGGCATCACTGACTCAATGGACATGAGTTTGAGCAAGCTCTGGGAGATGGCGAAGGACAGGGAAGCCTGGTGCGCTGCAGTCCACGGGATTGCAGAGTCGGATGTGACTGAGAGACTGAACTGAACAACAGCAATAAAGCTCCTTCCATTGCTAACTCTCTCCAGTTTTCCCATTTCCACTCAAGACTTTCCCTGAACTTTCCCTGACTCTCCTTTCCCTAAACCTTCCACACTTGTAAAATAGAGAAGTATATTTACAATGAGTCCTGAATCTTACTTACATAAATCTGTGTTTCCTTCAAAATGAGAATATAACATTATACTATACGAATCTCGTACTTTCAAATCTTTTTTGATCTGTATAACAGACTTGTGCATCTTGTATGATAGACTATTTATCTCCCATCCCCTAAATAGGCATTTGAAAAAGATGTAATGCTGAGGGCTTGTCCAAAATCTCATAATATGTGACAGCCTGGTCAAGGCCAGACCTGATTCCTGACTTTGCCATCTTGTCCTGGATGAAGATGGCAAAACGAAGGACACGCTTTCCTTTCCAACCCATGGTAAGTACTATACTAATCAACCACACTGCCCTCCTTTCCGTTGTTCTTAGAGGCAACCTTATTTAGTAACCAATTAATGTCAAGTTGAAACCTGAGAGCTGAAACATATTTGCCTTCCCTGCATTAACCAAATTCCCCGTGTAAATTAGGGAAGCCTCTGGTGAAAAGCTAAATAGACTGAAAACTACTTTTTGCAAAAGAAGGCAGAATGTTGGAGGGACACAAGGAAGGTGAGCTAAGAGAACAGGAGATGAGGTGGGTTTTGAATTTTACATTCTATAGTTGCCTGAAAGTCCTAAGACCTGGGTTTCATTTTCCTCTAGTTACTGTAGAAAGCAGGGATGAATCATTGTCACCACCGTGAAAGATTCAACTGTTACATGCAAATGGCTGTTTATTCCATTCCCTGCTTCCGTTAAAAGGGAAACGATGATTTCAACCTCTCCCTGGGTGACCAGTGTGTACATATTCCCTCCCTAACACCTCCATGAAAACATTTAAATGGTGCTTTTTACAATCAACCCAGCTCTAAGTGTGTCAGTAGTAGAGATGATGTGCTAACTCTGAAATAACAGCTTATATAAATTCAAATGATCCTCTGTTTGGGAAAACAAATATAAGTGCAACTCTTAGAACCTGTCTTTCTCTCTTGGGTGATTTATTCTCATTTTTAACTTGGCAAAAATGCTAAATAATAATAAAATTGATACCATACCTGAAGAGGTGAATCAGCCAACACCAACAGATCATTTCCATTAGATGCACTAACAGCATCTTTTATATTTTCTCCCAATAAATAACATTAAAAAAGAGATGTCTCTTACACTAGCACTTAGCAGAAATAAAACCTATTTATTATTTTCTGGATAACTGGAACAAAAACAGAAATATGAGTGTGACCAGACTGATGACGTTCCCAGAATCCTAACCGAAACAAAGTTTGCTGAGATCATCTGAGAACACCCTCCTTTGAGTTCTGCAAAGACGTCCCCCTAAAAAAAAAACTCTGTAAACTGGAAATAAGCCATTTCCCCCTGCACTGGTTGATCTCTGTGCCTAAACAAAATAGATGAGGCGTCAGGGTTACTCTACAACTTGAGATCACTGAGTCTTTTCCTATTTAATTGTACTTTGAAAGAAGACTGTATTCTCAGGCACCTGTGGCCAACTGGTGTCTGGGAATTTGCCCATCTTGTTTGATGGAGGTCATCCAACTTGGAGGTCACTCACTCCAGCTTTCACCATGACCTCCTTCCCCCAGATTATTTTTTGATGTTGTTTTTAGCTGTGCTGCGAAGCTTGCAAGAACTTGGTTCCCTGACCAGGAATTAAACTCTTTCATAACAGTGAAAGCCTGGAATCCTAACCACTAGGTCACCATGGAACTACCCTCCTTCCCACCCCCAGATTATTCTTTTAATGTAACATAAATATTTTATTTCCCAGATTATTCTTGAAGGTGCATGTATGGTACATCCTGGATATCGGTAGGCCTTGCATTTCAACTCATCTGGCCAATCCCATAACTCAAGTCTCTCAAACTGGTTTGTAATACTACTGTTGATGAACCATTATAATATGCTTGGCACTATAATAAGAGCTTTATAGATGTCATCTCACAAAAACGCTAAGTCTGAAGTAAGTGCTAAGTTCATCTCCATTTTACAAATGAGGAAGCCAAGGCTCCCAAGTCACCCAGCCTGGGAGAACCTAGATTAAAAGCCAGGATTCAGAGCCTTTGTGCTAGGTTCTATGCAACCTTGCCTCATGGCCAATGAGACTTCACTCAGACATGCACAGGAAAATAGTACATTCTGTCACGGTCCTTCATCCACCAATGCTGCTGCATTAAACAAACAAAACATTTTAATATCAGGATCTAAAAACATCAAGGAGATAGCGTTCTTACTGTTATAAACAATGGCTTAAAATCAAGTATCGTGCACATTTTCATTCCGGTGACCCAGCAGATAAAATTTTTTTCTGTGTTTGGGGAATTCTCTCTTAAGCATCATGTTAGGAGGCAGAGACTTAAATGTGATGCTTGCTTTCCCAACCTGCCTTGAAGCAAGGGCATGGGACATGGCCCAGGCCCATTGGCTCAGACAGTCCCACCCAGGACTCTGAAACAGCAGTAAGAGATGTAGATCAGCTGCGACCGTGAAAAATCTATTTGAAGACTAGTGATGGAGGAAAGTTCCCCACGCCCAAGGGAAGCAGAGTCAGTCATGTACAGTGTGCGAGCTGCAGCCACACAAGCCGTGGCGTCCAGAGTCAAAAGCAACAGCTCCAGGGGCCTCAGCAGTCCAGTTCTCTGGCCATGACTTGCCTGCAACTCCAGCTTCAGTCCTGACCGCACAGGCACCCAGCCTTTCAGGCCATGGTGGGGGGTTGCCTTGTGTGCCTTTAATACATTTCTTCTCTGCTCCTAAGTCAGTTTCTGTTGCTTGCTCTGAGTAGACCAGAAAGGCAGAAATCTAGCATCACAAAAGTCTCCATTTTCCACAATCCCTTGCCAATCATTTCACTAAAGGGGGCAGGGGAGGAATAGAACAATTGAATTTTATGATAAAATCCAGACTCTGGAATTCTGCCCTAATGCATGCGATTACCTATCTAGGACTAAAGAGTGACCAAAAGAAATCATTTGTACATGGCCACTGTAGTAACTAAATTCACCAGGTCTATGGATGCCCCAAACAGATCAAGTTTCTCCTTAGAACCATGGAGCTGGATTCCAGCAAATACCTTGGAGATTACAGAAATATGGAGTATCCTGGGGAAAAGGATAATGTGTCTCCAGATTGAAGAGAAAATGTCTGAGTAATATTAAATAAGGCAAGGAAATTTTCTAAATGAACAAAGCTTTTGTGGGGGATAAAAAATATTCTCCAAAAATCAAAAACATAAGATAAAAATAATTTTAACAATAAAAGCTGAAATAGAGTACATAAGTCCCTCTGCTTTACATTATGACTCTTGCACTTTCAAATCCGTGTGCCTTTGTGGAGGGGGTTTTACACATGCACATGCTAAAAATGATGTTGAAATGCTTTCTACCCCAAAAAACATACTCCTTAAAATCCCCAGTTGCTCAAATTGTGTTTCTGGTAAGATGCTCCCACATGCTGTTTCATTCAGCTATAGTTCATCAAGTGTTTTCTATGTGTTAAGCACTTTGCTAGACCTAAGAAGACAAAGATGAATAGGACTCATCCTCATCCTATTCACCAACAGATCCTCTCAATGCTGTGTGACAAGTGCTAACAAAGAGAAACACAGTGATGATAGAGGAGTTGCATGGGGGAAATCTAGAAAGGCAATTATTTACACAAACCTCAAAGAAAAATAAATTATAAAGTTGACTTAACTAGTAAGTCATCGGCTTAGTCAGTTCACATGGTACACATGCCCACATCCATTTTCTTTGCCCACTAGCAGTCCAATTTCCTCTTGGGGATTTATTGCTACACCATTGTGCATAATGGAGCGAGGGTGATTCCAAGTGCCCACCTTTCAGGACAAAAGCTAAAGTCACCAGAACCCTCCACTCCTCACTCTCAAAAAAGTCAGGAAGGAGACCAGTAGCATATGCTCAGCCAGATGGACCTTCGTCAAAGGTTCTGAGTCTGAAACAGATATTGCAGGGAGAGAAGGAAGAGTTGATGGTATAATAACCTACAGACAAGCCCACCTCCCATGGTCACAGAGTCACTCCTGTGGTTCTTGCTGCCCAGTATTCCCCAGGCCTGTTTGGTTCCTGCCCTGTGGAAAACCTGATCTACTAGTCTGTCGTGTACTCTGAAAAGCTCTGAGAATTTCTCTACATGGGATCCAGCTCCCACAACTTTCCATTAAATCCTTATTTGCTTAATGAGGGAGGGCCCTTATAACCAAAGATCCCCGCAGCTGGACCTCTTGTGGTCCCAGCTCTCTTCAGTTCAATCCGCATCTCCTTAGCAAAGACGACCAATCATTTCCCCTTGCCCTGCTACCTCCACACTCCTATCACTTGCCTTGCCTCTCAAGTATTCAGTAGCTTGACTCCTCATTTGAAAATCTGCAGCTTCCAAGCTGAGCAGCTATTTTACATGGGGATTCTGGGCCATATCTGGGCCCAGTTGATTCATGATGAGCCCCACAGACAGCCTCCCAAGCCTTTGAAAACCATTAAACGTAATGTTGCAGGGTTGGCCACATATAGATTACTGAGCTGGAAAATGATGTTAGACCTCAAGTATCCTTGCTTTAGTTTTATGGGTAATTAAGTTGAAAGTGCTGTCAGGGTTTGAAGAATCAATTAAATCAAATGTATAGAATAGAGTGTCCAACTCCACAACTTGTTCAGGAAAGTGTTGGGGGCTTATTGACCAGATGGAGTAATCATTGGAGCTTCATGTTTAATCTTCATGCACAAAACAAATGGACTAAGAGTGAAGAGTTATTGCTGAGAATAATCAGCAGCTATTAATATGATTCATTAAATGTACCAAGAGAGCTGGAACCAAATCTACTTTGTTCATTGCAAAGTTTTCAAAGCCTAACACATTGGAGCAAATGCTCACTATGTGTTTTCTATGAATGAATGAATGAATGAATGAATGAATATCAGGCATAGGGCTAGGCACTTTATGTACATTATGTCATTAAGTCCTCTCAACACTCCATAGGTATTATTCTCTCTATATAGCAGATTTGGCACTGCTGGCTCTGAGAGGTTAAGCAATTAAGAGGTAAGGTCCCTTTTCTCCACACCCTCTCCAGCATTTATTGTTTGTAGACTTTTTGATAGCAGCCATTCTGACCAGTGTGAGGTGATATCTCATTGTAGTTTTGACTTGCATTTCTCTAATAATGAGTAATGTTGAGCATCTTTTCATGTGTTTGTTAGCCATCGGTATGCCTTCTTTGGAGAAATGTTTGCTTAGATCTTTTCCCACTTTTTGATCGGGTTGTTTGTTTTTCTAGCATTGAGTTGTATGAGCTGCATGTATATTTTTGAAATTAATCCTTTGTCAGTTGTTTCATTTGCTATTATTTTCTCCCTTTCTGAGGGTTGTCTTTTCACCTTGCTTATAGTTTATTTTGTGTGCAAAAGTTTTTAAGTTTAATCATGGAAGATGATATGGAGATTCCTTTAAAAACCAGGAATAAAACCACCATATGACACAGCAATGCCACTCCTAGGCTTATATCCAGAGGAAACCAAAATTGAAAAAGACACATGTATCCCATTGTTCACTGCAGCACTATTTACAATAGCTAGAACATGGAAGCAACCTTGATGTCCATTGACAGATGAATGGCTAAAGAAGTTGTGGTATGTATACACAATGGAATATTACTCAGCCATAAAAAGGAAGACATTTGAGTCAGTTCTGATGAGGTAAATGAACCTAGAACCTATTATACAGAGTGAAGTGAGTCAGAAAGAGAAAGATAAACATCATATTCTAACGCGCATATACGGAATCTACAAAAATGGTACTAAAGAATTTATTTACAGGGCAGCAGTGAAGAAACAAACATGGAGGGGGCAGTCCTAAGATGGCAGAGGAATAGGATGGGGAAACCACTTTATCCCCCACAAACTCGTCGAAAGGTCATTTGAATGATGAGCAAATTCCACAAAACAACTTCTGAATCCTGGTGGAGGACATCAGGGACCTAGAAAGGCAGCCCATTCTCTTCACAAGGAGATGTCTTATCATCGGTGCTGTATGGATGGAGAGGTCTTGAGGCTACTGTAAGAATAAGACTGAAAGCCAGAGGCAGGAGGCTTAAATCCAAAATAAGGACACCAGAAAACTCCCGATGCCAGGGAACATTAATCAACAAGACTCATCTAAATGCCTCCATACCTACACTGAAACCAAGCTCCATCCAAGAGCCAACAAGTTCCAGAGCAAGACATACCAAGCAGGAACATAACCCTGAGCATTAAAATATACAGGCAGCCAAAAGTCACACCAAACCCATAGACACCTCAAAACTCACTGCTAGACACTTCACTGCACTCCAGAAAGAAGAGATCCAGCTCTACCCACTAGAACACCAACGCAAGCATTCCTAACCAGAAAACCTTGACAAGCCACTCATCCAACCCCACCCACAGAAAGGAACCTCCACAATAAAGAGGAACCACAAACTTCCAGCATACAGAAAGGCCACCCCAAACATAGCAATCTAAACAAGATGAAAAGGCAGAGAAACATTCAGCAGGTAAAGGAACATGATAAATGTCCATAAAACCAAACAAAAGAGGAGGAGATAGGGAATCTACCTAAAAAGAATTCAGAATAATGATAGTAAAAATGATCCAAAATCTTGAAAACAAAATGGAGTTACAGATAAATAGTCTGGAGACAAAGATTGAGAAGATGTAAGAAATTTTTAAAACGACATAGAAGAAATAAAAAGAGTCAATCAATAATGAATAATGCAATAACAGATCCAAAGCACTCTGGAGGTAACCAACAGTAGAATAACTGAGGTAGAAGATAGGATAAGTGAGATGGAATATAGAATGGTGGAAATAAATGAAGCAGAAAGGAAAAAAGAATTAAAAGAAATAGGGACAATCTCAGAGACCTCTGGGACAATGTCAAATGCCCCAACATTCGACTCATAGGAGTCCCAGAAGAAGACAAAAAGAAAGGCCATGAATAAATACTTGAGGAGATAATAGTTGAAAACTTCCTAAAATGGGCAAGGAAATAGCCACCCAAGTCCAAAAAACCCAGAGAGTCCTAAACATGATAAAGCAAAGGTGAAACACCCCAAGGCACCTAATAATCAAATTAAAGAAGATGAAACACAAAGAACAAATATTAAAAGCAGCAAGGAAAAACAACAAATAACACACAAGGGGATTCCCATAAGGATATCAGCTGATCTTTCCATAGAAACTCTTCAAACCAGAAGGGAATGGCAGGACATACTTAAAGTGATGAAAGAGAAAAACCTACAACCCAGATTACTGTACCCAGCAAGGATGTCATTACTATGAAGGAGAAATCAAAAGCTTTACAGACAAGCAGAAGCTCAGAAAATTCAGCACCACCAAACCAGCTCTTCAACAAATGCTAAAGGGTCTTCTCTAGACAGGAAACACAGACAAGGTGTATAAACTTGAACCCACAACAATAAAGTAAATGGTAATGGGATCATACTTATCAATAATTACCTTAAATGTAGATGGGTTGAATGCTCCAACCAAAAGACAAAGACTGGCTGAATGGATACAAAAACAAGACCCACCTCTATATATGCTGCCTACAAGAGACCCACTTCAAAACAAAGGACATATACAGACTAAAAGTGAAGGGCTGGAAAAAGATATTTCATGCAAATGGAGACCAGAAGAAAGCAGGAGTAGTAATATTCATATCCGATAAAATAGACTTTGAAATAAAGGTCATGAAAAGAAATAAACACTATATAATGATCAAAGGATCAATTCAAGAAGAAGATATAACAATTATAAATATATACACACCCAACATAGGAGCACCACAATATGTAAGGCAAATGCTAACAAGCATGAAAGAGGAAATTAACAGTAACACAATAATAGTGGGAGACTTTAATACTCTACTCACACCTCTGGATAGATCAACTAAACAGAAAATTAGCAAGAAAACACAAACTTGAAATGATACAATGGACCAATTAGACCTAATTGATATCTATAGGACATTTCACCCCAAAACAATGAATTTCACCTTTTTCTTAAGTGCACACAGAACATTTCCAGGATGGATCACATCCTGGGCCATAAATCTAGCCTTGGTAAATTAATAAAAATTTAAATCATTCCAAACATCTTTTCTGATCACAATGTAGTAAGATTAGATGTCAACTACAGGGGAAAAAAAAACTATTAAAAATACAAACATATGGAGGCTAAATAACACGCTTCTGAATAACCAGCAAATCACAGAAGAAATCAAAAAGAAATAAAAATATGCATAGAAATGAATGTAAATGAAAACACAACCCAGAACCTATGGGACTCATTAAAAGCAGTGTTAAGGGGAAGGTTCATAGCAATATCAGCTTACCTCAAGAAACAAGAGAAAAATCAAATAAATAACATAACTCTATACTTAAAGCAACTAGAAAAAGAAGAAGTGAAGAATCCCAGCGTTAGTAGAAGGAAATAAATTATAAAAATTAGGGCAGAAATAAATGAAAAAGAAACAAAGGAGACTATAGCAAAAAATTAACAAAGCTAAATCTGGTTCTTTGAGAAGATAAAGTACACAAACCATTAGCCAGATTCATCAAGAAACAAAGGGAGAAGAATCAAATCAACAAAATTAGAAATTAAAATGGAGAAATCACAACAGAAAACACAGAAATACAAAGGATCATAAGAGACTACTATCAGCAACTATATGGTAATAAAATGGACAACTTGGAAGAAATGGACAAATTCTCAGAAAATTATAACTTTCCAAAACTGAACCAGGAAGAAATAGAAAGTCTTAACAGACCCATCACAAGCACAGAAATCAAAACTGTAATCAGAAATCTTCCAGCAAACAAAAGCTGAATTCTACCAAAAATTTTGAGAGGAGCTAACACCTATTCTACTCAAACTCTTCCAGAAAATTGCAGAGGAAGGTAAACTGCCAAATTCATTCTATGAGGCCACCAACAGCCTAATGCCAAAACCAGACAAAGATGCCACAAAAAAAGAAAACTACAGGCCAATATCACTGATGAACATAAATGCAAAAATCCTTAACAAAACTCTAGCAAACAAAATCCAACAACATATTAAAAAAATCTTACATCATGACCAAGTGGGCTTTGTCCCAGGGACGCAAGGATTCTTCAATATTTGCAAATCAATCAATGTGATACACCACATCAACAAATTGAAAGACAAAAACCATATGATTATCTCAATAGATGCAGAGAAAGCCTTTGACAAAATTCAATATCCATTTATGATTAAAAAAAAAAAAAAACTCCAGAAAGCAGACATAGAAGAAACATACCTCAACAAAATAAAAGCTATAGATGATAAACCTACAGCAAACATTATCCTCAATGGTGAAAAATTGAAAGCATGTCCCCTAAAGTCAGGAACAAGGCAAGGGTGCCCACTTTCACCACTACTATTCAACATAGTTTTGGAAGTTTAAGCCACAGCAATCAGAGAAGAAAAAGAAATAAAAGGAATCCAGATTGGAAAAGAAGTAAAACTCTCACTGTTTGCAGATGACATGATCCTCTACATAGAAAACCCTAAAGACCCCACCAGAAAATTACTAGAGCTAATCAATGAATATAGTAAAGCTGCAGGATATAAAATCAACACACAGAAATCCCTTGCATTCCTATACACTAACAATGAGAAAACAGAAAGAGAATTTAAGGAAACAATTTCATTCACCATTGCAATGAAAAGAATAAAATACTTAGGAATAAACCTACCTAAGGAAACAAAAGACCTATATATAGAAAACTATAAAACACTGATGAAAGAAACCAAAGATGATACAACTAGATGGAGAAATATACCATGCTCACAGATCAGAAGAATCAAGAAAATGAGTATACTACCCAAAGCAATCTACACATTCAATGCAATCCCTGTCAAGATACCAACAATATTTTTCACATAACTAAAACAAATAATTTCACAGTTTGTATGGAAATACAAAAAAAAAAAAACCCTCAAATAACTAAAGCAATCTTGAGAAAGAAGAATGGAACTGGAGGAATCAACTTGCCTGACTTCAGGCTCTACTACAAAGCCACAGTCATTAAGTTAGTATGGTACTGGCACAAAGACAGAAATATAGATCAATGGAACAAAATAGAAAGCCCTGAGATAAATTCACACACCTATGGACACCTTATCTTCGACAAAGAAGGCAAGAATATACAATAGAGTAAAGACAGTCTCTTTAACAGGTGGTGCTGGGAAAACTGGTCAACCACTTGTAAAAGAATGAAATTAGAACACTTCTAACACCATACACAAAAATAAAGTCAAAATGTATTAAAGATCTAAATATAAGACTAGAAACTATAAAACTCCTAGAGGAAAACATAGGCAAAACACTCTCTGACATAAATCACAGCAGGATCCTCTATGACCCACCTCCCAAAGTAATGGAAATAAAAGCAAAAATAAACAAATGGGACCTAATTAAACTTAAAAACTTTTGCATAACAAGGGAAACTATAAGCAAGGTGAAAAGACAGCATTTAGAATGGGAGAAAATAATAGCAAACAAAGCAACTGACAAATAACTAATCTCAAAAATATACAAGCAGCTTATGCAGCTCAATTCCAGAAAAATAAACTACCCAATCAAAAAATGGGCCAAAGAACTAAACAGACATTTCTCCAAAGAAGACATACAGAGGGCTAACAAACACATGAAAAGATGCTCAACATCACTCATTATCAGAGAAATGCAAATCAAAACCACAATGAGACATCACCTCACACCGGTCAGAATGGCTGCTATCAAAAAGTCTACAAGCAATAAATGCTGGAGAGGGTGCAAAGAAAAGGGAACCCGCTTAGACTGTTTGTGGGAATGCAAACTAGTATGGCCAATATGGAGAACAGTGTGGAGATTCCTTAAAAACTGGAAATAGAACTGCCATATGACCCAGCAATCCCACTGCTGGGCCAAGACACCAAGGAAACCAGAATTGAAAGAGAAACATGTACCCAATGTTCATCACAGCACTGTTTACAATAGCCAGGACATGAAAGCAATCTAGATGTCCATCAGCAGGAGAATGATAAGAAAGCTGTGGTACATATACACAATGGAGCATTACTCAGGCATTAAAAAGAATACATTTGAATCCATTCTAATGAGATGGATGAAACTGGAGCCAATTATACAGAGTTAAGTAAGCCAGAAAGAAAAACACCAATACAGTATACTAACACATATATATGGAATTTAGAAAGATGGTAATGATAACCCTGTATGCAAGACTGCAAAAGAGACACAGATGTATAGAACAGACTTTTGGACTCTGAGGGAGAGGGAGAGGCTGGGATGATGTGGGAGAATGGCACTGAAACATGTATACTATCACGTAAGAAACGAATCACCAGTCTATGTTCAATACAGGATACAGGATGCTTGGGGCTGGTGCACAGGGATGATCCACAGAGATGATATGGGGTGGGAGGGGGTTCAGGATTGGGAACTCATGTACACCTGTGGCAGATTCATGTCAATATATGGCAAAACCAATACAGTATTATAAAGTAAAATAAAGTAAAAAAATAATAATAAAGAAAGAAAGAAAAGAAAAAAGAAAGCTGTGGTAAATACACACAATGGAATATTACTCAGCTATTAAAAAGAATGCAATTGTATCAGTTGTAATGAGGTGAATGAAACTGGGAGCCTATTACACAGAGTGAAATAAACCAGAAAGAAAAACATCAATACAGTATACTAACACATATACATGGAATTTAGAAAGATGGTAACAATAACCCTATATGCAAGATAGCAAAAGAGATACAGATGTATAGAATGAACTCTGTGGGAGAAGATGAGGGTGGGATGATATGAGAGAATAGCATTGAAACATGTATATTATCATATGTGAAACAGATTGCCAGTCCAAGTTCAATGCATGAGACAGGGTGCTCACGGCTGGTGCACTGGGATGACCTAGAGGGATGGGATGCGGAGGGAGGTGGGAAGGGGGTTCAGGATGGGGAACACATGTACACCCATGGCTGATTCATGTAAATTTATGGCAAAACCACCACAATATTGTAAAGTAATTAGCCTCCAATTAAAATAAATTAATTAATTTTAAAAAGAAACATAGAGTAGTCTTACGGACATGGGAAAGGGGAAGAGAGAGTAAGATGTAACATGGAAACATGTTACATGTAACATGGAAAGAGTAACATGGAAACTTATATTACCATATGTAAAATAGATAGCCAACAAGAATTTGCTGTATGGCTCAGGAAACTCAAACAGGGTCTCTATATCAACCTAGAGGGGTGGGATGGGGAGGGAGATGGGAGAGAGGTTCAAATGGGAAGGGATATATGTATACCTATGGCTTATTTATGTTGAGATTTGACAGAAAACAACAAAATTCTTTAAGGCAATTCAGTTCAGTTCAGTCGCTCAACCATGTCCAACTCTTTGTGACGCCATGGACTGCAACACTCCAGGCCTCCCTGTCCATCATCAACTCCCGGAACCTACTCAAACTCAAGTTCATCACGTCGGTGATGCTATCCAACCATCCCATCCTCTGTCGTCCCCTTCTCCTCCCTCCTTCAATCTTTCCCAGCATCAGGGTCCTTTCCAATGAGCTGGTTTGCATCGGATGGCCAAAGTATTGGAGTTTCAGCTTCAGCATCAGTCCTTCCAATGCATATTCAGGACTGATTTCCTTTAGGATGGACTGGTTGGATCTTCTGTAAGGCAATTATCCTTCAATAAAAAAATTAATTAAAAAATAAAAATGTTTTTAAAAAAGAATGAATGAAAGGAAAAAAACAGGTATTGTATCCCAGTTCAAGGGATTCCAAGGCTTATGTTCTTAAGTACCATGAGGCACTGCTATGCCTAAGCACCATGGCCAGCAAGTCCAAGGCCAGATGAAGAAAGTAGATATAGATATACCTATTCCTACAGGCAGCTGAACAAAGTAAAGGAATAAACCAAAGACAATATCTACCTGTCCAGTGCCACAATTTTAGTTTGACAAGTCTCACCTGACTATTTACTGACTATCTCCTGCCACCACCTCTTCACTGATTTCCATTTTCCAGTACTATTCACCTAACATCCATTCATCATGCTGCTGGAAATGGGATATTCCTACCACAGAACTGGGTCATATCATTCTGCTACCTAAAATTTTCCATGGTTTTGCCACTGTCCTTAGGATAGAGTCAAAATCTTGCTAATCAAAATGTGGACCATGGAACAGCAGCCTCATTATCACCTGGGAACCTGTTAGAAATGCAGAATCTCAGGTTCCACCCCAGACCTTCTGAATCCAAACCTGCATTTTAACAAGATTTCCAGGTGATTCATAAGCACTTAAGCAGGAATCTAAAGTCTTCAACAAACTCTTTCAGGTTACATGATATGACTACTTCTACAGCCAAATTTCTAGTCTCTTCATACCTTACACTCCAGCACTGAACATCTATGTGCCTGTAATTCACACGTGTTGTTTCTGCAGTTCTAGTCTACCCTCCTTTTAATTATTTTTTAACTTTTTTCCTTTAATTTAGTATTAATTGAAGGATAATTGCTTTACATTATCGTGTTGATCATGAACATGAATCAGCCATACGTATACACATGCCCCTCCCTCTTGAGCCTCCCTCCTATCTCCCACCCCATCCCATCCCTCTAGGTTGTCACAGAGCCCTGGTTTGAGTTCCCTGAGTCATAGAGCAAATTTTCACTGGCTATTTATTTTACGCATGGTAGTATATATGTTTCCATGCTATTCTATCCATTCTATCATCCTTTTGCCTAGGCAATGTCTTCCTCTCTCCTTCAGCCTTAGCTTAAACATCATTCTTCTCCAGAAAGCATCATTGCCCATCATCCCTGCCCTAGCTCCAAATATACTAGACAACCCTGCTATGCTTGCTCATAGCCCAAGGCTGTGTCCATCTGCAGTTGTGTGCTAAACTGATTCTCTCTTCAGAAAAAGAAGGAAAGGGGTATTGTTGTTGCTGATCAGTTGCTAAGTCGTATCTGACTCTCTTATGATCCTGCAGACTACAGCCTGCTAGGCTCCTCTGTCCATGGGGTTTCCTAGGCAAGAATACTGGACTGGGCTGCCATTTCCTTTTCCAGAGAATCTTCCTGACCCAGGGATGGAACTCATGTTTCCTGTATTGCAAGGTATATTCTTTATCACTGAGCCACCTGAGAAGCCCAAGGAAGGGAATAGGATATGTCCTGTTCTCATTATATTCCTGGTGACTAGAGTGGTGCCTGGGAAAAAGCACTTCATTAAACCAATCACTGTACTAAAATGTAATGTTCAACTTCCCACTTGTACTGTTTTTCAGCCCACATTTCTACCTCTAACCACCCCCCCAAAATTGAAAAAAAAAATGCATGAAATCTATTTTTATAGCATTTCTCCCCTATTGACTTTTGTGAGAAATCAATAGCAGAGATGACAGATAGCTGATGCCAACACACACACTCATGCATGCTCAACTACACAAAATAGCACCAATTATTCACCCAGATAAAGGGAGAAGGAATTCATACACCTGAGTCAGAAGGGTTAGGGTGAAGGAGCCCTAGAAAAGAAAATTAAGTCCCGGCAATGTGTGCTGAGTCATGAAGCTATTGTGGGAAGACCTAGGAAGCTTCAAGTAGTAAGAGATGAGAAGGTAAGAAAATATTTAACAAGACAGGGTACAAAAAAAAGAAGTGCTATCAGTTTTTCAGGGCCATCTGTCTCTAATTTTCATAACGGCTCAGTTGGACTCTGAGGAATATGTGACAAACTAGATAAATTTTTTAAAACTTGTGACAAAATCCAGCCAGAGAGAGGTTTGACTAAAGTGGAAGAGTAAGGAAAATTCTTCACACCAATGGTGACAGCCTAGATTATCTCTTTTGCCTAAATCCAATAAGGTCCTGTATTGCACCATTTTACATAAGTCTATACATGAATTAATATAAAGTTACTCAGTCATACAAGAGAACACTAGATCGCTGTCAAATCCCCTAGGATGTTACCAAGGTAGTGTGAAACAAGAGGCACTAACTAACTTCAAAGTTTAAAAAGATTCTTAGTATCAGCAACTTCCAAGACCTCAGTCCATGCCTTCAAACTCCAAGTCTGGTATTGTCTCCCCTCAGCTCTGGGAAGAATAATGAGAACGTAGCCAGCATCCTGCAAGTTCTTTCTTGTTTCCATAGCAGGTGCCACTGGTGATCTAGTAACTATCACTAGGATGTGACTTCCAAAAGTTCACCCACATTACATTATAGGCGGCTACCAAAAATTAATTAGGACCAGCACCCAAAATGAACTTTCTTTGCCTTTGTTCACTTAGAGCATGTTGCTCCTCTTAAAAGTGAAGCTGATTTTATTCCTTCTTCAAAGGTAGCTCAACATTTGGCTCAATTCCCATGATCTATCAACCAAAGATTTTGAGTTGAATCAAAGTACTCTTTCCAAGCACATCTTGAACATAGAGCTCTTCCTTGAATCAGATCAAATGTTAATCCATTACTGCTTTTCTTTTCATCATGCTTTTAACTTTTTGAAAGCATTCTAAATTACAATCCTATTTCATTCTCAGAAAATCCCTGTGAGCTCAGCTAAGCAAGTAGTATTATCTCCAAGAGAATGAAGGCTCCAGAAGTTGAAATGAATCATGAAAATAACCTAGTGATTTAGAGGAAAAACTGGATTGAACATCCTGGTCACTTTGCTGCCACTCCACAGCCTTCATATGACTCCACAGTGCTTTGGAGGATGCTTCCTCTTCTCATCTTACTCTTTTCCACTTGAGGTCCACACACACACACACACACGCGCGCGCACGCGCATGCACTCTTGCAGGCACAGACACATACATGCACCCAGAAAATCTGCACACAAAAATATGCCTGCACAGAAAGATATATATTCACAAACAGACACATACATGCTCAGAGAGAGAGACATCAGTTCAGTCACTTAGTCACGTCCCACACTGTGACCCCATAGACTGCAGCACACCAGGCTTCCCTGTCCATCACCAACTCCCAGAGCTTGCGCAAAGTCATGTCCATCAAGTCGGTGATGCCATCCAACCATCTTACCCTTTGTCGTCCCGTTCTCCTTCTGCCTTCAGTCTTTCCCAGAATCAGGGTCTTTTCCTAATGAGAGACACATGGAGAGATAGAGAGGTATACATTCAGAAAAACACAGAAAAAGACAGATGCACAGAGAGATACAGAGATGCACAGAGACAGACACATACACATAGACACACAAAGAGACACATAGGGACATATACACAGAGACATACATCAGACACACACAGAGACGCATGCATTCAAAGACACATATACACACACACATGCAGGTAGATATACACACATACACACACACACACACACACTTTACTTTCTAACAATTTTCATTTCATTAGCACAGGATGGAAAATCTATTTTTCTGTGGGGCTTTACCAGTGTGAGTCATGGAAAACATCCTAGCCCCTGACTCTGTTCCATAAATAACAGGCCTCCCTCTGTGAGCATAGTGATAAGAGCATGCTAGATGGGAGATCATGGCTCTTAGTAGAACTGGCATGTGGCGATCCGTACAGCATTCATCCACTTACTAATCAATCATCATAACCTAGTTTGTGTTGAGATATTCTCAGAGGCTGTTATGCTTATTATGAGGAATCAGGGATGCATTGTAGCTGTCACATTGGGTTCTGATGACCCCATCTGGGGGCCGAATCCCTATTGTAACTGTCACATTTGCTTTAAAAACACGCCATTTGTACCATCATCTGATTTCCCAAGAACAGAAGCATTTGCTTTCGGTGCTAACAATTGTAATGGACCTCTGTAGAGAGGTAAGGAAAGAGAAGGATCAGCTAGAAAAGTGAGAAAGTGGGAGAAAGTGTAAGAGTAATAAAGAATGCAAATTGTGGTCTTTTTAGGGTCTTAGGCTACAGGCTTCCCTGGTGGCTCAGACGGTAAAGAAACTGCCTGCGATGTGGCAGACCTGGGCTCAATCCCTGGGTTCAGAAGATTGCCTGAGAAGGGATTGGCTACCCATTCCAGTATTCTTGCCTGGAGAATCCCATGGACAGAGGAGCCTGGCAGGCTACAGTCCATGGGGTTGCAAAAGTCAGACATGACTGAGTGACTAACATTTAAATTTTCACAGTCTATGGAAATAATAAAAACCATCTTTATCTTCTCTCTTCAACACTGCCTAATTAGGCCAGACTCTCCATATGGATGGAGTAGGAAATGGCAGCCCACTGCAGTATTCTTGCCTGGAAAATCCCATGGACAGAGGAGCCTGGCAGGCTACAGTCCACAGGGGCACAAACAGTTGGATACAACTTAGCGACTAAGCATGCTCCTTATGGAAAGTTTATGCAGACACATGTACCCAAATCCATTCTCTAGAGGCCATTCCATAGCGGCAGTGTCCCAGGTTGAAGAGTATTTGCCTACCTTCATGAAACCTTATTTTCTAGGAAAACCATCTAATCTTCAGCTTAAGAAGGGTGTATCTTGATTAGGCTAAGCTGAGAAAGGTTAACTACATTCTTCCTGCCAACAATGTGGCTATGAGATTTGAGAAGCCTGCTGGTGAAGCTTCAGGGAAATGCCTTCTATTTCTACCTTTGGACATTGATATGTGACATCATGATGGATGGAGCTGCTGCCACCTCCTTACCAGCCATGAAATGAACTAGTTCATATGCTGAGCATGGGGAGGCAATCTGTCTCAAATAGCTACAAATTCTTTGACAATTTTTCCGCAAGAGATGGGATCTTTGCCCCTCCCTTGAAATCTGGGCAGGCTTTTGCATACTTCAACCAACAGAATATGACAGAAAGGATACTAGGTCATAAAAGGCCATGTAACTTGTGTCTTGTTCTCTTGTAGACATCATTCACAGCACTTTCAATTAAAGGAAAGGCATCTATCATGTAAGACTTTTGACTACCCTGAGACAGCCCCATGCTGGAGAAGCCAAGTGTAGATGTTCTGTTTGACATCTCAGGGAATCCCTGCCTGCCACATGTCTGTTCACCCCCTCAAGAATCCCAAGTTTCCAGACATGTGAGAAAGCCATCTCAGAGGTGTAATTCCAGCCCCTGCTGTCCCAGTTCCCACCTCCAGTGGTTAAGTCACCCCCAGCCCTTTATGACACCTCCAGATGAGGATACAGAATCATGAAGCTGAAACAAACAATCCCTGATATACCCTGACAAAAGTCCTGACCCAAGAATCCCTACATATAATAAGACACCAACACACCACTACGTTTTGAAATTGTTTACGCAGCAAACGTAACTGAAGCAAAGTAAAAAGATGGAAAAACCTGACTTCCTGATGGCAACATAGTGCTATTAACCAACCCTGGAGTTGCCTCCTCTAGGGGCTTCTAGTTACATAGTGTGTAAGTTCTTTTGAGATGGTGTATTGGTTTTATAGAGTTGCCATAACAATAACAACAACAACAAAAACCCAGGCTGGGCATATTAAACTACAGAAAAGTATTTTCTCATAGTTCCAGAAGCTGCAAGTCCAGATCAGGGCCTGAGGCCTCTCCCCTTGGCTTGCAGTTGGCATCCTCAAATGCAAGACCTTTACGCTGTGCACCCATACCCCTGGTGTTTCTCTGTGTGTCCAAATTTCCTCTTACCAGGACACCAGTCAAATTGGGTTAATGCCCCCACAACAGTCTCATTTTAACTTAATTAACTCTTTAAAGACTATCTCTAGATATAGTCTCATTCTGAGGTACTAAGGGTTAGGGCCTCAATATATGAATTAGGGGAGAGGACGCAATTCAGACCATAATAGCTAGGCTCCTTGCTGCTGAAATTATCCTTAAAAATAATATGAGAGAAAGATAAACCACTCTAACACAACAAATACCAGAAGAGTTCAACAAGTAAAGAAAGAACAGTATTACAGAATAAGTCCAAGAATGCCAGTGGCTGGAACTGGGGTTATCATGGCATCCAAGTACACATTCTCTCCGTGTCACTCCAACATCTCTGATTCTCTCTGGGGTTTGCCTTCCTTCTCTAAAGAGCCACCACACAGAACAGTATCTTGTTATTTTCATATGAAATATGCCTCCCGCTGAATTACAGGAATATTGAGAGAAACAAGGCTAGAGCTGGCAGAGCTCCACACACCTGCCTAGGGGAGCAATAATGCTCTTAGTGCCATGTGAAAGGAGCACTAAGGCTTCCTGGCTTCCTGGAGCTGCCTACCACATGACTGTTCACCCCCTGACTCAGTCTAAGATATGCTGTCTCTTATAATACCAAGAGAAAATGAAACACGAGCTAATCTGGTGAGAGAAAAGACATATGGTAGACTCACGGGGGAAGAGTTGTTGAAAACTACCGGCACTGAAGCTTCTACTATTAACAAGCTTAAAAACTCCCATCACATATGGACTTTCAAAGGATTCTCTCTCCTAAAAACAAAAAAACTAGGAGTAACCTAAAATCTGGAATGTAAATAAATCAGGGATGTATCCACAAAAGAAATATTATGTAGCTACTTTAAAGGTACGTAGGGAATTCTCTGGTGGTCCAGTGGTTAGGACTTGGCACTCTCACTGCCAGGGCCTGGGTTCAGTCCCTGGTGGGGAGAAGAACTCGGAAGCCATGTGGCACAGCCAAATAAATAAACAGAAGAATGAAGCAGGGGGCAGATCAAGAGGGTGGAGCAAGAGGACACAGAGCTCACCTCCCTCGACAAACAAAAATACATCTAAATGTTTGACAATTCTCAAGGGAAACTAACCGGAAACCAGCAGAAGGACTCCTGTACAAACCAGGCTGTAAGAAAGATATACACATAACTGGAAAGGATAAGAAGAAACTACCAGTGCTGATGGAAAGGGACTAAGAAGAAAAAGGAGACCACATGGGTGGACACTTGCCCTAGGGAGAGAGTAGTTCGAGCCACAGACTAGGCTATCCCAGGGTCCTACACATAAGGCACAACTGGAGACCTGCTGGGACAGATAGAAAGACTGTATGAGTCTAGCCACCACTAGTGAGGAGTAACTAAAATAGAGATTAAAAATAAACAACAGAAAAGAGCAGTAAAACCAAGATGTAGGTTATTTTAAGATTTAAAAAATTGATAAACTTTTAGCCAGGCTCACCATGAAAAAAAGAAAGAGAACCAAATAAACAATATAAAAAATGAGAGAGTAGAGATAACAGCCAATACCACAAAGATAGAAAAAGTCACAATAGAACACTGAAAAAGTGTTAGTCACTCTGTCGTGTCTGACTCTTTGCAACCCCATGGACTGTAGCCCACCAGGCTCCTCTGTCTATGGAATTCTCCAGGCAAGAATACCAGAGTGGATTGCCATTTCCTTCTCCAGGGGATCTTCCTGACCCAGGGATGGAACTCCAGTCTCCTGCATTTAGGCAGATTCTTTACCATCTGAGCCACCAGGAAAGAGAATACTATGAACAGTTATATGCCTACAAATTGGACAATTTAGAAAAAATGGACAAATTTCTACAAATGTATAGCCTGTTAAGACAGAGTCAGTCAAGAAGAAACAATTTGAATGGACTGATCACTAGGAGTAAAACTAAATTTGTAATAATAATAATAATAAAAAGCTCCTAGGAAAGAAAAGTCTAGGATGGATGTCATCACAGAAGAATTCTACCAAACATATAAAGAAAAACTAAGACCTAGCCTTTTCAAAATATTGCACAAAATTAAAGAGACGTGAACACTCCCAAATTCACTCCACAAGGCCACAATTACCCTGATAGCAAAACCAGATAAAGACACTAACACCAAAAAAGAAAATTACATGCAAGCATCCTTGATAAATATAGTGCATCCATTCACAATTAAAAATCTAATCTAAGTGGATACAGAGGGAACATACCTCAACATGATAAAGACTAATTATGACAAACCTAAAGTCAACATAATATTCAACAGTGAAAAACTAGAAGCCTTCTCACTAAATTCAGAACAAGACAAAGACGCTCACTCTCACAACTTCTATTTAAAATAGTACTGGAAGTTACAGCCATAGCAATCAGACAAAAAAGAGAAGTAAAAGCTATCCAAATTGGAAGACAAGTAAGCCCGTCACAATTTGTGGATGACATGATACTTTATACAGAGAATCTAAAATCTCCAGCCAAAAACTATTAAATTAATTAAGTTAATTAATTTATTAGTCCTATTAATTAATATTATTTAATAGGACTAATTAATTCAGCAAGGTTACAAGATACAAGATTGATATATAGATTAACTAATTAATATATATCTTTTGCTTTTCTATGCACTAAATAATAATAATACCAGAAAGAGAAAGTAAAAAAACACAAATTCATTTAAAATTGCATCAAAAATATCTCAAATAAACTTAACCAGAGAGGTGAAAGACCTATACTATGGAAACTGTAAAACAATGATGAAGGAAACAGAAGATAATTCAAAGAAACAGAAAGACATTTTGTGTTTTTAGATTGGAAGAATTAATATTGTTAAAGTGACCATACTATCCAAAGCAATCTAGAGATTTAATTCAATCCCTATCAAAATACCCATATTTTTCACAGAACTGGAACATATGATATAAATATCACATGGAACCACAAAAGACCCTAAATTGCCAAAGAAATCTTGAGAAAAAAGATCAAATCTGTAGGTATTAATGTAACAGTCCCAGACGTCAGACTATACTACACAAAGCTACCGTAATCAAAACACCACGGTATCAGTACAGTAACAGACACACAGATCAAGGGAATAGAATAGAGAGCCCAGAAATAAACACTTGCACCTATGGACAATTAATCTATGACAAAGGAGGTAAGAATATCCAATGGAGAAAAGACAGTCTCTTCAATAAGTGGTGCTAGAAAAACTGGACAGCTACATGTAAAGCTGTAAGATTAGACCATTCATTCACATCACATACAAAAAAAAAAAAAAAACTCAAAATGGTATAAAGACTAAATATAAGAACACAAATCATAAAATTCCTAGTAGATAACATAAGTAGAACACACTTTGTTATAAATCATAGCAACATTTTCTTGGATCAGTCTCCTGAGGTAACAAAAGCAAAAACAAACAAATAGGATCTAATCAAACTCACAATCTTTGCACATCAAAAGAAACCACTGACAAAATGAAAAGACAGCCTACAGAGTGGAAGAACATACTTGCAAATAACGTGACCAAAATGGGTTAATATCCAAACTGTACAAACAGTACAACTCAACATCAAAAAACAAACAGCTCAATCAAAAATGGGCAGAAGACCAGAATAAACATTCCACAGAAGATCTACAAGTAGCTAACAGGCACAAGAAAAGATGTTCAACATCACTAATTACTAGAGAAATGCAAATAAAACAACAATGAGATATCACTTCACACTTGTCAAAATGGCCATCATCAAAAAGTCTACAAATAACAAATGATGGAGAGGATGTGGAGAACAGGGAACCTTTATACGCTGTCGATAGTAATGAAATTAGTGCAGCTGTTAAAGAAAACAGTTTGACATTTCCTCAAAACAACTAAAAATAGAGCTACCATATGATCCAGCAATCCCACTACTGGGCATATACCCACAGAAAACAAGATTTTGAAAAGATGCATGTACTCCAGTGTTCACTATAGCACTATTTACAATAGTCAAGACATGGAAGCAACTCAAATGTCCATCAACAGATGAATGGATAAAGATGTATATATACACAATGGAATATTACTCAGTCATAAAAAAGAATGAAATGCTGCCATTTGCAGCAACATGGATGGATCTAGAGATTATCACACCAAGTGAAGTGAGTCAGATAGAGAAGGATAAGTATCATATGATATCATTTATATGAGAAATCTTTTAAAAAATGAGCTTATTCACAAAACAGAAATAGACTCACAGACTTAGAAAACAAACTTATGTGAAAAGGTTGGGGGAATGATAAAGTAGGAAGTTAGGATTAACATACACAAACAACTATATATAAAATGCTTCCCAGGTGGCTCAGTGGTAAAGAATCCACCTACCAAGCAGGTTTGACCCTGGGTCAGGAAGATCCCCTGGAGAAGGAAATGGCAACCCACTCCAGCATCCTTGCCTAGGAAATTCCACAGACAGAGGATCCTGGTGGGCTACAGTTCATGGGGTCCCAAAAGAGTCAGACCTGACTTAATGACTAAATAACAATGACAACAGTACATAAAATAGATAATAAAAAGAATTACTGTGTAGCACAGGGAACTCTACTCAATATTCTGTAATAACCTATATGGAAAAATATCTGAAAAGGAATCAGTTCAGTTCAGTTCAATCGCTCAGTCGTGTCCAACTCTTTGCGACCCCATGAATCGCAGCACGCCAGGCCTCCCTGTTCATCACCATCTCCCGGAGTTCACTCAGACTCACGTCCATTGAGTTCATGATGCCATCCAGCCATCTCATCCTCAGTCGTCACCTTCTCTTCCTGCCCCCAATCCCTCCCAGCATCAGAGTCTTTTCCAATGAGTCAGTTCTTCACATGAGGTGGCCGAAGTACTGGAGTTTCAGGTTTAGCATCATTCCTTCCAAAGAAATCCCAGGGCTGATCTCCTTCAGAATGGACTGGTTGGATCTCCTTGCAGTCCAAGGGACCCTCAAGAGTCTTCTCCAACACCACAGTTCAAAAGCATCAATTCTTCGGCGCTCAGCCTTCTTCACAGTCCAACTCTCACATCCATACATGACCACAGGAAAACCATAGCCTTGATAGACGGACCTTAGTCGGCAAAGTAATGTCTCTGCTTTTCAATATACTATCTAGTTTGGTCATAACTTTTCTTCCAAGGAGTAGGCGTCTTCTAATTTCATGGCTGCAGTCACCATCTACAGTGATTTTGGAGCCCAAAACAATAAAATCTGACACTGTTTCTGCTGTTTCCCCATCTATTTCCCATGAAGTGATGGGACTGGATGCCATGATCTTTGTTTTCTGAATGTTGAGCTTTAAGCCAACTTTTTCACTCTCCTCTTTCACTTTCATCAAGAGGCTTTTTAGCTCCTCTTCACTTTCTGCCATAAGGGTGGTGTCATCTGCATATCTGAGGTTATTGATATTTCTCCCGGCAATCTTGATTCCAGCTTGTGTTTCTTCCAGTCCAGCGTTTCTCATAATGTACTCTGTGTAGAAGTTAAATGAGCAGGGTGACAATACACAGCCTTGATGTACTCCTTTTCCTATTTGGAACCAGTCTGTTGTTCCATGTCCAGTTCTAACTGTTGCTTTCTGACCTGCATACAGATTTCATAGATATATGTATAACAGAATCACTTTGCTGTACACGTGAAACTAACACAACATTGTCAATCAACTCTACTCCAATATAAAATAAACATACTTTTTAAATAAAGTGGCATTAAACTAGAAAAATATAAATTTGTGGACTTCTTGCAACAACCCACTGCCCAGGGTATTCTGCCAAATGCAAAGAAAGAATCATTAAGACTAAGATTCTTTCATAAATCAGACAAGAATCCTATGGCAATATAAACAGTGTCACTTTCCCATCTTCCTAGCACCTTGATAATAGTCCATTTTATATATCTAGGTTTCTTAAACCTACTTTATCATCATATCTGCTATATCATACAACAGGGTCTTCCACATAACAGGCATTCAATAAATAGTTGTCCATGAATGAATAGTATCTTCAATATTGTCAATATATGGCAACTATTTTCTAATGGCTACTAAAATAGCTCAAGTTCTGAGTCACTGGTGTCAGGACCAATACCTAAACTTGGATTTCTCTTCTCAATTACTTCTGCCTTTCCCATTGTATATCTTCAAGATTTTCATACCAACAATACCAACCACATTCCCTGAGGCTACACAGCCTTGGCAGAACCCACCACAATAAATTAATTTTCAGAGTTGGACTCAAGAGGATACATTCAAATCATAAAAGAATGCAGGTCAGATTTGTAATTATGATCAGTGAAGTAGACTTCAATGTGTCATGCATAATTTAAGTGACTATAGGAATGTTCAATATATATCAGCTGGAAAAACATCTCTTTCTGTATGGGAATAAAAATTAGACATGAGGAGACTGTCATATCTGCAAAAGCTTGACTATGAAATAACTTCCATTTCTATACCCTAGTTATAAGACTATACCTGCCCACCTGTTGCCTTTGGCCTTGACAAGTTCAACTACTAATGTCATAAACCACTCTATGATTATGGGTTGGTCAGAATTCACAGTCAGACTTTCTTAAAACCTAAAGGGGGGTTGAAAAAGAAGATCTTGCTTTTTCTCCTGGGAAGTTCTCAGTGCTTAAAACAATTTAGAACACACCTGCAACAAAGGATTCCCATCCAAGCTTTATCTCTTGTACACCAAGTGTACTTACTATCGATTTTTCTCAGCAGTACCCCACTCATCTCATCTCTACCCCTTGACCAGAACTGAAAAAATTCTCACACCATTGGCTCAGTCAGCTGCATGGGAGCAAGGAAATAGTATGCCTATGTTACTTAAAACATTGACTTAGGCAGAGTGGGAACAGTGAGTGAACCTCATTTTCTTAATTTCATATTTAATTGAACATTATTAAAAGAATTGTTGAAGTTATGAAATTCCATGTTCATATAAGGTTTAGGATGGGGTGGCCAAGGACACACATAAAAAGAGTTATTCTGATTCTTCTTTTCTTAGTAATAACATTTAACACTCAGATATTGCTTTTCATCTCTATTACTCTTTACAAACATTAATTGTATAATTTCACTACATTAACTGCAAAGAGAGTCAGAAATGGCCCTATAATTTTGCAGTCACTTTGGAACATTCATTGTGTCTTAAAATGATACACTACACTCCAGAGTCTATATTTTAATCTGTTTAAGAAAGGAATGAAGGAGGAAAAGAGATCCTATTTTAAAATAATAGAGATTTCAGAAGCCTACATAGGATTCTAGGAAAATATCCTGAGATATGTGGATTTAGAACATAGAAGGCAGGAAAACATTGTGGGCATGGGGAGAAGGAGGCAACAGAGAATGAGACAGTTGGATGGCATCACAGACTCGGTGAACATGAGTTTGAACAAACTCTGGGAGACAGTAAAGGACAGGGAAGCCTGGCATTCTGCAGTCCACAGGGTCGCAAAGAGTCGGACACAACTTAGTGACTGAATAACAACACAAAGTGAAACTGAAATAGTGAACTGAATGACACACCTAAATTTTTTTAAATACTTTATTCTATATTACAGTACTGTATTTGTTTTGCATACATTGACATGAATCAGCCACAGGTGTACACGATCTCCCAATGCCGAAGCCCCCTCCCACCTCCCACCCCGTATCATCTCCCTGGATCATCCCGTGCACCAGCCCCAAGCATCCTGTATCCTGTATTGAACATAGACTGGTGCTTCGTTTCTTACATGATAGTATACACATTTCAATGCCATTCTCCCAAATCATCCCACCCCCCCCCCTCTCCCTCTCCCTCAGAGTCCAAAAGTCCGTTCTATACCTCTGTGTCTCTTTTGTTGTCTCACATAGAGGGTCATCACTACTATCTTTCTAAATTCCATATATATGTGAATGACACACCTAAATTTTGAAAAGTATTGTTATGCTAAGCACATAACTGCTGCTGCTGCTAAGTCACTTCAGTGGTGTTCAACTCTGTGCTACCCCATAGAGGGCAGCCCACCAGGCTCTGCCATCCCTGGGATTCTCCAGGCAAGAACACTAGAGTGGGTTGCCATTTCCTTCTCCAATGCATGAAAGTGAAAAGTGAAAGGGAAGTCACTCAGTCATGTCCAACTCTAGCAAGCCCATGGACTGTAGCCTACCAGGCTCCTCCATCCATGGGATTTTCCAGGCAAGAGTACTGGAGTGGGGTGCCATTGCCTTCTCCAAAGCACATAACAGTTTGTATTAAAAACAAAAACAAAAAGGAAAGGTCCCAAAGCTTCCTAGCAGAGAAAAATTTCCTTCAAAAAACAAAAATTGAATATAGTGTGTATACAGATTTAACATAAACAAAGAACATATTATCGGTTGTCGTTGTTGGTAATATTTTTGCAGCTCACCTTCTACATTGGAGTCATTTTTTGGGAAAGACTCTCCAAATAATAAAAATAGGTATCAGTTGTTAAATATATACTACATGTGAGGCATCATGCTAAGTCTTCAAAAACAGTGTTTCAACTCAGTTTCCCAACCTGCAAATTGAAGGAATTATCTAGAGTAGGAATCAGCAAACTACAGCCCATGGTCCAAATTCAGTTCAGTTCAGTCACTCAGTCCTCTCCAACTCTTCGCGACTCCATGGACTGCAGCACGCCAGGCCTCCCTGTCCATCACCAACTCCCAGAGCTTGCTCAGACTCATGTCCATCAAGTCAGTGATGCCAATCCAACCATCTTATCCCCTGTTGTCCCCTTCTCCCACCTTCAATCTTTCCCAGCATCAGGGTCTTCTCCATGAGTCAGTTCTTCACATCAGGTGGCCAAAGTATTGGAACTTCAGCTTCAGCATCAGTCCTTCCAATGAATGTTCAGGACTGATTTCTTTTAGGATGGACTGGTTTGATCTCCTTGCAGCCCAAGGGACTCACAAAAGTCTTCTCCAATACTACAGTTCAAAAATATCAATCCTTTGGTGCTCAGTTTTCTTTATGGTCCAACTCGCACATCCATGCATGACTACTGAAAAAACCATAGCTTTGATGAAATACAAACATTATTTTTGTAAATGATGCTTTATTGGAACATATCCATGCCCATTTATTTACAAATTGTCTGTGACTGCTTTCCCACTCCCAGCGTTCAGTTCAGTTTAGTTCAGTCACTCAGCCCTGTCCAATTCTCTGTGACGCCATGGACTGCAGCACTCCAGGCTTCCTTATCCATCACCAACTCCCAGAGCTTGCTCAAACTCACGTTCATCACATTGGTGACACCATCCAACCATCTTATCCTCTCTTGTCCCCTTCTATTCCTGCCTTCAATCTCTCCCAGCATCAGGGTCTTTTGCAATAAGTCAGTTCTTCACATCAGGTAGTCAAAGTATTGGAGCATCAGCTTCAACAGTCCTTCCAATGAATATCCAGGACTGATTTCCTTTAGGATTGATCTCCTTGCAGTCCAAGGGCTTCTCAAGTGTCTTCTCCAACACCACAGTTGACAGTCTTCTCTATTCCCAGAGTAGAGTTGAGCAATTGTGACCAAAACCACATGACTCATGAAGTTTAATATACTTATGATCTATTCTTTTACAGAAAAAGTTTGCCATCCTCTGATCTGTCCTCAAAGGAACACCAAATACTAACATCCTATGCCTCTGACTCTGAGTGTTAAGAAATTCTCTCTATTTTCACCACGGTCACTTGCTGCAACAAAAAGCACCAACAGTATATTGGTCTCTATTTGGCAATATATTGTTATGTAGATTTCCGTATCCTGTTAGCTCTTCAGGAAAATATTCTTCATGATTCTAATTCTAAAATAATTCACATCTCAGCCCACTATTGAGAGTTAACAACTTCAGTTACTCCAAATTTAAACTACATACTGTCAGTCACAACCACATCAAATATTAAAAACTACACTAATGAAAAAAATTCAATTCTGTCACTTCTTCCTTCATTCACTCAGTGCAGTGCTTCTTCTCCATTTTCTCTGCTATCATCATTGCCAGTTGCCACTTCACCTCATACCTGAATTATAACTTGACTGAGCACCATTCAGCCCAATTCTCCACATAAAGTAGGATTCAACACATCTGCAATCCAAGATTCATCTTTAGAAACAATCTGTGCTAGGAAGGTAGGAACTTTTCTTAAATGTTTTCATTGTCCAGGATTAGAAACAATAAAGAGTTATCCTATTTTTTTCATATCTTCTCATACACACGGTCGATTTTCACATGGGGTATGATAGGTGACAATGAGTTAGAATACATGATCGCAATGGGAATTTATGAAGCTTTAAATAGTCTTTGGGATTGGAATGAAAACTGACCTTTTCGAGTCTTGTTGCCACTGCTGGATTTTCCAAATTTGCTGACATATTGAGTGCAGCACTTTCACAGCATCATCTTCCAGGATTTGAAATAGCTCAACTGGAATTCCATCACCTCCACTAGCTTTGTTCGTAGTAATGCTTTCTGAGGCCCACTTGACTTCACATTCCAGGATGTCTGGCTCTAGGTGAGGGATCACACCATCATGATTATCTGGGTCATGAAGATCTTTTTGTACAGTTCTTCTGTGTATTCTTGCCACTTCATCTTAATATCTTCTGCTTCTGTTAGATCCATACCACTTCTCTCCTTTATTGTGCTCATCATTGCATGAAATATTCCCTTGGTATCTCTAATTTTCTCGAAGAGATATCTAGTCTTTCTCGTCCTGTTCTTTTCCTCTGTTTCTTTGCATTGATCATTTAGGAAGGCTTTCTTATCTCTCCTTGCTATTCTTTGGAATTCTGCATTCAAATGGTTATCTTTCCTTTTCTCCTTTGCTTTCCACTTCTCTTCTTTTCACAGCTATTTGTAAGGCCTCCTCAGACAGCTATTTTGGTTTTTTTGCATTGCTTTTTCTTGAGGATGATCTTGATCCCTGTCTCCTGTACAATGTCATGAAACTACGTCCATAGTTCATCAGGCACTCTATCAGATCTAGTCCCTTAAATCTATTTCTCACTTTCACTGTATAGTCAAAAGGGATTTGATTTAGGTCATACCTAAATGGCCTAGTGGTTTTCCCCCACTTTCTTCAATTTAAGTCTGAATTTGGCAATAAGGAGTTCATGATCTGAGCCACAGTCAGCTCCTGGTCTTGTTTTTGCTGACTGTATAGAGCTTCTCCATCTTTGGCTGCAAAGAATATAATCAGTCTGATTTCATTGTTGGCCATCTGGTGATGTCCATGTGTAGAGTCTTCTCTTGTGATGTTGGAAGAGGGTGTTTGCTATGACCAGTGCGTTCTCTTGGCAAAACTCTATTAGCCTTTGCTCTGCTTCATTCTGTACTCCAAGGCCAAATTTGCCTGTTACTCCAGGTATTTCTTGACTTTCTACTTTTGCATTCCAGTTCCCTATAATGAAAGGGCATCTTTTTTGGGTGTTAGTTCTAAAAGGTCTTGTAGGTCTTCATAAAACCATTCACCTTCAGCTTCTTCAGCATTATTGGTTGGGGCATAGACTTGGATAACTGTGATATTGAATTGTTTGCCTTAGAAACGAACAGAGATCATTCTGTCATTTTTGACATTGCATCCAAGTACTTCATTTCAGACTCCTTTGTTGACTATGATGGCTACTGCATTTCTTCTAAGGAATTCCTGCCCACAGTAGTAGATATGATGGTCATCTGAGTTAAATTCACCCATTCTAGTCCATTTTAGTTCGCTTATGCCTAGAATGTCAATGTTCACTCTTGCCATCTCTTGTTTGACCACTTCCAGTTTGCCTTGATTCATGGAGCTAACACACCAGGTTCCTATGCAATATTGTTCTTTACAAAATCAGACTTTACTTCAATCACCAGTAATGTAATGCTCAAAATTCTCCAAGTCAGACTTCAGCAATATGTGAACTGTGAACTTCCAAATGTTCAAGCTGGTTTTAGAAAAGGCAGAAGAACCAGAGATCAAATTGCCAACATCCGCTGGATCATCGAAAAAGCAAGAGAGTTCCAGAAAAACATCTATTTCTGCTTTATTGACTATGTCAAAGCTTTTGACTGTGTGGATCACAATAAACTGTGCAAAATTCTGAAAGAGATGGGAATACCAGACCACCTGACTTGCCTCTTGAGAAATCTGTATGCAGGTCAGGAAGCAACAGTTAGAACTGGACATGGAACAACAGACTGGTCCCAAATAGGAAAAGGAGTATGTCAAGGCTGTATATTGTCACCCTGCTTATTTAACTTCTATGCAGAGTACATCATGAGAAATGCTGGACTGGAAGAAACACAAGCTGGACTCAAGATTGCCGGGAGAACTATCAGTCACCTCAGATATGCAGATGACACCACCCTTATGGAAGAAGGAAGAGGAACAAAAAGCCTGTTGATGAAAGTGAAAGAGGAAAGTGAAAAAGTTGGCTTAAAGCTCAACACTCAGAAAACGAAGATCATGTCATCTGGTCCCATCACTTCATGGGAAATAAATGGGAAACAGTGTCAGACTTTACAGTTTGGGGCTCCAAAATTACTGCAAATGGTAACTGCAGCCATGAAATTAAAAGACGCTTACTCCTTGGAAGGAAAGTTATGACCAACCTAGATAGCATATTCAAAAGCAGAGACATTACTTTGCCAATGAAGGTCCGTCTAGTCAAGGCTATAGTTTCTCCAGTGGTCATTTATGGATGCGAGAGTTGGATTGTGAAGAAAGCTGAGTGCCGAAGAACTGATGCTTTTGAACTATGGTGTTGGAGAAGACTCTTAAGAGTCCCTTGGACTGCAACGAGATCCAACCAGTCCATTCTAAAGGAGATCAGCCCTGGGTGTTCTTTGGAAGGAATGATCCTGAGGCTGAAACTCCAGTACTTTGGCCACCTCATGTGAAGAGTTGACTCATTGGAAAAGACTCTGATGCTGGGAGGGATTGGGGGCAGGAGGAAACGGGGATGACAGAGGATGAGATGGCTGGATGGCATCACCGACTCGATGGACGTGAGTCTGAATGAACTCCGGGAGTTGGTAATGGACAGGGAGGCCTGTCTGCAATTCATGAGGTTGCAAAGAATCAGACACAAATGAGCGACTGAACTGACTGAACTGAGTAATCAGCTAGATTCGGTTATTATTACAGCTCAAGCATGATTTTAATCAATAAAAGTATCATCTTTATCTCTTTAAATATTAACTTTGGATAGTATCATCAAAATAATATTTAAATACCACCTTATCCATCCAAATGGAAGATTAACATTAGAAGGAAAAACTAGGGGAACTTCTGGAGTGGTCCAGTGGCTGAGACTCCATGCTCCCAAAGCAAGGGGCTCAGGCTCAAGCCCCTGGGCAAGGAGCCAGACCCCACATGCTGCAACTGAAGATTCTTCATGCCGCAACTGAGACCCACCCAGCCAAATAAATGAATGATTCTCTTTTTCAAAAGACTAAAAGAAAAATCCAAATTAATGTAATTCCATTACATGGAATTAAAATCACATTATTCTATACTCATACTAATTCTATACTAAATCTTCCTGTTAGTTTCCAGAAGTAGGCAACTGAACTGAAATATCTTCTTTAATGTAGTAGTTACAACTTCTGTCACACTCTCGTGTTTATCTTATTGTTGTCCATCTGGTCCTGAGATTTTCTTTATTGAAAGGTTTTTGATTATTGATCCAATCTCCTTACTCACTATTGGTCTGCTCAGATTTTTACTTCTTCATCATTCAATCTTGGTAGGTTATAATTTTCTAAGAATTACTTAGAAATTACTTCTTCTAAGTTATCTAATTCATTGGTATACCATTTTTCATAGTAGTCATTTGTATTTGTACTTCCGTGGTACCGGTTATAATGTCTCCTCTTTCATTTATAACTTTATTTACTGAAGTCTTTCCTGTTTTTCTTTGTGTGTCTCAGTTCAGTTCAGTTGCTCAGTCGTGTCCGACTCTTTGTGACTCCATGAATCGCAGCACGCCAGGCCTTCCTGTCCATTACCAACTCCTGGAGTTCACCCAAACTCATGTGCATCAAGTCGATGATGCCATCCAGCCATCTCATCCTCTGTCATCCCCGTTTCCTCCTGCCCCCAATCCCTCCCAGCATCAGGGTCTTTTCAAATGAGTCAACTCTTCGCATGAGGTGGAGTACTGGAGTTTCAGCCTCAACATCAGTCCTTCCAATGAACATCCAGGACTGATCTCCTTTAGGACAGACTGGTTGGATCTCCTTGCAGTCCAAAGGGTGTGTCTAGTGAGTGATTTTTGTTTGTTTCCAAAAACAAAAACTGAAAGACTAATACCATGTATTAACGCATATATATGGAATCTAGAAAAATGGTCCTAATGAACCTACTAGAGAATGGACTTGTGGACACAGAGGGGGAAGGTGAGGGTGGGACAGACTGAAAAAGTAGCCTTGATATACATACACTGTCAAGTGTAAAATAGTGGGAAGCTGCCGTATAATACAGGGAGCCCAGTCTGGCACTCTTGTGATAACCTAGATTGGGATCCAGCGAGGGAAGGAGGGAAGGGACATATATATATATATATATATATATATATATATATATATTTTATATATATATAATTATGACTACAGACCTCCCTATGGCTCAAACAATAAAGAATCTGCCTGCAATGCAGGAGACCAAGGTTCGATCCCTGGGTTGGGAAGTTCCTCTGGAAAAGAGAATAGCAATCCATGCCAGTATTCTTGCCTGGAGAATTCCATGGACAGAGAAGTATGGCAGGCTATAGTCCATGGGGTCACAAAGAGTCGGACACAACTGAGTGACTAACACACATAACACACACACAATTATGACTGATTTGTGTTGTTGTACAGCAGAAACCAATGCAAAATTGTAAAGCAATTTTCTACCAATTAAATAAACAAATTTTTTGAAAAAATAAAGTCCTGACTTTAAAAACTTAGAAAACAGAAATGTCACTGGAGAGACCTACAAGCTTCTTATTTTACTCTTGAAACATGAGTAGAATCTATACCACTTTTACAAGTTCTTATATTCTAATAAGTATACTCTTTTCAGAAAAGGTAGCCTCTAAGCAATAACCTGTGTGTCAACATCAACCTGAAGTCCAAAAACTCACCAAAAGATACTGAAAAAGATGAACACTTCTGCATCAGCAGCAAGCATAGCTCTTCTCAGTTAAAAACCCTGTGTTGTTCTGATAATAGAAGATTGAAACCAGGAGGACACTGACAGAGGTCACAGTGGGAAGAGAGAATCTTGCTCTTTTTTTCAATGTAAACCTTATTTAGAATGCACTCATAAGAACTAGCTTGCTGAAATATCAATTGCTCCACTCTGTGTTTTACATACATTATCTCACTTAATCCTCTTAGAGCCGAGGAGCTAGGAACCTATCGTCTCCATATTTACACATGAGGCAACTTAGAGGAAGCACAGCAAGCAGTGGAGAACCAGCACTAAACAGGAGTCTGGATGATTCTTTAAGCTAGGCTTGAGACTCTCTTAGTTTTGACACTCATGACATGTTCCAGACGTTAAAATTCAATAAAGCCTACGATGCAAAAATTCAGATCAGTGTTTGCCTTTTGTATGTTCCCTCCAGAACCCTAAAGCTTTCTATTTAAAATGGGGCCCTATGTCTGATTCATGTCGATGTTTGACAGAAAACAACCAAATTCTGTAAAGCAATTATCCTTCAATTAAAAAATAAATAAAATTTTAAAAATAAAATAAAATGGGGCCTTGAAATGGATGAAAACACACGTTTTACAAGAAAGTGGGTAATCTATGGATATTTGACTTTTAAAAGCTAGCTTTAAAAGAGATCAGAGATAAGCCTATGTTGCGTTTCTCTTGTTCCTTCTCCATGTGTGTTAGACTTCTTAGGTTAGAGCCACACCAATCTTTAGGAACACATGCGTGTAGGCCAAATTCACACAGACTGCACTAAGCTATCTTGCTGATATAGGCTTTGAGGGATGTGGCAAAGCCAGAAAGAGCAGTTTCTGGGCCTTTGCAAAGAGAACTCAGAGCCAAGTTTGGAAGCATAATAATTGTCCTGCATAATAAAGTGAAAGGAAATTTTTTTTAAGAGAAGAGTAGTGAAATGAAAGAGAAAGAAGAGGTTGAAATCACCGTAGGGACATGTGTCTTAGGGAATATTCTTAAGGAACAGGAATGTCCAATAATTCCATACAAAGCATACATAGTACAGCAATATTAAATTTTCCCAACTCCCTAGTTCTTCAGGAATGTTAGCTTGACCCCACTAAACCAGTAAGTCACTTTTCCTTCCTTACAAAAAGTAAGTGAAGGGATCAAAGAAAGAACAGAAACAGCCTTCCTTGTTCTTTCGAAAGAATGGAACTTCCTTTCTTACAGACTAGAAGAAAGTCAGGAAGAGGATAAGAATTATGTCACCACCAAAGCAAAGACACCCTGACTACCAGTTAAGAAAGTTTGCAAATCTATGCCTTTGTTGTTGGTTGTTGTTTTTAATTTCGATACAGGAAATTAATGCCTATAGGAAAAGTGAAGAAATGTGTTCCTGGAACTTTCTAGAACCAGAGCAGCCAGTCCCTAGTTCTGATCTAATTATATCATTCACCTCCCTGAGAGGACCTCAAGAGCAAGGAGCTCAGCTAGTAGACACCAATGTTAAACTCTAGTTAACTTTTCAGTCCACATTTTCTGCATTCCCACCCTCCTAATCTGATTCAGCATCAGGATACGTGCAGAGCTCAATCCTTTTGAACTTATTTACAAGTTTTATCATTATACTTACCCACATTATGCAAGCAGTTTGCAATCTCCCCTAATTCTCTGACTTTAATTATATAATTGAACAAGCCAAAAACTCATTTTTCCCAGGAAACATTAAACATTACCATCTTAATGAAATTCTTAATGAAATGGTCCACTATGCATGCAAATGACCGGTAGTGGCTGAGTCCCTAGCTTATCACTGGGCAAGGCACTAGGCCAAATGCTCTTTCTTTTGTCAGTCACCAGGAATGGCAACCCTCACCCACACTTTTGGCTGGAATGATAATTTCACAAGACCAGAAGATGAGTCTCTGCCAGATGCATGGATATAATTAAGATTGGATGGAAAGAGTTTAAATGAAGCAGAAATTGATCTTAACCTATACAAATCAAAACTTGTTTTCAAACTTGAACGAGCTCACTTAAACTTTTCTTGCCAATTAAACCAAAGTTATCAAGTGTCCTTTTCTCCAAAGACTAGAGGTCTGAGAGAGAAAATATTTCTCTTCTCAACTAACTTTTCAGGACTGAAAACAGTAAGTGGCCAAGACATAAGAAACTTAGGGGACTCAGGAAATTTGGAGCCAAATTTGGAGGACATTTTCAGCATTGTTCATAGTTCATTGTTCCTTCTCAACTGCAGTTTTCAAATGCTCTTATGGCATAAAACCCAAATCTTATATACACCACACAATGTCCACATGCCAAAGTCACTAGCTGCCAAAAGCTAAACTAGAAGGAAAGCAGACCTATTCACACATTTGTTCAAATAACATGCACATCAGTGTCCTGTGCCGTGTAGACACCAAATTAAAGTATTTAATAATATTATTATTTATAAAACAAATTCCCAGTCCCCCAAAACCTTGTCAAATCTTTGCATTGCCAGAAACATGTCAAAATGTTCAACACAAAATCTTACCCTAAACATTTGTGGTATGTTAGAGAAAAGAATTTAATTGCTGCACTATGCATAGTACCCAGCTGAGTAGCCATTACTTTACCTCCTCTCAAATTCTTCTATTTTTCCACAGAAAGGGATTAAAAGCAAGGAAAAATTATGTTTGCAAATTTAACATCTTTATTAGAATATATTTCACAAATCATATAATTCACTCAAAGTATAGAATTCAATGGTTTGAGGTATATTACATTATTAATTTTTTAATTGTGGAAAAACAATACATCATAAAACTTGCCATTTTTAAACATACAACGTCAGTGGCTTTAATTATATTCAAAGCTTGTGTAACCATCACCACTATCTATTTCCAAAACTTTTTCATCACTCCAAACAGAAACCCTATCACCATTAAGTAATAACTGCCCCTTCTTCCTCCCTGTAGACCCTACAAACCTCTAATCTATTTTCGCTGTATGAAGTTGCCTATTTTGGATCACATCACGGAAGTGGAATATCCTTTTGCGTCTGGCTCACTTCCCTGAGCATACTGTCTTTAAGATTCATTCATGCAGTAGCATGTCAAGATTTTATTCCTTTTTAAGGCTGAATAATAGACCACTTTTTAATCCATTCGTCTATAATCACGTTGTTGCTGCTACTGCTGCTAAGTCATGTCAGTCATGTCCGACTCTGTGCAACCCCATAGACAGAAGCCCACCAGGCTCCTCTGTCCCTGGGATTCTCAGGCAAGAACACTGGGAGTGGGTTGCCATTTCCTTCTCCAATGCATGAAAGTGAAAAGTCAAAGTGAAGTCGGTCAGTCATGTCTGACTCTTAGCGACCCCATGGACTGCAGCCTACCAGGCTCCTCTGTCCATGAGATTTTTCAGGCAAGAGTACTGGAGTGGGGTGCCATTGCCTTCTCTAATAATCATGCTGAGGATAGGTTTATTTTTTTAATAATTTGAGTGCAGAGAATTGAGAGATCTTGTACCCCAATTCATAGCACACTTTTGACGTAAGTCAGGATGGTTTTTGTTCATTTCTGGTTCAAAATCTCTTGGATTTTGTTCCTTTCATTTCTTCATCCCCAAGAATCTCTCCTCCAATGGGCACAAGTACTGTGTTTGACATAGATCATTAAATATGTACACAGGTTTGTAAAATAGAGAACTGTGTGTTGTTTTAATTTATATAAATGCATCTAATTTATATAAATTTCATTCTGTCTCTTTTTCATTCCACTCTATGTTTTTCAGATCTACAGATATTGCTATGTCTAGTTAACTGTTAATTGTTTAATGAAATATGGCAGAAATTGATTAAGTGGTTTCATATTATTATATCTTTTCCACTGAGTATGGTGACTGCCAGGGTAATTTTTGTACTTCTCAGTGAGCAGTAGACAAATCTCTTAATCTCTCCAAGTCTAGTTTCTTCATTTATATGATGAGGGGGTTACTCCAGATCAGAGATCCTTAAAGGCAGTAATGTGACAAATGACTTGGGAAACTTCTCCAAAACAATGTGTCTAGCTCAACACTGCTAATCATCACGGAAATACAAATCAAAACCACAATGAGAATTCTCCAGGCCAGAATACTGGAGTGGGTAACCACTCCTTTCTCCAGGGGATCTTCCCAACCCAGAGGTCAAACCCAGGTCTCCCACATGGCAGACAGATTCTTTACCAGCTGAATCACCAGGGAAGCCCAAAAGATCACAAAAAAATGTTGGCAAGGATGTGGAGGAAAAGGAACCTTTGTACACTACTGATAGGAATGTAAATCAGTGAAGCCATTGTGGAAAACAATATGGAGGTTTCTAAAAAACAAAACTAAAAAGAGAACTACTATATGATCCAGAAACCCTATTTCTGCATATATATCCAAAATTAACAAAAATGCTAAATCCAAACACACAAATGTACCCCAATGTTCGTAGCAGCATTATTTACAGCTGTCAAGATACGGAAGCAGCCTAAGTGTCCATCAACAGATAAGTGGATAGGGACTTCCCTGGCTATCCAGCGGTTAAGATAGCTTCCAATGCAGGGTGGGCAGGTTTGATCCCTGGTAGAAGATACCCCACATGCCACACAGCCAATAAATAAATAAATTTAAAATCCATATGTTATTTTTAAAATAACAGATGAATGGATAAAGAAGAGGTATTACATATATGTGTGTATATACACACACATACATACATGCGACGGAATATTACTCAAGCATAAAAAAGAACAAAATTCTGCCATTTGCAACAACATGGATGGATCTAGAGGGCATTATGTTTTGTGAAGTGAGTCAGACAGAGAAAGACAAACACTGTATAATATCACTTATATGTGGAATCTAAAAAATAAAACAAAATGGTTAATAAAACAAAAAGGAAGCTGACTCACAGATACAGAGAACAAATTAGTGGTTCCCAGAGGGAGGGGACGAGACAACATAGGGACGGAGAAATAGGAGACACAAACTACTGGGTATAAACTATAAGGACGCATTGCACAACATTGGGAATACGGCCAATATTTTGTAATAACTATAAATGGAAAGTAACCTCTAAAAATTGTATAAAAACTTAAAAATTAGTTTAAAAACCAAATAAAATAATGTGTCTAACCCAACAGCAACCCTGGCATAAATAGTGTTTGGAAAAAATAATATTAACTCACCAAATGATTCATATATATACACCCCCGGTTAAAACTCCTGAACAAGATGGATCTCAGAGGTCTCTTCCCTTTAATACACTAGGAATCTGTGACTATAGGGAAAATCCCTCAGGAAAGGTCCTACAGCAAACCAGAGGTGAGAATCTAGCAATAAAAATGATGTCTGTGTCCCAGCTTTCTATTTTCTAAATATAAAATCTATTTTTAAAGCATCTATGCTATTTTATTACTACCTTCGATAAGTATATTCCAAGGATTAACTGCTCCCTGGTTACACACCCTTCCACAACTCCTCAGGGCTCAATCCTTCCTTAGCTTGGATCGTGCCCTCTGGTTCTTGTATTTGATAAAAGCTGAAAGAGGCTGGGAACATCTTTCATTTCTATTCCCATCAGAAATTCGTGTAGCTCAATAGGGTCACCTCTGAATTTCTGCTTTTGCAAGGAATACAGATCTGGTTTCTAGAGTCTAATTCAAAGAAGAAAATGCCTGTTCCTTTTACACATACAGAGCTGCACTTGCCTCATCCTTCATGCCTTGTTCTGAATTTAATAATAAAAACTAACCTTCCCAGTCTTTGCTTTCTTCTTTTTTGTATTTTTGGACAGACAGCAAACAGGGAAAAGAATAAAAATTACTGTAATCCCACTGAGTGAAATAATTTTTCCTCCCAAATATCCCCTACCTAACTGTTTTCGTCAGTTCAGGATGCTATAACAAAGTACTATAGACTGGGTGGCCTATGAACAGATGTTTCTTTTCTCACAGTTCTGGAGGCTGGGAATCCAAGATCAAGGTGCCAATATGGTCGGGTTCTGGAGAGGGCCCTCCTCTGGGTTGCAGACTGTCTCATTACACCCTCAAGTGGCAGACAACAAGAGGAAGCAAGTTCTCTCGTGACTCCTGAGGGTACTAATCCTATCATGTGGGCTCCCCGCTCATGTTAATCCCGATCACCTCCCAAAGACCCCACCTCCTAGTACCATCACACTGGGGAACAGGGTTTCAGCATATGAATTTGGTGGGGAGTGACGCACCAAATGCTTAACATTCTCATTCAGTGCTTAACATTCTCACATATTTCAGTTAGTTGTACCATAATGGTCCTGTAGCTCAGGCCCAGGAATTAACACTTGGTTCCTCTCTTCTTCTTACCTCCTCCGACCTCCAAATATATCCTGGATCTATCCTCATCCTTCTGTTTCCATTCCTACCCCTGTAGGCCAAATGGCCATCATCTCTTACGCAGGTTTCTCATTTAGCCTCCCCAGTAAACTGCTAAAGAAATGAAAAATACTGACTGACAGAATGAGGGAAACAAAAATACAGTGACTAGCTTGAAAAATTAGGCTAAAACTAACAAGATTGAATTTAAATACAAATAAATATAAGCCTCTGCATTTACTTTCCAAAATTCTATAGCAGAAGATACAAAATGTATAAAGGACGTGGGTGATTTATTTGATGCAGGCTCAATTAGGAAAACAATGTGACGTACCAAAAAAAAAAATCCTTATTACTTTAGCTGCATGAAAAAAAATGCACAGTCCAGTACAAAGGGCATAATATAATCCTTTGTGGTCACACACAATGCTTCATTTTGGGTATCAGATTTATATAGATAGAAAGATGATAGATGGATAGATGAGCGAATAGAGAGAGAGAGAGAGAGAGAGATGAACAGATGGACAGACAGATGGATGGAAAGATGGAAAGACAGACAGATCTCTGTAGTTGATAGAGAAGGATTCTGAGTGGAGCTAAATTGGTTTACATGACCAACAGCTAAAAGAACAGAATAGGCTTATCTGGAGAAAAGACTGAGCGTTTAAAAGGCACACCCACACTTGGAACACTTGAAGGCTTTGCCTCTGCCAAGAGGATAAGTCTCCAACAACCTAGCTCAAGAGACAGTGGCAGACTCTGGTTCAAAATAAACCCTCCCATCCTTCAAAGCACACCTGAAAGACCCCCTCCTCAGAGAAGCTTGCCCTGACTAGCCTGTCTAAACAGCCCCAGTGACTCTCCACCACGGTACCCTATTTCATTCCCTTCCTTGAACTTACTGCTGGCTAGAGTCATCCTGGTTTTACTAATAATTAGGTGTATGCCATGGAATCACAAAGTGTCGGACACGACTGAAATGAACTGAACTGAACTAGACTGAGGTGTATGCTACGTCCCAGATTCTAATGCAACATTTTCAGAGCAGGAATTCTGTTTATTCTGTTCACCATAACATTCTGGACCCAGAAAAGTGTTTGGTACATAATAGGAGCTCAGAAAACATTCACAGACTAAAGGGATGAATGAATAAATGAATGCCTTCCTCCCCACAGTAGCTTCCAGCATTTGAAAGGGTCATGAAGAGCTGTTCTCAGGGAGACCTGGTTAAAGCATCCAGAGTGCCTGCTGGAAAGAGGATGCAGAGAGCTGAATTCGTTATCTCCTGAGTCCTGGGGCATTTCCTTCACTCGATATTTTTCATTCTGTGACTTCCTCCATCACTAGAGATTCCTTGGTTATTCCTTAGTCTCAGATTTGTCCCTGGATCAGAACTGACTTGGAGTTCTCAGTAAAAGGAGCTCCTACTGTCCCTCTGCATTTAGCTGGAGTTCCCTGAAGTCCAGAACATTGTGACTTTTGACCTTCTTCATGCTAGGTCATGTGGAGGTGTTAAGAGATCCAGACTCCAGCAGAGACCAAAACGAAGACTCCAGAATGCTGCTCCCATAGCCTGGCACGTTCCTTCTGAAAAGTGAACTGAATCCAATAGGCAGATTTTGTCACCAGTCTTTAGAAGACTGCTTCAGTGTACAGCCATACAGTGCATCAGTGATCTCTGCCTACAGATCCCTGAGTCAGGAAGAGCCCCTGGAGAAATGGCAACCCACTCCAGTATTCTTGCCTAGAGAATTCCATGGACAGAGGAGTCTGGTGGGCTGCAGTCCTTGGGGTCACACAGAGTTGCACACGACTGAGCAATTTCAATTTATTTTCTGCCTACAGACATGAAAACCTACCAAAGGTATATTTTTAAACTAAAAAGCAGGTTGTTAAACAACTAGACTCCAATATAAATAAAGACTTCTTATAAATTAAAAAAATAAGTTAGAAAACAAGGTGCTGAATATCATCTCATTTTTGTTGTAAAATAAAAAAATATATATAAAAAGCCTGGCAGGAAATATACCAAAATATCAACTGTGTGATCACTAGGTAGGGAGAACATGATATCTTTACTGTCTTTTTATAATTAAAAAATTGTAATTATGCAACAGTAATTATTAATTCTTATAATTTAAAAATTATAGTTTAGGCTAAGAAAGTTGCATTTTTGCCAAAGAAAGTTGTTTGATCTTAGGCTTGAAAGAAATAGGGAAGCCAGGGGCAGTAGTACAGAGTCTGCAGTAAACTCTTTTCCTGTTTTTTCTCCCTGAAGACTCATAACCATCCCATGCAGTCCTAGCCTCATTTTACAGCTTGGGAAACTGAGACTCAAGAAAGGTTAGTAATTGGATGAAGTCACATTATTTGGTAGAGATGATTTAACCCAGCTCTGCTTAATTCTGCACTGGTGCTTCTACAGTTAAAATACCCCTCTCTCTCTCTAAACTGGCGAGGCTGAGGCTGGAGCAGAAGCAATAATCCTCGGCTTTTGGTGGACTTAACATACAGTGAGTTTTTGCAAAGTTTTAGGTTTCTCTGTCCAGGATCAACTCTGTTACTAATGGAATGGTGCATGGCATCGCTGACACCACCTGGGAGCTTATTAGAAATGACACATATCAGGACTAGCTGAGATCTACTGAATCGGAATCTGCATCTGCATTTGAACAAGATGCCCGGGTGATTCACCTGCACGTTACAGTGGGAGAAGCGTGTCTCTAAAAATGCCTCTCAGTCCCACTCCCTGACCTGGTTGCTAGGGAAACCACCGTCCCCAGCCTCTGCTTCCATTGTCCAATCTCTCTCACCAAAGCAAAGTCCTCTCTCAGACACTCACAGAAGCCTTGGGGCCCAAGAGGGGAGAAACTATTTCCAAAGGCACTTTACGAATCAAAACAATGCCTGGCACTTCATGGTTTTTATGCGCAAGCCTCAAAGAGAGCTGGACCTGGTCCCTGTATGACAGCAGGAGCTGTGGGGTGTGGGTACCTGTTTAACAAGCTTGGGGCGGAGACCTGATTCGTAGCACTTGCCAATTTCCCATTTTCAGTACTCCCACCAGAGCCAGTTCCAAGGCACTGAGGCAATGTCACTGAACGTGGAGCTGGGAAGGGATGCATGCAATTGGCTCACGCAAGCAGGCACTGGCTCCAGCATACCACTCAGCCTGAACCGAATTTTTCTGAGTCAAGATCCTTCACATAAGAAGGAAGCCACAGGATTATTTCGGCTAATGAGGACATGATGTTTTATTGTTGGCTTCTACCACCATTTAAATTTATCCATCTCTAATTAGTTTTGGAAAACAGAAAATGACTCGCCAAATATACTCTGCAAACAGTCTGTCAGACCATAAAATTGTCTGTGCTGGCTGCTCTCTCAGCAAACAGAGGGAGTCTTGAGTTTGCAACAGAGAAGGATTGGGAAGCCCGGGCTCAGTATCATGAATAAAACATTTTCAGTAGCTTCTAGGTGAGAGGAGAAAGGGGTTCAGGCAAAGCCTACATCATATATTTTCCCTAACTCTTCAGTATCTACTCTTGTCATTCATTTCTCAATAAAGACAAGGTATAGCAGCCGTGTAGTTTCCGAGTTAGGAAGATAGAAAGTTAGACATCTAAGGAGAAGTTGAGAAGAAGAAATCTAAGGAGAAGATCTGGGTTGACAGAGGAGAGGTAAGAATAGCATGGCTGATGGAAAACTGAGAACAAACATATAACAGAAGGAAATAAGAGCTATTTGAAAAACACTGAGTAGGTCTGTTTGACTAGAGGGAGAATGTTGTTAACTATTGTCATCATGATTAGCCCCTATTTCCTGAGCCCTCGACCACGTGCCGGGCTCCATGCTAGAATTTTAAGTCAATTATTTCACTGACTCATCACAGAAATCCTGTATCACCACTGTCACCATCATTATCATTACCATCATCCTCACCTCCATTTTACAGAGCAGGAAATTGCAGTTTAAAGAGTTTAAGATATTTGCTCAAAGTCATACATCTAGTCGGAGAAGGCAATGGCACCCCCACTCCAGTACTCTTGCCTGGAAAATCCCATGGACGGAGGAGCCTGGTGGGCTGCAGTCCATGGGGTCATGAAGAGTCGGACACAACTGAGCGACTTCACTTTCACTTTTCACTTTCACGCATTGGAGAAGGAAATGGCAACCCACTCCAGTGTTCTTGCCTAGAGAATCTCATGGACAAGCAGAGCCTGGTAGGCTGCCGTCTATGGGGTCGCACAGAGTCGGACACAACTGAAGCGACTTAGCAGCAGCAGCAGCATACAGCTAGTAAGAAAGGGGAGGAGGCAGAACTCCATCCCAGGTCTATCAGATGCTGAAGCCCATGCTATAAGCAGTGCCATTTATCATCTCTAAATATGTGTGAGTGGTGGGGGTCAGGGGTGGAAAGGAGATGTCTCTTTCAGGAAAAGGGTCCATGAAACCTCTCTGAGCAGGCAGAGAGAGAGAAGAAATGGAAAGGGACTGCTGACACCCCTCTTAGGTCCTGAGGGCCGAGAGTAAGAGCCTAAGAGCTAGCAGCCTCACCTACCCCATCTACACAGCTCAGACTACTCCTGAATGCCATGCATTTTCAGAGAAACACTGACAAATCAATGCATAAGAAGGGGAGTGACTAGAGGGTGGGAAGATTCAAATGCTACCCTTGTCAGAAAGGAATCAGGCCAGGGAGGATGAGGCTTAATCCAAGAAACACATTTTTTCAGACATTGCTGGCCAATCACAAAACCTAGTACCTCTTCCAGGACACACAGCTAGATCACATTTTTCAGCCATCTTTGCTGTTCAGTGTGCCCATGGACTGAGTTCTAGCCAGTGGAATCTGGGTGTAAATGATGTAACATCCCTCCAGGCTTGGTCCCTAAAAATCTCCCACATGCCATTCTTCATGCTCTTTCTCCTTCCATGGTGAATGCAGAAGCCAACTGTTGAAGACAGCAAAGCCACAAAGTGAAAGGAGTCTGGTCTCTGAATTATTACTTGGAGGTGAGCCTCCCACCAATCAAAAACACTGAATTAAATCCTGTGTGAGCAATAAATAAATTTTTATTTATTAACATTTTTAAAAGACACCCTGCCAAAGCAACTGGAGAATACTCAGAGGTGGAAAGTGATCATGATATTTAACTTTCAAACATCTAGTGAGCCACCATAAGTTAAAAGATTTCTTTGATGTTACTCCAAGTTAGGGAACTAATACCAGGAGTAGTATCTGAAAGAAGATTGATCATAACCCAGTATAAGGAAAACAATCCCTAAGAATCAGGAGGGTGTCCACAGCTCTGGCTCCTGCCCGCTCTCCAGGGTCATGTCTCATCACTCTTCCCTTGGCTACCCCCCTTTCTTCTGATACATGAGCACCCTGAGCTCTTTCTTGCATCTGGGCCAGTATGTATGCACATTCTTCGGCCTCAAACACTCTTCCTAACTCCCCACAGGCCTTATTCATAGATTCATTTAACAACTATGTATTGTTGCATGCCCACTTCACATCAGGTACTGTTCTGGGTGCTTAGAATACAGAAGCATTCCAAGCAAAACAAGTATTCCAAGCAAAACAGACAAAAATCACTGCACCTGTGGAACTTAAATTCTAACCATAGATCAACATTATAAGCAATGAACATAATAAATGAATAAGTGATCTAGCATGTTAGGGGATAGGTTCTCTGGAATAAAAATAGAGAGGTTCAGCAAGGAAAGGAGAATTGGGGGTTCTGGGCAAGAGGGGACGATGGTAAGACAAGCTACCATTTTAAGTACAATGGACATGGTAATGGCAGGCCTCGTGATGATGGACATGGTGGATAAGGGGATGGCAGGCCTCATTGAGAAGTTGGATACTTGAGCCAAAATTTGAGGGAGGTGAGGAAATTTAGAGAATATTGGCGGGGGAGAGAGAGTGTTTTAGGAGAAGGAACAGCTAGAGCAGAGACCCTGAGTGGGAACATCCCTGTGTGTTCAAAGAATAGCAACAGGGCCAGTGCAGCTGGAGTCAACCGAGCAAGAGGTGATATGGTGAGAGTGGAGATGAAAGAGGCAATAGGGACACCTCAGGCTTCAGGTTCCATATCACTTCCCTCCAGGAGCCCTCTGTGAACCCCCAAATCTTAACTATATTTGCACCCCTCAATTCCATGATTTTCTCTCACAGTACATTTGTCTTTTATGATATTGTATTCATTTGCTAGGCTGCCACAGACCAAGAGGCCTAAAGGACAGAAATTTATCATCTCACAGTTGTGCAAAAGGAGGGACGAGGTCTGGGCACAAGCTCTGAAAGAATGGCATAGCCTGCGGACACAACATAAACTGCTTAAAACCAAATGGGTCCAAGATGGCAGACAGGCCAATTTCCACTAGACTTTGGGCCTCAGTATAGGCTCACTGTAATACATCAGCAAGCTAAATGACATGCCTACAGGTGCCATGACAGTTTCAAGGCCAACCATAAAGGTCAAAATGTTAGCAGTGGCCCAGTTCCTGGAAATCCCAACCCCTTCCACAAAATAGCTAGAAAAATCCTCCCACTCATTAGCCTATGAAATTACTTACCCCATAAGAACCAACAACCCTGTATACCCTGGTGTCATTCACACTTCCTCATCTCACAAAGTGTGAAATGGCCCACACTTTGTCTGTAGAGCATGATTCATTAAGTTCTGAGACCTAATGTGATCTCAGTTAAAAGGTTATGGGTTCAAGTCCCAGTCTGGGTTTTGGCTAGGTACAAGTACCAATCTGAGTTAAATGATTTCAGCACCAAGGTGGAAGCAGGGTTCATTCCCTCTGAAACAGAGAGGGGAGCATCTCTTCCAGGCCTCTCTCCTTGGCTTGTAGATGACCATCTTCTCCTTATCTCTTCACACTCTCTTCAATCTATTCATATCTCAATGTCCAGATTTGCCTTTTTATAAGGACACCGCTCATGCCAAATTAGGGCCCACACTAATGATCTCATTTTAACTTGATTATCTCTGTGAAGAGCCTGTCTTCCAATAAGGTCACATTCTAAGGTACTAGGGATTAGAATTTCAACATAAGCATTTTGGAGAAGACAATTCAACCCCAGACAGACCATGTAAGTTGTAATTATGTCAGGCGAGTGTAATCTCCTCGGTTCTGTCTCATCACAACAAAGATTTGAAGCAATGGACATTAAAGCCCTCAGCTCATCACAGTTCTTGGACAGACTGTGTTATAGCTGTTGGGTCTCGAACAGACCTGTTATAGCTCTTAGACAGATCAGTGTTACAACTCCGTGTTACAGCTCAGTTTTAGTTAGAAAATAGCAGGAAAATACATCCTCAAGACATGAGGGCTCCTGCTGCTGCTAAGTTGCTTCAGTTGTGTCCGTCTCTATGTGCGACCCCATAGACAGCAGCCCACCAGGCTCCCCCATCCCTGGGATTCTCCAGGCAAAAACTCTAGAGTGGGTTGCCATTTTCTTCTCCAATGCATGAAAGTGAAAAGTGAAAGTGAAGTCGCTCAGTTGTGTCTGACTTAGCGACCCCATGGACCACAGTTTACCAGGCTTCCTCCGTCCATGGGATTTTCCAGGCAAGAGTACTGGAGTGGGGTGCCATCACCTTCTCTGGGCATGAGGGCATGCCGACACAAAGCCGCGAAGAGCAGAGGGAGCCCCGGCCCTTTGCCTCCTCCTTTCTTGTTTTCTCCTCCCTCTGGGCCTGCCCTATGTAAACTGGGCTAGACAGGATTGTTCTACCTGAGGTCCTCACTCTGGTCCTCAGACCCTCCTTTGACCTTCCTTTGTTCTGTTTTCCCAGGCTTTTCCCTTCCTTATCTTTTAGCCACCACCATTTTGGACTCCTGTTTCCTATTCTAACTACCTAACATATCCATGCGTTTAATTCTTTTGGGTCTATAACCCCTACTTTGCTGTAGGTGCTGCCAGGGCAGGATCTAGTCAATTTTAGTCATCTCACTGCACCCAGCACTTAGCTCACGGCCTGTCAGGTATTCAGTTGCTAGTTGGTGCTTAATTAATATTTGTTGATCAACTGAACGGCTGTTGGAATGAGTTGCCTCCAGAGGCAGTGGTTGTCTGACCCTGGAGCTGTTGGGACCAGGATTTGGTGGTCAAGTGGTGGTGGTTCAGCCAGCACAGGGCGAGGGGAGACACAGTAAACTTGAAAATCCTTTTCCACCCTGAAAGTCTATAATTCCCTGGCATTCCTGTAACAAAGCCCTAAGTTCATTTTGTTCTGCTGCAAACAGATTGAACAACCTCCTCGTGTCCTTCAGTTCTGCAGAGCTCTTTCTTTCCATTTAAAATCCTCCTCCCTCAGGGCTGCCTCTCAGGGCTGTGCTGTGTTCTGTTGACAAATTAGAAACCCTATTGAGTTTCCAGCTTGATACTGCCCTGTTGGCCGTTTGAAAGAACTACCAGGTAATAATTCCTGTAGCTTTAATGAAGCCAGGTTTACTCAACCCTCTTCTCTCCCCCACCCCCTTGCAATCTCCCTAACACAGCCAGTTGACTATGAAAGGACACTGCATAGTAAGTATAAATCTCTGGACAGAGACCAATAAAGCATCCAAAGTTTCATTTGGAGAAATGCGCAGCAGAACGGCAAAGAGAGCTAAAGTGTGTTGTAGACTTTGCCTCCACTAGCTGTTCAGATGCTGATTTATGGTGGAATTTCAGGGATGTGATTTAACCTCTCTGGTTGCCTCATCTATAAATTGAAGATAACACTAATGGGGTTTGCATCATAACAAAGGGATAGCAACACACTATGAGGGCTTACAAGCATTATTCTAATGTGAAATGTTTTATTAGAATCTAATGATACAGATATCTTATCATCACCTGAAAGCCCTGTAAATCCTGGTTCCTGACTCTCCCTTCTCCAGCTAGTTATGTATTAGTTCCTTAAACACACAACTCCTTTCCTGACCTGGGACCTCTCTCCTCCAGGAATATTTTCCTTCCCAACATTTACCATTTGTGGATGCTTCTTTCCCCTTAGTTCTCAGTTGAGACCTTGCTTTCGAAGAGAAACTCTTTTGTTCTCAATCCTGCCTATAGTGGATGTCCCTTCCCTACTCACTCACTATTAAGCTCAATCTCATTGCTATCTGATTTCCCTATAGCATTGGCATTGGCCACCTGACATGAAGAGCTAAGCTGACTCATTGGTAAAGACCCTGATGCTGGGAAAGACAAGGCAAAAGAAGGGGGAAGCATAAGATGAGATGGTTAGATGTGAACTGGAGCAAACTCGGGGAGATAGTGGAGGACAGAGGAGTCTGGTGTGCTACAGTCCATGGAACACGACTTAGCAATTGAACATTTCATTCACCCTAGTCACTTGCTTGTCTCTTTCACCAGATCAAAGGACCATGCCTCCCTCATTCACGAACCCCACTACTCAAGTGGTTCAATAAATATTTGTTGAGCGCATGAACAGATTCATTTCTAACAGTGGACAACTGAAAACAACACAGGAAGGGTGAGGGTAAGGAACTCCAGGTATGTGCATGAGTTAGAAAGAACCTAGTCTTCCTTCTGAGTCTCTCCTTTACTCTCACAACACTTGTGACACCAGATGTGTGGAGTTTTCCCCACCAAGCCATTGTCGATGGCACCAGCTGGATGACCCTATAATTGAACACGATTCAGACACTATCTTCCTGAAGATGGCATCAGATCCCACAGGTTAAGGGCTCGGCGCCATGAGACTACCCCCTACCTCAGATGCCAGTGGCAAGAAGCAGGTCCCCAGGCTACCCACAACTTCTGTCCAACCTGGCTACAAATCAGAGATTCTCATGACCTCTTCCCCTTTGGATTCAGTTATTTGCTAAAGCAGATCTCAGAAGTGAGGGAAACACTCACTGACATTTACCAGCTTATTAAGTAAAAAGGATATGATAAATGATATAGATGAACAGCCAGATGAAGAGATACACAGGGAGAGGTCTGCAGGAATTTCTAGCATACGAGCTTCTATTCCCATGGAGGTGGCATGCATCACCCTGAAACTATGTAGGTGCATTCACCCACCTGGCAATTCTCTGAATCCCATACTATTGGAAGTTTGTGAAGGCTGCCTCACGTAGGCATGATCAGTTATTAGAGAGGTGGTGTGTGTGGCTGAAAGTTCTAAGCTTCTAATCATAGGTTTGGTCTTTCTGGTGACCAGCCCCCATCCATGAGCCATCTAGGAGTCCACTCAGAGTTGCGAGCAAAGACACTTCTAACACCCTGGAAATGCCAAGGGATTTAGGAATCCTAGGTCAGGTAAGTGAAAGTGTTAGTTGCTCAATTGTGTCCGACTCTTTGTGACCATATGGACTGTAGTCAGCCAGGCTTCTCTGTCCATGGGATTCTTCAGGCAAAATTCTGGAGTGGGTTGCCATGGCCTGCTCCAGGGGATCATCCTGACCCTGGGATCAAACCTGATCAACTATCAGAACAAAAGATACTCCTAGTGCTCTTAGCACTTAGGAAGTTAGAAGGGTTTCAGAAGTTCTGCATCAGGAATGGGGGACAAAGACCAATGTATATATTTTCTATTGCCTCACAATATACTTAACAAAACTCCCTAGAGCCATTCAAAATCATCACTGAGAAGATTATGTAGTACTGTTTGTTCAGTGATTACAGTTTGTTTTAGATCACAAATCTAGGCACACTGTTGGATGGTCTGCCGATGGGAGGCAAATATTTGCTCACAGGTGTATGTGGAATGAACTTCTTTTTCATACATTTCTAGAGTCAGCCGGGCCATGGTGAAGTGGGGAGAGGGATGTGGCACAACTTTCTGAGCCCCTATAAACTCACCTGTGTAGTTAAGCATCAGGAGTGGGGCTGCACCCCACATACCTGCGAGGAGGTGATACCCCAGAGAGCAGGGGAAAGTCAGAGTGTGGCTACTGAGTAAGAGAGGGAATATCAGTTCCCTGGCCAAGAATGACATCAACAGTTACCACATCAATAAAGACCTCTCCTATCCACAACTTACCTTTCTCTGTTTTTAAGGCCACTGTACCTCCAAAGCCTCATTCAACTCTCGAAACTCCTCTTGTGAGGTCCTTGGCTATCATGCACATATTACAGAAATACACTCAGGCATTTGGAGAGCTTAGTCTCATTCTTACCTTAAAAGTAGGGGTATCTATGGCATAGAATAATGCCTCCGGGAAAGAAAATCTCACCATGAATTTAGTTACCCAGGCTGTGTGAGATGGAATCTCATCACCATACTGGAACCGCTACAGTGATACGAAGGCTAAACTACCGAGGCGCATGAAGTGCCTGATCATAAAGACCAACAGGATGGCTCAAGCGCTCCCAAGCTTTCCTCCCTTGCAACAGAGATGACAGATGACACTTGTGTGTATAATACACCTTCATGTCAACCCTCTGGGTCACACAGTTCCCAGGCACTAACTGGTAAGACTTTCTCACCTGGCCAGGGCAGCGCCTACAATACAACAAAGCCAGATGGTGAAATAACTGAAGTAAATAACTGAAACACTTAAATATTTTCATAGTTATTAGCATGGGAAGCAGTAGCTAAGACACAGCCTGTAGTGAAAACACATGGCTTCAAAGACTGGTTCTAACTCTTTCTAACTATGTGACCTTTAACAAGCTGATCTACCTCTCTGAGCTTCCATTTTTGTAAACTGGGGATAGCAACACCCATCTCACAGAGTCGCAGAAGAACAAATAAGAGAACACATACAAAGTTCTTTGCAACAGACTTGGCGCATAGCATATACTGTGTTAGCTAAGAATGGTAGCAGTAGTACCGCTAAAAACTTGAGAAATCCTCCAAAAATGACCACTCCACACAAAACAAGCTAGTTCTGAGTGACCTTGTTCTAAGAGCTTTACCCTCAAAGAGTTGAGAATTGGACAGTTGGTATAATGAATTTCAGGAAGAAGCTGGATCATTCCATCAGGAATCCTGCCAATTTCTACTGTGTTCCCTCATTGAGAACTAGAACCCCATGGAGGGAGAAGAAGGAGAAACAGTCAGAGAACCCCTAAAGAGATGAGATGATAAATCAGGGGAGAAAACTTGGCATGCCCAACAAAGCAAAACATACCTACAAATCTCTCTGGAAGGTCCCTGAAAGGAAGAAGAGTTTGGCCTTAAAGTACAGGTAAGATTTGGGTGGGAGGGGAGGAGAGAGGCAGGACAGAGCTAGGTACACAAGAAAAGGACAGACACATGGCCAAAGCAGAGAGTTTGTGCCAAAGACCTGTGAACAAGGCCCCCTGCCCTCTTCTCCTTGCCTCTTCCATCCTCCTTTGCCTGTCCCAAAATAACTCAGCCCTTCGGCTAAGCTATCAGGATGTTCTAAGTTGGTTCTGCTTGCAGTGTTTCTCCAGCTAGCTAATTAAACATAGCACATTTAATTGAATCATAGTGAAACCCATAGCTGATGTCTCTACACCCGGAGGGGAAAGGCGGAGTGTGACGGAAACCAACTGTGTTTTACTGGTGCTAGCTAGAATGCTGCCGATGTTTTCAAAGCTCAGCATAAAAGGCATGATATTTGAGGCAATATCATGTACAGATTAGAGTAATCTCCCCAACAAGAGAAGAGAAGATATCCCTTTTATACAACAACAGTTCAGTAAATTTTGTTTAGCTTGCGTAGGATACAGTTAATTACAGTAATTTATCAAAGTGGCATAAGGTGGTATTCACACACACAAAGAGTACTTTCCCACAGTGGAAAATCCTTAGTTTTATAGAAGCTGAAGCTAGTACTAATTGAATTTTCACTTGGGTAGATAAAATCTTTAACAACTCCAGAATAACTAAATGCTCTTTGCTCAGTGATGTGGATCGGGATGATTTACAACACCTTTCACACAATCATGCTAATTTTGCTTTCATATGATTAATTAAAACAATATGTTCATTCTGCCTAAAGTGGAATTAGGGCATCCAAGGAGCTGGCTTCTATAGCCAACTTCCCTACCCAGGAATAGAAGTAGTGTTCACACAGTGTCTTCAAGGAAGTGTCAAGTCCATGGGGCCCTAATGAAGATTTTGTCAAGTCCAAGTTTGCTCTTTGGAGGACAGCAGAGACGAGTCTGATGGGCAGAAAGAGGCTTGTAGAACTTCAGAGCTGAAAAGGACTTTCAAGGCAATCTCGTGAAAAGACCTCACTTCACAGATGAGAAAAGCTTGGAGAGACTAACAAGTTGTCCCCAAATCACAAGGCCCCATTGCTGGTAGAACTGATATCAGTATCCAGCTACGCTGAGGTTTAACCTATTCTCCTGGGGGAAAAAAACACTGGAATGGGAGTCAGCAAACCCAGGTTTAAGACCTGATTACGGACTTCCTGATTACGGTCTTCACTGCAAGCAGAACCAACTTAGAACATCCTGATAGCTTAGCCAAAGGGCTGAGTTATTTTGGGATGGGCAAAGGAGGATGGAAGAGGCCAGGAGAAGAGGGCAGTAGCTAAGAATCTGCCTGCCAGTGCAGGGGACACGAGTTCAATAACCAGTCCAGAAAGATCCCATATGTCTTGGAGCAATTAAGCCCATGCTCTGCAACTTGGACTGCGAGGATATCCAACCAGTCCATTCTAAAGGAGATCAGTCCAGGGTATTCTTTGGAAGGAATGATGGAAAGCTGAAACTCCAGTACTTTGGCCACCTCATGCGAAGAGTTGACTCATTGGAAAAGACTCTGATGCTGGGAGGGATTGGAGGCAGGAGGAGAAGGGGACGACAGAGGATGAGATGGCTGGATGGCATCACCAACTCGATGGACGTGAGTCTGAGTGAACTCCGAGAGATGGTGATGGACAGGGAGGCCTGGCGTGCTGCAATTCATGGGGTCGCAAAGAGTCGGACATGACTGAGCGACTGAACTGACTGCAACAAGAGAAGCCACTGCAGTGAGAGCTGTGTGCCACAGCTAGAGAGTAGCCCCTCCTCGCCACAACTAGAGAAAGCTGAGTGCAGCAACGAAGACCCAGGGCAGCCAAATAAATAGATATGAAAAGACAAAAAAAAAAGACCTGATTCTGCTGCTGACTCTCTGTGAGACCTTGCAAGCAGGGGTCTCTCACCTTCCTCCTCAAGGAACTGGGAAAACAGTAACACTTGCACCATCAATTTCCCCACATAAGAAGCTATGAGACAGATGAAGTTTATTACAGGGGCTCTTCCATTTCTAACCCCAGCTTTCTCCTGAATTTCCCAGACCCCATTGCTTTATTATCCTTTGATCCTTAGACTCTTCAAAAGGGGCTCTCTCTTGTTTTCCCAGCTAGAGAAGCTAAAGACTGGGGGACTTTAGACCAGGCAGCTACTTAGTGGCAAACGCTTAATGGAACCCACCACCACCTCCACCTATGCAGCCTCCTTCCTGTGCCCATTCCCCTAGAATCCTGCCCTCTGCCATGGATGACAGTGAATGGCAACTCTGTTGGGTGACATTCCTAAACGCTGAGGGAGCCCTACTCAGCCTGAAGCTTTGGTTCACCTCGCAAGAGACTCTTCTTAATCAGGACGCCGGTGTTAGACTCCAGTTTTTAAGCAGTGAAAGAAAAGACCTCCAGCACCCTCACTTTACAGATGGGAAAGCTGAGGCCCAAAGGAAAAGAAAGTGCCATTTACTAAGCACCTCTGATATACCAGACATCACTTCAGGGGCTTTCTCAGGTGATCACATTTCATTCAAAGGCAGAAAGAGCGCATGACTTATCCAAGGGCATCCGGCTGCTGAGCAGTTAAGCAAGACTCACTCAGGGCTGCTCTGTTTTCCATGCAAACAGTCTTCAAAACTTTCTCCCTACCTTTTATGGAGCATTTTATGTGTTGAGTATGAACTGTTTTATATGTACTAACCTATTTTATATTATAACCTCTGCAGGTGGCACTACTATCCCTCCTGCTTTAGAGATGAGGAAAGGGAAGCAGAGAAGTGAAGTCACCTGGCTAAACTCACACAGCCAGACTGAGATGTGAATTCAGCCAGTGTGTCTCCAGAGTGCAAAATCGGAACCTCTGCACTCAGCGACCACCTCTAACGCACTGCCTCTCCTTAGACTCCTCTTAGAGCTGCAAGGCCTCTGGTGTTTGGACCACTGCTCTCTATGCAAGCGTAAAATAAAATCAATTAGGAGGTGCCAAGTACAGGCGTCACACGCCTTCAAACTGATAGCACAAAGACTTCAAATGGTCCTTCAAGAGTTCTTGCTTCCCCCAAGGGGTCACTGGTTCTGGCTCCACAGATGCCATTAGCATAATGACAACCCTGCCAGCAGCCTCAGCCCCCGGGTTGCCTGGGTCTGAGTGAGTGGCTGCCTCCCAAGGCCTCCCTTCGGCTTCACGCTCCACTGGAGAGTACAGACAGCCGTGTTCATCTGCCCCGGCAGCCTGGAAACCCACTCAGAAGCTGCATGCCCCCACCCTGAGGGCAGTCCACGGGAAGACTCGTGGGTTTCTCCAAGTTGGCCTGACATTCAAAAGCATGGAAAGCAAAAATAAAAAACATGGATGACATGGGATAGTACAGCAGGAAAAATTGGGGTTTTATACAGATGAAAGCAATTCATTTAGTGCTCACTTCGGCAGCACATATTCTAACATTGGAAGGATACAGAGAAGATGAGCATGGGCCCCTGCCCACATGCAAATTTATAAAGTAGTCCATATTTTTAAGAACCTACTATATAGCACAGGAAACTCTACTCAATATTCTGTGATAAACTATATGAGAAAGGAATCTAAAAAGAGTGAATATACATATATGTATTATATAATAAAATCACTCTGCTGTACACCTGAAGCCAACACAACATTGTAAATCAAGTATACTCCAATTAAAAATTTTTAATTCATTCTTTCAAGGTTCTTATTATCACAATTTCTCACCTTCCCAAACTCAATCAATACCTCTAAGCAAAGGTTCTACAATTACTGTTGTTGCTACTCAGCCCCTAAGTCGTATCCGACTCTTTGTGACCCCATGGACTGCAGCACACCAGGCTTCTCTGTCCTCCACTGTCTCCTGAAATTTGCTGTAATTCATGAACATTGTGTCCGTGATGCTATTTCATCTCATCCCTCTGCCTCCCCTTTTGCCTTCAATGTTTCCTAGCAACAGGGTCTTTTCCAATAAGTTGGCTCAGCTCTTTGCATCAGGTGGCCAATGTCAATGCTACAGAGAAACAGATAAGATTGAGAGTGAGCTTAGCACTGAGCGAGTAGAGGAGGGACATTCATGTAGGCAGGATGTATTGGCTGGAGCATCTGGAGGCACGTAGGTGGTGCCAGCCCCAGACTATCCAGGATCCCAGAGCTCAAATAGTATTAGAGTCCATCCATGTTCAACACTGGACTTCATCTTGGCTTCAGTCTATGATCTATCCTCCTAATCTCCTTGGGGACATTGTTTCTGGGATCAGTTCCTACAGCCTATGACACATGAGACAAGATGGTCAACTCCTCTACCTCCATCTTCAATTCAAAAATTCCAAGCAAGTTACATGCCTTTTCCAGTGGCCAGGGAAGTAGGATCTATTGTTGGCTATCCCATCAGAACCACATTGGATTTTACAAAAACAAAAGGATGCATTGTGGTAGAACACCCCATATTTATATGGGAACCAGTGTTTTATGACAAAATTCCTTTAAAGAGTGTACATTACCTGTCTACCTAGGTAGAGCAATAATATTCAATATATACACATGCTATTCAAGAAGCAATAGAAATGAACCATAAGTTGTATATACTAAGCAGAAATTAAATTTATATTTTCTTCTATCCTCCACAGTGCCCAGCACAGATTAGTCACTCTAAGAAGGATCTGTGAAGTGACTAATAGCTTAGCTCTGGAATCAAATTATGTCACTGTGTTAGTTAGGATTATGCTTTAGTTTTCCTGATAGTTCAGTTGGTAAAGAATCCACCTGCAATGCAGGAAACCCCAGTTCAATTCCTGGGTCAGGAAGATCCACTGAAGAAGGGATAGATTATCCACTCCAGTATTCTTGGGTTTCCCTTGTGGCTCTGCTGGTAAAAATCCGCCTGCAATGTGGGAGACCTGGGTTCGATCCCTGAGTTAGAAAGATTCCCTGGAGAAGGGAAAGATTACCCACTCCAGTATTCTGGCTTGGAGAAGTCCATGGATTGTATAGTCCATGGGGTCCCAAAGAGTTGGACACAACTGAGTGACTTTCACTTTCAGTTTTCAGTTTTAAAAAATAACCACCAAAACTCAGTGACTTAGTGCAGATCTAAGTCTTGCTCACACAAAGTCCATCACAGTACAGGTGACTGTTCAAGGCAACTGTCCTCAGAAGAAGAAACTCAGAGACTTCACCATCTTGCAGTGTACCATCGGTAACACAGGGCCCCTCGGTCAACATGCAGAAGAGATTTCATGGGGGAGAGGCAACGTGGGGGGTGTCTCATACTGACAATTAAGTCCTCCACTCCACAAGGGACCCATATCATTCTGCTCACAGCACATTGTCTAGACCAAGTTACCAGCCCCCACCTACTGCAAAAAAATTGGAGAATATCATCTTTCATACTCCTGGAAGGAGAGGAAAACCAGGTGTGAGCTCTATTAATGGTTGTCTCCATCGAAATCAGTTAAGATTACATTCTATAAAAATTATATCCCAATTTTTAAATTTAAGAAGCTCCAAAGAGAAGAGAGTAGACTAAAGCCTATTAACATGGCTTTTCTACTACTCCATCACTGAGCTCCATTCCCCACATTTCTGACTAAACCCATATTACAGCCCAGCAGAGACTAATTCCATTTGAAAGTTCAAAGTTTATTTATTTTGCACGCTCCACTATTAGACAGAAATGACCTTCAAAATCCAATTGAGCATACAATCTTACTAGAGGCAATTGACAGTTCTTTGCAAAAGCCTTTAAAAAAAAATATGCCTACTCTTTGACCCTGTAATTCCACTTCTGTGATTTAACCTGAGGAAATAAGCATGGATATGCACACAGATTTAGCTACAAGGATGTCCCTTGCAGCCTATTTTAAACAGGGAAAAAGAAGAATTAACCTAAATGCCAGCACGAGTGTTGTTTAAATTAAAGTATGTCCTCACGCCAGACTACTATGTATCCATTAATAATCACACTGTGAATGTGTGCTCATTAATGTGAAAAGAGGTTAGTGCTACATTAAATGGGGTAGGGGGAGTAGGTTATCAAATGGTATGTACACTGCATATGTCTGGGAAATATTCTAGAAGAAAATATATCAAGGAATTAATAATGCTTGCTTCTGTGTGGGTGAGATTATAGGTGTTTTTATTTTCTCTTTTTGGCTAGACTATTATTTTATGCTATTATGAGTACTGCCATTGAAGTAAGAAAAAACAAGGTAGTTAAATTATAAATAAATAATATCCTTGAGCTTATCACACAGTCACTGCTCATAATGGGGCTTTTATCTTAGAAATTGACTGCAGGCGATTAGGTTCTTTTAGTCTTTACTGTTCACAGTATCAATGACAATAAGAGCAGGGCAATTGCTAGGAGATAGCACTTCCCCGTTTATAAGACCTTTCAAATTCAGAAGGCTCCGACAACTGTATAGGAAGGTAGGAAAGGCCCTGCTATCCCACTTTACAGCTAAGGCTCACGGCTTATGGCTTATCTGCATAAGCATGGAGGCCACACAAGAATCCAGGCCACTTCCAGGCCATGGCACTATCCCAATCCCGGAAACATCACTGTGTTCCAGAAGTGCTGCTCACATAGAATATAAATGAAAAGTGCCCCCTGGAGGTGTGGAGTGTCCCGTCCTGCTCAGACCCCTACCAGAGAGCTGTGCGTGCTCCTATGCTAATGAGGCACAGTGGGTTACAGGTAAAGAAGTAACTTAGTGTTCAACAGGTATTTATTGAGCACCCCTATAAGTCAGTGCTGTGGGTACACTTGAAACTAAGTTTGGCCTTTATCCTTTAGGCAATGAGAAGACATTTGAGGGTCCTAAACAGTAGAATTGGAGAAGGCAATGGCACCCCACTCCAGTACTCTTGCCTGGGAAATCCCATGGATGGAGGAGCCTCGTAGGCTACAGTCTATGGGGTCACTAAGAGTAGGACACGACTGAGTGACTTCACTTTCACTTTTCACTTTCTTGCATTGGAGAAGGAAATGGCAACCCACTCCAGTGTTCTTGCCTGGAGAATCCCAGGGACAGAGGAGCCTGGTGGGCTTCCGTCTATGGGGTCGCACAGAGTCAGACACAACTGACGCGACTTAGCAGCAGCAGCAAATAGTAGAATCATATAAGCAAAGCTGTGTTTTAGAAAGAACATTCTGATAGAAATGAGTCAGCAAAAGTCAGCAAGACCATAGAGACAGTTAGGAGGCTGCGGCAATCATCTGGACAGGAGGAAATAAATGCCTAAACTAAGGCAGAGGTATCTGAGTGACAGATAGCATCAACATCATCACTATTTTGGTAAGATTAGTAGGCGCTACTGTTTACTGAGTTCCTGTCATGTGTCATATGCTTGCTAGTGATTTACATAGCGAACCCATTCAACCTTCAAACTAACAGTAAGCATTATTATTATCCTTTCTCTGAGGTAAGGGTTCAGAAGAGTTAGGTCACCTGCCCAAGGTCACACAGCTGGTATGTGGCAACGATCCCAACTTGGGTCCATGTAAGCTGAAAGCTCATCCTCTGAGCCATTGTGCTAAAATGAGTAAAAGCAGGTGGATGGCACAATGGATGATAATGATGAAAAGGGAATCATGAGTTCATTTCCAAAACATGGAATGCCACAGAATGTCCAGATGGATGAATCCAGGCGACATGCAGAAAGGCTAAGACTGAGGCTGAAGCTTTGGAGGCCATTGGTGTGTAGGTGAAACCAGGTGCCCTAGGAAAATAAACAGCTCATGGGGAGAGTCCACAGAGCCTGTTGCCCCAAATGGAAGCCTGGGAACCGCAAACTTTAAAGGCCAAGAAAGCTTCTTTGAAAAAGCAAAACACAATCAAGGCAGGAGCAAAATCAGGAAAGAATAGCACCAAGGAAACGATGAGTGAAATGGTTCCAAAAATCATACTAAGCCCACACTAGACTTAGTGGTATCAAATGTTACATTCCCAGCAATAGGGACTGATAGTTTTGAGCACTGATTCAATGGTACTAATCTGAGTGCTTTATGTATATTAGCTCATTTAATCTTAACCACCTTTCCATAGGTAGACATTATCCCCACTAGCAAATAAGAAAACTGTCCTGTCCCAGGTCCTACGGCTTACATGCAATGGAGCAGAGATTCAAAGCCAGGCAGTATAACTCTACAGACAAAACCCAAGGCCTCTAGACTGTGTGGCTGTAGAGCTGGCATTCGTGGTCTCTACACTATCTTGTCTTCCTCAGTAATGTCTAACATTTTTGAACACTCAGTACATGCCAGGCACTGTTCTATATACTAACTCAAACTTATTACAATAACCTTATTAAGTGGGTGCTGTTATTACCCCTATTGTATATATGGGAAACTGGAACCACAGAGCAGCTTCCCAGAATCACAGTGGGTAGAACCATAAAGGTATAGTAGACCCATCCATCAGGAAATTAAAGAATTATCAATCAGCACGTGGTAGGTGAAGGCAAGTTGGCAGGAGTCCTAACCACAGTGAAATGTAGAAATGAAAAGTCAGAGTCCAGCGGGAACTGAAAAATCATGAAACTTCAGCACTTGAAGAGGCCTGGGATGCCTGTTAATGCAATTCACCAAGTGCCAGGCACAGGGTCAGATTGCACTCCTGGCCCCTGTGCTTGTGTGATCCACAGGACTCTTTTCATCCAATGAGCAGGGAAAAGACGGGACACATGTCACTTGAGGCCAGTTGATTGCCAGAGTACGCTGTGCCTCTGCCACAGCATCTGCAGCAATAGTAATGGTGGCTGCTCCATCAACCGAGGTCCACAGGAGGGGGACGTCGAGACAGCCTCACGTACTGCAGAGAGGACGTGTGGCATGAGAAATAAACTTGGCTGATACCAAGCCTTAAATGACCTAGGCGGGGAAACAGAGGGCCCAAAAGGACAGAGACTTGCCCAGCGTCACAAAGCTGGATACCTAGAGGCACTGGGGGCAAGAACCCACATTCAGCGTTCCATCCAGTTATCTCTCCTCTTTACATCCCAGAGTATCTTGCTGCATCTTGTTAAGTCACTGCTCCTTCTAACCCAAAGCATATTCAGCTCTGTAAATTAATGCAAAGGCTACATTTTACTATTCATTGCCTAATTTTTACAAACTGTCTCCTAGTACAACACATTCAAAGCTCAGTTTTTTCCAAAAGGTATAAGGAGAAGGCATGGGGGTGGGAGGGTTGGATGGCAGAGTAGGGAAACCCTGCTCTATTATTTATAGAATCAAGGCTAATTTAATTAAGTTTTGACACAAAGTGCTCAATTTCGCAGACAGTTGCCACCCGTTCTTCCTGCAGTCTGGATCTCCTCATGGTAACTGACTTCACTCCATCTTCCTCTTTGATGTATGAGGCTATAAAACAGGGAGTGAGCAAGTCACCTTCGAAGAGGCCTTTTGTCATTGCAATAACTAGAAGTAATTTATGTGCACCTGGAATTTAAGTTCTCTGCCTCTGACTAGGCAACAGACTGAAATCACAATTTGGATGCTGGCAGCCAATCAGAAGGTCAAAGTGATTCTGAAAGGTATCAGTCTTCTAAAATCTAGGATAAGGAAATACCAAGATCAGAGAAGGCAATGGCAACCCACTCCAGTGTTCTTGCCTGGAGAATCCCAGGGACGGGGGAGCCTGTTGGGCTGCCATCTATGTGGGGTCGCTAAGAGTTGGACACGACTGAGCGACTTCACTTTCACTTTTCACTTTCATGCCTTGGAGAGGAAATGGCAACCCACTCCAGTGTTCTTGCCTGGAGAATCCCAGGGACGGGGGAGCCTGGTGGGCTGCCATCTATGGGGTCGCACAGAGTCGGACACGTCTGCAGTGACTTAGCAGCAGGGGCAGCATGCTCAGCAATTAGACCATCAGCAAAGATTTTAGATTCAGGCTGCCTCTTGTGTATTTGGGATTCACTTCACCTTGCAGCTATCCTGTGACATCTTCCCCATCATGACCACCATCCAAGTCCCTCCTATCCTCCATGACCATGTTTAAGTCCTGCCTCTTCCAGGAAGCCCTCTCTGACTACCCAAGCCCATGATATATATTTTATGCTATAATTTTACAGTTCTTTGGGCACTTGTCACATTCTCCCTTGGTGCATGCTTTTTATGTTTGCATGTCTAGATTCTGTGGATCATGTTTCTATAGAAATAAGTTTCAACTCATGTGCCAACTCTGATCAATTAGTGGCTGCCTAGAGTGAGGACTCCGAGGTTCCATCTGGGCTCAGTGGTTAAGAGTGCAATGATTGATTAACAAGGTCTGCAGTGGGAATGGCCAAGAAAAATGAAAGTGTGGCATGTCTGCCCTCTGTCCTGTAAATAGTGACTTCTTCAAAGATAGGGTCCATAAACTGCATTTATTTATATTCCCAGGAACATTTGCACAGGCACACAATGCATGGTCAAAACTTATTTGATGAATAAATGTTTCCCCATTTTAATAATGAGCTTACTCTAATGCATTAATCGTGTAAGTTCTAATTATGGTTTTATGAAATAGCCCTTAACACACATAAGTAGATTTAACTCCCATCAGAAATCTTTCCAAAGCTGGATTTTATATGAAAGATGGCTTTTGACACATCAGCCCCTAAGGTTTCTGAATCTGAAAATACTAATACTTAATAACTCCTAACATCTGTACAGTTATTAATGATTTCAAAGTTCTGTACTTCATTTGATTACCACATGACTTTCATAAGATAGAAGTTTATTCTCATTTACAACTTTGAAATGACTTGTTTAATAGCATAATGATTAGTCAGACCAGAAGTTATAAGCCAATAAATGTTTACCAATTCTCCAAAATTTAAATAAGCCCTTAAAGTCTGGGCCAGTGTTTCCTGTAGTCTTTTCCACTATAGAACATCAGGGTTTTTGTAGGGTCATGACATGTCCTCTTTGTGGTTAGATGAGTCTGAGAGACATTAATAGGTTTCCCCACAGGTGGGACTTCTCAGTGCTTTTAAGACATTGATATACTTGGTGAACTGCAGAGGGCTCTTGACATGAAATACTTCCCATCTACTCCACCTCAGAACCCCTTTGACAAGAAGCACTTGAGCTCCACAAAACCTTCTGGACTCATCAAAATACTATCCTTCCTCTTTATCTAAAATTACCAGCAAGAGCACTAAAAGGATAGCAAACTAGTGAAAAGTGCTTCCACACTAACTGGCTGTGACCTTGAATGGGTCACTGAATTCCCAGCCTCGCTTGCCCACCAGGAACACACAGATTCTAACAGGGCCTAACTCTGAGGGTTGTCCTGAGGACTGAATGAGGCAAGGCAGGCAAAGTGCCTAGATCATGTAAGCATTCGATCAATGTTAACTGATTTTTATTGCCAAAGAGGCAGAAGGTCAGAACAGAATCTATTTAAAAACAGAACAAAACACCGAAGGTTGGGCTCCTTGGGAGGCAGCCTCCAGGATGGAATTTAGCCTGCAGGAGGCTTGTAGAGGAGTGTTCCTGAAGTCTATGTCAGAGGAAGGGAAAGGAAGAAAGAAGGGAAAAAGTTGAGCTGTGAGGCAGCCCAATGAAAGCAAGCCCCAAAGGGAAAGACCTAGAGATGAACTGACCCTTCAGAATTGTCCCCAGTTGAACTGGAGAAAGTCAGGCATGAATCTGTCATTGGATGTGGGTCACCCAAGGAAGACCTCAGATAAGGCAGCTCAGGATACCAGCACTCCCAGCAACCCCAAGGCAAGTTCTCCAGCAGAGGGGTATCTGACCAGTGCACATAGAGTTTTGCATGCACACACACACAAAACACACACACACACACACAAAACAAAGCAAACGTTTCCTGACCCTCTGGGAAGGAAAAAGGGCACTCTGCAGACATCAACCAAATCTAGTCATTTATTTGTTCATCATTTATTAATGCCTACCATATGCTAGGCCTCGGGGCTAGGGGTTATGAATCAGGTACTGATTCTATAGCAATTATAATAATATTGTCTTCTCTTGACTTTTTAAAGCATGAAAATAAAGATGGGGAAACAGAGTCGGTAGAGATATCAAATCACTTGAAGCCAGGATATATTCTCAGGTGATCAGTCACCTGTCAGCCCAGTATGAAAAGGTGTTAATTTGAATGAAGAAAGGGACACAGCAATTTTTTTCCCCACAGCAATACATCAAGTTGTTCTCCCAGTGATTTCGCAAGCTTGGCAAACTCTGTGTGCTGCACGAAATTGAATTTCCAGGTTGGGGAAGCCTAGGCAGGCTCAAGATGCGTGCGGATTTATGACTTCAGGCACTTCAAATGCCTCCCACCATATTGGTTGTGACCTTCTCCCCTCTGCTCATGGCCCCAAGTTAACCACAGCCTGGGACAGAGCAAAGGTTAAAGGCACACCAGTCAAACAAAAGCAGCCCCAGAGAGACAGACCTCTGCCCGGCGGAGGGAGAGACAGCAAAGCCTTTCCTGTCCCCGGAAGCCTTGGCTGTGTTCCTCTCCGCCCTGGAGCAGCTTCAGTTCTCAGGGTCTATCCACCCTCCCTACCCACCCTCCCATCCTCCAGGGACCCCTCCCATCCTCTACATCTTGTCACCTGCCTCCCTAGCAGCCCCTCAAGCATTGTTCTTCTCTAGCAAAAGACAGCTCTTGTCTTTCCCACTGACCTTCTCACCTGTTTATGTTGTGTCTTCTCAAGAAGCCAGTCAGCTCCCCTGAAACTAATATTTCACATTTGTGTAGGATGTCGTAATTTATGACACACTCTGGGCCTCCCAACCAGCTGAGCGGCAGACACTGTAGAAATGATGACTCCCACTCTGGAGATGAGGGCATGGAGGCCCAGAGAGGCAAAGTTACTTGCCCAAAGTCACAAAGCAGAACAGTGAAACCCAAAGCAGCCCCTCTGTGTCTCAAAGTAGCCGCACCCACTGCCTCCTCAGCCCCAGGGACCAGGCCATGTGTTGGCAGTGTGCCTCACACTCGGTAGGACAAGTGATCCAAGTCACAGATTTGGGGGAACCACCTGGGAATCCACAGGAAGGAAGGGATGGCCAACCCCGCAGAGGAGGCCCACGCATACACTTCTGCACAAACATATGATCCAACTTGAGCATACCTGCAGAAGCTAAAGGTGGTTGTTTTCCAAGACAAAAGCAACTAAAATTTTGAACTAAAACAATATAGATTCTTTTTTTCTAACTTCGCTGGCCCAAGTGAACTTAGGAAATCCATGGGCCTCTGAGCCTAAATATTTTTTCTTGTCAGTTTAAAGTTTAAAGTTCTTGTTTTAAGATGTTCCCAGGCACCCATTTAAGAACAAGCCCTTGGCAAGTATTCATTCTCTCTTTCACCCAGCAGATAATCACTGAGAACCTACAGTGGACCAGGAGCTGCGCTAAGTTCTAAGGATTCAGTCAAGGACCAGGCAGTCAAATTCCTGCTCTCACGAGGTCTCACAGGCTGGCAGAATATTATGGTTATTAAACAAGCAAGTACAATGCAGAATTTAGAAATATTGCAACCTTTTGTAACCCTGTTGGAGTTTAATATAGGACAGCTTCTATGAAGAGCAAATTGACAGAAGCTATCAAAATTTTAAATGTGCATAACTTAGGGCTCGGCAGATACAAAAAGTGAAATGAAACAAATTAAACTAAAACATCAGATACTAAAGCAAGGGCAAAAGAGTACATATATGAACGGGGAGAGGGACAGAAAAAGGAAGAGGGAGGGAGCAAGGGAGAAAGGAAATAAGGAAGGAAAACTTAAATACCCATCCAGAGGAGAAGAGCTTTAAAAGTTATGGTACATCCATACCATTGAATACTAACAGTTAATAAATATATGCAATAGACTTATTTGTACCAACCTGGGGAAATGTTTATAAAACAAGCTAAGTGGAGGAAACAAGCAAGTTGGGAAACGGTGCGTGTGTTATACCTATCTATGTATATGTGAGTGTGCACATCGCTCACTCTCAGTAGGGCATAACACTTTGCGACCCCATGGTCTGTAGCCCACAGGCTCCTCTGTCCGTGGGACTTTTCAGGTAACAACGCTGGAGTAGGCTGCCGTTTCCTACTCCAGGGGCTCTGGGAGGAATTGAACCAGAGTCTCTCACATCTCCTGCATTGGCAGGTGGGTTCTTTACCGCTGTGCCACCTTCAAAACTTTTCAAAGTAACCTTACTTTTGTAATTTTGAAAACCCAGTTGAGCAAAATAGAGTATTAAATGTTCTGAGAGGGGAAGAAGGGAGAACTGTCTCTCGGCACCAAGCAGGACTTAAACTTCATTTCTTATCACTTTAATTTGCTTGTCTTTCAGTCTCCAGCATTTCCCAACAAGACCCCAAGCATCCTGCAATTTTTAACCCCACCTAGTGGCAAATAGGTGAATTTCAGATGTCAAAACAAGGGAAATACCTTGTTTTGCAGGAGGGTGAATGTGGTGGACTTCACAGCTAAATGAAATGACTAGTGAGAAAAGGGGGTCTTCTGGAGCCCCCTTACAACCCAACGACAAGTTTCTGTGAAGAGAAAACAAGCTGAATATGTTACAGAGGCTGCTTCCCAGTTCACACACTCGCTTGTGTAAGAAACATGTGTGTGCTAAGTCGCTTCAGTCCTGTCTGACTCTTTGTGACCCTATGGACTGTAGCCCTCCGTCCAGACTCCTCCATCCAAGGCATTCTCCAGGCAGGAATACTGGAGTGGGTTGCCATGTCCTCCTCCAGGGGATCTTCCCCACCCAGGCTTCAAACCTGCGTCTCTTGTGTCTCCTTCACCGGCAACCAGGCTCTTTACCACTAGCGCCACCTGGGAAGCCCCACACATTTTTATTCTAACTCAGCTAAACTTCTGTTTTGAGCTCTTATTCTGCCAAGAGGGCAGGGATTTATTTTTAGTCAGTACAGCACCACTGGCTCTCTCCCACAGCCACTCCCAATACACAGTTACACACACATAACACCGGGACCAGGAGGAAGTCGTAGGGGAGGGGTCTCTGGGAGCCAGCGTGCCAGGCTACTGTAAGGAGCCTCTGAGGCTTCTCACTGGGCTCTTTCTGGCCCAGCAACTCTCGCTTGCTTCTGAGTCAGACCCTTTGCACAGTCAGGTCACTTCTGCCTCCCTTCAAGACTGGCCATATCATCTTTTCTCTTGCTACTCACCTCCCAGGCTCCACCCAGGGGAGAGGAGGGAAGGATGTAGGAAGTCTCTCTCCCAGATCACAGAGTACACCGCTCTCAACACCTCCACCTCAACAGTCCCCACCACACCAAAGGGATCTCTGTCTAGTCTTGTAGGGCTGTGGGGAGTGGTAAGCCCCTCTGTGCTCCAACACTCTAGAAGTCAGCAGATGAGAGCACAAAAACTGGGAAGCTCTGCCCCAACTTCCCTGAGGTAAAGAGGTCTATTGCAGAGTAGGGTGCAATCCAGGATGTGGAAAAGAAAAATAAATGGAGAAAAAGAAGAGGCTAATGTGCCATGTGCAAATGGTATAGCCAAGGCTTGGTTCAGTTCAGCTCAGTCGTGTCCAGCTCTGCGACCCCATGAATCGTAGCATGCCAGGCTTGGTTACTGGCATATAATTGTCTGGGTCTGAATCTCCACTGCACCATTTACTCTGTGAAAGTGAGCATGCTCAGCCACTCAGTCATGTCCTATTCCTTGTGACCCTATGGACTGTAGCTTACAGATATCTCACAGGAAAGAGTGTAGCTGTCTTTGGTATACCTTACTCTAGAATAAGCATTTCTTAGCATTCATTATCCTATTAGAATGGAAAATGTGTGCTCACTTCGGCAGCACATATACTAAAATTGGAACGATACAGAGAAGATTAGCATGGCCCCTGCGCAAGGATGACATGCAAATTCGTGAAGCGTTCCATATTTTTATAAGAAATGAAGCGCCAGTCTATGTTCAATACAGGATACAGGATGCTTGGGGCTGGTGTACGGGATGGTCCGGGGAGATGGTGTGGGGTGGAAGGTGGGAGGGGGCTTCGACATTGGGAGATCATGTACATCTGTGGCTGATTCATGTCAATGTATGGCAAAACCAATACAGTATGGTAAAGTAGAATAAAGTATTAAAAAATTTAAAAAAAGAGAAAAAAAAAAGAATGGAAAATGTGACATGATTAATGCCTAGGAAATTTCCCCAAAGTCCTCCCAAATACCACTCCAATAAAACCCAACTAGATAAGAACAGGGAATCCATTAGTCCTGTAAATTCTACATACACATTTCCTCCCACCCGTGCTAAGAACATAAAGACTATGCTCCCAGCTCTCTCTTATCCTCTCTGTGGATTGGCTCCTTCTTCCACAGACTCAACAGGGCTAGGTAAACACTGAACTAAACACAAGTCCCTTCTCTAGAAAGCTCCCCCTGATCCATGAGAGAAGAGAGAAGCCATATGACCGTACTCTCTACCATTTCTGATTAGACACCTGATCCAAGATCAGCCAATCAGATTCCCTCCTGAAACTGGGATTCAGAGACATTTAGTCAGTATTTGAAATTGGCTATACTGATAAGTAAGAGGTGGGCAGAATTCATCAGATGGCCTGAGGAGCAGGAAAAGCTAATCTACAGAGAAAAAAGAGCAGGGTAACCATGCATAGGTAGAAAGAGAAGACATACGTCCCCATGGCTTTCCAGACCCCAGCTTACGTCTCCCCCGATGGCTGCCCAGAGCCTTCCTTATCCCACCCTCATGTTCCATGTGACATTTTATGTCCTCACCATTATTTTCCCTTTTCTACTTAAATTAGCTCCAATTGGAATCACTCATTTATTCAGTCCTCAGCCATTTGTTGAACACCTGAGCTAAGCCAGGTGCTGTCCTTGGTGCTGGAGAAATGGTGGTGAACAGGACAGACCCATTCTTGATCCCATGGAGCAATCGGTTCTGTTACTCACCACCCAGAACACCTAGGATAGACCCTACACATACCACAATATAGAGAAATGCGCTCACAGAAAGAAAAGTTAGAGAAATATACACAGTTTATCCAACATCTACTATGTGCTTGCACCCTGTTAGCTGCTTTACATGCACCTTCTCTGACAACAGCCCTAGGAGGCAGGAATTATTATCATCCCCGTGGCTCAAGGACAGAGGATTCACACCTAAGCGGTCTGAATCTTCGCAGCTGCTAGGAGAAAAAGATAGAAAGTGACAGAACATAAGTAGACACTGGAGAAAGACACATACTCACAAACTTATTTACATTCACATGTACACTCAAACACCCACACACACACACACACACACACAAACCCAGAATTCAGGCCACCTATATCAGCACAGACCTAGGCACAACCTTGTTCTTTGTTAGGTGCTGGCCTCTCTGCTTCATCTCTATCCTATAAGGAGACGAACATCAACTCCTCACTCTACAGAAACATTCTTAAAGAGGAAGCAAGCTTGGTAATACTTTAATTGGACAAAAGCCTTCCAAACGTGGCCTCCTGAGCACAGCAGGGATCCATTTCCACCTGCCTTTTAGAAAATGTGCCCTCCCTGGATTGCACATGAATGCTCTTAAGCAAATGCCAGAGAATCACTCAAAACACTTTCTCCCAGCAGGTCAGCACTTACCCACTGGATGCCGCCTCAGGGGCCCCACTCAGGTTCCCTTGCAGCTCCATCCCTGGCTGCTCCCTGCCAGGGCCAGGAGAGCAGGGAGCAGCTCTGATCCAGGTGGACAGAGATGTGACTAGTCCTTGCCAAGAGCCCCTCCCCCACCCCACCTCAGCTGAGGGTGAGCAAGCAAAACACTTAGAGGCTGGCTGAGGCTTCAAGCCTGCAGAGTCCCAGAAGAATACAAGAACTAAGAGGCAGGGGACATTCCAGCAAGAGAGGATGGGGAAACAGGGTAAGAGACACCCCTTGTTAGCTTCCGCACCTGGAAAGTTGGGGGTTCTCACATCTGCCTTACCTCAACAGATACCATTTACTGAGCACAGGCACTGTGCCAACCACATTTGCATGTCATTTTAAAGAACTCTAGTAGCTAGAGATGACTGTCTCCAATATACAAGTGACAAAACTGAGGTTCCAGAAGATAAAGCTGGTTCACATAACTAATCCTGGTTCACATAACTAGCAAATGGGAGAACCATCACTTTCCAAAGTCCATGCTGTCAGCCACTAGCTTTACTTGTGTTTGAGAGGATGAACCAACAGTATGCAGAAAAGGACAGAGCCACCAGTATGTCTTCATAATTTGCCAGTAGTCAGCCTGATCTAGCAGCAACTTTGATTCTCCACCTCCATCCCCAAGCCTGAATTATCTTCTAGCCCAGCTGCAGACTTCTTAGGACAATTTTCCTGATCCTAAGACAGGAGGCTTAACCCCAGAAGGCCTCAGCTGCCACCCAGCCCAGCAAGCTCACAGAGCTCTGAGACAAATGTACTGACAAATCCATATCTCATCATCATAGCTAGAAATTTTTAAAAACAGAAATTGAGCTACATTGACGGAATAGGGAACTAGTATTAGAGTTTAGTTTCAAATGCTTCTCTAAAGAATAATAGGAAATGTCTGCCTTAAAGCCCCATAGAGTAAAGCTTTATAATAAATTTGGGGAAACCTCTTTGAGACTCTTTCTGTCTCCCCATCCACTCTACTGGTAAGAATTACTCACATGTTTCATTTAGTATTTTCTGCTTTGCACTTACACAAGCTTTAGGGTGAGCTCGCTTATGCACTCTCGCTCGCTCGCTCTTCTTTCTCTCTTTGTCTTTCCTGAATTCCCAAGGTTCTCAGCAAAAAAACAAATAATAACAAAGAAACATCCAAATCCTCTATGGGAACACCCAGTCCTCTGTGGGAAAAGAAATACTCATGGACACATGTCTCAGAAATAGAATGATATGCTTTTATCTTACATTAGATCAGGTATGTTTCCAGTTACAGAAGCGAACAACCAATATCTTAGAGCTAATCATAACTTTGATATTGGCTGAGGTCTCTCTGTCCTTGTCATCCAGAGAAGATGAAAATGAAAGGTCTGTTAGGGGCAGGATTTCCCCCGCCGTTGCTTTATCCCCAGTGCCTGGAATAGTGCATAACACACCGTGGTATTCAATAAAAATTTTTAACTCTTTCAGGATTCATCCAGACCTATGAATCAAAAACTCTGGGAATGAGGCCTAGCAATGTGTTATCATACTAAGCCTTCCAGGTCTTGATGCTGAGTGATCCTGAAGTTTCACTGAAGTTTAAAAACCACTGAACTGTGACTTTCCTGCTGGCCCAGTGGCTAAGACTCCATGCTCCCAACGCAGAGGGCTTGGGTTTGACCTTTGGTCAGGGAATTAGATCTTGAAAGCTGCAACTAAGAGTTCACATGTTGCAACTAAAAAGAATCCTTCAGTGCTGCAAGGAAAAATGAAGATCCTATGTGCCACAACTAAGTCTTGGCCAAATAAATAAATAATAAAATAAATATTTAAAAAATAAAGCTAAAAAACCCTGAACTATGATATTGGTCTGCACAGTTCAATATGGCAGCTACTAGACACGTGTGTGTGCTTAGTCGCTCATTTGTGTCCAGCTGTTTGCAACCCCATGGACTGTACTCTGCCAGGCTCCTCTGTCCATGGGGATTCTCCAGGCAACAATACTGGAGTGGGTTGCCATGCCCTACTCCAGCATATCTTCCCGACCCAGGGATCAAACCCAGGTCTCCCTCATTGCAGGCAGATTCTTTACCAGCTGAGCTACCAGGGAAGCCCTACTAAACACATGTAGCTATGTTATTATTGATATAATTAAAATATAACATTAGGTGAGTTTCAGGTGTGCAACATAATGATTTGATATATGTATACACTCTAAGAAAGTTTAGTTGCCATCCATTACCATTCAGTTCAGTTCAGTTTAGTCGCTCAGTCGTGTCTGACTCTTTGTGACCCCTTGAATCGCAGCACTCCAGGCCTCCCTGTCCATCACCAACTCCCAGAGTTCACCCAAACTCATGTCCATCGAGTCGGTGATGCTATCCAGCCATCTCATCCTCTGTCATCCCCTTCTTCTCCTGCCCCTAGTCCCTCCCAGCATCAGGGTCTTTTCCAATGAGTCAACTCTTTGCATGAGGTGGCCAAAGGATTCGAGTTTCAGCCTCAGCATTAGTCCTTCCAATGAACTCCCAGGACGGTCTCCTTTAGGATGGACTGGTTGGATTTCCGTGCAGTCCAAGGGACTTGCAAGAGTCTTCTCCAGTACCACAGTTCAAAAGCATCAATTCTTCGGTGCTCAGCTTTCTTCACAGTCCAACTCTCACAGCCATACATGTACACAGTAACAAAAAAATTCTTTTCTTGTGATGAGAACTTTTAAGATCTACTCTCTCAGCAACTTTCAAATATACAATACAGTGTTAACTACAGTTGCTATTAAAATATTTTTAATAAATAGGCAAAACTGCCTCAACATACACACACACATACCCTCCGGGATAGGCAGACTTACAAGGTGGCTCCCAGTGACTCCCACTTCCTAGTATTTCTGCCCTTGTATAACTATCCCTCTCTTTGAAGGTGGGCTATGTGTAGTGACTTGCTTCTAATCAAAAGAACATGGCAAAGATGATGGGATGTGATTTCTGTGATCAGATGTCACTCCCATGATAAGGTTACAGAAGATGGTCATTTCTGTCTTACCAGCAAAACTCTTTTCTTAGGTTAGCCTGAATGAAGCAAGCTGCCATGTTGAAGCTCACAAGGCAAAGAAATGATGAAAAACTTCAGCTAACAACCAGTGAGGAAACACAGTCCTCAGTCCAGCAGTCCCCAGGAAACTGAATTTTGCCAACAATCACATAAGAGCTTGGAAGCCTTTCTTTCCTCAGTTAAGCCTTCAGATGATATCCAAACAATGACTGATGCCTTGGTTGTAACCTTGTAAGAGATCCTGAAGCTGTACACCCAGATAAGCTCTGCCTGGATTCCTAAGCCACAGAAATGCAAGATAACAGATGTTCACTGCTTCAAGTTTTAGAGCAATATGATACACAGCAACAGGTAACTAATATTCCCTCACAGTGTAGAAATCCCAAACATTGCCCAGCACTTCTGTGAATCACAGATTGCTTATATTTTCATGTTCCCCCTGGATTTGAATTCTAGGTTTAGTTTAAGAACCATCTCATGTTCCACCTACACTACCCCTAATCCATACTCCGTCAATCTAGCCATGACTCTCAGACTCTTATTTATTTCCATGTTTGCAGAGAACAGGTAAAACAGGCTAACCAAAAAGCTTAAAAGGACAAAATAAGGAAGGAAAAGTCCCTAGTTGGCTTGGAAAAGCTTTAAAATATTTCTACAGATCTAGAAGACACAGACCTGTGGGCATGCTATAAGACCTGAGAATATCCTAACTTCTCATCTCTGGCTAACACTGAGGCTCTATTCAAGCAGAAAGTGAAGTCTGTACACTCAGGAAAGCTATGCCTGGCAGTTGTGAACTGCTGGTTCAGCAATGAACATGTGCCCCAAACGAACACAGAGCCCCCTCAGCAAAGCCTGGGAGATATAGCAGTCCCAGAAGTTTAAGGAAACCACTACTCATCAGGAAATTTAAATTGTTCTCTAGAAAATATCTATATTTAACACAAAAGAAGGCAGTAATAGAGGAACAGAGAAACGAAAAAATATAAGCTGTATGGGAAACAGCAAAGTCACAGGCATAAATTCCACCTTCTTGGTGATTAACACTCCAATTAAAAGGCAGAGCTTGGCAAAATGGACTTTTTAAAATGATCCAACTATACACTGTCTATAAGATTCAAAAACACAAATAGGTTGAAAGTAAAAGTATTGGAAAAGAAATACCAAGCAAAAAGAGAGAGCTGAAATGGCTATAATAACATCAGACAAAATAGACCTTAAGACAAAAATTATTACTAGAGACAAAATTTCTAAATTAATGAAGAATATATAACAATTATAAAAATGTATATACCTAATGACAGAATCCCAAAACACACAAAGGAGAAAACAACAGAACTGAAAAGAGAAATAGACAATTCGAAAGAGACTCAGCAGACACATCAACCAAAAGCAATGCATGTGCCTGAACTGGGTCCTGATTCAAATAAACTGTAAGCCCACACACACACACACACACATTCTGTAAGAAAATCAGGGAAATGTGAACACAATGAACATTTGATGATATTCTGTCCACGGAGATCAAACCAGTCAATCCTAAAGGAAATCAACCCTGAATATTCACTGGGAGGACTGATGCTGAAGCTCGAATACTTTATATGATGTATGCAGCCTGGAGGGAGGAGGTGAAATATGAGGACTAGATCAAATAAGATTACTCATGAATGAATAACTGAATAATTAACATTGCTGGGTAGAGGGTCCATGGCAGCTCATTTTGTTATTCTTTCTTCTTATATGTATATTCAAAATGTTCCATAATAGAAAGCTTAAAAAGGCAGAACAAAGCTACCTGACTGCTCATTCTGAGAAGCACTAGAACCAAAAAGATTACTATTTGTTGTTGTTGTTGTTTAGTCACTAAGTTGTGTTTGATTCTTTTGCAACCCCGCATGGACTACAGCCCGCCAGGCTCCTCTGTCCATGGGATTTCCCAGGCAAGAATACTGGAGTGGGTTGTCATTTCCTTCTCCGGGGGATCTTTCTGACCCAGGGACTGAACCCACATCTCCTGCATTGGCAGGTGGATTCTTTATCACTGAGCCACCAGGGAAGCCCTTACTATTTATACATCTACTCACAAAACATTTGATGAGCATTTAGTATGGGTAGGTCATTGGGTAAAAGCGCAGGCAGAAAAAACTAATTTAAACAAAGACCGGAAGGTGTTTTAAGAGAGGCCCAAAGGGGGGGGGCTTAAGGGGTCTCGTAAGGAAGAGGTTATTACTGATGGAGAACAAGGGCAAGCTTGAAATCACAGAATATTCAAGTAGGAAGAATCTTCATCATAACCATCTTATTTACATCTGAAAAGTCTGAATTCCAGAGAGAGGAAGTTGATTTGCCCAGTTACCACAGCAACATTCAATAAAGCTGGGATTTATTTGTTCTGTAGCTAACATTCATTGACAGCTTATTATGTCCTGGCACCTTGCTTAGAATTTCACAGATATTATTTCATTTAATCCTCACAATGTATTGCATTATTATCCCATTTTGCAAAGAAGAAAACAGAGGTTCAGAAAGGTTAAGTGACTCACCCAAGTGGACACAGCCAGGAAGTGGCAGAAACAGGTCCCGAGGTAGGTTGTCTCCATCTCCTTCTCTCCCTCTTCCTATCCTGGGATTTAACCCAGAGGTCCTTCCATCACTCAGTGCTGGGTTCTGCTGTAATAGGATAGGGAGAGAACAGATGTTTCAGGCAGAGGAAATGGAGAAGATATGACTAACACTAATACTTTGTCCTACAGGGCTTTCTAGGACTGACAAATGAACACAAGAGAAGAACCCTATCACATTAATAATTGTATGTCACTAAACAATGGTTGCACTGTATAAATTTGCTCCTGTGACCATTTTCCATACAGTGCTCTCTGACCACTTGCTCTGGTTTTCTGCACTTGTCAAACAAAGCCCATTTATCTAAGCCCTGCTGAGGGTCATCGAGCCTCCTCTGGCAGTCCTTCCCCACCCCAGATGCACTGCAGCGTGGAAGGCTCCGAGGGGCCAAGCTCTCACACACCATTCAGCTCTAGTCTCCTCCCAGAGGGGCTAGGTGACAGCATGGAAATCTGGGCTCTCATCCTTAGTAGCACTAGCACAGCTCACCAAGTCACCTTGAGTAAGTCATTCAACCTGGACCTGTTTCCCCACACCTTTCACATTAAAGAGCCAAACCACATGAGCTTTAAAAATGTACACTTTCCATAAAATATTGAATCACTATGCTGTATACCTGAAAGGATATATAATATTTTAAGTCAACTATATTTGAACTTTTTTTAAAGGCACATTATTCTCTGACAAGGCATAATTCCTTGAAATCAGGGAGTGAGAAAAAGACACTTAAAAAAGTTATTGGTGTTTCCCTGGTGGCTCAGTGGTAAAGAATCCTCCTGCCAATGCGGGAGACATGGGTTCAATTCCTGATGCAGGAAGATCCCACCTGCCATGAAGCAGCTAAGCCCATGTGCCACAACTACTAAGCAGGTCCCCTAGAGCCTGCTAGCTGCAAAGTGCTGAGCCTAGTGACCCCGGAGCCTGTGCCCCACAACAAGAGAGGCCACTGCAATGAGAAGTCCATGCACCGCAACCCGAGAGCAGCCCCCACTCGCCACAGCTAGAGAAAAGCCCACACACAACAAAGACCCAGCATAGCAAAAGCACTAAATAAATAACAGAAACCAAAAAATTTACAAACCAAATATAAAACTGCAAATCATATATATAGCATATATGATAAAATAAATATAAATATGCTTATTCACTATACGGTGTTAGGGGTACAGCATTTTATGCCACTATTGGACTCAAAATATCAGACAAATTGGGCTCTGTAGCCCAGCTGTGCCAGTCACCAAGTATGTCCATGCTAATGCTGTCACTGTTGTGTTTGACTCTTTGAGACCCTATGGACTGCAGCTTGCCAGGCTCCTCTGCCCATGGGATTCTCCAGGCAAGACTACTGGAGTGCGTTGTCATTTCCTTCTCCAAGGGATATTCCCCACCCAGGGATTGTACCCGCATGTTCTGCACTGACAGGTATATTCTTTACCACTGAGCCACTTGGGAAGTCCACTGGGCATGTTATTTTCTTGATTATAATAATAACAATAATAATAGTTAATAGTCATTGAATACTGCCTGGACGTTACAAACTCAACAGTCTAAGGTTCTCTTTGGGAAAAACATTTAAGCCTGTTACCACATCTATAAGAATGAACAGAAGCATACCATAATATTGTAGCAGTAACATTTCAGATATCAGCAAAGGTTTTTTAAAATTATATTATTGAACAAAATTTGAGCTTGCTAAGAACAATTACTCCATCATCCTCCAGGCTAATGCCATGTTAGCCACCTACTGTGAGAAAAAAATATATATATTCAACTATTTGTCTTTACTTTTCCTGAAAACTACTATTTTTAAATGTCATCCCATATTTTTAGGGTTGTAAATTCCTATAGCAGTAATAGTAATAAATGTATTATCTCCTTACCTTTCCCATTATTATTCCAAAAATAACAAATCCAGGCAGCTCATCATAAAATGCCACAAAAACAAATGAAAAAGAAGAACATTTGTGAGAGAGGTATACTCTGTGGAAAAGTAGAGCCAAAAACTGAAGAATCTAAAACCATGTGTATCACAATTCGATATTCAGTTGCTCTTACTAGGCTATCAAGTATTGAGACTATTTCCACTATCGCATGACTAAGCTCTCTCAACTGGATTTTACAATTTTTAGTGATTCAAACTACAGAATCAAAAGAGTGCTCAGAGATCAATCAGTTCAGTTCCCTTCTAGTTCCATTCCTATGTTCAGGAAAGAAAAATGAGAGCCAAAAAAAAAAACCAATCAAGCCGTCAGTCAACTATTAGCTGCTCCACACTTGGTATCATTTGCTAGCCTCTCTCTAGGTTCTTGGGATGCCTCACGAACAAAAGAACACTAGAAAGAATCCCCGCCCTCATGACAAACACTGTGGCAGAGACGGTGACTTTTCCAGACAACACTTCAGACCAGGAGCAAGACGAGGCTCCCCTACACCTAGACTCGGGCTAGAACATTTTACACCCAGTAACCAGACACCTTGTTTCACAGTAAAATTTGAATGACATCTGTGCTTAGGATTATTCTTCCTGTATTTTGCTCAAAACGCCACCAAAACTTTCCTTCAATTCCATCTGTTTGGCGGAGATATAAAGTTCTGATTGCCAGGTCAATTTGGGTTGACTACAGCATGCTTCAACAAATCTAGTGAAACTAGACACTACACTGTGACAGACTATATTATGTCCTGTGGCATGAATAATGCTGAAAAGTTCACAAAGTTTTCTGGAATCTTTGGGAGATAGGCATACATGCTAGGCATTTCCATATTGCCCTATGCCTTCATTATAGTATTTCTCATGCTATATTATAAGTGCTTATTTCGTCTCTCTCTCTAAACTGCAAGCTCCATGATGGGGCAGGGGCTTCTGTGTGCCCCACTGGATTGATATCTAGTCCTAAGTCTGAATGCATGATTGGCACTTAATCCATAGTTATGGGGGAATGAATGAGTGATCCATTTTCCCTCTCAAGTTTCTCAATGGCCCTTGGAAGTGAACAGATACTGTTACTACATTTTACTGTCCTCAGAACTAAGACTCAGAAAGTCCAGGTCATATTTCAAACGTCACATAGATGGTCATAAAAAAATGACCTCCTGACAATTATTCCAGTGACTATATGTTTCTTATAGACTAGAACCTCCTGTTTTTCATTTTCTGAGCTCTTTACAGAGTTGGTCACCGTATCTGGCCCCTAAGGAGGCAGCAATAAACCTAATTATTAAAAATTACTATTGATGAAACAGACTTTAAGTCAGAAACTGTCATATGAGACTTAGAAGGACATTATGTAATGATAAGAGGATCAATACATTGGGAAGATATAACAATTACATGTACCTAACATCAGAGCACTTAAATATATGAAGCAAAACTTTACAAAAAAGAAGGGTGAAGTAGACAGCAATACAGTAATAGGAACTTCAATACTTCACTTTAAATAATGAATATCCATATGAAAGATCAATAAGGAAACAGAGGACTTGGACACATCATAGATGAAGTGGGTCTAAAAGACATACAGAACATTCTATCCAACAGCAGCAGAATGTATATTCTTCTCAAGTGTACACAGAGCTTTCTCCAGGATAGGCCACATATTAGGTCATAAAATAAGTCTTAATGAGTTTAGGATTAAAGTCATACTAAGTATCTTTTCTGATCACAACAGAATAAAACTGGAAGAACCATAAATTCCTAGAAACTTACAACCTACCAAGACTACTAAGAAAAAAAAATAGAAAGTCTGAAAAGGCCTGTAGCAAAAATGGAGACTGACACAGTAAAAGGATCATACTTTATGACCAAGTGGGATTTATCACTGGGATACAAGAATGGGTCAACACACAAAAATCAACTAATTGATACACCACATTAAATAAAGGATAAAATCACGTGATCATCTCAATAGATAAAGAAAAAGCATTTGACAAAATTCAATACTCATTCATGATTTAAAAAAAAAAACTGTCAATAAAAGGAAAGAAAGCATCTCAACAAAATAAAGGCCATATATGAAAAACCTATGGAGGAAAAGGAGTACATCAAGGCTGAATACTGTCACCCTGCTTTTTAACTTTTATGCAGAGTACATCATGAGAATCACTGGGCTGGAAGAAACACAAGCTGGAATCAAGATTGCTGGGAGAAATATCAATAACCTCAAATATGCAGATGACACCACCCTTATGGCAGAAAGTGAAGAGGAATAAAAAGCCTCTTGAAAGTGAAAGAGGAGAGTGAAAAAGTTGGCTTAAAGCTCAACATTCAGAAAACGAAGATCATGGCATCCAGTCCCATCACTTCATGGGAAATAGATGGGGAAACAGTGGAAACAGTGTCAGACTTTATTTGGGGGGCTCCAAAATCACTGCAGATGGTGACTACAGCCATGAAGTTAAAAGATACTTACTCCTTGGAAGGAAAGTTATGCCCAACCTAGATAGCATATTGAAAAGCAGAGACATTACTTTGCCAACAAAGGTCCGTCTAGTCAAGGCTATGGTTTTTCCTGTGGTCATGTATGGATGTGAGAGTTGGACTGTGAAGAAAGCTGAATGCTGAAAAATTGATGCTTTTAAACTGTGGTGTTGGAGAAGACTCTTGAGAGTCCCTCAGACTTAAAGAAGATCCTACCAGTCCATTCTGAAGGGGATCAGCCCTAGGATTTCTTTGGAAGGAATGATGCTGAAGCTGAAACTCCAGTACTTTGGCCATCTCATGCGAAGAGTTGACTCACTGGAAAAGACAGATGCTGGGAGGGATTGGGGGCAGGAGGAGAAGGGGACGACAGAGGATGAGATGGGACAGAGGATGAGATGGCTGGATGGCATCACTGACTCGATGGACGTGAGTCTGAGTGAACTCCGGGGAGTTGGTGATGGACAGGGAGGCCTGGCATGCTACAGTTTATGGAGTCACAAAGAGTCAGACATGACTGAGCAACTGAACTGAATTGAACTGAACATCATTATAAAAGTGGAAAACTAAAATCTTTTCCTTGATCAGAAACAAGGCAAGGATGCCCACTCTCTCAATAAACCAGTTATAGAAAGACAAATACTGCATAATTCCACAGGCATGATGTATCTAAAATAGTCAAAGTCATAAAACCAGAGTGGAATGATGGTTGCCAGGGGAGAGTGGAAAATGGGAAGTTACTAATCAACAGGCATACTGTTTTAGTCAAGCAAGATGTGCAAATTCTAGATATCTGCTATATTAACAACTGTACCTATAATCAACAGAACTGCACTGTATACTTAAACATTTGTTAAGGGGTTAGATCTCATGTAAACTGCTCTTACCACAGTAAAATTTTAAATTTTTAAAGAAGCATTATTATTATCATTAAGAAGAAAGAAAAATAATTTTTTTTAAGAAAGGAGCTTCGGAATCAGAAGGTTGAAATCCCAACCCTGCCAGTAACTAGCTGAGGGATCTTGAGTGGGCTTCTTCATATACTTATTCATCTTACAAAAAGAACATCATAGTTCCTATCTCCAAGGAGGCTGGAATAAAAGAGATAGTGCATGTAGAGATCAACAAAATACTGGCATTTCCCATGTAGGACCTTAAGGCCAATGGCCCCTCCCAGATTCACAGAAACGGCAAAGGCTTCAAGAAGGAACCATATGAGAAGGGAGGAGGGAAGGGGGGTTCAGGATGGAAAACACATGTACACCCATGGCTGATTCATGTCTATGTAAGGGGGAAACTACTACAATATTGCAAAGTAATTCAGTTCAGTTCAGTCGCTCAGTCATGTCCGACTCTTTGCAACCCCATGAATCGCAGCATGCCAGGCCTCCCTGCTCATCACCATCTCTAGGAGTTCACTCAGACTAACATCCATCGAGTCTGTGATGCCATCCAGCCATCTCATCCTCTGTTGTCCCCTTCTCCTCCTGCCCTCAATCCCTCCCAGCATCAGAGTCTTTTCCAATGAGTCAACTCTTCACATGAGCTGGCCAAAGTACTGGAGTTTCAGCTTCAGCATTATTCCTTCCAAAGAAATCCCAGGGTTGATCTCCTTCAGAATGGACTGGTTGGATCTCCTTGCAGTCCAAGGGACTCTCAAGAGTCTTCTCCAACATCACAGTTCAAAAGCATCAATTCTTCGGCACTCAGCCTTCTTCACAGTCCAACTCTCACATCCATACATGACCACTGGAAAAACCATAGCCTTGATTAGACAGACCTTAGTTGGCAAAGTAATGTCTCTGCTTTTGAATATACTATCTAGGTTGATCATAACTTTTCTTCCAAGGAGTAAGCGTCTTTTAACTTCATGGCTGCAATCACCATCTGCAGTGATTTTGGAGCCCAAAACAACAAAGTCTGATACTGTTTCCACTGTTTCCCCATCTATTTCCCATGAAGTGATGGGATCGGATGCCATGATCTTCATTTTCTGAATGTTGAGCTTTAAGCCAACTTTTTGCTTTCCTCTTTCACTTTCATCAAGAGGCTTTTTAGCTCCTCTTCACTTTCTGCCATAAGGGTGGTGTCATCTGCATATCTGAGGTGACTGATATTTCTCCCGGCAATCTTGATTCCAGCTTGTGCTTCTTCCAGCCCAGCGTTTCTCATGATGTACTCTGCATAGAAGTTAAATAAGCAGGATGACAATATACAGCCTTGACGTACTCCTTTTCCTATTTGGAACCAGTCTGTTGTTCCATGTCCAGTTCTAACTGTTGCTTCTTGACCTGCATACAAATTTCTCAAAAGGCAGGTTAGGTGGTCTGGTATTCCCATCTCTTTCAGAATTTTCCACAGTTTATTGTGATCCACACAGTCAAAGGCTTTGGCATAGTCAATAAAGCAGAAATAGATGTTTTTCTGGAACTCTCTTGCTTTTTCCATGATCCAGCAGATGTTGGCAATTTGATCTCTGGTTCCTCTGCCTTTTCTAAAACCAGCTTGAACATCAGGAGTTCATGGTTCACATATTGATGAAGCCTGGCTTGGAGAATTTTGAGCATTACTTTGCTAGCATGTGAGATGAGTGCAATTGTGCGGTAGTTTGAGCATACTTTGGCATTGCCTTTCTTTGGAATTGGAATGAAAACTGACCTTTTCCAGTCCTGTGGCCACTGCTGAGTTTTCCAAATTTGCTGGCATATTGAACGCAGCAAAGTAATTAGGTTCCAATTAAAATAAATTAATTAATTTTTTAAAAAATAAGGGACCGTGGCTTCTTCAAACCTGCTTATGTTGTACAGATGTACCAAACCAGGGAGTTCTAAGACTCAGATGCTCACAGACTGGTACCCACCTAGACAGAAGGCATTCATAATTCCATTCAAAGTCCCTGAAAGGCTTCTTCCCAGCTTCTGCTCAACTCAAAGTCAGCTTGTCTACTCCTACAGGTTCCTACAGCTTCATTCAGTTTGGACAGTATTTCCTGGTGACTTGTGTATAAAAAATTCTAAATGCTTCAAATCTTCAGTTTGCATACGAACAAAGGAAGTACTTTCTGTTCAAACTAAAACCTTTGAAGAAACAAGCGAGAGGCTGAGGTAGGAGAGCAGCCTGGCAGTCAGCACAGGCCAAGTAAACAGCCCAACACTATTAATAGAACTATGTGAACAATGGGAGACAGCATAACTCTCCCATATGCCCCCAAACAAAACCCCAATCCAAGAGTACCACAGACAGGCATGGCAGCAGGCTGGAAAATGCTGCCTAGCATTTTCAAAAATTGATCATTTCCAAAGATCAGTCCCCAGTTTTTGTTCTGTTTCCCAAATCATTCAGCACACAGACATTTGCTACATTGGACCTTGTGATGTGAAAGTCACTGCTGAAGAGTTTTGACAATATATGAGTGCTATTTATTATAGTTTATGACCTCTCCAAGGGAAAAGCTTGGAGCTGCTCTTCAAAATGCAACATTTTTTTAAACCTTCACTCAAGAAATATTTACTGGGCACTCCTCTGTGTTAGACGCTGAACTAGATAGATCCTGGGGGATCTGACAGCAGAAAACAGAAATGGTTCTGGCCCTCAAGGAAACTATGTTCCAATGGCACCAACAGACAAAAGCAACTAGACAAAAATAAATGAGTAAATACTAAGTGCAGTAAGCTCTACAAAGGAAGCAAATAAGGAGCTGACATGGGGAATAATATTAAACTTTGAGGAAAGAGGTAACATTTTAGCTGACACTCAAACAACAAGGAAAGAAAGTCATGAAAAGAGATGAGGAACTGTATAATCCCATTTTTAAAGAATGTCCAGAAAGGCAAAAATATAGACACAGAAAGTAGATTCAGTTTAGTTCAGTTTAGTTCAATCGCTCAGTCATGTCTGACTCTTTGCGACCCCATGAATCTCAGCACGCCAGGCCTCCCTGCTCATCACCAACTCCCGGAGTTCACTCAAACTCGTGTCCATCGAGTCAGTGATGCCATCTCATCCTCTGTCGTCCCCTTCTCCTCTGCCTCCAATCCCTCCCAGAGTCAGAGTCTTTTCCAATGAGTCAACTCTTCGCATGAGGTGGCCCAAGTACTGGAGTTTCAGCTTTAGCATCATTCCTTCCAAAGAAAACCCAGGGCTGATCTCCTTCAGAATGGACTGGTTGGATCTCCTTGCAGTTCAAGGGACTCTAAAGAGTCCTCTCCAGCACCACAGTTCAAAAGCATCAATTCTTCGGTGCTCAGCTTTCTTCACAGTCCAACTTTCACATCCATACATGACCACAGGAAAAACCATAGCCTTGACTAGACGGACCTTTGTTGGCAAAGTAATGTCTCTGCTTTTCAATATGCTTTCTAAGTTGGTCATAACTTTTCTTCCAAGGAGTAAGCGTCTTTTAATTTCATGGCTGCAATCACCATCTGCAGTGATTTTGGAGCCCCAAAAAATAAAGTCTGACACTGTTTCTACTGTTTCCCCATTTATTTCCCATGAAGTGATGGGACCGGATGCCATGATCTTCGTTTTCTGAATGTTGAGCTTTAAGCCAACTTTTTCACTCTCCTTTTTCACTTTCAAGAGGCTTTTTATTCCTCTTCACTTTCTGCCATAAGGGTGGTGTCATCTGCATATCTGAGGTTATTGATATTTCTCCTGGCAATCTTGGTTCCAGCTTGTGCTTCTTCCAGCCCAGCATTTCTCATGATGTACTCTGTATATAAATTAAATAAGCAGGGTGACCATATACAGCCTTGACATACTCCTCTTCCTATTTGGAACCAGTCTGTTGTTCCATGTTCAGTTCTAACTGTTGCTTCTTGACCTGTATATAGGTTTCTCAAGAGGCAGGTCAGGTGGTCTGGTATTCCCATCTCTTTCAGAATTTTCCACAGTTTATTGTGATCCACACAGTCAAAGGCTTTGGCATAGTCAATAAAGCAGAAATAGATGTTTTTCTGGAACTCTCTTGTTTTTTGATGATCCAGCAGATGTTGGCAATTTGATCTCTGGTTCCTCTGCCTTTTCTAAAACCAGCTTGAACATCTGGAAGTTCACGGTTCACATATTGCTGAAGCCTGGCTTGGAGAATTTTGAGCATTAATTTACTAGAAAGTACATTAGTGGTTGCCTAAAGGAGATCAGCCCTGGGTGTTCATTGGAGGGACTGAGGTTGAAGCTGAAACGCCAATACTTTGGCCACCTAATGCAGAGAGTTGACTCATTTGAAAAGACCCTGATGCTGGGAATGATTGAGGGCAGGAGGAGAAGGGGGACAACAGAAGATGAGATGGCTGGATGGCATCACCAACACAATGGACATGGGTTTGGGTGGACTCTGGGAGTTGGTGATGGACAAGGAGGCCTGGCGTGCTGTGGTTCATGGGGTCACAAAGAGTCGGACATGACTGAGCGACTGAACTGAACTGAGTGGGGAGGGTGTGAATGGGGAGTGAGTATAAATAGACATGAGGTTTCTTTTTGAGGTGATGGAAATGTTCTAAAATTCTATCCCTGCCCTGGATATTTACCCATGAGAAATGAAAGTATAAGTATACAAAAAGACTCATTATAAGTACTCAAAAGTATATTCATGGGATCCTTATTCATAATAGTGCAAAATGGAAATAATTCAAATACTGATCAAAAAGAAAGAGATAAATATTGTATACTTATACAATTGAAAAATACTCAGCTATATAAAAGAACTAACTCTCATATATGCAAAGATCCATGGATGAATCTCAAAAACACTGTGCAGAGCAAAAGATGTCACATACATGCCCAAAAGTAAAGACTTTATTATTCCATTCATATGAAATTCTAAAAAAAGAAAAATCTATGCTGACAGAAGTCAGAAAGTGGTTTTCAGGGGAGGGAGCAGGAGGAAGAGTAACTGGGAAGGGGCACAAGGAATGACCTTCTGAAGTGATGGTAATGTTTTATATCTTGTTTTGCATGGTGGTTGCTCAAGTTATGTATTTGCAGAAACTTATCAAATTGAATCTTTAACATGTACATCTTTCAATGTAAAATATACTTAATGTACTTTCAATGTAAAATATACTTAAAATTAAAATAAACTGGTTTTAAAAATTAATCCTCTAATCACCAAAGACCTACTGTATAGCACATGGAAATCTGCTCAATGTTATGTGCCAGCCTGTATGGAAAGGGGGCTTGGGGGAGAATGGATACATGTATATTTATGGCTGAGTCCCTTCACTGTTCACCTGAAACTATCACAACACTGTTAACTGGCTTTACCCCAATACAAAATGTTTTTGGTGTTTAAAAATTTTTAATTCAATTTTTTTTTAAGTTTGGATTATGTCAAATATAAATCAATTAATCCTCTCCGTAGACTGATACATGTCCATACACACAACATTCTTCCTGTAATCTCTGTATGTTCTCATACCCCAGCAGTTCACACAATTTGGATTAAGAACTCCCAGACAAATGACTTTCCAATATCTCACATTCTCTGAATTCTCTGAAGAAAAAATAGGGAAAAATGAGTCCTCATGATTCACATTTTACCTATGACATAAATCAAGAAACGTACACAATCTTCCTTGGAAGTTACCAGCTAAGGTTAATATCTTTATCCTGGCCCTGTGGAGCAAAGGCAAGAGACAGGGAACTCACTGGACTGGAGCTGGCTGCTAGCCAGAGGAGATGTGCATGAAACAGAAGTCCTGGACTGAAGCCTTACTTTCACCACTAGCACACCGAAGAACCCGAAAGGAATTCTGGAATCAATCAGGTCAATGTCTTATTTCAAGGATGAACACCCTGAGTTCCAGAGAAAGGGATTAACTGGCTCAAGTTCAACTAGCTAGTAAGTAACAGGGCCTGATTAGAACCCTGTCTTATCAAACCCAACTGTTATGGACCCTGTTGTTTTGTTTGGCCAGTGTCTATTTTCTAGGAATTTTTTTTGTCCTATTATACACAGGCCTGTAGTAGAGCTACCATAATCCTTCAAAGTAACCCACGCCACCAGGCCTACAGTATATGGGTCTAGAGAGATAGGTGGGAGAGAAGAGGGGAGAGGAAGGAGGAGAGGATGGGGAGAAGGGAGAAGAGGAGGACAGAAGAGAGACCCCATCTGTCTTTTTTTTATTATTCATTTTTTCTTTTTTTTTTTTTTTTTTTTGGCTGCACTGGGTCTTCACTGCTTTGTGCAAGCTCCCTATACTTGTGGCAAGCAGGGACTACTCTTTGTTGGGGTGTGCGGGCTTCTCACTGGTGTGGCTTCCCTTGCTGGGGTCTGCAGCTCTAGAGTGCAGGCTCAGCAGTTGTGGCACACGGGCTCAGCTGCCCCATCACAGCATGTGGAATCTTCCCAGAAAAGGGATCGAATCTGTGTCCCCCTGCATTGACAAGTGGATTCTTATCCACTGGGCCACCTGGGCAGCCTAGAAGCTGGTCTTCTGAAGTTAGATTTGTTGTTGTTTATTTTTCATTGAGGTATAGCTGGTGTATAATATTAGATAAGTTTTAGGTGTACAACATAGTAATTCACAATTTTTAAAGGTTACATTCCATTCTTAGTTATTTTAATACATTGGTTATATTCACTGTGTTGTCCATCTGCTTTTAGATGCTCATACCAGAAGCCTGTGGCAATGACCATTATCTGTCCCATAGTCTGGAAAATCCATTAAGTCAGAGGTGCCCAACGATTAGGCCTGCTATTCAACCTAGAGATTATTTCTGTAGAGCTTTTAAGAGTTCAGAGAATATTCAAGAAGGTATTTAGTAGAAGAAATTAGAAGAAAACATAGGCAAAATGCTCTTTGACATCAGTTTGAGTGATTCTTTTTATATGTCTCCTCACATAAGGGAAACAAAAGCAAAAATAAACAAATGGTTCTATATCAAACTAAAAGCTTTCACAAAACCAGGGAAACCAACAAAATGAAAAGTCTACCTACTGAATGGGAGAAGATACTTGCAAATAATATATCTATAAGAAGTTAATATTCAAAATATACAAAGAACTCATACAACTCAACATCAAAAAAAAAAAAAACCCTCATTCTAAAAATGAGCAGAGCATCTGAATAAACATGTTGGCAAGGATGTGGAGAAAAGGGAACCCTCATGCATTGTTCATGGGAATGTAAGTTGGTGCAGCCACTATTGAAAGCAGTATAGGAGTTCCTCAAAACAATTAAACATAGAACTACCACATGACCCAGCAATTTCACTTATGGGTATTTATCTGAAGAAAATGAAAACACTAATTAGAGAAGTTACATGCATCTCTATGTTCATTGCAGCATTATTTACAATCACTAAGATACGGAAGCAACCCAGTGTCCACCAATAGATGAACGGGTAAATAAGATGTGAGACACACACACACACACACACACACACACACACAATGGAATATTACTTAGAAGAAGGGAGAGAAAAAAAACTTTTCCTACTTTCACCAAACCTATGCAATTAAATTCAACCTACCAAATGACAAGTTTCTCAAAAAAAGAAAGCAGGGCTTATTTACTTGAGTTGCAAACAAATAAGGAAAAATTGGCATCAACTTTATGTCTTTCTAAATATTTTACTCTTGGTCTCGGGCAGGATGTTTTTAAGATCCTAAGCATCAGCCTCAAGTTAATTAATCATTAACCATCCTTCATGACTCCAGTTTGCCTTGCTCCCAGGTTCCTGCCAAAGATGTTTGTTCTGAGGAAACCAAAGTGATTAAGGTGGCCACCATGTGCCCCCTGCTCAAATGGAGTTTACCTGTAGCATCCCAGCCATTACCTTGGCTTTGTCTTCTAATAGAACCCACTTGTTCCCATCATCACTGGTCTCTCTTCGAAATACCTGACTCTACAGAAGCAAGGGCATAGTTTTCATTGGTTATTAACTTATATCTAACAATGTGATTGGCTCATCTATCATCCAATCAAAACAAATACAGGCAATGGCTCTAAAGGAGTGTTCCCTATGAACTGAGGAAAAGATGGCCAAAATGTCTTAAGCCAAATAAATACATAAATAAATAAGATGCAGAATAGTATATGCTTTATGTTCAATATGTTTTTGTTCAGTCACTCAGTCATGTCCAACTCTTTGCAACCCCATGGACTGCAGCACACCAGGATTCCCTGTCCTTCACCATCTCCCGATGCTTGCTCAAACTCATGTCCATTGAGTTGGTGATACCATCCAACCATCTCATCCTCTGTCCTCTTCTCCTGCCTTTCATCTTTCCCAGCATCAGGGTCTTTTCTAATGAGTTGGCTCTTTACATCAAGTGGACAAAGTACTGGAATTTCAGCTTCATCATCAGTCCTTCCAATGAATATTCAGGACTGATTTCCTTTAGGATTGATTGGTTTGATCTCCTTGCAGTTCAAGGGACTCTCAAGAGTCTTCTCCAACACCACACTTCAAAAGCATCAGTTCTTCGGGTGCTCAGCCTTCTTTATAGTTCAACTCTCACATCCATTCATGACTACTGGAAAAATCATAGCTTTGTCAGCAAAGTGTTTAGCATTAACCTTTTAGTTGTGGATCATAGGGAAGACAGGGAGGTGGTCTTTAAGGAGGGTCAGGGTGGCAAGAGTCTTGGGGAGGGTTCAGGTCGGTCTTAGAGCAGCATCTATTACCAGTTGTATAGCTGTAATTCAACATTTTAACAACCACCATGGTCACACCAGTGTACAGTACTGCCCAGAGACAGGCAAAAGGGGTCCCTATTCTGGCCCCCACATTTTAGAAGACCTCACAAGTAAGAAAAGAATAGATTCCTTGGAGAACATATGGCCACCATTGTCCATCAGTGTTCAAAACTTTAGCAAGCACAGCCCATTCCCTAAACACCTGCTTTTCGGACCAACACCATTCAGGCCCCAGGGAAGCAGTTCTGCTCACCTCCTGCCCCTTGAATGGATGGCAGAGTCTGAATGCCATGAAGGTTTGTGGGTTGTGGCTCTGCTTACATTGAAGACAGAATGCAGAGTGCAGGAGGGTTTGTGTGATGAGAGTGCTTAGGTTAGAGAAAAGGCTAAATAATTAATTTGTCAAATTCTTCCACAAAGGTAGCATAAATGTGACAGATTCCTGAATAATGAAGTACAATTTCCCAGCAGTGCTGAGTGTCCTTTTTTTTTTTTTTTTGCTTCTCTGTTTATAATGATATTCACAAATTAGCATGGTATCCATAATTGCATGTGGTAACTAAGGAATATATGCTGTATTAAACAATTCATCTGTATGTACTGTCAAGAAAAGGTGCCCAAAATGTCTTAAGTAAAAAAATAAGATGCAGAATAGTAGGTACATCATATTCCTATTTCTGAGGGGTTTTTTTAAGTTCATATACACAGAGATATACATTTGAACAATCATTGTAAATTTCTGGGCTTTCTGTCTAGAATTTTCTTTTTCTGAGAGTCCACTGAGAGGGCAATTTACTCTATTTCATGCTCTTCTGAAGTGTTTGAATGTTTTTTTATAGTTCATAGATCACTTTTTCAATTTCAAAAAGTAGTATTTCATTAAAAAGAAATTCCTTACAGACTGAGTAAATTTTATTTTATTTTTATCTATTTTCTGATTTTTCTACATTGACTCTGTATTATTTAGTAACTTCTAAATAATTCACTCCTAGGGCCTTCCCTGGCACCCCACTGGTTAAGACTCCACGCTTCCACTGAAGGGGGCCTAGGTTCGATTAGCTATAAAAGTTATAGTCACTAATAACTTTCCCTCGTTAATTAGCCCAATGTGCTTCCACAAGATTTTCTGTCTCTGTAGCTGAGAATGTGGGTTTCCGGTTGTGCTGAGAACTAAAACCACTGTTCAGGGTGTGCATATGAGAGAGACAGACACAGAGACCAGGCTTTGAAAAACCTGACATGGCATTTAGAGCCCTAAGGGGGTGACTGCAGCTCTCCTTACAAAATCTGATCAACAAGGTGGTTGCTGCCTCCAAAGTCCAAATCCCTTAACCGTGGGTAACGTGTTTTCAAATAACTATACCACCTGAAAATTGTACAGCACTTCATATTTCTTAAGTGCCTTCATCCACGTGGTCTCCCAGTGCTGGCAGCCAGGCAGGGCAGGGAGGAGAAGGGAGCCACTTGAGACAATGATGTGCCACAGGTCACACATGGTGGAAGTGATGGCCCAACTGTACATGTGGTTGAGTCAGGGACAAAACCCCAGCTCCACAGGTCTTCCTGTGATGCCCAGAAGGCCTTGCACATTGACTAACCCTCACATTTTAAATTTCATTACTCTGCTGGCTCACTTGGGCTCACACCTTTCCCTCCCGCATCAGGACCTCTTCTCCTCCCTCTGCCTGAAATGCACTTTCCCAGGGAAGAGCCACTTGTTGTTCATATCGTGGCTCAAATATCATCTCCCCAGAGAGACTATACTTCCTAGGAAATAAGCCTTCACTATGACTCCAGTACTTTGGCCACCTCATGCAAAGAGTTGACTCATTGGAAAAGACTCTGATGCTGGGAGGGGTTGAGGGCAGGAGGAAAAGGGGACGACAGAGGAGGAGATGGCTGGATGGCATCACCAACTCAATGGACGTGAGTTTGAGTGAACTCTGGGAGATGGTGATGGACAGGGAGGCCTGGCGTGCTGCAATTCACGGGGTCACAAAAAGTCGGACACCACTGAGTAACTGAAATGAACTGAACTGATGACATCCCTATGTAGAAATGAGCACGTTCTGAAATTATTTTCTGCACTGGCGATCTTGTTAATCACCTGTTCCCCCAGCCGAACCATGAGGACCTAGCTTGTGTACCACTGCATCCCACATGCCTAGAACAGTGCCTGGTATACAGTAGGTGCCCCAAAATGTTTTCTGAGTGGCTAACCTATTTCATTAATACTCATAATCAACCTTGTAGAAACACGAAAGCATTAGCATTCCTGTTTTACAGATGAGGAAACTGAGGCCCAGATGACCGACCTGTTCAAGATTGCAGCTAAAAAATTGACAGAGTTGAGAAAAGAGTCTGGGTCTTAGGCATCAAGTCCAATGCTATCTGCACTATATAGCTTTTTTATACCGAAAGTTTAGGAGGGGAAATTCTTGCTAATCAAGAATTACTTTATATCACATTCATTCAAGAAAGGTTCTGAGCATTTATTAAATTCAAGAAGTATATTAAACTCTACATGATATAAAAGGATACAGGTAACACTTCCTGCCTCCAAGGAACTTATCACCTTTTAGGAGAATTAAAAATAAACACATGAATATCAATAAAATAAAATAGAAAACTTTAAGAGCTATTATGGACTGAAGCATGTTCACCTCAAAATCCAAATGGTCAAGTCTGAACCCCCATCACATCAGAGTGTAACCATACTTGGAGACAGAGCCTTTTAAAAAGGTAAAGGTTGGTGAGATCCTATGGGTGGCCCCTAAACCACATATCCATATTTGGAGATGGGCTTCAAAGAAATAATTAAGTTAAATGAGGCAATTAGACAAGACAACTGTCTTGTCTAATTCAACAAGACAGTTAGTTGTCCTTATAAGAAAAGGAAGAGACAGTAGGGATGTGTGAGCATAGAGAAAAGGCCATATGAGGACACAGTGAGAAGGAGGCCATCTGCAAGCCCAGGAGGGAGGCCTTAGGAGAAACCAAACATGTAACACCTTAATCTTTTTTTTTTTTAATTTGAGGATAATTGCTTTACAATGTTGTGTTGGTTTCTGCCATACAACAACATGAATCAGTCACAGGTATACACATGTCCTCTTCCTCTTAAAACTCCTTCCCACCCCCACTATTCCACCCCTGTAGGTTGCCACAGAGCACCAGGCTGAGCTCTTGGTGTTAAACAACAACTTCCCATTAGTTATCTATTTTACACATGGTAATGTATGTATTTCAATGCCACCCTCTCAGTTCATCCCACCCTTTCCTTCCCCGGCTGACACCTTAATATTGGGTCTTTAAACTCCAGAACTATGAGAAAAGTAACTTCTGTGTTTAAGCTACCCAGTCTATGTGTCTCTCTCTCCTCCCCTTGTAAGGATACCAGTCACATTGGATTACTAGGCCACCCTACTCCCATATAACCTCATCATAACTTAACCAATTATATCTACAACAAAACTATTTCCAAATAACATCACATTTTGAAGATCAGGACTTAACATTTCTTTGGGGGAGAGGATACAATTCAATAAATGTCTAATCCAATTTTACTTAAAAAGACTCCTAAAACTTTTTCTGGAAATAATGGAAAAGATAAATGACAAAAAGTTTAATGTAAAGATTATGTAAACCTAGAGCTATCAGGGCCCCACCAGCCCACCACTGGAGAGAGACTGGAGGAAAGCAGAGCCTGATGAGAGAGAGATGGAACAAGTCCTGATGGCCTTCTCTGAGCCCCGGGATCCAACCACACCTGACGCTGGTCTTTCCAGTTATATGGGTTATTACATTCTCTGTTCATTAATCCAATATAACTGAATCACTTAAAACCAATAGTCCCAACCAATAAAGAAAACAGAATCAATAAGATCTGACAATTATCACATGAGAGCAGTTCAACGAAAGATGAAGCTACCTCCAAACTGAGTTACTGAGAGGAAATAGGATGGAAATGGACAAAGGGAAGTCTAAAGGAAGAGAAAGTTTGAGAGGGAAAAATAATAAGGTTAGTTTTGGATTTCTTGAACTTATGAATCAGGGATGACATGAATGGGGCTATACTCCATAGGACAAAGGAAACTAAGACCAGGATTCACAGGAGAAAGATTACCTCCCATAAGTGTGATTTCTACTAACACAGAGAGATATGTCAAATTCAGTGCAGGAAACCAAAGCCACTCTGGGTATGTCAAGCAGAAAGAGGTTTAATACAGGGATTTAGTTACTCAAAAGGAAAAAAAGGACTGGAAGGCTAGAAGGGGTAGAACTCAGGGGGTCTCCCAGGGACTAGGGAGCTCAATGACATGCTACCATAGCTGCAATCCCACCTGCTGCCATTCCTGCCCCTAAAGTCCCTGGAGGCTGGTGACTACCGACTGGGGTGCTGAGTCCAGTCACTGAAACTGCCTCTTAACACATCTCCACCACCTTGACTCTCAACCACCATGGCTGCAGACAGACCCCATAAAAGGGCAATGAACTGGAGGAACATATCATGCATCTGGAATCCTAGCTGCAAGAAAGATGAGTTAGCTTTCCAATCTTTCAAGGTAGAAGGATGAGGAAATGGTAATTGAGAAGCCAAGCCATGGCTTCTACCACCAGGGATATATGCATATGATGATAAAGCAAGTGAAAGAGCAATTAATTGTCCATGTGGTCACTGTACAGCCTTCAACAAGTGTGTTTTCACACAGTGAGAATCAGTCTCCCTGTCTCTAAAACAAGGCAACTGAACCAAGTGATTTGTAAGAGACTCTTCAGTCTGCCTATTTCAGACATCTGTGAAAGCCACTCATGTCCTGATCCAGAGTTAAACAATTTCCCCCTGGGAGTATTATCTTTCCAGTCAGCAGCCCAGCCCTCCACATTTGAACATAATCATTAAACACCTGGCAAGAAGTGCCACCCCACATACAGTTTAATAACTCACATTCCAATCCAATTACTGCACGTTTCATAAACAAGTGCTTCTTAGAATACAGCTGTTTCTCCGAGCAAGCAGACTTCTTAGAAGGGAAATTACGATGATTATCTTTAAGATACAGGCATGAATAATAAAACCATTCCACCTCTCTCATCGCTGTTACCATTTCCCTTTCAGGCTGTCTTAGATGGGGACCTCAAGGCAGCCTGTGTCTCAGAACAGCTACTCTTCCCACTCTGGACCCGTGAGTCCCCTCAACTAAGGTCTGCCCTGCCTCTTCATCAAAACACATCTGTCCTAGGTCCTGAAGGAGCCAAAGGATTTGACAAGGGTCCTATTTATTACCTCTTCATCTCTGACCTACTATTGCATGTGAAGTTGGAGGGAATTTGGTGCAGAAATAAGAAGCAGACTGATAGTGAGGCAACTGTATGGCTTGGAGCATCTGACTTCTGGGTCCCTGAGTTCTCACCTCTCAAATAAGAGGATTGGATTAGACCAGGAATTCTTAGACCAGGAGTGCTGGATTGAGCTTCATCTGATACCTCTAAAGCTTTTAATTACATAAACTAGTAAATTTCCTTCACTGATTAAGCTATTCTAAAAGGGCTTTTGTACCTTGAAATTAAAAGTAACTTATGTGACAGTATGTTTATATATAAAATGCTCTAAGGAGAGAAGTCACAGTTTCCAGAAGATCTTCAGAGGAATCTGTGATCCCCCAAAAAATATTTTAAATCCGTAAACTAGGAAAATCCTTCAAGTCCTTTTGTAGCATTAGCATTCTGAAACCTTCTGGCTCTATGAAATTCTAAATTATTGCTTTGACTGATAATATGTAACACACACCATTCTAAAAATAGTTTTTTAAAAATTAAAGTTGATCTTTTCCATTACAAAAGAAATTACATGCTTATTATGGAAAACTATAAAATGATTTAAAAAATCAAAACTAAACAGAAAGACAACCACTGCTAATATTTCTAAAGTTCCCTTTCAATTCTTAAGTTTTTCTATGTATAATCTTAGGGAGGTTTTTATATAGCTGAGTTCATACTATATGTACAATTTTGTATCATTTATTTTTCACTTGCCATTATCATATAATTCCCACATGATCACAAACTCTTTGTAAACAGCCTTTTTAAATGACTTCTTCGCATTCTGTTGAATGGATATTTTATAACTTACTACTCCCCAAATGTTGGACAAATGAGGTTGTTTCCAGGTTTTGTCTTTCTTTTTCTTGGGTTTTTTGTTTTGTTTCATTTTTCCTATTCTATTTCTTTTCATAAGGGAAGACTCCTTGCTAAACATAAAGAAAGGAGGCACCAGCTCTGGAATGCCTGTGACCATGTCAGACCTCATGGGGAAAGAGGCGGAGAGCCATCCAGACACAGGGCAGTCCCTACCTGGCCATGGAGACAACTCCTGGGTCCTACACCAATCCAGTGTTAAGCCATCTCTGAGCCTCTCATTCTTCTCCCATTTGGCTTCCCTGATAGCTCAACTGGTGAATAATCTGCCTGCAATGCAGGAGACCCCAGTTCTATTCCTAGGTCAGGAAGATGCCCTGGAGAAGGGATAGGCTACCCACTCTAGTATTCTTGGGCTTCCCTTATGGCTCAGCTGGTAAAGAATCCACCTGCAATGCAGGAGACCTGGGTTTGATCCCTGGGTAGGGAAGATCCCCTGGAGAAGGGAAAGGCCACCCGCTCCAATATTCTGGCCTGGAGAATTCCATGGACTATATAGTCCATGGGGCTGCAAACAGTCAGACACGACTGAGTTACTTTCACTTTCATTTTCCAGGGCAGCACTCCTGGCCTCAAGGAGGAGGGTCTGCGCTGGTCAGTGGGTTTGGGAAGCAGCCCCTTTCACTACAACCAGCACAGCCCTCTGTTCTGTCCTGCTTGTTTTTGGTAGGTCAGGCCCGAGTTTGGGCAGCTCTGCAATGATCCAGCTTTGTCTGTAACAAAGAGAAGTCACACTCTGTGGTCCAGCAATAAGAAATCTCTTTAATCTCCAAAATCTGTCTTATTGGGATAAAGGTGGTATCTGGGTCACCTATCTCCTTAGGTTTTGTCTAATTTTTCTATTGGTTCAAGTAAGGAATAAGGATGCTATTTATCCAACCCCTTCAAAGACAATAATATCCTCCCCACTATTGCTGAGTCTCTTTTCTCCTCATCCTGCAAGCGGGCTGTTGGGGTTTGGGACTCTGTTTGGAGGACTTAGCTGAAGACAGAACCTCTTGCTACCTGTTCATCTTGGCAGTCAGTACTGAAAGCAAATAGATACCACAGATAATAGAGGTTGTTACTACCTCTAACAGCCACTACTGTTTCTTGAGTAGTAATCATGCACTCTACATTGTGTTAGATGCTTTACACATGTAGTTCATGCTAACAAAAACCCTATGAGGTAGATTGTCACCTCCATTTTACAAGTGAGGAAGTCAAGGCTCAAAGAGGTCCTATAACACCAAGATTCACACTGTTAGCAGTGGCTAGGCTAGAATTCGCACTTAGATTAAAAGCCCATGCTGAAAGCTCATGCTCTTAACTTCTTGGCAACCCCACGGGTCCTCCAAGGAGGGGCTGGGGCAGGGGCAGGTGAAAGAGTCAGGACACCCACGCTCCCTCAACACTCAGTCCAGGGAATTCCACCAGGCCACACCAGTCTTCATCTTTCCAGAGGCCACCTCCACAGCATCAGTGTTGTTTAAAGGGACTTGAGGGTGACATGCTATTTATTTTCAGCTTCTGGATTTTGATGGAAAATTCATGTAACATAAAAATCACACTTTAAGTTGCACAATTCAGTGGCATTTCGTACACTCACAACGTGCACAATCACCAGTTCCAGACCCTAGTTATCGCTCTACTGCCATTTTTATCACCCTAAAAGGAAACCCTAGTACACAGTCACTCTCCAGGGCCCCCTCCCCCAGCCTCTGGCAAGCCCTCATCTGCTTTCTATCTCTTCTGGCATGCCTATTCTGGATATTTCATAGGAATGGAATTACCCATAGGAGACTTCTCACGGGTGGTAACAGCTCACAACTCATTCACTGTGGGTCAGGGAAGCCACCTCAGAGCACAGGGTAGAGAATCCTCATCCTGCAGCCTGCTCTGATCCCTTCTCTGCCCTTGAGCTGCCTCTTTGCTGTTCTTTCTTTGACCATCCACCCTCTCCTCCTACCTCCCCTACACATTAACTCAAAACAAACAAACAAACAAAAACCTTTCCCACCAATGAGCCAGTGGCCTAGGACGTGTAATGATTCAACCCTCTTTCTTCTTGCTCGAGAGAGTCAAGACAGGGACTTCTCTGGAAGTGCACTGGCTAAGACTCCTTGCTTGAACCAGATCCCACATGCCACAAATAAGAGTTCAAGTGCCACAACTAAAAGATACCACATGCCACCACCAAAGATCCTGCATCCTGCAACTAAAGATCCTATTCACTGCAACTAAGACCTAGCATAGCCCAATAAAAAAACTAATAAGCAGGTCAAGACCAAAATGGCACTGACAGAGTCAGAAGTTCAGCAGTCCAAATAGTCTAGGCTCCTACGGAGTCCTCATTCAATGAGCATACAATTCCACTGTCGCATCCACCTCCATCTATGCTACCCTTCACCCCTGTCATAGGAGCTCTGAAAACTGTATACATCCTTATAATGTGATATCTCTTCTTTCAAGATGAATTCTAGTCTTCCTGTAGTAGTTATGCAGTGAGCAGTGAACCAGGGTTATCATTCCTGTCTGTGAATACATTTCCTTCTGGTTGGCAAAAGCAGAGGAGAACCTGAGTTATTCAAAATGCTACTGTCAGAGGGTGGAGTAGGAGAGGCAGAGAAGGGGTGACTGATGGAAATGCAGGACCAAGGAAGCCAAGGGGGGAGGAGGGATTCTATGCTGAAAAAGGACTTCCACATCTTTCAGGAACATCCTGTGGGAAAATTAACTGAGACAGAGACCACCTGGCTATCTCTGGGAAGGTACATAGGCACACAGCATCTCCTTGGAAGTTCTCTCCTGGCCCATACGTGGCATGAAGGAGAAGGTATTCGCCACGGACTGATAAAGTTCAACAGTTTCCTAGGTCAGTTCCAAATTCCCCGCATCTCATCCCCACAAGACAACTACCTGTCTTCCTGTGACAGAGAAGGGGAAGGAAAGACGCTGAACAGGAGAACTGGGACAGATGAAATGCAGCAGCCCTTGCCCTCAGTCCCACTGTGTCCCCTCCTGCCCCTTCTGAGTGTATCTGTGGCATTCTGTGACCCTGAATATACAGTCATCACCATGAAGGCGCTCATTAATCTCAGAGCTTGTGTCCCCACCAATACCACCCCCCACCACACACACATACACACCTCCAGCATCACTAAGTCAGTAAGCAAATACCCATGATCTCTTCGGGAGGTTATTACTCAATGGATTGAAAATATAGAAATGAGTGTTCTATGGCAACAAGCCTAACCCTGGATGCTTAAATGGGAGCCCAAAACACTTCCCTCAATACTGATACCCTCTCTTTCCCAGGGCTGGCGCAACAAATTACCACAAACTGGGAGGCTTAAAGCAACATAAACTCACAGTTCTAAAGTCTCAAAGTCCAAAACCAAGGTTGCTCCCTCCAAACACTCTAGGGACGAATGCTTCTTGGCCTCTTCTGGTTTCCGGTGGTTGCTGTTGACCCGTGACATTCCTTGGTTTGTGGCACCACTGCAGTCTCCACCTCTGTCTTCTCACGGAGCTCTCCCTGTGTATAGATTTCTCCTTATAGACACTAGTTATTGGATGCGGGCCCACCATCATCCACTGCGACCCTCATCTCAACTTGACTACATCTACAAAGATCTTATTTCCAAATACGCTCACATCTACCGAAGATATCTTCAGGGAGTTAATACTTGAAGGTACCTTTTGGAGGAACACAATTCAACCCACCACACCCCTGGAGGCCTTTCATGTTACCTGGTGTCAGACCTCAAAGATATATCATCAGCACTACGAAACAGCAGTATTTACTTAGCACTAAGTGCTATTTTACATGGATTTTCCTGTTAATCCTCAAATACTCTGTGAGGTAGGAATTATGACTAGCACCATCTGACAAGCAAGAAAATTGAAGCTTTAGAAAATTAAGTAACTTACCCGAGGAATATAGTGATAGATCCAGGATTTGAGCCAAACTCTGACCCTAAAGCTCACCAAAGTTCTTTCATGCTTTACTTTCTGAGCTTCCCTGGTGGCTCAGATGGTAAAAAATTCTGCCTGCAATGTGGGAAACCTGGGTTCGATCTCTAGGTTGGACATATCCCCTGGATGTGTGATTTGGGGCAAGAAATGCCCCCTCTCTGGGCTTCAATAGCCTTACTTATAAAAAGACCAGTTCCTCTAAGTTTCTAAGGGTTCTTTCCACTATGACTCCAGAGCTTTCTGAGTCTTCCCATCCAAGGTAACCCATCACTCTGGCCAGCTGATCCACTTCTAAAATCTACTGCAGAAAGGTCTGTTCCCTGACCATCTCCCCTCCCCACCAGCAGACATCTTGCAGTGTGTTTCTTCATGATTCAAAAAAACAGGACTTCAAATACCCTTTCCAAATTTTGATACCAGGCTCTGACAGCCTCCTGAGAAGCAGGGATCATTTCCATCTGCATATTCGCTTCGAGGAAAGTCTAACTGACCCACAGGGAAAGCCCAGCTCCACCAACAACACACATCTTTACAGCACTTGGGAGAAAAACTTGCATTTCTAATTTGTTTCTTATCAGCAGTGTGCCTCTGGACTAAGTGAGAACATAATGTCTTTCACTTGACTTAAATGAAAGTTCAGATTCCAGTTTCAGAGAACAGATTAATGAAAGGGACTTCGCATTCCGGACACCCCTCATCCCGGCATTTTCCCTCTGCCTTTCATTTCACTCTTCAGCTCAGCTACATAATGCAGGGCTCTAAACATCATGACAGGAGAGAAGCAGCAAGGGAAGGGGATGGGGAGTGACAAAAGATTAGGGTCAGTGAGGGAGCTGGTAGAACCATAAAGAAGAGAACATTGCTAAGAGCGAGCTGGACCCAAAATGATCACCGACTCACAAATCACATTGGTTGTACCGGTTTTAGGCATATTTTCTTGCAAGGCTCTCAGCAATTATGTGAGGCAGCTGTGCATGGTCCCACTCCACACATGAAAAAGCAAGGCTCAGCTAGTAAATGAGGTTCAGATCAGGTGTAGTCGGTCCAAAGCTCCTTTCCTCTACAACCCTGGAGCAGCAAGGACCACACAAAAAAATAAAACAGTCCCTCTTTCTACAGCTTACATTGCTCTTGGTGCCATGGCTGCCAACTTACAAGAGTAAATTCTTTACTTTTCCTCTCAAAAGAGGAGACACGATTTTGTTCTAATGAAGCCAGTAACAAATAAGACTACCTCAGATCCAGAGTACCAGAGAGAATCAACGCTTGGGAAGAACTGGTATAGGAGGAAAGGGAGAAAGATGTCCTCTTCATTCCCAGTTCTCCTCCCTCTGGCTCTTGCTGCAGCGTCAAAACCAAAGGCTGAATGATTCCCGCAACCTCTCGAAGCAGCAATCGCACTGCACTCCCCAGCCCCTCCAGCAGAGGGGCAAACTATCCTCATGTTTGCCTTCCTGAGCTTCCATCATCTGTACCATGAGGGTGACAGTGGTAGGTATTTCGTATACATCCTGAATCCCAGTTTCTCACTCCTCCAATTCCTAAGGCCCTATCCAACCACAATACAGTACCAAAGCAACTTAATTTATCTCTTTGCTTTCGCGTTTACTTCCTATAGCTACGCTGTCTACCCAGCAGGCACAGCAATCTTTTGAAATGTAAATTAAGTCATATTAACTGTCTTGTTCAAAACCCTCTGATGGCATCTCATCATTCCTAGAATTTAAAAACTCTTAGTCATGGGGGAATTCCCTGGTTGTCCAGTGGTTAGGGCTCCAAGTTCCCCTGCAAGGGGCTCAGGTTCAATCCTGGTTGGGAACTAACATCCTACATGCCTCACCTTGTAGCCAAAATAATAATAATTTTAAAAATTCTTTAACTCTTTGCTGTGGTCTTCAAAGCCCACTCTTGCCTGCTTCCCTTACAGTCTCCCCCTTGATCTCTCCATGCCAGCCACACGGGCCACCTTCTAGCTCCTGAAAAATAGCTGGTCCCTCTGATTTGCATGTTATCCCTATTTCACAGACTTTCTTCCTCACTTCATTTGGATGTCTATTCAAATGTCTTTTCTCCAGAGAAGCTTTCCCAGACTCATACCACACCCGCCGCCAATTACAGCTTCCCTTGTCGTTGTCCTTCATGGCGAAATTGTGTCCTACTCTGTGATCCCATGGACTGAAGCATGCCAGGATTCTCCGTCCTGCACTATCTCCTAGAGTTTGCTCAAATTCATGTCTGCTTTCCTAACAGACTCTAAAAACTTCTTTGCCTCCAGTTTTTCCCAGAACATTTATTCCTACTTAAAATTCTACATGTATATCAATTGCTACGATCTGTCTCTACCACTAAAATTAAAGCTCCATGACAGCAGGAGTCTTGTCTGCATTGTTTAGCTGATACTTGTGACGTAGTAGGTGCTTAATAAATATTAATAGAATGAATGAATGAAGGAGACCAGATAAGTTTTGGCAAAGCTGCTAGTTGTCCCCAGTATCCATTCTCCCCTTCTTCCTTTAAGTAATCAAAACCCCAAGCAGTTCACACTAGGAACTGCTTCCCAGACTCCCTCGAAGCTAGGCGTGTCCAGGTCACTAGGTGCTAGCCAATTAAGGTTGTGAGGCAAAATACAGGATGCCTAGTTAAATTTGCAAGTCAGAGTGACAACCAGTAATTTTTACTCTAAGTATGCCCCAAATTAAAAGTCCAATAATTGTTTTAGTATAATGATGCCCCAGAAAAAAGTACTGATTGTCTATCTGACATTCAAGTTTAACTGGTTTTCCTATATTTTTGTTGCCTAAATCCAGCAACACTATGGCCAACAAACTGTAAGAGAAAGTAATGCTCACAACTCTGAGGTCACACCCTTAAAGCCAGGGGGTGTGTCCTCAATTTCTTCCTCTTTCTTATTGGCTGAAACACAATCCTAGAGGGGCTGTGAGTCACCTTTGACTCTGTGGACAAGGAGCCCAGGTGCCAGGGTTGATGTGAAGAACGGTGCTGCTCCGCTCCAGACCTACCTGCTTGCTGACACTTGGAAAATAACTTCCTTCCGCTTCATTGAAGTCTCTGTTATTTTGTCCTCAATTAAAGCAGCTAAATCTATATCTGAACAAATGCAAAATAAAATTCTCCAAGCCAGAAAACTGAAGTAGGTAGCTGTTCCCTTCTCCAGGGGATCTTCCCAACCCAGAGATCAAACATAGGTCTCCCACATTGCAGGCTGATTCTTAACCAGCTGAGCCATAAGGAAAGCCCCCCACACTGTAAATGAATATGATAATTCAGGTGAGTTCTAGATTATCAGAAAGCCTCAATAAATTTTTATTTCCTCTCATCCATACTAACAGGGTTATCCCCTCTTTACCAAATTTTGAAGGAATTTGACACCTTCAAGCTTATCAACAGCTCTTTCAACCCCTAATTGTTTCAAGTGGGGCTGCAGAAATTCAGTGGGCAGTGGGGGCTATGTGACCTCTTGGCCTCTGAGGAGCAGGGCTCAGGTGAGGCATATTTGTAGGCTAAAAATTAAGCAAAGGGACCAATAAGATTTTCAGTTCTCCCAGCATTGATTCCCAGCTGCTCAGAGAAGCTTCAGAATTCCCTGACACAAAGCTGCAAGCACTGGAAATACTCTCATGTATGGAAATTCAAGGGAAAGAGAAGCAGCCCTGAGTCCTTCTGCATGGGTGCTACCATTGGCTCAGCCACAGTCACAGTTGTCCAGGCCAAGGAGAAGCCTCCGGGTTTCCGTGGGAAGTTCTCCCCTCCAAGCCTATCCGCTGCTCCTCACACCTTCCAGTGGCTGGTCTCTGCTCCAGTGTCGCCTCTTTAAAGAGACCTCCTCTGGTCACTCCATCTAAAGGAGAAGCCCCCGTCACCCCCCACTCCTGGCCTGACACTTTCAGCATCTAGTATATATCTACTGGGTGATTGCTTGTCTGCCTTCCCCATTGAAAGGCAGGCTCAGTGGGGGGGAGGGAATTTGTCCTTCTGGCTCCTGCTTTACCCCCAGGGGCACCTCAGACAGTGTCCAAGCAATTAGAAGGTGTGGGATAAATATCTCTGAATAAATAGAAGACAGATATGGACATAGACAGAAAAACAGATATAGATATAGATATAGATGTAGAGACAGATCTAGAAACACAGACATAGGTGTATCAGGGTCAATCTGCAAGCCAAGCAGATTTTTAATCAATGGCTTCTAGCACAGGGTGATAAGAAAAGCCACAACACCTCCATGTGCATAATGCTGATGTTCTGTTAGAGAAAACTCAGCTTTTAGTTTAAGGTTGACTCCCTATGGACATGGAAAGTTCTGCTGGGTAGAAGTAATGTTTGCCCAGAATGTTGAGCCAAAGGCATCTGCAGGTCAAGTCCCTGATGGGGAAACTGAACCCAGAGAGAGGATGGGGTCACACTAACAACAGCAACTGATATCTGCAAAGCACTTTTTAGTGAGGAAGCATCTTCACTTCTTCTTTTCTCATTTGATCCTCACAACAATTCTTCTAGGCAAGTGGTGGTAATATTGGTAGCACTGTATTATTTACAACTGCCAAAGTATGAGGGCAACCTAAGTGACCATCAACAGATGAATGGATAAAGAAGATGTGGTATGGGGACTTCCCGGTGGCGCAGTGGATAGAAATCTGCCTGCCAATGCAGGGGACACAGGTTTCATCCCTGGTTCCAGAAGATTCCACATGCCTTTGAGCAACTTCCTGGTGGCTCAGACGATAAAGTGTCTGTCTACAATGCAGGAGACCCGGGTTCGATCCCTGGGTTGGGAAGATCCCCTGGAGAAGGAAATGGCAATCCACTCCAGTACTATTGCCTGGAAAATCCCATGGACAGAGGAGCCTGGTAGGCTACAGGCCATGGGGTTGCAAAGAGTCGGACACGACTGAGCGACTTCACTTTGAGCAACTAAGCACGAGTGCCACAACTACTGACGCCTCCTTGCTGAGAGCCTGTGCTCTGCAACAAGGGAAGCCACCACATTGAGAAGCTTGTGAACTGCAACGGAAAGTAACCCCCCCCCCACTGCAAGTAAAGAAAGCCCACACAGAGCAACAAAGACACAGCACAACCAAAAATAAAACTAATAAAAAATTTTAAACATGCAGTGTATATATATATATATATATATATATATATGAATATTACTCAACCATAAAAAGATTTAAGTTTTGCCATTTGCAGCAACATGGATGGACTTAGAGGGCACTATGCTAAGTCAAATAAATCAGACAGATGTTACATGGTATCACTTATATCTAGATTCTAAAAAATGCAACAAACTAGTGAATAAAACAAAAAGAAGCAGACTCACAGATAGAAAACAAGCTAGTGGTTACCAGTTGAGAGAGGGAAGGGAGGAGGGACAATATAAGCATAGGGAGAAAAAAAGGGTTATTATGGGACTAGATGAAACCATGTGTTTGAAACACGAAAATTGTAAAGCAGTATAGAATTTAACAAATCTTTCATTCAACAAAAAATGCAATAAGATAAAATAAAAATACTGGTAGCATTATAATTATACTGAAATATAATCATTAGCTTCCTGAACTGTGTACTTTAAAATAGCTAGCTTGGTAAATTTTATGTTATGTGTATTTCACCACAACTAGAAAATTTTTAAATTATGTATGCGTGGCTCAGATGGTAAAGAATCTGCCTGCAAAGCAGGAGACCCAGGTTCAATCCCTGGATCGGGACGATCTCCTGGAGTGGGGAATGGCTACCCACTCCAGTATTCTTGCCTGGAGCATTCCATGGACAGAGGAGCCTGGCAGGCTACAGGCCATGGGGTTGCAAACAGTTGGACACCACTGAGTGATTAACACTAACACATACAACACTACTAGCCACAACTATATTTTGTGAATGAAGTCAATAAAGCTCAGAGAGACTGTAACTTGTAAAACTCACACAGTAAGGAATGTGTGGGGAAGCCAGTCTCATATTAGGACTTTCTCTGGACCTTCTCTATGGGGAGAGGGAAACTTCACCTGACAAACATGCCAAGAAGCAACCTCAAGCTACAAGATCATTGCCATTGCTCTAAGTTTTCCAAGGAAGCTTCTAATACACTTCATCCTGCACAGCTGTTCAAGCAGCTCTGCTGGAGAGACCTGCCTCTTGTGTGCTATTGTGCCGAGGGGTGGCTGATCCAACAGACAACAGCTCAGTACAGATTGTGTGTCGTTTACTCTCATTTTGTGACGATTAATTTGCTCGGGGACCAAGGGTGTTCAGTGGTTACATTAAGATGCAAAGAAAAATTAAACATTTATGCATCCTTTATCTCCTCATTTCAAGACAAATAAGTCTCATCAGTGTCTACAGAAGATATTTTCATTGACATTGTTTATCTGTTCCACTTGACTCCAAATTACACTTGAGAAAGAAGAACTAACACACCATGGTGTTTTTATACAGAAGTGGTGACTACAGGGGACCAGGTATTAAAGAGAAAATATCTAGCCTGAGATTCCACTGCAGCATAAACTCAGTGAGATATGACACAAAGAATCGGGCCCAGACATGCAGGAGCACAGTGAAGTCTTGGAAAAAGCCACCTGGGCTGCTTGAGTCCCTGCTTAATATGCAGCACTGTGCAAGCTGGGCTTCATTTCCTGTGCCAGCTTTGCTCTCAAATCTAAATCACTGTGTTAAGAAGGTGTCTGAGGGCTAATCAGAAGTTACAGTCATAGCATGGAACATAGTACATCATAACTGTCTGCTTCTTTTTTAAAAACTGCCCTTCTTGCCTGTAAGAGCCAGCCCTATTCTTAGGACAGCTCTCCCAAACTGAGAGGGAGACCACTGTGTGTCCCATCAGCCTCCCCTGTTAGAACTGAGCACAAGGGAGGAGAGAAGGCACAGGCCCTACAATTGCCTGTTTCCTGATACTCCTCCCACTCTCCCCCTTCACTCAGGTCGCGCATCTCTTTCATACCAGCTGCCTGGTCTTGATTTGATATCAGGCTTCTCAAGATAGGATGGCATAAAGATCAACTTTGGAACCAAAGAGAGCCGCATTTGAATCTCAGCTCCATCACTTACTGTTCATATGAAATTGGAAAGTTACCTAATCTGATGGATTTTGTTTTTTTCAACTCATAAAAAGGGAATAACAGTGCCTGCCCCCATAGGATTGTTGTGTGACTTAAGTGAGATATTTTGTGCAAAGCAGTAGATACAGTGCCTGGTGGCAGCAAGGGTTCAATAACTGGGCTACTCATGATGCCTGACTATACCTAACACTGTGCTAATCCCAGAGCACACTTTCAATAAGCATTTATTAGCAGTTATCACACGGTCCTGAGAATGAGTGATCTCTTGGTTGGTTTCCATTTTATTCAGCATGAATTAGGCTTTATTGAGCACATATTATGTGCTAGGCCCTGGTGCATGTGGTTTGTATCTTAACTCATTGAATCCTCACACAGTCCAATCACTCTATGGGCAGAGGGGTGCAGGCTGGTCGGGGAGGAACACACACCCAGGCAATCTGGCTCTGGCACCTGCCCTCTTAACCTCACTGTCTCTGCCCAGAAGCAGCTGCTACTTCTTTTGTAACCAGAAAAGCAAAATATTTTTTAAGCGACTTAAAACAGTAAATACACACTCACTGAACCATTGTCAGCTCTCATCTGAATTTGTAAGACTCTGATGACTGAGAGATTGACACTTCTTTTTAATTCAGATGAAAGTTATCGAAAGCCGGGTGTTAGGTACAAGGCAAGATGCTGTGGGAGATATAATAGAAGAAATGATGTCTTCCCTTCAGGGCCTTTAGATTTGGAAGATGAGATATTACTGCTGTAGCTGACATTCATTTAGTGGGTGCCGTGTGCCCACTGTGCTAAAGGCTTTCTCTCATTCAACCCTCATGACAAATTGATATAATAGGTATGATTAATACCCAAGAAGTGCAAATGAGGAAACCAAAGCCTTTAAATCTTAATAACTTGCTGGGGGTTCCAGGAAGAAAAGCCTGTACAGGCTAAATGCCACGTGGCTGCCACAGGCAATGATTCTCATCCATCTTTCTCTTCCCCACTGCCTTAAAAAGCAGGCCACCTGGTAAGTGCTTGAAACATTCCTGGCAAAGTGAATACCCACTTTTCAATAAACTCCCATTGCTAAATATCTGTGCATTTACCAGACATTAAACTTCACATGCACATGATTACAGAGTTAGTAAGTTCTAAAGAACTTCACCTTTGGAGTTCATGGGCCTCTACCAGCATCTCCTCTCTCACCTTCACTTCAGCATTTGGAGATGGGCCTGAAATGGAGAGGACACTGCCACCTCCTGCTCTCGCCTCCTAATTCTCAATTCCGAGATTTCTATTATACCTGATTTATGGCCCAACAGGGCTCATTCTAGCCCACAACCTTGAGCTTGTAAAATGCACAGGAGAAAATTTACTAATGACTGTGCTCGTCTTAATGCACTGTAGGGAATTTTTAAGTGAAAAAGGGACATTTTAAACAGCCAATTATGAATAACAATTGTTTGATGGTCCAGCACCGTAGATCTTCCAGCTCATTCGGTTTTCATCTAATTAAATGTTTCATTTCCACGGGCAGCATGCGGTACAAACTTGCGTCTGCTTTTGTCGGCAGGAGATAATCAATAAGAAAAATGTGGATGCATTTCAGCATTTATTAGCAGCTCAATTGGAAGTTGTTTTATTTTAATAACATCCTTGCCTTCATTCTGTTCAGGATAAATCAACAGCTTTGATGAATAAAAGACGACAGAAAACTAGTTTATGCTATCCCATTAAGAGTAAAGAAATCAGAGAATGAAAGGGAGCTGAGAAAGAAATTGAAAACACTTTAAAGATGCATTTTCTGTTACCAAGAAAAGGGAGAAACAAACAAAAATGCCTTCCATTCACTCTAAAGGACAATCAAACCTATCTGACTTCAGCTAGATATCCCTCCTAAGACCAAAACAATAAACTCCCTCATTCAGAATCTTTCTACCACTTTTATTTGCAGATAATATTTAGTAATTCTTGGTTAACTTCCACTGGAGCTGTAATATTGACGAGAAAGGGGAGAACCAGGTACAAAATGTCTTTTGTTCACCAGAAATAAGCCCAAATGCCCAAAGCTCATATCCTTAAATAGTAGACAAGCTGGTTGGGTAGGATGCCTTAGAACAAATACACAAGGTCCACCATGGTGAGGCATTTATAAGAGCCTTCACAACTTGGTAAGTGGAATTTAAACTGATCTGTGGGCCAGAAGACCTCTCTTTGAAATCTTGCAGGGTATAACCAACTGTCTACTGGACAATGCCATGTATATTTCCCTCAGGCATCTCTAATATAACATCTAAAAATCTGTGACATCACTTCAAAATCATTAGGGTGAAGATTATTATTTAAGTTATATAATTTAAATTATTTTTAAAAATTAATAAATAACAAGTGTTGGAAAGGAAGTGGAGAAATTGGAATCCTTGTGTACTGTGACACGTGCAAATGTGAAATGGTTCAGTCACCATGGAAAACAGTTTGGAGACTCCTCAGGCAACTGAAAACAGAACGACCATACAACTCCGCAATTCCACTTCTGGGTATAAATCCAAAAGAAGTGAAGGCAGGGACTTGAGCAGATACTTGTATAACCATTGTTTGTAATTGCATTAAATAACAAGCAATAAACAGAGCTGAAAAATGGAAGCAACCCAAATGTCCATCAGTAAACATATGAATAAATAAAACATGGCCTATACATACAATGGAATATTTTTCAGTTTTAAAAGGGAAGTTCTGACATAAACTACAGCATGGATGAATCTGGTGGATACTATGCTGAGTGAAGTAAGCCAGGAAGCAGAGGATGAACACTGTATGATCATATGAGGAACCAAGAGCAGTCAAATTCATGGACAGAAAGTAGAAGGCTGATGGCTGCCAGGAGCTGAGGGGGAGGAGAGAATAGGTAGTTAGTGTTGAATGGGTATATTCAGATGGGGAAGATGAGAAAGTTCTGGAAATTTTTAGTGGTGATGGTGGCACAACAACGTGAATGTACGTAGTGCGACAGAAGGATACAGTTTTAAATGGTTAAAATGGTAAATTTTATGAGATATACATATATATATGTATATATTAGGTTCCCAGGTGGTGTTAGTAGTAAAGAACCGGTCTGCCAATGCAGGGGACAGAGGAGATGAGGGTTCAATCCCTGGTTCGAGCACATACATACACAGGTACATATGTTCATGGGCTTCCCTGGTGGCTCAGACGGAAAAGGGTCTGCCTGCAATGTGGGAGACCCAGGATCGATCTCTGGTCAGGAAGATCCCCTGGAGAAGGAAATGGCAACCCACTCCAGTATTCCTGCCTGGAAAATTCCATGAACTGAGAAGCCTGGTAGGCTACAGTCCACAGGGTCGCAAAGAGTCGGACACGACTGAGCGGCTTCACTTTCACATTCGTACAGACATACATGCAAGGCGGTGCTAGTGGTAAAGAACCCGCCTGCCAGCGCAGGAGACATGAGAGATACGGGCTCAGTCCCTGGGCCAGAAGGTCCCCGGGAGGAGGGCATGGCAGCCCACTCCAGTATTCCTGCCTGGAGAATCCCACGGACAGAGGAGCCTGACGAGCTATAGTTCATAGGGGCACACAGAGTCGGATACAACTGAAGTAACTTAGCGTAATGTGTGTGTGTGTGTCTGTGTGTGTGTGTACCCTGTGATGATTTAAAAAAAAAAAAAAAAACTGAGTATTGTAACTCCCAGACATAGCTGTCCTCTCTGCGATTACCCGCCTGAACACACAGTGCATCCATTCACCCAGCTTGCTCCAGCCAGGAAGTGGGAACCAGTCCTGGTATCTCCCCTCTCCTACCTGGTACCTCCCCTCTCCTACCTGGTGTCCCTGTATTAGCTCAGGGCCCGCCTGCTCCGGGCAATTCCCCACCAGCAGCTAGACCTAAGCTGGGTCCTGCCACCCCCTCAGCCTCAAGCTTCCCCTTGCACTCAGAATCCACTATGCACTTCTCCCTCTGAAGCCAGCTGACCCCACCAGAATCTTGCGCCACATTCTCCCTCCCTCTGTACTTCCATGCTTCTCCTCACACTCTGTACTTCCAGTAGTTCCTCAGACACACTAGGTTTCATCCTTTGCCTAGAACATTCTCCCCTCATCCTTTGCAAGCCAAACACTCCTCTGATTTGAAGCCTCAGCATAAGCGGAACTTTCTCGAGGGCTCTTCACAGAGGGACGGTGCAAAAAGAGTGCCTCTGCTCTCCCGTCAAATGCTCTTTTCTTAGCCCCTGGCACTTTCTGCATGTCTCTGTTTGTATATCTCTCACTACCCAGGAGACAGTTAGATGCCAGAGGTTAGCAGCCAAGCCTGCCTTGATCCATAATCCCAGTACTTACTGCAATGCCTGGTGCGTAGTAGATATGTATTTGTCAATGAGTGAATAAATAAAGGAATGCACACTCTTTTAAATCACCCAAAAAACAGTAAGCATAAACCCTGCTTTTAACCCAAAAGCCTCCACCCTTTACTTTCTTAGACACCCGGACAGGCCTTTGTACACTGCCCTGAAACACTGGGAGTCCCACCTTCACTATCTCACATACCCGCTCATAACCATTGGCACTGGACATTTGCTCCCAATGGCACTCTTACAAAAGGGCCTTGCTTTTCTCAAGATGTTGATGAGATGCCTGTCATCGGCAGGTAACTGCTCTAATTGTTCCCTGCAATGATATAAGTCCACTGACAAGCCTCAAAGCTGTTTCTGCACTTGGTTTTCAATGGCACGCTGCCTGCTGTATTAGTGAGCAAATTCCTTGAAACAACATGAGATCGGCAATATTGATGGAATATAAAATCAGGTCTGTGGCGCATAAGCACCCCAGAAAGGTCCTGATTCCTTACCTCAGCAGCAATGCTGAAGCCAGGGGCTCCCTGGCCATTCTTCCTGCCTTTGGCAAGCCATCTTCCCCTAGGTAACGCTCCAACAAACAGTAACTTGGGTAATGACCAGTGCTACAGTGATTATTATTGTTATCACGGACTCTATTTTATTCTCACTTAATTAGTAATTATTTTAAATTACATGGCTGAAGAGCTGCTACAGTGGGTGTTTCCTGGCAGTCAGGGGCTAATTCTCCATCATTGCAAAAATATGGGCTATTTTCAGTTCAGCTGTTAAGACAGTGTAGTGATGACCGGCTCTCACTGCCATATGGTGTAGTCTAAACCTAGTGTCTCTTCACAACAATGCTTTCACTTCTATTACCATTAGAAAGAAATGTGTAAAGACAACTTTTTCTCTAAACTGAGCTCCCTGCCACTAGGGCCCCAAGTATCCTTTGGAGGAAACCAAACAACCTATAGCACAGATCAGTGCCAGATCCTTCCTGTGCTCCCCTCAGGGACTCTCAAGCTCACAGCTGATATTTAACTGGCCATAAAAAGCAGAGACATTACTTTGCCAACAAAGGTCCGTCTAGTCAAGGCTATGGTTTTTCCATTGGTCATGTATGGATGTCAGAGTTGGACTGTGAAGAAGGCTGAGTGCCGAAGAATTGATGCTTTTGAACTGTGGTGTTGGAGAAGACTCTTGAGGGTCCCTTGGACTGCAAGCAGATCCAACCAGTCCATTCTGAAGATCAGCCCTGGGATTTCTTTGGAAGGAATGATGCTAAAGCAGAAACTCCAGTACTTTGGCCACCTCATGCAAAGACTTGACTCTCTCTGGTGAGAGTTGACTCACCAGAGTTGACTCTGATGCTGGGAGGGATTGGGGGCAGGAGGAGAAGGGGACAACCGAGGATGAGATGGTTGGATGGCATCACTGACTCGATGGACGTGAGTCTGAGTGAACTCCGGGAGTTGGTGATGGACAGGAAGGCCTGGCGTGCTGTAATTCAAGGGGGTGTGAAAGAGTCAGACATGACTGAGTGACTGAACTGAACTGAAAACACACTCGTCTGCTATTGAACTCACAAATCTGGTAGCAAACCAGGAATGAAATCTCAAACCTGCGGGGCTTGCCAGCGGTGGAAGTATGTGAAGTCACTTGGTAACACCCTGCTCTTGCATTTTTGACATTAAGGAGTGGCTTTATTTCTACAGATAAATATGCTCTCCTCAAATCACTGAACCCAGGAAATAATAAGATGAGCCCAGAAATATCTTTTCATGTCATAAAGAAAGTCATCAAACAAGGATGAAGAAATTCAAAAGGACACAGGAAGCAACCTGCAATGGCTTCTACTAGGCAGATCTGGGACATTATGAGCATGAAATACTGACAGCAATAGACTAGGAGACAGTGAATAGAGAACTCATGAATCTATACTAACAGAAATAAATGAGAAGAGGAACTTTATTGTAAATAATAAATGTAAAAGGAATGATGATGGTTATTAGAAAATTACCACTTACTAACCTTCATAGTAACCTTTCAACCAAAAATATCAAAGATGCTAAACTCCAGTGAGTGAGACATGGGTGAGGAAAGAACTACCTACATAGTCTCAAAGTATCTCCTTCTAAGTTACTTAATAATTACTAAGAGACTTTACAATAATTTTACAGTAGATTCGCCTGGCAGTTAGCAGCACAATAAAGTGAATCTAAGTTAAAAATACCAGTAACCAAATAGACATCACTTGCCACCTTGTGGAGTGCGATTTAAAAAAAAAAAAAAAAGGATCTGTGACATTCCAGTCAAAACATATAATCTGAGTCCAAGTACAAATTGAAGGAGACTCTACAAAATGACTGGCTTATAATCTTCAACAATGTTCACATCACAAAACGTAGAACTCCCATGTGATCCAGCAATTCCACTTCTGTATAAATACTCAAGAGCAGTGAAAGCACGGCCTTGAATAGATATGTGTATACTCGCATTCGTTGCAGCAATATTCACAATAACCAAAGGTAAAGCAACCCAAGTGTCCACTGATGGGTGAATAAGGGAAACATGATATATTCATACAATAGAATACTGTTCAGCCTGGAAAAGGAAATTCTGACACATGCTGTAGTATGGATGAATCTTGAAGACAGTATGCTAAATTAAATAAGCCAACCACAAAAAGACAAACAGTATGATTCTTATATGAGGTACTTAGAGTGCACAGATTCATAGAGAAAGTAGAATGGTGGTTGCTTGCCAGGGGCTGGGAGGGAGAAAAGGGGAGTGAATGTTCAGAGGATACAGAGTTTCAGAGGAAGAAGATAAAAATTCTGGAGATGGATGGTGGTGATGCTTGCCCAACAATGTAAGTGTACCTAATGCCACAAAAATGTATACTTAAAATAGTTAATATGGTTAAGCTTTGTGTTATATATATTTCACCGCAAATGCAAAAGAATTCAAGCTTTGGAGTCAAACCTGGGTTTAAGGAGTAGGAGGAGGTGAGTTTAGTACATAGTTCTGATAGTAATGATAGTTTCATAGGTATGTATATGTACTTATCTCCAAACACCTCGTTTTATACATAAAACATCTACAGCTTTTATATGTTGGTCATAGCTCAATAAAGGGTGGGGGGGCTGGGGCTGTTGTTGGTATTTGTTTTTAATTTGTCTGTGCCATGAATGGCTTGTGAGATCTTAGTTCCCTGACTAGGGATTGAACCTGGGCCCCAGCAGTGAAAGTGTTGAGCCCTAATCACTGGACTGCCAGAAAATCCCCATTCAGGTGGTTTGAGGAAGAAAAAAACAAAAACCTGGGTTCAAATTCTGACTCTGCTACTTACTATGTGACCCTTAAGAAAATTATTTAATTTCTTTGAGCTTCTCACTTATAAAATGGGAGAGAATATTCAAGATAAAACTGTAATAAGGCAGAAAACAATATTAAACATTTAGCACAATGCCTGGCGTGTAGCAGGCATTGGGTTAATATTAGCAAGAAGATAAATGCCACCAGACACGAGATAACGCGCCACATGTGTTTAGAGAACCAATGCCACTTTGTGAGGTTGAAATATGTCTGCTAAGCAACAGTGCTAGAATGAAAAGCAGGTCTTTTATGCCAAGATGAAGAGTTTACACTTTGTCCTGAAGCCTGTGAGGAGTCACTGGAGGCTTGTAGGCAGTGGAGGGAGATATTAGAGAAGAAGGGAGAGAGGGCAGAGACAAGTGTATATTTCACTTGGTCACGGGCTTTCTCCTCTCCATCAACACAAACCACCACTGGCTTCAGTGAAAACAAACCATTAAGGGAAATGCCACGTTTAACACTCCCACTTTGCTGTTAGCACCTTAACAGAACAAGGAACTTGGAGGGAAAGAAGTAACTAGCCTGCTGAAGACTGTTTTGCCATTACCTCCCACTTGAATCGCCGGGTGGAGGCTCACTGGCCTCCCATGCTTCTCTGACTTAGCCAGGGCTTCCCACTGCTTTCTCCATCTGTCCCTTAACCCATGCCAAGCTTCCTTTGGCCCCTTAACATCTGTCGTGAGCAGGGCTGGGTCAGAAGCATCTTGCTAGGGTTACAACCTGCACATCAAGGATAGCCTGCGGCATATAACCTCCTCTCATTTCAACTTTCTAATGTCGTCACATTTTCACCACTGTCACTAAATGTCATCTAAACAGGCGCACCCTTATTGACTTTCCTATTTATAAGGCTTAAGCTTCTACGTGAAGCTCAAGGTAATGAAAGTAACCAAAAGCATACATTTCTCCTGGGTAAGCTGCATTTTTCACCTGCTTCTGCTCAGTACCCTAAATGAGATTTTTTTTTTTTACTGTTTTTTCCCCCTCGATTACCTAATAATAAACATTCCATCAAGAAAATGTCAAAAATATAGAAAGTACAAAAGGAAAAATAAAAACCACCTATAATTTCATCCAGCTATACTGTTAAAAATACTGGCATACATCCTTCTAGGGCTTCCCCTGTAGTTTTTTCTATCTATGCATATTATTATATTTTAAAAATTACTTATGTTGTACACAATGAAAAATTTACATTTTAAGTAACACCTAGTAACTAGTCAACACTTTACATTGTATGTCATTAATAGCATACTGTGAACCTTACCCCTGTCATTCAAAACTGTGTTCTAATGACTCCACAGTATACCGTCATGTGTGTATATCAGAGCCCTGACCTCCAGAGTCCAAGTCGTTGCCTGTACAAGCAGTAGGCCTGGTGTGGGGTGGGGTCTCCTGGAATAGAAGACGACTTTTTTCTAAGTCACACAATGGTGCCATATTAGCTAGAAAATGCCCAAGCACACAAAGGGAACGTAACCTAGCCAGTTTCCTGTCATTGGAATGTTTTAGGTCATCTCCAATTTTCTTTATATGAATATATTTGTGCATATATTATGAAAACATTAACATATGTTAATAAACAGTTTTGAGGCTCTCTTTAATGCTGCTGTACTTCTACCAAGTGCTTCAGTGTTCTTTTCTCTACAGTTTCCCAATTCTAGATGTTTCCATCCTAATTCTGGGCAATTAGATATGTGACAAGTGCACACTTTCAGCATGCAACTATTTGATTATTAGGGAGAATTATTTTCAGAAGTACTACTTCTTCTCTTAAAAATCCCCTATCATATTCCTTGCCTGTTTTTCTGTTGGAGTATTGATCTCATTGATTTTGGGGGCTCTTTGTATTTCAAGAATGCTAACCCTTTATCTGCTATATTTATTTTTAAATTTTATTTTTGACTGCTCTGAGTTTTTGTTGGAGTGTATGAATTCTCAGTTGTGGCATGTGGGATCTAGTTCCCTGACTAGGGATCAAACCGAGGCCCCTTGCACTTGGGAATGCACAGCCTTAGCCACCAGACCACCGTCATGTATTTTTTAAATATTTTCCCCAGTTGTATGTTATCTTTCAGGTTTGCTCTGCTGCCTTAAAATTTGCACATCATTTTTAAGTTGAAGTAATAAAAATCTATCAATCTTTTCCTTATGTCTTCTGCCTTTACTTTGATACTTAAAAAGCTTTCTCCACTCCAAGTCAGATTGATTTTACCCATATTTAATTTTTTTATTATACACCTCATAACTGCAACGTAGGTTCTTCTAACTGAGTTTGGTTTATCATGTTCAGAGTCTGTTGACCTGTGCTGAACGAGGTGGCTGCTCTGGCTGGTAGGGCACTAGACAGGGGATGGAGAACTGATGACAAAATGAGGGGAACCACCTTCACCGATGCACTTGGACTCTCTGCGCCTAAATCCTGTTAAAACGTAGGAAATCACATTTGGACCCCCGAGTGTTCCTTTTTATTTTTACTTTATTTTACAATACTGTATTGGTTTTGCCATACATTGACATGAATCCGTCACGGGTGTATATGAGCTCCCAATCCTGAATCCCCCTCCCACCCCATATCATCTCTCTGGATCATCCCGTGCACCAGCCCCAAGCATCCTGTATCCTGTATCGAACATAGACTGGCGCTTCGTTTCTACATGATAGTATACATGTCTCAATGCCATTCTCCCAAATCATCCCACCCTCTCCCTCTCCCTCAGAGTCCAAAAGTCCGTTCTATACATCTGTCTATTTTGCTATCTCACATACAGGGTCATCATTACCATCTTTCTAAATTCCATATATATGTGTCAGTATATTGTATTGGTGTTTTTCTTTCTGCCTTACCTACTAAGTACAGTACATATAAACAGAAGGCTGTACAGTGTGAATAATCATAAAACAAATGCTCTTGTAACTGCCATCCACATCACTGAGATGGAGAGTGAGGAAGAGCAGAGGGAGGAAGAGAGGAGGAGGAGGAGGAAGGGGAGTGGGAGGGAGGGAAGAAGGGAGAGAAGACAGATTCCCACAATGGGTTCTTTCTCAAAAACACTCCTTTTACCTCTTCATAATCACTGTCCTGAGGCGGCAGTCTTCACTTCTTTGTTTTACTTTATACTCTGCTCTCCTATGTATTCATCACCTATCATTTCTGCATATTTCTAAGCTTTTAATGGTTTCATTTTTTTCATCCTTACTTATAATCCATTTGGAATTAATCTTATCAGATGACATGACAAATTAATTTCCCACAAATGATTTTTCAATTATTTCAGCACTGTTTATAGCATAGTACTTTCTTCTTCAACCAGTTTTTTAAAGTCAGATCTCACAAGATATAATTCATACTCTTATGATAGTGTTATGAATTTTGACAAACATCATGTGTAGTCACAACAATCAACAACATAGATGGAGTATTTCCATCATCCCCAAAAGTTTGCTTCTGCCCACTTGTAGTCAATTCCCCATTCCCCACCTGCCAGCCCCTGGCAACCCTGATCTGTTCTGTTCATGTGGTTTGCCTTTTCCTGAATGTCAATGAAACATACAACGTATAGCCTTTTGAGTTCAGCTTTTCGTTTACTGTAATGCTTTTGAGATTCGTCCACATCGTTGCTTGTATCAGCAGTTCCTCCGTCTTATTGATGAGAAGTATTCCACTGTAGGGACACCACAATTCATAGATTCTATCTTCCACCATTAAGTATGACGGCAGCCACAGGGATTTTGTAGATGTCTATTATCAGATTGAGAAAGTTCTAGTGTTCTGAGGTTTTATCATAAATGGATGTTCAGTGTTATCAAATGCTTTTCACACACTTAAGGAACACATTCTGGTCCGTCCGCCCGAGTAACAGACTGCCACTGCAGAGGCTTGAGGCTGTAGTCTACTGTCCAGAGGAAAAGGCAGGGTCTTGAGTCCCCTGTCCACTGATCACTTTGAACCCTGTGGGCAACTTGAGTTTCCTGCCCTACCCCCAGCAGCTTAGAGCTTTTGATCCCTAAGGGAGGAAAATCCAGGGAAGCCAATGGCATTTTGTGACCCCAGCATCCACCAACTGCCTCCCTCTGTCTGGACCCCAGATGTGGGTTCAAGAGGGCCAGTCTCTTGCCCTCCCCCGTACTTCTGGTGAGCAGCTGATGGAAGTCTGTGGAGGACAGTCTAGCTGAGACGGAACTCCTCTGCTACCTCAGTTACCCGATTTACAGCTCACCCACATGTGGATTTTAAGCTACAATTTAGCTGATCTCATCTCTCCACCTGGACAGTGGCTGAGTTTCTGCTCCCAAGCTCTGTGGGAGTGGAGACAGTTGTGAAGCCCATCTCTCTTCAGAGTGGTTTTTCTCTTCTGAATGAGGCTGTGCCTTCCATCCTCATCTTTCTCATGAGCTCAAGCAAAGCAATGATTTTGTAGTTTATGTCACTTTCTCATTATTAGGACAAGAGTAGCGCTTATTAGCAGCTTCCTATATTTTAAGCAGAGGTGTAAGAACATTTCAATTCCACCTTCATCCTAAACCAAATGTATATACTTAAGTCTGTTTGGGGGTCTATTTTTATTCTTACACAAGAACCATGCTGCTCTGATAATAAATCTTTAAGTGTAAGCCACCTCCCAATCTTCTAAAAATTTCTCAGTTTTTATTAAGCTTCTCAGGTGACCTTAGGATTATACTGTCTAGATAAAAAAGAATACTTTTGACATTTTTATTAGAATTGAAATGGCTGAATTTCTGAGTTATGCCACCCAAGAATGTAGCATGCCCTGCCATAGTTTTGTTTATATGACTCCTGCATAGTTTTTCATATGTCAAGTTTATTCCTAGATATTTTCTATTTTAGTCTCTATTTTAAGGGCTTCTAAAAATTATATATTCTGATGACTGCTAACTTAAAGCATAAGCGTTGACTTACACTAATTTTGCAACCAACTGACTTACTGAACTCTACTTACTTATAATAATTTTTCATTTGGTTTCCCAGGAGGCAGTTACATGCAAGTAATAATTCATCTCTTCCTTTCCAAAGATTTTTCTCTATTTCATTTTGTCTTACAGCTTTTGACTAAACTTTTGGGAAATATTAAATAACCATGAATAGTCGGCACACTTGACTTGTCCGCAACTTTGGTGGGAAACTCCAGAGTGTTATCATTAAGTATGATGATACTTGAGGCAGATACAACAAATTCACTTAGTCAATAGCTACTCAGATTTCCTTCCAGCCAGTATTTGAAAAAGAAAAGAATAGTCCCTGACATTCAGACGCTAGCTAGGCACTTGACACAGTTATTCTCCTGTTGAACAGAAACCATCTCTCAGAATACCAACTCAGACAAGGTCATTCTGGGAACATGATTAAATGAAATAAAACAAGTACACAACATAATTTCACCTAAGGTCGTGGTGCCATCCACAAAATACTGAACACCTTTTCTTTGCTAAAATAAGTGACTGTTAATTCTTTATTGATTATTTACACCTATTTCCTCACCTGTTTGCCCTCCCTATATGTAAAATTTATTGAGATAATCAATCATAGAATTTCCCCCACTCACACTGTCTGATGACATCGAATTCAGAGCAAACCCTAGCAAGTCAACCAACCAAAGCCCAAATCCTAACATCCTCTTGCTGAGGGTTCCCCGTGGTCGCCATGGTTCTCCCTTGCCGCAAAAAGTCATAAACCCAACTTGTTCAACTCTGTGCTCAGGGTGGTCTCTGGCTGCAGAACAGATATGTTTTAAGAGGACAGAAAATTAGAAAGTACATTTCTAGACTACTTATAGCTAAGGTTCAGTCTTATGACACTTCTGCCAGTCACTGATACCCACTCTCGATTCAAAAATGAAGTAAGCATCTGCAGACCAGGGGAAAACATATTATATAGTCTAGGGCCCACTTAGAAATTCTTTGAACTAGCTAAGATCCTTAATAATTCCCTTCTGCTTAATCTAGCAAGATGTTGAAATGAGACACTTGCTGCCCTAGTGTGCTGTCTTACTACTGTGGCACTATATGTCTTACTATGAGGCACTACTGTGATAGGTATCGAGATGCCAAAATGATTGTGAGAGCATCACTTCTAACTCCCAATTATTACTCAAGTTCATCTTTTGATCAATTCTAATCCAGAACCATGCAGAGAAATAGAATGACCCAGCTCATTTCTTCACAGGATTAATATTTTTTTCTGTTTTTATGCCCTTGAATCATACAGATATTTTCATTTTTTAAAAATTAAAGTATAGCTGATTTACAATGTTCTATCAGCTTCTGGTATACAGCAAAGTGTTTCCACTATATATATATATACATATATGCATATACAGTATATATACATGTGTATATAGTGTATATATACATATATATACACACACATACATATACACACAAATATATCTCCCTATACACACATACTTTTTCATATTCTTTTCCATATGATTACAGGATATTGAATAGTTTCCTGTGCTATACAGTAGGACTTTGTTGTTCACCTATTTTATCTATAGTATTTTGTATCTGCTAATCCCAAGCTCCTAATTTATCCCTCCCCCAAGCCCTTTTCCCTTTGGAAACCATAAGTTGTTTTCTATGTCTGTGCGTCTGTTTCTCTTTTGTAAATCATTTGTGTTGCATTTTAGATTCCACATATAAGTGATATCATAGTATTTGTCTCTTTTTTGACTCACTTGATAATGTGAGGGACAGTATGATAATCTCTAGGTCTATCCATATTGCTGCCAAATGGCATTATTTCACCCTTTTTATGACTGAGTAGTATTCCGTTGTACATGTGTACCACATCTTCTTTATCCATTCATTTATCAATGGACTAGGTCACTTTCCTGTCTTGTCTATTTGTATCATTTGTATTTCTTCATTAAACTTATCTGTCCATAACCATTTTTCCCTCAAAGAATTAAGGAGTGTTTTATTATCAAGGAGATTATGCTTAAACTTTCTTAAAAAGAACAACTTTCTGATTTTAGGGCAGTATGATTTTAAGAAGCGGTCTATATGATTCTTGAGAGAATGTGAAGACTTCTTTGTAAATTAAAATTGCAGAATCAATTTAGAGTCTACAACTATAGAATTTAAAATTTGTTAATCAATTTTACCAATCGTTAGAGACATTTGAAAAGGCTGGTATTCTCCTTAGAGTGCAAAGTTTGAAATATTTATTAGAGCTACTACTATGTAGCAAACTACCTCAAATTTCAGTGGCTTAGTAAGAACTTACTAATTTTTTCATGAGCCTATAAAGTCAGTTTGTGCTGGTTTACCTACTCTCACCTGTCATCAGTGTTTGTTGCATCAGCAGCTATGAGGATGCTAGCTAGGCTCTCTCATGTGTTTTCTGGTTGGCTGGCTGTAAGCTGGGGCCCACATCTCTCTTCCACATGGTCTCTCATCCTTGAGCACATCAGCCTGGGCTTGTTTACATCGAGAAGCAGAGATCCAAAAAGAATAAGGAAGCAAACAGAGACAAGGCTGAAAACCTGCAAGCTGTCACCTCTGCCACATGCTATTAGAAAGTCAGCCCAGATTCAAGAGGTCAGAAGAGATTCCACTTTGCAGTAAGAGGAACTGCAAAGTCACACTGTAAACAGCATGTATGATATAGGAAGAGTCAAGAACTATGGCCAGATAGATAAAATGAACTTAAACCATTTAAATCAGATTTTCTTATGCTGGGGTCCACTATGGAAACTTGAAACTTTAAGATGAGCTTCAGGAGGTTTAGAAATGGCTTCAAACTGACTGCAGAATGTGTTCCTCCCAATGTGCATTAAACAACCCTTTTAGATTCATTTATGCCTTTTCCTTAAATTCCACTTCATTTGCTATTAATATTGCCATCCCTTACTTTCCAGAGTAAAATTTTTATGAGTCTCCTTGGGCTGTTAAGTGAAAATAATTATTCAGTCCCTACTGGATAAACATAAAAACATTTTACTTGAGTGCTCAAGTATGATTCACTTACCAATATTTTCTCTTCAATCCAATGAATTTGTGGTTCCATGATACATCCTAAGCTGTATACCTACGTAACTCACAGTAGACCAGTTTGCTTAAGACTAAAGGCTAAAACCTATCTCATACAGAGATTGGACCCTAGACAGTTACATCAGACAATGGCTGAGAAGAGGGGCCTATTCCTAGAAGCGTTAATAATGTCATCTATGGAATTTTCCTGTTTTAAACCCACACATGTGAGTGAGCTCTTCTTAATCAACTAAAATTGTTACTACAAGCTCTGCATTAAAATGAAATCCATGGGAAAAATCCAATCATTTTCATCAGTTGTGGAAAAACACATCCATTGTATTTTGCAATGTTCGCAGTATACTCACTTCACATGTTCTTCCCCTCGGGGTTGGCGGAAGCCTCATTCACAGATTGATAACTCAGAGTCAGCTCCAGAGACAGTATACTCCACTCTGCATCACACATCCTATATACTTCTCAACTTCTGGAAGGATGAAGTGGTCCTAATGTTCATACAGTTGAAAATAAAGCCCAATTTGGCCTGACAACATAACCTTTTATTGATCTGTATGACATTTTTCATTTTTACCTTTTCCCTTCACTATATCTCTTTAAAATTAATGTCCCCAAAACCCAAAGGCAGTTTTCCAGGGTGCCCTGATGTCTACACCCAAAGCCCCATTTCTCTACTCATAACACTCAGCACAGTGAACACTTGTAATCACTGAATTCCTCCTCCTTTCCCAGTAGAGTGTGAGCTCCACGAGCAGGAGTTGATTTCTTTTTCACTACCTGTATCCTCAGCACCAGGCATAGAATGGTTGTCCAATAAATTGAGCCGAAGAAAACAAAAGCTTACCTTAAAAAAAAAAAGCTATCATATGACAGCCAGGGTAATGGCTAGCTTTGGGGAAGAGAGGTGGGCAGCGACAGGGCAGGGGCATGAAGGAGACCCAGCGTTGCCACGTTTGATTTCTTCACCTGCTTGCCTGGGTACGCTCATCACTTGATCATTTATTCAGCTGAACTTGCGATCGGTGCAATTCCTGAATGTGCTGTTGTTGCTGCAGTTTAGTCACTCAGTCATGTGTGACTCTGTGACCCCAGGGACAGTAGCTCGTCAGGCTCCTCTGTCCACAAGATTTCCCAGGCAAGAATACTGGAGTGGGTTGCCATTTCCTTCTCCAGAGGATCTTCACAACCCAGGGACCAAACCTACATCTCCTGCTTGGCAGATGGATTCTTTACCACTGAGTCCCCTACAAAGCCCTCCTGAATGTGCTATACACTAACAAAAAAAAGTATAAATCTATCATAAATCTCTGGGGAAAAACGGAAATTACAAGCACTCAGATACTGTTAGAGAAGAAATCAGTTTCTGAACCATGTAAAGTTAATTTCAGCATGGAAACTAATCAGATGTACTTAGCAACAGTCATAATGGGTAAGGTTCATTGAGATAACATATACACCATGTTTATAACAGTACTCAGTCCTGAAGGTTAGCAATTAGTACACTTTAACATACCAGAAGCAGTTCCAAATCAAGGCTGAATCTTAGATTACAAGCAAACATTCTTCATTAGACTCCAAGATGTTTTGTCCTTACCTATTGCAAAACACTTTTAACAGCGTGATGAAGCAGCATCCTCATTCATGCAATTTATAGTTATGGAGTCCACACCACCACCTGGTATGTTTCAGTCACACCCAAGAAGTAAAAACTCTTGAGACTAAATCTCATAGAGCATCTGCCCAGAGAGAAAGCCTGGAGACCCTCTGGTCCAGGGATTCTTAGCCACACATCACTGGGACATTCGTTACCAGTGTAAACCCCTGGTCCCCCACACCAAACCCTGACTCACTAAGTTGGAGAGTGAGGCCCAGGGATTTGGATCTTTTAACAAGCCCTTCAAGTGATTCTGAAGGTGTTCTCCAGACAATGCTGAGCCTCTTATCTTCTAGGTAAATTAAATGGAGGCCAAGCACGGAGGAAACCTGCCCAGAGTCTTCCTTCTGGTTAGTGATTATGCCAAGACTAGAACAAAGGTTGCCTCCTACCACTCCAGTGTTATTTCCATGCTTCCATGCTATACCTTAGGACCCAGAATGAATCTGCCCAACACCTCAGTGACTTATTCACTGAGCCCTCTGCCTTTTTTTTCCCATACATTATGTTAACTGCAGAGGCCTAGAAATATTCCTGTATATTCATTCAGTTCAGTTCAGTTCAGTCGCTCAGTTGTGTCCGACTCTTTGCCACCCCATGAATCGCAGCACGCCAGGCCTCCCTGTCCATCACCATCTCCCGGAGTTCACTCAGACTCACGTTCATCGAGTCTGTGATGCCATCCAGCCATCTCATCCTCGGTCGTCCCCTTCTCCTCCTGCCCCCAATCCCTCCCAGCATCAGAGTCTTTTCCAATGAGTCAACTCTTTGCATGAGGTGGCCAAAGTACTGGAGTTTCAGCTGTAGCATCATTCCTTCTAAAGAAATCCCAGGGTTGATCTCCTTCAGAATGGACTGGTTGGATCTCCTTGCAGTCCAAGGTCTTAAGAGTCTTCTACAGCACCACAGTTCAAAAGCATCAATTCTTCGGCGCTCAGCCTTCTTCATAGTCCAACTCTCACATCCATACATGACCAATACAAAAACCATAGCCTTGACTAGACGGGACCTTAGTCAGCAAAGTAATGCCTCTGCTTTTGAATATGCTATCTAGGTTGGTCATAACTTTCCTTCCAGGGAGTAAGCGTCTTTTAATTTCATGGCTGCACTCACCATCTGCAGTGATTTTGGAGCCCAAAAAATAAAGTCTGACACCGTTTCCACTGTTTCCCCATCTATTTCCCATGAAGTGATGGGACCGCATGCCATGATCTTCGTTTTCTGAATGTTGAGCTTTAAGCCAACTTTTTTGCTTTCCTCTTTCACTTTCATCAAGAGGCTTTTAGTTCCTCTTCACTTAGGTATGCATAAATAACTTAAACCTAGAGTTTAAATTATAGTCCAATATTTACAAACTGTGTAACTCAGAGATAGTTATTTGTAAAATACAGCACAGAGCATGTCAAATAATGAGGTCCCCAAAAATAGTAGCTATTATTAATGCCATCTTAAAACATGGCACTGAAGCTACATTCTTCATTTGACTCGAAGTGCAGTCCCTGAAAACAGAATCATCTGAAAGTTCTTATTTAAAACAGATTTTTAGTGAATCAGAATATTTGGGGGAGAGGGGTGGAGAGGGACCCAGAAGTCTGCACTAATAAGCACCCCAGGTTCTTCCTCTGCATATAAACATTAGAGAAACACTGAACTAGGGCCGTGGACAGAGTGCCTCTTGTCTAACAAGAACCAGGCAGTGCTGAATACTCTTAACAATTTCTACCAACAAGAGGGAAGTGAGTGCCATCTACTGCCTTATTTTAGAATGCAAGGCTGAGACTGGTTCTTCTAATTGAATTCACTCTAAAAAATCAATCCTAAGCAAGATAGCCAAGCAACAGAAAGCACTGCTGGAAGGAGACATAAAAGTTATTATTTAAGGAAAATAAACTTTATAAGCTAAATGATTTTTGGAGTTTTAGATTAATATATCTAATAAATTCCTATAATTTCAAGTTTCAGCTAAAACAGTAAAGGGTAATATAAACCCTCACCCACTATAGTCAATGCCAACAGTGAAAGGAAAAACTGAACCACAGAACGCTCTAAAATACTGCACTGAAACAACATGCAGGCATGCTCCCCTCCACCACCTCCCTAGTCTCAAGAGGAAAATCAAGTGAAATAATAAGGATGAGCTTTCTTATCCTATAATACTCAAGTCTGATATCAAATCTACCCCCTGCAGGGCACTAACTACAAAGCTAACATTCCTTTCAAATGGTACGCAAAAAAGCCTTCTGAATTATATAGTCTGTTACTATGTTTAAAGCTGATTTCCCCTTCCTACTTGCAAATACATAAAATATAACCAGAGGCTCTCAAGAAATGGACAGAGATTTATAAATATTCATGTAAAACCAGCAGTGGTACTTCATATTTCAATAACTCAATAACAATTCATAGAAAACATTTATCTTTAATTTTTGTTGGTTTTAAGAAATAAATGGTAAAGTATATACACCATGGAGTCTGAACAGTCCCATCACAGAGCATGAATGATGGTCCGGTTGCGAAGCTCCTGGATATACTCTTTGGCATGGGTGATTGCGGTCTTTGGTGCCTCAGGTGGAGGGGGAGGGCCTTCCACCAACTTCACAAAATAATGGCAAAAACCTTCTCCATAATCCCAAAGCGACCTCTGCCGTGGTATCGGATGCGTTTCAGGTACTGGCCTCGCCCTGAGGTGGACTCAGCTAGACAGGGAAGAAAAAGAGAATTACACAAAACAACCATAACTGTATCTGCAAGATTACAGCTTGACTGGCTGGGCAATTTCTGTCTTCTCCTCAGCCAGATTCTAGGATTACATGAGCTGGCTGGCTGGCTAGAGCAGCTTATCTAAAGATGACTATCTCCTGAGTTCTTATCAGGCTCCATTTCAGGTCCTGGAGAAGTAAGAGTGAACAAGACCAGCAAGGGCCCTGGCTCCGTACAGTAGACACTCTAGAGGAGAATGACAAAAAACAAACACCATTTTAGTTAGTAACAAGCACAATGAATAAAACAAAAACAGTGATGTGACAGAGACTGAGAGGGTGTTGTGGGGGCAACTTCAGACTGGGCAGTGTCAAGAGGCATCCTTGAGGAAGAGATATTTGATCCAAGACCAGAATGAATCACTCATGCAAATACCTAAGGGCGACGTGTTCCAGGCTGAGGAAAGAGCATGTGCAAAGCCCCAAAGGTAAGAACATCCTTGGCTTGTTTCAGGACCAGAACCTGCTAAAGCACAGTAAGCAAAGCACAGAGTGATAAAATTAAGGGGAAGAGATCAGAGATGAAGACAAGATTACACAGAGCCCTGGAGGTTGTGGGAAGAACATTATGATTTTATTCTAACTGTTTGAGAAGCCTCTGGAACCAATGGTTCCCAAATTCTATCCTCAGGCAAACAAACCGAGGGAACACATTTAAAATGCTGATGCTGATATTCTAATTTATATTTGGAGTGGGCCTTGGAAATTATATCCTGAGCAAACAATATCCCCAATCCAGGCAACTCTGATTCACAGTCAGGTTTAGGAACTCCTGCATCACATCTATCCCCTCATCTCCCTGTCCCAACTCTACATGTCAAGGTTTGACCTTGTAAAATTTGAAGAAATATTTTAAATAGTAATAAGAAGCAATCTATTCACCTGTTCACCCATGGTAAATCATAGTACTACCTTCTGAAATTAGTCTTACATTTTTAGTTAATTTAATAAACCTTTTAAAAAGGCAAAATCTATAGCATACGTAGCAAATTAATGCACTTTCATACTCACCATTTTTATTCTTACTGTGACAGAACTTTATATTACAGAGACCATGTCAAAGTATGTGCTCCACAACTCTCTGACCACAAACTTCTCATGAAGTGATTTCAGCAGAACCATCCTAGCTTTGCCAAAGAGAAAGCTAAGGATGAAAGTGACTAAGAAAACTGCCTAGGGTTTCAGTGAGGTAAGGTGAGAGTTAACTCCCTATTTATCAAATTCATCTACTGGGCACTAAAGAAATGAATTAAAGAATTTCCAAACATAGGAGTAGGGGGCAGGTGGGCGAAATGGATGAAGTGAGTCAAAAGGTACAAACCTTCAGTTATAAAATAAATAAGCCATGGGGGTAATGTGCAGCATGGTGACGGTAGTCAGTAATACTCATACTGCATATTTGAAAGTTGAGAAGAGATATTACAAGATTTCATCACAAGAAAAAGAAGCCCTGTAACAACGTATGACAGATGCTAACCAGATTTGTTACAGTGATCACTTTGCAATACTGAATCATCCAGCTGTACACTTGGAACTAACATAATGCTGCATGTCAATTATACTTTAATAAAAAATTTTTTTAGTTTCTCCAAACAAAAACCAGTATTATACAAATCACTTTATAATATAAAGTATTCCCAGGTGCTCTGAATCCACTTGTCAGGAGGAATCCTAAAAATAAAACCAGTGACACTGGGAAGAGTGTTGAAACTTCTGAAAAGATTGTACAAACATGATGGCTACTTTTACCCAAAACTCCTACTCTACCCAATTTGAGCATCAATTTCCAAATGCTCTGAGAATACGGACTGCTACACTCCAGGGAAAGAAGTATCAAAATTGGCTAACTGTGCAACACTACACAATCTGTCAAAACACAATGATCAGTGCTATCAGGATCTATGCTGACTACCATTTTCTTCCCATTTCTCCCAAAATACCTAAGAGCAAACACTCAGAACCTACGAAATGCCAGCTATGGTTTCCTCTTTAGGCCATAAAATAACATTTGCCTAACCTTCATGCATATAATGCCATCACTTTTTAATGTCAAAACAAAAACATTAATTCTTCTCAAACACCACACCCTGGAATGGGAATACACAACACAATCACTCAGATCTGAACGAAATCAGGGCTTACAGTATAGATTTCAAATTGGTATAGGGTCTCCCCTCCTCCAGTCTCTCCTCCACTAATTATGTATGTTGAGTTTCAAACTACTTTAGTACAGAACTACGTCAATTAAAATGAAACAGCATGTTGCTGCTGCTGCTAAGTCGCTTGAGTCGTGTCCGACTCTGTGCGACCCAATAGATGGCAGCTCACCAGCCTCCCCCTGTCCCTGGGATTCTCCAGGCAACAACACTGGAGTGGGTTGCCATTTCCTTCTCCAGAAACAGTATGTAGATGCCCACTTTAATAGCAATCTGTTCTAAATGAAACTTGGAATTTCTATTTGTTGAGTGAGCAGATCCAAAACTATGCTGTTTACTCACTCAACAAACAGAAATTTCAAGTTTCTGCTGAGTGTGAAGCCAGGCTTCCCTGCCCATCACCAAATCCTGGAGCTTGCTCAAACTCATATCCATTGAGTTGGTGATCCCATCCAACCATCTCATCCTCTGTCATCCCCTGCCTTCAATTTTTCCCAGCATCAGGGTCTTTACCAATGAGTCAGTTCTTTGCTTCAGGTGGCCAAAGTATGGGAGTTTCAGCTTCAGCATCAGACCTTCCAATGAACACCCAGGATTGATTTCCTGTAGGATGGATTGGTTGGATCTCTTTGCAGTCCAAGGGACTCTCAAGAGTCTTCTCCAACACCACAGTTCAAAAGCATCAATTCTTCAGCACTCAGCTTTCTTTATGGTTCAACTCTCACATCCATACATGACTACAGGAAAAACCATAGCTTTGACTAGATGGGCCTTTGTCGGCAAAGTAATGTCTCTGTTTTTTTAATATGCTGTCTAGGTTGGTCATAACTTTTCTTCCAAGGAGCAAGCATCTTTGAATTTCATGGCTGCAGTCAACATCTGCAGTGATTGAGGAGCCCCAAAATATAAAGTCTGTCACTGTTTCCCCATCTATTTCCCATGAAGAGACATCTCTGCTAAATTTGCTCAAATTCTAAACTAAATTTCATTGTTTCCCAAGTACACACAGTGCTAATATGTACGGTTTTGGTCCAAGAGGTTTTGTGACCCCATGGACTGTAGCCCACCAGGCTCCTCTGTTCATGGAATTCTCCAAGCAAGAATACTGGAGAAGGTTGCCATTTCCTTCTTCAGCGGATCTTCCCAAACCAGGGATCAAACCCAGGTATCCGGAATTGTAGGCAGAACCATACAGACTGAGCCAACAGGGAAGCAGGCACTCAAATATTTTTTGAATGAAAGAAAAAACAGTAAGATATCTCAAAAGAAGAAACAACCTTCAAAGATATTGCCCAGCAGGTATCATGTATTGAAAACACTCTCAATATTTCTGATTACTTGTATTTAGGTTAATGCGAATCTTAACATTAACTTCAGAAACCCTCCCCACTTTCCCCTTCATCAGTCTTAGCCCAGAAGACTGATTTACAAAGTCAGTCATTCACTTTCCCTGAAGTGAACCACTTTAAGATGCTATGAATCACAGAGCAGTGGCATTTTATTAGTCCATGTCCATGTGTTAAGGCCTATCACTGTGTCATCAGTCATCATTACAAGTGTGAAAAGGAAATGAACTTTCAGAGTCTATGGTCATGCAACACCAGGTATGAGCTTTAGACTGATGACAAGCATTTGAAGGGATTACCACATAATGAGAACATATGCTACCAAAAAAGTACATCTCTTATAATGTCTGGACTTATTTCAGGGGACTGAAAGAGCTTTTGCTGAGCCAAACCGGCAGTCAACAAGTAACTAGGCTTTCAAACTCTAAAAGAAGTCTATGGAATGAAATATCTAGGCCTTCTCAAAGACTATAAGATCAGTTTCCCACATTTTATGGGTAAGAATCAGTAGACTTTACCCAAGCCTCTCCCTTGGTGTTTCAGTCTGTGGTGAAGCCTGGGAATCTGTGTTTTTAATAAGAGAAGGTGAAAGTCACTCAGTTGTATCCAACTCTAGAAGCTCAGATAAATCATATCAGGGAAGTTTAGCAAATACAGGGATAAACTGCCTGATGTATTGTGGTCAGATACTTCATCTTCCTGGGGGTACTCATCTCCTTTTCCTTCATAACAAAATTAGCCAACAAAACACTTAGCAAATGAGTTTTTAAAATCATAAGACAAATCCAGACTTACTAGCCCTACTTAAGAAAAGAGATTCTGACCCAGAACTAGATAAAAAGAAGGTACAGGAGGGGCAGAGGTTTCTCAGCAGAAACGTGCAGTACATTAAAGGACCATTCACAGTTAAGCTGATTTCTGCTTAAAGGTAATACTGGACTTTGCTCCTTCTTTTGGGAAGACAGTATTAAGCTCTTCACCCTCTCGCTATATATACTAACTACTGAAACGGATTTAAACACAAATTCCATTTCACTCGCATCTGAATTACATTATGAAATGCTGCCAATCAGCTAAGAAGCCAATATTCTTATGAAATTTAATAAAATTAATTAAATGTCATTTGATATTCAGTCATGGAACAGGAAAGGTCACCAAGAGGTTTTAAGCAAATGATCTTGCCCTTCATCCATTTCATCTCTTCCAGTGTTTCTGGGTCCTTCCAGCATTACTTATTCATGCTTCTCCCAGAAGAAGCTTATGATTAACTACTGTGGCCTGCATCTTCTAGTTGCCATTTGATTCCCCTCTAACTCTATGCATGTATCAGAATATAATTAATTTTATAAGACTCAGCTTTAAAATAAGATGTTTCAAATGAAAATCATAACTCATTTAAATTTCAGAAGTAGCTGTAGCTGCCAGCGTCAATTTCAGGTGAGGTGAGGTAAGATATTAACCAGAATACACATCTCCAGTAGGGCAGAGGTTATGTGACAAAGTGGAATTTAGATGATCTTTTAAAATGCTAATTGTTGAAAAACTATAAGGTACAGCTAACTTCCACTATAATGATTCAGCTTTTCCCCCTCTGTGTGGAGAGCAGCAGTTCCCATATCTTGAATTTGAAATATCTTTAGTAAAATAGTCCTTCTTATACGAAGGTTTGGTAGACTGAGAAAATTTTGCTTTGACATCAACATCTCTCTTTGGTGACAAAACTCCTGAATTCAGGAGTAACTGCTGCATTAACTCCAACCTATGCTCCATTTTATTGGGGTGGGGTGGGGAAGAGCTTTGTAATAAACACTGATCTCTTTCTAGAAAAAGGTCAGTATGAAGGAATGCTACGAAAAAATCCTTTACATTTGTACAGTACACCATGCCTTACAAAACATTTTCACTTACATAAAATAGATGTGAGACAAGCCTACAAAACCAGAGCTAATGCTTTAGGATGTTAAGAACAAAGAGGAACCAACACATCTGGGTCACTAAGTCTTCAAAGGTCACCTGGCTTTTATAATTCAACAGATGATTTTCCATTCTGGTACTAGGAGGGCTAACTTATAGGATAGCTCTATGGATGAGGCACCGGGCATGGTACATTATCTATAAAGACTTTCTAAGTCCACTTTGATCCTTTATATATCTCTTTCAGGTTGACAAAGAATTCATTTTTTTTTAAATCAGCTACATTCTTATTATGAGTACAGGACCACTCTACGTATCATCTTGATATCCATTATTTAATAACTATCAGCAATAGACTTCATGATCTCAGTCTCATTAGAGAACAAGTAAAAATAAAGCAGTTAAGACCATTACAACAGACTTAACATTCGCATGCTGAAGACTGAAAAATAAGCTATTCCCATCAATTTCCAATGGTAAACACAGTCCAAAGTATTTAGATATCAAACACTGCTATTAGAAAAAGGACTTGGCATCACTACTGGAAGATAGTTTCCAAAGCTAAGAATATTAGAGATCTTACCTATATATAAATTGGATCTGAATTCCACATTGTGGTCTCTTACTGCCATATCTTGTGCTTCTAAGAGAACCTTAAACAAGGAAAAGAAAGGCATTCATATGGCTGACCTTGAACTAAAACAGAATTAAATTTCTCATTTCTTGTTGTTATCTCTATATGACTGCTAATCACACGCTTTCCTATTATAGTCAATTTTAAAAAGAGAATATCAAATGATAACAGTACTAAGGAGAATGGATACAGTGCGTTTCCTTCCTCAGACAAGAAGTGCAAATGCAAAGAACACAGTCGATACTGCTAAGTTTTAAATGGAATGTGTAAGCTGTAAAGGAGGAGATTAACAGTACTAGCAGCAGCAACCCTGGTAATGAGCATTATGTCTTTGAGTCACAGACTTTGTCAAAAGTTCAAGAAGCTCAAGAGCTAAATCTTACTGAAAATTCTTAAACTTTGGATGCAAAATAACCATTAACAACATCAGACAAATAGAGAATATCATATTTGAAAATTTCCTTTAAGAATTATTAAGTTTAGGGATTTCCCTGGTGGTGCAGTGGTTAAGACCCCAAGCTTTCAATGCAGGAGACTCGGGTTCAATCCCTGGTCAGGGAACTAAGATTCCCACATGCCAGATGGCACAGCCAAAAAATAAAAACAAAACAAACAAAAATAGAATTATTAAATTTATACTCCATAAATATTTTGAATTAACTTTCTCCAGAACACATTTTTTAAAATAGGACAACAGTTGTCAGAAATAACAGAAAGCAGATCTTTTTGTCCTTTAAAGAGGATGAATGTAGTACAAAGCTGGGTACACAACAGACTAATTGCATTCTGAATGGAAATAAATAAGAGGCATTACAAGAGAGCCTCTTAGAAGTCTGAATCCAACAATCTCAGCTATTCGACTACTAAATTAAAAGATCTGACTTAATGTGAAAATTAACTGAAGTACAGAAAATAATGCTGATTTCCCCAGATGTCCTCAACTCAGCTTTCTGAAACAAAACACTCATGTGCCTAGAATGAGTCAGCATAAATACCAACACTCTATTTGCACCAAGTGAATCAGCTACATTTAGAGCTAGAGGGGTCTTTCTTACAAATAAGAAAAGTGGAACCAGACAAGTGCCTTGCCCATAGTTACAACAGAAATTGTCAGAGAAAAGATAAGACCAAGTCACCAGAGTTCCAGTCCAGTGCTTTTTCCACTCAATTAGTTATAAAATCCCAAGCTCTCAGCTGTAGAATTGACAAAAATTCTTCTAAAATAATGTATCAAGACCCAATAATTTAAAATAAGATGTATGTAAATGACTTTGTGGTACAAATAAAAGCATCTCAGGAAAAAGAATACTTAAAGTACAGAACATCCCTAACGTATAAGAACATTAATAAAACTGAGTACCCTGAATCTGTATAATATAAACTCTGCACTTATATGAGGTAATTCTGGATTTAGGCAAAGCTTACTAACATCTGCAAGACAACTATGTGCTCTTTTCCCACCAATCTTAGTTTACCTCTTTAATTATCTGGGCTCCTTTTTTGTCACTGAATTCCAATTGAGCCAGAGCCTGGTCAATTGACATTCCTCGTATCTAGAATTAAAGGATAACAGACAAAGAAAATATAAATAAATTGGTTTACAAAGTCAGTATTGCCACTTCAGTGAAAAGTAAAAGCCTTACATAATCCAAATAACTTCTAAAAATAGCTAACAAGTTACATGTTAATTACATCTCAGTAAAATTAGGAAAATTTTTTTCATTAAAAATAAAAATAGCTAATAAATGCAAAGGAGAAAAATACACGTTTGAGAAGGTACACATCACTCTCTTTAAGTTAAAATCAAACTTAAAAATGTCAACCACTAACCTGGATTTTAATAGTTTTAATAATAAAAGAGAGCAGACATGACAAAGAAAGATCATAGGTTGGCAGGGACGCTAGCAGGCATAAAAGGCATCCTTCTCCTACAGAATAAATGTATTATTATACATGAATTTGCTGCTTTTGCTTTCTCTCATATATAAATTTTATTTTCTGAGTAAAAACTTAAAAGGCAACAGTTTTGAAACAGGTTGAATCAGCTTTTACAGATATGTAAGTTTGCTTCCTAGATTCTCTAACTGTAGCCAGGTTTTTGATGCCTTTGTTCTAAATATCTATGAATACAACATGATTGAGATTCTCAGGAGGTAAAAACTGAACAAAATCACTAATTTCTGAGCTATCATTTTTGGATTACCTACCAAATGTCTGAAAACGTAATTATATCGCTCACTTTTTGGAGAAAATAGGGCAAGGTTTTTTTGGGGGTTTTGTTTTTCAAATACTAGGATAAAATTTGAACCTTCTTTCCCAAAGTATTATACGGTTAATAGTCACTTTAGCTTACCAATTTCGCCAAATACCACATCTTGTCTTTGCTGTACTTTATTTGTCTTCGACAATGGTAGATTTCCTTACAAACAAGAAAAAAAAAAAAAATTAAACAAGCCTATCAAAATGACAGTTGCTGCTAAGTCACTTCAGTCCTGTCCGACTCTGTGTGACCCCGTAGGCGACAGCCCACCAGGGCTCCGCCGTCCCTGGGATTCTCCAGTCAAGAACACTGGAGTGGGTTGCCATTTCCTTCTCCAATGCATGAGAGTGAAAAGTGAAAGTGAAGCCACTCAGCCGTGTCTTGACTCTTAGTGACCCCATGGACTGCAGCCTACCAGGCTCCTCCATCCATGGGATTTTCCAGGCAAGAGTACTGGAGTGGGGTGCCAATTGCCTTCTCCGAAAATGACAGTAACACACTATTAATAAAGTTTTTACTTTCTAATGCCTAATGAAATGCTGCCATAAGAAATAAAAACACTATCAAGAATATGGAGACTGTTTTTTCCCTATTTAAAGCTTTATTTTTCCAAAGTCTCACTATGTTATAAAGATTACTAAGGGAGAAACAAACTGTAAAATGGCTAGTTTGTGACAATATTTGCAATGCTTCTATACAGGTGAATAGTGAAAGACTTAAATGAAAGTATTTTAAAAACATTTAGCTGGCTAAAAGAACAAAGCATACAAAAAGAAAAAAGTTTCTTGTTAGTGAAGAAAACAATGGAAAAACGATAAAACAGCTATTTTTGAAGGAAAACCAATACTGTTGGTGTCTGGTGAAGAGCACAGGTTCTAGAATCAAACTACCGGGGTTTGAAGGCCCAGTCTACCATTTACCAACTACAGAACCCAAGGCCCCTCATTGGTTTCTGCTTAAGTTTCTTCTTTAAAATGAAAATAACAGTACCTAACACCTAAACCTACAATAAAGATTAAACAAACTAACCTATGTGAAATAAGTACTATACAGTGCCTAGCACATGGTAAGAGCTTAGTAAATAGTAGCTTTTTATTATTTTCTATTTATAGAGGGTAGCTTTATCCCACTGAATTTTTTAATCAATCATCCATTACACAATTTATAGATCATAAAGCATTTTTCAAGCCCTTTATTTCATATGATCTAACTCTATGAATTGGGAGAGAAAACATTTTAGAAATCTTTAACAAAATGAAAATCAGAGAAATCAAGTGACTTGTCCAAGATAGCAAAGCTTGTAAGAGACAAAGCTAGTGCCACCCAGGGAAGTATGTGAAGGGCTTAATACAATGTCTTCAGGTCTATCTTTAAAGTTCTCCTCATCACTCTAAAACCCACACTCTTTCTACTACTACACCACACTGCCACTTAAAAATCAGAAAAACGTTTTCAAGGCAATTCAAGGCAAGTAACAGCAGAGAAACCGCAGAACTTTTTAACATTCTGAGCCCTGCCAGAAGTTTACAAATGACTTAGAAACACCAGTTAGTCTCAAGTGGCCATCTTTCAATATGTAGCAGATTTCAATTCTGTTGCAGTAGAAGCTGACAGGCTGAAAAGTGTAGCAACAGTCTAATTACATTTTCAGCAATAATCTGTCCTAGGGAGCACAGGAGAGGAAAGAACTGTCATGACTGATAATATTAATCCGCAAATTAATAGTCAACGAAATCTTTTATATAGAAACCTTTCAACTCTTGGTTTCCCATGGTGAGATATTGTTAAACCTGAATTGTATATAATCATCTTCAAATATTAAAAAAAAAAAAAAGACACTGTAATCCAGGCAAAATACTGGGGAAAAAAGAATCAAATGTTTACCAGAAAAGGTAAAAGTTATTCAACCTTCATCTTTTAAAACTAAAAAGCTCAGCGTTTACTTGAGGCAGGTGCATTGTCTAAGGGCACTTTCTAAAGGTAAGTCAGATAAAGTCTCTGTAAATAAACCTACCATGGCAAATAGATAAAGTGGCAAATTTGGAGGTCAGAAGGCCTGGTTAAACATCATGGCTATTAATTAACCTACACAGTAAAATTAGGTAAAGTTACATTAGAATATAATGTCCAAAACAGCTATTCAAATAAAGTAAAAGTCTAAATTATGAAATGTCTAAATCAGTAACTTGTAAAGAAGTTTATTTTTAAATGCATATAATGACACAAACAGCAACAAAAAATGTCACCTAATAGAGGATCCACATTAATGACTCATAAGAATGACATATGATCAGTATGTCAATTAATCCACATATTAAAAACATGCCTCTTATAGAAGTGACTGTTCAAACAATTTTGATACACTCTCATTACTAATTTATTTAACTTAGCTTTCTTCAAAACTACATAAAAAGTCAAGCTCAATTTAACAAGGTATGACTATTTTGTATGTATATATATTTTTAAAAGCCTTTAATTTCTGACTTACTTTCTTTACCAGGATGAAGTCACATGTAAGATAGTATCTACAGGAGCCTACATTGTTTGGATATTTGTGCTAACTAAATTAGGAAGACAGTCTTAAAAATAAAGGAGTGGTCTAAACTGGTGACATTCATTTTAAATTATGCTATAGGATTTATTCATTGCCCCATCTACTATTATTTAACTACACATTCCAAATGCTGAAGAACAGAATGAGATAGAATGGTATTATCTGGCCCTCTTTTAAACAAGAGGTAATACTAACTTTCTGAATGTTTGCAGCTAGCAAACTGAAAATTCTAAGGGACACTGCAAATAATGACACAGTGTGCAAACTATGCAGCTAGGTGAGCAAATTATTCCCTGTTAATAAGCAAGGCATTTATAGTGAAAAAGACTCTTGTCCGACTCTTTTCAACCCACTGGACTGTAGCCCACCAAGCTCCTCTCTCCATGCAATTCTCCAGGCAAGAATACTGGAGTGGGTTGCCATTCCCTTCTCCAGGGGATCTTCCCTAACCCAGGGATTCAACCCCCAGTTCTCCTGCATTGCAGGCAGATTCTTTACCATTTGAGCCACCAGGGAAGCCCATCCAGGAGGGCTTCTGGATAAGCAAATAAATAAAGAAACAAAATAAGTAAGCAAATAAATAAGAAACAAAAACAATCTTTTTAACTACCCAAAAGCTAAACCTAGAACATCTTCTGTATCAATGAAAAGATCAAGAAAATTGCTGTAAATTTTTTCTTAATATGGAATACTAAATCACTGCTAGCTACATGAGAGTAAGCGTGCTTTATCAAAATGAAGAGATCAATTATACCCACAAACTTACAGCTGGTCTCCGAGGTTCTCCAGGCAGTTGTGGAGGATAAACAATTTTATTCTTCTTCTCCCATTTCCGAGATATTTCAAGAGAAGCACTTGTGTGGATATGTGATTGAGGTAAAATGCTGTGAGATGAAAAAAACCCTGTAAAGCAACAGACACTTGAATCTTCTCCACATCTATTTTCTGAACCACATCAGCTCCATTTTGATGGAAACTATGTAAGGATAACAAGTGGCAATATTCCGGACATATTTGTTAACAGAGAGCACTATTACATAAAATACCACAAAGAGCTTGTACCGTACTGAATGCTAAGAAGAGTGAAAAATCAGTAACTCACATTAAGTCAAATAATAAACATATTATAATACCCAAGATATCTTACCCTTATTGACCAATAAACACTTATTTTTTAGGGACTTTCACATCATATATATATAATATACAACATTATGTAAGTTTCAGGTGTACAACATAATGAGTCACAATTTTTAAAGGTTACATTCCATTTATAGTTATTATAAAATGTTGGCTCTATTCCCTGTTGCACAATATACCCTTGTAGCTTACTGATTTTATACATAGTAGCTTGTACTTCTTAACCTCCTACCCCTGTTTTGCCTCCCCCTTTCCTTCTTCCCCCTGCTAACCATCGGTTTTCTATATCTGTGAGTCTGTTTCTTCTTTGTTATAGTCACTAGTTTGTTTTACATTTTAGATTCAACATATGTTATACAATATTTGTCTTTCTCAGTCTCACTTATTTCACTAAAGATAATAATTTAACTGAAGTTCATCCACATTGTTGCAAATGGCAAAATTTCATTCCTTTTACGGTGGCCAGTGACTACTGATTCACTACTGTAAATCATCTCAGTCCTAAAACAGATTTAAAGACACAGCAGATCCCTGACATGATCTGAAGAATTCCTCAACTTTGTTGAAAAATCAAGACAAATAATATCATTTTGTAATCCCTAAGAAATTAATGCATGAAGGTGGATTTATATGCCTCCTGATGTAAAAAGACACTACCTACCATCTATGAAGTAGTCTTTCTGCCAAAAACAAACCTGAATCAATCTTGAGTCAATACAGAAAAGACAGAGAGAGACGGGGGCACCTGTTAAACAACACGAAGGGGATGCGCTCAACAAAATCCGAGCTGTGCTTAAGTCTGTGACACCAACAGCCCACTTTCTTCAACAAACAAATCACAAGGAGAGTTTTTAAAAGGAGCTGAATAAAGAACCTACATACAGATTATGAGAACTAAGAAAAATGTTAAGGAGTGGACTTTTTAAAAAGTTTGACTCAATGTATTTAAAAACGGCAAAACAAACGAAAAAACCCAATTTGTCCATTTTTCCCACCCCTCAACCCAAGAGGCTGCAGCCTCCTGCAACTATCAATCGGTTCTCTTTATCTATTCTGTATCTATAAGCCTAGTTTTATTTTTGTTTTGTTTTTTAGATTCCACATACAAGAGAAATCAAATGTATTAGTCTTTCTTTGTTTGACTTATTTCACTTGTCACACTACCCTCCAGGTTCGTCTCCATTCTTTTTACAGCTGATTAATACCTCTGTGTGTGTTTATATGTCTGTATATAGCACAATCTCTTCACCTATTCATCCACTGATGGACACTGAGGTTGTTCCCATATCCTGGCTACTGTAATGCAGCAATGAATAAGAGTGTGTATACATCTTTTCAAAGCAGTGCTTTTGTTTTCTTCAAAAGTAGAATTGCTAGCTCACATGGTAGCTCATTTTTAATTTTTTGAGGAACCTCCATACTGTTTTCCATGGTGGCTCCACGAAGTTACATTCCCACCAGAGGTGCACAAGGTTTCCCTTTTGCAAATCCCAGCCATTCTAACAAGTGTGAAGTAGTATTTCACTATGGTCTGGATTTGCGTTTCTCTGATTATTTATGATAATTTTATAATTTATTTATAACAATTTCTCTAATTATTTACGATAATTTATGATTATTTTCATATACCTGTTGGTCACTGGCACGTTTTCCTTGGAAAAATAGCTATTCAGATCTTCTCAGTTTTTAATTTGATTGGGGTCTCTCTGCTATTTAGTTATATGAGTTTGCTGTATATTTTAGACATTAGCCCTTTATCAGATATATTATTTACAGTTGTTTTCTCCCATTCAGTAGCTTGCCTTTTCATCACATTGCTGATTTCCTATGCAGACATTTTTAGTTTAATAAGGCCCTACTTGTTTATTTTTGTTACTGCTTTTGGTGTCAGATTAAAAAGCAGTATTGCCAAGACCTAGGCCAAGGAGCTTACTGCCTTCTTTCTTCTAGGAGTTTTATGGTTTCGGGTCATACATTCAAGTCTTTAACCCACTTAATTTTGGAGTATGGTGTAAGATAGGATCCAATTTCATTCTTTTGCATGTGGCTGTCCAATAGAGACTATCTTTTCCCCAATATTGACAAAATATTTGTGGGTTTATTTCCGGGCTCTCTATTCTGTTCCATTGATCTATGTGTCCATTTTTATACCAATATCATACTGTTCTGATTACCACAGCTTTGTAATCAGGTAGCATGATGCCTTTAGCTTTGCTCTTCTTTCACAAGATTGCTTTGGTTATTGGAGTTTGGAGGGTCCATACAACTTTTAGAAGTGTTCCATTTCTGTGAAAAAACACCACTGAAAACTTTTAATTTTACGTATTTTTGGCTGTGCTGGGTCTTTGGTGCTGTATGGGCTTTTCTCTAGCTGCTGTAAGTGGGCTACTCTCCAGTTGTGGTGCACAGACTTCTCGGCTTCTCATCGCGGTGGCTTCTCTTGCTGGGAAGCACAGGCCCTAGGACACGTGGGCTCAGTAGTTGCAGCTCCCAGGCTCCAGAGCACAGGCTCAATACTTGTGACGCACAGGCTTAGTCACTCCACAGCATGTGGGATCTTCCCCAGGTGAGGGATCGAATCTGTGTCTCCTGCACTGGAAGGTGGATTATTTACCAGTGAGCCACCAAACAAGCCCTGCCACTGAAATTTTTATAGGGATTGCATTGAACCTGTAGACTGCTTTGAATGGTATGGTCATTTAACAGTATTAATTCTTCCAATCCATGAACACAAAATATCTTAGCATTTATTTCTATCTTCTTCAATTTCTTTCATTAATGTCTGATAGTTTTTAATATACAAGTCTTTCATCTCTTTGGTTAAATTTATTTTTAGATATTTTATTCTTTGAAATTGTAAATGGGTTACTTGATTATCTGATAGTTCATTATTAGTATAGACAAGTTTTTGTGTACTGATTTTGTATCCTGCAACTTTACTGAATTCATTTACTTTTAATAGTTTTTTGGAGTCTTTAGGGTTTTCTTATCATGTTATTTGTAGAGTTTTACTTCTTCCTTTCCAATCTGGATACCTTTTATTTCTTTTCTTGCCTAATTTCTGCAGCTAGAACTTCTAATATCATTCTGAATAAAAGTGGTTAGAGTGTATGTATATCATCATCTTTGTTCCTGACCTTATAAGAAAAGTTTTTAGCTTTTCACCATTGAGTATGATGCTAGCTGTGGACTTGACATATACGACTTTTATTATGTTCCGGTATGTTCACTCAGTACTTGCTTTTTATCAAAAATGGATACTGAAAGTTTTTATCATAAATGAATATTGAATTCTGTCAAATGCTTTTTCTGTACGTCCATACTGAGATGATCATATGATTTTTTTAATCCTTCATTTTAGTTAACGTGGTGAATTGCATTAACTGGCTTGGATGTGTTGAACCATTTTTGGAATTGGAAAGTGTTGAATACATTTTTAGAATAAATCCTACTTAATCATGGTCTATGATTTTTTTTTTTTTTTAAGTCTGGCAAGGATTTATTAGGAAGCTTATTAGTCACAGTGAATAAAAGCCATGAACAGAAGAACTGAGATCTCCAAATTCTGCCACTGGGCTTACAACACTAATTAGAAGCTGATAAACATTAAGGATATCCCAAAGGGGAAGCCTATCAAAGTCCCATCTTACCCCAACCAGGATACCCACAAACACCCACAAACACCGAAACAATGCCATGCTCTCCTCAGACCACTTACTTGGGCAAGAGGAAAAAAGACCCTCTCAAGCTATTAAGCAACATCAGGAGATTCCTGCTCTTCAAAGCTATAACATGGGACACTGGTGCATGACAGACAACTCCAAGCTGGGCAACTTGACAAGAAGGTTGAAAGATGACAGGGAGAAGGAGCAAGCAGGGACAAGTATTTCTAGTTAGAGAGCCCCCTGATGGTTAATACAAACACAATGCTGAGGCTTCAAAAGTTTACCGCAGCCCAGGAAGTTTCCACTTTAAAAAACAAGTAATAAAATAATCCTGCCACAAAGCAACAAGACACTTAGGATCCCATGGCCACATAAACTGGGAAGGCAGGCATTATCCATGGCTGCCAGATACTGACCAGCCCAAGATCCAATTTCTGTAGGGCCCTAGAGAACCACGATTGTTCCCTGGCACCCACACAACCCTTCCTGGGGATGTGGTATCTTCCAAAGGCCAGGTTTCTGCAGCAAGCCGCAAAGACAAAGCTTGGCAGAGGCTGTGGCAGCCGACTCTCTTTGGAGCCCCATCTCTCTTTGTCCTTCCCAACAGGCTGTCATACTTCTTCAATGACACAATGGCTCTGTGGGAGTCTTAGTCAGACCTTAGGAAATAAAGTGTGTCTGTGGGGTTACCTGATGGACCCTACGGTCAGCTGGATTGGCTCATGCTTCATAACTGCAGATGGTCACCTCATGTGAGCGAAGCTCAGTCCATTCTCCTCTCAGGGCAATATAAAAGACCTTTGTGGTATCAGCTCCAAAGTTTTTGAAATATGAATTGAGAGATGACAGATATTTGAACAACGAGAAATTTTTGTAGCATACTCCAATTCCCCTGTAAGATCCCGGTTCAGACTAAAGGTCTGATCTGGCTCCCTGTCTCTATCATCAAAGGACATCTGTGGAATGTTCCTGTACAGTCTCATCTCAGAGGGGTGTGAGTCACCATCTTCTCCCATTATAATGATGCCCTTGAGCTTGACATTGCCTGTAAATGGAATATTAAACATAAGCTCTTCATCTGCATCACTTCAACAAACTTGGAGCGGTCAGTCAGCTCCTACCATGGCCTAAAGATGCCACGGCCGCTGCCCTCACCGCTCTCCTTGAGGCACTGCGACTGTTCCAGGTCAAAGAGCAGGCACAGGCCAGGTACAGGCCGAAGGTCAAGCTGTGCTGCTGGGGAAGCTCCTCCCATTTGGCAGCGCAAGCAACAGCAGCCGCCCCCACTGTGGCCATGCGACAGGGCACCGCCACTGCCCGCGCATCCCCTCGGCCTGCCGCTGCCGCCACTCCCCACCGCTGATCCATGATCCTTTTAATGTACTGGTAAATTTAGTTTGCTAAGAACTTGTTGAGGATTTTGCATCTGTGGTCATCAGGGATATTGGCCTGTAATTTCTTGTGTGTGGCACATTACTTGGTTTTGGTATCAGGATAATGCTGGCCTCCTAAAATGTGTTTGCAAGAATTCTGCCCTGTTGTATCTGTGGGGAGAGATTGAGAAGGACTGATTTTAATACTTCTTTGATTGTGTGCTAGAGTTTACCAGGGAAGCCATCTGGTCCTGGACTTTTGGTTGTTGGAGTTTCTGTCTCCTTCAGTTCAGTTCAGTCGCTCAGTCATGTCCAACTTTTTGCGACCCCATGAATTGCAGCATGCCATGCCTCCCTGTCCATCACCAACTCCAGGGGTTCACTCAGACTCACGTCCATCGAGTCAGTGATGCCATCCAGCCATCTCATCCTCTGTCGTCCCCTTCTCCTCCTGCCCCCAACCCCCTCCCAGCATCAGAGTCTTTTCCAATGAGTCAACTCTTCTCATGAGGTGGCCAAAGTACTGGAGTTTCAGGTTTAGCATCATTCCTTCCAAAGAAATCCCAGGGTTGATCTCCTTCAGAATGGACTAGTTGGGTCTCCTTGCAGTCCAAGGGGCTCTCAAGAGTCTTCTCCAACACCACAGTTCAAAAGCATCAATTCTTCAGCACTAGTAATCAGTTTCAAATCCTGAAAGATGATGCTGTGAAAGTGCTGCACGCAATATGTCAGCAAATTTGGAAATCTCAGCAGTGGCCACAGGACTGGAAAAGGTCAGTTTTCATTCCAATCCCAAAGAAAGGCAATGCCAAAGAATGTTCAAACTACCACACAATTGCACTCATCTCACATGCTAGTAAAGTAATACTCAAAATTCTCCAAGCCAGGCTTCAGCAATACGTGAACCGTGAACTTCCTGATGTTCAAGCTGGTTTTAGAAAAGGCAGAGGAACCAGAGATCAAATTGCCAACATCCGCTGGATCACGGAAAAAGCAAGAGAGTTCCAGAAAAATATCTATTTCTGCTTTACTGACTATGCCAAAGCCTTTGATTGTGTGGATCACAATAAACTGTGGAAAATTCTTCAAAAGATAGGAATACCAGACCACCTGACCTGCGTCTTGAGAAATCTGTATGCAGGTCAGGAAGCAACAGTTAGAACTGGACATGGAACAACAGACTGGATCCAAATAGGAAAGGGAGTATGTCAAGGCTGTATATTGTCACCCTGCTTATTTAATTTATATGTAGAGTACATCATGAGAAACTCTGGACTGGAAGAAACACAAGCTGGAATCAAGATTGCTGGGAGAAATATCAATAACCTCTGATATGCAGATGACACCACCCTTATGGCAGAAAGTGAAGAGGAGCTAAAGGGCCTCTTGATGAAGGTGAAAGAGGAGAGTGAAAAAGTTGGCTTAAAGCTCAACATTCAGAAAACGAAGATCATGGCATCTGGTCCCATCACTTCATCGGAAATAGATGGGGAAACAGTGGAAACAGTGTCAGACTTTATTTTTGGGGCTCCAAAATTACGGCAGATGGTGACTGCAGCCATGAAATTAAAAGACACTTACTCCTTGCAAGAAAAGTTATGACCAACCTAGATAGCATATTCAAAAGCAGAGACATTACTTTGCCGACTAAGGTCCGTCTATCAAGGCTATGGTTTTTCCTGTGGTCATGTATGGATGTGAGAGTTGGACTGTGAAGAAGGCTGAGTGCTGAAGAATTGATGCTTTTAAACTGTGGTGTTGGAGAAGACTCTTGAGAGTCCCTTGGACTGCAAGGAGATCCAACCAGTCCATTCTGAAGGAGATCAGCCCTGGGATTTCTTTGGAAGGAATGATCTAAAGCTGAAACTTCAGTACTTTGGCCACCTCATGTGAAGAGTTGACTCATTGGAAAAGACTCTGACTCTGGGAGGGATTGGGGGCAGGAGAAGGGGACGACAGAGGATGAGATGGCTGGATGGCATCACAGACTCGATGGACGTGAGTCTGAGTGAACTCCGAGAGACGGTGATGGACAAAGAGGCCTGGCGTGCTGCGATTCAGGGGGTCGCAGAGTCGGACACAACTGAGCGACTGAACTGAATTGAGTAATCAGTTTGCTCAGATTTTCTATTTCATTATGATTCAGCCTTATGCTTCCCAGGTGGCACAGGGCTTGGTAAAGAATCCACCTGCCAAACCAGGAGACACAAGAGACACAGGCTCAATCCCTAGGTTGGGAAGATCCCCTGTAGGAGGAAACAGCAATCCACTCCAGTATTCTTGCCTGGAAAATTCCTTGGAGGAAAGCCTGGTGGGCTACAGTCCACAGGGTCACAAAGAGTCCAACATGACTGAGCACACACACACACAGATTCAACTCAGCCTTAGGTTATACATTTCTAGGAATTTATTCATTTCTTCTAAGTTGTCCAATTTGCTGGCAGATAATTATTCATAGTAGTCTTTTTTCAATATTTTTCAAGTTATTTATTTGTTTTGGCTGCACTGGGCCTTCAATTCTGTGCATGGGCCTTCTCTAGTTGCGGCAAGTGGGGGCTGCGCATCAGCTGCGGTGCGTGGGCTTCTCACTCGGTGGCCTCTCCGGGCTCTAGGCATGCAGGCTTCAGTTGTTGCGGTGCATGGGCTTGGCTGCCCTGCAGCACGTGGACTCTTCTGAGCCAGGATCAAGCCTGTATCTGCTGCAATATAGGCAGAGTCTTAACCACTGGACCACTAGAGGAGTCCACAGTAGTCTCTTAAGATCCTTTGTATTTCTGTGGTATCACTGTCACATTTCTTCATTTCTGATTTTATATAATAAAGTCCTCTCTCTTTTTTCTTGTTGAGTCTAGCTAAAGGTTTGTCAGGTTTGGGGGATTTTTTTATCTTTTCAAAGAATTAGCTCTTAGTCATCAGTATTTTCTCTTGTCTTTTTAATGTCTAGTTCATTTGCTTCTGCTTTAATTTTTATTATTTCCTTCTTTCTGACTACTAACCTTGACCTTCATTCATTCTTCTAGTTCCTAGAGGTGGAGAGTTAGGCTATTTCTTGAGATTTTTCTTATTTCTTGAGGTAGGCATTTATTGCTATGAATTTCCCTCTTAGAGCTGCTTTTGCTGCATCCCATAAATTCTGGTATATTACATTTCCATTTTTCTTAAGGTATTTTCTGACCTCTTCTTTGACTCATTGGCTATTCAGCAGCATATTATTTAATCTCCTATACCTCCTTCCCATAGACACACTGAGTCTACAGCTACATACAGAACAATTTTCTCTTAAAAAAAAATAATAAAATAAAGGCTGGCTGGATGACAACAACACATGAGGTACACAGGAAGGAAACTGTATCACAGCTGTAGGAGAGGTTGGCTCACAATCTTGTCATAAATCCCACACCCACCATGGCAACCCATAACTGAGAGGGAACTCAACACTCAGAGCTTCCTTCTGAGAACAAAGGGTTCAAACTCCACATCTGGCACTGCAACTTTTAAGACACACACTTGAGAGATGAACCCCCAAAACACCTAATTTTGAAAACCAATTGAGCTCATGGACCACAACCCACAAGCCGGAGATAATCAGAGAAATACCTCTTAAAGAGTCACACTCAGAAACTCACCCACCCCAATGCTCAGCTCAGAAGCAGCCGATTTCCACACTTACAGTAAAGGAGGTTCACCTGTTTACATTAAAACTTCAGCCTGGGGATTTCCCCAGCAGTACCATGGTTAAAACCGAGGTCTCACTGCAGAGGGTCCAGAGGCTCAATCTCTGGTCAGGGAACTAAGATCCCACAAACCATGTGGTATGGCCAAAAATAAATTTAAACAAACAAACCAAGCCTCAGCCTGAGGGGCAAGTTAACACACACATTTAGGAGCCTGTTTCAACGCTCTCCAGGGAAGGAGACTGGTAGGCACCATCTTTGCTCTCTCCTTTACCATGCTACAGAGAACCAGTATCTATCTGCTAGAAGACAGCCTTTATATGCATCTGGTACCCCAACTTTTGCAGCTGCCACCCAGGAGGTAACTCTTGACTGTCTGGCTCTGGAGGTCAGAGGAGCTTGCGCTCCTGTTCACATGGAACCGTAGTAGTAGGTGTCACCCAGAAAAGAGCTCAGAACCCTGTCTGGCACCATGAATTTTATGACTGCTGCCAGGGGACACTTCTACATCACTTGGCTCTGGTAATCAGAGGCTTAAACTTACTCGTGGGTGCCCCAGGAATGTAACCAATGGAGAAAGAGTTCTTAAACAGTTGCCACCCGTGGGACACAGCAAGAGGCAACAGATCTTTGAGGTCTGTCTTTCTACGAAGGAGGCCTATTAGCTAACCATCCTAACTGGCCTGGAGGCAGGCTTCTAAGCAAACAATACATATCAAGGGGCTGACTGTAATCCTTTCCAAAGTTGGAGCTGGTGGTGGGGAGGCTGTAGACACTATCTCAGCACTCATCCTCTGCCAGGCTACAAAGCACCAGTGTCTCTGGAGGGGAGCTTTACACACGTCTGGTATAGCTTCTGCAGCTGACATTCCAGCGATGCCCCTTGGTCACCTGGCCCTCGTGGCCAGAGGGGGCTTGTGTTCTGGGCCTCACGGGACTGCGGCCACTGGGGAAGGATGGTTCGCAGCAGGCTACCATCCTCAGGTGGCTGCACAGACAGCAGACCAAGGCTCACTCCTCAGTCTTTCTATGAAGGAGACCACACTGCAGTCCTGCAACGTTTGAGTGAGTGGAAAGCCTCAAGTCTGCAACACATTTAGTAGCCTATGAAGCAGCTCTCAAGAATGCAGGCTGGGGGTGTTCCCTGGTTGTCCAGTGGTTAAGACCTCATGCTTCCAACGCAGGAGGCACAGGTTTAATCTTTGGTTGCGGAACTAAAATCCCACATGAAGTGCAGCCAAGAAACAAAACAAAAAATAATGCAAGCTGTAGACATCACCTTGGAGCTCTTTTTCTCTGCCTTACTCCAGCTTACCAATATCTTCCCAAAAAGAAGCTTATACACTCATCTGGAGAATGTACCCTGATTTTTGCAACTGCTGCCCAGAGGACAGATCTCCTGGCTCTGGGGGCCAACAGGGCTTACCTTTGTGGACCCCCACAACTAAATATATTTGCATACTTATAAGTTTGCTGCCTGAGGGTCTAGCTTCCAGTCAGACAGAATCTAGGTGCTGAAATCCTCCTCTTTGGAACACTATTCTCAGCACAGTCTCAACAAATGGGAGCCATTTGCCACTTGTGCAAACACAGAAGTGTGAAAGACAAACAAAAGCTGTGGCAGGGATGAATGAAAAGTTTAATCTCCTACATGAGGCCACTCCTTCAAGACTGGGAAAAGTGGTTGTTTCTTCTACTGTACAGAAACCAACACAGAGAGTCAAGTGAAATGAAGACACAGAAGAATACGTTCCATGTGAGTTAACAAGATAAAAACCTCACAAAAAATTCTTAAGGAAACAGAGATAAGTAATTTACCTAATAGAGAGTTCAAATTAATGGTCATCAAGATGCCCACTGAACTGGGAAGACAAATGGATGAAAAGAGTGAAAACTTCAACAAAGAGTGGAAAATGTAAGAAAATATACAGTCTGTGTATTTCTCTAGGCCAGAATACCAGCATGGATACCCCTTCCCTTCTCCAAGGAATCTTCCCAACCCAGGGATCAAACCCAGGTCTCCTGCAGATTCTGTACCAGCTGAGCCATAGGGGAAGCCCAAGGATACTAGAGTGGAGAGCCTATCCCTTCTCCAGGGGATCTTCCTGACCCAGGAATCAAACTGAGGTCTCCTGCACTGGTGGATTCTTTGCCAGCTGAACTGCCAGGAAAGCAATAAAAGTCACAGCGCTGAAGGATTATTGCACAGCAAAAACACTGAGGAACATCAACAGCAAATTCAATGAGGCAGAAGAAAGAATCTGTCAGCTTTAAGAAAAGGCAGCAGACGCACCCAAGCAGAGCAACAAGAAAAAGAATAAACTGCCAACCATTAATACTCCACCTGGTGAAGTTACCATTCAGAATCGAAGGAAAGAGACCAGAAAATGGGCATAGCAGGAACCTACCTCAACATAACAAAAGCTATATATGACAAACTCTGAGCAAACATTTTGCTTAACGATGAAAAACTGAAACTATTTCCTCTAATTAAGCAAACATTTTTCTTAATGGTGAAAAACTGAAAAACTGAGGAACAAGACAAGGGTGCTCACTCTTACCACTATTATACAATATAGCTTCAGAAGTTTTAGCCACAGCAATCAGAGAAGAAAAAGAAATTAAATGAATCCAGATTGGAAAAGAGGAAGCAAAACTCTCACTGTCTGCAGATGATATGATTCTACACACAGAAAACCCTAAAGGAGCAACCAGAAAATTACTAGAGATAATCAATAAATTTACAGTAAAGTTGCAGGATACAAAATTAAGAGAGAAATCCCTTGCATTCCTATACACTAACAACAAAAAAAAATCAGAAAGAGAAATTAAGGAAACAATCCCATTCACCACTGAAACAAAAAGAATAAAATTCCAAGGAATACACCTACCTAAGGAGACTAAAGACCTGTATGCAGAAAACTGTAAGACACTGATGAAAGACATCAGAAACGACACAGACAGAAGGAGAAATGCACCGTATCACTGGACTGGAAGAATCAATACTGTAAAACGACTATACTACCCAAAGCAAGCTACAGATTCAACGCAATCCCCTACCAAATTACCAACAGCACGTTTCACAGGACCAGAACAAAAAATTTCACTATTTGTATGGAAACACAAAAGACTCCAAATACCCAAAGCAAACCAGACAAATAAGAAGGGAGCTGGAGGAATCAACCACCCTGATCTCAGACTATACAACAAAGATACAGTGAGTCAAGACAGTAGGGTATTGGCACAAAAACAGAAATACAGATCAACAGAACAAAATATAAAGTCCAAAGATAAATACACATACCTATGGGTACCTTATCTTTGACATGGGAGGCAAGAATATACAGTGGAGAAAAGAGAGCCTCTTCAATAAGTGGTACTGGGAAAACTGGTCAACCACATGTAAAAGAATGAAACTGGAACACTTCCTTACACCATACACAAAAATAAACTCAAACTAGATTAAAAACCTAAACGTAAGGCCAGACACTATAAAACTCTTAGAGGAAAACATAGGCAGTACATTCTTTGACATAAATCACAGCAATATCCTCTTTGACTCACCTCCCAGAGTAATGGAAATAAAAACAAAAATAAAGAGTGGGACCTAATTAAACTTAAAAGCTTCTGCACAGCAAAGCAAACTATAAACAAGACGAAAAGACAACCCTCAGAATGGGAGAAAATAAATGCCTGTGAAATAGTTAAGAAAGGATTAATCTCCAAAATACATAAGCAGTCGTGCTGCTCAATACCAGAAAAACAAACAACCCAATCAAAAAATGAGTGTGAGAACTCAAGAGGCATTTCTCCAAAGAAGACATACAAATGGTCAACGAACACATGGAAAGATGTTCAACATCGTCCATTACTAGAGAAAAGGAAATGAGGTATCACCTCACACCAGTCAGAATGGCCATCATCAAAAAATTTACAAACAATAAATGCTGGAGAAGGTGTAGAAAAAAAGGGAATCCTCTTGCACTGCTGGTGGGAATGTAAACTGATAAGAGCCACTATGGAGAACAGTATGGAGATTCCTTAAAAACTATGAATAAAATTACCATATGACCCAGCAATCCCACTACTGGGCATACACCATGAGGAAACCATAACTGAAAAAGATACATGTAACCCAATGTTCACTGTACCACTATTTACAATATCTAGGATACAGAAGCAACCTAGATATCCATCGACAGGTGAATGGATAAAGAGGTTGTGGTACATACATGCAATGGAATATTATTCAGCCATAAAAAGGAACACAGTTGAATCAGTTCTAATGATGTAGATGAACACAGAACCTATTACACAGAGTGAAGAAAGTCAGAAAGAGAAAAATAAGTATCATATGTTAACGCATACATATGGAATCTAGAAAAAGGTACTCATTAAGCTATTTTCAGGGCAGGAATAGAGATGCAGACCTAGAGAATGGACTTTTGGACACAGTGGGAGAAGGCAAAGGTGAGACGAACTGAGAAAGTAGCAATGAAATATGTATATTAGCATGTGTAGAATAGCTAAGGGGAAGTTGCTGTGTCACACAGGGAGCTCAACAAGGCACTCTGACAACCTACAGGGGTGGGATGGGGGGGTGGGTGATGAGTGAGGGGACAGATGTATACTTATGACTGATTCACTTTGTTGTACGGCAGAGGCCAACACAATATTGTAAAGCAGCTGTCTTCCAATTAAAAACAAAAGCAAAGAAAAAAACTGACTGAAATACATATATGTAGACAATTGCTTCAAGAGATTAAAAAAAAAAAAAGAACTAAAGGAGTTTTCTAGACAAGCAAAAGCTAAAGAGGTTCCTCACCAATAAACTGACCTTACAAGAAATAAGAAATGCTAAACGAATTTCTGTAAGTGTGGACTACTATAACTTTAAAAGTATAAAAGTTATTTAACCACTGGAAATTTGAACATTACCTGGACTTTTGATACTTTTGGTGAAATATTTATTGATGAAATAATGAACTATCTGGGATTTGTTTCAACATATGATGGAGGGAAGCAAGGGCCAAAGATAAAACAAGAAAGGCCATGAGTTAATAAGCGCTGGAGTTGGATGATGGGTCCATGTGTGATCATCATATTGTCTACCTTTCCTTACATCTGGATAGATCCAAATAACAACAAACTTTGGTGCTTCCCTACTGCTCAGAATATAGTCCAAACTCCTCAATAAGACATAGAAAGCTTTTCATTTTCTAACCCCAAGCTGACCATCGTAGCTTATTTACCTTAAGGCACAGACATTCGCTGTTCCCTGTACAAGCCACATACATTTATATCTTTACACTTTTGCTCACATTGTTCTCTCTTCCCTCATTATCTCCTGAATGAAACGCATGTCCTGTTTTAAGTCCCAACTCAAATGTCACCTCAGTGTGAAGCACTGAGCACCTCAACGTGAGCCTGATTCCTTGTTTGAGACAACCAACCCCCCATCGCCTTAATATTAATACTTTGTTCCTGCCAGCTGTACAATGAGTTGGGCTACTCCTGAACTATTAATAAGGTGACTGCAAAACAATGCGTTCCCACAGTAAGTATATCAATTTGAGCATCTCAAGGGCAAGACTGACATCCTTTGTATTTCAGCACCAAGGACAGTATCTGGCATATTCATACTGAGTAAAAATTTAATCTACACTTAAATATTCAAAGTTGTTGTATACTGGCAGACCCTCACACAATATACGCAATTAGATTATATACTTGGTAAAGTCTTTGCTTTTAATTCTCAAACCATTGAGGCTAAAGAATTTTAAAAATATATGCTTCTAATGGCTCATTTCTCCTACTCTACCTCAAGTTCACTGATCACTGCCATCGAAATACCTAACAAAATCTGTACCTTTGCCATCCACCTTTAGATTCCACTATTCTAACTGAAAAGCACAAAACTAGGACTCATGATGTTAGAGGACAGAATTTTCTAATAAAATTATAAGCCAGGTGATGAGGGCAGAGACTATAGAATCCAGCAGACCTGGATCTTAATCCTAGGTGAACGGCCTTGGGGAAGTGACATACCATTCGAGGTCTCAGTTTTCTCATCAGTAAAATGAGTAATAATAATCTCATAGGCTTTGTTTTGGCTGCTCTGTGCAGCACACGGCATCTTAGTTCCCCAACCAGGTGTTGAACCCACACCCCTTGCAGTGGAAGCACAGAGTCCTAACCACTGGACCGCCAGGGAAGACCCCCTCATAGGTTTCCTGAAAGGGAAAGTCGCTCAGTCGTGTCCAACTCTTTGCAACCCCATTGACTGTACAGTCCCTGGAACTATCCTGGCCAGAATACTAGAGTGGGTGGCCTATTCCCTTCTCCAGGGGATCTTCCCAACCCAGGGATCGAACTCAGGTCTCCTGCATGGCAGGCAGATTCTTTACCAGCCGAGTCACGAGGGAAGCCCAAGAATACTGGAGTGGGTAGCCTATCCTTTTTCCATGGGATCCTCCTGACCTAGGAATCGAACCAGGGTCTCCTGCATTGCAGATGGATTCTGCACCAGCTGAGCTACCAGGGAAGCCCATAGACTTCTTAAGGAGCTCAAATGAGATACTTTAAGTAAAATATTTAATGACACATTAATGAGGCTCAATAAACTTTAGATATTATTACTTTTAGAATGAGAACAATACCTACTTCATTCTGTTGGCAGTAGATAAATAATTGACATACAACACCCCACAAAGTCTACCACATGATATACACCAGTAGCTAGTATTAGTTTTTAATCAGGCCCTCTGAGCAATTCATCTCTTCTGTTCCCAATAAGTAAATAAATAAACACTTTGCAGATTAAAAAAAAAAAAAACACTTTGAACTGTAAACTTCACATTACAAAATTTCAAACCTCCTCTCATGTTTATAATCATGGTCAAATTTGTTTCTATGAAGCTATGATTCATGGGCCCTAAGTCAGTCAAATTTTTTTTTTATCTATGAGAAGAGGAATTGGTGTACTTCATCTCCAGGGAATCTGTGAACCTTAATCTTCTCTAATCTCATGGCTAACAGCAGGACTTCAGAAATATGAATGGTTTGGCTTCTATTTAAACAACAAACAAAACTGAAAGGCAACCAGGATCAACTTTTATCACTTGGAAATTCATATATCACTACTGATATTTACTATATCTTTTCATTTGCTAGGAAACCCATATCCCTTTACTTTCACTATATCTCTGTAACTTCTGGTGAAGGAAGGGAGGCGTGAACCACCAGTCTAGACTGTTCGTACGCAAAACATACACACAGGTTCCCACAGTACAGTGAGAATGCCAGAACTCAAGCAGAAAGTGGATGGTATGCTGGAACTAGCATATGAATTTCCCAACTCTCATCATTCTGGTGTTTTGTATCTACCAATACTCAAGGATTAAGTTTAAGTAGCACTTTTCCAATCCTGCCCATAGTCGTTTGGCATTGAAAAATAGCTCAGCATTAAAAAGTAACAGATCCAAGCCAAATTTTAGGATTAAGAGTTAAATCAGATAATAAGAGTATCTGAAACTTTATAAAGTCACAATTTGACAGAATGAATACTTCCTCTTTGTTACTCAAAGTTTATTTAGAAATTTAATACAAGGTATACCCAAGTCCCAAGTGAAGATAATACTGGCCTCACCTCAGTCTTAAGAGAATCATGTTATTAGATGCAACAACGTAAAAAATTCTTTGTTCCAAATTTACTTCAGATAACATCAAATTAATTCCACATTTGAGACTGAATAAAAGAACATACTCCCTCCTGACTCAATTAAAATCTAAAAGGGCTGAAGTGATACATATATATATATATTCTCAGGCATGCGTGCATGCTAAGTCACTTCAGTCATCTCTTTGAGACCCTATGGACTGTAGCCCACCAGGTTCCTCAGTTCATGGGATTCTCCAGGCAAAAATATTGGAGTGGGTTCCCATGCCTGGCTCCAGGAGATCTTCCTGACCCAGGGATCGAATCTGAGTCTCCTGCATTACAGGCAGTGTCTTTACTGCTGAGCAACCAGGGAAGCCCTGTATATTCTCCTAACTCAATATAATTTTACTGTGTGAAAATCAAGGACAAGCAATCAAGGAAACAGGAATTTAGCAAACAAAAGTGAAATCAACGTTGGTCTTGGTATCTTCATATCTTCAAACTTCATGTGTCTTCCTTGCTAATTAAACCTCCAGTATCTCCTCCCTCATCCTCAGTCTCGGCTAATAACTGTGCTTCTTCACTGAGATAAACAATCAGAAGAGAACATCTACAAGCTCCCACCACCTACTCTACATACTTAACAGCATGTGTCGCCATACACACTTACAACTATACCTTCACTTACTACTATAACTCAAGTCTATACACTAACCAGGACCAATCTCATCCCCTGCTCCCTAGATTCCATTCCTTCTCACCTACTCAAGAGCACTGCTCCCACAATTCTTTCTTCCTCCTTTAAATCATCAATTTTTTTTCTGTATTGGAACATTCCCATCAGCAAACAAATATACTCTAATATCTCTCAACTTAAAACAAACTGTCCCCAACCAACTTCCTCGAACTACTCAAGCAAAACTCCTTAAATAAATTACCTAAATTCCTTGTCTCTCATTCCAGCCCTGCCATTCACCCTTAATCCTCTCTCCAATCATGACACCAACACTGCTTTACTAAAGTCATTGAAGATATCTGTGTTGTAAAACCCAGTGGACAATTCTCACTTCTCACCCTGAATGATTTAAGTATCTCTGGTAAAAGGGACCTGACTACTCAACGATTCCAACTTTGGGCGGGGGGGGTTCCTCACACCACCACTAAGCAACACTGACATCTGCTGGTGGTCCTACAATTCAATTCTGACACTCTCTACCTGGGACAGCAGATTAAGGGCTTCTCCCAGAAAACCACCATCCACTTCAGATACCAATTACAAGCCAAAGTTGTTACCTGTGCTTCTGACCAACTGCCTATATAAATCAAGAGGTTCTCATGACCCCCTTTTTGGGTTTGCTAAAGCAGCTTTTAAGATTCAGGAAACCTACTTAATCACTAGATTACTGGCTTTTTATAAACGATTGAACTCCCTTTTGTCTTTTTATGGAGGCTTCATTACATAGGCAGAATTAACTCATTCACTGGCCATTGGTAACTGATTCAACCTCCACTCCCTCGTCCCTGGATACCAGTCCCGTTCCTCCATTCGTCCTTGATTCCCCTCACGTCTTCAGTGCTTACCCAAACTCACCTCATTAATAAAAACCCTGTGGAAAGGGGCTTGTCAGGAATAACAAGAGACCCATTTCACGTTATGCCTCTGAAGTCATAAACTGAGACGAAAGACCAAAGATGACGACACAAAGAAGCTCCCATCAACCTATGGCTCAGGAAATTCCAAAGGTTTGGGGAGCTGTAAGCCAGAACCATGGACAAAGACCAAATAAATCGGACAGAAATATATCTGGCTTCTCATAAATCACAATACCATATCCAGTCACTTGCTCTTCCTTGGGACACTTTTTTGAGTTCCAGGACACTGTGCATGCTGGGTTTTCCTCTCACCTCTGTAGACACTTCTCCAGTCTCTGTTGTGTCCTCCTCACCCTGATGTGTAAAAGTTGGCTGCCTCAGGTAGAAATCAATCCTTTAACTTGTGCACACAAGCATGCTCAGTTGTGTCCAACTATTTGCAACCCCATGGACTGCAGCCCACCAGGCTCCTCTGTCCATGGGATTTTTCCAGGCAAGAACACTGGAGTGGGTTGCCATTACCTTCACCAAGGGATCTTCCCAACCCCAGTCTCCTGCATTGGCAGGTAGGTTCTTTACTACTGAACCACCTGGGAAGCTTTGACTCATGAGTTTTCTATCTACTCTCACAGTGAAGCCAACCAGGCTCATGGTTTTAACTACTGTTCATACACTGATGACTCCCAAATCTGCATGCGCTCCCTGAACTCCAAACTCATACATCCAGCTGTTTCCCCCACATCTCCACTTGTATGCTTACTGGATATTTCAAATTTAACAAGCCCTAAACTGAGTTCCTGATGGTCTCCCAAAGCCTGCTCCTCTGGAAGTCTTCCTATCTCAGCAAATGGTAACTCCATCTCTCCACTTGTTTAAGTGGAGACACCAAACCCTGGTGTCATTCCTGTTTCTCACACTCCAATTCATCAAGAGGTCTTGTCAGCTGTCATTAATATACTGCCAAAATCCAACCATTCACACACCTTCACAGCCATCCTAATCCAAGCCACAATAATCTTTACCTTGAAATACCCAATGGTCTCTTGCTCCTCATCCCCACTATGGTTTGTTCTCAACAAAGAATCACCCATTTCAGTCATATTATTCCTACACTGAAAACCCACCAACGGTGTCTCATCTCACTTAGACTAAAAACCAAAGTACTTCCAATGACCCGTAAGGTTCTACATGATCTCCTATTCCTTCTTCTGACCTCATCTACTATATTCTTCCTCCTCTCATCCTCTCACACACTAGGTATGTTTCCTTCTCTGGGCCTCTGCATTTATGTTCCATCTGTCTAAAATGCTTTTCACTCAGATGGCATGGCTTGAGAGTTTGCTCCTGGTTTCTTTCAGATCTTTAGGCAAATGTTATCTTCTTAAAGAGGTCTTTCCTACCTGAAGCTGTAATATCCTTCTCATACACACACACACACACACACACACACACACACACACACACACACACACACACTTTCCACTCCCATGCTCTGCTTTCACTTTCTCCTACATAGCTGTCACTTTCTAATATATTCTATATTTTACCTACTATTTGCCTCCCTCACTAGATTGTACACTCCGTAAGGACAGTGATTATGCTTTTTGTTTACTACAAAATTAGCAGTGCTAGAACAGCTTGGCATGTGGCAAGCACTAAATACATATTTGTATCAACAGAATGAATTAGAGAATACAGGGGACAGCCAGGATAATACAAACAAGAGGGCTGAGTATTAAGTACCAGTGCAAAATTTTTAAACATGGTTGGAAAATGAGGGAAACTGAAGAATATCCACCACCCAAAAGAGTGATACACTCTTCTGCTCTAGAAATTGCCACCATGTCTTGCTTTGCATAACAGAATCTAAAAAGCTACATTTTTATGAGAAAGTCACCAGTTTTTAAATGATTTTTTTAAGTTTTTAAATACAATATAACATACAAAATGTATTTGCAGGCCTGACTCATCAGGCAGATCTTCAATCTGTAACCTCTTGGAGTAAGCTAGTAGGGCCCCAAAGCAACTATTTAAGGTTTATTCCTTCCTAACCCCACATTACTCTTATTTTTCATGATATAGCCCTTATTCATTATTTTGTATTTTTATTTATACATATATATTAGGGAGGTTGGCTCACTCTAGAGGTGGATAAGAACAAATAAAGAAGTCACAATTTTCAGCAGAATAATTTTTTTTTTTTTAAATCACAAAATTTATATTCTTGTTTAACTTCCAATTTCACAGATCTAACATGTTCCCTCAGAGAAGCTAGTGGAAGTCTCTGGTGTCAATAATCATTTGAAAATAAGGCACTAACCCTTTCAAATCCCTATTGTATCATTCAGAGTAATAACAGTCATGTTCTAGTGAGTAACAAAGGTACACAGAGCTTCTCATTTTTTCCTAAAGAATAGTTAGAATACTTAAAAGAATCTGGATAATCAGTGCAAGCTAGTCTATTACATAAAGCTGGAAATCTGTACCTATACTTAATTTGCCATTAGGATTTGGTCTTGGCACTGGAGTGGAAAAACCAGAATCTCAACAGCTTGCATCTACTCGGGCTGAAAGTTCAACTTATACTTATTGACAAATTAATAAGGACAGGGTACTACAGGTACTGTTTCAGGTGATGGGGATGCAAAGAGACATAAAACTATTTCCTGTCAAGTGATTTAAAATTCAGTTAGAGAGATAAAGAATTTACCATACTGTGCAATAGGCATTAAAATATCCGAAAAAGCAACAGAAGGCCTGAGGTAATCAGGATGGCTTTCAGGAGTTGGGACTGAGTGTTGAAGAAGGCAGACTTCCACACTCAGAAACCCAGTACAAGAGCGCTCCAAGTTAAAGGCATAGCACAAGTAGAAGTGTGATTTACAGGGCATCATTCTGGGGAAAAAAAGACCTGAAGATGTCATCAGAGACCTCTTTTGTAACTCAATGTAGTGGGCTGAACAATGATCCCCAAAATATGTCTGCATCCTCACTCCCAGAATCTGTGAATAACACTTTTTGTGGAAAAGAAGGTAATTAAGTTAGGGATCTACAGAGGAGGAGCTTATCCTGGATTATCTTGTTCAGCCCTAAATGTAATTTCATCTTTCCTAATGAGAAAGATGCAGAGAAAGTTTTGAAGCAGACAAACAGAGGAAAAGGTAAGGTGAAGACAGAGCAAGAAGTTGAAGAGACAGGCAAGGAATGGATTCTCCCTACAGCCTCCAGATGGGGTGCAGCCCTGCTGACAGCTTTATTTTGGGATTCTGGCCTCCAGAACTATGAGATAATAAATTTCCACTGTTTTAAGTCACCCAGTTTGTGATAACTTGTCACAGCAGCCCTAGGAAACTAACACAAAAATCTTTCAAGTAAAGTTTCTACAAAGATCTACAAGAAAGGCTTCAACAAGATACAAACCCTAATTGAAAGAAGAGTCCTCACAGAAGAAACAAACACAACATTAAATAAAGTAAAATGTCTCACAAGGCTCACTAAACAAATATAAATCTTACACACTGAAAATTTTCTTCTATTTAAAATTTTTTAAAAAGGAAGCGTCTTGAGAGTGCCTTGAAAGGAGTAAAATGTCACATACACAAGAGACTCACTAAACAAATATAAATATTACAGCACTGAAAATTTTCTTCTATAAGTTTCAGTGCATGGCCATTTTAGGGCTTATTGTCAAGCCACAAATAATGGTCAATTTTTCTTTTTCAAAAGTAAATGCCAGCATACACTTGACTTCTATTTGACTCCTTTTAACATTAAAATAATTAAACTGTACCATTTCAATCATATTTTGTGGTTCATGGGACCTTTGTCACTTTTCGGAAATATAACCTGAATTGATTAGGAGTAAAGTACCATAGTGTGTACAATTCACTTTCAAATGATTTTGGGGGAAAAAGCATATATATTTATAGAGAGCCAAAATTATGAGTTCAGCTGACGAGTCAGCTGAAGGACACTGTAATATTCTTTTAACTTTCCTATAGAACTGAAATTTTTCAAAATAAATTGAGGGAAATAGTTCATCCATTAGCACAAGGGCCACTGCCCACACCACGAATCATCACTGTGTAGTTATATACATAATTGTGTATCATCACTGTGCTTTTGTTTAGTCATCATGTCCCAGTGCAAAGATTCCTACACTAAGGATGATGAAATTACAAGTCCAACTATGAATACTATATGAATTTTTCTGGGAACATGTTTTGTGGCTTTCATCAGACTCTCAAAGAAGTCTGTGACTGACTCAAATTTAAGAATCACTGACCTAAAGGGCAAGGAATCACAACTCCCTCAGGTCACAGGTTAAGATTAATTAAAAGAGCACAAATCGACATGGTACTCATATATGCTGGTCACAGCAATCAGAACACTGACAGCACAGATACATTAAAAACAAGAGAGAATTTCTCTTGGTAAAGGTGACAATGCACTTGAAAACATGTGGGTTATTTTCAAATATCTTTTGATACTGATTTCTAACATAATTCCACAGTGATGAGAACAGACTCTGCATGATTTCAATACCTTTAGACCATAAAATATTTGCACCTTATTTTATGTCCCTGGATATGATCCAGTCTCCTAATTTAGTCTACGGGAACTCGAATAGAATTGTTATCCTACTGTTGTGCGAAAATTGTTTAAACCTTAATTATGTTGAATTGATTTATGGTTCTTTTCAGGTCTACTATATCCTTCTACTTTTCTGTATATTCATTCTATTAATTTTTGAGCATTTGATATTGAAGCTCCAAGTAAAACTATTAGTTTATCTATTTAAAAAATAATTGTAATAAATAGTGGAACTATATGCAACTCTGTTCTGTATTTTCCAAGTCTCCAGTAAATGTGTTATCATACTTTAATAATTAAAAAAATTAAAAGAGGAAAAAAAGAATTTTTAAAAAGTAGGGCTGATGGATGAAGTAGGTAACCTTATCTAAGAGGGTTGAGTACCCACTGATTGATTCTAGCATTAAATATGATTCCTTTCAAACAACTTCACAGCAGTATCATCTCCAACACAACATTTTCACAGTGCCATGCACTATAAGACATTTTACGTATTAAGTCTCTTAACTCTCACATCCATCCTTGAAGTTAAATATTATCCTCATTCTTTGATATAAGGAAACACTTAAACTGAATCTCAGAAGTTAAGCAAATGACCCAAGGCTCCAACACTTGTGCCTGACACAAACCTGGAATCCAGCTCCATCACCTGCAGCCCAGTGTTTTTCAAACATCACAATGCTGTCATCATTGTTCCGTCAAACTGCTGATTCATAGTGTTTCCAACTTGGTTTTTCTTGTGGAGAGTTTTAACATAAGTACACCTTAATTGCATACATATGTAATTAGTGCCTTCAAACTTTTACACCAGCTCTTCTATTTTTAAAACACCAAACCATACTCTTCACTCTTTAAATTTTAACATCACCTCTTCCGGAAAGACTCCCCTGATAAATCCCTAAAGGGCTCATCACTCATGTCCCTCCCATGTGTGATACAGCACTATTTTAAGCCAGAGAATTTTTTGTTTAGATCCCAGATTTGCCATGTAACCTTCAGTAAGTCACAAAATTTCCCAAATGCACACATCACTAAAATGAGAGGCTTAAAATTTAAAGGCTGGAAATTGTCCATCTGCTACGAAATATAACCTGTAGAAAAGTATTTGATGAGCAGCATTTTTAAATCCAGTTCAGTGTCTTTACAGGAGGAATGTACTCAACTGACTTCCACAAACCCTACCACTCTTCTTACAACAACCACGTCTCTATAGTTCATTTCTATTATCTGTCTGGCATTTGGGATGCAATGTGGTTTCCAACCACTGGATTATTACCAGTTATACCTTTTCTATTGTTTTCATGTGGTCAGTTCCCCACTATAAAGTCCAAAATGGGGAATCATAAATTATGTAACTTTAAAACTAGAAACAGATTAGCTAGAAAAACCCAACCTTCCTGTATCACACAGATGAAAAGACTGAAGCCAAAGTGCTTTAATTACTTGCTCAGAGGTTCCCAATACAAGTCAGTGTGGGACAATTTAAATCAACCAGAATAAACAAAACATTCACTTTGTGCAAGACCCTATCCTGGAGCTACAAAGTGAAACAAGAACTGTCCCTAACTGTCCAGGATATACAAGGTAAGAAAGGACAAAGACATATATATTTGAAGCCATTATTTAAGAAAGAAGAAACTGATTTCATTTTTTTAATATTTTTTATTTATTTGGCTGCACTGGGTCTTAGTTGCAGCATGTGGGATATTCACTGCAGCATGCGAGATCTTTTAGTTTTGGCATGTGGGACCTAGTTCCCTGACCAGGAATCGAACCCGGGTCCCCTACAATGGAAACGTGGAGTCTTAACTGCTAGGCCACCAAGAAAGTCCCCATTTCTTCCATTTTTAGTGAGATCATGAAAAGGAAACATTTAAACAGGGATCTGAATAATGAGTACTGCTGGATTGTTTTAAGATTTCCCCACTGCCTTTACTCACAGAAAAATGTATCTTCACATTTGTTTTCAATCTGACCAACTGGAGCAGCACCCTTTCTCCCAGAGAAGTGCATTGTCAGAAGAAATGGAGAAGGGCTTTGAGGGCTGCCGTTACTAACAGAAAGTGAGGGCACAGTATGAAAAAGCCAAGAAATACGTAAAGGCACAGCATAAACAGAAAAAGTAAGTAAATCAGCATGGCTGAGGCTAGAGTGATGGATGATAATCTACGAAAAGCAAAGTGAAGACAAATCCTAAGTACCAGCACTTCTTATTTTCCTTTTTAGCCACCTCTTCATCCCTTAAGCCAAGAACCTAAAACAAAGCCAGATATAATAAAACCAATAATAGTTTATAATGATAAAAACACTAATGGCAGCTAAGATTTAGGGTGGGATTATTATATGTCATGCACTGCATAAAACACTTTATAAACGTTATTTCATTTAATCCTAATTTAAAAATCTATTAAGTAGGCACTAATAATCCTCTCATATCACAGAACTGAAGCTTAGGAAAAATAAGTTTCCCAAAATCAAACAGTTAAAATGTGGATTCACAACTTATCAGATGTCTCCAAAACCTATGAATTAAGCCAAAATTAATGTTAACAAATACATCAATCAGAAAATTTACAATCAGATTATCAACCTCCACATAGCAATAGCTGTACTACATTAGAAGGAAAATGAGAAGCCGGCAGAGAAAGCCTCTTAACAGTACTGACTAAAGTTCATTCCCTAACCTTAAGGAACGCTTTGTCCTGAGGTCAAAGAATTCTCTAAAAAATACAGTATAAAGATTCAAAATTCTGTAACTGTGGGACCTTGGGCACGGGTCCTTATTTTACATTGGAGGTTCAACTTCCTCATCTGAAAAAATGGGTATAGCAGTACCTACACTATGTACGATATTGTAAGAATGAGATAATGCGCATAGATTTTAACACAACGTCAGACACGATGTAAACTGCAGCTGTCTACAATGCAATCACTGCCCATATAGGCAGATAATTAGACAACTAGAAAAGTATGATCCCAACTTGGTGGGAGAATCTAGGGAGTGTCCAGAAAAGGCATGTAAAACGTCCCTTCGGTCATTGAAAATCCTAGTCCCCGCAGGGCTATGCAATACGGAGGTAATAAAAAAAACGGGGTGGCAAATGTACCGTTCGCCAGCCTCAGGGCATAAAGCAGAGCCTGGAACTTAAGCTCTCAGAGGATGAGATGGTTGGATGCCATCAGCGACTCAATGGACATGAGTCTGAGTAAACTCCGGGAGCTGGTGATAGACAGGCGCAGGCGTGCTGCAGTCCACGGGGTCGCAAAGAGTCGGACACGATCGAGCGACTGAACTGAACTGGACTGAGGCCGGGACCCTTCCGCAACTCCGAGGCGACAGACTTACCCCAAGGCCAGCTTCCCCCTGAAATTTTGCACCCATAACGCACCTGCAATATCAACACAAGTCGTTAATTCAAATTCCCACTTCACTCCCTTCCTCCACCACTTAACCATCAAGAAATCTTACCCAAACGTTCCAGTATAACCGCCGCCATCTTTCTCCCTCCGTCTACGGAAGCCTCCGAGTTCAGAACGCCTTGTGCGCAAAACGCATGCGCAATTCCCGGGTTTGGGTTTTGTTGGGGGTTTTTTTTTTGGTTTTTTTTTCCCCTTCCTATCGCGATACCCAGCCACACCTTCATTCGTGGTGTTGTCTTGGAAACCGTCAACAAGAGGCTGGTGCTTAAGGCGGTGTCCCTTCAGCCTTGCTTCGTAATGGATTACTCAATAAGGGACAAAGTTTAGCGAGTTTCCGAAAATTCGTCGGGATCCAGAAAAACTGCGAAGCCTCACAAATGGTCTGAAAGGATTAGGAAAACAGACCGTGAACCAAGCCAACTAACCTAGGAGGACTTCAGTTTTCTAAAAACAAAATTAAGTATCACTGGGGCACAGGCTTGTAAAGACCACTAGAGATTGCATGAAAGTTCTTTTAAAGACCTCTAAGCATCAAGGTGCTAGTCACTCAGTAGTATCTGACTTTTTGCGACCCCATGGACTGTAGCCTGCCAGGTTCCTCTGTCCATGGAATTCTCCAGGCAAGAATACTGGACTGGGTTGCCATTCCCTTCTCCATGGGATCTTCTCAACCCAGGGATCGAACCCAGGTCTCCTGCACTGCAGACAGACTCTTTACTGTCTGAGCCACCAGGGAAGCTCACTATGTATAAAATAAGCCACAAGGATATATTGTACAGCACAGGCAATATGGCCAATATTTTATAACAACTTTCAGTTCAGTCGTTTAGTCGTGTCCGACTCTTTGCGACCCCATGGACTGCAGCACACCAGGCCTCCCTGTTCATCACCAACTCCTGGAGTTTACTCAAACTCATGTCCATTGAGTCAGTGATGCCATCCAACCATCTCATCCTCTGTCGTCCATTCCATTCTCCTCCCGCCTTCAATCTTTCCCAGCATCAGGGTCTTTTCCAAGGAGTCAGTTCTTCACATCAGGTGGCCAAAGTATTGGAGTTTCAGCTTCAGCATCTGTCCTTCCAAAGAATATTCAGGACTGATTTTCCCTTAGGATGGACTGACTGGCTCTCCTTGCAGTGCAAGGGACTCTCAAGAGTCTTCACCAACACCACAGTTCAAAAGCATCAATTCTTCGGCACTCAGCTTTCTTTATAGTCCAACGCTCACATCCATACATGACTACTGGAAAAACCATACCTTTCACTAGACGGACCTTTGTTGGCAAAGTAATGTGTCTGCTTTTTAATATGCTGTCTAGGTTGATCATAACTTTTCTTCCAAGGAGTAAGCGTCTTTTCACGGCTGCAGTGAAAAAAATAAAATAAAAGTCTGCAAAAAATAATAATAATAAAGTCTACCACTGTTTCCACTGTTTCTCCATCTCTTTGCCATGAAGTTATGGGACCAGATGCCATGATCTTAATTTTCTGAATGTTGAGCTTTAAGCCAACATTTTCACATTCCTCTTTCACTTTCATCAAGAGGCTCTACTGTTGTTCTTCACTTTCTGCCACAAGGGTGGTGTCATATCTGAGGTTATTGATATTTCTCCCAGCAATCTTAATTTCAGCTTGTGCTTCATCCAGCCCAGTGTTTCTCATGATGTACTCAGTTCAGTTCAGTTCAGTCGCTCAGTCGTGTCCGACTCTTTGCGACCCCATGAATCGCAGCACGCCAGGCCTCCATGTCCATCACCATCTCCCGGAGTTCACTCAGACTCACGTCCATCGAGTCCATGATGCCATCCAGCCATCTCATCCTCAGTCATCCCCCTTCTCCTCCTGCCCCCAATTCCTCCCAGCATCAGAGTCTTTTCCAATGAGTCAACTCTTCTCATGAGGTGGCCAAAGTACTGGAGTTTCAGCTTTAGCATCATTCCCTCCAAAGAAATCCCAGGGCTGATCTCCTTCAGAATGGACTGGGTGGATCTCCTTGCAGTCCAAGGGACTCTCAAGAGTCTTCTCCAACATCACAGTTCAAAAGCATCAATTCTTCGGCGCTCAGCCTTCTTCACAGTCCAACTCTCACATCCATACATGACCACAGGAAAAACCATAGCCTTGACGGACCTTAGTCGGCAAAGTAATGTCTCTGCTTTTGAATATGCTATCTAGGTTGGTCATAACTTTTCTTGCAAGGAGTAAGTGTCTTTTAATTTCATGGCTGCAGTCACCATCTGCCGTGATTTTGGAGCCCCAAAAATAAAGTCTGACACTGTTTCCCCATCTATTTCCCATGAAGTGATGGGACCAGATGCCATGATCTTCGTTTTCTGAATGTTGAGCTTTAAGCCAACTTTTTCACTCTCCTCTTTCACTTTCATCAGGCTTTTTAGCTTCTCTTCACTTTCTGCCATAAGGGTGGTATCATCTGCATATCTGAGGTTATTGATATTTCTCCCAGCAATCTTGATTCCAGCTTGTGTTTCTTCCAGTCCAGCGTTTCTCATGATGTACTCTGCATAGAAGTTAAATAAGCAGGGTGACAATATACAGCCTTGACGTATTCCTTTTCCTATTTGGATCCAGTCTGTTGTTCCATGTCCAGTTCTAACTGTTGCTTCCTGACCTGCATACAGATTTCTCAAGAGGCAGGTCAGGTGGTCTGATATTCCCATCTCTTTCAGAATTTTCCACAGTGTATTGTGATCCACACAGTCAAAGGCTTTGGCATAGTCAATAAAGCAGAAAAAGATGTTTTTCTGGAACTTTCTTGCTTTTTCCATGATCCAGCGAATGTTGGCAATTTGATCTCTGCTTCCTCTGCCTTTTCTAAAACCAGCTTGAACATCAGGGAGTTCATGGTTCACATATTGCTGAAGCCTGGCTTGGAGAATTTTGAGCATTACTTTACTAGCATGTGAGATGACTGCAGTTGTGCGGTAGTTTGAGCATTCTTTGGCATTTCCTTTCTTTGGAATTGGAATGAAAACTGACCTTTTCCAGTCCTGTGGCCACTGCTGAGTTTTCCAAATTTGCTGGCATACTGAGTGCAGCACTTTCACAGCATCATCTTTCAGGATTTGAAACAGCTCCACTGGAATTCCATCACCTCCGCTAGCTTTGTTCGTAGTGATGCTTCCTAAGGCCCACTTGCCTTCACATTCCAGGACGTCTGCTTCTAGGTGAGTGATCACATCATCGTGATTATCTGGGTCATGAAGATCGTGGAGTTAATCTTCAAAAATTGTGAATCACTTTTATACACTTGAAATTAATACTGTAAATCCACTACACTTCAATAAATAAAAATAAGGAACAAACGGTTCAAATACTAAGTATGATGCTAACCTTCAGGTTTACCTCCAAGAGTTAAGAGTTAATATTCAGCAGGCACTAGCTACGATAGAGCCAGTGGGCATTTCTCTAAATCTCATGTAATCCTCACAGCTAGATCCAACCCAGCTAGATCTGGATCATGATCTTACTTCTTCAGCTGAGAAAAAGGATTTATGACAGGTTAAATTCCCTGAGATAATAACTGGTAAAAACAGTGGTCAACCTAGGGGAAAATATTTGTAATAGGTTAATGTCTCTCACATAATAACTGGCAAAAATAGTGGTCAATCGAGGGGGAAAAGATTTATGACAGGCCAAAATCTCTCAGATAATAACTGGTAAAAACAACAGTGGCTAAAAACCATCTAGGCTTCGGTGCCACCAAAGTTTTAGTGTTCCTACCCACATCCAAATAAGTAAGTTTTATATATATAAAGCTTCTCTTCGGTAGCATGGATAGTTCAGGTTTCCTTTGCTACATATTCAAGAGTTCGAGATACCCAATGCAAACAAGCAATATGAAGAAGAATAAGTGCATAAACAGAGCATTTTAGGCCGTTTGAGGTGGAAGGAAACTGGTTCTTTTTTCTCCACAGCATTTAACACATACAGTCCCTTCACAGAGTTGGTACTTAATCACATCAAAAGAGGGTTACTCCATTCTGCTTCTCCTTGAGTATCAAAACCCAGAGCTAGAATTTCCACCCAGTTTCAAAAACTTGTTTTTTATTTCTGATTATAATTTTTACCTTTTTGTTAGTTGGCTTCTTGTAGCCATCTTCAGAGCTAGCACGGAAGAGCATAAACTAGCAGAGTGGGGAGGTGAGTCCCTCAGTCTAACCTCTTAACTTTCTTTGCTCTTGTTAATGAGAATACCTAACCTCTGGGCTGGGCTTCCTTGGTGGCTCAGACTGTAAGGAATCCGCCTGCAAAGCGGGAAACCTGGGTTGGATTTCTGAGTTGGGAAGATCCCCTGGAAAGGGGCTTGACTACCTACTCCATTATTCTTGCCTGGAGAAGTCCATGGACAGAGGATCCTGGCGGGCTGCACAGTCCATGCGGTCGCAAAGAGTCGGACACGACTGAGCGACTAAGCACACAGCACAACCTCTGGCTAAGTAGGCTCCAGTGGGACCAGACCCTCCAGGAGGAGCTGGGAAGCCGAACCCAGGGCCCCGCCTCTCCCAGGCTCGAGGCGGCTGGAGTAGAGCGCGCCTTGAGGTCTGGGCCTTCGCGCGCGCCGTAGCGGCGGGCTCCGAGTCAACCCCGCCCCCTCCCCGGCTCCAGCGTGGGGCTACGAACGGTCTGCTCCAGTGGTTGCTTCCCTCATCCCTGGTTGCCCGCGATTATGGGACAGGAACCGCGCACGTTGCCGCCCTCCCCTAACTGGTACTGCTCCCGATGCAGCGATGCCGTGCCCGGGGGTCTCTTCGGCTTCGCGGCGCGGACTTCGGTCTTCCTTGTCCGCGTGGGCCTGGGCGCGGACACCATCCCAGGGACGCCCCCATTTCGAGGTAAGTCCCCACCTCTTGACCCCAAACTACCTGCACTAACTGCGTTCCCCGGGGGCGCCAAGAGGGCGTGTCTAGCCACCCCACCCCGCCATAGATGGGGAAACTGAGGCTCGAGCAGAGAGAAGGGTCTATTCATAGTCGTCTAAACTGAGTTGTGTCTGGGTCTCCAAGGCTGAGCTCTACACCACGCTGTGGCCAAGCGGTCCCGCCTCCTGGCTCTCTCAGCGTGCATCCGCTGGCTTACTAAAAAGTTATCCGTGTGTCTTTCCAGGTATTTAACACCTAGGCCTTGCTTTCTACAGCTCCAGGCCCTAAGCGAGATCTGCTTCCAGGCTCCAGCTAGGTTTTGGTTATGCCTTGGGATACGGCATGCAAGACACTTCCTAAAGACTTCTAGCCAGATCTAAATTCAAATCCCTTTTACATTCTTCATTGGAGCTGCTCCTCAGCCTGAGAACTAGGCACATCAAGCGATATGAACGTATTTTACAGTTAAAAAGACTAAGTCCCAAGGAGATAAAACGACTTGTCTGAAGTCAGATGGCAGAGCCAATATCTGCACATGAGATTTCTGATTGTGGGTTTCTGGATAGTTTTGTTATTCCATGGAATAAGTGAGGCCGCAATCACCAACAACAGTAAAGATGCTGGCGGGAATCTTAGATAGCTCTTTAACATGCAGCCTGGTTTTGCTTGAAGTCATAGGCGAGCTGGTGGGACACACGGAAAAGGTGTCTGGCTTCACGTTTTGTCATCACCCGGGTCAATACAACCTTTGCGCCACCGGCTCCGATGATGGGACTGTGAAAATCTGGGATGTAGAGACAAAAACAGTTGTGACGGAACATGCACTCCATCAGGTACCATGGCTTACTGGTTTCTCAGACTATTAATATCTGTGTCAGAGTTCTCCTGCTTCAAGTATAGTTTTGCTAGGTCCTCTTGTGCTAACTTTTATTTATATATATAATTGAATATAATTTTAAAATATATAAACATTATTATAACTATATATTAAATACTTATTAAATATATAATAAAATTTATATAATATATATGGTAACTTTTATCATTGTGTTTGTTCGTTAGATCAGAAGGTATATATTGTAAAGGTACCTCAAAATTTTGGGGGAAGGGGATACATATAAATCAGAGGTCAACAAACTGCACTGCTGCCTGCTTTTGCAGATTGTTTCACTGGAATATAATCACAGCCGTTCATTTTAGTATTGCCTACAATTATAACTTGCTGCTTGCAGGCTACAATGGCAGAATTGAGAGTTAAAACAGACAATATGGCCCACACAATCTAAAATATTTACTCTCTGGCTCTTTACACGAAAAAGACTCCTGATATAAACTGTGAGTGAAACTTATTTTGAAACTAGATGATATTAATTGATATGCCTGCCTAGAAAATATAGAAAAGAACTCAGTTAATCTTAGGAAGAATTTTGCATTAATCTACAAAGGAAGAGAAAAAAATTTAATCGTTCTTAGCCTGAATTCTATCATTTGATTATAATATAATATTGCTATATGGGTGGTCCTAACAGTATTTATTAAGTACCTATAATATGCCTAGCATTATACAGATTAAAAACTAAGTAAATATTAAGCAATAACAAATGAAAAGCAAATATATCTTTCCTTTGTTTTAAAGCATACAATATCAGCATTGCATTGGTCTCCTCGAGTAAAGGATCTGATAGTATCTGGAGATGAAAAAGGAGTAGTTTTCTGTTACTGGCTTAACAGAAATGACAGCCAGCACCTCTTTATAGAACCTAGGACAATTTTCTGTCTTACTTGCTCGCCTCATCATGAAGATTTAGTAGCTATTGGGTGAGTACTGTGCCATGTGCACTAATAATTTATTTTTGTTTATGATGTTATTTTGTATTTTCTTTACCTTCTCCTATCCCTTTATTCCTCACAGGAAACCATTTACAGGTATTAACCACTCTCCCTGCACCCCTAGTGTCATTATTCCTGTGACCTCCAGGTCCTCCTTGTATTTTTGTTTCCCTGGTTTCTGTGATACTGTACTTTCCTTATTCATCATACCTGATTTCTTCAATGAATCTCCAAACGTCAGAAATGTCCTCTTCCACCTTTTACTCCTCTGTACTTACCTTTGGTTATATTAATAACATTTATTCCCATAGGGTCAAATGACTCAGCTCTGCGCTGATTCTCAGCTCTTCCACTCAATTGACACAACAATGTGGCATTGGGATCCATCTCCCCTGTGATCATCAAGGTTGTCTTCACATGAGCTGCCTCAGTAGGCAGTCCTCTCCCTTACTGCTCCATTTACTTATCGCTCAAAGATGTCCATTCTGTCTAGTTTAAAGATGAGGCATAAGCATGTAAGAGGATAAAGTCCAACAGGAGAGAATTCCAGACACTTGGAGGCGGGGTAGATACACACGGTGACAGCTTTTCCACAAACTCTGTTGCAGCAATGTGCCTGTAGACATGAAGCTAGAGGAGGCATATGGGGGTCAGGGAGCATTAAATGGAAGATAACAAAGGCATGTTTCTATGCTGATAGAAATGAGGCAGAAGAGGGGGAGTCTGTTGCAGGGGTGAATAGTGATGAATACAGGAGTGATGAGAAGTCAAGAGGGAATTGGCTCCAGATCACAAGTAAAAGGAACCAGCTGAGAATGTGGAGATAGGTGTAAGTAGTTTCACAGATCTGCTTGGAAGAGAAGGGTGTTTCATTCTGATGGCTTCTGATTTTTTGTGAGGCACAAGTCAAGTTCAGAGTGGGACAGGAGCTGGATGCAGGAAGAAGGTATGAAGAGTCATCTCAGAGAATAGGAAAATGAACTTTCTGATGGAAATTGCAGGTCCCGTGGTCCTGGTTGAGTGCCAAGTCGAGGATCATGATCGTGAATTTTAAGTAAACTATTCAAACTGATTGAGAAAGGAGGTGGTCAGATTCAACCAGGTTTGGGGTTTTGTGGAGTAAATACCCCTGAGAAAAAGGGGGAGCAAAGGAAATAAGGATTTTATTTAAGGAATGATTATAATGATGGATCATGAATCTGCTCTGCATGCAGGGATGAACAGGAAGACAGGTGTGCGTGAGTAACACTGAAAATGGAAAGGGTCTGTGATGGGAGGTCTCCATGAAATGGGAGCATTGTGGTGAGGGTACAAGAGACAGAGCAGAAAGTGTGGTAGGCAGGGGTCAGAGAAGGGTAGATCAAACTGACCTTGAAAGATGAGCAGAAATTCACAAGAAGAGGTGAGTCTTTCAAACAGTCAAATAGGATTGAATCAAAATGATTTATTTTTAAATGCTCTTCAAAATAGTGATTAGTCCCTGAAGTCTTGATTGAAATTGCAGAATAGCTTGATCACATGTCTGTTGTTAGGTTATATAACTTGATGGTTTTCAAAGTCTCTATCTTCAGAGATTTGATATATTCTATGATTTTATTTTTTTAAAGTTGTAATTGGGAAAAATATTTTTTTAATAAAAAGAGAAATAAAGCTGTAGGATTATCTAGTGTATAGGAAAACAGGTATGCCCACTTTGGTGACCAATTTTGCATTCTCTAGTAAAGCAAAAATGTGACTAAGATTCTGGCAGCTGTATTACTAGGCATCAAACCTGAAACTGTCTTAAGTGTGTGATAAGATTATTAATTAAGATTATTATATATTTTATAATCTTATAATAATAAGATTATTAATAGCATCTTATGTTTGTAACAGTAAAAAAAAAGTGAGAGCCTTTCAAAAGGAAAATGAGTAACTAAACTTGAAGTATATTCATACAGTGGAGTACTATTCAATAGTATAAATGACTGATCAGGGACTAGAGTTACATGTGTCAACATGGATGACTCACAAAAAGAATGAGTGGAAAAAACAAGCTACAGGAAAAGAAACAACATATTACCATTTATATGAAGCTTTTAAATGTACAAAGTAATTTTGTATCTCATTTAGGAATATATATACAAAGGAAGTCTAGAACTCGTGTAACACAAGATTCAGGAATTGCAGTTTACCTCTGTGGAAGAGAGGCAGAAAAATTTGATTGGGATGAGATAAACAGAGGATTTCAACTGTACCGCAAAGTTTTTTTTTTTTCTTAAGCTAGAGAGTAGATATTTCTTTATTGTGTCTGAAATACTTCATCATTTAAAGAAAAAAACTATTAGAATTTCTCAATTTCTTCTAAATTAAAAAAAAATGACAGTCTTGAAATACCCAGATCTACAGGTTAGAATTCTGCAGCTTTTGTTAGAAAAGTAAGATCACTTATAAAAAGATTTGTTTAGTGTATTAGGACAAATTCATTTCCAGTTAGGAGGATTGCTGGCCCCTTTCAGGACTACTTTTCTTTAACGTTTCCCTCAAGCACAAGCATGCTCTGCTGTCAACCTTCATGCTGGGCAACCTGCATAGTATAACATAGTACCTGGAATTTAATCATTTGATCAAAATATGAAATAAGTATACTTTAGAAAAAGGACAGAACAAAATTATTCCTTGCTCTCTTTCCTCCCTCCCCTCCATGCAATTAACTTGTAGAAATGCACAATAACTCCTAAGCCAAACGTTTCCTAGACAGACAGTCTGTATTTTTTAGCAATATTTCTAACCTTTTTTTTTAGCTACAAGGATGGCATAGTGGTTATAATTGACATCAGCAAGAAAGGAGAAGTTATGCACAGGCTTCGAGGCCACGATGATGAGATCCATTCCATAGCCTGGTGTCCCCTGTCGGGTGAAGACTGTTTATCCATAAATCAAGAGGAAAATTCAGGTAGAGATGATTTAAGAGGGTTCAGTACTCTTTAGACCCAAAGAACCAAGTGGGTAGAACAGTGCAATTTGAATTACATTTAAAACTAGATTTTACAGATCAAATCTATGAAAATGATAGTTACAGGAACCCTTGCAAACTAGTTTTTTCTTTAATGAGTACATTTTTAATGCAAATTAAAAACAAAATTACTATCTCTATCCTAGAAGAACCTGAAATTCCCAATGGGAAAGTTATAGCACAAACTCCAGTAACAAAAGGCTGCTACTTAGCCACTGGGAGCAAAGACCAAACCATTCGGATCTGGAGCTGCTCTAGAGGCCGAGGTAAGACTAACATTCAACATTTCCCTTGTGATATAACTTCTATCAATCCAGTAAAAGCTTTTTTACTGTCATATTCTCTTGAGTGTGTGTCTTGACTGTCCATGGAACTTCTTTTAATCTGCAGGGGTGATGACTTTGAAATTGCCCTTTCTTAAAAGAAGAGGAGGGGGTGTAGACCCAACTGTTAAAGAGCGCCTTTGGTTGACACTCCATTGGCCCAAGGATCAGCCAACTCAGCTGGTATCCAGCTGTTTTGGGTAAGGTTTTTTTTTTTTGGTCATGCTCTCTAACACAGTTTGTTTTCCTCTCTAGTCTCAGGAATTCCTAGGCTTCTCTTTCTAAACACAGAAGATGGAGACAGCAGTGGCTAAGAGGCCCATTATATTATGATGGGCCATTTGTAATGGAAAAGTCATGGAATTAATACCTGTGCTGTCTAATAAGAGTTATGAGAAGATCAAATAAGTAGCCTGCTTGTTAAGTGTGGACTCTGAAGTCAGGCAGATTTTAGAATCAGTCTGTTACTTATCAGCTGTTCATAAGCAAGATTCTTCACTGTTCTGCGCTTCAGTGACTTCACACGAATAAAGGGGCGGTTATAGTGTTTCCTTTCTCTTAGGATGATTATGACCATTTGTTAAGCAAAATTTATCGAGCACCTGTTTCTAGGTGCTTGAGATGACAAGTGAACTTAACAGACAGGGGCCCTGTTCTAAGAGGTGATGCAGGCAGAGCGTATAGGACCTCCCGAAGCGTTAGCAGTGACGCTGCTGCCGCACTGCTCCAAAGCAGACGTGCATCTTAAGGCCTTTGTGCTTGTGCAAATTATGGCGGCATTTCATAATTAAAGCTATTAGGAAGATCTGTTCAGAAGGTAGTCTAGTACGTTTGCATAGTTCAAAAAGAATGAAAGGATATAATAAAGCTCCTTTTTAAAAATTTTAGCCACATCACGTAGCTTGCAGGATCTCAGTTCCCTGACCAAATCAGGCAACTGCAGCGAAAGCAGAGTCCTAACCACTAGACCACCAAGGAACTCCAGAGCTCCCTTTCCACCTCTGTCTTCTCTGCTTGGTTCCCCTCGCCATAGGCAATAATTTCTTTTGTTTTTGCGTCTGTTTTAGAATATGTAATTTGTCTCTCCTCAAAGGAACAATGAACAGAAAGTATTTTGCAGCTGAGGGCCCACACTCTGGCCCAAAACCACTTGCTTTCAGATTGCTCATGAAAGAGAACTGCTACTTGTTTTTCCTTCGCAGAGGTGAACTGCTGCTATGGGATCTCACTCAGTCTTGGAGACGGAAATATACTCTCTTTAGTGGTTCATCGGAAGGGCAAAATCATTCAAGGATTGTGTTTAATTTATGTCCTCTGCAAACTGAAGATGACAAGCAGCTGCTGCTTTCCATATCAATGGACAGAGATGTAAGAACAGCTTATTTTGCATTCAGTACTGTATATTGGTGATTTATGACTTGGATAGGATTAGAGGACTTTTTCAAACTGTCATCAGTTCTCACACCTCACCTCGCCCCCAGGTTCCAATTTCAAAGTTACTGTTTCTGATTGGCATTAAATACATTAGCAGTAGAGAAGTAAAGGGAAGGGGAAGAACAACCAAGATGTCTTTTGTTAAAGCAGATACGATAAAGAAGAGATGTGTGCATGGAAGGATGTGAGAGGTCATCATGGTTTAGCTTTATAATATCCTTGTCTATATAGTTCAGGTAGCAGAATCATCTGCTCTTGGCAGAGTCTCTGTAAGAGAGAATTGGCTTTATCTAAGTAACCTTACTGTTTTTCAGTAATCAAAGCTTGTTTGATAGACTTTGTTTTCTCCCAAATCACTGTGTTAATAAACAAGATTAAAAACTTAGCACTCCTCTTGCAACTGATATGATAACATATTTTGCTTTTTGAGATAAACTCTGATTCTTCCACTGTCCTGAGACCATCATCTTTTTCTTTACTTTTTTTTTTTTTTTTTTTTTGAGTTTACCAAATGAGATTATCAATGCTGTAATATTGTGGAAAGGCCAGTGGACTCTGGGAAATAGGAAGCCTGAGTTCTAGTGTATTGTGTGCCTTCAATTCACTTGGCATCTTAGGGAATAAATGTATTCCAAGATCCCTTTGAGCTCTACAGTTTACTGCTTTTTTTTTTTTTCTAATTCCTACTGGAATAGGTAAGTTACATCCTCCTGCTGCACTCATTGAGCCCATTCTGTCTGAAACGTTGATTGTTTTTCTGTTCTCCGATCTTCATAGAGACCCTAACCCTTAACCTTTTCAGGTAAAATGTTGGGACATGGCCACTCTGGAGTGCTGCTGGACCCTGCCTTCCCTCGGTGGGTTTGCCTACAGTCTGGCTTTCTCTCCTGTGGACACAGGCTGCTTAGCAATAGGCGTCGGGGATGGCATGATCCGCGTATGGAATACACTCTCCATAAAAAACAACTATGATGTGAAAAATTTTTGGCAAGGTGTCAAGTCCAAGGTTACAGCGGTAAGGATGCGTTCTTTGAACTTGCCATATACTGTTTTCAAATAACTAATTCTCTCTTAGAGAATACCTATTCACACAATGAACTCTATAGGGAATTTACACTTCAAGAGTATTTTTGATGCAATTTGAAACTCAGAAAGCACAGGGACCCTCCCTAGCCAAACACATTACCTCCTAATTCAGAAATTTAGCTTTGTTTTGTAAAATTACATTTTTATTCAAGTCACCTTATTTTCTAATAGTAAGAAATTTAAAATAACCTGGATGTGCGTGCATTCATAGGAGGTACATTAAATTATAATATAACCACATGGGGAATAATGTTTGTGATTTTTAAAAACCCACAGTACAGAAGTCTAGAAAGCAAAAATGTTTTCTTTTCTACCCTTGACTCTATTCTCCCGCTTCCATAATCCAGAGAACCACTGTTGATGTATCTTTCCAAGCTTTGTTAATTAATAATAGAATCATATTTTCTAAATTGTTCTGGAATCTTTTACTCCCCACCCAACAGTGTATCACGAACATCATTTAAACATTTGATCTTTTTTTTTTTTTTCAATTTTGTTTTTCAATAAAGTTTACTCACAAAAAATTTCTAGAAAGATACAGAACTGGTAGTGGGGTGTTTTGGATGGTGAAATTACAAGTGACTTTATTTTTAATACCATTTTTCTTTTAAATAATGAGAATCTGTTACTTTTAAAATTAGAAGACACCAAGAGCAAGAAATGTTTCTAGCTGAACGCTGAAGTATAACCTAATGAATCCCTTAACAGTGCCCCTTTCTTCATATTTCCTTGTAGCTGTGCTGGCACCCGACCAAGGAAGGCTGCTTAGCTTTTGGAACTGATGATGGAAAAGTGGGATTGTACGACACCTACTCCAACAAGTAAGAAATAGATGATCTTTATTTAGCCCATTGACCAAAATGTTAGTGAGTTCATTTTGAGTTCATAGACGCAGATGTTTATCATAGTAAGACTGGGAAGCATCTTTAAGATTCTGACTCTGAGACTGGGGCTTAGAATTCAGAATTTTATTTTTAAAACACTTTTTCAGGTGATAGTGATGGTTCAGCCCATGTGACCTGTGAACAACACTGAAGTTTTGTGGTTTTTTTGGTCAGGAAAACATTTGCTTTTGTTTTCCCTCAGCATTTTTTTACAAAAGTTTTCAGGCATCCAAGAATGTTAAGTTATACATAGGGGCTTCCCTGGTAGCTCAGATGGTAAAGAATCTGCTTGCAATGCAGGAGACCAAGGTTTGATCCCTGAATTGGGAAGATCCCCTGGAGAAAAGAATGGCTACCGACTATAGTATTTGGACAGAGAAGCATGGTGGGCTAGTTTATAGGGTTGCAAAGAGTTAGACACAGCTGAGCAACTGATATTTATATGGGCCTCCCTGGTGGCTAAGACCATAAAGAATCTGCCTGCAGTGTGGGAGACCCAGGTTTGATCCCTAGTTGGGAAGATCCCCTGGAGAAGGACATGGCTACCACTCCAGTATTGTTGAGTGTAGAATTCCATGGACAGAGGAGCCTGGCGGGCTACAGTCCATGAGGTCACAAAGAGTCAGACACAACTGAGTGGCTAACACTTTCACTTTCAAGAATGTTAAAAGTTTAGAATAAAGAACATCTCTGTTTGTTCCATTTTGAATTACCAGTTGTTTACATTTTGTCATACTTTTGGTACACTTAACAAAAATTAGCAGTAATCCATAATGTGATGTAATATCCTGTGCATATACAAGTTTCTTCAGTTGAGCCAAAAATGTTTTTCTAGCAATTTTTTTTCAAACCTTTTTTAATCAGGGGTCACACATTGTATTTTTTTATGTCTCTTTAGCCTCTTATTATAGAATAGTCCCCCACTTCTTTCCATAACACTGCCTTTTCAATTTGAAGATTCCAGATAAGTTGTTTTCTAGCATATTCTACATTTTGGACTTGTCTAGTTAATTCTTTGTGGTGACTTGTAATTCAGTTCACTCTTTCCTGTATTTCCTATATTCCTTGTCTTCCCTGTATTGCATATAAACTTTCTAGAACAGCATTGTGTCTTTAGTCACAGGTGGCTACTGAAGTGTGCTAAGTGTAGAACACACTTGAGAGTTCAAAAAAGAAAAGAATGTAAGATGCCTCAATATTTATTTTAATTATATTTTAAAAGGTAATACTTTTTATACACTGAGCGAATTCCTAAAATTGAATTTCACTTGTTTCTGATACTTCTGTTAACATGGCTACTAGAAAGCTTTAAGTTGCAGACGGGGTTTATATTTATGGCTCACAGTGTAAATCTACTGGACACAGCTATTCTGAGTGCTTGATTAGATTCCAAACCTGCACTGTTCAGTTTGGTAGCCACTGGCCACATGTGGCTACTTATGCTTAAAGTAATTAAAATTAAATAAAATTAGAGATTGAGCTCCTAGTCACATGTGCCACATTGCCAGTGCTCAAGGGCCATATCTGGCTAAGGGCTACTTTACTGGACAGCACTGTTCTAGGCCAGGGATTGGAAAACTGTGGCCCATGATCTAAGAAAGTGTTTAGTCGCTTAGTCGTGTCCGACTCTTTGCAATCCCATGAACAGTAGCCTGCCAGGCTCCTCTGACCGTGGGATTTCTCAGGCAGGAATACTGGAGTGGATTGCCATTTCCTCCTCCAAGGGATCTTCCCAACCCAGGGATCAAACCCAGGTCTCCTACATTGCAGGCAGATTCTTCACCGTCTGAGCCACCAGGGAAGCCCATGAGTTAAGAATAGTTTTATCTTTTAAAGATCAATGAAAAATAATCAAGAATATTTCACAATGTGTGAAAAGTAAATAAAATTCAAGTTTCTTTATCCATAAAGTTGTATTAGAGCCCTGCCACACTCATTTCATTACATCTTATCTGAGGCTGCTTGTGTGCTACACAGCAAAGTGGATGGACTGTGACAAAAACTGCTTGACTCACAGAGTCTGAAGCACTGACTACCTGGCCCTTTACAGAAAAAAGTTTGCCTACTCCTGTTCTAGATCATTTGCACCTAAGTGAGAATCATTCATTATACTGTAGAGCTAACCTTCTCATGTGCCAATTCTTTAGGTACTTGTGTATAATTTGTTGTTTATTGTTTAATCACTAAGTCATATCTGACTTTTTGCATCCCTATGGTCTGTAGCCCACTAGACTCCTCTTGGGATTTCCCAGGCAAGAATACTGAGTGGGTAGCCATTCCGTTCTCCAGGGGATCCTCCCAAGCCAGGGATCGAACCTATATCTCCTGCATTGGCAGGCAGATTCTTTACCAGTGAACCACCAGGGAAGACCCTATGAATAACCTACACACAGTTAACTGTTTTTCTCCATTTTTAATCTTTTTTTTTTAAAGCTACACTGTTTCAAATAAGTAATTAATAAAATTATATATCAATTTAAATAGCTTTGTGTCAGTACAAAATTATTAATTCTAGTAAATTACTATCTTTTGCTTATTATAAGCTGAATATTCAAACTGACAGCAGCAAAGGTATATAGTAGGAGGAAGGACGTTACTGTAGATATATTGCTAGGTATTCAGCCAGAAATGCTTTTTCTATTTCCTTTAGCCAAAGAAAATTTGGTTTATTGTCTAGACTGATCATGATAAATGTGTTAGATACATGGAAATAAAGAAGTCAATAGCTCATTCAGTCACAGATACTGGAATTCTAAAATCACACAAAGAGTATAGTATATGTTACAGGTAATAACTGCACTGCCCTGTCTGGACACATCACATATCATTAATCAACCACAACCTTCAAAAATACCCGGAAGAACAAGGTTAAAAATAAAAATAAAAACCAAAAACTCGAACCACCATATGACCCAGCAATTTCACTCCTCAAGATATATCCAAAAAAACAAAAACACTCATTCTAAAAGATACATGCACCCCAATCTTCAAAGCAGCATTATTTACCATTGCCAAGGTATGGGAGTAACCTAAATGTCCATCAGCAGATGAAAGGATAAAAAGATGTATGTGTACACACAGAGGAATGCTACTCAGCCATAAAAAACAGTGAAATTTCACCATTTGCAGCCACGTGGATGGATGTAAAGGACATTATTTCATTAAGTGAAATAAGTCAGACAGAGAAAGACAAGTACTGTATGATATCACTTATATATGGACTCTAAAAATACAACCAACTACTGAATATAACAAAAAAGAAGCAGACTCACAGATACATAGAACAAACTAGTGGTTACCAGTGTAGGGAGGGTGGATTATAGAGATGGAGGAGGGGAAGGTATAAACTATTGGGTGTAAGGCTCAAGGGTGTATTGTATGACATAGGGAATATACCCAGCATTTTATAATAACTAAATGGAAAGTAATCTTAAAAAATTGTAAAACATTGAAAAATTTTTTTAAATAAAAACCATTATTAGGTAGAAAGGATGGAAGAAATGAGTGTGAAGAATAAAAATACTAATCTAGAAAAAAAAAAAAAAACGTAAAAACCTATCTGCTCTGAAATCTTGGGAAGTGCCTGGCTGTCCAGCGGACTGCACGCTGCTACTGCAGGAGGCACAGTTTCAATCCTTGGTCCAGGAGCCTGCAAGCTGCTTAGAACAGCCAAAAATAAATAAATTAAGCCTAAATTTGAGAATGTGATGTTAATGACAGGGTAAGCCAAAAATGATTCTAGTCTTTTATTTGAATATAAGGTGGAGATATTTGCATAGTGATAATATATGCTTAGTAGTAACCTTAGTTCTGGGCTGAACAGTTTGCATTTTCTGTCTTGTCCTGTTTTTCTCAAGTTGTGATAGCCTTTACTTTTGTATATAACTACAGTAATATTAGAATATTTGACATTTAAGTGAAGTGAGAAATTCAGGAATAGATAGGGGAAATGACTCCAAACTGGCCAGTTAAGGGATATTAATAACTTTTTCTAGGTAAAGTATGTTTGGGACTTATTTTTTAGTTGCTCTTATTACATGGTATATTATTTAAATGTTTGCTTCTTTACAATCAGTTACTTGGAGATGGGCACTGTTATTTTTCTTTAATATCAAAAACTAAGTTTGTAACAGGCAACTTTTTAAAAAAAGATGGTCTCTTTTCCACTGTACCTTTTTAAATCTTTCTGTTTATAATTTCCCTTCCCCCAGACCTCCACAGATTTCCAGCACATATCACAAGAAGACTGTGTACTCCTTAGCCTGGGGACCACCAGTACCTGCCATGGCACTTGGTAAGTATCTGAATCATTCTCTAACAAACATAAGAGTATTCTCTTTCAACTTAACCCTAGGATATTCAACCTGGAAAAAGTCGTAAACATCCTAGTGCAGTAACTCCTTATGCAGGCTGCTGCGTTGTCCCTGGGGTCCGTGAGGGCAGTTGTAACAGGTGATCAGTTAGAAACCATTCACCTAGAATAAGCCTCTCCAAATTAGAGTATTCGATCTCTCTGAGCTGAATTTTTTTTATTGCGAATACAGTTATCTCATGCTAGGTCCTGATACCTAATCTAATAATTTTCACTAAAACTTGCTATCGCCTTTTAACTTTATCAGAATTATAATGTTGGGAATTCCTTGGCAGTCCAGTGGTGCAGACTGCATGCTCTCACTGCCAACTGCCCAGGTTCAGTCCCTGGCTGGGGAAGTAAGATCCCATAAGCCACTTAGTGTGGCCAAAAAAATAAACACTTTATTTAAAGAAATTTTTATTAAGAATTATAATGTTAATGATCATCTGTTTCAGCCTACAGGGCTAGAATTTCTCAGATGATCTCTTGTTGCCTGTGAATACATTCTGACCCTTTTCTAGCCCCTCAGTCTTGCCTTTCTTATTCCTACAGTGGTAGGTCTTGCAGGATTTATAAATTGAATGTGTTCAGCAAAATCTTTAGTAGGCTTTTCTTCAGCATCTGTAGTGGAACATCTGTATATCTGCCTAACTGCAGTGTAAGTCATCAGAACTCAAGCAGCATTGTAGTTGTAGTTCATTCATTCATTTAACAAATGCTGATCCTTGATTTGTGCCAAACAGTTCTACAGTAGTGAAAATAAAACTTATCCTTACAAAAACCCATCAGAACCACTGTTTACTTCCTAAAATAAACAGGAAAGTTACTATAACACCAGTTGCTTTGAGAACAGCTTCTTACATTTAGTCATAAGAAGTCCTGCAGCTTCATATATTTAAATGCCAGACAGTACTTATTTCTGTAAGAGAAGATAAATTCCCCAAAACTTTGAGAACGTGTCTTCTGATCCCAGCTTTGGCACCCCTACTATTTTGAGTGGCAGAAGATAAAACATGTCATAGTATAATATGGTCATATTAAGCAACAAACAGTTAAGCTGGTGAAGTACAAAACTGATAAGCTTTCTTTTTTTATTCCATGTAGGAGAAGGAGACAGACCTTCCCTCACTTTATACAGTTGTGGAGGAGAAGGGATTGTCTTACAGCACAACCCTTGGAAGCTTAGTGGAGAGGCCTTTGACATCAACAAACTCATCAGGGACACCAATTCAATCAAAGTAAGTTCTTGTGATTTGAAGTCTTCTCATGATCCCTCTGTTTTATCTTCTCATCTTGCATGATATGTGAGGTACCCATTATGCTGTCAGATTTCAGGGTTCTCTCAGTTGCAATGGCTATTTATTATAAACTTTCAGATCTTGAATATAAAGCATCCTTTTCACACCTGCCACTTTCTCCAGAGGGAGGGGTTTGTAAAACTTACTTTATAATATGTTTTCCAAGTACAACTCTGAGGTATTTTGCTCAAAACAAAATTATCATTTTGGTTTTTAGTGAAATAATTACAGATTTATGCAAAAGCTGCAAAAATAATGCAAATAATTTCCTTATATCCTTCACCCAGATTTCCACATTTAATCACATTTTCTTTATCATTATATCAATATATCTGTATGCCACAACTGTCTTTTTAAATGAAATCATAAATGTTGAGTTTTCATTACTCTTTCAAATGAGCATTTTTACTTTTGCTCATTATTTTTGTATGGCTATTTTTGTTATAAAAATAATATTTAATCATAAATTGAATTGTTTTTATTGGCTATATTCCTTCATGTTTTAAATGTTATCTGAACATTCAACAATGAATAAAAGAGGCAAAATTCCTGTTCCTAACAAGCTTTTAGTTTTGTAAGACTTAAATAATATAGATCAGAAGTTCACATAAGGAATTTGGGCCAGAAATGGAAATTTAGAGTCCTTTATATGAGTGGTAGCTAAAGAAGCTGTGGGCATGTATGAGGTAGTCTGTGGAGAGACAAGTAAGAAAAGAAGAGGGCCCAGGCAGCCTTGGGGAACAAAGGAACTGTTCTCTAATAAAAACAGAAGAAGAGAAAAATAAAATTCTGGAAAGAAACAGAAGAGATGGGAAGAGAAGAAGGGTGGCATATATGACTTCTGTTAAGATGACCACCCCCATGTTATTGAAGCCAGTGGACATGTTTCATGTCTTACTGTGGGATAAAAATCATTTTAATTAAGTTCATTTCACAAGGTTAGACACTGCAAACATTTAGTATTCACTGGCCTGTCTTTTGTCCCAGTTAGGAAATCATATTTAGAATACTTGTTCTTAGAACTCTTTGGCAATTATGTAGATATTTATAAGAATAGCCGTTGTAATTAGAACATTTTTAAACCAAGGTTTGGTTTTTTTTTTCCCCTCATACTGTCATCATTGATTTGTAAGCTGTGTGGCAAGAACAGTGTTTTTAGTCGAGATTGGTTTGTTTTGCTTTTCTAGTACAAATTGCCTGTACACACAGAGATCAGCTGGAAAGCAGATGGCAAAATCATGGCTCTTGGCAATGAAGATGGGTATGTGTTTGTTTCTTTAAAAAAAAAAACTTCGTAATTGCACATATATTTGATCACAAGCTAGTGCCATCTGTAATGTTAGTTGGGAAAGCCTAGCTGTATTTGATATTCTGACTTATCCCTGATATCCTTAAATAACTCAGGAGCTCTCTGCATTATTGAGAACTGCAAAATAAGTTAAATATTTATAGCTCAAAGAGAATGTTTGCCTACTCTGTTTCGGCTGTAGTATGCTTCAAAGAATGCTCATCTCCAGAGTTAAGTTCCCTAAATCTCCCTTCATTATTTTTAAAGGAAAAAAAAAAGGCAGAAATGCTTTTTAGCTCTTACTATATCCTTTCCAATGTTTTGGTTTGGTTTGGTTTTGCCCTTTCCAGTGTTGATCATAGTAACATGGTTACTATTTCAGCCATTAGTTTATTCATTCTTCTTTTAGTTTTTCCCTGGTACCATTTATTATTTTTAGAGCATGATAAATGCACCTTTCCAGAGGTTGTTGAGATTTATTAAAGCTGCTGAAAGAACTGCCTTTTGTACCTGATTTTTTTGTAAGAGTAACCTCTGCAGTTTAGATTGGGTTATCCTGTTCCATTTCACCTTTCTTTGACTGATGGGATGAGGGCAATACCTGCTTGCACTGAACTGTAATTTGAGCATCCTTTCTCATCTTAGTGTGTTTCTTATTCCAGATCAATAGAAATATTCAAGGTTCCTAACCTGAAACTGATCTGTACCATCCAGCAGCATCATAAACTTGTGAATACCATTAGCTGGCATCATGAGCATGGCAGCCAGCCAGAACTGAGCTATCTGATGGCCTCTGGCTCCAACAATGCAGTCATTTATGTGCACAACCTGCAGACTGTCATAGGTAACTTTGGTTTCTTTCCATACCGGGGGTGGTATATATGTGTTCAGCTACTTTTTGTTCCAATCTTTGTACATTTTCCTTTTTCTTTGGTATTAAACACTACTCTTACCATTTTTCTGCTTTCAAAAGTAATGTATTCACCTTATTTAAAACACAACAAAAATTTCAAACATGACAATACATATTAACTTAGAAAGTGAAGTACCTCTCTTATTCCCATCCCTCATTAATAAACATTGCTGTTTCCTCCAAATTTTCTGAAGTATAGTTATTGCCAAGTCACTCTCCAAAAGATGGTGCCAATTTATATTCCCTTCCTTCAGTGTTTGAGTATCTGACACGTAGAACACACATCCCATCCCATGCATGACTGCATCTAACTCTTACAATCCTGGGAGGTAGGGTTTGCTATCTTCATTTTCCTAATTGAGGCTCAGAGGGGTTAGCTCACTTCCATGCATCCCACAGCTCATATATGACGGAGCCCAGATTCAGTCCCACGCTGTCTAATTGCAGCATCTGCATGTGTTCTGGTAACTACTAGTCCCTGCCTAGCAGGTTGTCTTTTTCATATTTTCATACAACTTATGCCTTAACAAGGCTTAAACTTCTCTGAACTTCCTCAGCACCTAGAAGAAACAGTTAAGTGGTCAGAAGAACCTTTTTGATGTGAAAGAAGTACAATTACCTTTTTTTCTTAATATGAAGAAAACAACAAACACATAACCCGTCTTCATTGCCAAGAGCTATAATTTTTGTTTTTTAATATGCTTTTGTTTCTTTTGCCTGAAAAGACAAATCCAAAGTAATACTGCTATCATTTATATCAAAGAGTTCCTTTCTAAGAGTTCTAAGGTTTCCAGTTTTATGTTTAGTTCTTTAATCCATTTTGAGGTTTTTTTTTTATAAGGTGTGAAAAATGTTTTAATCTCATTCTTTCACAGGTAGCTGTCCAGTTTTTCCAGCATCAGTTACAGGAGAACATTAACTTAATTCTTAAAAGCAGTGCAGATCTTTGTCTACTGAAATACTATCATCTTGGTTTGTTTTTTATTTCATATCTACTGAATAACAGAAAAAGGGAAAAAATGACCAGGAAAAACTTCATTTTATTTTTATCTACTTATATTTAAATAATTCACACTTAGAGGAAAGTTGCAAAAATAGTATGAAGGACTACCATATACCTTTTCACAAATTCAACAACTTATAACCTTTTGTCATATTTGCTTTGTGCTGTGGTGTATGTATTTTCCAAAGTGTTTGTGTATTTTGTAAGAATAATGATATTCCCTTATATAACCACAATTCCATTATTCAGTTAATTTAATATAATAGTTTAATCTACCATGCTTATTCTAGTGTTGTCAGTTGATCCAATATGGTCCTTTGTATCTCTCAGCCTTTTTTGTTTTTTCATCTTGATTTTTTTTTAATACCAGCTGGTTATGTGGTAGATGTGCCCTCAGTTTGGTCTCATATATTCTTATGACTAGATTCAGGTCACACATTTTTAACTATACATGATAATACATCCTTCTTGGTATCACATCCTAAAGGCATTACTTTCATTTTGCTGGGTTTTAGAAAGAAAGAATGATAGCTAACACTTCTTACAGTAAGCCCATGTGCCAGCCACTGTGGATATGCCTACACTCTTAACCACTAAACAGTGCTGCCCAGTGAAAATCATGTAGAAAGCATGTGGCAACATCGTGACTCTTGCCATGTTAATTAAAACCCTCCTTTATGTCTTCCTGTTCTTGTTATTGGTACCAGTGACATCATCCTCTGTCTTTTAGAGAGCAGTCTTGAATCTCCAGTGACCATTACGGAGCCCTACCGGACCCTGTCAGGGCACACAGCCAAGATCACCAGTCTGGCATGGAGCCCACATCATGATGGAAGGCTGGTATCCGCTTCCTATGACGGTACAGCTCAGGTACTACTGCATCCTTGATTCTGTGGGTTCTTCACTACATACTTTAACTGAAACTCTTTCTTCTCCCCTTCGATTTTTCTGAGCTCTCAGTTCAGTTCGGTTCAGTCTCTCAGTCGTGTCCCACTCTTTGCAACCCCATGAACCGCAGCACACCAGGCCTCCCTGTCCATCACCAACTCCCAAAGTCCACCCAAACCCACGTCCTAGAGGGCATTTTATTAAACATATCTGAGCCCTTGGCAGGGTAAATTTGGGATTTTTTTGTAATTTAGGTGAAAGAGAATATTGATAGGAACTAGCTAAACTGATGTTTTTAAAGATTTCACTTTGACCTGCTGTCATTATGATAGACTAAAGTTGATGTGAAAAGTACTCCTCCCATTCTGTTCTATCACAGAATGGTGACTATAAATCATGAAAAAAATACTTCTAATAATAACTCAGTAGCTCACATCTTCAAGTTCTCAAAAATAAAGATGAGATGCCAAGCCAGAGCTGTGAAGTGAGTTTCCGACATCGGAACCAGAACAGACCTCAGTAACTGGGGATCCATCATCACTGATGGATGTATGTCTCAGTACTGAGTGGTAAATGAGCTGTCTGCACAGAGCTGAGAGCCATGACTGGCTGCCCTTTGAAATGGAGACTGGAGTTATTCAGGAAATAGCGAGGAAATTGATCATTTGCCCTGAGACAGAAGAATCATCTGTGAGAAATTAGAACCCTTGCATCACACATGTAGATGTGGGCTCTGAATTAGAGGTATCAGAATCCCCAGCCCAAAGATAACATGTAGTACTGGTTCAGGACAGTGAAATCCACAGGGCACCACTAAAAGCTTACTCAAAATCATTCCTATGGGAATGCCTCTATATCGCAGACTACAGAAACCTCCACAGAAATAGCACTTTCTGAAACTGCAAGTACAAATTACAAGAGAAAATAAGAGTACACAGATTTTTTTTTTTTTTTTCAAAAATGTATACCAACTCCCCCTCAAACAACAGAATAACCAAAAATATCTATTCTCTTGTGCGACTTTTGGTTTTAGGTGTGGGATACTCTCCAGGAAGAGCCTCTGTGCAATTTCCGAGGACATCGAGGTCGACTGCTTTGTGTTGCATGGTCCCCGTTGGATCCAGATTGCATCTACTCAGGGGCAGATGATTTCTGTGTGTACAAATGGCTCACTTCCATGCAGGAACACTCCCGACCTCCACAAGGTCAGTCAGAACCTGGAGCCTATAAGGGCTTGCCTCATTCCCTTTTTCCCTTCCTCAGTAAGTTATCAGTCATGCAAGGAGGACATTCATGGTGGGCAATAGAGCAGTATGGTGGGAATGGAAGCCTGGGCAAGGACAGTAGCCCCAAGAGGTCTGAAGACAACACCTGAATAGTAACAAGTATACCTAGCACCCAGATCTTGTTTTCTAAATATCAATCTCTTAAAAGGAACCTACCAGGGCTTCTTGGAGAAATGGCTAGTTCCAGGTTAGGCGGAAAAAATCTAAGATAAGTCTGCAGCATTATTTGCCACAAAAATATAACTGAGGTCATCAAAGGATGAAGAAACCAGCTTAAAGGGGCTGGCTACCCAAATGTGAGATAATCTGAACTTGAAAATAATTAACAGAATTTCACTTATGGCTGTAAGAGACTAACTGGAACCAGATTTTCCCACCCACCAGAAATAGCTAGAAAACTAAACAGGATATATAAGCAACTAGAAATGTACTCAAGAAGTGAAATGATACATCCACATAAAGACTTATAAAAAGAATCCTTATAGCTTAATCTGTAACTGCCACAAACCAGAAACAACACAAATGTCAGCTGGTAAATAAACTGTGGTATATATCCTATAGTAGAACTATTCAGCAATAAAAAACAAGTAGCTACTTATAAATACAATAAAATGGGTGACTCTCAAAGATTATGCCTAGCAAAGTAAGCCTGGCATAAAAGACTAAACACTGTACAGTACTAATATAGAGTATGAAATGTAGTTGTAAATCATACGAATTTCTAAAACAGACTAAACTACAGTGATAGCAAATCAGTGACTGCCTGGGGCTCAGGGAGGAGGGAATCTACCACAAAGAGGCATGAAGGAACATTTTGAAATAATGGCAACAGTTTATTTGTGGTGGTGGGTTACCTATACATCTGTCTAAACTCATAAAAACGTTAAAAAATCTGGGTATTTTTTCTTGTGTTAAATTATATCTCAGTAAGATGACTTGAAAGCAAAAGGTAAAAGCTTTCAAACTAAAAAAGTAAATAAGTAATAGTAAAGGGTTAAAACATTAAATAGGAATTCTTGAGTCCGTACTGACAACAATAAAGTAGTGGTCTAAATAAATAGAGAGAAGCAAAAGTTCTTCTCAGCAGCAGGCCACCTAGTAAGTGTAGACTGAACAATGGAACCAAAAATTGCCATTTGGCCATAATCATAGTAACAATTTTTAGTAAAACTAGTGGGGACAAACCTGCAAGGTACCGCCCTCCTTATTCAAGTAACTAAGTAAGTATTAGTCGCTCAGTCGTGCCCAACTCTTTGCAACCCCATGGACTGCAGCCCACCAGGCTCCTGTGTCCATGAACTTTTCCAGACAAGGATACTGGAGCGGATTTTCATTTCCTTCTCCAGGGACTCTTCCTGACCCAGGGATCAAACCTGAGTCTCCTGCACTGCAGGCGGATTCTTTACCAACTGAGCTACAAGGGAAGCACACCGAGTAATCAAAGTGAACCACAAATAATGAGACAAATAGAAATTATGTGCTACCTCACAGGCTGCACCAGGATAAACACAGCCTCACTGCTTTCTGTTGCAGCTGAAAGTACATAACCTAAATCTAATCATGCAAAAATAAGGCAGACCCAATGTGAAGGAAATCAGACAAAATATCCTGTGATCTTCATGAGTTCCTAGTCATGAAAGTCAAAATAAAATCTGAGCCTGTTCTAGGCTGAAGGAAACTAGAGATGTAACAAGCCAGTGCAACATGTAGTCTTGGAGTGATTTCCTTTTGCTATAAAGGACACTTCTGGTATAACTGGAAGAACTTAAATGAAGTGGGAATGAATAATCTATCAGTGTTAATTTCCTGATATTAATGGTTGTGCTGTGATGATGTAGGAGAATATCCTTTGTAGGATATACACTAAAGTACTCAGGGGTAAATGGGCATCGTGTTTATGATTTAATGAAATCTGAAAAAGGTTTGGTTTGGTTAACATTTTGATAATATAACTAAGACTTCATTGGGAAGGGGCGAAAAGGTAAGAATGTTATCAAAAAGAAGAGCAATAAGGTTTTGGAGTTTATCTCCTAGAGTGCTTTAACCCAAATATATACTTTAATCTATCCTTTTCTGAACTGTGATTTCTACAGGCAAGAAAAGTATTGAATTAGAGAAAAGCGGCTCTCTCAACCTAAGCCAAAGCCCAAAAAGAAGAAAAAGCCCACCTTGAGAGTGCCTGTAAGGCAAGAATTATGTGATGGGAATGAAGAAGAGAGTGTAAAGGAGAGCCTGGGCCCTGTTGAGAATGGCGTGTCAGACCAGGAGACAGAGGAGGAAGCCCGCGAGCCAGAGCCACCCTGTGGTGTCACCCCGGCAGGCATGTAGCCGAATCTCATGTTTCACTTTCTAGCACTTAATAGTCCTGACCAGGAAACTAAGCCAGGTCTACCTTTGAAGTGGTAAGGGAATCTAATGGATGATTGGGATGGAAATAGTAAAGTTCTCTAGAGAAAACTTACCAACCTGGGCAGGGTAAGACTGTGGGACAAAGTGAAGCTGGGGCAGCATATACATAGAACCTTACAAGTAAGGGTAAGTTTTTAAAGTTGTGGTGGCTAGAATCTTTATAATTTTCCTTAGATCAGTTAGTCAGAGTTCTAGGTGATAAATCTACAGATTCCTAGAAGGCAGTTTGAGAGGTGGGGAAAGGGAGACTGATTACCCATGCTTCCTGTTTGAAATATTTCATCTTATATTTGGAGTAATAGATAAAATCACACTGTAAAGACTGGGATAGCTCTTAATTTTTAAAAAGAACTAGATTCTACATTGTTCTCATCCAAACTTTTTTCTTTCTCCCCATGATGTAGTTTCTAAAGAACCAATTATCTGTACTCCAGCAGCCTTAGGTTTTGAAAAGTCAAAAAGCACCATTAATAACAAAGTCACTTTACTGAAAAAGGAGGTACCTAAAGAGAAGCCAGGTTGGTATCTAATAACTAAAATAATTTGTTAAAGCATCCTCATTACATGCAAATGAAAATCAACAGAGGATGGTTTTGGGTTTCATTTTAGGTTTTGAATACTTGTGTTTTGATTTGGGGTCATTTTTGTAGTACTTGGAAGAACTGTCATTTTGTAGTTAATGTTGGTTCAGAGCCTTCACAGGGACTCCAGTACCCCCAGCTACTACTAATTTGAAAGCTTCCTTCTAAGAGTGGGAATGTTCTCTGCTCAGCAGTATTCCTCCAGTAGGTTGCATACACAGTGGACATGCATTCAGTTTGGGGTTTGTAATCAGTTCTTCTTCAGATGGTTTGTACTTGTATTACATTTCAGAAGCCTTAATCAAGAAGCGAAAAGCTCGTTCTATGCTTCCACTGAGTACAAGTCTGGACCACAGATCCAAAGAGGAGCTTCATCAGGACTGTTTGGTATTAGCCACCACCAAACACTCCAAAGGTATAGAAATAAACTTCCCTGGCCCATGCATAGTCTTCTTAGAACTGGCACATAAGTGCTTTTTTGGATGTTGAATGGATGAGTCAACAGATATCCAAAATTGTTGTGTTTCTGCATCATGCCTACTGCGGCTCTGCACTCTGACCGCTATCGACATTCCCCAGTGCCTTGGAGACATAATGCTCTGCTTTTCTGTTGTCAGGTTGTTGCCAGCCATCTGTGTGCTGGAATTGGTATAATGGCGTAAATATCTCGGTGTCAGTCCGTTCCATCAACTGTTTCTCCCCAGTAAACAGCATGTACATGTAGAAAAGAACATTATTTGTTTATTGGAAATATACCTTTAATATGGAAGTTCCTTTAAAATTTTTTGATGGAAATTTTTGTTCATAGGTTTTTTAACTTTTCAATGCCCTCACTAACGTGTGTTATTCTGACATTACAGCAACTTTTTTTCTTTTTAATTTTGAATTTTATGTGTTGAAAAGGGATGCACATGATAAAATGAAATTCAAACAGTATAAAAAGAAAATAAATCTCCCTCCCATCCCTCACCCTACTCTTCCATTTCTCCCTGAAGCCACTCTTTTATCATTCAGTTGCCTTTTTCAAAAACAATCTACATTGAATCCTCTGTGGAAGATCCTAGTTTACATTACAGACTTTGCTTGTTAGTTTTTTTGTTTTTTTTTTTTTTTACTACATTTAAATACACTGAATTTGCGGTTGGCTTTTAACATTCCTTCTTCCTCCCCACCCCCAAATCTTTCTTTGAGTAAACTTCAAACTAAACTGTCTTATTGGATTGTGCCAAGACTGAGCCTAAAAAGCCTGAAGTATTTTCATATTTTGCTATCAGTAGGGGTCTCTGTTAGGGAACACAAGAGCATAGGACTCTTGTCTCAGAATCTGAAATGGGCATTACAGACATAGAATCAGAATTAACTGAACAGAAAACAGTAATGTATTAAATCACTTTCATCTGAATTTTTGTCTTTTTGAATTAGCAGGGCCAAATGAGGATATGTCTACTGATCTTGAGGAAAAATTTCACCTGGGGCTTTTCACAGACAGGGCTACCCTGTACAGAATGATTGAGGTTGAAGGTGAGGCAAGTCCAGTCAACACAGTGCTGTCTGTCTTTATGCTTTCCTAACACTGTGTATGCTCTTCTTTTATGGCTCCCATCTTGTGGCATGGTAATGACTAGTTTTACATGTCAGCTAACTAGGCTTTGAATTCTGTTTGCAAGTTCAGACACCCCTTGCTCACATCTATCATTGGACCCTAAACTTTAGTGTTCATTCTGAGTGATTGAGTACAAGTGAAAGTGGGTGGGTGGACAGATGGCTGAGTGGGCTTCAGGCCCCAGTACAAACACTCCTGGGAAGGGACTGACCCATCAGCGAGTGACTGATATTCTAGAAATTTATTCCTCTCTTTCATCGTGCCTTTCTTTTTCTAGAAGACAATACAGACAAATGTTTCTGAAACATCTTCCAAATATTATTTCTCCTCCAAACAGGAAAAAGTCACTTGGAAAATGGCCACCCTGAGTTATTTCACCAGCTCATGCTTTGGAAAGGAGATCTAAAAGGTGTTCTGCAGACTGCGGCAGAAAGAGGGGAGCTGACAGACAATCTCGTGGCTATGGCACCAGTCGGTATGTTCTTTACCACAAAAGCTCTAGCCTCTCTAGGGTACATCCACTAAAGATAGACATTGTCTTGAAAGACAGTTTGGCCAAGTATAATGATTAGGTTTAAAATCCACATACCCTTTGACTCAGCAGTTCTAACTGTAGGAATTTAACTGTACCTACACATGCAAAATGACAGATAACATGGACTGTGATTGCAGCAGTATCTGTAACAGCAAAGATCACAAGAACTTCGATGTCTGTCAGTATAAGACTGGTTAAATCTTGTATATCTATACAGTAGAAACTCCTTCAGATAACAAAAACCCGAGTGTTCTGATATAGAATGGAGTTCCAAAGTTCAGTAAGTGAGAAGAATCTAGGTATAGATGCACAACATAATATTTAATACTCTGGCATTTATACATGTGTGGTTGTGTATTCACAGACTGTTGCCAAAGGTTTCAAAAGAAACCAGTAATAATAGTTGTCTCTAGGGAAAGGAATTTGGACAAGTCTGGGTAGGAGGGCTCCTGGATAACAAGGAAATTTTTTATGCCAGGCCGCATTTTTTACCTTTTTATTCAAGTATGCAAAAGAGAGAGGGAGAGAAGTACACAGGTCATGAGTGTACCTGAATTTCACTAACTGAATACACCCTTGTTAACTAGCACCTATATCAAGAAATATATTATCAGCACCCTAGAAGCTTCTCTCATGCACTTTTTCACTCAGTCTGCATACACCCAAACAAGGGTAAGCACTATCTGACTTCCATACTCTTATACATTTGAATGTTGTACTGTTTTTTTTATGTATTACATAATCAAAGAAACAGTTTACATTTCAAGGTATAGGGATGGGGAGAGATAGATGACACAAAGGATCATAACAGCAACTTAATTACTATCTAAATGTTCTGCTTAATGCAGTGACTAACAACAAGCATTTTCTTTTTATTCCTAAAGCTGGTTACCATGTGTGGGTTTGGGCCGTGGAAGCTTTTGCCAAACAACTGTGTTTTCAGGACCAGTATGTCAAGGCTGCCTCTCACCTGCTTTCTATCCACAAAGTGTATGAAGCTGTGGAGCTGCTCAAATCAAACCATTTCTACAGGTCTGTATGACCCAACAGTTGAACTAACAGTTGGATGTGATATGAAATTAACCTATATAACAGTTCTGCTTCTTGACAACCACCATAAAACCTTTACTGTAATTAAACATCTCAAATGTATACAAATATTATGTTCACTAGCTTAACAAGATCAACACATCCCACTTAACAAAATGTTAACTCTCAGCAATATTTGCCACTGATCTTTTTTTTTTAATTTTTTTATAAAGTATCACAAATAGAGAAAACAGCATGATACAAATGAACAACTTAATGAATTATTAAAAGAGGAAATTGTTTAACCTGGGAAGGAAGAAGTATAGTATTCCAGACTTGGCTGAATTGCCTTTCCCCAGTTCTGTCCTCATCCCTTCTCTAGCAGTAACCACTCTGAGACTGATGCTGTTCAAGCTAATATTGTTTCACTGCAATACATATGTAAGTACAGAAAACAAAAGCAATAAAATATGTCCTTTTTAAAATTTTTACTAACATTTATTTTTATTTATTTGACAACTAAGACTCTTGGTTGCTGCACGTGGGATCCAGTTCCCTGACCAGGGATCAGACCCTAGCCCCCGCATTGGGAGCTCAGAGTCTAAGCCACTGCACCACCAGGGAAGTTCCCAAAATATTTCTTATACACAGCATACAACTGGGTTTTGTTTTTTTATCTAGTCTGACAATCTCTGTCTTTTAATTGCAGTGTTTTAATGTAAATATTGGTATGACTGATTTAAGTCTACCATCTTGCTATTTTTTTCTCCTTTCTTTTGGACTTTATCTCCAATACTGGCTTCTCAGCTATAATCCTTTATTTTCTTAATGGTTACTTTAGGATTTATGATGAGCATTTCTAATTTATCAGTTTACTTCCAATAACATTGTACCAGTTCTTGCATACGTCACACTTCTTTTCTTCCTATCCATTCCACTGTTGCTGTTGTATATTTGACATACTATGTACATGTTATAACCCCACATTATAATGTTAGAATTTTTGCTTTAAACAATGAGTTGTCTCTTTAAGTTTTTAAACATTTTCTTATTTTTGCCCATATACTTATTCCAAACGTTTTCCATCCTCTTATGTAGATCCAAATTTCCAGTTGTTATCAATTCCTTCTTGACCTGATGAACTCCATTTTTTTCCAGTGTGATTCCACTGGTGATGTACTCCATCAACTTTTGTTTGTCTGTGAAAGTCTTTAATTTTGCCATTATTATAAAGAATCTTTCAGTGGCTGTAGACTTCTAGGTTTCTAAGGTTTTGTCTTTCTGTGCATCACAGATATCATTCCATTTTTTTCTTGGCTTGCACTGTTGACTACTGTATTTATTCTTATCTTTGCTACACAGGATTTTTTTTTTTCTGTTTGTAGGACTTTATCCACCACTGATTTTTCAGCCATTTCATATGGTTTTGATGAGACTTTCTATTTGTTTACCCTCTTCTGGTTTGTTGTCTTCCTTTAGAGTATGCTGGACACTTTTGACAAGCAGTCAAGTTCCCTGCAGATCAGCTTGATCTTCTCATGGCTGTTTTTAAGCTTTCTTAGGGCAGGTGCAGAAAAATCCATACACTAGAATTAGTTTGCCCTCCTACCTTCTAGTATCTTTACTGAATGCATTGTGTAATTAACAAATCAGAATTAGATGTCGGGGTGATCAAAACTTGTATGTCTCCTGCCCTGAATGAGCCCTGGGAATAAGTCAGCTTATGGCTCCCTGATTATTCTTTGTCCAGCCTTAAGGCCTTTCCTCTATGTACAGCTTTGTGTTTAAACCAGAGACTCAATAGTACGCATAAGCACCATTGTGGAGCTCTTTCTCTGAACAGCTTCTTCCTTCTTACTGTCCTGCCCCACAGATTCCAACTGCTTGTCTCCATTCAGCCCTAACTGTGGAGGCTCTGCTGGAGTTTCTTCTGGGAAGATGGTTTTAAGCAGAAGGCCAGGGCCAGGGCCAGGGTTGAGCTCACAGCATGTTTTCTTTTCTCTAGGATGACAGTCCTGTGCTGCTTCGTGTCCAGTGTTTGCAAACACTTGTTTTGTACCTATTTTCTCCAGTGTTTTAATTTTGTGACAGGAGAATACATATGGTCTTAGTTATCACCCCGTCATGGCTGGAAATAGAGGTCTTCTTAATATTGCTCTGTCTAAATCACTTTAGTCTAAAACACTGACTCCAGCTACAACTTTAGGTTGGATGCAAACCAGAAGTTGTATGTCATTTGGAAAATAGTAGTTCAGTGAGTTACACAGATCCTCCAAATGTTAACACATTTCATTAAAATATATATATTAAAAAATGACACTCCTTACTTCATCAGAAAAGTCTTTCTAACTTTGGGGAAGCTGTCAGGTTCCCAGTAAGAGAGACAAGATTCCTAAAACTCTTAATTTTTACTTGAAAGCTCAGATTTTATCACTGGCAACAGTACTGTTTTGGTTGGTTTCCATGAAATGATAGGCTTACTTTGTTCATTTTTGAGAAAACATCTGCCAGATACTCAACGCTAAGTAACTATCGTTTGTATGTTAGTCATTCTTTCAGGAAGTAATGAGAAGTAATGAGGTTCCATCAATATTAACTTGACATTTAGTGAAATTAATAATTTTTCCTTTTCAAGGAAATTTACCTTTATTAAAAAAAAAAACACAAGAGCCACTACCTCCTGGATCCTTGCTCTGGGTGCCAGCAGTGTGCCCACCACTGCTTTTGCATCATCAGTACAAATGTCAACACAGTAAGAAAAGGCAAAGAATCTTGACATTATTATGAAAATAGTCTTGCCCTCATGAACCCCCTGAAAGGGCCTTGGGTACTCCCAGGAATTCACAGACCGCACTTTAAGTACTGCTGACCTAGGTGAAGAACAGGTGAAAAGCGCAGCTTGCCCTTTCTAACTTGCCCTGAAATGCAGGAGTACAGGTGTTTTATGGGAAGTTGGAGTAAGACAGACAACGGAGAAGGCGTATCCTATCTTGCAACCCGCTCCTAGAGCTTTTTTCAGATTGGCTCATTACCTCTTGCTTCTAGGGAAGCTATTGCAATTGCCAAGGCCCGGCTGCGCCCAGAGGACCCAGTCATAAAGACCTGTACCTCAGCTGGGGAGCCATCCTCGAAAAAGACGGCCACTATGCCTTAGCAGCAAAATGGTAAGTCTGAGTGCACCCAGACAGAGAAGAGCTGCTGCAAAGAGCAGGACAAGAGTGGGAGTGTGTTTAGAGGTGGGGGTGAAGTGACTAGCAAATTAAAAACGTGTGTATTAAACCCAGCTTCACTGGGATTCAGCAAGGTCTACCTACTTGGTATTTACATAAGTCACCATAACTATTCAAGAAATCCTAGTAGCGTATTCAGAAGTCATTCCTTTCTTCAGGGATGTCTTGCCTCATTAAACTTGGAGAAAGGGAGGGAATGACTCTTTTGCTTGGGTTCAGCTTAGCAACTGCTGGGGTTCCTTCATGCCCTTAACCTCCATGATGCTGCCTCTGTTTCTCTGCCGTGCGAGCCTCAGCCTTCACAGGGACAGGCACAGGCAGTGACACAGCTAGGACCACAGGAAGCCATGCGAGTCAGAGTGGACAGAAAGAAGTGATTCAGCCCTCTGGGGAGCAGGAGTAGGCAGTCTTTTTATGTTTGATTCTTCTTTTGTATCTTAGCTATTTAGGGGCCACTTCAGCTTACGATGCAGCCAAAGTTTTGGCCAAAAAGGGGGATGCGGCATCACTTAGGACAGCAGCAGAGTTGGCCTCCATCGTGGGAGAGAATGAGTTGTCAGCTTCCCTGGCTCTAAGATGTGCCCAGGAACTGCTTCTGGCCCGGAACTGGGTGGGAGCCCAGGAGGCCCTGCAGCTCCACACAAGTCTAAAGGTGAGTCTTTTGCCTCTCCTCCTTTTAGGAGGGAGATCCTCTCCAGTCACATTCCAAGTGCATTACCCAGTTGCACAAGCTGAACCAATCTGGCAGGTATTCTTTTTTTTTTTTTTTTCTGGCAGGTATTCTTAGAAGTATCCAGCAAGCCTTGGCCATACTATCCCATCTAAGAACCCCGGGGCTTGCAGTTGCCATATTCAGAGTAAGAGATGATGTGGTTATCGACAGTGATTCTCATTGCTTAGCAGTTGAATAGCCTTTAGTCAGCTCAGCCCCTGTGCTTTCTTCATTGATGTCATTAGCACAAAAATGAAGAGGGAAGAGGGTCTGCTTTGAAGAGGGAGATGGATCAGCTTTAACAGAAATCACCGTACTCTGCCTGTAGGAGCCCTCCTCAGCTGCATGCCATAGTGAATTTGGGTAAAATTAAAACATTCTGTTAGGGACTTCCCTGGTGGTCCAGTGATTAAGAATCCACCTTGCAATGCAGCATATGTGGGTTCTATGCCTGGTCAGGGAACTCGGATCCCACATGCCACGGAGCAACTAAGCCTGTGTGCCACAAGTACTGAGCCTGTGCACCACAACTAGAGAGTCCATGTGCCACAAAAGATCCTGTGTAAGCACAACTAAGACCTGACGCAGCCAAATTTAAAAAAACATTTTTTTCCATTAAATCTTTTGTTCCCATCTGGTTAAAAATCAATAACTTTTTCAACATGTCTTTTCGACATATCAACATTGTCTTTTTCGATATATCAACACTGCGATGATCTTAAAAGCCTTAGCAAAAACGAGTTTTGAAAACATGTAAATATTTGATTGATTCATATTAGAGAATTTTGCTTGTCAGATATTACATGAACTTTTTAGTTCCTCTGTCCCTTCAGTAGAATAACTGGGCCTAACGACAGTTCCTAGCTGAATGTTCAAAGCCCAAGAAAAATACCAGGTGAGGAGGTAGCTTTCTGGGAAGTGCGGAATAAAAGTGGAGGCAAAGGTGGAACATCTTCAAAGATAGTATCACGTGGCACGGTATTTGCAGAGTGGCCAGAGACTAATTTATCCACCACCACCACAAAAAAAAGTTTCCAGAACGGTTATTTAGCACTTTTTTTTTTCCTCTTACTATCCTTAACAAAGCAAGAAGACTGGGCCTTTTGTCTGTGTTCTGTTCTGTTCCAGTTGGTTCTCTCTGTTAAACCTACTTGGATGTAGCCCCTGACCACTGGCCCAGGTCTCAGACCCACACAGCTCGTCTGCTCCAGCCCTTCTGCCAGGATGCTTTAACTTTTGTATTCCTTCATCTGAAGTCTGGGCAGAGGAAGGAACTAGATGAGTCCAGCCCATCTTTTCTCACACTGGCCACAAATCTTAAGTGGCTGGGCCATATGTGGCTTAAATATCAGTGAGTAGGGCTATAGTTAGGGTTTCATGTTATAAAATATGGTTGCTTGAGCTCCAAGAACTGTGGGTAGGAACTCCCAAAAAGGCTAGGGTCCCAAAGATCCTAGAAAAATCATCTTAGATCACCTCTTCCTCCCCTCCACCCTCGCACGCAAGACTCACATTGGGTTGGCAGCCCACTGAGGGGGTATGGTTGCTGCAGACACAGAGGGGGAGAATCTGAGAGACGGGCAAGGTCCTAGACAGTGGAGCACTTCCTTGTGTAACAGTTCCTCTCCTTTGCTTTTGGGTTCCAGGGTCAGAGATTGGTGTTTTGCCTTCTTGAGCTACTGTCCAAGGACCTGGAGGAAAAGCAGCTCTCTGAGGGCAAAAGTTCCTTTTACAATGCTTGGCCCACAGACAGTGAAAGGTCCTTTGTGGAGAGGGTGACTGCAGTATGGAAGAGCACCTTCAGCCTCGACTCCCCAGAGCAGTACCAGGCAGCATTTCAGCAGCTGCAAAAGATCAAGTACCCATCTGCTACAAGTAACACTCCATCCAAACAGGTATGCCTTCTGCCTGAGCTTCTGATATTAGTCACTCAGTAGTAGGACTTCTCTAACCCCTGTCTAGTATAATCAGGAAACATATAGAATGCCAGTTTGCTTTTCAGAAAAGACTAAGCCAGGCCCAGGAAAGTGGAATTACTCAGGGTAATTTGAGCCCTTTATCTCTGAAGTTAGTCTTTGATCAGCATTCCCTTCTAAATGAAAAAAAGTCTGAAAACCACAACAACAACCAAAAAAGCAGATAATAAGTACCCATCAATCGGAATTAACCGATATTCATATTCTGTCATTTTTGCTTCACAGAATCTTTTGGTTTGGTTTTGTATATTGTGCTTAGTTAAAGAAATACAACCAAGTCGAAGTCCCTCAGTGTTCCCTTGCCCAGTTCCATTCCCTGCCCTAGCTCACCAACATTTTAGCCCCTGCATCAGAACATGTGTTATTTTATGGCTTGCTTATGTGACCATTGTTTATAAAATCTGTCCGTATTGATAGGAAGAGAACAAATTGATTCATTACAGATGCTCTACTCATCCTATGAAAACATCTCAGTTTATCCACTTTTTTAAAAATAAGAAACATTATTATATTTTTGAGGAAGGAGATGTTCTCAAGTCGTATAGCACTTTGGAAAACTATGTGTCTACTGTCTGTACAGTCTAGTACAGAAACGTTCATAGCAGATTGGTTCATATAGCCAAACAGAAACAACCCAAATGTCCATCAGTTGGCAAATGGGTATACAAACTATAGTATTTCCACATAGTGGAAAACTTACTATACAACAATAAAAGGAACACATTACTTAATGCAAAAAGAATATCAGTGAATCTTGAAAGCACTGATAAGTCAAAGAATCAAGTCACAAAAGACAACAGACTCTACTGTTCCATTCATATGAATTCTAGAAAAGACAAAATGATACTGGCAAAAACTAGATCAGAGTTGCCAAGGGATGGGGAGAGGGGAGTTGACTGCAAAGGGGTTTAAAGTGAAAATATCATATCCTATGTCTTGATTTTGGTGATGGTTATACTAAATGTATGTATATATACATATGTTTGTCAGAACTCATCAAATTGCACACTTAAAATTGAAATTTTTCTTAATTACACTCCAGATTTTCTTTTACAGCTTTCAGTTCCAGAAAAAATTTAATTAAAACTTTTAATTAAATGCAAATATCAAGGCATTTTCTTAGCCTGAACAGACTTTAAAACTAGACTGTATATTGCTGTGCAACTAAATATGAATGTTTCCAATGAGGAAGCAAAAATGGGTGGTGGGGATAGGAGGATTTTTCTTAAATGTGAACTGTGTGTACTTCCCAAATGCTATCAATAGGAGTATTTCTGGTGTCATCCCAGTGCTTGCTGTGCAAACATGTTTACCTGAGACTCTGGCTCTTCTCTCCAGCTCCTGCTCCACATTTGCCATGACCTGACCTTGGCAGTGCTAAGCCAGGAAGTGGGCTCCTGGGATGCAGCTGTGGAAGGACTGCTTCGGGCTGTGATCCGGAGCTACGACTCAGGAAACTTCACCATCATGCAGGAAGTGCACGCAGCCTTTCTTCCGCAGGGTAAAGGCCCCCAGCCCCGCTGGGCGCACACCCACTGAAGGATGATATAACCACTGCCAGTGGTGTGGCACCAGGAGTACATAGGTTATTGAAAGACGAAGATGAGCCATTGTGTCATTTAGTAAAGTTTGAATTCTCTTACCCAAAATCCTAAGAGGGAGTTAGCGTGACTGAGCTGTTTTCCTGTACTGGTCCTACCTGCCTTAGTGTTCCCTATATACTTTCCTACACACAGCTAGAGAGAGAAATAGCGGTGTACTCACAAGTTACAAAGAACGGAGAAAACATTCCTTGAGCTACACAACTGGTCACTGACCTAAAACATTATGGTTTTTCAGAACACAGTGGCATCTTAGCCCCAGAGCCTACAGTGGGACTGATTAAATACTTCTTTCTGTCATGCTTTACATGACTTGGAGCAGTGAGGACACTGTCTTAGGCCAGAAGCTCTGGCTGGCTTTTGGTGAAAGCATGCAGTCCCACAGATCACTGCCATTCTTTTTCTTGGGATCTGGCTGGCCTCTTGGGTTACAGGGAACATGTGGGCATGAAATCAGATTTCTGGCAGACAAAGAAATAACTCTAAATCCTTTTCTTCTCTTCTAGGCTGTGACCACCTAAGAGATAAACTGGGTGATCATCAGTCTCCCACCACACCAGCTTTCAAAAGTCTGAAGGCCTTTTTTATTTACGGACGTCTGTATGAATTCTGGTGGTCTCTCTCTGGGCCTTGCCCTGAGTCCAGTGTCTGGGTAAGAGCTGCTAACAGAAGTAAAACCTCTACTGAACAGAGCCAAGAGGTTGACAGTGTCAGCCCTGAAGAAACTGACCCAAAAGCTTCCCAGCCAGAGCCAAGCAGGACTCGAGAACTAGACGTGAGACTTACAGAAGAAGGTGAGCAAATGCAGAACGCTTGTAAGGAGCTCTTGTCAGAAAAGCATGCTGGCCTCCAAAATGCACAGAGAACTGTTGCTGAAGTCCAAGAGACCTTGACAGAAATGATCCGCCAACACCAGAAGAGTCAGCTCTGTAAACCCACAGCAAATGGCCCTGATAAGAATGAACCTGAACAGGAAGGAGAGTCCCTCTCTCATCCTCAGAACCAGTGGTAAGTACTGATTCAGTATGATGTGGAACTAAAATCCCCTGCTGGACTCTCACATGGTACTTGGTGAGACTGATCGGGTCACTTGGAAGCCCCACAGTGCAGTCATTAAGGCCTTGGGGTCAGACGTGGGGTCCAGTCCTGGTCCTGCTCAGTGACCTCAGGAGTCTTAATGTCTCTTGAGCTTTAGTTCCCTTATCCATAAATGGAGTACCAACCCTATCCTTGCTTGTTTTGACAAACAAAATCACAAATATTGTTAATAAAATAGTACAATGAAACCCTTTTGGGCAAGATTCCCAAAGAATCAGTCATGTAAAATAGGGAGTTGCAACATTACATCAATTTTAGTTCCCTGACCAGGGATTCACTCTGCGCCCTCAGCAGTGAAAACACAGAGTCCTAACCACTGGACTGCCAGGAAATTCCCAAAAACACACACAAAAAGGGTAGTGTATAGAATTACACACCAAACTGTAAAAATCCCAAATGATCAGATTGCTGCAGCGTCGTAATCACGTCCATTGAAAATAAGGGCCAGGTAGATGATCACTGATCACTTTAGAGCCCCTTTGTATTGTCACAGGGTACTCGGCTGTGCCATCTGCAGTGATTAGCAGTTACGGATTATTTGTTATGCTGAGTACCTTTTACCCTATGTTCCCGCCAGCAGAGGGCCTAAAATATCTTAATTAGTAGTCAATAAACTTATAGCTATTATTACTAACTTTTTAAAAATTAAAATTACGTTTGTTGCTCTAAAAATACAATTGAAATCCTGAGTCAAAGTTCTGAGTACTTCTCTAGTGAGCTACACTCTAAGCAGTACTATACATTTGGTTTTAGTAATAAGAAAAACGTTAAACAGTTCTCTAACCAACAGTTCTCAACCTTTGATCAGAGGGCCCCTTTGAGAAGTTTAAGACACTCTTCCCAGAAAAATGTGCATCCATACCCCCAAGGGTAGGGACCCCTGCTCTGTCCAACCCATTACCCAGAGAAATCCAGGCCCTCCGCACTTGGCTGCAGGTTGAATCCCCTGAAGATCCTTACTGTGTGTCTAAGAAACGGGAATTTGGCAAGTGGTAAGGAACGATACCACATCACATTAAATTCCCTTCTCTTAGCCTTAGTATTTAAAGATGAGAGTTAAAGACCCAGGTGACAAAAGTAATTTACAACATAATGGACTTATGTGCAACAAGACATATGACTTGTAACTTTCTTTATTATCACTAGTAAAGAAGAAAAAAATGAACCAGTTTCTTTGCCTGAATTAACCAGAAGACTTACAGAGGCAAATGAGAGAATAGCTAAGCTTCCTGAGAGTATTAAGGTAAGATATAGTAGCAGTTCATTTGGTAAAATATTACTTTCTGTATTACCAATTGACTACACCAAATTCTTTAATGTCATCTGAATCCTGTACACATTTCTGTATATTTTAAAACTGAGGATCTAATTGCCTTTGGTGAGCTGTTTTGTGAGAATAGAGTGATTGATATCACAAGCAATTTTATACCTCAGCCTTCAGAGAAATCTATTAGGAGGTAAAGTAAAATTGTACCATGTATTTGATCGTTGACAAATGGATAGGTACATTTGAGTGTCGCCCCTAGTAGTAACAGAAGCATCATGTTTTAAATTCATTTGAGTAGGGCTCTTCTTAGAAAAAGATTGTATCGTTTGAGGATATCTCAGTTTTGAGTATCATCTCTCCTTAGAGTAACTGATGAAGAGTCTTAAGAGAGAAATGGCTCAACCACACCAGGGATATGTCAGGAGAAGAGACTGAGTCACTAGTGACTTCTGTGCAGGTGGTCAGAGCTTTTTTTTGGCAAATGCTTCCTTGTTTATCCCCGTGTCATCTTTCAGACCTGGCCTTTCCCAGACGTGCTGGAATGCTGCCTCATCCTGCTTCATGTTGGGTCCCAATGTCCTAGCTTTGTGACCCAGGAAATGCAGCAACAGGCTCAAGAGCTCCTTCAGAAGTACGGCAACACAAAAGTTTACAAACGACACTACCAGACACTCTGCACATGAACTTCCAAGGATCTGTAAGAAAGCCAAATCTGAAACATCCAACACCGTTCACCTCTGTATTTACACTTCAACAGACATTCACTTTGATCCCTAGATATTTCTGCAGTGATCCAGGTAATACAAATGAGGGTCAAGTTTGAACCAGCTCTACACTTGGACCAGTGAAATCTGACTCTGGACTCAGTTGTAGTTTCCTACTGGAGGAAAGATCGTGAAAAGCCAGCAGTAGTTACTCAAGAACTAACACCTGCTAAGTGATTGCCTTACGCAGGTTTCACCCAAAAAGGAGGAACTCTTTCAGTCACCCAGTGTTATATTCTTAAACACAAGCTACCTTTATAAATGCTTCGCCTGATCATAAACATGTCATTCTGGTTTAAGACACAATTGCTGCATATTATGACTACTGGTATCACTTTTTTTTAACTGTTTTTGTTAATTTGGGTTCACTTCTACTCTTTCAAAGACTGAAGCTTGAATGTGAAAGAGGCCTTGCCCATCATGCTGACTCTACCCTTTGTGTGAACTTCAGGCCAGAACTTTGGTTTCAGTGGGTAATGGAATTGTTTATTTGAACAAATCACTAACACTTTAGAAGAACAAATAACTAATTCAGATGTGACTTACCCCTTCAATTTTATAAAAATGAATGGTGATCAAGATAGCTCAGGATGAAATGACTGTTTCATTGGTTCTTAAACTTTTTTTTTTTTTGGATCATAGGGACTTTTTGAGAATTAAAGCCACAGATGATCTTTGAAGAAAAATGCATACTCCTCATTTTGCATATGTAACTTTGGAATCACTGGACTCCAACTTTAGCATAATAGGACCCTATATACTATTTAATTACAAATCCCTGTGAGGGTTTGTGGGGGTTTATTGTTGTTTGGTTTTGGTTTTCTGTTGTTGTTTCCCTCACTAATGAGTATTTTCTTAAGATCTGTTCTTCCCATTGGTTATTTACATAGCTGAAAAATGTCAGGAACAGATGTTTCTGTAATATCACAGTTGCTGTAACATTAAAATCAGGCAGTCTAGGGTGAGTTGAGAGGGAGCACTTTCCCAGTACCGTTTTCTTTTGGGGATTCATTGTGAAAGCTTTCCTGCTCCAGTGTCCTATTTATTTTTCAGTTATTTCCAAGAGTTGGGGTTGTTGTGGGCAAGAATGAAATTGATTACAGAAACTCTCTAGGAAGGAAAAATAAACTTTTCCTTAGAGGCAGTTTTCAGAGATCTGACTTACTGGGGTTTTTTTATTAGACCTAGCTTTAGGATTTTAAAACCCTAAATCCAAAAAAGGAAATATTGTAGAATTTAGATCCTCATAGTTCTTTACATAGGTACGTGAATTTTAGGAAGATGTATGAAGAATCTTTGTAGCGAAGTGGAGAACTAGGTACCAGTTCTACAGTCTTTGTTAAAGTGAACAAATGCTTCACTTATAGAGAGTAAGAGCAGTATTATGAAACTAGAAATTTCTAAATTCCTTCATGATTTACCAAAACCAATACCTCTGGGTAGGGGCATCCTACATCCTCCTTGATCCCTGCTTTGGTAAGAATAAGTATTGCTCTACAACTAAGCAAGGAGACTTCCAAAAGCAAAGATGAAAGAAATTACACAACTCCATTTCCTCTCAAACTCCTTTTTCAATTCAAGATAAAGTATCAAACTATTCCGGGAGTTGGTGATGGGCAGGGAGGCCTGGGGTGCTGCAGTCCACGGGGTCACAAACAGTCAGACACGACTGAGCCGACTGAACTGAATTCTAATTTGAATACATGGTTTTCATTTCCATCTTCCTTATCAGAACCACAGGGAGGTAACTCAAGCTTTCTGAGTGGATAAGATACATCTCTAAGCAACTAAAGATTTAGTTTTGGTACTTTTACCCCACCCAAAGTAACTTTTTCTCTAATATAAACCACCATCCTATTACCCAGAAGGCTACACTCACTTCTCAGTATCTGAACCTGCTTACTTTTTCTTTTTTTGTCTCATGGCTTGTGGGATCTTAGTTCTCGAACCAGGGATCAAACCTGGGCCCCCGGCAGTGAGAGCACCATGTCCTAACTACTGAACCTCCAGGGAATTCCCTAAACCTGCTTTCTTATTACTAATTCACCGTTCTTCATATCCCAATGACTGGTATAACTTACAAATCAAATCTTGTCTACTCCTCACTAAAAACTTTTATTTTCCCACTGGTACTGGAAAGCCCTGCCTAATCTAGCCCTTACCTCTCAGCTTTCTGCCTAGATGTTCTCATCCTTGCTTCGAGACTCCAGTCACACTGGTCTGTGAGCTGCCACCAAGTTCTCTTGTCATCTCAGGGATTTCTGCCTATGTTGTTTCTCTGCCTGGTCCAGTTGTGCTCATCTTTTAGATCTCAGCTTAAAAGTCCTCTCTCAGGGACTTTCCTGGTGACTCTGTGCTTCCAATGCAGCTGAAACAATGTCCTTTCTCAAAGACTGTCCTTCAACTTCAACCTCAGGTACATCAATATCCTATACTTTACAGCTCACAAATTATATTTTTGTGATTTACTATCTGGCAGCACAGGTAGATTGTAAACTCCAATGAGGATAGAGATTGTTTTCCATTTCCTACTTTATCCCTAGCATGTATTTACAATGTCTAGTATCTAGTAGGTGCATAATTCAGACTTATCCACTGAATAAGCTGGGAAACTGAAAAAATGCTTATTAATAGCTTGGACTTAAAGGATTCTAAACAGCTCTTTCATACTAGCACTGGCTAACAACCAAGGCTTGTGAGTGGTAGTCAACCTTACCGTCTTAGCAAACCACAGAAATTCAATAACTGGGATTATAATAGCCCCTCTACCCCCAGCCACAATGTCACTTTCCACAGTTTGAGTTACCCCCAGTCAACAGAGTCCAAAAATATTAGATGGGAAATTCCAGGAATAAACAATTCATAAGTTAAACTGTGGCCATTCTGAGTAGCATGATGAAATCTCACAGTCTATCCCACCAAAACGTGAATCATCCTTTTGTCCAGCATATCCACACTGTATACACTACCTACCCATGAGTATATGAAGATTACATATCATACATTATAGTGGCTCAGCACCCACTGTGGGTCTTGAAACATTTCCCCACAGATAAGGGGGACTGTATGCAGGGGGTGGAGGGCTGAAGCACACCCAAGTTAGTATTCTCTTGCATATTCTGCAGGACCATCCCTTTCAGAGGATAACCACTGACAGCCCTACACACTCCTATATACAAAGTGAAGTTCTTTCCAGTTCTACTAGACCTGTGCCCCTTCTTTAGCACTTTAAATATAGTTATCTCTATGCAATGAGTACACCCCCATGTCAGTAAGCCTGTTCTTACTGTGGCAAACATAAATGCCTATTTTATACTTGATCTTAGTCAAAAGGCCAAGAAGTAACTAAATGCCTATTTTAATCCAAATTTTTAGGACATGTGTAGGGCTCATAGTCACCAGCATGCCAAAGCACCTTGATTCAGAACCACTGACCTAAGCTGCTTTACCACAAATCTTACAACAATAAATATATATTGCAGTCAAAATTCTAGCTCTGCTCCTGTACCTGACTTACTGTGTCCAACTGTTTGCAACCCCATGGACTATAGCCCACCAGGCTCCTCTGTCTATGGGATTTCCCAGGCAAGAATACTAGAATGGGTTGTCATTTCCTACTCCAGAGAATCGTCCCTACCCAGGGATTGAACTAGCATCTCTTATGTCTCCCACATTGGCAGGCGGATTCTTTACCACTAGAGCCACTTGGGAGACTTATTACAGCCCCATGTTGTTGGGCCAAAAGGAAGGACTGGAAACAAAGTCCTGAACCAAATCTAGAACTTCAATTTGTCTAAAAGTCCAGTAATTAATAAGCGAATCCACCAATTTCCAAGTAAGGCCCAATAATCAGCAGAGCATATGAAGTAAAGAGACAATTCTGTTACACAGTTGCTCACTAAGAGCTTTCTACAGAATGAGACATTTTGTATGCAAGCCAACTTGTGGGAAATGGAGGCAAGTTGCATCCATGTCAACAACCATCTTCTACAGCCAGCAATTCAGAGCTTTGAAAGACCAAACCTTCATGCCAGTGGTTAAAAAGAAATCTTTATTTTACAAAATTAAAAACATAAATAATATTTACAAGCATCTTAAATACCAGCTTATAATACTTGACATTTTTTAATCATTTCAAATTGACTTTTCCATAAGCTTTTAAAATGCAAGACTATTCATCCACTTCAGTGAGTTACCAGTTTTCATTTCCACTATTCCAAAGGAGGTTTTGGTTTTTGAAATTGTCCATACTGTAGTCATTCAAAAAAAAACAATACAGCATACTTTTTAAATGACTAGTTAGTTTAAAAAAATGTCACAATCCTGAGCTTCCTTACCCCAGTTGTACATGGGATACTACTCCAAGAGAACCCTATAAACCAAATTCCTTACTGCCCTGTTTACATGTAACCACTGTGACTTTTAAAAGACTCACCTTCCTTGTACTCACATTAATCCATGTCCCTAACTTCTCAGTTTGCTGAAAAGGAAAAGCACAGAAAACAGAGAAGAGAGGTGGGAGAACAGACAACCATCTGAAATCACATTACTGAAAATGTAACAGACTTAACGACCCAAAACCTGCTCTCAGTAATTTCCAAGATATTTTATGAAATGAAAACTTAAAATGATTTCAAATGATGCGTATGTCACAGCAAATCTCAGTGGCACAATGGAACAGACTTGAAGACATTTAAGTGGTTAACTTAATACCCATTCTGGAGTTCCTTGTACATAATGCATAGACAGATGCAGTAGAAATTTGTTTTTAAGGAACGTTTTCATTAACTGGTCTTCATATTTCAGCACTAATTCATTTCCACATAATAATACATAAGACCAGCAAAGTGTGAGGAAAGCAAATATCCTCGAGAAAAGTCAAAATAAAAGAAAGGAAAGAAAGGAAAAGGCTCAACATCTATAACCCACTTCACAAGCCCATCGTTTGGTTCCACTTTTGCTTAAAGCCCTCAGCTAAGCTAAGGTTCACAGCAAGAAGTCTTCATCCTCAGAGATTAGCAACAAATTTAAAGAGAAAGAATGACAACAGGTAAGAGTTATATACATTTTACTAGCTTGTTTCCGACTTGTCCTGGATTTTAAAAGGTGTCAAAGGAGCCATGGATGCTGGTGGCAGGAGGTAACTGGAGAAGAGAGGCTTAGGGATGAGGAATAGGGAAGATGTTACAAATTCAGAGCAAACTTCTTCTGGATCTAAAATAAAGTCATCTTTTGTCTTCAGTAAAACAAAAGTCTGTCTGTAAACGCAGATGGTAGGTACAGTTTGCTCAAAAAGCATCTTCTCTTGGGAAGGAAGGTAAGTATACACGGTCAGCGTAGGAAGCACCGCTCTGGAATCGGGCCCAGCCTGCAGAGCCTCGCCGCCATCACTGCTGCATGTTGTTGATGATGGCCAGGATGCTCATCTTCTCCTGGGCAGAGTCCACATCCTCATTCTGCTTCTGGGCCACTCCCGTGCCTAGGCCATAGAGCCGCCCACAGTACTTGGCATCATCAATACTGTCCTCAAAAAACAACTGCAGAACAGGACAGAGAACCCCTGGTGAGAACCATGCCACAGTCACGCCAAGAATCCAGGCCACGCCGCAACACTCACATCAGCACCTCCCAGCTTTCTTAAGGCCTTGAACATCGAGCCAACTAGAAGCTAACTTCATAAAGAAAGGCTCCAAACCTCTCCTATGCATAGTCTTTTTATGTTCCTTTCTCTCTATACAGGTTCCCCTTTCAAAACAGACTTACACTGATACTTTCCATGAGTTTTCACTGCCAAGATCCCTCTGCTGCTGTTGCTGCTTTTAGTACAACGGCCTCTATCTCATCCCTTCTCTTTAACAGGGAGCACAACGGTTAAAAGCTTGAGCTCTAGCCTCAGACTGACTCACTGTGGTAAAGTCACTTCAACGCTCCTTAAGGCACAGATTCTGGTCCATAAAGTGGGTAATACAGTAACAGATTGTTACAAAAACGGACATGAAGCACACACAGCAAGGTGTCTCACCCTTCTGGGCACTCCTGGGCAGGAGAACGCGCTACTGGAGGTTGAGGAGGTGGTCCAGTGTACAGTAGCACTGTGGGATATTCAGCAGCATAACCCCACTCCCCGGGTTATGATAGCCGAAACTGTCTCCAGACACTGCCAAGGGTGCCCCAAAGGGCAAAACTGGGAGCATGATGTTGCCAGCTTTGTTCTTCTTTCTCAAGATGGCTTTAGCTATTTGGGGTCTTTTATGCTTCCATACAAATTTTAGGATTATTTGTGCTATTTCTGTGAAAAAATACCCCACTGAAATTTTTATCAGGATTACATTCACTCTGTAGACTGCTCTGGGTAGTATGAATTAACAATATTAATTCTTCCAATCCATGAGTGCAGAATATCTTTCCATTGACTTATGTCTTCTTAAGTTTCTTTCATTAATGTCTCACAGTTCTCAGTGTACAGGTCTTTCATCTCCTTGGTAAAATATATTCCAAGGTCACTTTATTATTTTTGATGTAAATGATGTAATTTCTCTTTCTGATAGTTCACTATCAATGTACAGACACAAAAGATTTTCTTATATTTATTTTTTTATCCTGCAATTTTATTGGATTCATCTATTCTGAAAGTTTTTTGATAGTCTTTGTGGTTTCCTATATATAGTATGTCAACTGCAAATACTGACAGTTTGCCTCCTTTCTGATTTGAATGCCTTGAATTTCTTTTTCTTGCCTAACTGCTCCAGCTAGGACTTCCAAAACCATGCTGAATAAAAGTTGGCGAGAGTGAGTATCCCTGTCTTGTTCCTCATCTTAGAGGAAAAGCTTTCACCACTGAGTATGACGTCAGATTGGAACATTTGATAATTAATAGAACTCAGCATAAAATGAGTGGTTAATTTAACAAATGTGTTCACATTACAGAAATCAGAAGAAAAGCAAATAATTGCAAGGATGAGCACTGCAAGGAACACCAAGTACACTTCTAGACTTGAGCATGCTGAGTAACCTTAATGTTTCTTTGCCTGTCAAATCATAGTGTGTTTAACATATGCACAACACACACACACAAACCTGGCTTTCAAGGAGGCCATCAACTTCCAAGAGAAACTATAAATTTCCAAAAAGCCTTTGTCTTACCTCTTTCATCCTGAAGAATGCCATTCCCGTCAGCAGTGAGTCTGAGCCTGCCTGGTGCTGCCTTCCAATTCTCTGCAAATCCAACTGATCAGCAACTTCCTGAAGACCTCCCTGGAGATGGAAGGAAAACACATGTAATACTACAGACCCAACTCTCTACTGGAGTCACCTATGTCTGTCAGCTCTGTCTGTCTGCTCTACTGGAGTCAACTATGTCAACAATTCACTTAACAGGCCTCACCCCAGACTGTCCCATTTTTAACCCTCCAAATGATACGCTGTCCACCACTTCTCACTCCTCTTTTCTGTATTAATCTTGTCAGGCCTCTGCCACTGAAAGTCCTCTCTGCTGGAAAGCAATGTTGGGGAAAGAGTAAATGCCAGTGCCATTCTAGATGGAAGCCTCTTAGATTAGCAGTTTTTAGGGGAGAGAGAAATTGTTTAGAGCTAAGAACTCTGAGAAGTCTGGTACACTGCAAACCCTATCCCTAAGAAATCGTACACAGACCTCACGTCTCTAACTGTTTCACTAGATTCGTGGACCTGCCTTAGGGTGAGAGAAGAAGGCTCTGTTCACACCCAGGTCAAAGACAGTTACCACATGAATCCCTGTGCCAATCAACTCTACATGCACCCTGTCTAGCACCAGACTGGCACCCAGCAGGATTTCAAGGACATGTGCTCAACAAACTGCAATAAAGCAAAATGACAAGTCTACATTTTTATCTTTTTCTTGTTGTTGTTACTATATATTAAGAAAAATACTGTGTACCTTAAGATTTTTACAACTCTTCATCAAGTATTTGACATCATAAATGGATGGGAAGAAAAGATTCAGAATATGAAAGAATTCATGTTCTTCTTCTGGCAAACGAGAATCTGTAAGCAACTTTACCATGTAGCCGAAATCATAGCCACTATAAGGAGAGAATGAAGCAGTAAGGTAAAAGAGTTTTCAGCAGTTATCAGACTCCAGCATTCAACTGCCTATTTCTCAGAGTTTATGGTGCTACCTCATGTTAGGAACTTCAGTTTTCCAAAGGACTACAGTTTATCCTATACTCTGAACTTTCCATTAAATGACAACCTAACAGATTAATATGGAATAGATATAAGTGAACCCAAGAGTTTATCAATGTGGGTTTTACACATCAAAAATTTTAAAGCAGTGAAAGGTAGAGAGTTCCTTAATGGTCTAGCGGTTAGCAGCTTTCACTGTGGCCTGGGTTCAATCCTTGGTTGGGGACTGAGATCCCACAAGCAACGTAGTGTGGCAGAAAAAAAAAAAAACACCTCTCAAGGAGAATGTGGTTTTGAGTACCCAGGAAAATCCAGGTCAGCCATTTAAATGACAAGAAAAGGTGACCAAGTCTTCTATCCTTCCCACCCTCCATCTTTCCACTTGGCATATGCCCCCTGACAGCCATGGGACACAGCCTAATACTGTGTGAAATAAACCAGTATGAGCTCCAAAGTGTTTTTTGAAAAACTGAAATGTGAGCAACAGTTATCATTTCAACTTTATAACTGCTAGTGAACAAGAGTGCCAAGAGGATTGCAAAAGTAATGTAAGAATTCGAATGCCTGCTCCCAAAGCAAAGAGAAACACTGAGACTGACCTATGAAATGAAAGCCATTTGACGTTGTCACAGAGAACCACCCGGATGTCATAAGCAGCTCTGCAAAGTGCAGTGTGTCGATCCCTTCCTCTTCATGCTTCTGAAACTGCAGTCCTGAGTTAGCGAGGAGATCTATGGAATCCTGGGAGTACATGTCCTCTCTAAAAAAGAAGGCATTCATTTCTTAGCTCCTAGCATAGTAAAAGGAGTGGGCAACAATATTACCATCACTATATAAATCACAGAACAAGTATTCTTGAATTGCTTTCATACTTTAAGAATAAATCAACCCATTCCTTCCAGTATTCTAGCAAACAAAGTAATCTTATCTGTAACAGAAAGAAAAATGGGATTTTTCCCCTGCAAAATAAGTGTATTCATTATGAAAGATCCATATTTTCTCATTTAAAGAAAAGCAGAGTCAATCAATGCAAAAATTTAAAAATAACAGAAAGTGGAAAAAATAACTTTATTATAATGCTACCACATAGAAATGACTGCTTTAATTCTTTCATCTCAGTTTGGTTGGTTGGTTGGTTTAGTCACTAAGTCATGTCTGACTCTTGCGACCCCCACAGACTGTAGCCTGCCAGGCTCCTCTGTCCATAGGATTCTCCAGGCAAGAATACGGGAGTGGGTTGCCATTTCCTTCTCCAGGGGATCTTCCCAACCCAGGAATCGAACCTGGGTCTCCCGCATTACAGGCAGAGTCTTTACCGACTGAGCTATGAGGGAAGCTCTCATCTCAGTTTACATACCCTGTTTTCTCTACCCACAGACACACCTCCATCCCTGTATCTACATATCACAGACTATCTTTCCAGACCAACATTTACAGATATAACACATTCTTTGCGGCTCTGAAATAGTATTCCACTGTAAAGATCCATTAATCTAAACACAGGAATATTTATAATACCACATAACACAATGAAAGTTTATGTTTTCCTTTTCCACTAGATTTCACTGCCTGCCTTTTGTTTTTCACATAAACTTAGGACAGAATGCTAGAAACCAAAACACCACAATCTCAATTTTTTCCACTAAACTGAAAACAATGCTGAATCACAATCTTGTTCTAAAATAAACACAATTTTAAATACAAACACCAATCATGCAATAAATATAACTCTTATTTTTCCGGTGTACTAAACTGTCATCACTGTACAAATAACAGGCTTTGGCTAAGCACTCAAAAACTACAGTTAAAGGAAAGATCCAGATCATCTCCTAAAATTATTCTCTGAACCTCAAAGAAAACTCCAGAACAAATGAACAATAATCAAAAAATTATTCCTGACCTATCAGATGCTCCTGTTCCCAATTAAACAAAGCAATTTTCAAGAACTGGGGCCCAACAGGAAATACACTAACACCATCTCATTTACTGAGCAAAACAATGATCTCCCCAAATTTTCCCCTTAAAAATTACATCCTCCTCAAAAACTTCAAAGAAGAAGTATCACGTGATCCAGCAATGCCACTTCTAGGTATATATACAAAGGACAGAAAATCAGTATCTCAAGGTGATAGATCTCTGCACATCCATGTTCACAGCACCACTATTCACAGCAGCCAAGACGTGCACACCCATGTTCACAGCACCACTATTCACAACAGCCAAGACGTGCAAACAACCCAAATGTCCATCAATGGATGGACAGATGAACAATACACAGCACATACACACGGCGGACTATTACTCAGCTAAGGGAGGCAATCCTGCCACATATGACAACATGGATGGCCCTCAAGGGCATTTGCTGTTGCTGTTCGGTCGCTAAGTTGTGTCCAACTCTGCGACCGCATGGACTGGAGCATACAAGGCTTCCCTGTCCTTCACTATCTCCCGGAGTTTGCTCAGATTCATATCCATTGAGTCAGTGATGCTATCTAACCATCTCATCCTCTGCCGCCCTCTTCTCCTCCTTTTGCCTTCAATCTTTCCCAGCATCAGGGTCTTTTCCAATGAGTCGGCTCTTCACATCAGGTGGCCAAAGTACTGGAGCTTCAGCTTCAGCATCAGTCCTTCCAATGAATATTCAGGGTTGATTTCCTTTAGGATTGACTGGTTTGATCTCCTTGCTGTCCAAGGGACTCTCAAGAGTCTTCTCCAGCACCATTATGCTAAGTAAAATAAGCCAGTCACAAAAAGACAAATACTGTATGATTCCACTTATATGAAATATCTAAAGTAGTCAAATTCATAGAAACAAAGGAGAATGATGGTTACCAAGAGCTGGGGGAAAGGAAAAAGGTGAGCTGTTGTTCAATGGATACAGTTTCAGATTTGCGAGATGAAAAAGTTCTGGAGGTGTGCTTCACCACAACGCAAATACACTTAACATTACTCAACTGTATACTTAAATATGGTTAAGATGGTAAATTTCATGTTGTGTGGTTTTTACCAGATTTTTTCTAAAGTGCATAAAAATTTGCCCACTATCAGATAGGCTTCAGTTTCAATTACCCTTGATTAGCATACTCTCTATACTTCATTTCTATTATGAAAGATAGTAATAACACTATTTACAGATAAGGAAACTGAATTATAGAAGGTAAAATAACTGACCCAAATCTACCCAGCTAAAAATGGCAGAATTGCAATTAGAACCCTGATCTCCTAATTGGGGAATTGATTTCCCTTTTACATTTTACACAGCCCTACTAAGATATAATTCACATACTGAACAATGCCCTCATGTAAAGTGTGCAATTCAACAGTATATTCACAGAGTTTTATAACCACTATCAATCATGTGCCACCTCATCACCTCTAAAAGAAATCCATACCCATTAAGCACTCACTCCCGTTACCTCCCCGCTATCCACCCTGGACAATTAATTACCACTCTATTTTCTCAGGGACCTATTTTGGACATTTCAAATAAACAGAATCATAGGATATGTGATCTTTTGTGTCTGGCTTCTTTCCCCTTAGCATGATGTTTTCAAAGCTTGTGCAGGTATAGCACATGTCAGTACTTTATCTCTCTGGACAGTCCAGTAACATTCCATGGCATGGAGATACCATATACAGCCACTCCTCAGACCACAGACATTTGCACTGACTGTTTCTACATTGTGGCCTTTATGAATAATGCTGCTGTGAACATTCACAAGTTTTTACACTGATGTATGATTTCATCTTTCAGGTGCAACTGCTGGGTCATACAGTAATACCATGTTTCACCTTTTGAGAAACTGCCTGTTTTCCAAAGAGGCTGCACCATTTTATGTTTCCAATAGCAATATATGAGAATTCTAATTTCTCCACACCCTCATCAACATTTGCTATTATGTCTTCTTGATTATAGCTGCCTAGTGGGTATGAAGTAGTTTACTATCTCATGGTTTTGATTTGCATCTCTCTAATGACTAAGGATGGTGGCCATCTTTTCACAAGCTTATTGGCCATCTTTAAATCTTCTTTGGAAAAATACATATTCAAATCTTATGCCTATTTTTAACTGAGCTTTTTACTGTCAACGTGTAAGAGTTCTTTAAGGGAGGCTTTTCTTTCTGGTATTTGTTACTCCATCTTCTGATTGACTACTCTGTCCACCCCCTACTTGGGTTTGAGGGAAATAAAACTTAAAATAAATAAAATCAGTTAAAGTCACAGTCTGCACAAATGTAGAAAGTCTAAGAATAACACTGAGAAGTGTCTCAGACACTTACGTAAGGTTGAATTTGAAGTTGAACTGCCAGGTGTTGATTCCAGAAGGATATTCTCCCTTCTCATTTGTGAATGTAAGGCCCAGCTGGATGATTTTTAAAAGGTCAACATTGCACCGTAAAAGCTGATACTGGTAATCTATGGAACTACGAAATTCACCAATGGGTCGTACCACAACACCTGGAAATTCTGTGTCCTAGGAAAGGAAAAAGTCTCTCGTCATAAGGTTTCATTATCCACTGGATGCTGACTTGATCATTCATAAAAAAATTTTTATCTCCATTTATAAAAGCTATACGACAAAGCTCAGGCACAAAAATTCACCTTAAAATACTGATTTCATTAATCTGCAGAAGGAGCACTAGAATCATGAAGCTTTACACAACAACTTGGAGATCTAAGCAGAATGCGAACAGAAGTAGTTGACTAACTCTGGGTCCATTAAGAATATTCTCAGTTTGGGAATTCCCTGGTGGTTAGGACTCAGCACTTTCACTGGTTGGCAAACTAAGATCCTACAAGACATGCAGGGTGGCAAAAAAAAAAAACCACCACCATTCTAGGTTCATATACAATTAACTAGGAACAGGTGAGGCTGAAAACAGAACTCTGTGAATAAACACAAATACAGGAACATGAGACAGCCATTAAAGTAAAAAGCCTGGAACAAGATCAGAGAGAGAGTTCTGAATACCAGCCTGAAGATGTAATTCTATACTCCCCACAGCAGGAGTCACAAACTCCAGGCAGTTAAAGTAAAGGAGTAAAGAACACAGAATATGAACAGGGTTATGAGTAATGGAGACTGGAGCAAACTAAAGAGTACGCGCCTCCCCTAAAAGAGGGCCTTGATTTCACTAGGACGCATGTCTCCCTCCAGCTACTCAACACCGGACAGGAAAGTGGACCCTATAGTGCCCATTTTTTCCAGATATACCAGAAATCTGGAATTTGAGTAAGATCTCTTGACTTTTAAATGCTTCCAACTACTTTTTAAAAGTGCTGTCACACTGTCAAAGTCACTATACCTGTGGAACACATGTGTCCTATGGGCTGAGACAACTTCTATTTAAAGACAGAGTAACATCATCAATAATCTAAGATCCTGCAGCTTACATCCTTCTCAGACACACAGGCTACCTTGATGTTTCATAAAAGCAACATAACCTGCCAGCATGTTTAATTTACCATGGCTTTAGTGTAATCATTTCTTTCAAAATCTCATATTAAATATTACCTAAGTCCATTTCAGAAGGTGAGTCAAAGAAAGCAGAGCTCCTTACCATGGCAATGTAACTGTAACTGAGCACAATTTCTCGGATCTTCCTCATCTCTTCTTCCAGATTGCTGGCCCAGACTTCACAGATGACCTGGCTGTTCTCCACAAGTGCCGCAGGCATCCTGAAGAAACTTGAAGGGGCTTTCAGCAGACTACGTTGGAGGGCAAATCAATGGCTGATCTGATCTACATTCAAAAACATATTTTGAAATCACATTAATTTACACACTGGCATTAAGATGTTAACAAACCAAAAATATCAAAACAATACCATCACATCATCAGCTTAAACTAAAACATTAAGACTATTGTATTTATTCTCCCATTTATATAATGGAGAGACACACACAAACACATACTTTGGCTCCGTTCCTCAGTTCTTTAACTTGAAGAAAATAAATAAAATTACTTAAACATGAAAAACTTTTGCCTAAGCTGCCCTTTAGCACAGAAATGAAGCTATTACCCTAATCCAGTTTTTGAGCCCACTCCAGACTAACTGAAGACTAAAATAATCCCCTGTGAACACAAATATGTCCTTATACAAGACTTTCACATTACTCTGATTACTCTGCACACAGACCAAATCATGGAAACATTTTTAAAGGAATCACTTCAGGAAGTTTAAATGTACCAGGATCTCTGAAAGGCTGAAAGAATGTGGACCTGAACGCTTACGCTGAAGTCTTAACACTGATGAATATGGGCATGGGAACAGCCACTCCAATCCCCAAAAAGGAAATTCTTTTTCCCCATCAAAAAAGTCAAATACAACCAGAGGCAAAAAGATCAAGAAGTGAGAGATTTAAGCTGTAAAAACCAATCCCAAGGGCTAATTTGAGCAACTACAATGAAAATCAGAATTTGAGTTATTAATGTCTACTTTTTACCATATAATATTATAAGAAGCTAACCAGCAATTCAACAATAAAAAGAGAAGATAGCGGTATAAATAATTCAACCAGAAGCAACATGATTTACAATGAATATTCTGGGAGGAAACTGGGGAGGCAACAAGATAAAACAACCTGGTTCAGTTTTAAGAGTAATGCTATTACTATAGAAATGATGTGCCTGGTTATAAAATGACAAAAAGGAGCTTATCATAAGGGTATTTACTTAAAAAGCAAGCCCATGCACAGATCCTCAACATAATGTAAGAGTGGGCTCCACTGAATATATTCAAGGGAAAATTCCTAGAAAGAGTAAAGTGAATCTTTGCTTGCAAGATGCTGTTGTTATTTAGTCACCAAGTCATGCCCGACTCTGCGACCTCATGGACTGCCGCACACCAGACTTCCCTGTCCTTCACTATCTTCCAGAGGTTGCTCAGATTCATGACCACTGAGTCAGTGATGTGATCTAACCATCTTATCTTCTGCAGCCCCTTCTCCTTTTGCCTTCAATCTTTCCCAGCATCAGAGTCTGTCTTTTCCAGTGAATCAGCTCTTCGCATCAGATAGACTAAGTATTAGAGCTTCAGCTTCACCATACTGGAGCTTCAGCTTTAGCATCAGTCCTTCCAATGACTATTCAGGGTTGATTTCCTTCAGGAATGACTGGTTTGATCTCCTTGCAGTCCAAGGGACTCTCAAGAGTCTTCTCCAGCACCACAATTCAAAAGCATCAATTCTTTGGTGCTCAGCCTTCTTTATGGTTCAACTTTCACATCCATACATAACTATAGCTAGGCAGATGCGTAGCTACAGTCATATAGCTATGACTATATCAACACCATAGCTAGACAGACGCAAAAATAAGAATGTGGATCAAAACAAAACTGGCATTCTCACGTGCTATCATTTCTCTGAGACACTTCTGAAAAACCGTCTGTTACCAACCTCTGAAGATGTGAAGCTCTCTCAGTCGTGTCTGACTCTTTTGCGACCCCATGGACTGTAGCCTACCATGCTCCTCCGTCCGTGGGATTCTCCAGGCAAGAATACTGGAGTGGGTTGCCATTTCCTTCTCCAGGAGATCTTCCTAACCCAGGGATCAAACCCAGGTCTCCCGCACTGTAACCAGACGCTTTACCACCTGAGCCACCAGGGAAGCTCTACCAACCTCTGCAGATTCCACTTATTCAAGTTACTCCATACTTTGACGGATGCTTCTCTGAAATTATAGTAGATTTTCTGTAATCACTCTGAAACTTAAATAGACTCTGTGGTAGGTTCCTAACAAATATGGGTGAACACTTCTTAAAGGCAGAATTCATTTCTTCTCATTTTTGTTCTACACACAACAGGCATAAATTAAAGGTGTGCAAATGAACTAATCAAGAACATCAGAAAATGGCAGAAGTTCAGACAGAATGTGGAGTAAATTACAATATTTGACCATTATTAAGAAAATGCTGGGGGAGTTTTCTAGTGGACTAGTGGTCAGCACTCTTACTGCGGGGTGCCCAGGTTTGATCCCGGGTCAAGGAACTAAGATCCCACAAGCCATGCAATGTGGCCGAAAGAAAGAAAGAAAATGCTGGGGCCCAAAACCTTAGATTCTAAACCATGCTTAAGATGTTCCCCTGCAATAGGGCATAAAACCATTTCTATGCCCATTAATGTTATATCAGTACCCCTTCAGGCACTTCCTTTTGGTGTCACATCAAACACAACCATAAAACTACTTTAGGGGAAGTGGGTATCCATAGTGAGATATTTACATAAAAACAAAACAACAAAAGCAATTCAAGCAAAAATGTCTTTGTCCTCCAAGCAGCAAAGATCAGGCTTAAAAAGAAGACAATTAGATTATTTTAACTCTTAGAAAAAGGTTCCCAACCTAAGAAGCTCTAATGTTAAAGCGTTAGTTGCTTAGTCTCAGTTGTATCCAACTCTTTGTGATTCCATGGACTGTAGCCCCCAGGCTCCTCTTGTCCATGGAAGTCTCCAGGCAAGAACACTGAAGTGGGCAGCCATTCCCTCCTTCAAGGAATCTTCCTAACCCAAGGATCGAACTCAGGTCTCCTGCATTGCAGGCCGATTCTTAATGTTTTATCAAAAGAACTCAGGGAACAATCTAAAGAGGTTCCCTCTGGTCAAACAAAATACGATCTGAGTATCTTTATGGATAATTACTAAAATGTATTATGACTTCTCAGATAGAGATTTAAAAGATTTAAATCCAAGAGTTCATAATGGGTCTTCCCTGGTGGCTCAGTGGTAAAGAATCCGCCTGCCCGTGTAGGAGACACAGGTTCGATCCCTGGTCGGGGAAGATCCCACATGCTGCGGAGCAACTAAACCCACGCACAACTATTGAGCCTGTGCCCTAGAGCCCGTCTCTGCAACAAAAGAAGGCACCACAGGAGAAACACTCGCACCACGACTAGAGAGTAGCCCCTGCTCTCTGCAACAAGAGAAGAGCCCCAACAGGGAAAAATCAGCACAGCCAAGACTAAATGAATACATAAATAAACAATTTTTAAGAGTCCATTATGAGCTAACAAAATACATTTCATTGGGCACCATTAGCGAATGAGAGTGAATGGACTTATTTTTTAAAACATGTATCCTGTCTTTCTTATATAAATAAACTATAACTCCAAATAACCAAATTGTTGAAGGAAAGTTTCTCCTTAGAGGTTGTATAGCTAAAAATAAATACGGAGTGATAGTCTATCACCATTTTGTAACTCCTAACGAATTTAAATGGCCCCCCACTCCAGTACTCTTGCCTGGAAAATCCCATGGACGGAGGAGCCTGGTAGGCTGCAGTCCATGGGGTGGCTAGGAGTCGGACACGACTCAGCGACTTCACTTTCACTCTTCACTTTCATGCATTGGAGAAGGAAATGGCAAGCCACTCCAGTGTTCTTGCCTGGAGAATCCCAGGGACGGGGGAGACTGGTGGGCTGCCATCTATGGGGTCGTACAGAGTTGGACACAACTGAAGCGACTTAGCAGCAGCAGTAGCAGCAATGAATTTAAACATCTGGCATTTATATGGAATATCTAGAAAAGGCAAAAAAAAAATCTATCAAGACAGAAAAGATTACATGATAGAATGGGACTGAGAGTTATATAAATGGTAATGAGATTTATCTTATTGAGGAGACAGAAATGTTCCCAAACTCCACAATAACAATTACTGCACAACTCAAAAATTTACTAAAAAAAAAAAAAAATCCCTGAATTTTACATGAAAATGGGTATTTTTATAGTAATGTAAATTATATCTCAATAAAGATGTTAAATAATCACTATGGCTGTAATCATCACAAAAAGACCACCAGGTATTTTGTGCCTCAAAAAAACACACATCACCACAATGAAATTGTCTTACAAGAAAAATTTAACTTGAATCTGACCAAGTCTCTATATTTAACTACTAATATACAGAAAATAAGGACACAGGAACACATTAAATGACACCAGAGAAACTCAACCAACAAAATCTAGAAAATTCTACAGGAAACTAAAGAATCCAGCTTTTTCAACAAATAAATTACAAGAAATAAAGGTAAAAGATTCTCAGGATATCTATCAATCAAAACATACAGACCTTAAACTCTGCTCTAAGCAACTCATAGGAAAAAAAAATTCTAACATTTTTGAGATAAGAAGAAGTCTGAACTGGAGAAGGAAATGGCACCCACTCCAGTGTTCTTGCCTGGAGAATCCCAGGGACAGCGGAGCCTGGTGGGCTGCCAGCTGTGGGGTCGCACAGAGTCGGACACGAGTGAAGCGACTTAGCAGCAGCAGCAGAAGTCTGAACAGTGTCTGATTTTTTTGGTTTCAAGGTTTTCTTTACTCCTCTATTTTTTTTTTTTGGTGTTACATAGCAGTTAATAGTGTTTTTTTAATAAGTTCTCACCTTTTAGAGATAATGCAAAATAGTTGTAAGTGACTGGACATAAAATGTGGGATTTGCTTCAAAGTAACAGTGAAGAAAACTCACAACAACTTTACCGTACTATCATTTTCCACAGGCTTCCCTGGTGGCTCAGCAGTAAAGAATCCACCCACCGATTCAGGAGACTCAGGTTTAATCTCTGGGTCAGGAAGATCCCCCAGTGAAGGGAACAGCAACCTACTTCAGTATTCTTGCCTGGGAAATCCCAAGGACGAGGAGCCTGGAGGGCTACAGTCCATGGGGTCGCAAAGAGTTGGAGATGACTTAGCAACTAAACAATAATTTTTCTCTATATTTTACAGATAAGAAAACTGAAATTTAAAGACATTAACTTTAAAAGGAAGTATTATGACTTCCATTTCCAAGAAAATTATTTTTATAATACAGGGACTGGGGATTAAGAGGAGTACAAACTATTATGTATAAAATAAGCTATAGCAATATACTGTACACAAGGAATATATACAGCCAATATTTTATAATAACTATAAATGGAGTACCACACTTAAAAATTGTTGTACACCTGTAACATATAACTTTGTTGTACATTGTTGTACACCTGTAACATATAACTTTGTTGTACATTGTTGTACACCTGTAACATATAACTTTGTACATCAATTACAATTAAATTTTGTTAACTTCCTTTTAAAAGCTAACCATTGTTGTATGTGTGTGGGTACGCTTGGTCATGTGTGACTCTCTTCAACTCCATGGTTGTAGCCCACGAGGCTCCTCTGTCCATTAGATTTTCCAGGTAAGAATAATGGAGTGGGTTACCACTCCCTTCTCCAGGGGATCTTCCTGACCCAGGGACTGAAGCCAAGTCTCCTGCAACTCCTGCACTGGTGGGCAGATGTTTTACCACTGAGCCAGCTGGGAAGTATGTATAATCACTGTTATAGTACTGACAAACGAGGAAGTCAAAACCAAACCACTGGCAAAATATTTAAGACATGCTTCCACCAAACCCTTATCTAGGAAGACTATGCAGAAACAAACAATAGCTTGAAAGCAGCAAAATGCAGTGCCACTCGAAAACTGAAAAGGAACATTACACACATTTAATTTAGCGTAAATTACTACTGTCAGCCGAAATCGACGGAAATAATGATGATGATAATAAATAAAACTAACAATTCTGCCTGCCACTTTCCACTCAGTGAGCACAAGCTCCAGTATGAGCCCAAAATGGGGATCAATAAACATACTTTTCCCCATGGTCATCAGTCCTCTTCCTAAGCCTCTCAGTGCCAGCACAGTACAGGGCACCTCATCGTGCAGAATGACTCTACGCCATTCAACCGTGTGTGTCTGTTCAACACAGCCCCTCAAGATAACCTAATTACTGTACCTGGATTACGACCAAAGAAACTGTAATAAGTTTCCAAACTGAAGGAGAAGACTTCTCTAGTGGAGTAGTGTTAATCCATCTGCCAATGCAGGGGACACAGTTTTGATCCTTGATTCAGGAAGATTCCACATGCTGCGGAGCAACACTGTGCCACAACCGCGGAAGCCCGCTCGCCTAGAGCCTGTGCTCCACAGGAGAAGCCACTACAATCAGAAGCCCACACACCGCAACTAGAGAAAAAGCCTCCGCAGCAACGAAAATCCAGCAGAGCCAAAACTAAATAAATAAATTATCTTTTTTAAAAAATGAAGGCGAAACAACTGTGCTAGATTTACTGAGAAACACAATGGCCATTTCCAATTCTGCACTGTCCTAAGGAATTTTTAATGATAACTTTGGTTGCATGCAAGGTTTGCCCCTCAGGCTGACTTGAAAACCTGACTCCCACAGAAGCTACTCCACTCTATATGAAAGCAAAATACAAGCCCTGATACCTATTGTTTGCCAGTACTAGACTGTGTAAGGCCATTCGGGAGTTCCTGAGGTGTCTGCCCTGTGCTCATCTGTAGAACAAATTGAGCAGATCGCCCCTCAGTGATCTACAGTGTAACTTCTCCAAAACAAAGCTTCTTAATAACTCAGAAAAGCTCTGAAGAGCAACTCAAGAAAAAGTCAACAGAACGCTTTCTCTGCAAGCAACCCAGAGAACCAGACCTTACTTGGGAAAAGCATGTTTTGGTTTTTCTGGGTTTGTTTGAGGCTGTGTGTGCAGTTCAGTCCAAGGAAACAATAAAAAGACTTCCCCACTCCAGCGGACAGGACGAAGGCTTTGCAACGCCGGCTAAGAAGGAAAAGGGAGGAAGCAGCACTTGAGAAGAAATGGCAGCCTCCTGGAGGGGATTCTCCCTTTCCCGGTCGCGGGGCCGTCGTCCTCCGCCCCCGCCCAACAGTGTCCCAAGACACCACCCTGGACCGAATCGCAGTTCAACCAGTTTTAAAAACTTCCCTTGTGGCCCGGACCTGTGAGCTGGCTCCTCCAGAGCGAAGAGTTCAGGTTCAGAAAGCCACCAAACAGAAAGGAAAAGTTGTGAGGCCGCAAGAACCAAGAAGGGGAGGCGCGCGAGGTTCCAAACTCAGGTCCCCTGCCTTACACCTTCTTCCTTCATCCTTCGCCCCTGTTCTGGATCACTTTCCCACTGCAAACCACCCTCACCCCTCTCCTCCTCCTAACCCCACTTTCTTTTTCTTTTTTTTTTTTTTCTGTAAAACAAAGATATTTAAATTACACCCCTTAGGGCCAAAGAGACCTAAGTTCGAAGCGAGGACGTGAAGGAGCTATGGGGCTTTGCCTAAGTTACTTAACCTTTCTCCTGCCTCAGTTTTGCCATCTTGTAAAATGGGTTTAATGATGGCATACATCTCGGAGGACTGCAAGTAGGCGTTAAAAGAATGAAGCACATAAGGTGCTCTTCAAGCTCCGGTACACAGCACTAGAATATTACTGTCGTGTGCTGGTGGTGGTTATTATGACTACTATTTTATTTGATGGGCCTCTTTCTCTTCTCATACCCTTTTCCCTCACGCACGCTCCCACTCCCTTTCCTCCCGCAGGCCCCTGATGGCCTCCCCACACTCTCTTATCTCACCGTCCTCCCTGATAAGCCTGGACCCGCTTACCCTGACAGGCAGAACCCGCAAAGCGCGGTCAGACGGGCTGGCAGGAGGACTTCCCGGGAGCGGCGACGGGGGCCCTTGACCGGGTGTTCTCCCTCCCCCTGCCCCGGATCGGCTCCTAGCACCGAGCGGCCCAGTGAGATAGGCGCCCTCGGGCCCAGAGCGGCTTTACGCACCGCCTCCAAACAACCTGGCCGCACCGCTCTATCCATCCGATCCGCCCAACTCGCCTGCTCCTTTCGCGTCCCTCCTGGCGCGCGCGCGCCTGACTCCACCCGCCCCTCCCTTTCTGCGCGCCCCGGCCGTCCCGTGCGTGTTCGCCCAACCTGTGGCCTCGCGGGAGCGTCGCGCGAGCGCGCAAACGGCAGGGCGGGGCGACTTCGAACGACGCACGCGGAATACAGGCCCCTCCGGCCTTCGCGCGGTTCGTTGTGCTGGTTCATTTCATCAACACCACTGCTCCTCCATCTCTGTTCGCCTTCCGCGCACGCTCAAATGAAGGGGCGTGGCCTAGGACTAGCCTCCTCCCAATGGTGGGCGTGGCCTAGCTAGACTAAAGGCTGAGGGCAGCGCTTGGTCTGTCCGACTCAATCTTCACAATTACGACGTCTGGGTTCTTTCTCCCTTGTCTGAAGGACCATTAAAATCGGCGGCAGCAGACTTTAGGGAGGTTTGCTGGGGGAGGAGAGACTGGGGGACGTAGGGGGAAGGGGGGAGAAGGGGGCGTTGTCCTGACCCCTTTCTATTATACTAATGCAGCACTCTGGACACTTCACTTACAAGACATCTACCTTACGACTTCCTTTCTGACAGTTGGTTGGGAGTCGGCAGCAACCCCCAATAAAGTCTAGGTGACATCCACCAAGGCCCGCTCCCCACCTCCTCGCCTCGGGGAGCAGAGCCAGCACCGCTACCATAGCAACCAGCCCTAGGGTCTGTTCGAGTTAAAAAGAAGACGCGGCTTGGTTGAGGAGGCACAGGGTGAATGCTGCTGCGCTCCCGCTTTCTGAGAAGCTCCGAGACTTGTCGGATGCTAAGCGAACTCGCCAGATCTTCGTTGTCAGAGCACTGAGGTCCAGGCCTAGCTTAGGTTCTTTCAAAGCCCGCACCTGCCCTCTGATTATCCGTGAATCTTGTTTGGAAAGAGAGCTCTTTGCCAACTCCTGTTCTTGGCAGCTTAACCGAGCTCGGATGCAAGGCTGCCTCGTGTTCTCCGATGGTGGGAGAGAACACAGAACACTGACTTCCTGAACAGTTAGCAATTCCAAGCAACCCTCACAGTCACTCACGCAAAACCTCCCGTCCCTGTAAGAAGGTGCAGACTCCCCAGAGCATAGAGAGTCATCCTCCTTGATGTCTTCCCTTGAATGAGCTGTTGGTGCTGCTGCTGCTGCTGCTGCTGCTGCTGCTAAGTCGCCTCAGTCGTGTCCGACTCTGTGCGACCCCATAGACGGCAGCCCACCAGGCTCCTCCATCCCTGGGATTTTCCAGGCAAGAACACTGGAGTGAGGTGCATTGCCTTCTCCAGCTGTTGTTAAGTGGATAGCAAATTCAACCCCAGGGATGTGAACGCTCATCCCATTAAAAATGCACTTTCTGAACACTCCTTCCCTTTCTGTCTCCGAAGGAGTATCTGTCTCCTTATCCATAAGAGGGATATGAAAAACAATCTCACAAGATGTTTGTGTTAATAAATGGAAAAACGCTGTACAAGATATAGAAGTGTATTCAATAAAGCATTGTTTCTGGCCTGTCTCTGTTATCCCTGAAATATTCAGCATTTGTTAGCTCTGCTGCAGGCTTAACAATCATTCCATTCAGCAATACTGTGATGGAGAAGGCAGACAAGACACTCCCTTCTCCCGGCCCTGTGAGTTTCTAATATCCTCTTATCCACTCTGTCATAACATTCAGTACAATGTAGCTCTATCAAGAGCTAGTCACATGAAGAACAAGCTTGTATCTTCCTCACAGCACTGGGCCTGGTGTGCACTGAAACAATCAAGTAGGAAACATACCCCATCTTCTCCCCTCTCCAACACCCCAAACCCGAAACTGGCTGTTCATTTCTCAGGTTACACAAGTGTAAAACAAACACCCTGATGGCTTGTATTTCCAAAGACCTTAAGTGTTTGTTGCAAACAATGGATTTTATGCTGCACTTGCTTATTGCAAAATTAGAACAACCATGTAAAATCACTGATTCTTGATGGGAGGAAAGTCCCAGATGAAGCAACAGTTAGAACTGGACATGGAACAGCAGACTGGTTCCAAATAGGAAAAGGAGTACATCAAGGCTGCATATTGTCACCCTGCTTATTTAACTTATATGCCGAGTACATCATGAGAAATGCTAGGCTGGAAGAAGCACAAGCTGGAATCAAGATTGCCGGGAGAAATATCAATAACCTCAGATATGCAGATAACACCACCTTTATGGCAGAAAGTGAAGAGGAACTAAAAAGCCTCTTGATGATAGTGAAAGAGGGAGTGAAAAAGTTGGCTTAAAGCTCAACATTCAGAAAACAAAGATCATGGCATCTGGTCCCATCACTTCATGGGAAGTATATGGGGAAAGTGGAAACAGTGTCAGATTTTATTGGTTTGGGCTCCAAAATCACTGCAGATGTTGACTGCAGCCAGGAAATTAAAAGACGCTTACTCCTTGGAAGGAAAGTTATGACCAACCTAGATAGCATATTCAAAAGCAGAGACATTACTTTGCCAACAAAGGTCCATCTAGTCAAGGCTATGGTTTTTCCAGTGGTCATGTACGGATGTAAGAGCTGAACTGTGAAGAAAGCTGAGCACTGAAGAATTGATGCTTTTGAACTTGAGAATCCCTTGGACTACAAGGAAATCCAACCAGTCCATTCTAAAGGAGATCAGTCCTGGGTGTTCTTTGGAAGGAATGATGCTAAAGCTGAAACTCCAGTACTTTGGCCACCTCATGAGAAGAGTTGACTCATTGGAAAAGACTCTGATGCTGGGAGGAATTGGGGGCAGGAGGAGAAGGGGACGACCGAGGATGAGATGGCTGGATGGCATCACGGACTCGATGAACGTGAGTTTGAGTGAACTCCGGGAGTTGGTGATGGACAGGGAGGCTGGCGTGCTGCAATTCATGGGGTCGCAAAGAGTCGGAGATGACTGAGCTACTGAACTATACTGAACTGGATATATCATATTTGAAAGAAAAAAACTTGCTTTTGAATGGCACACATTATGAATGGTCATTACAGTAAGTAAGACAAGCATCTTCTGAGCTGGGAGAGTATATAGGTTTTAAAAAACTGAGGAACATTGGTTGTAAAATCAGTTTTCCTTAAGAACAAGACAGGATGATTTCCTTAGCCAGCCAAGCCTTTCTGTTATTACTAATTCTCTTGCTCTCCCTTCCTCTCCCTGTTCATGAATGTAACAAACTCATCTTTAGTGTTATAACCAGATTTCAAAAATCCCTGTAATTTTTTTGTAATATGACCAGCATTGAGAATCTTTTCTGAACTTCTGCATTATTCTGTAATGTTCTAGGAGCAATGAGACCCCAAGGCTTCAGACTATCTCTGAAGATTTTAACCAGATGTGTTTATTTGGAGTTTGGATGAGGGATATATTCCAGAAAAATTGGTAAACATAGCTCTAAAAATCTAACTTCCATTAGATCTGGAAGGGGCCTCCAAGATACTCTTATCAAACTCACTCATATTATAAATGAGGAAATTGAGACCCAAAGAGGCAGAGGTCACAAAACTGGTGAATGACAGTGCCCAGTTTGAGCCCAAATCTACCTTCTTTCAAGATCTCAGAACCTGTCCTCCCTTTAAAGGAGATCAGCCAAGGAAGGGACATCTTATACAACCCTGAAGTAACAAGAAAGCTAAAAGAATCCTTAAAGACAGAATGGAGATTAAAACCAGAGGATCAGGGAAGAGTGTCTCATTCATGCAAACTCTACTGTAAACCTACTATGTTTCAAAGTTATTAGTGCCACGAAGATATATAAAGATATTTTCTGTCATTCCTACCTCCACTTGTACTGATCCTCCCATCCAGTATTTCCTTCCTTGTCTTTACCACTACTCTGCCTCTTTAAAATAGAAAAAAAAAAAAATTCTGCATCTAGTGATCAATAAATATATGCACATGGCAGTGATTCTTAGAACACAGGAAAATAGGACATAGTGAGGAATAACATTAAAGGAGTGAGATAAGGCAGACCTTGGAAATCAGTAAGGTTTGATCAGTTGATCAGTGCACAAGACAGACTTGATTAGCCAGGAATATATACATTACACATGTATCTAGATTATTGAACAAATACTGGTACCTCTAAAAGAGCAATGATAAAAAAAAATAAGCAAGTTGTACAAGATGTATTTTCTGAAGAAGCATTGAATGTTTGCTGAGCTTTGTGTTTTGCAGGGAATTAGGGAAAGATGACTAAGATGTGGTCTTTTAATTGGCCAGATAATGTATGACACATGGAGACAAAGGGACAGCGTGCAACCTTAAGAAGAACATGGTAGCTCTTCAAGGTACTAAATGGAACAATCTCTGCATGTGCATGCTAAGTGAAAAAGCAAGGAGCATGACAAGTATATATGGCGAGCTATTCCTAAAAGGGAGACATATATGTTAGTATTTACAGAGATAAGCTCTGGATGGAAATACAAAAACATTAGCTCTAGAGATTGCCTCTTGGGAGAAGTAGAGGACTGGGAAGGATGAAAAAGACTTGCTTTTCACTGTACACTCTTTTGACCCTTTTGTTTTTTATATCAGACATACATGCTGCCTAGTAAAAAAAATTTTCAGAAACTTAAAAATTCAATTCTTTTTCAAAAATCTCACCTTTTCACATCACGGGTCTTCCTGTACCCTAATTTCACCTGTTTTACCTCTCCAGGGAGGGGTTCCTTTCCTGCATCTAGACTCAACAGCAGTAGTTGCCACATCTCTCCTCCCTTGGCTGCCCTCAGCAGCAACAGAAGCCATCAACAGTGAGACAATGAGACCCTGTGGTCCGGGGAAGCTTTTTATCCACTTGGACAGCCCATCTTCTGCCGTTGACATTATCTGACTCCCACGACTCTTATCGAAACTGCTTCCTACAAGACAGTGACATTTTCTTAAGCTGAAGATGTAACAAGTTTGGAAAAAGAAGAAAAGACAAAAGCTCAGAGCTCAGCCAAATGTGCTTTTTCAAGCCGTGGCTTGAACTGAGTATTCTCTCTTGTTTTTCAAATGTCCTTTGGCAAGAAGGGCGTTTTTGTCTCTCATCAAAATAGACCCAAATTCTTCTTTTCCCATTATGTCCACGTGCCTGGCCTGAGCCGGCCAGTCGGCTTGGCCAGCCTCCCAGCCCACCCGAGTACTAGCAGGGTAAGGCAGCAGCTGCCGACTGGGGGCTGAAGGAATAGAGAACTGGCTTGAGCTGTGCAGGGACCTGAAGGAACTGGGAAACAGCCCGCTGCAGAGGTGAGTGGGAGCTGGGCAGGGAAGCTCGTCACCAAGATTAGGACGCATCCAAGTTCATTTAAAGAAAGGCCAAGCATCCCCTTCTCATCTTTGCACCTCTCTGTCTTGCCCACTTACAGTGCAGGTGAGATCTGCCTCTGAGAAATGTCCTGGGGTGTTTTCTTAGTACACAGAGTCCTCTCCTGTCTTGCTAATGTCTACATCCTCCACTTGTGTTTTTACCATCTCCCTCCTCTGTGTAGTCCCATTTATCTAGCAACTGACAGATAATTCTGTCAAATGGATTGGGTTTGGCTTCAAAACCATGTGAAGGAGAAAACCCCATGTTAGAATTCAAAAATCCGACTGTAAAAGACTGCCAGGAAGCAACTGTTGTTGAATTGCCTCTCTGTAAACTGGTAGGGCCACCTGGAAGGGATGGGACCAATCACAACAAAATTGCAAAGGCCCAAGGTACGTGTGTGGGCTAGGAGCCGGACAACCACATCCAAGCTGTTTCCGAGCAGCATACTGGGATTTATCAACAGCTGTTCCATGTTTAGATTTGCGGATGTCCTGGTAGTACCCCAGGATGGATTCCCACAGAGGTTACCAAGGGAGAGGAATAGTGTGTAGATGGGGGTGAACAGTGGGCCAGTGATTTTCAGGGTGCTCATATGGATTCTTTGAGGTATAAGGCAAACAAGACAAGATAGAGACTTGAGACTTGTAAGTTGCTTCAGTTTCATAGAAATTCCAACTAAATTTCTCTAGCTGGGATATAAAGAGTCCATTCAATTTGGCAGAAACAAATGCTCTGAGTATTAGCTTCTGACCTTAGAAAGGAAAGTGTATAGTGGAGGGAAAGGTGATGAAATGTTTGACAGCAAATGTTAGACACATTTTGAAGGCAAAAAAAAATCTTTTCCCCTTCTTTTGTTTATTCAACAAATACTTCCTGATATGCTAGGCTTGTGTTCGGTGCTATGGCTCTCAGTGAAAACAAAATGGGCATTCTTTCAGCCCCCAGCCATGCGGTCAAGTGGGGCAGTGAATCTGAAGGGGTATAAGTACTCACAGCAAAAGCAGTGAAGAGGGCATTGCTGAGACTGTCAAGAGGAGGTCATTTTTGTCTCAGAGTTTAAATGTTTCCTTCAAGCATTTTACCTTCTTGATTGAAGATCTTTTCCCTCTATAAGAGTTTCACTTACATACAGACTTTGTCATTCTACCTTCTCGAAACCCTCTTTATCAGAAGCTTTAAGCTGGAGGCAGACTGCTCAGCTTTTCCCAAGAATACAAACAGCCTGAGAGCAGAGGCTGAAGTGATGGCAATTTCAGTCCTCAAGAGACAGTAGCCCTCTCCCTCATGAAAAAAAATTTATGTTATTCTGAAACCACTTGTGATACCAGGCAAAGTGTTGGAAAGCCTATATTTTGTCAGGCACTGTGGAGTTTGGAACAAGTCAGTTTTGTTATCTAATAAGCTTATCTCTCTACCTATAAAATGGAAGGGGTAGACCAGATGGTCTATCAGGTGTTCCGTTTCTCTAATAATTTTTTTTCTAATAATTTCACAAGATATTTACAAAGAAACCATATACATTCACATAAAATACTCTTGAGAGTCCCTTGGACCACAAGGAGATCCAGCCAGTCCATCCTAAGGGAAATCAGTCCTGAGTGTTTGTTGGAAGGACTGATGTTGAAGCTGAAACTCCAATACTTTGGCCACCTCATGCGAAGAGCTGATTCACTTGAAAAGACCCTGATGTTGCAAGGGATTGAAGACTGGAGGAGAAGGGGACAACAGAGGATGAGATGGTTGGATGGCATCACTGACTCGATGGACATGAGTTTGGGTGAACTCTGGGAGCTGGTGATGGACAGGGAGGCCTGGCATGCTGCGGCTCATGGGGTCTCAAAGAGTTGGACACGACTGAGCGACTGAACTCAACTGAACTGATCTTTTACCTATCAAATTGGAAACTTCATCAACCATGTAGAATATCCAGAAACCTAGAATCCAAAAGAACCAGGCTGCAGACAAAACTGGCTACTTCTCCCACTTTCACCCCATTGCCCTGCCCTGTCTTCAGAGTTTCAAGGCTCTGAGCATCCACTATAGCTTCACTCTGTCATTTGTCTAGATTCGGGATTCTACAATAAAAAACTGGCATAGTCAGAATCACCTGCTTTCAAAAGAACCACACTAAAAAGCATGTAATTTGGATAATCTTATGATACCTATCAGAAATCCCTTTAAGGGAAAGTCAATTCATTGTTATAAAGTATTAGAATATTTACTTTTAGTGCATGTAGGTTCTTTCTCTGAATGCAGTCCCATCATAAATGCCATTTCCTATCCTCCCCCTACATATTTTCTCACTTGGAAAATCAAAGTTATATAGCATTATGTTATTAAATAGAGCCAAGAAACATGTCTTATTCATCTTTGTATCCTCTGTGGCTAGCATCGTATCTGGCACACAATAAATGTTTCTCAAAATAATGATTAATATAGAAAAACCATGTCCTATTTTACTTTCAGTATTAAGAAAGCAACACACACACACACACACACACACACACACACACACACACAAAGTCTAATCTATTATTTACAGCTAATAGAAGCTGATCTTATTCCTTTTTGGCCCTGTACCACCTGAATGACACCTTGCATTCACCGACTTCAGCACATTCTATACACTGTGCAGACTCAGTCAGTATAATAAGCACTGAATTCAAGTTCTGCCACTAAATAACTGTAATCTGAAGCTGAATAATGAAAATTTTTATGCTTCCATTTCTTCAAATGGAAAGTGGGGGCAACAGAATAGATGAGATTGGGACTTTCATGGTGGTCCAGTGGTTAAGGCTCCAGTGCTTACAATGCAGGAGGCCTGGGTTCCATCCTTTGTCAGGGAATGGAGCCTGCATGTCACAACTAAAGATCCTGCATGCCGCAAAGAAGAGCCTGCACAGCCAAATTAAAAAAGAAAAAAAGAATAGTTGAACTAAAGACAATGGTAGTTCTTAAATGGGAGACTTCGAAAGGTAGAGAAAAAACAGAAAGCACGATAAAAATGTAATGATTATAGTACCTTCGGTTCAGTTCAGTCCCTCAGTTTTGTTTGACTCTTTGTGACCCCACAGACTGCAGCACACCAGGCTTCCCTGTCCATCACCAAATCCTGGAGCTTGCTCAAACCCATGTCCATCAAGTCGATGATGCCATCCAACCATCTCATCCTCTGTCATACCCGTCTCCTCCTGCCTTCAGTCTTTCCCTTCAATCTTTCAATCAGGGTCTTTTCTAATGAGCCAGTTCTTTGCATCAGGTGGCCAAAGTATTGGAGCTTCTTCTTCAGCATCAGTCTTTCCAATGAATATTTAGGGTTGATTTCCTTTAGGATTCATGGGTTTGATCTCCTTGCAGCCCAAGGGACTCTCAAGAGTCTTCTAAAACACCACAGCTCAAAAGCATCAGTTTCTCTGCACTTAGTTTTTTTATGGTCCAACTCTCACATCCATACACGACTACTGGAAAAACCATAGCTTTGACTACACAGACCCTGTTGGCAAAGTAATGTCTCCATTTTTTAATATGCTGTCCAGGCTTGTCATAGCTTTTCTTCAATGGAGCAAGCATCTTTTAATTTCAAGGCTGTAGTCACCATCTGCAGGGATTTTGGAGCCCAAAACAATAAAGTCTGACACTGTTTCCACTGTTCCCCCATCTATTTGCTGTGAAGTGATGGGACCAAATGCCATGATCTCCATTTTTTGAATGTTGAGCTTTAAGCCAACTTTTTCACTCTCCTCTTTCACTTTCATCAAGAGGCTCTTTAGTTCTTCTTCACTTTCTGCCATAAGGGTGGTGTCATCTACTTATCTGAGGTTATTGATATTTCTCCCGGCAATCTTGATTCCAGCTTGTGCTTCTTCCAGCCCAGCATTTCTCATGATGTTCTCTGCATAGAAGTTAAATAAGCAGCATGACAATATGCAGCCTTGATGTACTCCTTTCCCAATTTGGAACCTGTCTGTTGTTCCATGTCCAGTTCTAACTGTTGCTTCTAGACCCGCATACAGATTTCCCAGGCGACAGTTAATGTGGTCTGGTATTCCCATCTCTTTAAGAATTTTCCACAGTTGTTATGATCCACATAGTCAAAGGCTTTAGCATAGTCAATGAGGCAGAAGTAGGTGCTTTTCTAGAATTCTCTTGCTTTTCCTATGATCCAACAGATGTATGGCAATTTGATCTCTGATTCCTTTGCCTTTTCTAAATCCAGCTTGAACATCTGGAAGTTCTTGGTTCCCATACTTTTGAAGCCTAGCTTGGAGTATTTTGAGCATTACTTTGCTAGCATGTGAGATGAGTGCAATTGTGAGGTAGTTTGAGCACTCTTTGGCACTGCCTTTCTTTGGGATTGGAAGGAAAACTGATCTTTTCCAGTGATGTGGCCACTGCTGATTTTCCAACCTTGCTGGCATATTGAGTGCAGCACTTTAACAGGAGCACTTTTTAGGATTTGAAATAGTTCACTAGCTTTGTTCGTAGTGATGCTTCCTAAGGCCCAATTGACTTTGCACTAAGGATCTCCATGTAAATATTAGAATCAGTTTGTCTCATTCCAGGGGAGATTTGGGTGTGTGTGTGTGTGTGTGTGTGTGTGTGTGTGTGTGTTGTTGTTGTTGTTATTGTTTTGTAACTCTTGGGTGATTCTAATGAGTAGCCAGCATAAAAATCACTGCTGGCCATTCACTTTGACATTCTCTATTACTTACTTAGCTGGTTGCATGTGAAAATGACTCCTAGGCTCACCTGCACTTTCTTATTCCAGATGACAGGAGAAGCTGGACATATGCTACACAATGAGAATCCAAACCAGGTAAATATGAGTGCTCTACCCACCAAACTGAGCTTCCCTGAATGTTCAGATGGTAAAGAATCTTCCTGCAATGCAAGAGGCCCAGGTTCGATCCCTGCATCAGGTAGATCCCTTGGAGATGGGAATGGCTACGTACTCAGGTAACCGAGAGATCTCCATGGACAGAGGAGCCCAGCAGGCTACAGTCCATGGGTTGCAAATAGTCAAACACAACTAAGCGACTTCACTTCACTTTAACCCATCAAAGTGATGAGCATGCAGCCAGTGCTCCCCTCCATGCCTGTGCTTGCAGCGTAACTGACAGGATGCTGGGGTTGCTGACATGTTAGTGAAGTGCTCCCCTCAGTAGCTGAGCAGAATCACCAGACTCCAAGCTGCCTCCTTATCACTCAAGCCCCTTTGCCTGCATGTAGGGCACTTAAGAGCCCCACAGCTGTCCCACCAAGGTCTCCTGGCCCTTAGAATGCCCCAGGCTCAGGCCTTTGGAACCACCCCTTCTACATCTGCTCTGGGGATGAGGGAGGTCCACTCTGGTCTGGGGCGGGGGTGGGGACCAAGCTGCAGCAGATCCCAATAACGTCTGGTCTGTATGCACCTGCCCTTCACAGAGACCTTTGTCTGTATATGTTCCTGGCACTTTGGGCTGCAGGAGACAAGAAAACACCATGATCCATGAAAACACATCAAGTCTTACACATGAAAACAAGGTTTTAAATTTGATTAAACTCAAAGGGAAGATTCTTAGGGCATCTGGAAAAGCTCATGAAAAGGGTCCTTTGAATCCTAAAAATGGAGTAATTGCTAAAGCCCAAGATGAACTGACTGGCAAGTTTGGGGGACCTTTAAACAGCCTACGTAAAAGAACAAGTTTCTGTGGTCCTGCTGATCCAACCCATAATGGCAGAGACAGAAAAAGAGAGAGAGAGACCAAGAAAGAAAGAAGAAAAGGAGGTCATTTTTCATAACTCAGGACCCTGAAGAGTAGTAGGCTTTGAAGAACATTTCACTGGCCCTAGAAAATGACTTACAAACTTCTGATTGAAAGTATAAAGGGGTAATCAGAGAAGAGTCGGTGCAGATTCAGATTGCTCTGAATGAGTCCATCAAAACAGTCTATAGGGGACTTCCCTGGTGGTCTAGTTGACCAAGTCTCCACACTTCCGATGCAGGGGGCCCAGGTTCCTTCCCTGGTCAGAGAAATAGATCCCACATGTTGCAACCAAGAGGTCACATGCCACAACTAAGAGTTCACATGCCACATCGGAAACATCCTGCATTTCACAATGCAGCCAAATATTTTAAATAAGTATTAAAAAAAAAAAAACCCACTTCTCCAAATCTCCAAAGTCTGGGTTAAAACATGGCATCCTATTAGATCAGTTTCCTGGACAAGGGTGTGTGTGGTCGGGTTCACTAACTGCACACACCTGTAGGGACCACCACCTCTCGTTCTCTCCCTTGAAGGAACATAAGCAGATTCCATCCAGGCTTACAAACATAAACTGTAATGGACATTTGTCATCCCTGTGCAAGGTGCTATGGAAATTGGTGACACACCAGGGATTTCCTTCTACAAGACTGGACTTTCTTGTTTTACCATCAGGGTCGCTATCTTTGATGTTTTAGTCTGGAGAACATGTCAGGACCACCCAGTGATGGCCAGTGCCTATTCTTTGCCCAGGGAGTCTCTCATCAGCCTTAGACATAAGCTGGCAGCCCAGGCTTATGTCTATGGGAGGCAGAGGACTTATTACAAGTCAGAAAATGTGTTTGTTTACTCTTTTCTTCAAGGACAAAAGAGTGATGGGCACTGGAAAGCAGGCCTGGCTGGGGAATACAGTGAAGTCCCCATGGCCTCATTGAAGACCCTGCAGATCCCTCTGTGATGGCTGTCCCAGCCTTGCTGCCCACTGAATTTCAATGGGGAGCTTTAAAAACAGGACAGCCCATGCCCACCCCAGAGACTCTTATGTAACTGAGCTGGGAAGGAGCCTGCATATTGGGATTTTTAAAAGCTCCCAAGTGATTGCCATGTATAGAAAATCTACATCTGGGTTCAACATGAGGACTGGTCATGAAATCCCATGACTCTTGAAAGACACATCTGTCATTATCTAGGTGACAAAACTGCCTGCTAGATTCTCTGGGGCAGGTGTGCGCTCTTCCTTCCCTCCACCCTTAAGCTCTAACTTTCATGCTCACCTCCACACAAGCTTGAGAGCTCTTGACAAGGAAGAGCCTCCTGTGGAAGCTGGGAAAGGTCAGCAGATGTGCCATGATGGCATGACTGAGAACCTGATGGCCCATCACTCCTGCCAGGCTTCAGCAGGGAGGCACGAGTCTGGTTGGGGCCTGACATTTTCTTGTCCTCCCCTAGGAGGGACACATCTGGGGCTCCATGAGGAGGACAGCTTTCATCCTGGGCTCCAGCCTTCTCTTGCTGATGGCCCACTGGAACTGTGTCATAGGGTGAGTCTGCTCGGCCGGCCCTAATTCAGGATGTGGGGGCCTTGCGGTGGAGGTCTGTGGGCAGAGCATGGATTCAGGAGCTGTCCACCCACCAGTCTTCACTCAGAAACATGAATGAGTTTTCTTTCAAGGCATTTTCAGAGATTTGGGGATGCTTCCAGCTACTTTTGGCAAGCCCAGTGGGAGAGATTGCTGTCTACATTTGAAGGGAAGGAGTGGCTCCTCTACATTCTAGGTAAGATTCCCAGACACCAGCCCTTAGGGTTTGGGTACAGGTTATAGCTTAATTCTGTTTGTTTTGTTCTCTACTTTGAGACTTCTCAGTTTATTACTCTAAGGAAAGAGGACCTAAAGACAGTGGTAATCCCAAAGAGTACTAAATTTGTGGGCAATCTTGAATGGATGTTTAAGGAACTTGAGAAAAAGAACTTGAGACATCCCCTAGCTGTGTCAAACAGAGAGGAAAAAGAAATAAAAGGAATAAAAAATAATTTAAAAAGAAATAAAAGGAATCCAGATTGCAAAAGAAGTAAAACTCTCATTGTTTGCAGATGACATGATACTATACACAGAAAACCCTAAAGATTCTATCAGAAAATTACTATACACAGAAAACCCTAAAGATTCTATCAGAAAATTACTAGAGCTAATCAGTGAATTTAGCAAAGTTACAGGATATAAAAATCAATACACAGAAATCTCTTGCATTCCTATATACTAACAATGAAAAATCAGAAAGAGAAATAAAGGAATCAATCCCATTCACACTGCAACAAAAAGAGTAAAAAATACCTAGTAATCAACCTACCTAAGTCGTTCAGCCATGTCTGACTCTTTGTGATCTCATGGACTGTAGCCTGCCAGGCTCCTCTGTCCATGGAATTCTCCAGGCATTACTGGAGTGGGTTGCCATTTCCTTCTCCAGGGATCTTCCAGCCCCAAGGACTGAATCCAGATCTCCTGCTTTGCAGGCAGATTCTTTACCTCTGAGCCACCAGGGAAGCCCCACAAAAGAAGACAAAAGAGCTGTATTCAGAAAACTGTAAGACATGGATGAAAGAAACCAAAGACAATATAAACATATGGAGAGATAGTCCATGTTCTTGGGTAGGAAGAATCAATATTGTGAAAATGACTATACTACCAAATGTAATTTACAGATTCTATGTGATCCCTATCAAATTACCAATGGCATTTTTCACAGAACTAGAATTAAAAATCTCACAATTCATATGGAAACATAAAAGACCCTGAATAGCCAAAGCAATTTTGAGAAAGAATGGAGCTAGTAGAATTAACCTTCCTGACTTCAGACTATACTATGAAACTAGTCATCAAGATAGTATGGTACTGACAAAAACAGAAATATAGACCAATGGAACAGGGTATAAATAAATATACCCACAAAATAAATATACCCAGAAATAAACCCATGCACCAACAGGTACCTTATTTTTGACAAAGGAGGCAAGAATATACAATGGGGCAAAGATAGTCTCTTCAATAAGTGCTGCTGGAAAAACTGGACAGCTATGTGTAAAAGAATGACACCACACACAAAGATAAACTAAAAATGGATTAAAGACCTAAATGTAAGACCAGTAACTATAAAACTCTTAGAGGAAAACATAGGCAGAACACCCGATGACATAAATCATAGCAAAATCCTCTATTACCCACCTCCTGGAGTAAAGGAAATAAAACCAGAAGTAAACAAGTGGGATCTAATTAATTTAAAAGCTTTTGCATAACAAAGGAAACTATAAACAAGGTGAAAAGACAACCCTCAGAATGGGAGAAAATAATAGTAAATGAAACAACTGACAAAAGATTAATTTCCAAAATATACAGGCAGCTCATACAAGTCAATACCAGAAAGACAAACAACCCAATCAAAAAGTGGCCAATAGACCTAAACAGACATTTCTCCAAAGAAGACATGCAGATAGCCAATAAACACATGAAAAGATGCTCAACATTGCTTATTATTAGGGAAATGCAAATCAAAACTACAATGAGATATCACCTCACACTGGTCAGAATGACCATCATCATCCCAAAAAAGATGATCAAAACTCAATAGAGGGAAGATGAATGAAAATATTAAAAAATTAAAAATTATGGACCTTAAAAAATATCTACAGATAATAAATGCTGGAGAAGGTGTGGAGATAAGGGAATCCTCTTGTACTCTTGGTGGAAATGTAAATTGATACAGCCACTATGGAAAACAGTATGAAGATTCCTTAAAACATTAGGAATAAAACCATCCATATGACCCAGCAATCCCACTACTAGGCATATACCCTGAGGAGACCCGAACTTAAAAGACACATGTACCCCAATGTTCATTGCACCACTGTTTACAATACCTATGACATGGAAGCAATCTAGATGTCCATTGACAGATGAATAGATAAGGAAGGTGTGGTAATTATATACAATGGAATATTACTCAGCCATAATAAGGAACACATTTGAGTCAGTTCTAGTGAAGTGGATGATCCTAGAGCCTATTATATAGAGTGAAGTAAGTCAGAAAGAAAAAAATAAATATTGTATACTAACTCATATATATGGGATCCAGAAAGATGGTACTGATGAAATAAATTATTTGCAGGGTAGTAGAGGACACAGTGGAGAAAGCAATGGCAGCCCACTCCAGTACTCTTGCCTGGAGAATCCCATGGATGGAGGAGCCTGTTAGGCTGTGGTCCATGGGGTCACAAAGAGTCTGACACGACTGAGCAACTTTGCTTTCACTTTTCACTTTCATGCATTGGAGAAGGAAATGGCAACCCACTCCAGTATTCTTGCCTAGAGAATCCCAGGGATGGGGGAGCCGGACACGACTGAAGTGACTTAGCAGCAGCAGCAGAGGACACAAAGACATGGAGAACAGACTTATGCACACAGAAGTGGGCAGGAAGGAGAGGGTAGGATGTATGGAGTGAGTAACATGTAATCATACATTACCATTTGTAAAATAGATACCAATAGGAATTTGCTGTATTACTCAGGGAACTCAAACCAGAGCTCTGTAACTTCCAAGAGGTGTGGGATGGGAAGGGAGCTGGGAGGGAGGCTCAAGAAGGAAGAAATGCAGGTAAACCTCTGACTGATTCATGTTGATGTTTGGCAGAAAACAACACAATACTGTAAAGCAATCATCCTTCAATTAAAAATAAATTAAAAATAAAAGATCGTGAGACATCTCCCACACACACACAAAAAGAAAAATTTAAAAGTTTATGTATAAACGAAAGCATGGGAGAGCAGTACTCCAGCTTCCAGACGTCAGGTTCACAAGTAGAGAGGGCTGCTGTGTCTCATGTGAGGCTATGTCCTGGAGCTGATGCACCCTAGCTCTTGGGGCCTGACAGCGTGTGTTCAATCAGCAAATATTTACTGATAGTGCCACTGGCTCTAAAGAGTCCTAAGGAAACAGAGTAGAAGAAAAAGCTATTTTAAGGTAGATATCTGTAACAGCATTATCTACATTTAAGGTGGATATCTATAACAGCATTATCTACAATAGTGACTGTCCTCAATTATACATGCATTCAATCAAATAGTACTTATTAAGTGACTTTGTGCCAAACTCTTAAGTAGGATATAGAGAAATTTAAGAGAAAATATTAACATACTCTAGCTACCCCATTCAAATTATGTTGCAGTCCAACTGAAAGAAAATAACTACAAAATAAATCTCAACCAAAACTATGTCACAGCCTAGAAGGGGAGATAATAATATGTCAGAGTCACAAAGCAAATGTAGAGTGAAAGAAAATGTTTCATGTTTCTGACGACGGTTTTCTTCAGAAAGAAAACTCTGAAAATGGGCTAAATGTTAAACATGACAGGTTAATGGAATCTTAAGGACTCACTGAAAAAAACAATGCAAATTACAAATGTACATGGGGAGAGTGGTGGGAAAACATTTTATGTTTCCATTACAATGATGGGGAAACGACCTATCATCTGTGATAGGTAGTGATAAGCAAATACAAGACAGAAAAAATACTGGCAGTTTGACAAGTTGGAGTTGAAAAAAATGCTCAAGACACCTCTTGAGATTTTCACTGTGTATTCCTCAAGGAGCCCTTGGATGAACAGGGAGGCAGGCACCTCGATGGACAGCCCACTAGGCCTAAGGGCCAAACTGCCCTGAGGACCTTTATGCCAGTCACATTTCCCCACTGTGTTAGCCAAATACTTTCCAGGTATCCATCCACTGGCACAAGCCATGGTGCCTGATGGAGCCAGAAGGCTACTAGAAGAGGATGGAAGGAAGAGAGAGAGAACGGAGGAAAGCACCCTTGCTCCTTGGGATACTGAAAGCAGAGGAGGCAGCAAATCAAGGGAAAAATACAGTTAACAGCACGAGAATTAGATAACACTGTGATGTCACCTGGGTAACTGCCACTTGGGGTGAACAAAGTGCTTATTTGTTCACCGGAGGAGATCAGAGATATTTGGAGTGACTTCATGGAAAAGTGGGATGCGGACCAAAAGCGTTATCTAAATTTATGTTGATCGGCATTTTCTAAAACATCCTACAGGACAACAGCATTTCTGTAGGAGGTTAATGGGGCTGGGGAGAAACCACACAAGGTATCACCCAAATGGGTCACAAGTGAGAGTAAAGGAGGGGTTGTTAAGAATGGTGCTGGAATCATAGATGTAAATTGAAACTGTCCTGGGCAGACAGGGACGTACGGCACCATCCTCTTCTGAGCTATCCGAGAAAACAGTACTGGATACAGAAAAGCCTGGGAAAGGCTGAGTTTAACAAAGTCAAACAGGAAATATCAGAGCTGTTACCACACTGGTCTGGACCCTGACTCTCTAAGAGGGCAGGGTGTGAAGACTGTTTAACCAAGGAGCCCCTCAGAGGTGGGTTTTCCACTTTGGGAAATGCCCACTAGACACCTGAGCTCCCTCTGCTCATGGCATCAGAGGCTCATGAGGACTGGGTGACCCGAGTGCCCGTCATGAGCTGAACTGGTTTCCCCCTGCTTCTCCCTACCTCGGCTATTCTTCAGGCTCCGTAGCAGAGAGCCAAAAGTCATTTCTACGTGGAGTGCATCACACATCTTATAATGTTTTGTTGTTCTGTCTCAAATCACCTAGAAGTCTGTTGCCCCCATACTACAGCTAAGAAAAGAAAGAGAGACACTCCTTAAGTGACCCATGCCAGCTTCCAGAGCAGGCTTGTCACCTGAAGATTAAAAGCAGGGCCTTGGCTCTGGGCCTGCGCACAGTGCAACCTCAGTCACCACCGAGCATGTGTTCAGGGAATACTCACCCTGCCAGCTCCTGAAATTGCCCTGATGTTTCCCTTCTGCTTCCTAACTTTAGGTGTCACCCAAGTGCCTCTTCTGGTCTACTGGACCTTCAGTGGACTTCTCCTGGTGGTGGACGTGACTGGGAAGCCTAACTTCACCTCCCGCTACCGAATTCAGGTCGACAACAAGGGCCGAGTAAGTGTTGCTGCTGCAGCTTCTTTAGGCTGGAGCACAGGGAGCAGGGGCTGAAGCTGCCACCTCCAGACTCTGCTAGCCAGCCCCAGACAGAGCATGGCCAGCGCGAACCCAGCGCTTCTGCAAAGGGCTTGCCCAGATCAGAAGCTTAGAGAGAGTACATAATATGTCTCAAATCTCAGAGCCAGTCAGTCAAGACTCACGTCTGGTCTCCTGATACCCTAGACTTAGCTCTCCACCTGCCTGCTCTGGCCCTTGACACCTGAGTCAGTATTTTAGGAACAGAAATGACTGTCTCAGCCCAGCACTGACCAAGCCCCAGAGAAGTCAGGCAGGTCTCCCCTTACCCACAGGATCAGGGACAGCAATGGCAGACGCTGACAGATATCAGTTGGCCTTGTTTGGGAAGAACACAGCTGCTGAACCAATGGGTAACCTCACCATCATGAATTCTGTCTCTGTGCACGGTGGTTGTTTTTTTAAGCAGGGACCCCTTCCTGATTATTTCATTCAACCAACTGAACAGAGCTGCCAGATTTTATAAGACCAATCCACGCCCTGCTTACCCTCCTTCTCTTCTGGACAGGATAGCTAGTTCATGCTTCTCCTCCCTCTTCAAATCCTCAATACATCCTCCTAGATTATGGCTTTGCCTTCAAGTAGAAGAGACAGCCTCGCACCACTGTAGCCTGCGGGGAGCTACTGCACTCATGCTCTCCCTGCCCACCTGGGGCAGCATGTGGTCTCTCCTTGCTCCTCCTCCAGCTGTTCCTCTACATCTCCACACTGCAGCCACCACCTCTTGTTTACTCCAGCAGTTATTCCTTCTCTTTCTTGCATTCTTTTCATTTTTCCTCTCCTGTTCTCTTCGGTTCAGTTCAGTTCAGTTGCTCAGTCATGTTCAACTCTTTGTGACCCCATGAGCTACAGCAGGCCAGGCCTCCCTGTCCAACACCAACTCCCAGAGTTTACCCAAACTCACGTCCATTGAGTCAGTGATGCATCCAGCCATATCATTCTGTCATTCCCTTCTTCTCCTGCCCTCAGTCTTTCCCAGCATCAGGGTCTTTTCAAGTGAGTCAGCTCTTCGCATCAGGTGGCCAAAGTACTGGGGTTTCAGCTTTAGCATCACTCCTTCCAAAGAATCCCAGGGCTGATCTCCTTCAGAATGGACTGGTTGGATCTCCTGGCAGTCCAAGGGACTCAAGAGTCTTCTCCAACACCACAGTTCAAAAGCATCAATTCTTCAGCACTCAGCTTTCTTCACAGTCCAACTCTCACATCCATACATGACAACTGGAAAAACCATAGCCTTGACTAGATGGACTTTTGTTGGCAAAGTAATGTCTCTGCTTTTGAATATGCTATCTAGGTTGGTCATAACTTTCTTTCCAAGGAGTAAACATCTTTTAATTTCATGGCTGCAGTCACCATCTGCAGTGATTTTGGAGCCCAAAACAATAAAGTCTTATACTGTTTCCACTGTTTCCCCATCTATTTGCCATGAAGTGATGGGACCGGATGCCATGATTTTAGTTTTCTGAATGTTGAGCTTTAAGCCAATTTTTTCATTCTCCTCTTTCACTTTCATCAAGAGGCTCTTTAGTTCTTCACTTTCTGCCATAAGGGTGGTGTCATCTGCATATCTGAGGTTATTGATATTTCTCCCAACAATCTTGACTCCAGCTGTGGTTCCTCCAGCCCAGCATTTCTCATGATGTACTCTGCATAGAAGTTAAATAAGCAGAGTGACAATATGCAGCCTTGACATACTCCTTTTCCTATTTGAAACGAGTCTGTTGTTCCATGTCCAGTTCTAACTGTTGCTTCCTGACCTGCATACAGGTTTCTCAAGAGGCAGGTCAAGTGGTCTGGTATTCCCATCTCTTTCAGACTTTTCCACAGTTTATTATGATCCACATAGTCAAAGCTTTGGCATAGTCAATAAAGCAGAAATAGATATTTTTCTGGAAATCTCTTGCTTTTTTGATGATCCAGCGGATGTTGGCAATTTGATCTCTGGTTCCTCTGCCTTTTCTAAAACCAGTTTGAACATCTGGAAGCTCGTGAACTTCACGTATTGCTAAAGCCTGGCTTGGAGAATTTTGAGCATTACTTTACTAGTGTGTGCTCTCTTACTCTCTGCTTTATCACAAACCTGCTATAATTTATCCCAGCTTAAAAACCAAACCAAACCAAACTCAAAACTGTCACCTCCCTCCTCCATGCGCTCCCACTCATATTTTCGGTCCCCTTTGCAGAGTTGTCTCTAGTTTCCAGTTCCTCTCTGTCTACTCTTATTCCCCATCACTTCACACTATGAAGAATGGAAAACACATGTACAGAAGGTGAAAAGGTAGTACCCTGATCACTCATTTACCCAACCACCTGGATTCACCAGTCTTAAACAGGTCAAAATGTGTGCTTTTGCTATATATAAAAATATAAATATCTATGCATCTATAATTTTTTGGTTTGTTTGAAACTAAGATAGCATAACACCCTAAATCCTTCAGCCTCTAGCTCATACAAATAAACACAAAACTATCCTCTCACACACTCTAGCTAGAAACTTCCTCCCATCAGGCCTTAACCTCCATGGCTCCTTCCAGAAATGTACAGGTCGCCAGTGTCTCCATCACAGGCTTGTCTCATTGGACCTCATAAGGCTGTTTTCATAGTTGCTCACTGGCACCCTGTTGCAGCTTCTACTGGCTCCCAAGGCCCTGCTCTGTCCTCCAGCCTCATAGCTTACCCCTTCACAGTCTGCTTTCTGGCTCCACCTCAGCCTAATCTCCCCAACCTCTTAATGTTGACACCCAGGGTTCAGCCTTGGTCTGCTTCTCTGTCCTCATCTCTTCATTGTCATGATTTTAAATAGCACCTAAACTCTGACAGCTCACACACATTTAGCTCTCAAACCCAGACTCTCTCCTGATCCAGGATCAAATATCCACCTGCCTCATAGACATCTCCAATCCAACATGATCTACAGACCATTTCTGAACTTCTACTCCCTCCAAAGTCTTTGCTCCCCACAGCGCCCCCATCTGAGTTGGGCAGCTTCTCACACCCAAAGCCTTGAAGTCACTCTTGAGAATGTTCTTTCCCTCACACTCCACATCCAGTCTATCAGGAAACCTCCGGAATCCAACCACTTCTCACCACCTCCATTGCCAACCCCCTGGTCTGTGCCACCGTCCTCTCATGTGTGTATTTTTGCAATTCTAAGTAGCACCCCCATTTCTGTTCTTGATCTCCTACTATCTATTCCCAACACAGCAGCCAGAGTAAGCCTGTACGAACTGTCACTTCTGGGTTCACGACCTTGGGATCACATGTACTTCTCTTGGAGTAAAAGTCCAAGTCCTCAGCGTGGCTTCAGGAGCCCTTATGCACTGGCTCCTCCCCACCTCTTGACCTCACCTTCCCACTCCTCACTCCACTGCTCACTCCTCTCCAGCCAAAGATGGCAGGAGTGTGCCGCCTAGAGCCTTCTACCCGCTCTTCCCTTTACCCGAACACACTCCCCCTCCATAAATGTTTCCTCTTCATCATTTGTTCAAATCTCACCAGCAATGAAGCTTACCCTGATCATTCTATTTAAAATGTAAGTGAGTGTATAAGTTCAGTGAGGGCAGGAATTTGTTTTGTTCAGTTTTCTTCCCAGCACACAACACACTGCCAGGAACATAGAAAGTACTCCATAAATATCATTTGAATGAATGAGTGATTATACATCACACTCTCCTTTTGGTCAAGGTTGCCAGAAGAGGTGTTTTACTTCCTCTATGAGTGAGTGAGTGAAGTCACTCAGTTGTGTCTGACTCTTTGCGACCCCGTGGACTATAGCCTACCAGGCTCCTCTGTCTACGGGATTTTCCAGGCAATGGTACTGGAGTGGATTGCCATTTCCTTCTCCAGGGGATCTTCCCAACCCAAGGATTGAACCCAGGTCTCCCGCATTGTAGACAGACGCTTTACCGTCTGAGCTACCAGGGAAGTTTCCTCTATAGGTAGTCTGAAATGAGCCGGCCAGACTTGGCTTTGCCATAGGATGAAACTGAAGGTTTAGAGACTGAATTCTGGTTCCTCAATACACACAGTGCTTGGAGAAGCCAGAGAGCCAAGCCCTGAAGTATAAGGACTACTCTGAACCTGGCCTTGCCTTGGGGCAATACACTTCCAGCTTGCAGAAATTTCTCAGGAAGAAATCCTTTCTGACACCCCCAAACCAGTTCATTAGGACCAGCAAGTGACCTGTGGTCATGGGGCTATTCCCTGGAACAAGTTGGTCAAAAGGCCAGATAGCAGCTCCCTGGCTCCTTCTTCACTAGGGCCTGATGCAGTGAGAATAGATTGCATGAAGGGAAAGGGGGTGACTGGTCCCCAGGGAAAGGCTGGCTGCAGCATTGAGGCCCAGTGGGGTGTGAGCATGTGCGGCCAGCTCTCCACAATGACGTGGGAGAACGCTCAGGCAGGGCCCCATCCTGAGCTGAGGTCAATGAGGGTGACATCCTGTCACTGAGGGTGACTACCACCCTGAACACCAGGAAGACCCACTTACACAAGTTGGTCAAGAGGCCAGATTGCAGCTCTCCTGACTCAAATCCTTCTTCATGTGGGCCTGGTGAGGCGAGGCTAGCCACTTGAGGAGGCACATCACCTCGATCTCTGCACCTGACCCTGGTCAAGCCTCCCTGGATGACCAGAGGCCAAAGGCTGGAGTCAGGCTGACCGCCTTCTCCACCCTCCCTAAGGTGCCTGTGTGAATACATGGGGTTGGGCCTGGGCGAGAAATGGGGAGGACAGTGGTGGAAGTTGTAGAAGGAGGAAGCAGCAGGCAAGTTCAGACAGACACTCAGGATGGGGGAGGGGACATCCCAAAGCAGGGGCATGACCAGGTGGCTTCCCCCGAGCTGTTCCACACTCAGGGGCTGCCAGCTCCAGCCAGGCATTACTCCTAGCACCCAGCCCAGAGCAAGGGCCTCCCAAGAAGAGCCCACAGGGGAGCCTGGTTTCTAGAAGACAAAGACCTGCTTATACTCTTGTCCACTTCCTTCCTTCCTTCTTTCCCTTCACAAGTGGACCCCATGAAACTATGCCAGACTCTCCTCATGATTCTCTCCAATCAATTCGTGATTTATCTTCCCATGCTGGTCTCACTCTATCCCATCCTCAAGTTGTGGGGACACCCCTGCCGTGGAGAGCTCCCCACCTTCCACTGGTTCCTCCTGGAGCTGGTCGTGTTCACGCTGATTGAGGAAGTGCTATTCTGCTACTCACACTGGTGAGCACACTCCTGATCACAGCCAGCACCTCACTCTCCAGGTACACCCATCACCCAGGAAACAAGGCCTCCTTGGAGTTGTGGGGATGGGACACCACCACCTGGCCTGGAAAGCCTCTTGTTATCTAGGTAACAGGAAGACCACTCTGTGCTCCATAGCTGGCAACCCAAGACAACCCAGGAGTGTCTGGAACTCCCATTTATGCCTGTGGCAGGGCAGTTTCCCATTCATTCCCCTACAGAATCCTTTCTGCCCATCATCCACTTTGCAGCTCATACAACTGAGGCAGACAGGCTACATCACCCTCCCCAAATTATGCACCACAAAAACTCAAAGGCAGGTCTGTCTGGGTGCCAATTCAGTGTGTTTTCAACTTTGCTCCTTGTATGTAACCCCAGTTTTTACCTTTGCTTTCTTAAGTTTGGATCAGGGATGGGGAGAGGGAGGCTGGAAAATTATGAACTGGTAACTATCTTTCACCACCACTGGTAACCATCTTTCCTTCACCGTTGAAAACTCCATAAGAAAACCCGTAAGAAACATGACGAGTGGACAGTACCCATCGCTGCAACCGTCTATCTGTCCACTCTATTGAACATGTGGTGAGTAGAGCTCGGCTTCCCCAGAGGAGAGGGCAGAGGGCCCCAATCCCTTTCCTTAAGCTAAGGTCTCCTGCACAAAATGGGACCACATTGGGAGTTTTTTTCTTCTGCCCCTTCCACAGCTACCATTTATGCTGGCATATCCAAGGAAAAGCCAGATGCCTAATGTGAGTTATTTCATTTAGTCCTCCCAACAAGCATTTAGAAACAACCGTTCTGATAATGAGGAAACTGAGGTTCAAATAGTTAATAACTTGTCCTAGGTTTCAAGCTGAAAGTTGCTTGAAATTCTCCCAGTTGTATCCAGCTCTTTGCAACCCCATGGATTGTAGCCTGCTAGGCTCCTTTGTCCATGGAATTCCCTTCTCCAGATCTTCCCAACCCAGGAATCAACCCTAGGTCTCCTGCCTTGCAGACGGATTCTTTTTATGGTCTGAGCGAGCAGGAAACCTGAAAGACTCCAGTAAATTAAGGTCCAGAAATTCAATCATCTTCCCCAGCTCTGGGTCAGGAAGTCTTCCTAGTACCACTCTGGGGGAAGGGGACATCCACCTTGGTTCCCTTCCTCCCCTCAGGCCCCACCCCCAGACAGCTCGCTCCTTGCAGACCAACATGCTGCCTGCAATACTGGCTCCAATAGTAACGCGCTCCCACCGGCCCTCCATCACCACATGAACTTCCTTGGCCCTCATCTTCACCGTGACCTCCCACTGTGGCTACCACCCACCTTTCTTGTCTTCAGCTGAATTCCATGACTACCACCATCAAAAGTTAGGCACCCCTCCCCACTTTGGGTCTCTGGGCAGTTAACACTCACCTTTATTCCCGGAGCTCCTGACAGCAGACACTGGTGTCTCAGTAAATGTGGGTCTAGTGGAGGGAGAGGCGTCTGGGGTCAGCATAATAACCACCATCCTGGGACCCAGATCACCTTGCCCTTTTGGTTCTGACACTGGATCTTCCTTGCCACTGTCTAAGCTCCATTTACACCTGGACCCTTTGAGTATATAGCGTAAGCTATGGGCACTACAAGAAAAATGCATGGATGCATACAATTCCTGCAGGTAATTCAAGGGGAGCTGTGCGCTTTCTGAAAGCCTCCAGTCTCAGCAATGTGGTCTAGGACCCTCCTGCAGCAGAAATCACCTGAGATGCTTTTTTCAAATGCAGGCTCTGGGGTTCTACTTCAGATACACAGAATCAAAGCCTCTGGGCAAACAGGGCCTGGCAACTGCATTTACTAAGTGTTCCAGGGGAATCTGATGGATTCCAGAACCTACCTCAACAAGCAGGCTCTGCTGCAGGTTCTGACTTGTGTGCATTAAATCGAGAGAGAGCTTTTCAAAGGAAAAGCATCAATTTTCACTCTGGAGGGGCCCAGCAATCTGTGCACACCCACTTGGGTGACTCAGAAGCAGGTGGTGGGCATGGTGGGGACAGGAAAGCTCAGGTGGGCACAGGTGAAATGGACATGAGCACACCAGCCTTCAGCACCCTCCTGTCTCCTCCAGGGTCGACCAGTGCTATGCCGCTCTGGGGATGCTGGACTACCTCCATGGGACTGACATCATGTTTAAGCAGACCAAGGCCTACAAGAGACACATGATCCTGCTGGGCTTCACCCCTCTCTCTGAGAGCATCCTCAATCCTCTGAAGATGATAGACTAACAAATAGCTGAGTTCCACACTGGTCACCCCCCTCAGCAGACAGTCCTCTGCTATGCCTGAGGACTCCTACTCACATCTAACAGCTTGCTCCTTCAGCCACACACTCTGATGACGACCCTACAAGGGCAGGAGAAGATCAGCTTCCTGGAAAAGCAGAGCCACAGAGACTAGGGCTCCCTCAACTGCTCTGTTATCCACAATGGGTCCAAGCATTCACAGAAAGAAGGAAAAAATACATCTTCCCGGAATGCAGGCCAGCCAGAGGGAAGAAGCTACTGGAGAGAAGCTCCTGGGGAAACCACTGGTCCTCTCCAATGGAAGGGGACAGGCACCCCAGATGATCCCTTGGTGGCCCTGGCAGGACACAGAACGACAAGGTGGCAGGGAGCTGTGTGCCTGCAGCCATCCTTGCTCCTGGCACCAGGGGGTGAGGGAACCAGATGCTGCTTTGTCCCTTCTTGTCCCCTAAAGCCTCTCTCATACCCTACTCAGGACAGGGTTAGGACACCCTGGCTGCAGTTCTGGGATCAAGTTCCCATTACACACACACACACAAATGCCCCATTCAACTTAGCCCACTGCAATTGGACATCAGCCTCCTCTGAAGAGAAAATAAGTCACAGTAGCTGCTCCCAGGATAATTGAAATATAAAGAGGTGCAGAGGTTACCCTAACACCTTCAGCCACTGACAGACTCAAAGGCCAAAGCCTGTGGCCCTGCTCAGCTGGGGGCCTTGTAACCACAGAGGGATGGGTCAGAGTGCTGACCTTGGAGGACACCCAACTGAGGTACCCTAGTATCTCCCGTGTAAAGGACCAAAAGGGCGAGCACCCTCTTCCTCCAATAAGGTAGCAAGTACACATCTGAACAGTGGATAAAATTCTCATTTCCACCCAAATGATGAACCAGTTGTTTCAGCACCCTTTTCATGGGATAATTTTAGCAGCAAAGCCATTTCTGATGAGACCTGTCTACAACGAAACCACAGAGCTGCCCAGGTGGAAGCCATCCCTGCCCTGGGTTCCCAGGGCAGTCCCCAACATTGCCCAGAACCCTGTGGCTCCCAGGATCAAGGTGAAGACCACTCCTACTTGAAAGAACACTGTATCAGTTCCCAAGGTCCAGTATTTTCCTGAACTTCCAGTTCTCCTCTCTCTAGAATAACCACCTGCTGTAGTTTTATGAAATACTTCCATGTTTGAGAAGCCCTCGTCCCCAGGCAGGACTATCAAAGAGGACCTCTTCCTGTGGGCCAGACCCAGAGGACCTGCCTGGGAGGCCAACCAACTTAACAGGCCATGACGCCCTGGGGCCTGGGGGATCCCAACTCCTCCCTGGGACCGGGCACCTTTAGCTGGTGGTATATAGCTTCTGGAGCATCAGTGCTGTGTGTGCTCATGGCTCCTGGCCCACACCCACAATCCATCCTACAGACAGACAACTGGAAAACAGCCCATTTTCAGTGAACTTAGCGAGGGTCCAGAGTGAAGAGTGTGTGGAAAAAGTTAGAATGGAGGTCTTCCTCCCTTTCAGGTCTGTAGCCTGGAGGTAGTGTCAGGCTGCAGAGGGATGAAAGGGCCTCATGTCTCACCCTGTTTCTTGGGCAGGTGGTTGGGCTGGTCCTCAGACCGGTTACCAAATAGGTTCCAGCAAAGGCTGAGGTCTCAACCTTCCCACCAGAAAATGTGAAAGCAGAAAGCACAAGAAATAAACTGGTCTCCTTTGACCTGCAGTGGATACTTCTGTTCTGAGTTGTTCTGGCATCATGACCTCGTGGCATGTGGGAGTCACAGCAGTACAAGGAACACTCGGGCCTCCGAGTGCCCCAGCCTCGCTCAGTGTTCCCAGCAGGCGACAGAAGTGTGGTCCCTCTTCCAGAGGCCTGCAGAAGCCCTGGCTGGTGTCTCTTGGACTCACCTCTGCCCCCTGCAGGCCATCGGTGGTGTTAAAGTCTCTGCTCTCCCCACACAATGCCAGCTGTCTGGAAAACCGTTTGTGAAGGGATGCGGACGTGCCAGGCCCAGGATGCTTAACAGCTAGTGAATAAGGCCCAGGTTCAGTTTTGTCAGCACACACTACAGCCAGACTGGCATTCGGTCACTACTGCTGGTGCCCGGCCTCACAGGTCAGACAAAAGCCATCAGCAGCCTGCGGACCAGACGTGGTGGGGGTGCTCGTCCTCCCTTCCCAGGCGTCTCCGGGGCTGCTCTGGATTCCGTCGGGCCAGAGCGCAGCTCCTCCTCTCCAGTCCATAGGGAAGTGTGCTCAGCGAGGAACCGCAGCAGCTTCTATGTTCCTGGCTGTGTCCCAATACAACGCCAAGCCACTGCCAGTGTGTGAAATCCTGGAATTCCAGCTACTGGACTGCAGAGTACTCTTGTCTGTGGCACTGGCTATAGCTCCCCCCGCCCTCAGACACAAGGCAGAGACATGAGCTCAAGGCACACAGTTCTGCAGACCCCTGAGGAAGCACCTGAGCGCACCAGGAGCCTCAGACACTGTCAGGAAAGCGCCCTGGAGAGGTTCCATGTGCTCGTGTGAGGGCAGGTTCCTACAGATTTGAGGTCAGAACGTGAACTAGGCTCCACCCAACACACCCAATAGCCATACCCCTTCATGGGAGACCAGCCAGGCTGCCTTTTTTTTTTGCCTTTTCAAGTTTTTATTTTTATACATTTTTTTGTATTAAAAAGAAAAGCATAATTACCACAAATTACAAACGACTAAAGCAGGACTAGAATAATGAATGAATCACTTCAGCCTGAAAAGCAGATACTCTCAATAATATTAATGTTATAATACAAGCTCATTCAAGTATTTTACATTTTTTTTTTCCTTGTAAATGTGATATCCTAGCACATGGTAAAGATAATGTACTATGAGCATAAGGTGGAACCTTCTCCATAAAGCCAGATGACAAGTTTTCCTCTCCAGTCAGAATGGGCTGTATGTTCTAATTTTCTCTGCCTCTGCCATTAATGTGGCTGAAGGAGAGGGTGGGGCTGGGGCAAATCCTGGGTTCCACACACAAGATACTTGAGGGGTCCCATTCGGGAGGGTGATCCAAACCACTCTACCCAGGCTTTTGGCAAAAAACCAGCCCACCCTCCCTAACTAGTTGTCTTCTTTGCCCCTCCTCCCACTGCCAGGGCTTTCTGAGCAGCTTTCTTTTGTAAAATCAATCACCAGGAAAGGGGAGAGAAGAACTACAATAGAACAGAACAAAAACATAACAACTTTGACATGGCGGCTCCTCGCTGGGCTCTGAGCCCAAGGGGTCCAGACTGCGGCAGCGTCGGGCACTACCTGGAGTGCCTTTCCTCCCAGGCTCAGGAGACAGCGGGGAGAAACCTGCCCCTGAGCAGAGCTGAGGTACACAGACCTTCTGATGTTTGAGGCCCAAAGGTCATGCTGGCGTGGACCCATCTCGGAAAGGTACGGGCTGAACGGAAGGACTGGGGCAGGCTGTCGCTTCTGTCTCAGATCTTGGATCCCCATGGAGGGTGGTGGGTGTGAAGTGGCAAGCCCTGATGTCCTCTGCCACTCCTGGCATGTTTGTCACAGATACATCGGTCCTAAATTCAAGTGTCTTCAGAAAGTGAAGATGTAAACTACTCTTTGCAACATTAACTCCAAACATGTCACACACAAAAAAAAAAGGAAGAAAAAAGCAACCCCCCATCCCCCCATCCCCAGCCTGTATTGAGATGATGTCCTCACCTCCCCACCCCAAAGGGGCTTCTTCTTTCTGGGGTGTCTGTGGGGAGGATCAGGGAGAGGATGGCAGCCCCCTGGCCTGGGAGTAAACTCTGGACAACAGTTCACACCCTAAAGGCTTCCTTGTGACCCCAAACCCAGCAGAGGACAAACACTGAGGTTACTATGGTGCTGGAAGCAGTACAGGGCAGAGCAACCCAAAGGAAAAGGGGCGATTAAGGAAAGTTGGGGGGGGTCCAGGTGTCCGGTGCGTGGTACATCATGGGGCAGGCACTGGGCTGGGCAGGGAGAGGCCTCAGACTCCACTGTCAGAGCACAGAGCAGATACTCATCTTGGCTTTCTAGACAACCAGCTCAAAGAAATGGAGATGGGCTTCCCCATAATGGGAGGGTAGACACTGGGGTGGGCGGGGATGGCACAGCAGTGAGGTGCCCAAGACAGAAGACAAGCCCTTGCCAGCCTGAGATGCTGGCCCCTATTCCCAAATTTAGGGCCCAACAGAGGAAGCAGTTGAAGAGGGCTGAGAGCGTGAGCGCATGACCACCACCACCCCGGGGTGAGTGTGTCATCATGCCTGCGCCCAGCGCCCAGCCCAGTCTGTGAAGGCCAGTCACGGGTCACCATCCCTAGCTGTGGCTGCCAGGAGACCAGCCATTGCACTAATCATCCACAGCCCGAGACAAGCAATCAGTGGCTGGAGAAGTGAAGACAGGCATACTCTATGTCCACATATACCTTTCGGCCATGGGGCTTCTCCAACTGGCAGGATTCCCCATACCCTCAAAGCCACCTCATCACTTGTTCCTAGGCAGGGTCGACTGGAAGGTGGGCAGTGTGGCTTGCAGAGGGGTGATGCAAGATGGAGAAACCCACCCGGCCCACGGGAGGAGAACAGCATCCTTCTCCACCTTTTAAGAGACAAAGCCTCCTGGGGGTCTCAGAGATCGATCGAGGAACGCACGCAATGTTTCTAAGCCTCAGCTGCCAAGTGTTCACCTTTCCCCTCTGAGGTGGGGGAAGACGGTCAGGCTGAGGACAAGTGTGCCCCAGATCCAGGCCAGTGCTGTCCTCCAACAATCTGAAGCAAACTTGGCCTTGGGGTTCCGAAGGCAGGATGAAGGGCATCACGGCGGGACGGAGCCGGGCGAAAGGAACAGCAAGCAGAGCGACGACACGACGGTGGCAGCAGCGTGTGGACACAGGGTGCCAGCCTCCAATGACGCGACAGCGGGGATATCTGGGCACGGCTCTCATCTGAGCCACTCCCAACTCTCTCGCCTACAGGCAGGAGATGCTGTACATGCAACTCAGTCAAGAGACAGATTCTAACCAATCCAGCCCAGGCACATCCAGAGAAGGTGCGAGCTCTTCAAGTTGACTCCACGGAGGAAAACAGGCATTTGGGTATTTCAGATTCCCACTCCACAATAAGGCAACTTTTAAAAAATACTATTTCCAAAAACAAAACAAAAAAATCCCAAGAGTAGGGGAAAGACATCACTTTCTGTGGATTAGGTGGGGGTTTTCTGATGGTTTTTTGGTCTTTTATGGTTGATTTTGTCTTTTTTTTTTTTTTTTCCTTTTCATTTCCCCAAGGATGGAAAGGTCAGAGAAAAATAAAATAAATCATCTTTCAATAGTCTTTTCTGGTATGAGCAGCGTCTCTGGGCTGGAGTAAGGGGCATGGGGAGAGGGGGATGCAGAGAGGCTGGAACCTTCCCTCACCCCCACTTTTAGATCCTTTGGTTTCCTCCTCCCAGAAGATGGCAGAAGGGTGTAATGGGGACAGCAGGGAGAGAACACGGCGATGGCAAGCCCCAGATGATCAAGGGGCTGGTGCTTGTAGTGCCCAAGGACGCTGCCAGAGCCTTCTATGAAACAGTGCTGGGCAATGGGGCCCACAGGGCCTTCTTGTGGGCTGCATAGTTGGCTTGAGGGGGAGCAGGAGGCAGCTGTGGATGGGGACCAGGGCTGCGGCCTACCAGCCGCAGGCAGGGCTGCAGAGTGATTTTGGTAATCCAGACGAGCTATCAATAATTTAAAACTTGATATATATATATATATATATATATAAAAATCTCCCCCTTCCCTCCCCCACTTAGAAGAAGCTAGGATGTGAAGAAGAGCCATGGAGAGAGAAGAGGGAAGGGGGTGTGTGGAGGCTCCTGCCCAGGGGTACCTCTGATAGCCCAAATGGTATACACATTGCTACTCAGCACGAAGGCCCATCCTAATGACTACAGGCCTGTCCCTTCTCTGTCCCCTCTCCTGGGACTGGGCACCCCCATAGACGCTCACCTACCCCCTCCATCCCTTCTCCCCCCAAAACCCCAGGGCTAAAGGGCTTTTCACTTTCCCAAAGTCTGTGCATCCGAGTGCTGGCTTGTCCATTTGGCATCTTCCCGGACGAGCTGGCCAGTGGGTGGTGTGGGGGGGCTGGCTGGTGGGTCTGCTGGAAGACTGGGAGGGGCACCGTTTCCTGCCCTCGCCGCTGCCACCTCCTGCCGCCACTGGGTGTCGCTTGTGGTTGCCCTCCTCACCCATGGGGGGGCTGTAACAAGGCGGGGAGTCACAGGTGATTAGGGAGCACTACCCACACCCCCGCCCCTGCCAGGCTATTCAGAGACCCCTACTTCCTACCTCCCAGTGTAAATAAATAGGTTTATAACCCTAAAAACTAGTCACTAGTTTTATTAAGCACATCTCCATGCCAAGATGCCAAACCTTGTGCTGATTTATGCACATTTACTCATGGGGTCTACACCACCCTTTGATGTAGACATGACCATCTAATTTCATAGATGAGGATAGCGAACCACAGAAAAATAATTTGCTGCCAAGGGGTCCAGAACTTTTAACTGGTAAAGACAAAATCTGAAACAGGCCTATACAGCACTGAACCCCAGGCCTTTATCCATACATCTTTCCGCTCCCCTTCTGGGGAGTGGCGGCTGCTCAGGAGACGGTACAGGAATGTGGCATGCAATACACTGATATGCCTCCACTCAGAAGGCCCAGAGACTCCTGGGGACCGCCTCATGGCCCTAAAAAGGACACTGATCTTAAGAGTCAGACTGGGATCCAGTTTGGCCTCGCCACTGCCAGAGGCCCTGTAGCCCCAAGGTCAGCTCTCCCCTTTCTGGGAGCCAAGCTGAGCCCTTTCTGCTCTGCTCCCTCCCAACAGGTCTCCCTATTCTCTGCACACACACCCTGCACCCTCCCCACCCCTCCAGCCCCCAAAGGAGGAAGTCCTTAAGGATGGAAGAAAACGGACCTAACTTTTTGTCAGGACACCTGAGCCCTACTGCCACTATCTCACTGGCTGGCCATGGGCTCCTGATCATCCACTGCTATAGTGACGACAACAAGAACCCTGCCTGCTTCACTTTATAAAGGTTTAAAAAGGTTAAAGCATAGTGTCTGACACACAATAAAGTCAAATTTTTTAATGTATGTGAAGACTATTACTTCTATTTGCCCTTTTGCTAAATGGTTTCAAGGGAGTAACACGATTGGCATATCCCTACTACACTATAAACACTTTGAAGGAAAAAGTTTTACTTATCTCTGGAATCCCTGATACACTCAGGACAGAAGAGGAATCAGTAGTCATAACTTGGACCTACCACTGGATGTCACTGTTGAGTCACTGTGCCAAGAAGAAGTGGGAGGAGCAGGGAAGAACTAGACATACTTTATCAAGTTCTGGGGTTGGAACTGACCTCTCCCAGAAAAAATAAGAACATTTACCTAGGGTACTCATCCTGATCACCTCTAAATAGGGCATAGCAGCAAAGAGGGATAGAGATAAGACAGAAAGGGCATTAAGATGGTTCAGCCACATCCACTATGGAAAAGGGAGTGGGGAGTGATCACAAACCCTCCAATGAGCCTTGACTGCCCACTTCTCAGGCCTTCCGTTTAAGAAACTTAAGGCCCAAAAGGGACAAGAAGGGTCCCTGGACTAGTGGCCCAGCTGGGATCAAAACCCAGGTATCCAGATCTCTGGTTCAGTTTTCTTTCTAAGACAATCAGGGTGGGAAAGAAGAGAGACATCCACTCACATCCACTCGGAAGTCTTCGAGACGTCGGAATTTGCCGAGGTATTCTTGAAGTTTGGGGTCAATGTCCAAATTTTTGGCTTTGGAATATTTCAAGAAGGCCCAGAACTTTTCTAGCCCATATAGCTGACCTGCAGGGAAAGAGAGAGGTAGAAAGAAGCTTGGCCGCTGAGAAGTTAAGAATAGAGAGGCTCAGGAGAAGGGGATGTGATGTGATAGACAAGCCCAGGGGCCGAGAAGACAGACAGATGACCAGGGCTCACAGAGTCCCAACTCTGACTCTTACCTGCTTCGTAGTCCTTCACAGTTTCCTCCTGAAAGTCCTTAAATATGTCCAGCCGGAACTTCTTTTCCAGGCCATAACTGTAGTATCGAAAAAGGCACTCCAAACCATATCTGTAGGAGAACACAAGTCAGTGAAATCAGGACAGTTTCTTTATCTGTAAATAGGAAATGCATCTGGATGATAGATCTATGAAACCATTTAAAATACATGGATTACTGAGAAAATGTTAAGTGTTCTCTGAGAAGGTTGGCATTTAATGCTAGTCTAAATGAGTCCAGCATTAAACATTCGCCAAGGGTCAACAAACTTGGGCCAAACGAACAACAACCTTCTGCCTATACCCATTTGCCTATGAAGTGTCACTGGTTACTTTCTGCTGCTAGAGCAGAGAGTGGGTTATAACAGAGACTTTATGTTCCAGAAACCTAAGCTATTTGTTGTCTGTCCCCTAAGCAAAGTTTGTCAATCACCAGCATGAGCTCTCTGCAAAGCCATTTGACCATGGCTTCAGAAATTTCAATTCTAGCAACGTGTACAGGGAAATGACCAAAAATGTAGATTTAGATTTTATAGATGTACCAAAATTTTTCATAGCAGCATTCTTTTGAAAAACTTAAGTCTTAGAAAAGTGATTAAGAAAAATCATGGTAACTGTACAACAGAATAATACAATCTATTTAAAATTATAATTTAAGTATACACTGATGGATACTTAAGGAGATGTTAATAATACATTATAAAGTAGAAAAAATATGTTTCAAAGTATTAAGGTAGACAAACACATTTTGTAAACAAGTAAGTAAATTTTAAATCTACACATGCACCAAGTCTGGAAGGGCACAGCCTATGATGTTAAATACACTGACATGGGTTATCTTTGGGAGGTAGGATTTTCAAATGATCTTATCTCTATTTTCTAAACTTTCAGCCAAAAGCATAAAAACGTTTGTAAGATGGCAAAAGGTTAAGTATTTTAACAACATGGAGAAATGCTCATGCTTATAAATGATGAAGAATGTATTAAAAAAAAGCATTCCCTTATGGCCTGAATTCATAAATATGGTAGAACATTAACACTGGTTGTCTCTGGACTGAAGGATGTTTTCCCCCAGCCTCTTTAAACATTTGTCCTTTTCAAATTGTTCACAGAGAAAAGATTTTACTTGGGAAAAGTGTCCCTCTAGTTTGTTTGGTTTTTTATAGCAAAGCATTAAAAGTAACTGAAATATCTATTAATAGGAGACTAGTTAAATAAATTATGGTACATCTATACAGTAAGACCACATAAGCCATAAAAAAAAAGTTATTTATAAATGGATATGGAATGATCTCTAAAATACAGCATTAATTAAAAAAGCAAGGTGCAAGATATTACCCAATAGAGGCCATCTTTTATATAAACACAACAGGTGTGTGTGGTGGGGGAGACGACACAGGTCTGTCCTTGCTTGCATAAGCAAAGTGTTTTTAGAAAGAACTCACAAGATTCTAACAATACTGGCTGCATGTGGGGAAAGGAACTAGACGGCCATAAAACTAGGGATGAAGAAGACTTCTTGCTATATATAACCTTATGACTTCTTTGAATTTTGAGTATATTACTTATTCAAAGAGTACTAATTTTTTTAATAAAGTACACGAAATATATACACAATGGATTTCCTATCACCGTTCTGGAAGCAGACTCAATAAAGATACCCTCTCACCATCTCTCAAGCACCAGTCAGAGTCTTCAACCCAATCTTACTCACCTGTAGCCTTCTTTGGCATCCTCCAGAGCCAACTGCTTGAATTCCTCATACATCTTTTTGTTGAAGTGATCTCGGAGGAAGAAGGACCAGAAGCGGAAGAGAGTGTTCATCTCCTGAGACTGGCCAATGCCCAAGCGTTTTCGCTCTGATTGGGAAGGAAAGAGGAAAGATATGATTTAGAGCCAGGCTGCCTGTGCTGTGGGGGACAAATGATCCTGTGGCTCAAAGACATCAGTCCTTTCTCCTCCCAGCTCCTTAGCTCATCACCGTTAAGTCTCCGGAGAAGTACTCACTGAGGGCTAACTACTGTGCAGCAGGCCCTGCTGCTGGGCACGGGGCTTGAGCACCCCCAGAAGCAGGTGGCATCTGCCTCTGAAGCGGACAGCCTGGTCTACCTCTCAACCTCAAATATCACTGCTCTCAGTGTAGTTAGAGCCAGGAAAAGCACAAATAAGCAATCCATGCACTCAACAAATTATATTCATCATAGCATTGTTACCAATCATTTTAGGAGTCCTACAATACTAAGTAAAAATCGTACGTGCGAGGGCAGTTCAAGAGGGAGGAGACATATATAAACCTATGGCTGATTCATGTTGATGTATGGCAGAAACAAACACGATATTGTAAAGCAATTATCTTCCAATTAAAAATTAAAAAATATATATACACATACACACACCACCAAACAACAAGAAACAACAGATAAAATTCTAAAAATCTGGTATCATTTAAAAATTAAGAACCTTTGTATTTCAAAGGACATGATCAACAAACAAGGTGAAAAGACAATCCACAGGATGGGAAAAATATCTGCAAATTATTATCTTATAAGGGACTTATATTTAGAATAAAAGCTTATTACAACTTAATAACAAAGACAAATAACTGTTAAAAAACAGACAAAGGACATGAATGGATATTTCTCCAAAGAAGATATACAAATGGCCATTAAGCATATGAAAAAATGCTCAACATTATTAGCTGTCAAAACCATATCAAATAAAATCAAAACCATTACAGGAGGATATCATTACACACCCACTAGGATGGCTATACTTGAAAGGAAGACGATAGTAAGTGTCAGGAGGATATGGAGAAATCAGAACCCTCATACACTGCTGTGAGTAATATAAAATGATGCCGCTACTTAGGAAAACAGTCTTGCAGCAGTTCCTCAAAAGGTTATACAAAACTACCCTATTATACGACCCGGGAATTACACGGTTCCACTCAAGATAAATGAAAACCTATGTCCACACAAAAACATGTACAGCAATGTTCAAAGTAGCATTACTCATGAAAAGACAAAGTAGAAATTCTGTCCATCAACTGATGAATGGATAAACAACAGGTGCTATCATCCACAGTGGAATGCTGTTTGATAATAAAAGGCATTAAGTACTGATACACAGTACAACATAAATGAACCTTGAAATTATACGCTAAAGCAAAGAAGCCAGTCACAAAGGATCACGTGTCAGGAGTCCATGTTTATGAAGTCAAATCCATAGAGAGCGAGAAGATAGGTGGTTGTGTGGGTCTGGGAGGAGCTGGGGAGGTGGAGGGAGGGGATGATTAGGGCTTACTTCTAAGGCAACGAAATGCTCTAAAATGGATTCTGGCGATGGATGCACAACTCAAATGCATTAAGAGACACTGAGCGTGCACACTTCAAACAGGTGAGCCATGTAGTGTGAGCCGTGCTTCACTAAAGCTGTTATTACACACACAGCATCAAGAGGCAAGTCAGGCGGGTGAATCAAGCACTGAGCGGCCATGCTGAGCTGAATCAAAGGGGGCTGAGTGACCAGAAACTCTTGAGTGAGCATGGCTATGAGCATCTTTAGAGACAACCCAGAAGAAACCTACAGTTAAAAGCTTATCTCCTTTTGTGATAAAAGGAAACATGTGAGTGTCTAGAGAGGTTCTCTCCTTACATTCTCATCTAGAGTAGGGGTTAGTCATCTTTTTTTCCTGTAAGGGGCTAGAGAGTAAATATTCTAGGCTTTGCAGTCACATATGGTCTCTGTCATAAAGTCTCACCCTCCTCACCCCTACTTAAAAATGTTAAAACAAAAACTGTTCTTAGCTCTAGGGCAGTACAAACACAGGTTGCTGGCTGGATTTGGTCCACAGGTCATCATCTTTCTGGAGAATATATGCTGTCTCATGCATATTTGTTTGTAACATCGATGGTTTCACCAGAAACAGAAAGAAAACTCCTGGTTTTTTGTTTTTGTTTTTGTTTTTTTTTAAGATCAATAGAGAAAAATCAAGGAAAAGGAATATTCTAAGCACCAGATCCCCTTTGCCTCCTATATTCTAAAACGAACTTCAGTCCTTCCTGCTATAATGTTATGTCATTTCTTGCTCTGAGGCTAGAGAGAATAGTCACCTGCTCCACCAGCCCTTACTCTGGATCTCAGTAGTAGCCCAGAAAGCTCCACCCTCCCTCTGTACTTCTTACCATTAAGGCAGCGCCTACGATACTTGTGGTAGACGTGTTGTGTGAAGCCGTTTTCCTTGAGCAGCTCGTGGGAAGGATGCTGGAACTTGGGCAGCGACTGAGGGGTACAGCCATAGCTGCCAACTGCAGGCGTGCCTTCTGAGGGGCTGGAGCTGCAGAGACCGTGAAACAGAGTGTTATCAGGTTCCCCAGAGCAGCCAACCATCAGACATCAGGGGTCCCTTGGGTTCCTTACAGCCTTCAACATCCAGCCTCTCAGTGTAACAAAGAGGCCCAGCTACTGTACTAGACCCTTAATTAACTATATGCATGGATCTCACTTATTATATCCATGGGTCTCACTTACTCAACCAACCTTTGGATGTTTTTTTAACAGTGAGGACATTGGGGCTCTGAGAGACTGGGAGTCTTGCCCTGTCAGAGCTAATATTTAACATCTCAGATCTGTACAATGCCCAAACCTGAGCTTTTAGCTGTTTATTTATCCCATGTTAACATGTAACTTTCCTTAACAAGCTGTAATGGGTTAACCCATCCATATTTTTGTAAAACCACCATCTATCTTTGCAGGGAATAAGTAAGAGTGCATAGGTCAGTGACTCCCAAACCTGCTCTGGAATTCAGAACACTGGGGTCATTTTCCTGAGAATAAATTAAAAGGAATCCAGGCCCTACCCCAGAAGCTGTGTCTAGCAGACACAGCTGTACTTTTATTCAACTCCTGAGCTATCCAGAGGGAGGCAGCAGATATGCATGTCTGAAATCAACTGAGCTAACCTCCCATGAGAATGCCATGCAGCCACCACACTTCAGAAAGCAGCCTTCCTCTCCCCAGGATCCAGATTAAGCTCTAGACTACTCCTGGTTTTTTGGATTTAGATGAGGGCCCCTTCCTTAAATTTTCCTTCATTTGCAGACCAAAGAGGTACTCTCGTCTTGGTCTCATCACTGTCCACGGCTTTGCGGCCCTCCTTGCAGTCAGCCTGGCCCTCCTTCCCACGGCCCACACCTGATGGAAGCAGTCCGGGGCCTGTGCTCGCGGGAGTCCATCACCCAGCCCACATGACTCTCCAAAGGTGGGTTCGAGCTGTGTCTTGTCTTCCTTTTCCGAGGCGTCTGCAAAGGTCAGTGTGGGATTTGTTAATATACAGTCATACTCATATGACTGAGGAGCATCAAGTATTTGTAAGATTACGATACCCTCCTAAAGTCTGAGTTATCTCACAATTTACAAAGCATTTTCATATCTAGCCTCATGTGCTGTCCACAGCTTTGAGGAGGAGCTGGCACACCGACTTGACAGGTGACAGAGTTGAGGCTTGTGGGTGATGTGATCTGCTCAAGGACCTGTCAGTTCTCCTTGGATCCTATCATGGCTGTTTGGGCCACCACTCCCAGCCCCCACTCCACACTGCAGAGGGGGCCACTCAATCCCAGTGGGCTCGCCAGCCTAAGAATACGGAGCAGCTGGGGGTGGGGTGGGGGATGTGGTACTTTCTTAGCTCAAGACAAGGGAGAGAAGCAGAGTCCTGGGAAGGCAGTCAAGTGAGCCCAAGATTTAGTGGCTTAGCATCAACGCCTCACCTTAGCATCCAGTGTTCGACCTTCCTTCACCACTGGATAAAACCGTGATGTCTGGCTTGAATCTTTGAGCTGCGGTGTCCGGGGGTGTGCGGGGGGTCCTGGCATTGCGGTAGTTTGGCGACTCTGGGACAGTGGTTGGTAGGGAGCGGGCGATGGCGGAAGGCTCAGGAGCACCAAACAGCTTGTTGGCCAGGGCATCAGTGGGAACTGCAGAAGCAGAGGGGTGACAGTGAACTGAGGCAGGCCGGTGACTGCCTGTCCCCAGAAGCCCCGCCAGACAGCTCCGGACTCTCCCACTCAGGCCAGGGCAGCAGCGGCCATCTCTCACCTTGCTGGAAGCGAGGTGGTCCAGGAGGGACCTCCTGGTTGGGATCCACAGGGGGCTCAGGGGTTAGTGTGTCAAATTGCTCCCGACTGATCATATTGACTTTCTTGAAGTTCTCAACTTCTTGCTACGGAGGACACGAGATGAGTGGGGAAAAGAGGCTGGTAAGAGGACTGCCCTAGCCTGTTTTAGGAATCAAGACAGACAGGAAGTTGAAGAGGGCAGTTGCCACGTCCACATATGTGGAATTCTGGTCCCCGGGCTCTCAGCTGCCCATCACCATGCCTCAACCCCAGGTGCCCAGGGGTTGAGTGTGCTCACCCAACAGGGCTGAAGACTTGCCCAGCCCTCCCTGCAGCAGCACTGAGGTCAGAACTCCAGCCCCCAGGAACCTGCTATAGCCTCCCCTCCCCCAACTCTCTTCCTGCAATTCTCTCATTTTGAAACACATTACGACTACCACTCACTTCAGAGGCTCACCAGAAGCCGACTGACCACCATCACATCTACTCTGTGAAATGCCTACACCACCAGTTTTGACTGTTTCTAGGCAGCAGTGAGTTTTGAAAAGACCTATCTTTTCTCCATATTCCACACTCAAAAGCAAGTTCCTCAAAAGGCCTTTACACTTTAATACATGCCTAAATATTTAAGAACAGAAATGAAAATCCAATCTTATTCTTCACAGAAGTGTCTAGCCAACCTCTGAAATTAAATGCAAATGATCAAGAAGCAGGATGACCACCTTTCACATGGGCAGTTTGCAGTGTTTATACACCTCTTCTCATTCTTAATGCCCCCAAGCAGTGTCAATCATCACCCCTTTTTATTAGATGAGGGTGCTGAGGTTCCGTCCCCAAGGTCACGCGCTTGTCAGCTTTCCTCTGCCTCACGCCACAGGCACCCTAGGGGCCCCCACCACTGTGCCCAAGGCTCACCTTGATCTGGGAATACTCAGGTTCGAACTTCTCAGTCCACAGGTCCTGCTCATAGTAGAAGAGCCCATCATTAATGACCTTGGCCAGCTCAGCACTCATCTTGGCACGCGAGGTGTGGTTGCCAGTGCGGTCGCCCCCTGGGTGCCGGCGCATGTAAGGTGGTGTCTGGGTTACAATGAGGATTTTGTTGACATCCCGGTCATCAATCTCATAGTCAGAGTCCTCATCAGACCAGGCGGTAAAGGTATTCTTCCGTCCATCCATCTGCTCCATTTCCTCATCAAACAGGAAATCCAGTTCTTCTTGCTCATCTTGATCCTTGGACATCGGCTGCTGAGAGGGCAGATGCTGAGGCAGCGTGGTCGAGTGAACAAACCTGGGTTCCTCCGACTTCTAAAACGGGGGAGACCAAAGACAGAGAGGATCACCAGGAAGTCCTTAGGCCAGGCTGACACTGTCCCCTGAGAGAAGCCCTGCCCCCTCAACACGGGCCTGCCACATCTGCAGCCCGGATAACGACACCGGGTCACAGCTGTCGGCACTGGAGTCACTCAAGAAAAGGGATGTCCCGCAGGACTCTGGGTTTCTCCACTCACAGTTCACACCAGCTCCCTGTATGCACAGACTGCACTCATTCACCTAAATACATGCCCCTCCACAGCACCTGGCCTCCGAGCGGGCACGTAAAGAAGCTCAACAGGCTGCTCACCCTTTCCCATCCCAACCCCGCCCACTTGGCTGGAAGCTTCACCAGGCAAGAGCCGCAGCTGCCTTGCCTTCCACGGCACCCTCCGAACTTAGACTGGGACCGGGCAACAGCCCATGCTCAACCACTCGCTAAATGGCTAAGAACCCACTGGGACCAGGCCCTTGAACTTATGGAGCTCACAGTTTAGCGGGAGAAAAAGTCAACCAGCCACCGACTGCAATGTGATGGCAAAGACTATAAACAGGCCTCGTGGGAGTGCTCAGGGAGGGGCACTGAGGCAACTGGGGGTGGGGCTGAGGACACTCGGGGAAGACTTCTGTGAAGAAGTGATGATGAAAGGGCCTGTTTAGGTAAGCCAGACGAAGGCAGGGACAAAGACTGTAAGAGGCAAAACAGACCAAAAAAACAAACACGGCATGTCCCAAAGGCAAGAGAAAAAACAAGACTCCTTTCAGCCAAAACAAAGTACTTCAGAGTGCTGATAAGCTGAGTTATCCGAAAGTTTTTGGAGGTAAAACATCTGTTTACCTCACAGAACATATTTAAACATTAATTCCCTGCTGTGCCAAAAAAAAGCTTTCTCCATAAATCTTAAACTATTCTCTTCTGCAAGGGTCAGGGAGGCCAGGTGGAAGTGGAGGGCTCTAACTCTGGACTGGAGGCTAGGTGTCTTTGGAAAGGCCTTTCCAAAGCCTCTGCAGTCTTAAAGACTGAACTGAACCTTGTCAGGTCCTTGTCGCTTACTACCTTCTCCTCACGACTCTAGCCTACCTGATACTTCTTGAACAACCAGAACAGACAGGGTCGGGGGTGCAGGGCAGGAAGGAGACGAGGGAGTCGATCACAGTGGTACAATGGAAAAGGGGCACAGAATTCCACACCGGGTCATCTGTCAGATCTCCTCTCAAGGCCTAGACCAAGGTATCCAAGACGGGATGGCAGTGGGCAGGCGAATGGAGTAGAAGCTTGCTCCTCAAATTTTAGTTTCAGACTGAAACACTTCTCCAACAGAAGACTATGTGTGAGCTACTCATATATTGTCTACTATTTCTAGAGCAATCTAACCCCTCCTTCCTTTCAACCTAAGAGAAACTGAGGCCTTCAGGTATTAAAGAAGTTTCCCAAGGTCACCAGCCAGCAATGACAGAAGACTTGTGTTCTAGTCTAGACTCTCACTCTCCAGGCCATGGGTCTGCTCCTTCTCCCTTGTCTTTTCAAAGGATTTGACTGAGTTATATATGAGACATTGAGGACAAATTCAGGGGGACGGTGCTAAATAACACAGCCACAAGGACGCAGACGAGGCAAAGAGAACAGCCAAGGGGCACAAGTCTGATCCCTGGTCAGGGAACTGACAGCCCACATGCCATACAGACCGGCCAAATAAGCCCCCAACAAACCCAAAAAACCCATCAAAGGCCCACCCAAGTATTAAGAAACACTCAACTTTCAACGAGACTGCTGCCAGAGGCTACATCATCTCCTCCTGTGGAAATGCTGCTCAGGAACTACAGAGCTCGGGCTGTCCTGAGGGGCGGTCCACTGGACAGGGAAACAGGCCGCATCAGCCTTCCTGCACTCCCTGGTGACCTGTGGCTTACGTCAAACCCTGAACCACCTGGCCTGACTTCCATCCCCTCAGAACACAGAGCTGTGTGCCTATGTGAAACCGGTTCTGCACTCTCCAGCCCAAGCCCCTAGAATCCAGGACAGGGGACAGGTCTCACCCACCTTGGGTCGTGCTGGAGAGGGCCGAGGCCTTTTCTTCACTTCAATCCAGTTCTCAGAATCCAGGTCAGGGAGGCTGGCAGACAGGCCCTTGGGCAGCGTCTTTAGGTTGCTGACCTCTTCTGTTTTGGTTGGCACTGGGGTGACCGCACGGGGAGAGCCAGGCGCTGACTCTGAAGGATAGAAAGGGGAGGTCCTCATCCCTCCAGCCCTCCTCTTGATGCCAGCCCCGAGCAGGACTGCTGGCCAGAAGACAAGGGCAACAGGGAGGCATCCACATGCCAGCAGGGTACCTACCTGTCTCTTTCTGGTAGTGCTGGCGGGGCACAAACTCTGGGCAGTTGAGAAGCTGGGAGAAATCTGTCTGGGAATAATCCACTATCGGGGGACCAGGAAGAGGCCATTTCTCGGGTTCCTCCCTCCTGCGTACTTTTTCCTCAACGATTTCTACCACTTTGCTGTCCTTTAGGGCCTGCAGGGGAGAAGGAGGGAGAAGATGCAGAGGGAAGACGCGGACAGACTGAGATCTTGGAAGCTGGGGCATGACTGAGCCCCATGAGCTCAGCACAAAAGTCCAGAGTTGGCAGGAGTAGGAGAAAACTGGCCCCATCTTCCACAACCAGCAGGTGAGTGAGATGTTCAAACTTCTAAGAGGTACCAACATGCAAATCACACTTGCCCTTTGACCCTGCCATTCTACTTCCAGGAATCAATCCAGGAAATACTTGTATTAACAGATGACAACATGTATAAGATATGGACAAAGGCCATTCACAGCAACACTGCCTATAAAAGGAAAAACTGGGAACTACCTAAACTTGCCAGTACATAGGCAATTCAAACCAATTATGGCACAGCCACTCAACCCAGCACTACTCAGGCTTAAAAATCAGCTTCAAATGTGTTGAGGTGGTTAACAGTCACAAAAACCAGGTCTAGGTCAATGAGTTTAAGATCCCACTAGTAAAAACATGCAAATGCACACAGATTTTTCCAGGATTCACAGTTAAAGGGCTATAGGCATCTACCTCGGGGGAAAGGGAGTGAAGTAATGGAGAGTAGAGAAGAATTTTCTTTTTAAAATCTTTTAAATGGAAAAGAAAAACATTTCAACATGTGACAACATACTCTTTTGGTGAGGCTGGGGAAAGAGGCATTCTCATACACTGCTGGTGAGATTGCAGAAAGCACACTCACTAGAAAGGGAATCAGGTAACAGCTAGCAAAATTATATACCCATTGCCCTTCAGTTCAACCATCCCACTCCTACACTATGGAAAAACCATGAAAAGATCTATATATATATACACAACTGTAAATAAGAATGGGGAGCATCTTTCTATTACCACTACCACTACGAAGTGGTCAGCTCTCAGATACATTAAGTGAAAGCAAAAATGGTGAAGAAATACATGTGCTATGTTACCATTCATCTAAGAAAAGGTGAGTATATAATACACAGAGAGGCATTTACTTATTTTTTTAATGGAAGGATTCAAAAATTTTGTTTAGAGTAAAAGGGAAAAAGTATTAAGAAAATCTTTTAACTTGGATTTGCAACATACCATTTGCCTTTGGAACCACAGAAATATTTTATATAAATGCAAAACAAGTAAGAAATTAGGGGTAAGAAAGCATTCCCAAAAATGTGAGAGCAAAGCAAAATTACTAAAACTAATATGTACACAGCCACACAAAAATTATTTCAACTTAAGAAAATAGTAACTGACCGTATAAATGGGGAAAAAAATTCAGGAGTAGGAGAGGTACTGTAAGCATAATGTGTACAGTAAAACAAACGGACAGTTAATCTGACGTTTGGAATCAGGAGTTTTGGCAGGGAAGAAAGCAGTAGTTACACACATAAAGGATCCTTGGGTTAAGTAAAGACACCGGAGAAATCTTAACAGAAAATATCACTGTAATCTCATGATGTATTAAAAAAACCGACGACGACGACCAAGCGTAGCAATAAATATCCTACAGCTCAGGCTGTGACATCTAAATATCAGAACTATTTTTTCCCCAAAATAAAGGTCCTAGACTGACTTAAAGAAGAAAAAAAAAGGCCATTCCAGGTCTGAGGCAAAAGTACAAGATGAACCAGGGTCCCACTGGCAACGATTTGATTTAGCATAATAACTACAATAAATGAAACAAAACGCTTGAATCTACTAGTCTGTAATGATACAAAAACAAACAAAAAAGCAAACTGAAACCTTACCAGTTACCTTTGAAGGTTATTAGGGATCAGCTCATAATTCTGAGAACTGGTTACCAAAGGAAAAGATCAAGCACTTAAACTGCCCTTCCCGTACAAACTACATGTTTCTTGGTAACCAAATAGTTGATAAGGCAAAGTACCTCCTTAAAGAGTTATTCCAGCAGACAAATACAAACACAGACAGAACATAAACATTTTATAGTTTCTAATGAAGTAACAGGCAATTTACAGCTTATATGACAAAAGGAGAACCAGATGAAGCACTCATTAAGTGCCACCTGAGAGAATCACTGTCTATAAAGTATTCTCGACAAGGAGGGAGAAAGGAAGAAAAAAACCTGAATCTGATCAGGCCTCTCGATCACTGATTTACAAAAAAATCTGGAGTACGCAACATGTAAAATGGTACCACTCGTCCTACGGAAAATTCTACAAGCTGTATAATCTAGCATTCCAACAAAAAACTGCAAGGGAAGAGAGAGAGGAGGAGATATCATAAGACAATGTATTGATCTTATCTGGATCCTGATTCACAAACTACTAAAAGAAAACTTCTGAAACAGGGGTGAATTGGCAACTGAACAAATATTTGGTGATATTAAAGAATTGTTATATTTTTACATGTAATAATGATACAGTGAGTACTTTTCTTTAACAGGCCTTTATCTTTTAGAGACAGATTAACTGAAACATGGATAAAATGTCAGATTACTGGAGATTTTCTTCAAAGTAATCTGGGAAAGCAAACAGATGAGGAGACAGATGGAGTAAGACTGGCCATGAACTGACAGCTGCTGAGAGTAGGTAATGGGCTCATTACACCACTGTACTGACTTCTGTAAAATTTCCGTGTCTGCCGTCTTCCATGATAAAGGGGTGAGGGAGAGAGGTGTTGGAAGGCGAGATAGAGAAGGGAAGGGAACGAGGAGAGGGAGGGAGAGAGGCTGGCCAAGCCTTGGAACCTTAGCACAAGTAATGAGATGAGGGCTCTTCTGGGGTTCTTGGGCTTGACCCAAACTCCAGCTCCTTAAGTGAGGATCTTTCTTTCCCCTCCACCCCAGCCCCAGCCCCAGGGAGGGAGACATACCGCAAAGATGAGTGAAATGTCAGTGGTAAGGGCCTGCACTCGGTGGAAGGACGCAATAAGTGTCATGGGAAGGAAGCCATCAGCATCCATTTTTCGCCGCAGGAAGAAGTCTCGCTCTAAATTGTCCACGCTGAAGTAGTATTCACTGGGTGGAGGGGAGAAGTGTGATTGCTCCACCATGTGTGAACATGCCTTCTTGGTTCTGTACATTCCAGGAACCCCACACAGCCTCTGACCAACCCTGTCCCTCTGTATTTACAATCTTAAAGGCTGGAAAGAGATGATGTTATCCTCTCATGGCCCCCTAACCTTGGGTCAAACTGTCTCTCTCTGCCCTTCAGCCTCGTGGCACACCTGACAAGCTCATCTTTAAAACCCAGTCCCAATACTGTTGGTCATTTATCTTCTGCTCCTAAACTGCTTATCACACTCTACTGTAATGATCTCTTTCCTTGTATGGCTCCCCTCACTGGACAGAGAGAGTCCACTAGAGGTTAGGAGTTAAGGTTTTGCAAGTCAGACAGAAACAGACTGAAATCTGTGCCTTGTCACTTATTGTTGGGCAAGTTACTGGGCCTGTTTGCTTATCAATAAAAAGGGGATAAAACCCAGCTCATAAAAATTAAATAGGTAGCTCCATAACTAAGTAAGAGAATGTCTATAAAGCTGAGCACTGAGCCTCATCAATGAATGAGGGCTCAGTAAGTGTCTATTAGCATTCTGACAATGCTGCCATTACAAATAGAGGCCCAAAGGGAACAGAATCTAGACATTTTCTTTCCTTTTAAAAACATTAACTGATTCATTTTTAAAACAGAAGTACAGTTCTCTCAAGTTATCCTTTTCATCTCCAGCCAGAGGCAGCAACCACTGTGATCCCCAAAAGGGCCTGTACAGCCCTACTCTGTCCTCAGGCACCCCCCAACCCCATCCATGTCTCCAAAAGGAAGACGCCTGTCCACTCACATCTGGCGTTTGATGTAGTCTTTAAGCAACTCCTGGTCCACGCTGTAAAGCTCAGTGCTGCTGACATTGTCAAAATAGTAGGTGATGTTGTTCATGTACTTGGGGGTGCGAGGCCCCTCCGCACCATCAAACTTTCGGTAGCCAAACTGGTAGTCAAAATGGGCTATGGGAGGAACGAGCACCATGAGGGAGAGGAGATCCCCGCCCGCCGCCCCCGCTGAACTCCCTCAGACATCCCGGAGCCCAAAGGGGCCTCACGTGCTCGAGTGCCACCCCGTCCGCGTCCCCGTCCGCGACCACGCCCCCCGTCCACGGCCACGGAAGGAAGCCCGCGCCCCACCAGCCCCATCACTCTTCACACTCGATGTCTCATCCTGGTCATGCCAGGCAGGCTCCGATTTGGTCTCTGGTTGCCAGGCTGGAGTGGGGGGCCACGGGCACGTAGGTGACAGGCTCAGACCCTATGGGGAGAGAGGGCATCAGGTCAGGCCCGAGGGTGACCCCCAGGCCCAGGCCCTCCATAGTGGGAGCGCATACCTTTGATCTCCCGCGGCTGGCGGGGGGTGTGTCGTGGCTCTGGAGGACGAGTAGGGGCGCGAGACCAGTTTCTCTCTGGGCACTTCAGGCTTCATGTCTATTTGCAATGGAACCCACTTGTGTTTGTTCCCTGGAGGATAGCGTGGGCACGAGAAAGGCTTGAAGGAGAGGCCCCTCCTGCCCACCTCTACCCACAACTCTCTGTCCCTGGCAGGGCTTTTACTGGCCCCTGGTCACCTCGGGCAAACGCCTTTCCCTCACTGGACCTCATTTTCATCCCTGAAATGAGAAGGCAGTGGACTTCAGTGTGATGGACACTCTTGGTTGACTCCCAACACTGATTTCTCCAGAGCACACCATTTACAGCCAGACACATGGCAGCCTGGAATCAAGACCGCACCTCCAGGCTCCCTAGATATAGGCCGAGGAGAGCTGAGTGCAAGCACTCAATTCTAGGGTCCCTAAAAAGCAAGGAGTTACTCTCCCCTTCCCCATCCTAAGTAGAGTGAGTCACCTGGGATGAGAAGAGCCAACACACAGCAAGACAAAGGAATCAAAGAGCTGCCATTATAGGCCTGGCCTACTTCTACCAAGCTCTCAAGTGAAAGAAACAACCTTCCACATTGGTTAAACCACTGTTCCTCCAGATACGTATGACAGCAGCCAAACCTGTATTCTAGCTATTTCAGCCAGAGCAATGGGATCTCCTGTATTTAAATGAAATCTAACACAAAGCAGCAATACATCAACAGACACCAAGAACACACTGAGGGAAGACCCCTGTCTTCTGCACAGCTTGAGCCCCAGTGCTGAGGACAGGGCTTTCCAAATGCTGGTTACAGCAAAAGAACTGACGGACAGACAGTTGGAAGGAAGCTTGCTGGCCTAGCAGCCTACACCCATCAGACTCTCAAGCACTCCTGGGGGGCTCCTGAAATTGCTCCAGCAGCCCTTGCGTCCTCACATTTCCTGACTCTGCCTGCTACCTTCTCCCAAGTCCTGCTCCAAGTCACTCACCTTTCTTCTTCTGTCCCCCTCGCTGGCAGTCCTCGTCCCCATTCTTCTCCTCCCCCGATTCATCGGATTTGGTTTCGGGCTCTCCTTACTATCGCTCCCCTCTCCTTTCTCCTGTTCCTTCATGTCCTTTTTGGGTGGTAGCTTGCGGGCAGGCTGAGACTTGTGGGCCTGTGGCTGCAGCAGGAAGCAGAGGAACAGGGAGGTGACATGCATCTGCAAGCCACTCAGGATGGGAAGGAAGGGAGCTCCTTGTCACCGGAGCACGTGATGCAGGTTGGGGTGGATGTATCCTATAGCCCTGTTTTCACGCCTGACATGCCTTTGCTGGGAAGAGTGGTCAAATAGGAGAGAGGCAGAGGACAACCCACCTCTTCAGGTCCCTTGAGTCTAAATGAGAGAGACAACCCCTCGACATGGGCTGTGGCCTGCAAAGCCCAGCTGTTTACTCCCTGCAACAGGATCATGTGGTATGAATCACCTGTGGGATGCAGGAGACACTGGCCTCTGGTCTGTCCACACCAATTCTGTCTGTGAACAAAGCCCACTGGCCTGAGCCGATGAGAGACCTTGCTGTCAGCCCAGAAAAGATGATGGTGGGGAGGAAAGGACTGACCAGGGGCCCACCTTCCGCTGGGGCTTAGGAAGGCTATGCAAGCTTCTCCATAACCTGTGGTCTGGAGAGGGTATTTGCCCTAATGACCATGCTGCTGCACTCACAGGCAATCGAAGTGGAGAACACAGGTTTTAGAACATGACACACAGGCTTTCAATTCCCGCCTGGCCATCAAGGACTAGTGATTAACCTCCCCTCCTGGCCTCAGTGGCCTCATCTGTAAAATGGGAATTACTGAAGGGCCCATCTAGGAGTCACTGAGGATTAGGTGAAATGATGGATAAACGGGACTTGGCAGTCTCTGTCACACAACAAGGGCTCAAAGGATGATTCTTAGCTATTTCAATGTTGCCCATATTTTCCAACCACTCCTTTTAAAAAAAAGAAAATTAACACCCAAGGCTCTGAAAGCTTGAGGCCAAATGTAAACACACAGACGGAGTTCAAACCTGCCCATCCCTCCCCACAGACTCACCTGCACACTCTTATGGGCTATCTCTCCAGGTGTTGGCCAGTTGATTGCATCTCCAAAGTCACCAACCTGCAAGGCACATTCTGTGAGGGTTCCAGGGTAACCCTGCCTCCACCATATAGACCCTCTTCCAAAATACAGCTCCACCAAGAGATCATAAGTCAAAACCAGTCTGTCCACGAGAACCATCCACAACAAAGACCCAGAAAAAGTGCCTCTGCTATTGAGAAATCCCCTGCAGCCAGAGAAGCACTCACTACAACAGAAAAGAGGCTACCACCTCCATCCAGGAAGCCCACCCCTACCCCTGGGTTGCCAGCTCCTATTTCTTACCTTGCCACCTTTGCGCTGTTTAGGAACTGCTGCCCTCACCACCTTGGCCGGGGCAGAATGTTCTGTGGAAGCAAGAAAGGAGAGGTGGTTATACAGCGCCCCTCAGAGAGGGCCCTCGACCAGCTCCTCACCCTCATCACTGCCCCATGCCACCAAGCAACCTGTAGGTTCCCAGACAGAAGATGTGGTAGACAGAAGAGGGACCCATGCTCAAACTCTGCTTTCTGAAGAAAGCATGGAAAGTGAGATCATGGAAGAAGCAGGCAGCCCAAACCCCAGAATTCAACATTGGTCTCTCAAAGCTCTTACCCTCTTGTGTAAGGGGGACTGAGGCCTGGAGACTCTATGTCCATGGCAGGATTTGCTCTATAATTCAGGGCTCCTGCATCACAGCAGATCCCATAAAGGAATCTGAAAGACTCTCTCTGGCTCAAACATTCTAGAAGTCTTCGTGTGAGTAGACTTAGGAAAGCAAGACAAAAACCCTAAGTGGGCAACCAAGAAGTCCAAGCCCCCTTCTAAGGCATGTGCATCAGAGCCAGCTCTGTCCTCAGCGATCTGTGGCCACCGACGGGAAGATGTGTCTGCCTTCCAAGTTTCCAGAGGAAAAGTGAGACCATCATCCCCTACATTTGACTCAATGGTTCCACCTTTAGGAATTTATCCTAATGATACAAATTAGACAAGTGTTTAGGCTTATGTGCAAAGATATTGAAAGAGCTATTCATAATTTCAAAAAACTGAAAATAACGTATAACAGTAGGGAACTGGCTAAATAAAAGTTGAGCAACTTCCAGAGTGTTCTTAAATGATAATGATCTCTACTGATATGAAAACATAAACACAGTAAATGAAAAAAATTATAATCCTATTTTTGTAAAATAAATTGAAAAGGTATACATACAAAAACACATAGTAGGAACTCTGGAAGACATATAACCAAATATTACCAGGACTTAAGTAGTACGTTTGGGCTTCCCTAGTGGCTCAGACGGTAAAGCGTCTGTCTGGAATGCAGGAGACCCGGGTTCGATCCCTGGGTTGGGAAGATCCCCTGGAGAATGAAGTGGCAGCCCACTCCAGTTTTCTTGCTTGGAAAATCCCATGGACCACAGAGCCTGGTAGGTTACCGTCCATGGGGTTGAAAAGAGTTGGACACGACTGAGTGACTTCACTTTCACTTAAGTAGTATGTTTACAGTGATTTAATTTTGTTTGGGATTCTCCAGTTTCAACCAGGGCAGAGAAGAGCTTCCTATTTTTATTACTTTTAATTTTTATTTTTGGCTGTACCGGGCATCACACAGGGCATAGCGTGATGGCATCGCACCTGTAGCCCCTCAACAGAAGTGCAGAGTCTTAACCACTGGCAAGCCAGGAAAGTCTAGGGGCTTTTTTAAAAGGGGGAAAATTTTTCTTTTATAAGGAAGTGGCCCTAGTAAGTCTGGTCCTTTCTATATTTAAACTTGTTTCTCCAAGTTGGTTCTGAAGACCAGGAGTTTCTGAACTCTTCCTTCCCAGAGACCGACAGGATAAGATACAACCCGGGGCTCTGCTCACCCATCCCTTTGCCTCCATTGTTGGCCAGCCATGCCAGGACAAGAGCTGCCCCCAGTCCCCAAGCAGAGAAATTTGTCCAGCTGGTCTCAAAAGGAATGTTCCACTTCTTGATCAGACGCATGTTCCCTTAATGAGAAGGGAGTCCTTGCCTGATTCCTGTGAGGCCACTGAATTCTTGGCTTCCACCCCATACTAGAGCCACTGCCTCAAGACATTCCACATGCCAAAGGAGAGCTGGGGCTCTATAACCCAACCCACAGCATCTCCTATTCCCAGTGCTGGGCAGTGGAGAACAAGAAAATCTCTACAGTTCCAAGAGGATGGAGCCCGTAGGGCAACGAACTCCTTACTCCACACTGATTCTCTTGCTAACTCCAGTTTGGCCCAGAGCAGCCTCATACCACGCACTCCCTGACTAGGACCAGCAGAGGCAGTTGTTAGAAGACCAACTCCCTCGATTACACGTGGCTGTAATTACTTCTCCAGGGACCCAGCCTATAGACCCCCAAAACACTCCCTGCATGCTACCAGGACAAGAGCAGGCCAAAGGCCGGCACCATCAACATCATTATCATGAAAGTGGAATGGGAAATCAGATTCAGAGGACAAAGTGCTCTTGAAGACTACCAAAGAGTTTTAAGGCAAAGTTTTGTTGGGTCATTGTCTTATTTCCTCTAACAAAAACTGTTTCAAAATTGTGAAGAATCAGATCCTGTAATTACCCTGCCTAACATCTTGTTCAAGATCACAAATGGTAAAGTTCTGCTATAAGTTCAGGCCCTCCTTAATGGGAGTGCCCTGCTTCCACTAAAAGACCCCACTGATTCCCTACTCCCCCACCAATTCCAAGCTGACCAGGGGAATGTGGCTTCTCTGGGCACACCCAGGAAAACCAATCAGTCAGCTCTTTGAAAAGTTTGCTGAAAAGGCCCCATCCCTAGTTAGCCTCCCTCTAACCCAAGGACCCTCAGTCTCAGTACCCTGTTCCTGCTCTGCTCTCAGGTAGGGCCTCGGGCTGCCCCTGCTCGAAGGAAGAAGAAAATTCCCCAGAGAGACAGAGAAATACTTTAGGGAGAGAGAACCACTGCTACCTTTAAGCAAAATCCCTAGCTCTGTAAAAATCCCACAGGGCCCAGGGAAATGTAGGAAGGCTCGGATGAGCTATTGTCAGGCCCTCGGGGCAGGCTGAAAAAAAAGACTTCAATGGCACATCCTTTTCTAGGTCCCGTCCCAACCATCCACCTTCACCAGGCGCGTGCACATGTGTACAAATGTGGGCACACACAGTGCAGCTCCACAATATACAGGGCCTAGCATCTAAAACGGCTCCCAATGAACACCAACCTTTTGTGCAAGAGGCCAGTCCTTATGTCCAGCACCACTGCCAGCCACCACTGACCCGAGCCCAGCTCGGGACACACTCCCACTCACCACCTCACACGTGCCCAAGAAAACAGTTGTAGGACATGACAGCAGCAAAAAGGCCCCTGGTTCTGATTTCTTCCGTTCAGATAGGCAACCGAGGCTCCCGGAAGGGTAATAAGGGGCTTCCCTAGGGAAGAGCCGGGATGGGCACTAGAAGCCTCAGCTCCCTCTGTCCAGTGCTCCTTCCAGCTCACTAGAGATTCCATGTGTCCACTGGTGGGAAAGTGGGTCAAAAAGCCTTCCTGGTGTGATCTCAGAGCACCGTCCTGCCATCTCCTGGTGAAGAGTCACTGGTGTCGGGGAGAAGTTCCCAGGCAGAGGTGTGGTGAGGTGGGCCAAGGTGAGCCCAGCGCTCAGGGAGAGGAGGATGGCAGGCAGAGGCTCTCTGAGTGTCTCCCTTCTCCATCAAGGCAAGCAGGGGTTAGCCGGGATATGGAAGAGGCGAAAATGGAGTCTGCTAGGAGCCAGTACTGAATGTTGTTCCGAGGGGGTCAAGAACTTTCTACACACACACACTCATTTGTGTATTAAATGAAGCACACCAGAATCTCTCTGTGCTGTCAAGAGGGGTAGGGGAGGGAACCAGGGAGACCAGGAGATTTTTCATGAAGCTCTATCTGATCAGCAAACTCACTATTTTCACTTAAGACTGTGAGTGGTAAAGAGAAGGGGAGCTAAACCAACACCCTCCTCTCCCAGAGCCTGGCTCTTTTCCCACACACTGAGCCCCCCTCCCCCAAGAAAGGGGCTGGCTCCAGGGCAGGTCTCCCCAGGAGAGAGGAAAGAAGGAAGGGGGGGATTTGCTTCAGTCCGCAGGGAGGCTGTGGTATAAACCCCTGCCACACCAGAGGAAGGAAGAGCAGAGGGAAGGCCTGAAGTTCCTTTCAGCTGAAGAAATTCAGCCACTCCACCTTTTCTCAGCACAGAAGAGGAAGAGAGGCTGGCCTCAAGGAGTCTCTGTCAGCCTACAAACAGGCCTAAACCCAAACACACTTGGTATAAACCCAAGTAAAAGCACAAAGCATGGGTAACCCTTGAACAACACAGGGGTTGGGAGCACTCACCCCCAACAGGGTAGAAAAATCCAACTTAACATCACGCAGTACTGCTTTTACATTGAGAATAACCAGATATTAATGGATCCACACAGTTCAAACCAGTATTGTTCAAAGGTCAAGTCTATTTTTTAATTATTTTTCATTTGTTTACTTTTGGTTGCACTGGACCTTCACTGCTGTGTGTGGCGAGCAGGGACTCCTCTCCAGCTGCGCTGAAGCAGCTTCTCTTTGCTGTGGAGCACAGGCTCTAGGGTGTGTGGGCTTCAGCAGTTGGGGCTCTCGGGCCCTAGAGCATGGACTCGATAGTTCTGGTTCACAGGCTCTATTGCTCCGCTACCTGTGGGATCCTCCTGGATCAGGGATCAAACCCCTTCCCCCTGCATTTGGTAGGTGGATTCTTATCCACTGCACAATCAAGGAGGTCCCAACTGTATTTTCTACACTGCTTGCTTCCAGAAAGATCCTAAAGCTGCTGATCCTTTGGGGGAGGGCACGGAGGCAAGCTACTTAGAAGGGCCAGATGTAGGTCTTAAGGAGCAAGGACTTGGTGAACTAGCAAGAAACTAGGGAAGGATTATGGAGGGAAGGTATGTGGATATGAGTCAAACCCATCAGGTTAGAGAAAAAAGAACTGATAAGAGGGGGACTTCCCTGGAGTCCAGTAACTACATTCGATCCCTAGTCAGGGAACTAGATTCCCACTCTCCAAAGTTGAGTGCCACAACAAAGATCTGGGACAGCTAAGTAACTAAAGACTGGTAACAGGAAGGGAAAAGCTGGAAATGAAACTCAGGGATGGGTGTGGGTGAAAGTGAGATGGGGCCCGGCTAGATGGGAGAAGGCCTGGAGGATGGGGCTGGCCAGAGGAACTGCTAGATTTCAGGCCTTACTGCCAGGAGGACGGGGGAAGGCCAAATATTTATTTTGGGGCTGGCATCATCTCCTGGAGATTAGCGAAGTATCTAAAAAGGCTGAATTTACCCTGAGTGCAAAGAACTTTTCTGCCTTGGGGAACAAGGTCATTTGTTATGGGCTGCATTAGTGGCGTTCGTACCCATCTGCTGACCTATTCCTATGGCCGTCAGGTCAACTTCTTGAAGTGACCACCAGATCCCAGGTGAACTACCCGGCTCTGTGATCTCACTGTACCGTGTTAGCTGCCTGGTTACTTATCTACTCTCAACCCCCACCCCACCCCCCTTGACAGCAGGTACCAGGCCGCTTTCATAGCAGTGATTCTGGCATCTAGCTCAGGTCCTGGCAATACAGCTGAGCTCTGCGGCTCCAAGTGCTAGTTCCTGGGTCTATGGCCTCAGTCCTCAGCCTTTAGCTGTAGCCTTCCCCAGGCAGAGAAACAAGTGTCACAGGCACTGCTGGGTCCCAGCGGAACCTAGTCTAGACTCCAAAACTCATCAACTGTATAATCTTGGAGACACTCCCTACCAGCCACCTTCCCTGGGCCTCCCTCACCTTCCTCAACTGAACACAGGATATTCCTATCTAGAGGGAGAGGGAAGAGGTTAGATCGCAAGCAATGAGACTTCTCATCAGAGCAGAAGAGATGCTAGCACCAAGCTGAGGTGGTAATAATGTTAACAGTGAGCACTTATGAGATGCCATGTGCTGTTCTAACACGGAGTTAGCTCCTCAACACGGTGGAAAGGTTATTTACCAAGATCACAGCCTGCAAACAACAGAACAGGGTCTGAAGTCAAGCAATCTGACTCTAAATCCTGTGCTTTCAACCACTAGCAGGAGGGTCCAATTTACCTCCTCATTGTGGTCAACAGGGCAGGCCCTCAAATTGCCCTAAACACTGGAGAAAACCAAGGCCCACTACAGGAAATCTAAGATCATGGAGCAAGGCAAGCGACATTCCTAGGATTGAACACTGGCAACTTGACAATCTCCTTCTTCCCCACCCAGAGAGAAGCAAGGGAAACTGCCCCCAAACACACCTATCTGGCACCCCCCAGTCCTGTGAGGGAAGAGGCATTGCCTCTAGGCCCACCCCCAGTTCCCTCATTTCTACCTCTGCCCCAATGAGGGTGGGGGCAGGACAGGCGTCCAGCTGACATAGATTCTGCCCCCAACCACTGCCTGAGCTGGAGTCCAGGACCCTCACTGCGGAAGGCAGAGAAACTATTAAGGGAGAGTGCAATGTCAACAGGAGTCTAGATTATATCACCTACCTGTGCCCGTCCCTCCCAGGCCAACCTGGGGGCACAGTCAGAAAAAGTCTGGTGTATTCTCAGCTGTCATCCAGCCTGGGGGTGCGGTGGGGTCATAGAGGAGGAGTTTGGGGACCACCAACTTTTCATCCCATCCCCACTGATCCCAACACCAACCCTACCCCCAGCATGAACACTCATCTAAAGAGTAAAAAAAAAAAAAAAAGCTTTTTAACCATCCTCACCTTGTTCACTGATTCCTACTATTGCCACTTTTCAGACAGCTCTCTCTGACCAGCTTTCCCAGCCTGATTTCCCCCAGACGTTCAGAGGAAACACAGGAGGGGGCTGAAGGGTGCCGTTATGGAAAGGAGTGAGAGGAGAGAGGAAACCTTCAAAAGTCCAGCTCATGGGAATCCACTCAAAGCAAGCTCCTGAAGAGTCTGCGCCCCTTGGGCCTGGGAGGAGGAGCGCAGGTGGCAGGCTCCCGGCCACAGGACGCTGCCTGGTCCGGCCCAGCCACAGTCAACTATCTTCAGCTGGCGGTGACCCTTTAGCCGGCGGTGGCTCTCTCTGCCCAAGTAAGCCTCCCTGGGGTGGCTGTGGCCACACCCACCACCGGTACCAGTCCCTGAAGTCCTGCCCCAAAGCTAATTAATAATCATCACAGCTGAAATACACCAGCAGCCAGTGAAGCCTCTGGCCTTCAAGTGCCAGCTCCCTGACCCAGCCTTTCTGAAGAGCACATTCAGTTCTAGTTAGAACAGTAATCCTAATAACTACCTTTTACTGAGTGCTGAGTAGATGCCAATAACTGCTCTAAGTTGCTTTGTGCTATTTCATGTTAACTGCCTGAAAAAGACATCCCAGTTGCTTGGAAAATGAAACTGAGGGAAGAGACTTGCCCAGGGTCATAGAGTATATATAATATATACTGTGACATTATTCACAGATCTCAGTGTAAATTCTTCTCAAGGCCTTTCTTAATTGCCCAACTAAGCAACTCTGGATCAAGTTCTAATTCAGTCTATCATGTGGGGGTCTTCAGAGCACTCATGAGCCCCTGAAATGTTTGCATTTGTGTGCATCTCAACCACATCAGACTAATCAATTACTAAGTCCATACACTATCCACACAAATTGCTCACACGCAGTGGCTCATTTACTTTTCACAACCATACTAGGGAGACAGGTAAGGTGATGATGACTCCCAGTTTATAGATGAGGAAACTGAGGCTCAGAGAGGCCACCTGCCTTAGGCAGACTAAAACCCAGGTAACAGCTTGACTCCACCTTGGGCTTCACCAGCCAGCAACATGCCCTATACAGGCAATGACTGGGATTTCCACAAGGGTAGGCAATCTTTCTGCATTGTTCACTGGCCCTTGGAACCCAGGACTGCAGCCTGTTCATGGCTGGCCCATAGGAAGTATTTGCTGAATGAAGAATTTCACATCGGTATGGGTGCCTCTCAAAGAACTTCCAGAGCATTCTTTTCTGGGTAAAGAGGTTAATTACCCCTTTGCATTATGTCTGAACAGCACAGCTGTGCAGTCTGGCAGCTGCAATCCTTTTGGAGTCCAGACCTAGCCCTGTTCTCCTTCAAGTTGGAAGCAGTGTGCTTCAACCCAAACACCAGACATCAGCTGTGGAAAACAGAGTGTGTGTGCAGCAAAGAAAACAGCACTGAAACTCCCCGGAGGGCCCAGACTTCAGGCACAAGGCCCCAGGCCCGGGCTACATCACAAATCACCAAGATGGCAAGCATGGGCACTAGCTCAGAGGGCAGCACCCACTCAAGGGCAGTCGCCACACCACACAGGAATGCAAACTTATGTTGCCAGAGCATCTGAGCTTTCAAGAAATACAGAAAAATAAACTTAGTGTGGAAGAGTAATTTTCTGCTTTCTAAATACTATTAATGAATTCACATTAAAAAACAAAACTTTTTGAAGCCATATCCAGCCTGTAGGCTCCTGCATTGCTCTCCTAAGCCCTGAGGGGCAGGCCCTGGATTTCAGAGCCAATCCTCAGGCAGGCTGCAATGCTCTGCTGCCCCACTGACACCATCATCCTTATGCAGGAGGCTGCTGACATCAAAGCTCCTTTTTCCTTGTGCCTGTGGTCATCTACCACCTAACACAAACTCGTTTTAACTGTCTTAAGTCTAAAGGCATTCTTTGCTGCAAGAGGCTTCTGAATCCCCAAGAAACTACTCTGAATTATCCGTTACTGGAGAGAAAGGCTGGAAGGGACTTGAGAACTTATGCCATTGTATGGACAGGAAAACTGAAGCTCAGGAGGGACACCAGGCTGTGCCCAGTGCCTAGTGAACTGTTGTGAAGCTAGCACTGGACATCCGGTTTCTGCCTTGTGATTCAGAGTTTTTCCCACAGGTCAGGAAGCCACTCAACAACACAACTACATTAACTGACAGACTGGGGGCAGGGCCTCAGGGACCCAAATATTGCAGGTACTGCTCCACACACCCACTGATGATGCCTATAATAGAGACCCAGAAGTCCCCGTTTTAAGAACGGCTTCTCATATGGAATTGGATTACGTAACAGAAAAGGAGGAGTGCTCTGGCTGAAATGGACCTGGGAGTGTAGGGCCCCAGTGACCTGACTTCTCCAGGGGAGGCTCTCGGCCCCTCTGGAAGATGTGCACCAGGCAGGCCCCAAAGGGCCTGACCAGCCGTCTATCCAGTGAGGCAGGCTGGGCATCCTCACTGACCCTCAGATCCTAACAGCTCCAGCCCTATAGGTTGGGGACATTTGGTAACAGGAAAACTTCAGCAGAAATAGTAGAGACTTGCCAACAGTTCCAGAAGCACAAGGGGAACTGAAGTGCTTGGATAAAGACTAATTCCCCTAACCCAATTTAGCCAGATTGGCCTTGCTCCCCACAAAAGCAGTTGATCTGTTTCTGCTGCTGAGCCTGGGCCAGCCTTGGAGGTCTCTTCATACATAAGAAACCCCAACTCGGATACTGTGGATAAGGAGACAGGCTGCCCTACTAGCAGATTCCACACCCTTGCTCACTGGTGACCTATTCCACTCCCTCCCCAATTCAGCAAATATAGAGGAGACGTGACCCCTACATTACCCATGTACCCAACCAAGTAGGCCTCTGGGCTAAGAGGAAGGACAGAGCAGTTATCCCAGACTTGGGAGTCCACGTAAGCATAAGAATGCTCTGACCACCAGCTGCCATCAAAATAAGGAACTCATAAAGCCAGGGGAGATGGTCTTATCTGACCAATTTCTCAAGTGGCTTATAACTTGATAGGCATTAACAGGGCCGCAGAGGAATGAAAGCCAAGCAAGCAGGTTCATCAGGAAGCAGAAAAGCACCTTGCATGGAAGATCCTATAAGCAAGACTTAACCTCTCACTTTCTGAAACTATCAAAGGGGTTCATGGTGGCTGCCAGCTCACAGGATTGTTTAACAGCTTAAATTAAGGGCAGAGGTAAAGAGAAAACTAATATGCATCTTTAAATGCATTTTTAATTACTAAAAATATTTTAAAAATGAGACAATTACTTTCATGCATTGGAGAAGGAAATGGCAACCCACTCCAGTGTTCTTGCCTGAAGAATCCCAGGGACAGGGGAGCCTGGTGGGCTGCCATCTATGGGGTTGCAGAATCAGACATGACTGAAGCGACTCAGTAGCAGCATACTAAAAACTTATTTGCTGCTTATCTGAAAATCAAATTTAACTAGAGATCGTGTGTTTTTAATAGCAAAATCTGGCCACAGTAGGAAAGAACCATTGCCCATGTTCCACGTCAGTGAGCCAAGTGTCTGGGGCACGGGCCTGGTGGTTGGGAGACTGACCAGCCTCGGCACAGGCGCTACAGCCCGCCCTCGTTCTCGGGGCCTGGAAGAATTCCCCTCTGGGTGGCTTCAGCTTCTCTACTAAGGACTATGCTTGGGGTGTGAAGATCCAGTCATCTGCACTCTTGACATCTTTGAATTCTATCCTCACACTCACTGATCACCCTAACCACAACCTTAGATGAAGCCAGTTTTTCAAGGGTACAATCCACCTCTGACACCACTGCTACAAACGACTTGGGCCCTAATATTTCAGGATGCAAAAAATTATCTCCTGAGGAACTTGTCAAAGTACAGAATCCTGGGTCCCACCCTCCAGAGATTCTTGCTCAGAACAGTGGAACCAGGAATCTGCCTAGTAATTCTAAGGTAGGTTTTCTCTGGACATGGCTGAAGTTTATAAAAACTACCAATTAAGTTTCACCTGCTAACTCTGACAGGGCTTACTCAGAATAACACTGCATTTAGTATTTTTTAAAATTTTTTACGAAGCATAGTTGATTTACAATACTATGTTAAAGTTTCACGTGTACAGCAAAGTGATTCAGTTATATATATTTTTTCAGATTATTTTCCATTATAGGTTATTCAGTTCAGTTCAGTTACTCAGTTGTGTCCGACTCTTTGTGACCCCATGAACTGCAACACGCCAGGCCTCCCTGTCCATCACCAACTCCCGGAGTTCATGCCATCGAGTTGACTCCATCGAGTCAGTGATGCCATCCAGCCATCTCATCCTCTGTCGTCCCCTTCTCCTCCTGCCCTCAATCCCTCCCAGCATCAAAGTCTTTTCCAATGAGTCAACTCTTTGCATGAGGTGCCCAAAGTACTGGAGCTTCAGCTTTAGCATCATTCCTTCCAAAGAAATCCTAGGATTGATCTCCTTCCAGAATGGACTGGTTGGATCTCCTTGCAGTCCAAGGGACTCTCAAGAGTCTTCTCCAACACCACAATTCAAAAGTATCAATTCTTCCGCACTCAGCCTTCTTCACAGTCCAACTCTCACATCCATACATGACCACTGGAAAAACCATAGCCTTGACTAGACGGACCTTAGTAGGCAAAGTAATGTCTCTGCTTTTCTAGGTTGGTCATAACTTTCCTTCCAAGGAGTAAGCGTCTTTTAATTTCATGGCTGCAGTCACCATCTGCAGGGATTTTGGAGCCCAAAACAATAAAGTCTGACACTGTTTCCACTGTTTCCCCATCTATTTCCCACGAAGTGATGGGACCCGATGCCATGATCTTCGTTTTCTGAATGATGAGTTTTAAACCAACTTTTTCACTCTCCTCTTTCACTTTCATCAAGAGACTTTTTAGTTCCTCTTCACTTTCTGCCATAAGGGTGGTGTCATCTGCATATCTGAGGTTATTGATATTTCTCCCAGCAATCTTGATTCCAGCTTGTGTTTCTTCCAGTCCAGCATTTCTCATGATGTACTCTGCATATAAGTTAAATAAGCAGAGTGATAACATACAGCCTTGACGTACTCCTTTTCCTATTTGGAACCAGTCTGTTGCTCCATGTCCAGTTCTAACTGTTTGTTGCTTCCCTGGCCTGCATACAGATTTCTCAGGAGGCAGGTCAGGTGGTCTGGTATTCCCATCTCTCTCAGAATTTTCCACATTACAAGATATCAAACATAAATCCCTATGCTCTACAATACAGTAATTCTTATTTGCTTACCTATTTCATACATGCTAAGTTGCTTAAGTCATGTCCGACTCTTTGTGACTCCATGGAGTGTAGCTCACCAGGCTTCTCTGTCCATGGGATACTCCAGTTAAGAATACTGTAGTGGGTTTGCCATTCCCTACCCAGGGGATCTTCCTTCCTGACCAAGGACCCAGGGATCAAACCTGGATCTCCTGCATTGCAGGCAGATTCTTAACCGCCATCTGAGCCACCTTGGGAATCACATTTTATGTACAGCAGTGTGTTCATCTTATACTCCTACTTTACCTCTCTCCTTCCCCGAAGTTTGCTTTCGGTATCTGTGAGGCTGCTTCCTATTTGTAAGTAAATTCATTTGTCTTTATTTAGATTCTCCGAAAGTGATAGAATACTAGTCTTTCTGTCTTACTTTATTTTATATGGTAATCTCAGGTCCATCAATGCTGCTGCAAAAGGCAGTATTTCATGTTTTATGGTTGATTAATCTTTCACTGTACATATGTACCATCTTAATCCATTCATCTGTCAACGGACACTTTAGGTTGCTTCCATGTCTTGGCTATTATAAATAGTGCTGCTATGAACATTGGGCCGGGGCAGGGGTGGTTATGTGTATCTTTCGAATTATACTTTTGTCCAGCTCTGTGCCCCAGAGTGGGATAATTGTATTATATGGTAGCTCTATTTTTAGTTTTTCAAGAACCTTCATATTGTTTTCCTGTGGTGGCCGTACCAGTTTACATTCCCACCAGTAGTGTAGGAGGGTTTCCCTTTCCTCCGTACTGTCTCCAGCATTTGTTATTTGTAGACTTTTTGAAGATGGCCATTCTAACTGGTGTGACGTGATACCTCATTGTAGTTTTGATTGGCATTTCTCTAATAATTAGTGATGCTGAGCATCTCTTCCTGTGCCGATTGGCCATCTGTGTATCTTCTCTGAACAAATGCCTACTCAGGTCTTGTGCCCACTTTTTGACTGGGCTGTTTTTTTGTTGTTTTTTTTTGATATTAAGCTGTATGAGCTGTCTGAATATTTTGGAAATTAACCCCTTGCAAGCTGCACTGTTTACAAATATTTTCTCCCATTCCACAGGTTGTCTTATGATTTCCTCTTGTGCAAAACTGTTAAGTTTAATCAGGAGGCCCCATTTGTTTATTTTTGCTTTGGAGGCCTGGGAGATTTTCTAGTATTAGTATTTTAGAACTGATTGGGCTTCCCTGGTGGCTCAGTTGGTGAAGAATCTGCCTGCAGTGTAGGAGACCGCCTGCAATGCAGAAGACCCGGGGTTCAATCTCTGGGTGGAAAGACCCCCTGCAGAAGGAAATGGCAACCTACTCCAGTATTCTTGTCTAGAAAATCCCATGGACAGAGAAGCCTGGCAGGATGAAGTCCATGGGATCACAAAGAGTCGAATATGACTGAGTAAGTAAACCATACCATTTTCGAATCAGGGTGTGCTTCTTAAGAAACGGCAGTGGTACATGGGTTCTTGTTCAGTGTTTTTCTTTTTATATTGTATTAAATACTGAATAATGTCTAAAAAGAAAAATACAATGCACAAATATTCTGGTGGAAATGGAACTGAAGTCTCTTTCTTCCCACCTGACCTTCCACTCTTCTGGAGTCCCTGAGCAGAAGGCTGTATACAAACCCCTCACCCTCATGACTGTGGAAAAAGGGACACTGAGCTAGCAGGAATGCAACACCACGTCCATAAGCTAAGAACACCTGAGAATGTGGGGGACCTGGGTTAAATGCAGATTCCTGACTTCCCCCAAGCTCCAAAAACCAGTCTGCAGAGAGAGGCAAAGCATGGGCATCTGCATTTTTAACAAGTTTCCTGTGCAATGTTGATGCCAATTAGTATTTGAGAACTGAGCCGCCAATGAGTGAGACTGGCAGGAAGGGACCTCTGTTCCCCAAGTGTCAATCCAGGGTCTCACACTTACAGACTGAAGTGCAGACAGGAATTAACTAGCTCAGAAGAGCAGGAGGGAGCAAGTTTTAATTACGCATAGAGAGCAGTCAGAAGAGAGACGCACCAAGGAGCTCCTCCACTCTTTACCACCATCCAACCTCCAGCGGCCAGGAACCAAGACTGGTCAAGCCAAGAAGCCACCAGTGAGCCAAGTGTCTTGACAGACTTGAGTTCACAAAAGTCAGTCCTGGTTGAGCTCAAGGTTCAATTTCACAATGAGCTCCCACCTATGGCTGTGCTACAAGGAGAACGAAGGCTCTGAAGGGACCTGTCTGCCTCTTTCTTACAGCTTCCACTCTCCCTGTAAACCTTGCTGTTTGCTCACCCAGTGCCCCGAGGTTTGGATCCATTAAATAATAAAGGCTATCCCTTCCTAAGCATTTACCTCAGGCCTCCTGCTGTAGGCCTTTGTGTATTTTCTAATCCTCCCAAGGGTGAAGCTATTCCAGTTTTACTGGAGGCTGGGTCGTTAGCCAAATGTCACACAGTGAGAAGGGAGCTGACACCAAGGATCTGAAATTGAAAGCCCAGGCTACCCTAGGTCTCTCAGTACTGTCAACGACAGATACTTGGTTGAGATCCCAAAGGGCTCCAGCTCAAGCAGACCCTACAAGGGACTGAAGTCATCAGCACCAGAATCCACTTCTCTGAACCTATTACCTCACCTGCCAGGCAAGGATAATGCCATTTAGGACAGGGGCAAAGCACAGCCAGGCATCAGAGCACTCTTTATTGCGAAGGCAACGCTCTAGGGCGGCTGTAACCCAAAGGCCTGGGCTCTGGCTACACCAGGCCCAGGAGAATTCTGCCTCCTCCAGCAGATGAGAAAGGGAAAGATGGAGGAAACTGCAGAGATCCCACAGGACAAAAGACAGACCAGAGAGAGAGAAAGGGAAGTAGAAAAGCAGAGGTTTTACGTAGGCCCTGCCTCAGGGCACAGGGGAGAGCTGAAGAAAGCATAAGCTACCCATTCAGGTAAATTATCCTTTCTGTATCCTTCGTGACTATTCGGTTCATAAGGTCTCCTTCATCCATCACTGCATCTAAGTCTCACAATATCAGTTTGAGGTAGGAAGGGTGGACATGGTTCTCCCCAGATGACACAATAAGACAGAACTGAGACTCAGTGAGCTTCCTGGTTTGTTCCAAGAACATCAATTTGTTTTTAAAGATGCTGGCCCTGGGCTCTTGCCACTCTATTATGAAATGTGACCACTGACATGAGGGGTTTTGTGTGCCGGGCACTAGAGAAGTAACGGGTAAGTAAGACAGTCCCTATCCTGAGGGCTCAGTTTATATAAAGCTTTAATCTGAACTCTACCTGCAACTGGTTGATCTAAACTGCTTGGGATGCTGTACTGAGGAACCTCAGCAGACAGACTCTGGAAAAGCCTGTGATCAATTAGCAATGTCTGTTGTGAACAGGAGAAGGGACAGCAGTCACAAACCTATTTATAATTCCAGTTGATAACCACTGAAAAATGCTCTTCATCTCAACAACCATTCAGCCCATACTACGTACTGTGGATATAGAAGTGGGTAAGACTGACAAGGATCCAGCCCAAGAAACTGATGACATGAGAGCTGACATGGGTGGTAGTGGATTCAATGCAGTTTCCCTCCAGGGACCACTCCATCCTCATCCCAGGTTAAGACCTGCAACCCTTCGATATGGTCTCTTTCAGAGATTAAGGCAAGGCCCAGGAAAAGAAACTGCAGAAACACAAGTGAGAATTACAGAATGGATGCCTCTGGGGAAAGCTCACTGGGCTGCTCCATCCCCACGGTCAGCCCAGATCCCCCCTCCACCTTACCACCAGCAGCGGGACAGTGCAATGGTTAAGAATGAGCCTGGGCTCGAGTTCCAGCTCTGCCACTCCCATCTCAGTGACTCTGGGTTTCTGTAAATGGAAACAGTTTCCAACCTACTGGGATTCTGAGGATTATATGAGTTGCTATTTTTAAGTACTTGGGGAAGCACGTAAGTGTTATATGTTAGCTATTATTTGGAAGTTAGGTATCTCTGGTAAGACTACTGACAATTTTTCTACCCCATCTCACTCACTGGAGAGCCTGCTGCTGCTAAGTCACTTCAGTCGTGTCCGATTCTGTACGACCCCATAGATGGCAGCCCAACAGGCTCCCTGGCCCTAGGATTCTCCAGGCAAGAACACTGGAGTGGGTTGCCGTTTCCTTCTCCAATGCATGAAAGTGAAGTCACTCAGTCATGTCTGACTCCTACCGACCCCATGGACCTCAAGCCCACCAGGCTCCTCCGTCCATGGGATCTTCCAGGCAAAAAGTACTAGAGTGGGGTGCCATTGCCTTCTCCACTGGTGAGCCTATTAGGTACTTAATCCTGGATGTTTCTTAGCAGCCCCTCATCCTTCCAAGAACCATGTTTTAAGCTCTGTCTTGAAGAGTAAGGTGGGGCTTCCATGTGTGTGTGGGGGGGGGGACGGGGCAGCGTCGCTGTTTTTAGGAAATTGAGAGCATTTCTAAGCAATACCTCCTCCATTCGGGCAGGTTTTCCCTGGCCTTCTCAGGGCTCAGGGTGTATTAACATCTGGCCCAGTGTAGGGAAGAAAGCTAAAGGCTTGTGTCTGGAGGACCAAGTCAGAGCATCAGCACTAGGTCACCTTGGGGCACATGCTTCCAGGTGTAGTCCTCTTCTAACCTCCACTCCGACAGCACCAACCACTTGAAGGGCCTCGCATGTCTCTACCCTTGAATAAACAAGGCAGAAGACAGAACCAGAACAAGCATCCTGATTCCTTTGGTGCCACCAGGAGACTTTGGTTAAGAAATGACCTCAGCTTTCTGCAAAATGAGAAGTGATCAGATGGCTTCCAAAGCCAAACTGCACTCTGACCTTCCTCAAGTTTAGGATCTCCAAAGAGCTGCCACCTCAGAGAGGCAAAGGCAATGATGAAACAAGTCAGGGGCTGGGACAGGGAAGACCTGGAATGGCAGAGAGCATCCCAGAGCAACCGGAAGCCCAGCTGCAGCCAACAGAGAACCTCAGCAGCCTCTCCACGCCCAGCCAGGAGTCGAGCATTTCCAGACTGCCCTCACACTCCTTTCTCCTGTTCAGCAGACAAACTGCTATGCCCAGGGCAATTCGATAAAGTCAAGTATCCTTCCACAAATGGTTATGGAGCTATAATACTATCGAGCCCTTAAGTACGACTGTCACTGTGCTAAATGTCTCCCTCGCAATATCTTAATAATAGACTGATGCTTATCTTTTTTTTAGTCTCCTGGATTTTTTTCCTTATTTGTTGTGCTCTAAACGGGTGGGAGGACTAGCTCTGCCAGTTTTTAATTCTGACCCTGGGCAATTCCCTTCATCTCCATGACCCTATAGAGAAGGAATTTCTCCATAAAAGAGGGCCAATTACCACCCACCTCAAGGGCACTGAGAGATAAGAATAAAGAAGTGTTTCGGAAAGTTTTAAGGTCTAACCAAAGGCAGTACCAACTGTTCCAACCAAGGACTTGATGAGTAAGAGTACACCCCAGGAGTAATCAAGGATGGTGGCTTAGAATCCTCAGCTCTGGCAGTCCACTTTGGACAGTGTCCCACCAGCTCCTCTGGAGTACAAACCTGCCAACTCCTGGTACCTGAAGCAGTCCCCTCCCAGCCTTTGGAGGCCTGGCTCAGGGCTGCTGGGTGCTACAGTAAAGGGACAGGAAGATTGGATATCCTGAATCCACCTAGCCTTTAAAAACCCAATCATCAGAAATCTGACCACCTTTATCTGAAACCCAACCCAGGGCCTGCTCCTCATCCCAGCCCTCCTATGAAGAGGCAGAAGCAGGCTAGTGATATGCCTAGAATGCAGCCCATTTTACAGGCTGAAAATCTGAGGCAAAGATTTGGGTTTCGGGGAAGAAAGGAAAAAAAAGAAAAAAATGAAACCAGGCTCCTACAAACCTCAGACCTGCTAAGAAATGAGGTTCTTGCCACAAAAGTGGTCTCGTGTGAACTGGCCCTGCACTAGGGCAACAGCACTGTTCGACAAACTAACCAATTATTTAGAGATTTCTAAGTCCTGACCTCACCCAGGCCAATCCATACATGTTGCCTTCTGCACTCACTCTGGCCCTGCTGGTTTTTGTCCCATTGCTGGTCAGCCTCCACTGGGTATGTGCTGTGGGATTCGTGGGCATCCCAGGACAAACCCAAGTGGAGGGCTCTGCCCACCTCTTACTGGTTTCCTTTGTGCTCTGGCTAGTTGCAAACCCAAGCAGCAAGCTGTTGGAAGCCAGCTGAGTGTGACGGGAAGAGCACTGAACTGGGCATTGGAGTGTCGAGTCTCAAACGCTGCACCCTGTACAAGAGCCTTGGTCAGTAGCTTCCCCTGTGTGGGCCTGCTTCCCTCAGCAAGAGTGGTGTGCGTGCGCTCACACAAAGGGCACACACCAACTCTAGGTGCCTGCAGGAGCAGCTCTCCAGCAGAGGACCAGAGCCTGCGCATCTGCACTGGCGGCAATGCAGTGCTGGCCAGCTCCTTAACCTTCCTCACCACGAGTGACCCTCCTCACCAAGGCTGCTTTGAGGGTCCTAAGTGCCTTTGAAAGCCTCTGTTTCTAAGTTGGGGAAAATTTTAGCTCACAAAAATTATAGCCCTATTTTTTTAAAAAGGTGTGTGCGTCTATAATACATACAAGATACACATGTGTGTGACTCAAGAAGAAAAAAATCTAGAAATATGCTGTCAAATACAGTAGTCACTAGTCACATATGGACACTGAATACATGTAGCCAGTCTGAACTGAGAAGTAAGCACATTAAGTATAAAAGATACACCAGATTTCAAAGACAGTATAAAGAATAATTTTTATACTGATTATATGCTGAAATGAAAATATTGTGATTATCTTGGCTGGGTTATATTAAGTTGGTTTCACCTATCTTTCTTTTTAAAAATATGGTTACCAGAAAGTTTTCAGTTATACATATGGCTTGCACTGTATTTTCTATTAGGCAGCAACTGATCTAAAAAGGTATAGTTGCTTAGTAGTATTTATGGCGGTTGGTGGGACAGATTATGAAGAGATTTATTTTCACTGAAACACATTTGGACATTTTCCTACAATGAACTGGTGCTGCGTGAATAAGCTGAAAAGATTTCCCCTTCAAAAGAAGTTAAAAGACTCAACACATAATAGTATTTCCCATCCCTTTGATAACCCAGAGCCTGAGAGTTTCCCGATGCCCAGAGTGGTCCCCACCCCCTCCCACTGGCTGGGAGGCCATGCCCAGAAACCACAAGGTCAGCAGGGCTCTTTCCAGCAGGCTGCAGGTGGCCTGACAGAGCTGAAGAGGAACATCTCTTGAGGGAAGAGGGGCCAGGGCTCCCAGCAGAATCCGAAGTTCCAGGGCCTGGCTCATACCCACTGATGGTGGCCACGACAGGCAAAGCTGGGACCTCCAGGCTGGGCCACCAGAGCCCGCAAGATTCCTGCTCTCTGAAGAACTGTGTGGGTCCTCTCTCCCAGAAAGTTTTTTTCAGGTGAGGTATGTATACTTCTGTGGTCCAGGAGAATGCAAACCTAGATGGTAAGTAAGGCAGAAGTCTGGATTCAGTCTGCCATGGGCTGGAATCCCAGCTGCTGCTAACAAACTACTATGCAGCCGTGAGCAAATTACTGAACCTCTCTGAACCATGGTTTTCTGGTCTGTAAAACAGGATCAGGACTGTAGGAAGATCCCATGGGAATGTGAATATTAACCAAGATAATTAACAAGATGTGTGTGACTTCTTTGTTCATCAGGAGAGAAGTGGAAGCTCTGGGCAATCTGGCCTGGTTCCCTGGGGCATGTGTCTTCAACAAGGCAAGCTACCTCTGAGGTAGGTTTGAGGACCCCCAGCTAAGCCCAAGGCCAAAATAAAGGCACATCAGCAAAGGATGGACAATGCATTCATGAGCACGGGATTCAATCCCTCCATACAAGTTGTGACAGTCGAAGGTCCAGCCAGAAGAAATGTGAGAGCCAGGCTGAAATCAGAACTGGGATCTCCAGACTTTCAGCTCTGGCAGTTCGGCTCTGACCCCACCCTGAAGTTCTTACCTGAAATAAAAAAGCCACTCTAGTTTCCGACAAGTCAGGAACAGAAAACTGTGACAAAGAGAGCCCACATCGAGCTCATTCCCCCATCTCCAGGCCTTACCATGCCTGAGCCCATGCAACTCCCCCTCCCCCTCGAGGATGGGGCCTGGGACAGGGCAGGGAAGTTGGAAAACACTCACACTCCTCCTGGTTCTAGGGCCAAGAGACTCTTGGACAATATGAGAAAAGAGGAGAAAGTAAGAAATAGCAATCAGAAAACTTCCTCTTAAAGTGACCTAGTCTGGAGAAGGCAAGGACAGGACATTAAGTTAGTCAAATGGCCCAAGGCACTGTATCTCTTCCTTTCTATCTCTTTTCTGGATGACTGCAGCAGTTTCTCCAGGGGTTTCCCTGCTTTTAACTTGGCCTTCTGCCCCACCTCAATCCACTCTGCACAGAACGGAGAAATCAGCTTCTGCCACCTCCTTTGCTTTCGGGAACAGCACCAAAACTTCCTAAGCTGGCCTCCAAAATCCTCTCAGGTCAGTTCCTTAGAGAACATTAAACTCATTCCCCACCTAGCACCTGCTATTCCTCATCAGCAGGCTCCTTATCAATCCCATCTTGGCTCACCCTTAGAGGTATTTGCTGACACCTTGATTGAAGCTACCCTCACCCACACAATCCCAAATCCTTCTCTCTTAGTTACTGTTTCTTTAACAGCACTCACCACTATCAGAAACTGCCAAGTAGTACTAGAGATGGCAGCAAACCGACATTCCTCCCACTGAAAAGCAGGACCCATGTCCCCCCCTTCCTTCTCAGAGGGATCTGTAACTTCTACCAACACAGTATGACAGAAGTGATACTGTATCAGTGCTCGGGCCCAGGACCTTAGAATACTGACCACATCTACTTCCTGTCTCTTGGAACACTCTGACAGCCCCAAGCCACTATGTATGGATACCAAGCCCTACTACTTGGAAATCACAGTGGTGGAGAGGACACCTGAAGGCACTCCAGTTCCAGATGAACCCAGCCTTCCAATCACCCTGTCAAGGTTGCAAACATGTTGAGTGAAGCTCTGGTGGGCCCTGCAGACCAGGACCTGCCACCTCTATCACTGTCACGTAGAAAGAAGAATCGCCTGGGCGAGCCATGTTCAACTCCTACCCCATGAAATCACTGAATACAAGGGCTGTTCTTGATATAACTAGTAGCTTCCCTATTCCTCCCAACACCCCAGGGAAGATGGCTGTGTGCCCTGCCATGTCATCCACCACATGGTGAGGTGTAGCTCCAGGATCTTGCTTCAGACATGAACGCTCCCTCCATCCATTAAGCCATCAACTACTGTTGCTGACTCTAGGCTCTTTCTTAGGTCTTGAAACTGGGCAACAGAGGCCCTGCAGGCCTGTGAGGTGCAGTCCAACACCATCAAAGAAATACATAGTGTGACAGGTTAGTTAATCTTCAGTGGAGACCTCTTCTTAGAAAACACCAAAATCACAACCAAATGCTTAACAACCATCACAACACAAAAAACCTGCTCAGTTCAGTTCTGTTCGGTCACAGTCGTGTCCAACTCTTTGTGACTCCATGAATCAAGGCAAGCCAGGCCTCCCTGTCCATCACCAACTCCCGGAGTTCACTCAAACTCATGTCCATCGAATCGGTGATGCCATCCAGCCATCTCATCCTCTGTTGTCCCTTTTCCTCCTGCCCCCAATCCCTCCCAGCATCAGGGTCTTTTCCAATGAGTCAGCTCTTCGCATGAGGTGGCCAAAGTATTGGAGTTTCAGCTTCAGCATCAGTCCTTCCAATGAACACCCAGAACTTATCTCCTTTAGGATGGACTGGTTGGATCTCCTTGCAGTCCAAAAGCATCAATTCTTCTGCACTCAGATTTCTTCACAGTCCAACTCTCACATCCATACATGACCACAGGAAAAACCATAGCCTTGACTAGATGGACCTTTGTTGGCAAAGTAATATCTCTGCTTTTGAATATGCTATCTAGGTTGGTCATAACTTTTCTTCCAAGGAATAAGAGTCTTTTAATTTCATGGCTGCAGTCACCACCTGCAGTGATTTTGGAGCCCCAAACAATAAAGTCTGACACTGTTTCCACTGTTTTCCCATCTATTTCCCATGAAGTGATGGGACCAGATGCCATGATCTTCGTTTTCTGAATGTTGAGCTTGTAAGCCAACTTTTTCACTCTCCTCTTTCACTTTCATCAAGAGGCTTTTTAGTTCCTCTTCACTTTCTGCCTAAGGGTGGTGTCATCTGCATATCTGAGGTTATTGATATTTCTCCCAGCAGTTTTGATTCCAGCTTGTGCTTCTTCCAGCCCAGCATTTCTCATGACATACTCTACATAGAAGTTAAATAAGCAAGGTGACAATATACAGCCTTGACGGACTCCTTTTCCTACTTGGAACCAGTCTGTTGTTCCATGTCCGGTTCTAACTGTTGCTTCCTGACCTGCATACAGATTTCTCAAGAGGCAGGTCAGGTGGTCTGATATTCCCGTCTCTTTCAGAATTTTCCAGTTTATCGTGATGCACACAGTCAAAGGCTTTGGCATAGTCAATAAAGCAGAAACAGATGTTTTTCTGGAACTCTCTTGTTTTTTCCATGATCCAGCAGATGCTGGCAACTTGATCTCTGGTTCCTCTGCCTTTTCTAAACCAGCTTGAACATCTGGAAGTTCACAGTTCACGTATTGCTGAAGCCTGGCTTGGAGAATTTTGAGCATTACTTTAATAGTGTGGGAGATGACTGCAATTGTATGGTAGTTTGAGCATTCTTTGGCATTGCCTTTCTTTGGGATTGGAAATGAAAACTGACCTTTTCCAGTCCTGTGGCCAGAGTTTTCCAAATTTGCTGACATACTGAGTGCAGCACTTTCACAGCATTATCTTTCAGGATTTGAAATAGCTCAACTGGAATTCCATCACCTCCACTACCTGTGTTCATAGTGATGCTTTCTAAGGCCCACTTGACTTCACATTCCAGGATGTCTGACTCTAGGTGAGTGATCACACCATCGTTGATTATCTGGGTCATGAAGATCTATTTTGTACAGTTCTGTGTATTCTTGCCACCTCTTCTTAATATCTTCTGCTTCTGTTAGGTCCATACCATTTCTGCCCTTTATCGAGCCCATCTTTGCATGAAATGTTCCCTTGGTATCTCTAATTTTCTTGAAGAGATCTCTAGTCTTTCCCATTCTGTTGTTTCCCTATATTTCCTTGCATTGATCACTGAGGAAGGCTTTCTTATCTCTCCTTGCTATTCTTTGGAACTCTGCATTCCGATGCTTATATCTTTCCTTTTCACCTTTGCTTTTCGCTTCTCTTCTTTTCACAGCTATTTGCAAGGCCTCCTCAGACAGCCATTTTGCTTTTTTGCATTTCTTTTCCATGGGGATGGTCTTGACCCTGTCTACAATGTCACTGCTAGAACCTACCAAAACAAGATACTCTACATCCAAAGACAAAGAAGCCACAAGGAGATGGCAGGAAGGGTGCAATCGAGATAAAATCAAGTCCCATACCTGCTGGGTGGGTGACCCACAAACTGGGTAACTATTACACCACAGAAGTTCGATCACAAGAGTGAAAGTTCTGAGCCCCATGTCAGGTTTCACAACCTGGGAGTCCAGCAATGACAGAAGGAGCCACAGAGAATCCTGCTTTGAAAGCCAGCAGGGTTTGAGCTCAGAAATTCCACAAGGCTGGGGGAAACAGAATCTCCACTCTTAAGAGGAGGCACACAAGGTCACATGCACACCAGCATCCAGGTTTGTTTTTGTTTTTTTATTTATTTGGGTGCGCTGGGTCTTGGCTGCAGCAAGCAGGATCTCTCAATTTTCCTTGCAGCATCTGGAATCTTTAGTTGCAGCATGCAAAGTCTCAGTTGCAGCATATGAGATCTAGTTTCCTGACCAGGGATTGAACCTGGGTCCCCTAAAATGGGAGTGCGGAGTCTTAGTCACTGGACCACCAAGGAAGTCTCTCCAGGGCTGTTTTTTTTTAAGCTTCCAAGCTTTGGGGTGATTTGTGAGGCATTAACAGATAACTAAAACTACCCTGCTGGCTTACGGTGTCACTCCACTAGCATGTAAACTATGAGTGCAGGCCTCTTCTGTCTTATTTCCATCAATATTGCCAGGGTCTAACACTTGGGTTACTGAAATAAATGTGTTAAATAAGTGATTTTCACTTTGGTGGCAGCTAAATTAGTTCTTTCTAGACAAAGGTTAGACAAGCGTGAATACTCAAGAGACTCTCCTGAAGGGACTTTCCAGGTGGTCTAGTGGTTAGGTCTCTGTGCTTTCACTGCACAAGGCACGGGTTCAATCCCTGGTCAGGGAACTAAGATCCTGAATGCCAAGTGGCCAAAACCTCCCTCCCCCTCAAAACAGTTAAAAGTTCCAGGCTACAGTGTCAATTTGGGCTCAATTAAACCTCTTTAGAATTCCTTTAAAAGAGACAATCTCTTTCCCTGTCCAGCCCTCTAGCCCATGCACCCCGGCAGGGACCCTCAACTTTCCCAAATTAAAGGGGGAAGGGCGTTCAGGCCTCCCTTCCTGGGTATCCTTTCCGGGACTCCCCCGCCCTTTTCAGGGGCCAGCAGTGCCCCAATGCTGAGCAACAAGGTGAAAGTGGAGCAGGAGCTCGTATTCTGAGGAAAGCCCGGAGGCCTCCAGGGTGGGTCACGAATTAAAATGGGATATTTGAAACCCTCTGTGGCAAATGAGCGGCATATGATGCTTATCTGATCTGCCAGGACATAATTCCAGAGTAAAGGTTATGGACAGGCATATGACAGTGAAATGGGACCGTATGTGAGGAAGACATATACGATCTGAGAGTAAAAACTTACCAAATATCTGTGGGAGGAAATCAGTCTAATGTGATTATCAAAATCACACCTGCACACATACACACTAAATAAAAAAGACAGTCTCTGGAAATGGGCTGGTTTACTGGCTCACTGAACTGGTTGATACTTGCACTGCGGCCTCCACCAGGCCTAGGCTCAGTCTCAGGGCCAGAAGGGGAGTCTTAGCAACTGCCCCATCTAACCAGGTTCAGGACGTCAGGATCTTCTCAACAACATTACTGCCAAGGATGGGCAACCACTGTGTGCACACTGATGGGGGCACTCACCTTGGCCCAGAACTCCCCAAGAGCCTAGGGCAGAATGAATGCCTTAGCAGAAGAATCCCCACAGCCTTGGGCAAGATCTTGGGGATGACACTCTAAAGCTGGTCCAATCATGTGCGGGAAAGCAATCCCCACCAGATAAAATCTTTCTCAAACCAGAGACCTAACCTCCACGGAACTTAACCTAACCTCCATGGAACTTAATCCCTTGGGAAAGGACCTTGAAAAGTCTTTTGGCTTGACTGCTTTCATTTACAGAAAAGGGAAAGGAAGTCCAAAGAGGTTCAGTCAACAGCCCAAGGTGTCTCAGCTCATGAGTCAAACCTCTGGGACTAGAAAGCTGGTCCCCAATTCTCCTGCCCTATCCTACAGGGCTCACAGCCACCACTGCCAGAGAAGCTTCTTTTCAATGTTGGTTGCCCCAGAGTGAATTCAATGCTCCCGTGAGCTTTAGTTCCACTGCCCAAAGAGTAGGATCATGAACAGGCAGGCACAAGGCCTCTAGCCAGCATCCTCCCCATTCCACTTGAGGCAGTAACATCTGCCTTAGCCGCTCTCATACCCAAAGGTTATCTGAGCTAGAAGGGGCCTTGGAGAATGTTAGCACAGATGCATGAAAGGGAGTGAAGTCTCACCAGGGCCTAACATAACCGTGTTTCCTTGACAAGCCAACTCTTCAGCATTCAGAACGCTTCCCCCAAAAATAAAGCTTTCCCTTACTGCCCTGGGCCCTCAGGCCAAAATGCCCAGGAGTGTCCTGTCTCCCATCATATCCACTCTTCCTCAGAAAGGTGGATAAGGAGACCTCCTCCAGGACTGCAATTCCTGCCCATGAACTCTTCCCCCACCCTCTCCTCTGATTCTCCAATAAGGACATGCCTCAGCTTGTGGGTTGGACAGACTGCTGTCCTCTCTCCTTTGTATGATAAAATACACAGAGTCTGAGCCCACAGTCCTCAAACAGGTGTCCTAGACTAAGGAAGCTAGGCCAAGCCGCTAGATGTGTGCATCATAAAGGAAGGAACAGAGGTTCAGTGTGGCCAGGTCTTCTCATTTTTTTCCTTAACAGTTTTATTGATATAATTCACATTCCATGCTATTGACTCATTTAAAGTAGACAATTCTTTTTTTTTTTTTTTAATATTCAGAGTTTAAGTTTTAAAAGAAAAACCAAAAATCTCTAGGTTTCCAGATATATTTTCTTGATTTTAAAACACAGATGCTTAAGTTGTTTTTAAATGGAAGGGTAATCAAACTCCGTCAGGAGGCTGAACTGGATCTGAGGTGGTAAGCAGAGTGAATAAACATTTGTAACTTCTACCTTTCAAGACAAAAGTACCATCATGGCTTGTGTCATGTTTACCCCTGAATTCTGGAACCTGATACCTAGCAAGGACTCAAAAATTTTCAGAATGAATCAATATAGAAAAGTACTTTGCCAATTTACAGCTGCAGAACCCTACAGCAAACTGCCAAACTCTTTAAGCAGCATCACCACGACAGGGAACCCAGGACCTACAGTGGCAGCCCTCCACTGGGGGCACTGCTAGAAGTTACTACTTGACCAGAGTCGAAGCCGACTGACCTTCCACCTCCCACCTGCCACCAGAGCTTTACCTGGAGGGCCACTTGAAGCAGGTCTGTTCAAATGCTGTACTTTAGAACAACCGCACTGCCACCCACCTCAAGCTTTGATGGTCTGGGAAAAATTATCCTAGTTTCTCAACCATCCCCTCTTCACAGTAAGGGGCATGTATCACAGTGAGCAGCTGCCTCCGTGTGTTCCTAATTTCCTGTCTCTCTCCCACTCCCCCAAAGCAGCATCCAGGGGGCTCTCACCATGGCCCAACTCTGCCCCCTACACTCAGCTCCACTGCGGACAAAACCCAAACTAGGTTATTCCATCCACATAATTGGCCTCTCTTCCTCATTTCACTTTAAGTAAGTAAGTGAAGTCACTCAGTCGTGTTTGACTCTTTGTGACCCCATGAACTGTAGCCTACCAGGCTCCTCTTCCCGACCCAGGGATCAAACCCGGGTCTCCTGCATTGTAGACAGATGCTTTACCATCTGAGCCACTATCATTGTAAAGATATATTAAGAACAGGAAAAGCAAGGAGACCTGCACTCCCTCAAACAAATCCAAAGCTGCAGAAAGATACCAAAAATGGAGCAGGAGGGTTTCACTGCAAAGCACCTGAGCTGTCCTCTCACCAACCTTCTACCACTAGGGGCACTCCCAAGTGCCACAATGCGGGCTTCTCGTGGCAGGATTACAGGCCCCAGGGACTCCTTAAATTCCTCTCCACTATGAAGTTGTGTACCAGCCTAGGGCAGGTAGGAAGAGCTGGCTCTAAGTGATATGGGCTGCCTTCCTGTGTATCCCCAGGACCAAGCAGCAGGGAAAAGGGGGAGAGAGGACCCAGGAAGACAGAAGACTTAGCATTTGACCTCTGTTAGCAAATTGAAGACCTGGGTCAAATTCAAGACCTCAAAAGAGGAACCGTCAACACTCTCATAATGATCATCACTTGTTATTTGCCAGGCTTCAGCTGAGCACTCACCTTCACCCAGTGCACACTCACTGTGATCCTAGGACGCGGGTACTCCAGTTATAACTCCACTTACTGAAGCCAGAAGTTACCGATCTATCTGAGGGCACTCACTTGGTAGGTGATTGGACTTAAACTGGATAACTACAAAGTCAACGCTCTACTTCTTCCTCCAGAGGAGTGAAAACAAAACCAGAATAGGAGCAAAGAGACATGGGTTCAAGTCTCAGCCATACTCTGAACTGACTGTGACCTTGAGCAACTCTATTTCCTTTCTGGGCCGGAAGTACCTATCCCGTAAACGAATGGTTTAGTTAGATTCAAGGACCTCTGGGGTCCCTTCCAGCTGTAAATCTCCTCCTCTGAAAGGGAGATAAGGACATCTAAGCCTCTTTGTGCAGAGCATTAGGGTCAGAGTTGATAACTGGCCACAAGTCAGGGTAAGCCTGGCTCTCAAAAGCCCACTCTTCTCAGAAACTCAGACTGCCTATGGGCAGGTGCAAACCCACTGTTAGCTCAGGTGTAAAAATGGCTCAAATTCAGCTGAAAGGAGGTGGCTCTTACGGGAAGAAAACCTTGTGCCTGTAGCTATGTGCCAAGCAGACAGTCTAGATGCAGACCCAGGAAGTCCCCTACCCGGGTATTTTCCCAGGTGGAGGTGGGGACTCCTGTATGGAAGCCTGTCCCCCCCGCCACTACTTCCAGGGCCACTGCCTCCTCTTCCCGCCTAAACAGCTGCAGTAGTGCAAGCAAGATGGGGCTCTTGGCTCCAGCGTGGACTCAGCCTAGGCCAGTCACCAGTAACTACATTCCAACTAAGCTGGCCTTCTGAAAGGTCAGAGAAATCCCATACACTGGAGTTGCTCCCTATTCTTGAAGGATGACAACCCGTAACTGTCCTACACCTACACTTCAGGAATGTCTCAGAAGTCTGCTCCCTTCGAATCTGGGAACCTTGCCCCACAGGATGAAAACAGGAAACCCCAAATCACCTATTCTTAACCTAAGAGGTTCTCCCACGTGGCTAAAGCAAACTTTCAAAACAAAAATCTGACCGTCACTTAAAATCTTCTAAAGCTCTCCACTGCCTTCCAGTTAAAATCAGAATTTATACCACAGCCACAAGGAACTACTCAGTTCCCTGAACCTCTCGGCCTTTCCTCAACCAAGAATGAGTCTTTTCAGGTCTTTTCTCAGATAGCTCTTACCTGTCCTTCCCATTTCAGTTTAGCTACTGCTTCCTCCAGAAAAATTACTCTGACCTGGACTAAGCTGGGTGTCCCCTGCTGCACTCCCAAAGAATCCCACAGTCTTCCTACACAGCATCTTCCATACTGCATCGAGAATGTGTGTGCTCTCTGTCAACACAACTTTTTATTATTCACTATGGTATCCTCTGCGCCAAACTCAAAATATGAATGATGCTGCTAAAAGTATGAGATTCATCCATTCATTCACTAATTATACCTTCACTGAGCTGCTTACTCTGTGCCAGGCATGTTTAGGTGCTGGAAATAAAGCAGCGGTCAAATGCCAAAGACCCTTATCCAACAGTGATAAAAACTAAAAAGAAAACTGAAGCAGGATAAGAGAGGATGAGATACAGCATAAGGTGCATGCAGTCTGCCAGTTAATACAGGGTGGTAGGGGCAGGCCTCTCCATCCCAGGGAAGGGACCAGGAACCAGAAGAAGGTGAGGGCATGGTCCACGTGGCTATCTGGGGAAACAGCACTGAAGAATACAAGCCCTGAAGCACAATATGCTCCAGGAAAAGCAAAGAGTCACGTAGTTGGAGGGGGAAAGGGGTGAAGATGGAGTCAGAGCTCAGGGTCGGGGCAAAGGTAAAGTCTGGGAGTCAGCTTAAGAAGATACTCTAAGGACTCTGAATTTTTACTCCACTATAGAAGCCGTGAGAGGACTTAAAGCAGGAGTGACAGGACACCAGTTAGAGGCTCCTGCAACCTTCCAGGTGAGAAGCAATGGTATATGGACCAGGCTGGCAGCCGAGGAGGTGGTAAAAACGTTCACCTTTGGTCACAGTTGACCTGTTCTGGTCTCCTCTCCACATACTCTAGCTCACTGAAACTCCTGATAACCCCAAAGTAAGTAACAGTGATATTGCAATTATCCTCTGTAATCTGCTCAGCAGGCGCTCTTTTTAGCCCCACTTCAGTTACATGTTTACCTTTGGTCACAGTTTTTAGAAGCCAAAAGGATGCCCTGGTAAATTAGATATAAGGTGACAGAGAAAGAGGTGGCAAGAATGACCCCAAGGTTTTTAGTCTGAGCAATTATGAGGACAGTTGCTTATTAACCTCTCTTGAGGCTCACGTTCCTCATCTGTGAAGCAGGGTTAAAAAGAGTGCCTGCTGAGAAGATTACGAAGGATAACTGCAATATCACTATTACTTATCTTGGGGTTATCAAGAGTTTCAATAAGCTAGTGTATGTCAAAGGGAGACAAACCATACAGGGTTCCGGTGGACCATGTGTCGAGATGGCTCCCGGCAACTATGGGATTGAATTCAGTTCCTCTCAAACGCTTGGAACTTCATTTAAAGGCAAGGCAAAGAAAAGGCTATCTAGAGTTGCTGGAATGTATGTCCAGAGGGGAAGGTGGTTACCACATCAAATGTGGAGGGTTATACCAAGTTCCCTGAACACCAGGCCTCAGACAGAGGCTCCATCTGGGTTTACCAGTAACACCTCAAACTAAAGTAGGTGAAGTTTCTCACTGTATGTCAGATTTATGTGGACAGTTTTACAAAGTTCATAATAAAAGCCCACATTCCTTACCTTTCACACCTAAGGCTTTGTCAGTCCAAAGATGCAGCCAGAGGAAAAGAGCCCATCAAGACTGTCCCTCTGATTCCGGGAAATCCCTCATGGAGACACCCTGCTGCTGCTGCTGAGTCGCTTCAGTCGTGTCCGACTCTGTGCAACCCCATAGACGGCAGCCCACCAGGCTCCCCCGTCCCTGGGATTCTCCAGGCAAGAACACTGGAGTGGGTCGCCATTTCCTTTTCCAATGCATGAAAGTGAAAAGTGTAAGGGAAGTAGTGACTTCACCGGTCCAGAGAGATCTAAGGGAGTGGCCAGGAGAGGACAGCCTTACTTGCTAGAGGTTCATAAAAGAAAATAAATTTTGATACCTGGCTAATAAAAGGACGGGAAAAAGGGTGAAGGGGCAAAGAGGTGGGTGATGGGATTTCAATCAGAACGTGCTGTTTTTCCTCGTGTCTGACTCTTAGCGACCCCATGGACTGCAGCCTACCAGGCTCCTCTGTCCATGGGATTTTCCAGGCAAGAGTACTGGAGTGGGGTGCCATTGCCTTCTCCAGAGACACCCTAGGCTAACTCCAAATTATCAATCTTCACTTAGCAAAGGCATGGATAACCCCTCAGAATGGGTAATTACCACAAACTATTGATACATATACAGTCGATCCCCAAACAACGCAGGGCTCAGTGAAAAACCCACTTATAAGTTTATAGGCTGTGTCGGGCCTCTGCTGTGGCTCTCATCTGCGGTTCTGCGACAGCAGAGAGGGTAGGACTAGAGTATTTACCGAGAAAAATATACGTAAGTGGATCCATGCAGCATGAACCCATATCGTTCAAGGATCAACTGAACCTGGCTTTGGAATGCATCTTCCGGAATCTAAACCACCTGCATCCATGAGGGATATTTCAAGTCATGAACTGGGCCACCCCGTAACGAGGTATCAAGCTGACCCTCAGGTAGCCTCATCACAGGGTTAGTCCGTCGTGTTCTGACTGAAATCCCATCACCCACCCTCTGCCCCTGCACCCTGTTTCCCATCCTTTTATTAGCCAGGTATCAAAATTCATTTTCTTTTATGAACCTAGCAAGTAAGGCCTGGAGAAGGCACCCCACTCCAGTACTCTTGACTAGAGAATCCCATGGACGGAGGAGCCTGATAGGCTGCAGTCCATGGGGTCGCTAAGAGTCAGACACGACTGAGTGACTTCACTTTCACTTTTCACTTTCATGCATTGGAGAAGGAAATGGCGACCCACTCCAGCATTCTTGCCTGGAGAATCTCAGGGACGGGGGAGCCTGGTGGGCTGTCTTCTATGGGGTCGCACTGAGTCGGACACGACTGAAGCGACTTAGCAGCAGCAGCAGCACCAAGTAAGGCTGTCCTCTCCTGGCCACTGCCTTAGATCACTCCAGACCAGCCAGGGAGGTTTGGGAGCCCTCTGGAGGCCCCAACACCCTAATTACCAGCTTCGAGGTTGTCTTGGATTTTGCAGACAGGAGCAGTCCCATCCGCCAAGCTCTCCATGTTAGAGAGGTTTTTGTGGTTTCAGGTCCACTGATCCACCTCCTCTCCCTCCCTTTGGGAGGGAAAGAGTGCTGAGTAACAGCTCTAAAATGCTTACTCTAACCTAGGTCCCGCTGCAGAGGCAGTGGGTCAGCCAAGAGACTCCACTCTGCAGGGAGGTTCAGAGTTCAGATCTACAGAGACCACCCCCTACCTGCCCAGGGTCCCAGACCACCTCCAAAGCACCTCTCCCTCCCCAGCAGGCGTTATCTCCCAGTGGGTGTAAAACTCAAACACCCTGCCCAGATCAAGGGACAGGTTCCTGGGGAAGGCCTCCTTCCCTTCTTTCCTTCAGAGGGTGTCCCGATTGTGTGCTTTCTTTACAAGAACAGAAAGTGGTCTCAACTACAGGAAAAGAGCTTTAAGCCCTCCTTTATAAAGGCTAACATAACAGTTCTTCAACAAAAGGTGTATAATACTGACTAGCTATGGAGTTTAAAACAAATAAAAATAACCATAATGCCATTATTACCCTTGACAAATAATTTCCTAATATCTACACTTTCAAAATTTCTTCTTATATAACCTGTTTGTTTGAATCAGGATTCAAACATGATCCACACAAGGCATTTGACTAATGTCTCAACTCTTCAACCATAACAGTTCCCTCTTTTAAAAATGCTTATTTACTTTTTAACTGAAGCGGATATACAATAATATATATAAGCTGTAGGTGAAATATAGTGAGTCATGATTTTTAAAAGTTATACTCCATTTATGGCTTCCCTGATAGCTTAGTAGTAAAGAACCTACTTCCCAATGGAGATGTGGGTTTGGTCCCTGGTTCAGGAAAATCGCCTGGAGAAAGGAATTGCAACCCACTCTAGTATTCCTGCCTGGGAAACCCTATGGCCAAAAGGAATCTCGTGGACTACAGTCCATGGCGTCGCAAGGAGTCATACACTACTTAGTGACTGCTGCTGCTAAGTCACATCAGTCGTGTCCAACTCTGTGCGACCCCATAGATGGCAGCCCACCAGGCTCCCCCGTCCCTGGGATTCTCCAGGCAAGACTACTGGAGTGGGTTGCCATTTCCTTCTCCAATACGACTGAACAACTCCATTACGGTTATTATAAAATACTGGCTATACCCCGTGTTTGTACAAGACATCCTTGTAGCTTATTTTGTAGGTAATAATTTGTATCTCTTAACCTTGTACCTCTTAACCCCCCATCTCAACGCTGCCCTTCCCTCCTCCCCTCTCCCCACTGGTAACCACTAGTTTGTTCTCTGTGAGTCCATTTCTGTTACACTCACTAGTTTTGTTTTATTCACTTATTTATTTACAGCTGTGCTATGCCTCCGTTGCTCCAAGTGGCCTTTCTCTCGTTTCGGCGAGCAGTGGCTACACCCTAGTTGCGGTGCACAGGTGTCTCTTGTTGCAGAGCCCAGGCTCTGTGGCGCGAGGCTTCAGCAGCTGCAGCACACGGGCTCAGTTGCTCCATGGTGCAGGGACTCCTCCTGGACCAGTGACTGAACCCGCGGCCCCTGCAGTGGCAGATGGGAGTCTTATCCACTGCGCCACCAGGGAAGTCCTTGCTGTATTTTTTTAATGCCACTTCTTTACTAACAAAATAATTTGTCCTGTACTTTCTCATGTTCAAAAACTGATTAACTGCTACCTCATGGTCCATCAATGTATTCTTCTATCCTCACAGATCTATGATTCTGTTAGACTTTTATTTGGCAGACACAATTTTTATTTGGCAGACACAATTTTTACAGACAGCACTGTATACTTTCTATTATCACATTCACTGTAAGGCACCTAATGCCTGGCTGCTCCACAGGCTGCTCTGATACACACCTCCAAGCAACTGGCTTAGGTTCCTAAAGCCAGAAAAGTGTCTCTCCAGCCTTCACAGAACTTGGATTCAAAACTGAAATTCTTAACCACAATTGCAGATATAAACATACACATATAAAAGCTCTGCTTTGTAAAAATTGTGAATCACTGCTATATACCCGAAAATTACATAAATATTATAAACCAAGTATATCTCAATTAAAAACAAATCAAAAGCTCTACTTTTGTTTATTTTGTGGGGAAGGGGTTTACCAGAGAAAAAGTGCATTTGATACTAAAAACACTAAAGTCATTCAGACCTATTCCAATCCCCTTATTTTACAGATGAAGAAACAGAGGCTCAGAGAGAGTATGGGGGTTGCTAATGCCCACAAAGTTGGACACAAGCAGAATTACACGCAAAATGAACACCCATAATAATGGTTGATTTATTACAGCTAGCACTTATTAGATGCTCTGTACTTGACATTAAGTTAAGTATCACACTAAATATTTATGAATCAGTTACTATTACTGTTCCCGTTTTGAGGATGAAGGAACAATGGCTTAAAGAGGCTGAGTTATTTACCCAAGACTGCACAGGAAGTTAGGAACAAAATTGGGACTCAAAATTACAGACTGTTTAAGTCCATCCAGTCCACTTCTAGTGGTGGGGAAGGAAGGAGCCAGGGTCTGAAGTAGCTCTGAGACCACGAGGTCTTCATGCAGTGAAGACTGCCTGATACCCTAGATCCCAGTCAGTGCCCCACCCAGCACACCAGCTGTGGGACTGGTGGGTGAAGGAAGATGGGAAAGGGCCCAAACGCAGGAAGGAAACGGAGACTGTGAGTGGAGGTTTATTTGGGGCCAATTCAGTGTGGCACAAGATTCCTGGGGTTGCCAAGGGTTAGCTGGGATTATAATGCTTTTTTGTTTCATGCCACCAGTTAGCTGTACTTCAAAGGGACACAGGAGAAAAAAAAAATGATACCCAGAATATAAATATGCAAGTCTCAGACCCTGACCCCAACTCTCCTTTAAAGAGAAATGAAGAAAAAGATCACAGCAATGGTTCGTTTTCTTACCACACAAAGTTAAAAGTGTCACACAATCCACCCACTTATTCCCTGCTAGGGGTGCTGGAAGTTTGTGGGGATAATGCACTCTCAAGTCTCTACCTACTACATGTATACCAGCCACAGCAACTTTTAAAAAGCTTTTAACACAGCAAATGTTTAGTTCAGTTAGACTCACCTTTGCCCACAGCCCTAAAGAGCACGTGTACACTCTGCCAAAAGCTAATTTTTACAAAAGGCAGATAAATTAAAACTTATTTTAAAAACATTTGTTGCAACACATTCCAAAGTAAAAGTAGGTAATTGCTTGAATCATCAACCTTTAAGATTATCCATACTATGTGCTTCATGTCTGTAGAGAAGCAAAGGTCTACTTTTAAGGAGACAGATCCCATATATTTCAGGGAGTACTGATAAAATACCAGAAAAGGAAAATACACCATTCTCCAACCCCCTCAATTTTACAGATGGAGAAAACAGAGACCCAGAACAAGGCCCAAAAATCCCAAAGTTTCAGTCTTCCACAGTACAACAGCAAACACATGTCAGGCACCAGACTAAATACTTGACTCGTACCATCACAGTGAATGCTCACAATGCTCCCTTGAGGCAGATAAATAACTTTATTTCTAGAATATAATGAGGAAGCTGAGGCACAGAATGGTTAAATTATCTTGTCCAATAAAGCACAGCTAAGCAACTGGCATTCGAGCCCAAGCAGCTTTGACATCAGAACCTTTGCTATCTTCATTAAAAAAAAAAAAAAAAAATTCAGCTGTGCTAGGTTAGGTGTTAGCTGCCACACACAGGATCTTTGCTGCAGCACATGGGATCTAGTTCCCTGACTAGGGATTGAACCTGGACCCCCTCCACTGAGAGTGGGAAGTCTTAACCATCACGGAAGTCCCTCATTTCATCCTGACTCTCTCATACTTAAGAGAGTTGTGACTAGAATAAGAAAAAGAAATTTTAACGTTTTCAAAACATTCTAAGGGAGAGAAATACAAAAAGCCAAAATGCAAATCCCAAGACTTAAAATCACTAAGACAGACACTTAAACCAGAACAGAGAACCTCGCAAGAAAGGGGGGATATCACAAAACATTTTTTATTACTAGTTACTGAGTATGTCTCTTAAAGATCTAAAATACTAGCATCTGAGCCAAAAGGAGAGCTAAAAATAGGCGTCTGCAAAAAGCTTTGGAAAGCTTTTGGCTTACTTAGGAGGCACCAAAAACATATGCATCACAGAACACAAAATTTCCCAAGACCACACTGCCACTCCACTGGTGTCATATTTAAACTTGTCCAAATAAAATCAGGGCTGGAAAAGGGCCTTAGTGATCCATGTAAATTTCAAAGAAAGGGCCACTATCTACCCTGAACACAAAATTCTCCTTCAAAAAACATTCAAGCCCTAACAACAGGCTTATACAGAGAAGCTACTGGATTAATTCAGAGTTTGTCTGTCGACGACTATTCTGAAGGTTCAAAACTAATGAGCAGACAAGACACTTTCTTGCCTAACAAGAACAGAGTAAGTCTACCGGACTTAGAATTTTGCTTTGGGCACTTAAAGCAAGTTGGCTTTTCTACTCAGAGGTAAAGGCGAGATGCCAGCCAGGCTGTCTTCTTCCCACGATCAATAACCCCGGTGACGCACCCTACCAAGGGCCCCTAGACTTGCACAAAATGCCAGCTCAGGCATCCAACACCACCTGATGTCATGGCTGATTTAAAACCCACAAGGCAGGTTCACCATTAGCAGAGCAGCAGCAGCCAGAGTGAGTAGCCCCATTTAAACTTCTGAGGAGTGCTCTCTCCTCCGGATGATTATACCCTGAGTTTAAAGAGGGGGGAAGGACCAAAGAGTATCTTCAAATTGCTTTTCCTCCCTCCGTGGGTGGATCAGGAGAGATTTGCAAGAAAATGGAGATTTCAGCACTGCCCTTTGCATAAGAGGGTTCTGGAAGGAAAGGGGGGGAAGGGGAGGAGGGCAAAAGGAAGAGAACACGGTTTGAGGTACTATTAGTAAACGCCAAAGGTCCCCTCCCCCAAATGAAGCAATCTTATAAAGAAATAAAAATTACAACATGCCATTTTCAGAATTCGGTGTTCTGGTTTCCCTGGGACTACGAAGGATTCTATTCCCTTGAATGTGAAAGCATTAAGCTGCCCTTTCAACTTTCCCCATTTTGATGGTTTAAACCAGTCAGTCTCAAGCAGAAGGGGAGGAGTTCTGAAGAAGCCGTAGGGCTATGGCCACAGGCCATCGTAGTAGCTCCAATTGGGTTTTAATACCGGCTCACTGCAAGAAGATCCTGAACCCAAGAATCCAGCCCCAGGGTGTCTCTACGGGCCAGCAAACGGAGCAGGGCGGGCGCGCCCCCACCAAAGGCGACGATCTATTTTCGGCAAAGGAAGGCCTAGCGGAGACTCCATATTCCTTACCCTCCTTCCCCCACTAACACGGCTCTGCGGGGACTTCCCGCACACCCACCTCCCCCGAGGGGCCAGGTCCGAAAGGACCCAAAGAAGTCGAGGAGGGAGAGGGAGGGCGCGCCGCTAGGCGGTCACATGCCGCCAGCCGCGCGGGGAGGCACCACGTTGTCCCGGCTGCGGAGGAATGCCGGGAAGGGGGACGCGCACTCACACCCGCGCACACGCACACTCCCGGCCGCGCCGCCCGCACCGCCTTCCGCCCCGAGCGCCGCCGCGACCGCCGAACGCCCAGGCCAAGCGGCCGCGAGCGGCCGGCGGCGCGGCGCATGGCGCCCAACTGTCACCCGCCCGTCCGGCCTGGCCCGGCCACTCCCTCCCCCGCCGCCACACGCCCCTCGAGTCGCTGCATGCCCCCTTACTCGCCTCGCATTTCCCCTCACTGGACGCCCCGCACACTCGCCATCCAGCTCCCTCTCAAGGCGGAAGGTCCCCGGGATCAGGCGAGGGAAAGCACCGAATTCAATGACACGTTGGGTTTCCTCTTCTCCCCATTCTCCCCGTAACCGACCCCTGGAGCCGTCGCCCACGGCCATTCTACCGCCTAACACCATCTACTCGAGAACAAACTTGGTAACTTTTAAATCCCGAATCCGTGTGGTCGGTATGCACTCATCGCCGGGCGTTTTGCTGCCTATGACATATACTCATTAAACATTTACAACACGGGGACGATAGCAACGCTACCAAAAACGAGGAACACGGAGCGGGGGGGCGCGGAGGGGGCTTCCCGAGAAGGTTCAGGCAAGAAACCGTCTCTCAGACCGACACGCGGTGGGTGGGGGAGAGGGCCCCTTTCACCGAAACCAGCGCCCACCCCTCTCCCCGCGAGATAGGCCGGGACCACGCCGTTGCCCACTAACCGCTGCGGCCCAGGCGGTGGCCGTAGCCTCCCGGAGGCCGGGCCCTGCGGCAGGGGCAGGTTCCCGAGTGTGCTGGGGGGGCAGGGCAAGGCGACCTGAATTAGCCAAGAGATAATGAGAGAAAAAAAAACCCGAGTCACCACGACCCACTGTGGCGGACCCCCGGGCCCTGGAGGCCGCTGGGGGAGGGGACGCCTATGTCCCCGGAAGAGGCCCCCGGTCCCGGAATACCAAACGGAGACCCACCTGGAGGAGACTGTCCGTTCACGGTGGCCAGGACCGGCGGCAGCGCGTTCTTAGTCCACGGGTTCACCTTGGGCGGAGGGGCCTCCACGAAGTCTCGGCGCCCGGCTCCAGCAGCTCCTCCGCCAGCGCCCGGCTCACCGCCGCCGCCCTCCTCCCCGTCGCTGACGGCCAGGCCCTCGGCGCCGGGCGGCTGCGGCGGCCGCGGGCTCTCGCGCTCCAGCTGCCCGGTGCCTTCCCTGTGCTGCTTGGCGCAGGGTGGCCGAGGTCTTCGGGTGCCGCCGTCCGGCTCTCCGCCTCCGACGTCGTTCGCCCCGGGCTCGCCCTTGCCCTCGGGCGGCGGCAGCGGCTTCTTCCTCACCAGACCCCCGTGATCTTCGGCCTGCAAGAGCGGGGCGCCCCCCGGCAGCAGCGGCTCCACCTGAGTGGCCATCTGCGCGCCCGCCCCCGGAGAAGCCGGGCGCGCCCGAGGCTGCCTCCCCCGCCTCGAACTTGGCTCTCAGAGAGCCCGCGACGCCTTCCTCCGGGGCGCTGGGCCCCAGTCCCGGCGGAGAAGGGTCGGGGGTTCACGCTAGGCGCGGCCCCCCCTCCCGGTCGGATGCAGCCGCCGTAGATCCAAGGCCCGCTGGCGGGGCGGGGGGGGGGAGGAAGGCGCCCCACTCTGCGGTCCAGGCCTCCTCGGCGCGCGTCCCCCCGCCCGTTCCTCGCAAGGAGCCCCCACCCCGAGCCAGGCAGGCTTCTCGTCCCGTCCCTCCCTCCCCCCGCCCCCGGGGCGGCCCGGGCTTCCCGGCACGGGGGCTGCAGCAATATGGACGGACGGGGAGAGGCGCGGCGAGCCGAGCTGACCACGCGATCCGCGGCAGGCGGCGGGCGGGCGCGCGCCTCGCGACGCAGCGGGCAAGGGGGAGGGGACGGCGCAACGGGGGCGCGCCCGCCGGGGTTGGCCCTGGGCGACGGGCGGGCGAAGGCGGCGGGAGCGCGCGCGCAGGGCTTCGCGGCCCCGCCCCTGGCCCCGCCCCTGGCCTCTGATTCCTCGGCGCACCTCCTGGGCTTGTGGGTGAGGGGTACTCAAAGCGGACGGGGGGCGAGCACGTGCCTGATGCAATTCAGAAAAGGGGGGTGGTCAGCGAGCCCGGTAGGAGAGACCGGGTGGTATAAAGAGGGGGGAAGTATCTTAAAGAGCCAGCGCGTGAGAGCGTCCGCAGGTGGAGCACATGGGACCGCGCCACGCGGCTGGCGGGGCCTGCTCACGCTCTTTAGGTTGGGTGCGCCAGAAGCTGGGGGAAGGAGCCATTAATATCACCCTGAGCTTACAGGATGATGGGGTGGGGGTGCTGTCGCCTCACTTGCGTCCCATAGGCCTGGCCCCTCCAGGCCCCGCCTGGGTGACCTTGAGTGAGCCGGCCTTACCTCCGCGACTGTGCTCGGCTCCTCCCAGGCAGCCCTGGCCAGGTCACTGTCCCGACACCTGGCCTAGAAGACGGGTCTTTAACCCTTGGGGGCATCGGGTGTCTAGGGAGTGAGCAAGAAATTACCAACAGCCCCCAACCCGGCCAAGCCCTGAAACCGAGTATTTATTTATGGGCGAGAAATGTCTTTTTTTTTTTTTCTCCCTCAAATGGACTTCAGTTTTTATAAGAATTGCTTGGGGCGGAGACGAACCAACGCCGAACTGGAACTCTGGAGAGCCGAGATTTTATCCTGACCCTGGTCCTGCCCCTTACCTACTCTGCATTAGTTGGGTCTCAGTTTCCCTATTATAAAATGAAGACAGTGTTTTCAAATTTTAGTGCACATTCAATTAAATATTTACTGTGGGGGTTTCTAGGAACAAGGCTTGGAAAAAACAAGGCTTGCAAGGACCTCATGGAATTTGCATTCTAAGGTGGAGAAAGAGACAGTAAAACAAACTTATGAACAAGAGCTTGTCTCATATCTATGAAGACAGTAACTACTACGGTGATAGGTCACTAGATCAGTTACTTTAGTTTGGATGATGAGGGAAAACCTTGAATGCAAATTCCAAAGTATTTGGAATCAGGCATGTCTGGGATTGGACCAAGAAACTACATGTCTAGCAAGAACCCTTTTGGTGCTTGTGGTCTACACTTCATGGAGGAGTCCTGGCCTCTGGCTGGCTATGATATCACCTGCTCAAGACATAACAGCCAAGAGTGTTAGCCATCTCCAAAAGAATTAGAACACATGGCCTGCAGGACCAAGAAGGCTTATTGAAAATCAGCCTTTTGAAACTGCCCCCAAGGGGTGAGGTTAGTTGTAGGGTTGTTGTAACCAGGACCACTGGGGAGAGGTCCTGGTGGGGACAACCAGACAATCTGATGTGTGGTCCCAACTCTTCCATAACATGGTGTCCACAGCTTGGCCAACTCTCAGCACTTCACTGGACCCCTCTTCCCTGGTAGACAAATGGGGGTAAATTATGCTTGACTTGCTTCTAACCGCTCAGCTTTTGTGAGGAGACAAGTGAGACGACTTCAGTCAAAGTACTATGTAAATTACAGAGACTGAGGCCAGTGCTTCAAAAGAGATACAAAGAAGATAATGATTAAATGATTAAAGGGATCTTGATGAATTAAAACAGATTCTTTGTTGTTACATTATATATACCCTTAATCAGAAGGTAAATTATTGTACACTGTCACTAGCATGCACTTTTTTTTTAATTAATTATTTTCTGAAGCGGATTCACATTAGACTATCTCTGACCTTTTTAAAAGAGGACATGATGGTCCTTGTTGGTCATTCTTTTCTATATTCCTATAGTTGGAGGTAGAGGGTATGCCTTGTGAAGAGAGAAGGGCTCCATGTGGACAAGTAACTTGTTCATGTCACCTAGCATCAGTCTGAGCTGAACAAGCAGCCCCAGACCCTACGTGGAGGCTTTAGCAGCACTGAGATCTGCACCCCTAGGCTGCTCTGCCCCAGAGAGGGGCTCCTAACACCCACAGGCCATTTTTCAGATGAGCAAACTGGGACCACAAAAGGAAGATAAGGTAACCAGCATGAGACCACATCTTACACTGAGGCTATTAAATTGGGAAAAGGAATCTTAATGATTAGTCAGTTCCCTTATTTTTCAAGAAACTGAAGTTCAGAGAAGTCAGGTTACTTAACCAAAGTCACACAGCTAGTCCATGGCAGAGTCAGGTCTCATACCTGAATCTTCTAATCCTAAATGCAGTAGCTTTTTCTATTGGAAATGATGGAATTGCAATTTGAATTCAGTTTTTGTTTTTTTAGATTCCTGACCTACTATGGCATTCTATATGCATGTGTTCAGTTTTAAATACTATTGATCAAATAGTTCAGAGTAGCTACTTTTTTTTTATTAAATTTATTTATTTTTAAAATTACAATACTGTATTTGTTTTGCCATACATTGACACGAATCAGCCAGAGTAGCTACTTTTATTAAGGTGAAGGTGAAGTCGCTCAGTCTGAAGGTGAAGTCGCTCAGTCATGTCCGACTCTTTGCGACCCCGTGGACTGTAACCTATTAGGCTTCTCCGTCCATGGGATTCTCCAGGCAAGAATACTGGAGTGGATTGCCATTTCCTTCTCCAGGGAATCTTCCCAACCCAGATATCGAACCCAGGTCTCCCGCATTGGAGGCAGATGCTTTAACCTCTGAGCCAAAGTAACTACTATATGCTAGGTTCTATGAGAAATATTAATACTTGACATACTTTATCTCATTTCATCCTCACAATAACCTAATGAGTTAGATACTAGCTTTTCCCACAAATACCTAGTGTTCCTACTATGTGCCAGGCACTAGGCTAGGTCTTGAAGCTATTATCTTCATTTACAAATGGAAGCAACTGAAGTTCAGAAAAAGAAAGTCAGCTGGCTGCCTAGGGTCTCAGGCAACAGCTAATTCCCAGGCCTGTTTTTATCCTGCACACTACACTGTAAGGCTGCCTCTCTTCTCTCCATTGCCATATCGATGGCTATTTGTGGAGCACTCATCAAATACGTTGGACTGGGGAAGATACTAAAAAAGCTGAACCCTGTCTCTCCAAAAGGTAAACTCTAATTGGAGGGACCAAGTAGTTAAGCAATAAGTGATCTCAGGCAAAAAAAAAAGAAGTTAAACAAGATATGCTTTTGGCAGAAAGCAATAGGAATCAGACTAACTTGTGCTTTGCCCACGGCTTGAACACATCATAGTCTTAAAACGCACAGACACAGAGAGAGAGAAAATCAAACTTTAAAAAATTAAAATAATAAAGTGGGTCCAAATACCTATTTATAATTTCGTGCTTGTTTGCCTCCTGGTACTGACAGCTTCCTAAAAGAGAGACGGGAGCCTGGAGCAGGGACTAGAAACAGCAGACTTGGTTTATAACCTGGGCCCATCCCCAGCTTTGCTGAATGAATTGGAGCAGCCTCCTGAGCCTTCCTGGGCTCCCATTTCTCTGTTCACAAAATGGGAAGGATAATACTTGCAACAGGCTCATGAGTAGGAAGAAAGATACAAGTTCCCGAAACTATTTTTTGGAGGGGAACATAGGTAAAAGAGAGGTGGTTCCTTTATCTGGGCTTGGATATTCCATTTTATCCCTCTTTGCGTTTGATTTTCCAGAGGGCCTTTTGTTTCTGAAAGGACCTGAGCTTTATCACTTATCTTCTTCTGACACCAGGGACTCCTAGGCTGGAGGCCTCTTTATACCAACATGGAAGAGTAGGTGGGGTTAGCAAGGGAGGGGCATTGGCCAGACAGTATTAGCTAGGGAATGTTTTCCCAAACCTGAAGACTCTTGGACCTTCTGGCACATGTCAAGAAATTTACTTCAGTTCATGAGAGGAGGCTCAGCCTAGATCTCCTCTTGTCAGCTAGATGGAAACAGCAATAGTTACAGTGTAAGGGTGATAAGAAGTCAGAAGTCCTGACTGTTCCCATGCCTGCGTATTCAGTCGCTCAGTCGTGTCTGATTCTTTGCAGCTGTAGCCCACCAGGCTCCTCTGACCATAGAATTCTCCAGGCAAGAATACTGGAGTGGGTTCCCATTTCCTCCTCCAAGGGATCTTCCCAACCTAGGGATCAAACCCGCATCTCCTGCATTGCAGGCAGATTCTCTACCACTGAGTCACCTGGGAAGTCCGACTGTTCCCATAAGAACATGGCTAACCCTCAGGGTTTCTGTAAGTATGATTACCCCCATTTTACAGATGAGGAAGTAGGCTCAGAGGCTGCCCAAACCACCCAATGAGGTTAGTAAAAGATGGAGAATAGATTTGTAAAGGTCTGATAGAAAATCAACTTTCTTTTAATGCATTCCCCACTCTGAGTTAAGAGATCGGCAGCATCCCATGGCCTCTTTCTAATCTATCCTACCTACACAGCTTCTTCCTCCATTCCCACTCCTCTCCCTAGTGTTCCTGAACTTTCTCAAGTGGTCTCCTGCAGGCTTCCCCACCAACTAACTGTTCTCCTCCCTGCCGTGGAGCCTGCCATGCTGCCTGAGCCAGTTCTCTGGTTCTTTGATTGATGGGCCCTGCCTCTGCTTAAAATCTTGGCGTGCACATGCCTGCCTGTCCTACTGCTTTCAGCCACACAGCCTACATGCCAGCAACAGTCGACCACTCACTGTTTCTTTTATCCTTTCATTCAACCAATATTTACTAAGCCATCTGCAATGTGCCAATTACTGTCCAGACCCTGGACACGGAAAGGTGAGCAAGACACACAAGATCCATGTCTTCAAAAAGCTCCTATCTAATTCCCTGTGGGCCCCATGCTTTCCTGCCTCAATTCATGTACTTTCTCTGTGACAAAGCTGTTCACAGTGAGGTCCTGAGTGTGAATCCCAGCTTGACCATCTCGTGACTTCAGGAGAATAACTTTCATCTCTCAAGCCTCAGTCTCCCCATCTGTCAATTGGAGATGATAATACTACTTTCCTCATAAAACTTCCGTGAGTCTTAAATGGGAGAATGTGTGTAGTTTAAAAGCGCAATGCCTGGCACATAGTATGTGCTAAGTAAATATCACCTCTCATTACTTTCATTACTGCCAATGGTGCCTTCCCATTTCCACATATCCAGAGGATGTGGTCCTTCAAGGCTCAGCACAAAATGACAACTTCTTTACAAAACTTTAATCTCCATAGCTGGAATGGATTTCTCCCCCACTGTTAACTCCTAGTGACAATTTCCATAAAATATTTAGTACTTTCTATCTTCAATTATGGCTAGTGATCAATATGCCTTATCCTCTATCTAGATTATAATCTATTTCTTGAGGGCAAGGATTATACCCCATTCTTCTTAGTGTTGTTTATAGTAATCATCACTGCTGCCTTTACACAGCAAGCCCTCCATGTGTTTTCTGCACAAGGGAATAAATGAATGAATGGATGCAAGGTCATACCTTATCACTTCAATGTGCTGGTAACTAGAGCAGCATTGTCAAGGGCCAGGTACTAAATTTTATGTGTTTATTTATACACAAATATATATACAAATTACTTTATATACTTTAATTTATAATGTATTAATAAATTTATTATGTATAAAACATATAAATTACATATATACTTTTAAATGATAAAATATAATACAAAATGGGCTAACTTTGGCAAATAGAAAAAAAATTTAAGTCTAGCAAAGCAGAGCCCACATACAAGTGCACAACCCAGAGGCAATTACAGGCAAGCTGGTATATTTTCTTCTAGTCTCTTATCTGTTTGTATTTTACATAGCTGAGACTATACTGCACATTCCACAGCTTTTTTTTTTTTTAACACTGTATTATCAGCATTGTCTACACATCATTGCAAATCCCCTTCACACACAGTCAGTGAGGGTCATCTATTGAGCACCTTTGGTATGCCTTACCTCTCCGCAGCCCACCGTCTATTTGTACCACACTGCATTTCTGAAAGGGTTTTCATGGAGAGAGGACAGATGTGATTGTCCCCTGAGCCCCACAGAAGTTCAATGACTCCCCTCTAGGATGCTGGGGCAGCAGAATAAAGATAAGAACTTCAGTCTCTCCCATCCCATTCTAGGCCCCTGCACCACACCACAGGAAAGAGAGATAGCACACGTCAAAAGTGCAAAACTCCCATAGCCAAAGGAAGGTAACTATGTTTAAACACTCCAGGGTCAAGAAACATCCAAGTTCATGGGGACAAGTGGAAACCAGCAGTCACAATGAAGGCAGAAAGCAATTTTCCTGGCAACATGATCATAACTGTGCTCCAGGACAGAAGGGCCCTGAGCTAGGGACTGGAGTCGAAACAAGAAAGGGCAATACGTGTTTTCTGTCCTGGGGCAGAACACTGCGTCAGCACACTGCTCTCTTCACAGATCACTTTCCTGTCCTTCACATCTGGCACAGAAAAAAAGGGCACAGGGTTTGGGGTCAGAGTTGCATTCAGGCTCAGGTTTGCCCACTTTCAAGCTGTGTGATACCAGGCAAGTTACTTCACTTCTCTGAGCTTCCGTGTCTCCAGCTATAGAATGGTGAAAAGTGAAATACTTGCCTCATAAAATTCAGAGAACATTAAATGAGCCAGTATTTGTGTAAGGGTGTTACAATCCCAGCTCTGCACTCACCTGCATGTTCTTTCACCTCTTTTTGCCTCAGTTTTCTCATCTGTAAAACAGAGATGATAACAGCACCCCCCTCTTAGGGTTACTGTGGGGGACTAAGTGAGTTAACACTTGTAAGGTACTTAAAACAGTACCTGACAAATGTTAACTGCTGAATAAATGTCTACTATTGTTGGAAACAGGATGGTGGTCACTGGCATAGAGTCAAGGCAACCATTCTTCAAATCTCATGAAGAAAGCAGAGACAGTGTTACCTTAATGTATAGATAAAGAAACTGAGGCTCAGAAAGATTAGGTATTTATCTGGACTCAGGCTGCTAGCTGGGGGGCAGCTCCAGGACTTCTAAAGATTCTAAATGCAATGCCTTCTCCTCCAGATAATATTCTAGCTGTTGGAAGCTGCTAGCCCTCTGGCCAATTTCAGCCCACAGACATGTTTTGTTCGGTCTCCACAGTATTTTTTTTTTTTAATTGAGTTGAACTGTGATTAGATGGGCCCAACACACACTGGTGGGCCTCAGGCCCCAGCCTCCTCTGGTGCTTGTTCCTCCCAGCCAACAACCTCCATTTAGATCCCTGCTGCTGCTGCTGCTAAGTCACTTCAGTCGTGTCTGACTCTGTGCAGCCCCCATAGACGGCAGCCCACCAGGCTCCCCCGTCCCTGGGATTCTCCAGGCAAGAACGCTGGAGTGGGTTGCCATTTCCTTCTCCAATGCATGAAAGTGAAAAGTGAAAGTAAAGTCGTTCAGTCGTGTCCGACTCTTAGCGACCCCATGGACTGCAGCCTACCAGGCTCCTCCGGCCATGGGATTCTCTAGGCAAGAGTACTGGAGTGGGGTGCCATTGTCTTCTCCTATTTAGATCCCTACACAGGCTGATACCACGCCAGTCATTAAACACATGGTACAGACACGTTTAAGAGACCAAGGGGAGGAAGAGAAGAGCACAGACCAGAGGGACAGGGCAAAGGTGGTTAGGGAAGACTTCTTGGAGGTGGCTGTACTTGAGTTAGGACTTAAAATTGAAATCTGGGAAATATCTAGATTAAAAGGGAGAGTAGAGGGTAAGGCAGATTAATTTGGCATTTTGTGACCGTCAGGGAGGTTTGAGTTTCCCTGCCAAGACTTCCTCAGGCCTTTTCCTTGGCTGAGAAGAGTGAAGAAATGAGTGCCCTTTTATCTCAGATGAGGTCATGTGACTCAGGAGGTCACACTGTCAACATCTGTTGATTGGATTACTGATCTGTGTCATCATCCCTAAAGACTCCACACAGCACAGGGCAACAGGAAGGAGGTGTGATCACCAAAGTATGAACTCTGCCTGTTTAACCATGGCCATCTGGAACTAAATATCTTTACATCTGAGCAGTCTTGATAGCAGTTTCTAACATTTCACACCTCTATGGCAAAGAAGATGAGTGCTAGCTGTAGGAATGAGATGGGGAAAGGCTGCGGTAAACTAGTAAAGCTGCCTGACTTCCTGTCCCAGTGACATTCACTGCCTCAGAGAGGTCTGCCGAACCTCACCGCATCCCATAGCACCGGACTCTCTGGATCTGTGACACATAGACGGAATAGGGAACTTCAAATGAGTGAGTGGCCTAATTACCTGGGCTTCCCTTGTGGCTCAGCTGATAAAGAATCCGCCTGCAATGCAGGAGACTTGAGTTTGATCCCTGGGTTGGGAAAATCCTCTGGAAAAGGGAAAGGCTACCCACTCCAGTACTCTGGCCTGGAGAATCCCATGGACTACAGTCCATGCGGTCGCAAAAAGTCAGACACGACTGAGTGACTTTCGCTTCCTTCCTTCCCAATTACCTAATGCAGATAGAATGTGTAGTGATCACTAAAGACAAGGAATAGCCGGGTTCACTTTGCACTGATAGGATTGCCTGGTGGGTTTTCTGCAAGCCTCCAGGGTGACAGGGCTCCCAGGGAGCCCCCGCATTGGGAAAAAGCAGGAAATGTTATAGCGTGTCATGCATATGCTCTCCCATGGCTTCATAGTGCGATGAAAATGAACTCCTGGCCTCTCATCTCCGCCCACAAGACACCATGTGTTCCAGACTCCATCCACCTCAGATTTCCCCTTTCTGCTCCTCTCCCCTGCCCTTGCCCTGTGCCAGCACCTCCAACACGGGGAGCTCATCCCTGCCCGGGGGCAGTGCCTGGAACACATCCCCGCAGCACAGACACACAAACAGCATAGGCTTATGCTTCAAGCCTCAACTGAAATGGCCCTTCCCAGAGAGACTGCTTTTGATCAGCTTGGCTGCAGTACTTCATGTTCTTCATGACACAGATCACAATCTCTGATTTTATGTGTGTACCTGGTTTTTCCCATTTCCTCCACAAATGTGTAAACTCTGTGAGCCTGGAGCTTGTGGCTATTTTGTCAAGCACAGTCTGTGGCATAGTAGACCCTTGGTATTTTGTTGAAGGAATGCTGTGTGGTCTCTGGCAAGTTGCTTCCCCTCTCTGGGCTTCAGTATCCCCACATGTGAAATGCAGGGGCTGGATGAGAGACTGCAGAGAGGGCTTGGCACTCTGACTGTGGTTCTGTGACTGACATCTGGGCCTTGGGCCCAGGAGTGAGCCTGGCATGCAGCATCTCCACAGTGCTGGACACAGGCACTGATTTAATCAGCCGGTGGACACCCTGTAATTTACTGTTCTGCTGTCCCTCCTCCCTAGTCCCTCGGCTGAAGACCACGCTGTCAGATTTCCAGGATGATCCATGCATAGCCACCTGTTCTCACAGCTCACTGATCCCCGTGCCCACAAGGAGGGGATGGTTGGCAGGCAGGACAGGCTGGGAGAGGATGTTCAATCCAAGAGCTCGAGAGCCAGGAGGACTTGTCAACGTCATGAACTGAATCACTGGGATCTGTGAAAGATTTCATCAAATCCTACACTCTCTGGTAGGAAGGGACCTTCCAGGACAACCCACCAGCCCTCTGCCTCAACCCTACTTGCCGTAACCCTGCTCAGTAATGATCACTGTCACCTTGATTCCACTCGAAGTGCCCAGAATATGGGCCTCACTGCTCTTAGAGCTGTGCATCTTGTCAGTGACCAGCTCTGCTTAGAAAGCTTTTTCCTCAGCAGCACCGTGAAGCAGGAGGCAATGTAGCACTGGTGCCAGGGCTAGGGCTCTGAGCCAGCAAGCCCGGGCAGAGTCTCAGGTCCACAGCCTCCTTGCATGGTGAGCCCCAGCAAACCAGAGGCCCTCTCTGTGCTTCCACCTCCTCTTCTGTTAAACAGAGAGAACCCTCACTGGGCTGTTGGGAAAATCACAAGTGTTAATATCTAATGGGAACGCAATGAATTGTCTGTAACTGTTAACTGCCACCTATGAATGTTCTTCTTGCTGTTATTAGAGTTTTTCGTTCTTGGACTCTGTTCTCTGGGTTGGTTGATTTGTATGCAGAAGAGATGGTGGGGCACAGCCCAAAGACACAGGCTGAGAAATCAGAGGGGCATGCTTGCTGGTGGCTATGAGAACATTTCATGCCATCCTTCCGGGCCTCAGGATCCTCACCTGAAAAACGGAGAGGGAATAGACTCTGTCCTGCTTTCTTATCACAGAACCCATATAGAACAAATGAGAAATAGACAGGAAGGTTTTGAAAAGTGAAACGTGCTATCTTCTCTTATGTTGTCAGAGAAGCCCTTTCCTCTTTCAGGAAGGCACATTAGCTTCAAAAGAGCTAAACTCAGCCTATTTGGCAAACAGTGTATTTTGGGTACTTGTTGTGAATTTGACGCTAATCCCCTCAGAATCTTCTTTTATTAATGTACCAGGGCAAACAAATTTGAGAAGGGTTTACTTACAAGCACTTGGTACATTCCTACAAGATGCAGGGATTGGTTTGGCTGATTTCTGCCATCTTTGTTTATTGTTATTATATAATTATTTCTTCACTTTCTCTTCTTCAGCAATTTGATTGGCAGGATCCAGGTGAGGTGCATTCACTTTGCAAACATCAGCAGGACACAGTAGCTCTGCTTACTCTCAGGAGTCTCCTGTGACCTTTGACCAATACCTGCTGTGTCACGTGGACTGAGAGACAGCCTCCTCATTATACGGGAGAGAAGCCAGGGCCTAGAGAGGCGAGGGCAGCAGCCCAAAGTCACACAGCTGGTTAATGCCAAAGGCTTGACATGGTAACCAGGTCTCTTGACTCCAAACTCTACGTTCTTTCCAACAGTTCTATGGACCCCTGAAATTTCTCTAAATCAGCTAACTGTGTATCAGAATCTTATAATTCACAGAGGTTCATGTTTGTCAAAGCTCATTGAATCGTACATTTAAAATCTGTACAGTAAAAAGAAAAATCTGTACAGCGTATTTTTATAACTTTAACACAATTTTAAAAAGACAGAAAATGGTATGGCAGGGTCCCATTTCATGAGGGGGGACAGTGTCTAAGGTCAGCATTTATGGCAAAAATAATATATATATAACGGCCTCAAGAAAAGCCTTAGGAAGGTGTTAATAGCACACAGGAGTCAGCATGGTTTCTTTGGGCATTTTAACAACCGATTGATCAGAGGGTTCAGGTTAGATGCTGGCTGGCATGTAGGGGGGTGGGATGTGAGAAAAAAAGAATGTGTCTCTATAATAGGGTGACATTCAATGTGGTGAGATGCATATGTGGGAACCACATCTGCCACAGCTTGTAGTATCTCACCTTAGATACACACACACACACACACACACACACACACACACACACACACATACAAACAGGCAGACCCCCCTCTGAGCAGCTTCCTGGAGTAGGTTAACCAAGGGTCGAAAGCCAGAGACAAGGACCTGAGGGTTCCCAGGACCCAGCAGCGAGAGTGAAGTAGGGGATATTTCAGGGCCTAGCTGGGGAGGGCTGAGGGGAAGGGGTTGAAACAGGGTGGGAAGTTGGAACAATGGAGAACACCTCATTTAAGAGGAGAGGGCAGGGGTGGGAACCAGAAAAGGAGGAGGAGATTAAAGGCTTGGAGGAGATCAAAGAGACAGACAGTGGGAAGTAGCTTGGTTTTGAGAAGAAAACAAGTACCAAGGGCTGACCTGCTGCAACATTACAGAACTAGTAATTGTCCTTTGATAAGTAAACATCCTAAAATTTGGAGTGATGAGAAGCTCATCCACAAAGCAGAGTATGTCTGATGAGAGCTTATAAGTTTCAGAAAGGTTGTTAGTCATTTATACATAAAAAGAAGATTCCACATTTCTCGGTATCAAAATTTGTTCTTTTGAGAATTTTAAACATTCTGCCTAGAACTGTGTTAAATCAACCAACTCGACGGACGTGAGTTTGAGTGAACTCCAGGAGTTGGTGATGGACAGGGAAGCCTGGCGTGCTGCGATTCATGGTGTTACAGAGAGTCAGACACGACTGAGTGAACTGAACTGAACTGAATACATATGTTCACCTTGTACCCTTTAGGATGGCTACTATTGAAAAAGAAAAAGAAAATAAATGTTGGAGTGGATGTGGAGGAATCAGAACCCTTGTACACTGTGGATGAGAATGTATGGATGAGAATATAAAGTAGTGCAGCTATTATGCTATGGAAAACAGTATGTAGCTTCTTCAAAAAATTAAAAATATATCTATTACATGATCCAGCAATTCCACTTTTGGGTATATATCCAAAGCAATGGAAAGCAGGGTCTTGAAGAGCTATTTGCATACCCATATTCATAGCAGCATTATTATTAGCCAAGAGATAGAAACAACCCCAAAATCAATCAGTGAAGAAACGGATAAACAAATACGGTTCATACCAACATACAGTGGAATATTATCAAGCCTTAAAATGGAAGGAAACTCTGCCACATGCTACAACATGAATGCAACTTGAGGACATTATGCTAAATGAAATAAGCCAGTCAGAAAACAACAGATACGCTATGACTCCACTTATGCGGGGCAGCTAAAACAGTCAAACCCACAGAAACAACACAGAATAGTGTTGCCAGGGGCTGGGGGAAGGGGAAAGGGAGTTGTTTAGTGGGTAGATTTGCAAGATGAAAAGCTTCAGAGATTTGTTTTCCAACAATGTGAATACACTTAACACTACTGAGCTGTATAATTTAAAGTGGAAAATGTTGTTAGGTGCCTTTTACACAGTAAGAAAAAAAAAACACACATACAAAAACCCAGTACATTTGCGTATGCTGCTGCTAAGTCACTTCAGTCATGTCTGACTCTGTGCGACTCCATAGATGGCAGCCCACCAGGCTCCCCGTCCCTGGGATTCTCCAGGCAAGAACACTGGAGTGGGTTGCCATTTCCTTCTCCAATGCATGAAAGTGAAAAGTGAAAGTGAAGACGCTCAGTCATGTCCGACTCTTGGTGACCCCATGGACTGCAGCCTATCAGGCTCCTCCGTCCATGGGATTTTCCAGGCAAGAGCACTGGAGTGGGGTGCCATTGCCTTCTCCGACATTTGCCTATAGACCTCCCTTTACTCACTGAAAACAGCTGGCTATAAAACAGCTTGTTCAGTGTGATATTGCCCGTGTCAAGTGTCCTTTTTGTTCGAACATATGTGTGTCATCATCATGAGGATATACACCAAAAGATAAACAGGTTATTTATCATGGTTATTTCTGAGTCCTGATTTGTTCTTTTGGCCAATCTGTATAATTGGCCAACCATATAATTTTCTAACTTTTTTAAAATGAGCATTCTGTTAGTATTAAAACAACAACAATAAAAAACTCCACCCCATTCCAGCCCCTGTCTTGATGTCTACAAAGCTTATAGAAGCTAAATTTGCATTTTTGAGTTTTATTTCATATGTAATTAGAAATCACTGATAATAATTTTTTTTTTTTTTTGCTTCACCATGCAGGATGTGGGATCTTAGTTACCCAACCAGGAATCAAGCCCACACCCTCTGCATTCGAAGTGCCAGAGTCTTAACTACTGGATAGCCAAAGAAGTCCTAATAATTATTTGGAAACATAATATTAATAGTAAAACTTCCTATATAGGGCAGGCTTAATCTGTGCCAGACACTGCTGCTTCTTATGAATTATGTCATACAATAACCCTCTGAAGTATGTATTATTATGGAGCCCATTCTACATATGAGAAAACAGAGGCTAAGTGGCTGGTGCAAATTCACTTATAAATGTCAGAGCTACATTCAAACTCACAGCAGTCTGGTTTCAAAGCCTGTGTTATTGACAGCCTGACTGTTCTGCTAGGCCCGCAGGATGTGCTTATCTGTCGTCCAGTTTATGAGTGCCTTTGTCAGCCACAAACATATAATTTCTGTGTTACTTAAATTGTTCAAACAATACCTTTCCCAATGGTTATAGGATATTTCTTTCAAAGATAAAGCAAAGGTCAAGCTCCCTACAGAAATCCCAAGCATGTAACATTCCAGGTGAGTCCAGACAGAGTAATGAATGACAAGACTCTGGTCTGGGACTCTGGGTATCGTACCCAGGACATTCCCCTTCACCTATAAACTGACTCCACTGCCCATTACGACCAGTCAAGATACACGCTCACTTCCTGGGACCAACTTCAACCAGAGGGGAGGGCACTGTGTGGATAGGAAAGGCGGCCAAATATGATTTATCTCAAAAGAATGATTACAATTATATAATTAACACCTTGTATCCAGACATTTTCATCTCTAAGGATCTCTGAGAGTCTTGCAGATTATTTAAATATATATCACATACATTGCTGGAGACAAAGTCTATAGTTTCAGAAGATAATTAAAATTCCTTCCCCTTTGGAATTAAGAGAATTGCCTATGGGATGAACATTATGCCCACCAAACACACGAATAGATCTAAGCCTGGGGACTCCAAACATAGGGCTAGAAAGGATCTTGAAGAGCAACAGGTACAGGAAAGACAAATTTCTAATATTTGTAATACTCATTTCAAATCCCCTGCTCATGGCAGAAGTAATTAATCAGTTATAACACTCCTCCCCACTAAGCCTGGCTTTGTCCTCAGAATCTTTCTCAACGTAGCAATTCTAGCAGCCAGTACCACCTGATCAGAGTTGAACCCTTGGTCATCCTGTAGATTAGTCCACTATCATCCCTCCAGTGTGGCGGAGAGGGAACTGAAATTCAGAGAGGTAAATTAACTTGCTCAAAGTTACACAGTCAGTAATACAAAGCTGAGTTTTCCAAATGCTTTATTAGTCTCCTCCTCTGCTCTTTGCTCTGCTCAAAATATACTTGGTGGATTCTATGTTTTGCACTAGACTTCTCTTTCTTGAATGACCTGTTTAGAATGCCTCTGCCAATGATTTGCTGAACGATAATAGACCTAGTGCTTAACCCTTTCAGCATCAAGTGCTTTTAAGGTGAAACCAGACATCGTAATCTGGGTTCACATCCCTGCCTTGCTTACTGGAAAGCTGGGGCATTCTTTCTGAGAAATGCAAGCTGCGGCTGAAATTTATATGACTCTAGAGAAAGGATCACACATTTTGAGAGCACCTTCTCTAGGTAAGGCATTGTGCTCCTGCTGCAGTGTGGCTTTTCCTCAGAAGTGTAAACATGAAGCAAGACATTGGCTGGCTATGGTCACCTGGCTATGCTCCTTGGAAGGCTACCTAGAAGGAAGTGGCATCTGAACAAGACTTTGGAGAGCAATATGATTAAATGTTTCTTTTTATTATAAAAGAATACATGGTTATTACACCATTACTGGGACGGTATGTCAAGAGGGAAAAATCACCCCTGTTTCCTTTGTAAACCATGTCAACATTTTATTTTTCTCTTCTAATGTCTGTTTACTCTGTGCATAGGTGCTTTTTCCTCTTTCCACATGGTTGTTAATCTCTGCATGCCATTTAAATTTTTTTATTTATTTTTGGCTGTGCTGGGTCTTCACTGCTGCGTGGACTTTTTCTGTAGTTGGGGTGGGCGGGGCTACTCTCTGGTTGCAGTGGGCAGGCTTCTCATTGCCGTAGCGTCTCTCATTTGGAAGCATGGGCGCTAGGTGAGGGAGTTTCAGTAGCTGAGGCACGTGGGCTCAGTAGCTGCAGCTCTAGTGCACAGGCTCAGTAGTCGTGGTGCGTAGACTTAGTTGCTCAGTATCAAGTGGGATCTTCCTGGACCACAGATCAAACCTGTGTCTCTTGCATTGGCAGGCAGACTCTTTACCACTGAACCAACCAGGGAAGCCCTGCATGCCATTTTATATTTTGGTTTTATTTAAGTTTTAATACAGTATGAGAATGCTTCATAACCCAACAATTCTACTCCTAAAAATAACAAACCAGAAGCACATACGTGAGACTCCCTTGGTGGCCCAGTGGTGAAGAACTGCCTTCTAATGCAGGGGACAGGGGTTTGATTCCTGGTTGAGGAACTAAGATCTCACATGCCAGGGGCAACTAAGCTGGCACATCAACTAGAGGGCTGGGCGTGCCACTGCTACTGAGCCCACACGCTCAGGAGCCCGTGCATTGCCAGAGACTCTGCACGCCACAGTGAAGACCCTCCATGCCACAACTGAGACCTTACCCAGCTAAAATAAATAAATAAGAAGTACATACATGCACATGTTCACCAAAAGGCAAATGCCAGCAGTACATATTTATAAAGGCCAAACTGGAAACAACCCAAATATCCATCAATGGAATGGATAAATAAACTGTAGTATATTCACAAAATTGAAAACAATAACAGTGATGAAAAGAAACTATAATTACACAAAGCAATGTGAGTGAATCTCACAAATATAATGTTGAGCAAAAAAGTCAAACACAAAAAGAACACGCTGTATGATCTATTGACATAAAGTCAAAACCAGGGAAAAACTCGCCCTGGTATAAGATGTTAGAACAGTGCTTATACAGCTCATGATTAGAAGGAAACACGGGGGGGCATCTGATTACAGTTTATAAAGTATAAGTACTGGGCGAAAATGTATCAAACTATGCATCTCTGACTTGTGTACTTGTGTATTTGTCTACATATGTGCTATAAGTCAGTAAAACATTAATTAAGTAGTTGCAGGAAAACACATTCATTAGACAGACAGGGCCAAGAATGTCACTTTGGGTATAGGGAACAGCACAAAGACTGAAGAGTGGGAACTGGAAAATGATCAAGATTGCTTGTGACAGTGGAATTACAGTGTTTTGCATGAAAAAACTATCTCAAAAGAATCTGCCTGCCAGGAGAAGGAAATGGCAACCCACTCCAGTATTCTTGCCTGGGAAATCTCATGGACAGATGAGCCTGGTGGACTACCGTCTATGGCATCACAGAGTTGGACACAGCTTAGCAACTGAACAAGAATAACACACAATCAGGCAGGCTGTGATTTGGGGAAATAGTTCTTGATGGAAATGTGGCATAAAATGGAGAGTGAAGTGACCTAGAAATACGGAATACAGAGTTTTGTAAGAAATTAACATTTGTGTATAGAATAATAGCTGCAAATATTCAAACAATAAAGTCTGTGGCTAAAGGGAAAAGAAAAAAAAAAGAATCTGCCTGCCAGTGCAGGGGCCACAGTTTCCATTGCTGGTTGGGGAAGATTCCACATGCTACAGAGCAGGTAAGCCTGTGCACTGCAACGACTGAAGCCCACATGCCTAGAGCCTGTGCTCTGCAACAGGAGAAGCCACCACAATGAGAAGCCTGGGAACTACAATGCAGGGGAGCTCCCGCTTGCCACAACTAGAGCATCCTAAGTAAAGCAATGAAGACCCAACACAGCCAAAAAGAATACATAAGTAAATAAACAAAGTGAAAATAAAACAACTTAGGGCTTAAAGACTACTACATTTTTTGGCCCATAATTCTAAGAGTTAGTAATCTGGGCTGGATTCAGTTCAATAGTGCCACTGGTCTCATCTAATTTCACCCATGCACTTGTACTCATGGAGACTGACTGACACTGGATAGTCGAAATGACCTTTCATCCTTTTTGTCTGCTCTAGCAAAATGGATCTGGGCCCTTTAAATATCCTTTTCTTTTGTGAGCTGGCAGGGTGCTCAATTTTGTCAACAGAGGGAACTTGAGAGACATTAAAGTAACAAAGGTTTTTTGCTTCCTCATTTCAGTGTGAAGGCTCACCAGGCTCCTTCACGCATGCTCAGCTCCTCTAGAAGACAGCTTCTCCTGCATCAGGCTCCTGCAGGCCACAGCAGCCAGCAGCTTCTCCAGGAATCTTTGTCAAGTGATTTTGTAGTAAAGTGTCTCTAGTAAGACATTTCTCTATGAATAGGTGTTCTGGTAACTGAGAAGGCACATTTTCAGCAACTTTCAGAGGATGAGTTCCCTCCTCTTTCCTTCCCTTTCTTCTTCTTTCTCCTCCTCTTCTTCTGCCTTCCTATGGCACTTCAGTTATTCATATTTAGACATCCTCACCACGTTCCATGTCTCTTTTTGTATTACATGCGCTATAGTTTGGATATTTTCTACTGACCTGTTTTTCAGTTCACTAATTTCATCTTTAGCTGTACTTAGCTGTACGGTAAACTCACATCCATCTTTAAAGTTCTTAATTTCAGTTACTGTATTTCAGGCTTAGAGTTTCCATTTCTAGGACTTCTCTGGTGGTCTAGTGATTAAGACTGTGCTTCCACTGCAGGGGGTGCAAATTAAAACCCTGGTCAGGGAACTAAGATCCCACACATAGTGTGGCAAAAAGAAAAAAAGAGAATTTCCATTTAATTATCCTTAGAGTCTAATTCTCTGCTGAAATTCTCCATCTTCTCATATAATGTCTTAAACATATTGCTGCTGCTGCTGTTGCTAAGCCGCTTCAGTCGTGTCCGACTCTGTGTGACCCCATAGATGGCAGCCCACCAGGCTCCTCCATCCATGGGATTTTCCAAGCAAGAGTACTAGAGTGGGGTACCATTGCCTTCTCCGCTTAAACATATTAACCACATGTTTTAAAGTCCATGACTTATAATGCCAACATGTGGATCTTCTGTGGGCCTATGACTGTCTGTTATGTTTTCTTGGTTTTTAGCCACTTGGTCTTGTCTGCTGGGACATCAGGTAAATTGTGACTGAATGCTTAATATTGCACATTTTTTTAAATTATCAGAAAATTTGAGGTTTTTGATAGTATTATCTTCCTTCAGAGAGATTTTACTTTTGTTTCTGGGAGGCATTTAAACTTAAGTCATATAAAGAATTTAATTGATTAGATGTTAGTCTTCAGTTTTGCTGGAGCTAGTCAATTTCTAACTCACTTCAACTCCTAGACCATAGCCCTTTGGGGGTTACAATTGAAAGCCTGGAGTGTTTATTAGGACATTCCTCCTTGGTAGGTCCTGAAATCCAGTTTATATACCCCAGCTTCATAACAATTCCAGATGCTCCATTCAGATACTTAGCCATCTCCTGAGAAAGAGCATGCTGCTGCTGCTGCTAAGTCGCTTTAGTCATGTCCGATTCTATGCGACCCCATGGATGGCAGCCCACTAGGCTCCTCCATCCCTGGGATTCTCCAGGCAAGAACACTGGAGTGGGTTGCCATTTCCTTCTCCAATGCAGGAAAGTGAAAAGTGAAAGTGAAGTTGCTCAGTCGTATCCAACTCTTAGCGACCCCATGGACTGCAGCTCACCAAGTTCCTCCATCCATGGGATTTTCCAGGCAGGAGTACTGGAGTGGGGTGCCATCACCTTCTCCGAGAAACAGCATACTAAAGGGCAAAGTGGCACCTGAATAGTGGCATCTCCCTCACCTTTGGAATCATTGCCTCTCAGGTCATTCTTGTTTTGGTAGTTCTCTAATGCCTGCAAATACACATACATACACACATTTGTTTTGTTCAGCTGTTTTAATGATTCCCAGTCCTCAATAAGCTACCATAATTATTAGAAATAAAAGACCCTTGTTCACCCAACATTTATGTTATAGTTCTCAGTGGGTTGGAAGCATTTCTTATTCTTCTCTGTAGTGCCAAGTCCTCACTTGCTTTAAGTTCTTAATAGACCCTAATTGAATAAATGGATAACAGTTTGTAAGTTGCTTTCAATATTATAATTTTAAACTGTAGGCAGGGACTTCCCCGGTGGTCAAGTGGTTAAGAATCTGCCTGCCAAGGCAGAGGACATGGGTTTGATCGCTGGTCTGGGAAGATTCCACATGCCACAGGGCAACTAAGCCCATGAGCTACAATGACTGAAGCCTGCACACCCTAAAGCCTGTGCTCCATAGCAAGAGAAGCCACTGCAATGGGAAGCCTGAGCACTGCAACAAAAAGCTCACCACAACTAGAAAAAGCCTGTGTGCAGCAACAAAGACCCAGAGCAGCCAAAAATCAATAAGAATAAAATAAACTTAAAAAAACTGTAGACAGAATTTCCTTTCTATAAATCTAGATATTGGGCCCAGAGAAGACTTGCCCAAGGGTTCCCTGACTAAGGTCCGTTAAGAAGTCATTGGTCTACTGGGGGCTTGAATCTAGAACCAGAACGTAGTTTTCCCCATCTGCCATATTGCACTACAATAGAACGGTCAAGAGCCTCATGGGCTTGGGTGTCAGGTAGACCTGAGTTTAAATCCACTCAGCCACTCACCAACTGTGTGGCCTTGGAATAGTTCCATGAACTTTTGGAGCTTTAGGCTTCTCATCTGGTGAAGTGGCAATGATAATAATAGGAGATACTCGAGATAGTGCTGTTGACAAGATTAACGTGAGCCAATGTGTATAATAAGGTAACCTGTCTCTGGGGACCTTTGGGTTAAAGTGTTGACAACCCCTGCTAAGAGCCAGCACCGCACTGCCTAGAAGTGACACATTAAGCCACTGTTGGAAAATCAGTCCTGGGCCAGTTATTCAGTCTCCTGGTAGGAGTTCAGAGGCCAGAGCCCAGGACATGGAGACTGGGAAGAAAATGAGACAGCAGCTCCAGTCAGGGCTCTGCCTCAAACTCTTGTGACCCTGGGCAAGGCATTCCCCTTTCCCAGGGCTAACTGTTCTGTTTGAAACAGAAAGGACTTAGACTAGAGGAAACATCCGCATGGTCCCTTCCAGCTCTGACCTTCTAAGAATCAGAGACTCTATTTAGCTGTATTCTGTTCCTGGTGACCTGGTTCTTGCCTCTGGTTCAGATAAACATAGCGAATAGTTGACGCTCCCTGACTGGGCAGTGCTCTCAACTCTCTGCACCGTTGCTGGCTGCTCTCTGAAAATAACCTGTTTGCCTGGACAGAGCCACACCTGCCCCTACCCCTACCAGCAGAATGCCTCAGAGTCCGCTGCCCATCATGTTAGCCTCTGGTTTCCCGAATTCTTTCATCTTCCCATAGCTCCCAGGGCTTGTGCTACCCTCTGGGCTCATGCAGATGGCAGGGGAGACCGCAACAACAGAGCAGCAGCGCCCCCAGCAGGAGGAGGTAGGGATGCTGGGAAAGGGAGGATGCACGGAGGCTGCAGGCAGATCCCGAGGAGTCTGGGTTGCCATGCTCTGGAGGCAGGACTTGGCCTTGTGTGCAGTGAAGAGATATCACAGGCCTTGAAGCAGAAGGACATGGTCAGAACGGACAGTCAGAACATGTCTGGGCTCCGTGAAAGGCAAGCTGGAACAGAGAGAGAGACTGGCGGGGGCGGGAGCAGGGCAGGGGGTGTTACAGAAATGCAGGCCAGAGGGCATGACACAGGACAGCAAAGGGCGGAACTGAAGAGGTCAACGGACAGACAAGGTGACTGGGTGGCTGGGATTGGATTGTGCTGGGGAAAGAGTTTGTTGGAATTGGGAGAAAAACCCTAAGGGAGAGTTGAGAAAAAGGTCTCAGGCTTAGAGATAAATATATTTAAATCTCTTTAATAGTTCTTTATGTTTCTTAAAATGGTCTCATTTTTGGAATATTACTCAGCCATAAAAAGGAATGAAATTGTGCTATTTGCAGAGACATGGATGGACCTAGAGACAGTTATACAGAATGAAGTCAGAAAGAGAAAAACAACTATCATATAATCACTTACATGTGGACTCTAGAAAAATTATACAAAAGAACTTACTTGCAAATCAGAAATAGAGACATAAACATTGAGAAAAATATATGGAAACCAAGGAGGGAAGAGAGGGTGGGATGAACTGACAGCTTGGGATTGACATACATATACTACTCAGTGCTCTGTGGTGACCTAAATGAGGAGGAAATCCAAAAAGAGGGGATATATGTATATGTATAGCTGAATCACTTTGCTGGACAGCAGAAAATCATATTGTAAAGCAACTATACTACAATAAAAATTAATAAGGAATACTTTCTCATTTTGCAAATGCTATGTGACATCCACTTATATGTGGAATCTAAAAATACAACAAACTAGTGAATATAACAAAAACGAAGCAGCCTCTCAAACCTAGAGAACAAACCAGTGGGTACCAGTGGGGAGAGGGAAATGGGTAGATGGGTAAGAGGTACAAACTCTTAGGTATAAAATAAGCTAAAAAAAAAAAAAAAGCTACAAAGATATACTGCACAGGGGGCTTCCCAGGTGGCTCAGTGGTAAAGAGTCTGCCTGCTAAGGCAGGAACCTCAGGAGACATAGGTTTGATCCCTGGGTTGGGAAGATCCCTTGGAGGAGGAAATGGCAACCCTCCCTAGTATTCTTGCCTGGGAAATCCCATGGACAGAGGAGCCTGGCGGGGTTGCAAACAGTCAGACACAACTGAATGACTGAGCATGCCTATGCTGTACAACACAGGGGATATAGCCAATACTTTATAATAACTATAAGCAGAGTATAACCTTTAAAAACTGTGAATCACTATCTTGTACACCTGTAACATTTTTCACATTGGACAGCAACTATACTTAATTGAAACATTTTTTTTTCTCATTTTGTCCTTTCAAAAGGAATGTCTAATTATCTCCGAGAAACTTGAGGTTTTGTCAGATAGAGGACCCTGAATTCAGGTCTCCTGACTCGTGGCCACAGCCTACTGTTGCTCTGCAGTGGTGTGCAGGCAGAGGTAGCAGGAAGCTCACCCCCACCCAGCTGCTTCCCTCCACCCCTTCAGGCTCCACGGCCCCAACCCTGCCACCAGACATGCGCCTCCAGCACCCTTCACTGCGCTAGGCCTTGGTTTTGCTTCCTGTCACAAGAAGAGGTGGATGGGGCCAAGTGAAGGTTTTTAGCATGCAGACAGGATCAGATAAATCCCCCTACCCTTTTTTTTTCAAAAGGATCTCATATGAACCACCAAAGCGAATTCAAATAAGAAACCTGATCAGGCAAGGCAGAGGTGGTGGATTCAGAGTTATTTGTCCGGTTGGCTGATGGTCCTGCTTTTGCCCCACGCTGTGGCAGCCTCTGTGACATTCCTTGGGTCTCCAGGGTTCCATGGCCCACAGTTTGCAAACCATGGGACTAGCAGACTCCCTAGAACAGAGCAAGGGAGTCTCAGCCTGGGAGCACAGATGGAATTCAGATGTCTCTGAGCTTGGATGGGAAAACTTCCAACTTTGTTTTCACTAAACTCTAATTCAAGTTAAATACTTTGTTCCATTTGAATGTAGGCAATGGCCACAAGAATACTGATGGTTCCTGTGACTGTGTCCCCAAGAGATGTCACAGATATTTTTGTATCACATTACAGTTGTTATAGATCATTCAGAACTTCATTTCTGCTCATTAGTCTAAAATTACAGTAGTTATTATACCTAATGCTCAATTTCATTTAAAATGTATTAATAAAGTACATATTATATCATAAACAATTTAAAAATATCTTGATAACTATATTCCAGTATGATTGACTTCCTTCATAGTCCTATGTATTTTACTTTATGCATTTCAAAACATTCTGAGAAGGGATCTGTAGGCTTCACCAGATTGCCAGAGGAATCCATGGAATCAGTAAAGTTAAGAACCCCTGTCCTAGGACTTCTCTTCCAGAACAGAGGGGGCTGGGGAGCTCATTGTCAAAAGAGGGCATGTAGGACCTGTGATCCCAGGAGACAACGTGCACTCTCTGAGCCAGATGAAAATGAGACAGGAAACTGGGGCAGGAGCAAGGGGACTCTGAGAAGTGGAGCAGAAGCCAACAGGTCATCAGGCAGGGCTCAGTCTAATGGGACAGAACTGAATTCCTTAGCCCCAACCCCAGCCAGACTTCTTGGGGGAGCTGGGGCTCCAGGGTCCTCGGCTCGCTTCTGTCATCTTCCCTTCCTCTCAGGTTTCTTCTCTGAGCTAATATAGTGGAAGCAATGATGGCTTCCAGGCCAAGAAAGATCCTGCTTCTGGACCTGAGCCTTGTCTTGCTGAGTGATTTTGGGCAAGTTATCTCCCCTTCCTGTGTTTCCCTGTTGGTTCAGATGGTAAAGAATCTGCTTGCAATGCAAGAGACTGGGTTCAATCCCTGGGTCGGGAAGATCCCCCAGAGAAGCGAATAGCAACCCATCCAGTATTCTTGCCTGGAAAATCTCATGGATAGAGAAGCCTAGTGGGCTACCGGCCATGGGGGTCACGAAGAGTCAGATATGACTGAGTGACTAACACTTTCTTTCACACTTTGATCTCCTGTTCCCAGCCCAGTTTTCATATCTGTATAATTTCTGGCATAAGTACTGCTACAGCCCCTCGCCATGCCCACAGTAGATATTGCTGACAGATCTCAGTGTATGATCATTCCATGCTCAAATGTAGCTTCAGAAGCCTTTTCAAGTGCTCTACTGATTGATAGGAATTTGCAATGAAGTAAAATATATTTGCTATTATTGGGCTAGAAAATCTGCACATTTCCATCTCTACTATTCCATAGCTCTAAAGAGCTGATCTCAGAAATCCAAACAAGGAACTTCCCTGGTGGCCCAGTGGCTAAGACGCCACACTCCCAATGCAGGGGGCTCATGTTCAATCCTTGGTCAGGGAACTAGATCCCACATGCCACAGCTAAGAGTTCTCATGCTGCAACTAAGACCTGGTACAGCCAAGTGAGTGAATGAGTATCTTTAAAAAGAGAAATCTGAACAAGACATTAGATAGATGCAAAGACCTACAAAGCATGGCTTTTATTGACCCTTACATGCATATGTGTGTGTTGTAACAGAAAAAGAGACTACATTCTCAGCTGGGCTATAGATATTCTCTTGCACATCCTATAGCAAAAATAGGGTCAGAAGAAGATATTCAGATTTTGAAATCTCAATCTGGCTTCTTGAAACAGAGAAACAAGCACATGGAAGTCAGACCCTTTGATCAAAGTATTAGGAATGGGCATCACACTGGGGTTGGTGCCACCAGGCCCTACCTGTTTCCAAATGTCCTGTGTCATCAGGAGCATCAGACATAATACAGTGGAATGATGATGACAAAGAGCAAATAATACCAGTCATCCTTGGTGTAAGGCACACAGACTCAGCCAGACCACCAAGATGTGGATGTGCCAGAGAGTTAGGGCTTCCCCCTCTGCCCCGAGCAGCACAGAAAGCCACTTAGGATGTTATTTCAGAGTGTTACCTCGCTCAGATTACAGCCATAGCCCAGGTAGATGCCATTACTTACTTAAAGCCACAGCCAGGTCGAGCGCTAGGACCACAACCGAGGTCTCCACAGGCCTGTAGGGCCAGGCTGGTCATAAGCCAGACAGTGGACTGAGTGGAAGGAGTTGGGAGTGGTGGCAAACTAGAAGTCACAGGCCCTGTTTAAAGGCAGAGGCTGAGAAGCAAGTCGAGTTGATTGCTGGCATATGAGAACATGGACACACAGTGCCACGTCTTCCTTCTGATCTTCAGAGAGAAATCAGAGTCTAGATTCTTATGTTAAATAGCTGCATTTTCAAATGTTGGCATCTGAATTTTTAAAATGTTACAACAAAACAAAACACTGTATAAGCCAAACAAAGTGGACATGGGAACTTCAGTATTTGGCCTGATTTGCAACTACTGGTAGAACGGCTAAGAGGCCAGGCTCTTGATGTAGCAGTACAAAGATCTGAGTCACAGTTCTGCCACTTGTTAGCTGAGCAGTCTTACTCAAGATCTGTAACTCCTCTGAACCTCAGTGTTCTCATCTGTGAAATGGGAATAATAAAACACTCTACTGTAAGGATTAAATGTGGTAATAACACACCTAGCATAATTGTTAGATCACAATAGGCACCCCACAAATGTAGCTCCTCCAAAGTGCCTCTAAGCTTCCTGGTGACCAGGAAACCTCAAGCCCCCACTGCACCCCAGTCACTTCAACCTCAAGCTTATTTTTCTGCAAGGTTTGAGTGCTCAGTGTCCATGATACTCTAATTCAGACATCCAAGGTCCTCAAACATGGACACACACAGCCTGAGCACACCCTAGGGAGGATTTTTTTAGATGCCATGGCTGGTTACCAAGGAGAGGTGTTTAGGAGGCTTCCCTGGAGTGCAGCTGCAACCTCTTGTGTTGGTTAGAAGAGACTCCTGCCCCCAAGCAGGGGCTGGCTGACATGACCTCTTGGGGGCCTTGACACTCAGAATTTTTCAATGTGAATTTTTTAAAATAGTTTATTTATTTATGTTTGGCTGTGTTTGGTCTTCATTGCTGTGTGGGCTTTTCTCTAGTTTTGCGAGCAGGGGCTACTCTCCATTGTGTGCGGGCTTCTCACTGCAGCGGTTGTTCTTGTTGTGGGGCATGGGCTCTAGGGTGCCCAGGCTTCAGTAGTTGTGGCACTGGGCTCAGTAGTTTCAGCTCCTCGACTCTAGAGCACAGGCTCAACAGTTGTGGCGCACAGGGTCAGTTGCTCTTCAGCACGTGGAATCCTGATCAGAGACTGAACCCATGTCTCCTGCACTGACAGGCGGAATCTCCATCACTGAGCCACCAGGCGAGCCCCTCTACTTGAACTGTGTAGCTCGTGTGCACATACGTGCACACTCTCACACACCACCTGCTCAACTGAACAAGAAGGGCTGCCCTTCCCTTTCTTGCGGAGCTTCTGTTCCAGCTCTCACTCCGCCTCACCCTCCCACAGCCTCGCTGGGAGGGGAGACACTGTCATGACCCCTAAACTTCACTCTCTGTGACTGATTTGCTTAGCAGGAAGTCTCGGGACAAGGAGAACAGAGTGACCAAACAGAAGGGGCCAGGACCTTGGCTGGACCCCCAGAGCAAGGAGCAGCAGCAGCCCCACGCATTTGGGGGAATTCACTGGTTCCACACGCTTACTCATCCAGCATCTCTCCAGAGCCTCCTGCTGCTGTAGAAGGTGACAAGGGTGATCAGAGGCCCTGGTGGGGAGCCGGCTGTGGTGTCTTGCCCTGAATCAGTGTATCTAGTCCGCTTGAATCTCCAAGGATCCGGAGCCCTCTGGATCTGGGCAACTCTAGTGGAACATGTATGTGCGTGCTAAGTCCTTGTCCTACATTAAACCCCCTCAAGAACAACATCAGCCAGGACTTGAGACATTCCCTCCACTCTGTTTTATAGTTTAGAAGAGATCGAAGCACAGAAACGCATAGCAATTTATACCCAAGGTCATCAGTACGTCTCTGGGTCTGCATCTGAACTCAGCATTGTCTAACTGCAAACTGCATGCTCTAACCACGCGTCACACTGGTTCCCACACGAGGGCCACATTCCAGGCCTGGGGCTCAGTTCCAGGAATCATTAGAAAATACCATTACTCAATGAGCTGTTTGCCCCTGCTTTCTGTTTATGAGTCTACTTTTCAAAAAGTCCCAATAAATGGTACTTTTCAAAAGGAAAAGGACTTGAATAGCAAGCAATCACAATTCTCTCATCATTGAAATAATTCTTTATCATGGAATTGTTTATCAAGATAAACAATTCTTTATCTTTATCATCACATTTTACAAAACATCTGTAACTCTGTTATATCAATTCTAAAAAGCATGTTTGTGGTTCTTTTAATCTCTGAATTCTGGATGCATTTTAAAGACTAGAATCTAAGCTTCTGTGAAATGCACAATATTATTTGGCCCTAATCCTGGTAGGTGAGCATTGTCAAGATTACAATCACCATTTTACAACTGGGAAAACTGAGGTTCAAAAAGGTTAGGCAACTAGCCTGAGGTCAAAAGCCAATCAATGCAGATTAGCCAGGTCTCCTGATTCCCAGCACAAGCTGAGTTCATGGTATACTGTCCTGGCTTCCAGGCCCAGTGCTCAGGCTAACTTGTTCCCATCACCATTCCCCTGGCAATCCCCCATCAGAGGCTTGAGGGTGACCAGAGCTCCCTAACCTAGGGCTGTCCAATCTCAGTCAGGGCAGGGGGATGAACCCAGTGTGGGGACACCTGGGAAGAGCCCAACCCCACACCGGAAGTTTTCAGGCCAAAGGATCCCACTTTCAAGAATGCATTCCATGTGGGAGGCAGCATAGCAGGGATCAAAGCTGGGCCTGGGGTGTGAAGGCAGTGCTTCTACCTGGTACCCCCACACACCATGCAGGCTAGATTTAGGGGCTCCCCACTGAAGGTCCCCATTCTCTGGAATTACTCACCGCGCCCTCTTTCTCCTATTTCAAGAGGCCAAATGAAAATCAAATATTGGCTCTAGATAAGATCTCACAGACAGACTAAAACACCACATTTCTCTGCCATAGTTCAACTTACATCAGCTCAGTGGCACTGCCAGCATTTGGTCTTGCTGACCAGAAAACACTGATCGGCTGTGATAGGGCCCCAATTAACACACAAGGGGAAAAACCAATTAACGACTTATTATATAACATGCACAGCTTGGCAAACAAAAATCTTTCAAAACAAGGCGTGTGACAGGGGAAAGGAATCAAGGGGGCAAGCTGACGTGGCAGTGGGAGCGCGTTTCCCCAGATGGTACAGGTGAGGTCAGAGAGCTGGAGTGACTCGCTCAAGGTCCCCCAGCAGGACGGGAACTAGCGCCCACGGTTTCTGCCTCTCGGGAGAGGCGTCTTTCTACCATACCCTTCTGTGCTGAGGATCGAGAAGGTCAGAGCATCCAGGACTCACCAGGGCTGCTGAAGGGGGCAAGGAAATGGCTTCTCCCTGGCACCTGTGGGCTCCTTCCTGGCGGGCAGCTGCCAAGGCCACGCTGTCTTTCCTCCCTGGGCGTCTGCCAGAGCAGCTAGGCGTGGGCGCCTCCTGGAAAGCCGGCTCTGGGTAAGGCGGAGGAGGCCGCCCTGAAGCAAGTACCCTCCAGGACATGAGGTCACAGGGTCACCATGGAGGGGTTTGCTACATCCAGCCCCACAGTTACTTCCTGGCATCCGCCCTGGGATCTCTTCAGGTCACAGGGCTGGTTTTCGTGCCAGCTGCTGGGTGCCTTTAAGAGAACAAAAGCAGTTCATTGGCTGAGCAAGGCTCCCCCTACCTCTTTACCTGAGCAGGTGAAGGCTGCAAGGCTAGGGGCAGACCCAGAAGTAAACAAACTGTGCCAACCCACCAGCTCACCCCTCCTCCACAGCCCTGGTCCTAGGCTCCCTTCCCCTCTCCCACCCACAACTCTAAGAATAACCTGGGAGTAAACAGAGGCCCAACATTCTGCAGAATGCTTAGTGCTGTTCAGTTTAGGAAACTTCATTATTTCATAGTCACTCTTGACCAGAGTTAACAGTACGCCTTTCTCTTTCAGACGGAAAAACTGCGCTGGGAGAGGTAAATGGCTTGTTCAGTTCACCTGGATCTTGTAAGGAAGCTTGACAGAGTAGGATGGTGTGAGGACCCAAACCTGAATCCCCTGCTTTTGAATTCCCACATGGTCGTGAGTTTGATCCCTGGGTCAGGAAGATCCCCTGGAGGAGGGCATGGCAACCTACTCCAGTATTCTTGCCTGGAGAATCCCATGAACTGAGGGGCCTGGCGGGACTGAGTTACATTCCATGGGGTTGCAAAGAGTTGGACACAACTGAGCGACTGAGAACACACACACACACACACACACACACACACACACACACACACACACGGTGCTCTAGACCAGCGGTAGTCAACCTTTTGGCACCAGGGATCAGTTTCATGGAAGACAATTTTTCCACAGATTGGGACAGAGGTAGGGGATGGCTTGGGTATATTTCAAGTGCATTACATGTATTGTGCACTTTATTTCTATTATTATTATTACATCAGCTCCACCTCAGATCATCAGGCTTTAGATCTCAGAGGTTGGGGACCCCAGCTCTAGACCATACCATCTACCGTGCCCTCTCCATGAAACCTTTGGCAAGTCACTCACTGCCTCAGTTTCCACATCTGTAAAATGGTAGTCATGCTTGCATGTGACTGTACAGTTACTATGTTCTGTATCCTTTGATTTAGAGCTAAAAAGACTTTGGAGACTCTCTAGGTTATCTGTTCACTTACCAGGAATTCATGCACTCAATAGGTGTTACTATTCAGCAACTATATGTGCCTGCCCAGCCTGTCTCAGGGCCTAGGGATACATCAGTAAACCTGAAAGTTACAGATTCAACACCTATTGAGCTCACATTCTAGAAAGAGGGGTGGTGATGGTGGTTTAGTTGCTAAGTCGTGTCCAACTCTTGTGACCCCATGCACTGCCGCCCGCCAGGGTCCTCTGTCCATGGGGTTTCCCCAGGCAAAGAATATTGGAGCAGGTCACCATTTCCTCCCCCAGAGGATCTTCTCAACCCAGGGATCGAACCTTGGTCTCCTGCATTGCAGGTGGATTCTTTACCACTGAGCCACCAGGTAAGCAGGGGACTGTTACATATTTTACTGTTTACTTGTTTAGGTTCTAGAGGGGGAGCTAGACTCTAGAAAGAGGGGAGCTAGACTTAAACAAGTAAAGAGATCAAATAGGTAACAATCCCCTAAAGAAAGGAAATAAGCTGATATGATCAAGTAATGGCTATGGCTATTATAGATGATGTGGTCAGAGAGGCTCTCTCTGAGGAGGTGATATTAAAGGTGAGACTTGAGTAATGACAAGGAACCAATCATTGTAAGAGCTGGATGAGAGTGTTCCAGGCACAGGTAACTATAAACGCAAAAGCTCTGAGCAGGTGTGTTTGGAGAACAGAAAGAAAACTGCTGTGGTAAGAGTATAATCCCATCTCTGCTGCCCTTTTTAATAGATAAGGAAATGATTAAGAGGGATGACTTGACTTGCCCAAAATTCTCTCCAGCAAACATCTCTATGAAATACTATGAAATACACAGATTCGGGAATGGTGTCTACTTGTGGAGCTAGGAGCTGGGGCACATCAGGAAAGATTTAGCTCAACAGGTATTGACCTGGGCCCACTCTGGGCCAGGCTTTCTGCTAAGTGCTCAGGCTTCAGGAGTGATATCCCTCAAGAGGTTCAAAGTCTAGATATCAGAGCTGGAGGGGCCTAACACATCATCTAGCTCAACCCACCCATTTTACAGATGTGGAAATTGAGGGCCAGAAAAGTGAACCGAGTTGCCAAGGGCACATAGTTGGTTTATGGAGGAACTAGGAATTGAACCAGTCTCTGATGCTCAAGAAATAAAATCCTTAAGTGGAATCCTAACTCTGTAAATCACTAGCTATGACCTTGCCCCAGTTATTTAATGTCTCTTTTCTTAGAAGGATAGTAATAGCTATTCATGGATTGATATGATGATTAAATAAAATGATACACCAAAAGCCTTTGACTCAGTGACTGAAAAGAAATAAGACCTCAATGGATTGGTTATGTACTTGTATTATGATTGATATAAAGTGAGGCCTTAGCAAAGGGACAAAATGCTACAGTCTATGTTATTCTCAGAATAGTTCATGCCATACTTCCCTGAGCTGGGGTGGTCAAGGAAGGCTCTGTACCAAGCTGAAGGCATGCCCAGGAGTTGGCTGCCTTCTACTTCAGGCCCCTCCCCAAGTACTCACATATAAGAGAATCCTCACCACTCACCCACTCTGCTGACTACTCTCTGAGGGCCATGCTGAGACAGGACAGGGGAGCACAGCTCTATCATCTGTGTGGATCCTGCTCTCCTACCCCGAGCCTCAGCTACCTATAAAATGAGAATAACAACAGAACTTACCTCATGGGGTTGTGGTAAAGATTAAACGAATGAATGCCTAGCAAATAGCAAGCCCTCAGCATATGAGACGCAAGACGCCTGTCCCAGGGTGTGAGACTTGGGAGCTACAGAAAAGAATCAACTGTGGGGACTTCCCCTGTGGAGCAATGCATAATACTCCACACTCCCAATGCAGGGGCCTGGGTTCAACTCCTAGTCGAGGAACTAAGATCCCACATGCCACTACTGAGTCCACACATCACAACTAGAGAAGCCCACAGATCACAGTGAACACTCAGCACAGCCAAAGTTAAATTAGTTAATTAACTTAAAAAAAATCAACAGCATTCCTCACCCTCTAAGTGCTTTAGTCCAGGAGGGATACAGTCAGAGGCCATTCCCTCCCTGTTTTTCCCCACACTGTCACATTTCAGGCTTGGATCAGGGCCCTGGGACCCAAGTGATTCTGGCTACTCTGCAGGGAGGCTGACTCTAAGAATGACTGAGCCAAAACTCCTGTATCTAAAACCACCCACACACTCACCTTTGCTGCTAAGAGCCCCATTCCCAGCTCTGCAGAATCGCAGACTGTCTCCGACAACTGGAGCCAAAGAACCATATGCTCTAAATAATAAAGCCACCCAGAAAGTTCCCCGTGGCGAGCTGGGCAACATACTCCACTTGTACCCGTGGGGTCAGACAGCCAGAAATATCACCAAAGGCCTGTCCTCAAAGCCAAGCTCCTGTCTCCAGCAGGCTGGAGCCATGGGGCCCAGGGAGTTTCAACCCCAAGTTCTTTCCCTTTCCTGATGCCTTCTTCTCCCAGTGAATTCATGTGTTTTTCAGCCTATTTTTACAAAGCACAATAAAACATTCTCGGTAAGATCAATGACCACCTGTCCTGATTTTTTCAACCCTAGAGAGCAAAAGCCACAGGGATCAGAGAAAGACATGATAAGACCAACATGAGGCCAATGGAACAAGTCAAATATTTCACCTGCGGAAGCAGGAGTGGCATTGTTCTTTCAAGCCACTTTCAAAGCTGTAAACTTACAGCAGCTCACAGTCTGCAGGTGGGAGGGACAGCCGGTCAAATGGTGTATTTGCTGTGCATGGCGGGATCCTTGTGGGCTAAGCCTTGTTCCCCACCCTTCCCAGTACTCAGTACCAAACACAGTGCCTGGCACTGGCAGTCAATCCCAAAACACCTATCCAATGAATAAAGTTGCTTAGTCTACGAACGGATTTAAGAGGCTTCTGTTGCACATTCACATTAGCAGCCTGAACTTTTTCTTCTTAGTGCTTATCATACTTGTAATAATTACGTGCACAATTATTTGTCTCATATGTGCCTCCCTGATAAGTCTGGCAGCTCCCTGGAGGCAGGGACTGCCCCCAGCTTCTTTCACTACTTGTATCCTCTGTGCTTAGAATGAGATCTGGCATAGAGCTGGCACTCAATAAATCTCTGTTGAATGAATAAAAGAGCAAAGATGGCCACAGTCAGTGAGTTGACCCACCTGCTAGTTTTTTATTTTACTGCAGTATAGTTGATTTACAATGTTGTGTTAGTTCCAGGTGTACAGCAAAGTGATCCAGTTACACATGTGCATATATCCATTCTTTTTAGATCCTTCCTCATAAGGGTCATTGCTGATTTCCAAGGCCTGTGCTGCCTGGAGGCACTGAGCTTCACTACCAGGTCAAAGGAAGCTAGCCTAAGGTTTTTTACTTCAAGATGCCAACAGTATTACCGGAAAGTGTGGGGAAAGGGATTTGCTAACGGCCAGGCTTAGCTGTTCTTAGAAAGAGTCTGTCACCTACAATGTCTGTCCATTTACAAAAGCAACACGCACAGTGGGAAGTATGCTCACCTGCTGGGTAACTGGGGCCTTCCCTTTGCCTCTAGCTAGTGATTTGGGACATTTGCCCTGGGAGTGGATGGACTGGATTTCAACCTGGAGTTAATAATCTTCATACAGTTGTTATAGGAAAAAAAATGAATATATTGATGTGCAAATATTTACTACAAGACCTGACAACACCAGTAGCGCTCCGTAATGTTAGGAGAGTTGTTCCTGCCAATACTCTGCCTTCCAAGGCTGCCCGTGGATGAAGGACACCACCACCTGATGAAGATCTTCAGGATGGAAGGCTGGTGCTGGGCATCTCTATGTCATCTCCCGGGGCAACCAGGTCAGACTGCAGGGAGGAAGGAGTGGATCATCTATGTGACAGAAATACTACTCCGGACAGAGACGCTACTCAAACTGACTTGGACGAAAGGTGGCCCACCGTTCCCCTAAGTCCAGGGTGGAGAACTGCCTTGTGCACAGCTGGGTCCAGCAGCTCGAGCAACGTCATCACGCTGTTTCTTCCTTGTCTCTATCTGCTGCTATCCACACTGCAGTCTTCATTGTCTCAGAGAGGTTCCCTAGGGTGCTTTACACCCTCTCTTCTCAGTTACCTCGCAGCTCCCTTGCCCGAAGTTCAGAGCAGACCTCCATAATTGATTCTAATTGGCTATAACTAAATCACATGATCATCCCTGAGCCAATCATTGAGGGGCAGGGGGTGCAAGGCTCTGATTGGCAGAGTTGAGTCACATGCCCACCTCTAGGCCACTGTGCTGAATCAGCTTCAGAGAAAGGGAAGGAAGGTTCCCAGCAACTTAGGAGCTGCTGTTGCCAGAGCGGGAGGAAAATGTTGCTGAGTCAGCAAAACAAATATTTCCCCTGCAGATTACAAACCTCTCTGCAGGTTAAGTGACAAGGGCAATGTCACAGTGAGACCAAACAAACATTAATTCCATCAGACAAATCAAGTGATAGGATCTGGAGGGATCCCCAGAGGACAGTGGACCTTTACTCAGCTATCTGCCAAAAGACCTTGGCAGATCTGTAGGGGCCACATTAGGGTGAAGCAAGTGAGGCACCTGCCTCAGGCACCAAGTTAAGGGAAGCACCAAAAAACTTAGCAACCTAGATGAATAATACTTGAATGCAACATTTAAAAATCAACATTAATGCCAAAAAAATCCATGATGAGCAAGATACCAAAACTTTAAATAAAAGCATGACGAGTAATAGCACTGTAGAGAGCCATACTGGAGCTTGGGGTCAAAAGGGAAAATCAGAACTATCGATTCAGTCGTGTCTGACTCTGTGAGATCCCGTAGATGGCAGCCCACCAGGCTCCCCTGTCCCTGGGATTCTCCAGGCAAGAATACTGGAGTGGGTTGCCATTTTCTTCTCCAATGCATGCATGCATGCTGAGTCGCTTCAGTCGTGTGCAACTCCATGGAGAGTCCCCCACCAGGCTCCTCTGTCCACGGGATTCTCCACGCAAGAATACTGGAGTGGGTTGCCATTTCCTCTCCACTACTGATTCTACTTTTATGTAAAATTTTGGTATTTTGTTCATCATGAATTTTTTGGCAAAATGTTATTTGTCTTGATTTCTGAATTTAGGGGCACCACCCTAAGTTGTGTGCTGGAGGCAGCATGCCTCTTTCCTCCTACCCTAGTCTGGGCCCTACTGTCTTTGTGGGGGATTTGCTGGAGGCAGAGAGGGAAAGCCATCCTGAAATGAAAGAATGTGTCCAAACTGGCATTCCCTAGTGAGAAGGGCCCGGGGTGGGAAGGAAATCCTGGTATCAGCTCCGGTTCTGCCATCAGCGTGCTGTCACTCCACCTCCCTGGGAAGATGTTTTCCTTTCTAGTCCTCAGTTTTTCCACTTGCATATGTGGGATAGGGCACAACTGGTGGTTTTTCAAGCAATAGAATCCAATATCTTGGTTTAGAAAAAAATTTTTAAATACAGCTTTTAAAGGGGGCATGTGCAGAGGTAGACACATCTACACCTCTGTACCTCCACCAGCCCAAGAGCCCCCTCCAAGTGCTCCATGGAATCCTAAGGAGTTCCAGGGGGCAGAGCATGAATACGTCTAAATCCCATGATCTCTAAGATCCCTAAGCAAACCCACTTTTCTGCCTGAGATAATATACACACTTTATTTCCTTCTATGTTCTGTTAGATCAGTGTTTCTCATATGACCAAGCATACCCTGTATCAAGGACACTGAAGATGCTGTATTTAAAATGCAGTTTCCATGGCCCCACCCTGGTCACAGTGAATCTGAATCTCCAGGGATGAGGCCAGGCATCAGCATTTTGAACTAGCACCTTCGCTGCCAGTTAACGCCCACTGAAGTGTTTGGATCTTTCCCAATCATTTCCACAGAACTTCATGAGGTATTTTATCCTGGAGCTTTTATTTACGATTGTCCTTCTGAATGACCAGGGCTAGGAGGAAAAAAACAAAACAAAACAAAACACAGGAACAGTCAGATGAGCCCAGATAAATGAATCAAGGTTTGCCAAGTGGAAACAGATCACAGCAAGATCTCCAGGGGCCCATCCCAGACAGAACATCCTGACGGCTCCTTGCTCTGCAGTCCCACAGTTTGTATCTGAAAGAAATCATCCGTGCATTTCTTTTTCCTGGAGTAGCACTGGCAACCTCAGGAATTATTTATTGAATTATCAGGTTTCTTATTAGTTTATTAATGGGTTCCTGGAAGCTAAGAGTGAGCATCCCTGTAAGGCTGTCAAGAAAATTAACTTTAGACTTCAGAAATATGGTAGATTTTTGTCCACTGCAAGGGAAACAGCCATTCACTCATTTTTTTCACTCAACTAGCTTGGCAGATTCATTGGTGCATAAGATACTTTCTCTTCTTTTTTTTCAGCTTTATTGAGATATAATTCTTACACAATACAATTCACACATTTAAATGGTAAATTCATTGTTTTTGATATAGTGGCAGTGTGCAACCTTCACCTCCCAATCCCCTTCTGCCTCCTTAGCACTAATCAACCACTAATCTACTTTCTATGCATTTGTTTATTCTGGACATTTCATTTTCATGGAATGAGATAATATGTGATCTTTGGAGATGGGCTTCTTTTTGCTTAGTGAAATGTTTTCAAGGTTTATGCATGTTGTAGATTGTATCAGTACTTCATCCCTTTTATGGGTGAATAATATTCCAGTGTCTAGACAGACCACATTTTGTTTATTTATCAAGTTGATGGACGTAGGGGCTATTTTCACTCTTTGACTGTTCTGAATAATGCTGCTTTTAATATTTGTATGTAAGTTTTTGTGTGAACATGTTTTCTCTCTTCTGCCTTTGAAGGGTTCTGAGTTCAGCAGATGTCAGAGCTAAAACAGGTACCTGTGTAATTACCTGTGCCAAAAGGATGGTGCCAGAGGGACAGGGCAACAGTGTGTGGTGATCAGAACCACATGCTTCTGCCATTCTTAACTGAGTGATCTTGGAGGCAAGTTTCTTCACCTTTCTGTATATCAGTTTATTCATGTTGAAAATGGGATCAATAATTTTCTGACTGTTGTGATAATTACATGAGATGATGCACGTTAGGGGCTTAGCATCAAGCCTGGCACCTGGTAACTGCTTGGCAAAAGCCTGTCATTATCATTCTCACTCTAGCGATTCCCAAGATGAAGTTTACTGTTGAAGCAAGAGTAAAGGCTTCATTCAACAAATGTTTATTATTTATTATGAACTCGGCGCTTGAGGAATAGTTAATCCAGACTTTGGATCCTACTGCCAAGAGTTTGTAACCTGTGATCTGAATGGCAGGACTCACTGGCATACCTCACCCCCATATATTGTGATTTGTTCTTTAATAAAGGTCCCATACCTTCTGTGGGAGCCTTGGGGAAGGAATATTTTTTAAAAACAAAAACAAAATAATTTTTTTACTATGAAAATGTTGAAACATACAGGAAAGTAGGAAGAATTATCATCTGAATACCTACACATAATCACATAAATTCAACAACTGTCAACATTTTACCATATTCACTTCATTTTTGTTGTTTAGTCGCTCAGTCGTGTCTGACTCTTGTGCTGCTTCGTGGACTGTAGTCTGCCAGGCTCCTCTGTCCATGGTATTTCCCAGACAAGAATATTGGAATGGGTTGCTATTTCCTTCTCTATTACTTCATCTTACTATATGTTAAATTTGTGGCTGAACCAGTTTAAAGTTAACTGCAGATTTTCTAACACTTCAGCCCTAAACAGGTCAGCAGGCATTTCCAAAAAATATTCTCCATCACCACAATACACTTACCATACCTCACAAAACTAATAATTTCCTTATATCATCTAACCCCCAGTTCATAGTCAGATTTCGCCCATTGTCCAAAAATACAGTCTTTATAGCTTAAAAATAAAAGCAACAGGATATGGTCAAGAATCACATCTTACATTTACTTGCTAGGCTCTAGGATTTCTTTGTATCTAGAACTCCTCTTCCAGCGTATCTGCTTTTGTTTTGTTTTCACAACATTGACTTTTAAGATCTCATCAGTTGTCTTACAAACTGCCTCACATTCTGGACTTGTCATTGCTTCTCTGTGGGTTATATAACGATGATCCTCTATCCTCAGTTTGAAATTCTTCTAAACTGAAGCCAGCTCTAAACACCAGATTAGGTTCAGGCTCAATAAGTTTGGCAGAAGCAAAAATAGATTGAGTTGTGTGGTTTACCGCATCCTATTGTTGCTGGTGGTGTTCAGTTCCTAAGTCATGTCCAACTCTCTGGGACCCCATGGACTGCAGCAAGCCAGGCTCCCCTGTCCTTCACTGTCTCCCAGAGTTTGCTCAGTTTCATGTCCATTGAGTCGGTGATGCTATATAACTATCTTATCCTCTGCTACCCTCTTTGCCTTTTGCCTTCAATTTTTCCCAGCATCAGGGTCTTTCCAATGACTCAGCTCTTCACATTAGTGACCAAAGTATTGGAGTTTCGGCTTCAGCATCCATCCCTCCAGTAAATATTCAGGGTTGCTTTCCTTTAGGATTGATTGGTTTGATCTCCTTGCTGTCCAGTTCAGTTCAGTTCAGTCGCTCAGTCGTGTCCGACTCTTTGTGACTCCATGAATCGCAGCACGCCAGGCCTCCCTGTCCATCACCAACTCCCGGAGTTCACTCAGACTCACGTCCATCTAGTCAGTGACGCCATCCAGCCATCTCATCCTCTGTCGTCCCCCTTCTCCTCCTGCCCCCAGTCCCTCCCAGCATCAGAGTCTTTCCAGGGACTCTCAAAGGTCTTCAGCATCACAATTTGAAAACACCAGTTCTTCCGTGCTCAGCCTTATTTCTGGTCCAACTCTTATATCCATACATGACTACTGGAAAAACCATAGTTTTGACCATATGGACCTTTGCTGGCAAAGTGATGTGCCTGCTTTCAATATGCTGTCTAGGTTTGTCACAGCTTCTCTTCCAAGGAGCAGTCATTTAATTTCATGGCTGCAGTCACCATCCCACTGAGAGGTGTTTAATGCTGGTTGTTTCACCACAGGTGACACTAAGCATGGCCCTGGGTTAAAGTGTTGACAGTCAGAGAAGGCATGACAGGGAAGACAGAAGTGTCTTCACAGCCAATGGGTTTTGAATAGGCCTTGCAAGGGTGTGCGAGGGAGCCTACTGGGTGGAGAACAAGGGTGGGGAAGGGCTTTCCAGGTATGGAGACAGTGTTGGGAAAGAGAGTGCTGAGCTTCAGGAAGTAGGAGATGGTAGTCAAATGTGGTTGAGAATTGTCATAATAATAACAATAGGCACTTAAAGCCTATTAGAGTTTACTAGGTTCCAGGAACCTGCTAAATGATTCATTTAATTTCTCATACAGTCCTGTGGAATAGGTGCTACCACCCCCATTTTAAGAGTGTGGAGATCAAGGATTAGTGATATGCGGTAACTTGCCTGAGGTCATAAAGCCAGCCACAAGCCTACTCGGGACTTAAATTCAGGTGCCACTGCTTTTAAAACCGCAAAGCTCTATCCTGAGACAAGGTGACAGTGCAAGAGAGCTGAAGAGGCACGTTGAGGGTGCGTGGAGGACAGGCCTTCTCTGCCACTCTGAGGAGTATGTATGTTCCTGCGGCAGTGGGGAGCCAGCGAGGATTTCCTCTGGGGGGCTGATATGGCTGTGCCTGAGAACACTCACTGCCCGGGCTGCCAAGCAAAGCGCAGAGGCGCTGCTGAGCTGAGCGCCCCTTCAGGCGAGTGGGCCCTGGGGAGCAGAGATCTTAGGGAGGAATTCAAGTCCTTCCTCCGCTTTGTGCTTGTCCTGTGCCCTGCCCCAGGGACCAGGCTGGGTGGGTTCTCCGCAGGACATCTGAGAGTCTTCCTAGATGCAAACGCTGGGTGCAGAGAAAGGGCAGGGTGGGTCCAGCACCCACGGACCCCTGAGCACAGCAAATAGCTCTGGTTTCCACTGAGTCATTCTTAAGGCGGAGCATTCTGTTGGCCACAGAGCAGTGAAATACAAGTTGCAAAGACCAGGGTAAAGGACCAGCTCATTTAACCCCTGAGACCCAGAGAGGGCAAGTGACTGGCCTAAGATCACACAATCAGATCTTCGCAGAGGCAGGACTAGGACTCAAGCCATCATCTAGATTCTATTCTCTTATGGTGGAGTTTATTTCAGAATCTAAGAAGAATCAACCTAGACAGCATATTAAAAGCAGAGACATCACTTTGCCAACAAAGGTCTGTCTAGTCAAGGCTATGGTTTTTCCGGTAGGCATGTATGGATGTGAGAGTTGGACTATAAAGAAAGCTGAGTGCTGAAGAATTGATGATTTGGAACTGTGGTGTTGGAGAAGACTCTTGAGAGTCCTTTGGGCTGCAAGGAGATCCAACCAGTCCATCCTAAAGGAAATCAGTCCTGAATATTCAGTGGAAGGATTGATGCTGAAACTGAAACGCCAAGACTTTGGCACCTGATGTGAAGAACTGACTTCTTGGAAAAGACCCTGATGCTGGGAAAGATTGAAGGTGGGAGGAGAAGGGGACGACAAAGGATGAGATGGTTGGATGGCATCACTGATTCAATGGACATGAGTTTGAGTAAACTCTGGGAGTTGGTGATGAACAGGGAGGCCTGGCGTGCTGCAGTCCATGGGGTCGCAAAGAGTCGGACACGACTAAGCAACTGAACTGAACTGAAGAATTAAGACACAATTGCTGAGGATCGGTCATGGGATGCCAACTGCTCTGGGAAATCCTTTATTTTTTATTTATATTTTCCCACTGTGGGAATCCTCTCAGAGGGTTCTGGGTACCCCTCCTGGCCACAGCCCCCAAGCCAGCAGAATATCCCTGACTCTGCCTTCGCATCCTTCAGACACAACCTGTTGACTGTTGGTGATGGTGCAGTACAAAGCCTGGGCCCTGCTGCTCAGCCTTGGGACAGGAAGGGCGTGCAGACTGGATGCAGAATTGTTCTAGAGCCAAGATACCTATGTTCAAACCTCTTTCCTCTTCCTTATTAAGTGTGTGACCCTGAGCCTGTCACTCCCCATCTCTGTGCTTATTTTTTCATTTTTAAATTGGTGAAAACAGCAGTGATTCACACAGTTGAGTGTAAGGATTAAATAACATAGGCAGTGGTCAATGGGCTTAGTTAACGCTTGCCACAAGATAAAGGCTGGTATTACTGTTCACTTGTGGACCAGTAGGCTTGGGTGCTTGCCACTGACCTATCTATTTATTGGACAAACTTTCTAGGTGCTGCGTAAAATCTGCCTCTTCCATGAAGTATACTCAGATTAACTGTGCTCAGTTTAAAGCCTCTTTAATTCCCAGAATTTAAAGCACAAATGGCATTATTTACAATAGCCAAGATAACGGAAGCCACCTAAGTGTCTATCAACAGATGAATGGATGAAGAAGATAAATGGAATACTACTCAGCCATGAAAAGTCTAGTTTTGCCAGTTGCATCAACACTGATGGACTTAGAGGGCATTATGCTAAGTGAAATAAGTCAGACAGAGAAAGGCAAATGCTGTATATCACCTCTATGTGTAATCTAAAAACTACAACAAAATAGAGAATATAATTTTTAAAAAGAAGCAGACTCACAAATATAGAGAACAAATTAGTGGTTACCAGTGGAGAGAGGGAAGAGAGTAGGGATAATTTAGGGTTAGGGGATTAAGAGGTACAAACTATTAGGTATAAAAGAAGCTACGAAGATATATTGTATAATATGGGGAATATAGCCAATATTTTATAACTATAAATGAAGCATAACCTTTAAAAATTATGAATTACTGTATTGTACACCTGTAACATAGAATATTATATAGCAACTATACTTCAACAAAAAAAATCAAATCACAGGTGAAAATAAAAGCACAGCTGGCACTATGTAAACTAACCGAAATGGGGGTGGGGAAGGGCAACCTGTGTACGCCCCCTTCCCCTCACAGCACTCAGCCAGACTCAAAGGTGCAAGGGTGTTGTAGTCTCACCCTGGGCTAGCCGCTAGCTAATCAATTTGGGGGAAACCACTTCATAGTTGTGACTCAGTTTCTTCAGTAAAATAAGGGTGGTAATATTGGTCTGCAACATGAAAAAAAGTCAGATTTCTGACTATGAGAATGGAAGGAAACAAACAAGCAAAATATTTTTTTTCCAAGCGTATTTCATAAACCGGGAAAATGATGCTAACATACAGTGTTTCTCTTCTGGATTGTCTAAGTTTTATAAGAAGATGCATTAATATAGTCTTATGGCGAAAAATTCACATTGTTTTTAAATTGTAAGTTGTGTCCAGCTCTTTTGTGACTCCAAAGTCTGTCGCCCGCCAGGCTCCTCTCTCCATGGGGTTTCCCAGGCAAAAAGTACTAGAATGGGTTGCCATTTCCTCCTCCAGGGTTTTTCCTACCCAGGGGTTGAATCCTTGTCTCCTGCATGGCAGGTGGATTCTTTACTACTGAGCCACCAAAGAAGCCTGAAAAATTCATAGTATTATAGTCCAGTGGCTAAAATTCCTGGTCAGGGAACTAGATCCCACAGGCCTAAAGATCCTGCATGCCGAAATGAGATCAAGGATCCCATGTGTTGCAACTATAACCCAGGAGCCCCAAAATAAATAAATAAATTTTAAGTTAAAAAAAGAACAATCAGTTATATATGAAATATGACCCCCAACTTTTCTTAAAAAGGCATAAATAAATACACTGAAGAAGATAAGCATAAGGAAATCCACCAATATGTTTACGGTGCTGGAAGGATTTACTGCTGATTATTAGCTTTGTTTTATTTTTCTATATTTTCCTTTTTTTTCTCTAATGAGTATATATTATTTTCATAAACAGAAAAAGTACAATTATTTTTAAAGAAAAATAATGTATTCAAGGCTAAGCAAAAGCAAGTTGGATGTCATTGACTTGTGAGTCATCAGAAACCTTTAAGATTGAAATTCTGCATTTTGGAAGTACCTGTTCCCCAACCATGAGTCAGTGCCTGTTTGTTGTTGTTTTTTTTTCTCTTTGAAAGCTTCACATAGAGCTCCCCATTCCTTTGGTTTCCAGAACTTCACCTCCTTGCCTGATGGCCCTCCTTTTGAGCTCAGGCCTGGCTGCTCTCTGTGGAATTAAAGACCCTTGAAATCCCTGCAAAGTCACCAGTTTACTTCATTAGCCAGGAGGCCTGTTATTCATCAGTTTTTTTTAAAAAGAAACCATTTGTCCAGGTCCCCTGCCCTCAACACCACTCCTTTTTCAGTCCATGAGGATCTGCCTCAGTCCCTCACAGTTTTGCTGAGCCTAGAAATGCAAAACATTCAATGGCTCCTCATTTCCTTTCGAGTGGGTATCATCCTACTTTTTAGTCTGACATTTAAGGACCCACAGTAGAATTCCTTGGTGCCTCAGATGGTAAGGAGTCTGCCTGCAATGCAGGATCCCTGGAAGATCCCTTGAGAAGGACATGGCAACCCACTCCAGTACGCTTGCCTATAAAATCCGATGGACGAAGGAGCCTGGTACGCTAGAGTCCATAGTGTCGCAGAGAGTCGGACACGACTCTGCGATTTCACTTGCACTTTCAAGGATCCATATGATCTGACCCACCTTTCCTTACCACTCCCACAAGTCCATCAGAGAGTCTGCTAGCCAGCCACACAGCCAGGCCAGGAAGAGCAATCAGTGAAGAGAGTTGGGTGTAAAAATGCAATGGGGAGGGACTTTCCTGGTGGTCCAGTGGTTAAGAACCCACCTTGCAAGGGAGGGGATGTGGGCCAGATCCAAGGTTGGGGAAATGGGATCCCATGTGCTTCGGAGTAACTAAGCCAGCACATTGCAACTAGACAGTCAGTGTTCCCTGGTGCCTCAGTGGTAAAGAATCTGCCTGTGATGCATGAGATGCAGGTGATGTGGATTTGAGCACTGGGTCCGGAAGATCCCCTGGAGAAGGAAATGACAACTGACTCTAGCACTCTTGTCTGGGAAATCCTATGGACAGAGGAACCTAGTGGGCATACAGTTCATAGGGTCCCAAGAGTTCGACACGACTGAGAATGCATGCAGATTCCTCCATAACGAAGACCTGAGGCAGCCAAATAAATACAAGTATATACATTTTTAAATGCAGTGGGCAAAGGTGGGGACTATGGCAAACAGGAGCTAAAGCACAGATTTTTTAAAGGGGCTGTCACTTCTTGGTGCCAACCAACTGCCTGATAGGATCTTTCAAGAGAATCGAGAAACCTGATCTTTATTTGACTTTTAAATATTTGCAAGCTGATTCACAAGACATATTTGACCATTCTGCTGATCATAATTTGTGGCCTGTCAAAGGCACATACTGAACTTTCGTCCTCTGTACCTTCATTTCTGCTGTTCTCACTGCCAAGAACCCTCGCACACTCATACGGGTCTCAGGAACTCCCCCTATGTTGTCAGGCCCAGCTGAAACACCACTTCTTCTGTGAGCATTTCCAGATGACCTCAGCTAGAAGTGATACCTCCCTCCCTGGGGCTGCCCCATTTAGTCCTCATCTCAGGCCACGGTTATTTTGATGAGCCTTGTCTCTCTTGGTAGATAATGAGCTCCTAAAATAGAGCTGACCCTCGAGCAACGCAGGACTGAGGGGCACTGATCAGCCCTGTAATGGAAAACCCACACCTAGCTTTATAGCTGCCTTCTTCACCTGCAGTTCTGCATGCTCGGATTCTACCAGCTGTGGATCATACAGTACTATTGTAGTATTTATTGAAAAAAAGACTCACGCGTTAAGTGGACCGTGCAGTTCAAACCTGTGTTGTTCAAGAGTCAACTACACTCAACGAATATTTATGGAGCACCTGTTTCATGGCAGGCACCAGGTTAGGCAGTGGGTATACAGCCCTCAGCAAGATGGAGAGTCTTTGCCTTGGAATACGGAGTCTAGTACAGGCTAGATTTTAAATGAGTCATTCTCAAGACACCTAATTTCAATGTGTGATGAGTTTTAAGGAATTAAGAGAGTTTCTAAAAGGAACTTAATCCAGGCAAAGGGATTAAAGCGGTCATGGGGCTGCTCAGGAAAGCATTAGCACTAGCTGCCACCTGAGGCTGCCCAGTTTATATATGCACTAAGGTAACAGGCGGGAAGGGTGGGTGAGAGCCTAGATCCCATCCAAGCTGTGCCTTTTCTTTTGGTCTCCATGGGAGACTCCCAGGATCTCAGTTCCCCGACCAGGAACTGAACCCAGGCCGTGGTGATGAAAGGCCCGAGTCCTAACCACAAAGCCATCAAGGAGCTCCCAAAGTTGTGCTTCTTTCTAATTTGCAAAAAGCACTTGTAGACTAGTGGGGGCAGTGTTTAGTTCCTCCTCTCCTTCTACCATCCCCATAACACAAAAAGCTGCTCTAAGAATCTGTATATCTAAGAACATACCTCTTAAATCCTTCCTTTAAAGGCTGTGGGGACCAAGGAAGGCATCTCTGAAGAAGAGACACAAGAGTTGAGACTGAAGATAAGAAGGGGCCAGGCAGCTAAGATATGAGGAACAGCATGTACAAGGCCTCTGAGGAAAGTACCAAAGCTGAAGCCTGGAGAGACGGGGAGCTGGGTGGGCTGGGCAGTGACCACACACCACTCGTGGCCTGGAAGGCTACCTTTAGGGGCTCGATCCTCATCCTGAAATGTCTCATATCTCCCCCTCTCTGACCACACTGCTTATGGATGTCACTGCCCATGGGTGACCCCACAGAGAGCATGATAACACAGACTACCTTTGCAGAGTGCCCTACCATGAGCCATAGACTGTGCTGGGGCCACACGTCATTTCCCTCTTCCTTCCCTACCCTTCTAAGGAAGTGTTCTTTGATTTCAATTGAGCAATGAGAACATTGAGACACAGAGAAGATGAGCAGTCTACCCAAGGTGACTTGGCCATCAAGAGGTGGGGTGGGACTCCAAGTCTCTGACTCTAAGCCCTTCGTTCTGGCTGCCTTGTTGCAAAAACCCTTGTGAATAAACAGAAGGCACAAGGAGTCGAGAGCCTGGAAGCTCAGAGGGGTCTGGGGGCTTGCAGCACTGGCATCACTGGGAAGCTTGCCAGAAATGTAGGCGCTCCAGTTCCACTCTAGACCTACTAAATCACAATCCGCCTTATACAAGAATCATGTGACTATTTCCAGGCTGAGAAACACTACACTACAGAATAATCCAAGCACACTGGCATATTGCATTTGCAGCTCTTATACAACAGTCTAGTGTCTCAAAGGCCAAGTCTCTAGTGACTTGAGAACTACTTATTATAACCAAAATTCCCAGAACTGCCGACTGTGCCATCCATCCACTTGCCCTAGTTCTGCCTCCTATTCCAACTCCAAGGGAAAGATCAAGATGCAGCTGCCATCACCTCCAGAGACAGGCAACACTCTGTTTCTGCTCAATTCCTTAGCATGGATCTGCTTTCACAGAGAAAGAAACCTGAAGTCATTAGACCCTTCTGGTTAATCACTCTCCAAAACATCTTGTATACGGGGTCCACTCTGATCCCCAGATCGTTTCCTGGAACCTACTTTTCACACGTCAATCCCTTTGCTAAGCCTGCACACCAGGGGAAGTGGAATGTTTTGGTGGACAAAACTGGCAGAATGGTTTGGTGGTCAAGATTAGCAGGTGAGGGAAAGCTGGATTCTCCTGTGTTAAGGCCAGATGTTGTGTGACTAGGAATCTCCCACTTCCATTTCCTCATTCCTATCTGAGAAGTGGGCAGAACTAGATTAGGAATCACTAAATGGTTTGGCAGGTAACAGAAAGGAAGTTCAATAGCCCAGGTGAAATAAGAGGGAGTAGGGGCTGTGGCAAATTAGAGAATACCATGCCTTGATTTAAAAAGGCAGCCCCACTCAGCATTAGGCTATTGTTGACATGGGAAATGTAGGTCCAGTGTTGGCATATATGCTAATTTTTCAAGAGCTGGGAATCAAATTTTGCCCAGTGAAATATCCTACGGTGTTTAAACATTGGCATCTGGTTAAAACATAAACAACACTGAGTGGGCCAAATTAAGATCAGGTGCAGGCCAGACCTGCCCACGGGCTGCCAGTTTGCGATGCCTGACGTAGATGCCGCCTCACGTTACTCAGAAGTTTATGATTCCATCCCACGTGCAGCTCTTCAAAACGCTGCTGTAAGGGCGGCGGAATCCGTGCGTTCTGGGGGCGCGTTCTGGGGCCCCGCCGATTCTGACCGCGGTCCTGGGCCCCACCCATGCCCCTGCCCAGCCGTCTCCGGGAGAGGACTGTACGCAGGGACTCAGCCCTGTCCCTGGTGGCCGGGACGGGTCGCATAGCTTCTTCACACCCTCCCTACCTGCTCGCCTACTCTCCCAGCAGAGCCGCAGCGATGACTCAGCCTCTGGCTGCCCAAGCCGGGAAGGGAGGAGCAGGGGCGGGGGGAGGGGAGAGGGGCGGGCAGAGCGGGGCCTGTGTAGGGGGGGAGGGAGGGAGGAGGCCGGAGGATCTAGGAGAAAGGGAGGAGGGCGGGGCGGTGGGGGAGGGGAGCTGCTCCTGGGGATGCCGACGGTTCAGCCCCCCCCTCCTCCCCGCGCCCCGCTGACCTAGGGATGGGCGGGGGCCCTCGAGCGGAAGAGAGGAGCGGGCGGCGAGGGGGCGAGGCACTGAAGGGAAGGTCGTGAGCTCCCGCACTCGTCCGCCATCCTTGAGTGTCCTTGGTGGCCCGCGGTTCCCAGCCACGCCGGGACCACCCCGGCCGCGGCTGGATTAGTGCTGGGAAAGACACCTTTAGGCATGGCCCCTTCGTGAGCACCTCCCTGCCTGTGGAGGCCTTGCGGGACGGCAGTCAGAAAAGGACAGCAGTCAGAAAAGGACAGCAGGGAGATGGAGCCCTGCGTGCTCGGGCGAAGAGAAAACCCGCACCGCCTGCCGGCAAGTGGAAATTTAAAGACAGAAATGACCTACTGGAGCATTTTGCTGGGCTACACAGTAGCTATAAGGCAAGGATGAATTTGGAAGGTGGCCCCAGGAAGTTTCCTTAGCAATTTTTTAATGCTATGGATTGACAAATGAATGAAATATGGTACAGGAGCCTATCTGTGTGTAAGAGAAGACAGGTTTTGTGTTTTTTTATGTCGTTTTGTATGTCTGTGTGCTGTTTGCGAGGATGTCTATAGGAATCTGTATGTGTATCTTGAGTGATGTATGCATATGTATCTTATGGATATAAGCACATTGATAGCTGGATATGTGTGCTCAGACAGCATCTCTGTGTATATGTACAGGTGTTTTTATATGCCTGTTAAACAGGTGTTTAAGATCTATGGGCTTTCCTTGGTTTGTATATAAATACGTGAATGGACATGAATTTGTGGGTTTGTGAATGTGACTACATATATTAATACTTGGGTATGTGTTGCTGTTGTGTGCCAGTGTTGTATATGTGAATGTGTGTGTGTATGGGACTCTGTGTGTCTTAGTGAGATTGAATTATGATTGTGTATGTGTGTTAATGAGTGTATGGGAATATATTGTGAGTCTGTGAAGAGGGCCGGAGTGTGCTTTAAGGTTGCTTATGTGTTTAGATAAGAATATGTGTATATTTTTCTAAGTCTATGTGGATGTGACTAATGAGTCTGGGTGTGTCTCTGTAGCCATCCTATTGGGTTAGTCTGTGATAATCAGTCTGTAACTCTTAAGGGTTAGGCTGATTTAGGTGCTTCTTGGAGGAGGAGGTCCTCGGGGGAGGGGGGACTGTGGAGGCAAGGAAAGCCCCTGGTGCGCTGGCCCAGTGGCCTTCCAGAGCCGTGGGGGGCAGGGGAAGCAAGGCAGGCTGAAGCTAGACACAGTGGCCCCGAATGCCACAACAGGCCTTCCTCCTGGTCCTCAGGGCCTCCTCTGCCTCCTCCCCTCTCAAGTCTGCTTCTCCTGGGACCCCCTCGTTGTCTACCTTGTCAGTGCTCTTCTGCAGGGGTATGCCCTGGGTCATTAACAACAGTGACATCACATCAACAGACATTTCTTCAAAGAACACATACAGATGTCCAAAAGCACATGAAAAGATGCTGCTGCTGCTAAGTCACTTCAGTCGTGTCCGACTCTGTGTGACCCCATAGACGGCAGCCCACCAAGCTCCCCTGTCCCTGGGATTCTCCAGGCAAGAACACTGGAGTGGGTTGCCATTTCCTTCTCCAATGCATGAAAGTGAAGTCGCTCAGTCATGTCCGACCCTCAGCTACCCCATGGACTGCAGCCCTCCAGGCTCTTCCATCCATGGGATTTGCCAGGCAAGAGTACTGGAGTAGGGTGCTGTTGCCTTCCTCCCCAAAAGATGCTAGGCATTGCTAATTATTGGAGAACGGCAAATCAAAACTACAGTGAGGTATCACTTCACACCATCATCAAAAATTATACAAACAATAAGTGCTGGAGAGGGTAGAGAAAAGAGAACCCTCCTACATTGCTGGTGGGAATGTAAATTGGTGCAGCCGCTATGGAGAACAGCATGGAGGTTCTTTAAAAAACTATAAATAGAGCTACTATATGATCCTGACATCCCCCTGGACATATATTTCAAAAAGATAACATGCACCCCGACATTCATTGCAGCACTATTTATGGTCACCAAGACATGGAAGCAACCTAAATGTCCATCGCCAGAGGGATAGATGAAGAAGTGGTACCTGTATGCAATGGAGTATTATCCAGCCATTAAAAAGAATGAAATAGTGCCACTGGCAACAACGTGTTTGGACCCAGAGATTATCATACTGAGTGCAGTAAGTCAGGGGAAGCCAAATACCACACATCATTCATAGGTGGAATCTAATTTTTAAAAAAGACACAAATGAACTTATTTACGAAACAGAATTACAGATACTGAAAGCAAACTTGCGGTGACCAAAGAGGAAAGATGGGGGTGATGGATAAATCAGGAGATGGATTAACATACACACACTACCGCCTAAGATAGGTAGCCAACAAGGATCTACTACATAGCACAGGGAACTCAGTGTTCTGTGATAATCTGTATGAGAAAAACTCTGAAAAAGAATGAATACATGTATAACTAAATCACTTTGCTGTGCACCTGAAACTAACACCTTGTAAATCAGCTGTACTCCAACGATTTCCCTGGTGGTCCAGTAGTTAAGGCTTCATGTTTCCACTGCAGGGGACATGGGTTCAATCCCTGGTGGGGGAACTAAGATCTTGCATGCTACATGACACTGCCAAAAACAAAATTATACTCCAGTAAAGTTAAAAATAACAGCAATGTTATGGAATATTACTGTGTGCCTACCAGGGGAAAGCAGTGAACTGATATTGGTTCAAATTAGTGTCCCCAGTTTTGCAGGGTGGGCCACCGAGGAGGTGATGTGCCTGTTGCTGGTTACACAGCTAGTCAGGGTGCCTCAGAGTCCAGGGGCTACATGACCCCTCAGCTGCTGGACCAGGCAGGGTCTCCCAGCCGTGGTGTGACTGACATTTGTGGTCAGCAGTTCAGTGTTACAGGGCTGCCCTGTTTGCTGTAGGATCTTCAGCATCATCCTTGGTCTCCATACGTGTGTGCTGCTCTTAGTCGCTCGGTCGTGTCCGACTCTGTGCGGCTCCATGGACTGCAGCCTGCCAGGCTCCTCTGTCCGTGGAATTCTCTAGGCAAGAATACTGGAGTGGGTTGCCATTACCGACTCCAGGGGATCTTCCTGACCGAGGGATTGAACCCGGTCTCCTGCGTCTCCTTCATTGGCAGGGGGTCTTCACTGCTGAGTCACCTGGGAAGCCCTCAGTGGCATCTGTGTATCAGAGGCCAGCAGCACCTCCCTTCCCAGCTGTGACAACCAAAATGCCTCTAGGAATTTCCACATGTCTCCTGGGGACAAAATCACGCCTGATTGGGAACCAGTGCACTAGACTATCCTGCCTTCCTCAATGAATGTTTTCTGAGACGCTGATCTGCACCCTGTCTGGTGGCTTCAGATCTTCTTTCACAATGATCTTCACTTCCACTTAGGTAGCCCCTTGCCTCTGTCGCAGTCAAACAGGAGGTTAACTAGCTAGGCCACCTTGTCCAGCAGCTCAGTGTCTCTAAACCTCAATCACAGAAAGCACAGGGCTTAGCACCTTGTAGATACCACTATAGCTCTTATTTTTTTTTTTTAATAATCTTATTTATTTCTTTTTGGCTGCGCCGGGTCTTCATTGCTGTGTGGGCTTTTCTCTAGTTATGGCGAGTGGGGGCTCTTCTCTAGTTTCGGTGCACAGGTTTCTCATTGCCGTGGCTTCTCCTGTTGCAGAACCCGGGCTCAAGGGCATGCTTAGTTGCCCTATTGCACATGGGATCTTCCCGGATTAGGGATCAAACCCGTGTCTCTTGTATTGGCAGGCAGATTCTTTACCACTGTATGTGTTGCACTTAATCATGTCTGACTCTTTGCAACATCAGGGACTATAGCCTGCCAGGCTCCTCTGTCCATGGGGATTCTCCAGGCAAGAATACTGGAGTGGGTTGCCATACCTTCCTCCAGGGGATCTTCCAAACCCAGGTCTTCCACACTGTATAGCTCTTATTATTATCATCCGAGTCACAGGGCTTCCCAGGCGTCAGAGCCAGGAAGAAAAGGACCCCACGCCATCTGACTCTCTCTGCCCCAAACTGTGGATGATGCTGGTTCTGCGAGTTTGTTTTCCTGGTTCAGTGAGAAGGACACGGTGCTTCGGAGTTGGGCCAAAGCTGGCTCAGTGTGATGCTATCATATTTATGCTATTTTGTCTTTACAATAAAACAGCTTGACTTTTTCCACCTGCAGAACCTGATTTTCATCAGTACACACTGCTTTGCGGCCAATGCAGGTACTCAGAGGGATAAGGCGGAGCCATGAGTAGGACTATCCCATGTATGGGCTGGGACTCTGGCTACAGACAAGACGCAGGTGGCAACACCTGCAGAGGCCTTCCACCTCCAGAGTCACGCCTGACTCTGCCACTCAGGAAGCTCTCCTCGCCTCTTAACTGTGTGTTCCTCTGCTGCGCCATCTCTCCTGTTCTCCAGTCCCTACAGTGTTCCTGATATTTACAGGGCCCTACAGCCAATCCTCACCCAAGGGCGAGGGTTCTGACACCTCATTGCCAGAGCCTGCGCGATCTTGAGCTTCACTCTCTGTGCCTTAGCTTCCTCATTTTGAAAACGGATCCATGTGGACTCCCTTGGTGGTCCAGTGATTACAACTCCACGCTTCCAATACAGGGGGCTTGGGTTTGATCTTTGGTTGGGGAACTAAGACCCTACATGCTGTACAGTGCAGCCAAACAAATAAATAAAATGAGAGTCCTAGAGAGGCCCAGTCTGGAAAGATGAAATGAGATAGCACATATAAAGGATGCTAGGCGTGTAGTAAGCCCTAAAATAAATAACAGTTCCTGTTACTGTTGTTATTCTTCATTAACCATGAAATACAAATGCACTCTTACTCATCGCCAGGCCCTTAATCTGCCCAGGATTCTCTTCTCATTTGATCCCTTCAGCAGCTCTACAGGAAGGTACTATTGTTAGTCTCAGCAGGGAAGAGGAAGTTCAGGTTCAATGATGTTAAGTGACTGACCCAAGGCGACTGAACTAATATGAACCAGAACCAAAGTGTTGTTACTGCAAAACCTGTCTACACCCGAGCTTCTCCACCCAAAGCAGATTTTACCATAGGAAGGAAGGACTTCTCTCTAGCTAGGGAACCCTGCAAATCTGAGAGGGCTGGAGAAGAAGGCAGTGAGGGGGCTGGACAAAAGGAGGGGGTTTGGCTCAAAATGGGTGAAGTTTCCCTTCTCAGCTTTAGATGAAATCACCTAGCAGAGTGGGGCTGTGGTCTCATGACCTCCAAGTGGTGTTGCCAAGGTTTTCCTTGTGTGTAAAGTTTATTTTTATTACAAACCAGCGTGTATACTGTTCCAGTGCTTTTTGTTTGAATTGGATTGTAGGGAGGTACAGAAGGGTATTAACTCACAGGATGGAGGGGAGCACCATTTTAGAGCTGGTGCCAGAGAAAGGTGGTGTGTTTACCATGAGCTGTGAGATTGAGGCCAGGTGAGTATATACGCGAGGACGGCCTTGTGGAAGGGTTAGTTCTTCCAACGCACGTGCCAAAGGAGACAGAGAGGGCCACGCGATAACTGTTTTGTTTTCTTTTAAAGATATTCAAGGCATTGTTTTTCCTTGTACTGTGATGGTGTATTTATTGCCATGTAGCAAATTACATCAAAGCTTAGTGGCTTAAAACAAATATTATCTCACCGTTCCTGTGGTTTAGGAATGCAGGAATGATTTAGTTGTGGAGGCTCTGGCTTTGGAGACTTTCATGAAGTTGAAGTCTAGATGTCAGCCAGGTCTGAAGTCATCTTGACTGGAACTGGGGGATCTGCTTCCAAGATGGCACACTCACATGGCCGTTGGCGGGAGGCTTCAGCTCTTCACCATGTGGACTTCTCCAAAGGGCTGCTTGAGTGTCCTCACACCACGGAGCAAGGGAGAGCAAGGTGGGGGAGCCACACTGTCCTTTATACCTAGCTCCAGAAGTTACTCATCATTGTTTCCTGAATAACCTGTTGCTGACACAGGTCAGCCTTGCTCAGTGTGGGAGGGCACCATACAAGGACGTGAATACCAGGAGGTGAAGATCATGGGGCCCTCTTGGAGGCAGCTATGATAGAGGTCATCATTGCCCATTTGTGTTTTAATTGGAGTATAATTACTTTACAATGTTGTGTTGGTTTCTGCTGTACAATAAAATGAATCAGCCATATGTATGCATATAAATATATATCCCCTTCCTCTAGAACCTCCTTCCCACCCACCCCTACCCACCCCTCTAGGTCATCACAGAGCACTGAGCTGAGCTCCCTGTGCTATACAGCAGCTTCCCACTAGCTACCTATTTTATACATGGTAGCCTGTTTGTTTACTACTGTATGGGAGACTCTGGATTTCAAATCAAATCCAGTATTCAAACTGGGTTGTGAATACCAAAAAGCTGACAGCTGCTCATCCGATGGCTTCATTGTACCCGGACCTGCCTGTGAGGTCCTCTTGAGGGCATGACTCTTGCAGTGTCCTAGGATGACTCCTTCAGCAGTCAAGTGTCATGATCCCCTGACACTGAAAATGTGTTATTTGCTCCAGGTGCCAGCAGGGTGCAGTGGTTAAGAAGTATGAACCTTGTAACCAGGCAGACTGCTGCTACTGCAAGTCACATCTGTCGTGACTGTCTATGTGACCCCAGAGACAGCAGTCCGCTAGGCTCCCCCATCTCTGGGATTCTCCAGGCAAGAACACTGGAGTGGGTTGCCATTTCCTTCTCCAGTGCATAAAAGTGAAAGTGAAGTCACTCAGTCGTGTCCAACTCCTAGCGACCCCATGGACTGCAGCTTACCAGGCTCCTCCGTCCATGGGATTTTCCAGGCAAGAGTACTGGAGTGGGTTGCCATTGCCTTCTCCAGTAACCAGGCAGAACTGTATTTAAATCCTGACTCTCTTATTGATGATCTGGAAACTGGGCAGCTGGCTTAACTTCTGAGCCTCAGTGCCTTTATGTATAAAGGGGATTAAGATCAATTTCATAGGATTATTAGGGAGATGAAATTCTGGATGGCAGAATGATGATAATAGGAGTCAGGTACTCTGCCAATGTTGACCTATAGGTCTGTTATTAATAGTGATAATAACAAAGTGATAATAAAAGTAATAATAGCTCACATTTATTGAGCGCCTAATATTGTCAGTCTCTGAAGCTCAGAGCAGTTAAGAACCTTGCCTAAGACACACAGCTAGGAGAGCTGAGACTCAAACCCAAGTCTGTCTGTTTCCAACCAAACCACTGGAGAACTTACTATTTTCACCTGACAGTCTGTAACGACGGACTCTACATGGTTTTAGCTCTCTCTCTTTCCCCGCTTTTTGGCTGCTTAGTAGTATATATGCTTGCATATGTGCCGTCGCTTCAGTATGGCTGGTTCCTTGTGACGCTATGGTCTACAGGCCACCAGGCTCTCCTGTCCATGCGATTCTCCGGGCAAGAATACTGGAGTGGGTTGCCATGCCCTCCTCCAGGGGATCCTCCCAACCCAGGGATCAGACCCATGTCTCCCGCGCTTCCTTTTTGGCTGCTTAGTAATATCTGGACAGTGCGTAATTAGTTATCTATTTCCCTGTTGTTGCATACTTAGTTCCCAATTCTTTGCTAGTAACAATGAGGCTTCAACGAGCAGCTTTGCTGTCCAGGCCTTTGCGGAGCTCACCATATGCCAGGGGCCGCACCAGGTACTTGAAGCATGTACTTTGTTCAACCCTCCACCAGCCCAAGGACATCAACTAGGAAATGAAACTTTAAGGCTATCGCCTAACACACAGTAATTTTTATAAGGACTGAGAATCTCTTGCTTTCTCAGTGCTGAAAATCCTTATTCCAATAGGGCCCCCAGGGGGTACCTGTCTCTCGTCTGTAGCACATTCCTGGGAAATCAGGGGCAGGAGTCTGCAAACTCAGGTTTATTAGAAGAACAGACTCTCAGCACCCGGCATCCTCAGAGGCGGCTCTGTAACAGCCAGGATAGGCCAGATTATGCTGCAGTGACAACCAGCCCCAAAAGAGTGCCTTAAAACATCCATTGTGGGGTTGTGGCCAGCTCTATTTTGTGTTGTCCTCACTCCAGGCCCCAAGTCTATAGAGTAACCACAAACCTGAATTCTGCCACTAGTCATTCCAGGAAGCAAGAGGGAAGGCAGCCATTTGCATGCTGGCTCTTAAAGCTTTCACCTGGAAGGATCTGTTTACTTCCTCTCTCTCTCTCTTTTTTTTTTTTTTGACAAAGCAAGCATATGTACTTGCATATGTAACTCTGCAAAGGTGTACATCCTCCTGTGTGCCCTGGAGAAGGGCGAACGTCTGTGAATAGCACAGACAACCACCACAGGCCTTTCTTCTCCTGACCATTTAGGGTCAGACCATCAGAACCATGATTTGGAACAACTCAGTCCAGGTCAGAAGTGCCCAAGGATGTCTTAGCCTTCTGTCCTGGAAGAAAGATCTTTACCTCTCAACCCCACCTACTCACAGCCTGAAGCTGACTTGGCCCTGAATCTCTGGGGCTCTAGGAGATAAGGAGAGCAGAGAAGGGTGGGTCTAGGGAGATGGACGGGGGTGACCATGGGTGGAGCTCTGTATTCTGAACTCTGTATTCTCTATCTGCCGTGGTGTGACTGTGTGTCTGTGCTTTCGGGCAGTAGAAAGGGCGTTTGACTCCTGTGTGACCTTGGAAAGTCATTTGGGAACAACCTAAACACACCTCTAAGCAGAAGGGCTATACCAGCCAGGATACTAAATACTAAGGAGAAATGATAAAGGGTGTTTATATATTTATACAGATATACCTTGAAAACATGATGTTGAGTGGGAAATACAGCAAGCGGCAGAATGATATGTGCAGTGTGATACCATTTACGTAACTTAGAAACATATGCCCTGGACAATACTACACATACTGTTCTCTGATGCAGGTGCTACAGATGACGGTGGTTGTGGGGTCTGGAGGGGCTGAGACAGAGAATGAAGCGGACAAGTGGGACTTCAACTCTATTTGTAATTTAAAATAAACATGCAGGATAAGCTGATATAATAAGATTTTAATAGCTGTCAATTCTGAGTAGGAAGACTTGGATGCTTGTGATATTACTGTTTATATTTTATGTTCTTTTATATTTTATGTTTATATTTATGTTTTTAGGATGAAAAGGGGGAAAGCTTGCTTAGTCCCCTAGGTCTTAGTTTCCTCCTGTCTAAAATAAGGTCACTGGACTTCCCTAGTGGTCCAGTGGTTGGAAAACCACCAGCCAGTGCAGGGGACACAGGTTCAGTCCTAAGACCCTGCGCCACAGCTCCTGAGCCCATGAGCCCACAGCCCACGCTCCACAATGAAGTCGCCACTGCGACTGGAGAGTAGCCCCTGCCCGCCACAACTAGAGAGTGCTGAAACAAACACCCAGTGTAGCTGGCAAAAAAAGGGTCATTGATCTAGGACAGTGTGGGTGGTTATCACAGACTAGTGAAATTTCAGGAAAGAAAATTGGAGACAGGGATGTTCATTTTTTAAAAAAGAATATATTTTATTTATTTTATTTGGTTACATTGGGTCTTAGTTTCAGCATGTGGGATCTAGTTCCCTGACCAGGGATAAAACCTGGGCCCCCTCCACTGGGAGCACAGAATCTGAGCCACTGGACCACCCAGGAAATCCCCCAGGGATGTTCATTTTAAATTTTGCCCACAACAGGTTTTAAGAAAACAGAAGTATCTATTATGATATGAGAGCTGATTATAATTTTATTCTTGTTTTCCAATAACTTATTAAGTAAAAGAAATACTTATTAAGTAAAAGAATGTTTTACTCATTGTAAAACATTTGGAAAAGTTATTGTGAATAGAACAAATTCCCTATTCTCACCACCCAGAGGAATAATCGCTATTTTATATATGTATGTGTGTGTTTATAGTGTGTGTGGTGTTTCTAATTTATATATGACTTTTGTTCCCTTTATCTTATTGTAAAATTAGTACATCAGTGGAGATTTTTAAAAAAGATAAATGGAAGAAAATGGAGATAATAACAAATTGAGCTTTCTACCTATAAATTTATTTTTCTCATTTCACCTTGAATCAATGAAAACTTCTCAGACTGGCATTTGGGAATAAGTAGAAGGAATGATAATAAATAATACTTACTGAGCCCTCACTATGTACCAAGCCTTGCACTAAATGCTTTACAGGGCTTATCCCACTTGATCCTTACCACAACCCTACGAGGTAGACACGTTTACTGCCCCCTTTCACAGATGTGGACACTGAGGTTCAGAAAGACAGAGTAACTTGCTCAGAGGTACACATCGCCTAGAACCTGATGTCCAGAGAGATGAAGTAACCTGTCAGTTCCCGGGTCACTCCCTGAGTAATCTGCCTGAGAACCAGAGGGTGGCCTGCTCAGGGTCTGAAGTTCAGCCTGGGGTCAGGGGACAGAGAAGCTACTGCTCAGGTCCCTGTAGCATGTGGTCAGGAATGTGGTGGCCCTGGTCAGAGCGGTCTTCTCTGAGAGGAGCTTTCGTGGCTTCGTGATGGGGGTAGAATTTTTCTTCTCATCAGCCAAAGGCAAGGCCAGAGCTGTCTCATCTCACCCCTCTGAATCAGCCTCTGGGGCCTTGGTCCAGGGTCAGCCCTGCTCAGGGGCCCCTGGGAAAGCTCAGGTCTACCTGCTCACACCCTGCTGCACCTTCACGTTTGGACCCCAACTCCTGTCTCCCAGAAACCAGGCAGCAGCGCCTTTCATTCGTCTGTCACATGTCACATGCTCACTCAGTCCCCTCCTTTGGACAGAAGGCCTGCCACGTGCCAGGTGCTACGGTGAGCATGCAGGGCGGGTCTGGTGAGGAATAAGAAGAGATCTCTGCTCTCATGGAACTGTTTTAAACAGAGAGTCTGAAGGTGGGAAGAGAAGGGTCCCTGGCAACTGTTCTTTGCTCACCTCCATGCTTCAGACCAGGCAGGACAGCGAGCACCATCCTGCCAACAGGCACAGGTGTAGTGAAGCAACGCTCACACAATCTTAGGAGTCTTATAAGGAAAAGAGTTCAAAATCCAAAATTATAAATACAGAATTAGTGCAAACTCGTATGTTTACTTAGCACATGAAAAGAAAGCACAGCAAACAGCAAAGTTTTAAAAAGCTGTCAGACGTTCCCTGGTGGTCCAGTGGTTAGGACTCAGGCCTTTCATTGCCGTGGCCCAGGTTCAATCCCTGGTCGGGGAAATAAGGTCCTACAAGCCGCATGGCGTGGCCAAATGAAACAAAACCCAACGACTACCAAGTCCATAAGCCTCACAAAATCCAGAGTAATAAAGAAACACTTTATTAATTGGCTGACACACCTCTATTATATTTTGTCATACTTTTTTGACTGCACACCCTTTGATCACTGTGTGGATGCATTTCCAGGGCCCTTCCTTGGGTGGTGGCAGGGCAAGGGAGAGGCCCTGAAGTTTAGCTTCATTATCTTCTTGGTAATTCTTTACCTCACCAAATCCTCAGACTAATCCTGTCTCATAGGTGCCATTATTATTCCATTACATTGATGGGGCAACTGAGGCTCAGAAAGAGAATGGTTTGTCCAAGGTCACTGCCCTCCCCTATGACCTTCACACTATCCTGCCCTGAATACAGCTCCTGGGTTTGGTAAACAGACTCAAACACATCCCCCACCCAAGTGCTCCCAAGTTGGAAGAAAAAGGCAAGACAAGAAACCTGGAAGAAATAAGCTCCATTACAATGCCCCCTTGCCCCTTCCCTCCGTCTATCAGATCTGATCAAACTTCCACCTCCTGCAGAAGTCTCTCAGGGTTCCAGGCGCCGTTCTGGCCCCTTCCTCTCCACTGAATGAATTTATGTCCCCACATGGCTCTTCTTTCCCTATGGCAGGAGGGGAGTCAATGTTCCTCTTTGGGAAATAGTTTCCCAAACTGGAAAATATCTCTAAGGTCTCCTTCAACTATAGAAATACAGGATTTTTTTTTTTTTTTTTTTTTTTTGAGAAAGCCTTGAATTCTTCTGGTCCGTATCAAGGCTGCAGCACCATCCCATCCAGTCTATCACCAAGCCCTTTGACCTCTCTGATCCAACCCCCGACTATGGCCCTGGCCAAGCTGCCACCCTCTCTCCCGCCTGGACTGTGACAACAGCATCGGTCTCCATACAGGGGCTTGAAAGAAAGTGAAAGTCGCTCAGTCATGTCCGACTCTTCGTGCCCCATGGACTGTAGCCTGCCAGGCACCTCCGTCCATGGAATTCTCCAGGCCAGAATACTGGAGTGGGTAGTTGTTCCCTTCTGCAGCAGGTGCTTGAGTGACCTTTTAAAAACCGGGAATTCCTAGCAGGCCAGTGGTTAGCACTCGACACTTACTGCCACAGCCTGGGTTCAGTCCCTCGCTGGGGAACTAGAGATCCCGCAAGCCATGGGGAGAGGCCAAAAGGCAAGCTCAAACAAACAAAGACCAGTAAAGACAAAAATAACCTGCCATGGCTGCTGGGCTCCTGGGCCCCTGCTCATCTCTCTCCGGTGCCCTCTAGCCCCACCATCACACCGCAAGCTTTTTCTCACCTCAGGCCTTTGCGCATGACATTCCCTCTCTGGGACACTTCCCTGTGCTTCCACAGGCTAATTCCTATGCATCCTTTCCATCTCAGTTGCAATATCTTTTCTTCAGAGCGGGTTTCTCTGACCCCTCCATTTAAATGAAGTCCCTGGGAACAGGAACTGGTGTCACCTCACACTACTATATAGTAGGTTGAGAAGTGGCCACCAAAGATATCAGGGCCTACTCCTTGGAACTTATAAATGTTACCTTGCTTGGAAAAAGGCTAACATTTGCAGGTGTGATTAAATTAAGGACCTCAGGATGGGGAGATTATTCTGGATTATCAGGGAGGGCCCTAAATGCAATTATACATATCCTTGTAAGACAGAAGTAAAGGGAAATTTGACACATATACAAAGAGGAGGCAATGCAAAGATGAAGCAGAAAGAGATTTGAAGATGCTGGCCTGGAAGACTGGAGTGATGTGGGCACAAGACAAGGAGTGCCAGCAGCCACCAGAAACTGGAAGAGGCAAGGAGTGAATTCTCCCCTAGAACTTCCGGAGGGAATGCAGCCCTGCTAACATCTTAATTTCAGTCCAGCGACAGTGATTTGGGATTTCTGGCCTCCAGAACTGAGAGAATAAATGTCAACTGTTTTAAGCAACCAAGCCTGTGGTCCTTTGTTACAGTGGCAATAAGAAACTAATACAACTCACTATCTTGTCTCTCTTTAATTCTTACAGAATTCTTACTTCATTCAGGATGCTCAGCTCAATTCTTCATTTACCAGTCTTCTTTCCAGGTGAAGCTATGTGACTATGTTCTGGCCAATGAGATATAAGCAAAGGATGTGCGGATTTCTGAGAAGGCGCCTTCAAAAGGAATGGAGAACCAAGGTGTGCCCTTTTGCTCTTCCATCTTTCCTTCTTTCTGTCTGGAATACATACGTGAAGGCTGGCATTCCAGCAGCCATCTTGAAAACATGAGGTACAACAGAGGTTCATGCCTAAACTGCTGAACCAACACCTCCAGACTTGTCATTATGAAAAAAACAATTTTTTTCATGTTGATGCCACTGTCCTCAAAGTCTGTGTTTATAATAGTTGTTCACAATTCCCCCGAAAAATCTTTCCTACTTTTCCATATCATGCCATTTTTTTACCCCATTGATGTCATCAGAATGTATAGTAATATCTATATTTGTGTGCTTAGCTATTTAATGTCTCCTTCCTCTACTAAACTATAATTTCCGTGAGGGCAAGACTTATGTCTGCTTTTTTCATAGCGTAGGACCTGCTGTAGAGTAGGTGCTCAGTAAACATTTATTGAATGAATGCATGTGTGAATGAATGAATAAACTATGCCTCATCTAATAAGGCCCCAGACTCATTATAAGACATAGAGCACACTTCATTTCTCTTATCTCTAGCCCAGTCCTGAGCCCCAAGTGAATGTTCCTGGAATTCGGATAAAGTGGAATGGAATACAAAGAAGAGAAAACATCTGGACTCCAGTCAGCCCTGTGGCTTGGTGAGAATGGGTGCTGAGTAAAGGTTGGTTGACTGACTTGGGAACAGCCTGGCCCTCTGGAGAAGGACAAGGATGTGCGGAATGGCATTTCAGCTGGGACAAGAGGCCCTGAGAGTCCAGTGTCTGCCAGATCTCCTACCAGCCATCAGCTTTGCAGGGCAGGCAGAAGCCAACTCAGAGCTCCCCCAGACTGTGGCCACTTTAAGTTCCTTTAAGTTCCAGAGAGGGGCAGGGGCTTGCCTGAGGTCACCCAGGATGTCGACAGAACCTAGATTAGGCCATGTGGCTCCCAGCTCAGCTCTTTCTCCTGATGGTTTTCTCACCTCTGTACTCTAGTGCCTTCAAGGCGAGGAGACCAAGGGAAAGCAGGCCTGCATCTCGAGGGCTTCCAACATTCTAGCTGAAACATCAGCTGCCAGGGTTCAACCTTCCCATTTTACAGATGCCATCACTGAGGCACTGTGAGGCTGTGAGTCCTGCACTGGAGTTTGCAGGGGCTGGAAACTCAGGCCAGGTGACCCCAGTGTTGAGCTTTCCTGACATTCGCATCCTGTCTCTTGACCCTGCCATAGCAATTCTCACTCCCCAAGCTAGGGGCAGAGTGTGACTTCCCTCTGGGGTTCTCAAGCTCCAGCCCTGAGGTTGGCAGGTTTAGGACTTTACTGCTCATACTTGATCCATAGGTCTAAGGTGCCTGAGAAACTTGCTTGGCTGACCATGCCTGTCCTTCAGGTGGAGAAAGGGGAAGCTGAGAGAATTTCAGGGTCTGGGCAGGGTCACAGGGCGACCAATCATGGTGGAACCAGGGCCAAGGTCTGCCATGTCTCTCTTGGCCAGTGTTCAGCCATCTGTGGTTCAGTAATGACCTCTACACTCAGCCCTGGAGAAAAAGAATGATGCCTTTTAGCGAGTCCAAGGTCAAGGGCACCTCCTTCCACAAACATAGCCGATGCCTTGCACTCACATAGCCATTCTCAAACTTTTTGGTCTCAGTTCAGTTCAGTCGCTCAGTCGTGTCCAACTCTTTGCGACCCCATGAATTTTGGTCTCAAGACCCTCTTAAAAATCACTGAACCCCAAAGATTTTTTATTTATGGTGTTTATGTCTATCAACATTTACTGTATCAGAAATAGAAATTGAGACACTTAATAAATATCAATGATGTAAAAATAAGCACTCTAACATAAATACATGTTATAAAAAATACCCATATTTTAGGAAAAAATTAGGGTGAAGAGTAGCACTGCTTTACATTTTTCCCAATCTCCTTATTATCTGCTTTAATAGAGAGCAGCTGGGTTCTCACATCTGCGTCTGCGTTCAGTCTGCTATGAAATAACGTGACACGTTGCCTCTGGGAAACTCCACAGTACACGCATGAGAGAATCAGAGTGCAACAGGTCTTAGTCTTACACTGAAAACAGCTGTGACCTCGGGATCCCCTTGAAACTGTCCTGGAGATCTTCAGGGGTCCCTGGACCATACTTTGAGAACCGGTGGTCTACATTCGTGATTTATATGACGTGGATCTGGTTGTCATTTGTATTTGATAGAGGCCCACAGTGAGGCTCAGGCTTCCCAGGGGGCATTAGTGGGAAGAACCTGCCTGTCAGGGCAGGAGACCAAGAGACCCTGATTCCATCTCCGGGTCGGAAAGGTCCCCTGGAGGAGAAATGGCAACCCACTCCAGTATTCTTGCCTGGAAAATTCCATGGACAGAGGAACCTGGCGGGCTACAGTCTGCGGGATCACCAAGAGTCAGACACGACAGCAGGCATGGATGGATCAAGGTGAGGCTCAGCGAGGTTGTGAGGCTTGCCCCCAGAGACACACAACCAGTGAATGGTGCTGTCAGGATTTGAACCCAAGACCATCACCTCTAAGGAACTGTGTCCTTAACAGCAAAACTGTTCTCCAACCTCTGGCTGATGGACAGGGATGGTTGTAAGAAGGATGGTAGAGGCTGTGGGATGCCATTAAGCAGGGAGAACGAAGCAGTGAGGTGGTAAAGAGTGTGTGCTCAGGAACAGCCTGCCTGGACCCACATCCTGGCTCTGACCTGTGCATTCTGTTTGACCTGGGCCCAAGCACTCAACTTCTCTGAGTGTCAGACACCGCCTTTGTAAAACGTGATAATATGCTATCTGCACCATAGGGTCTTTGGGAAGATTAGATATTAATTCATGTAAATTATAACAGTGCTCAATAAATGTGGGTAGTGTATACATCCTTTGTTGCTATAAATTTGAGGACAGGGCTGTGCATATGTTTTCACTGAGGCTGGAGAGAGAGGCAGGGGTGCCTAGAGTACGGGTCCTGAGGGCTAGGGCTGGGGCAGTGAGCAGATAGGTGGCCTGGAGGGTGAGGGAGGGCTCAAAACCAGGACATGGTGCTCCCGAATGCTGCGTACCTGCTGATGCTGACTCCGTGACTTCAGGCGCCCAACTCAACACTGAAATATGCTCTGACCGGGAGGGCCGGCTGTGCCTGCCCCAGTGGACAAAAGCCAAATCTCTTGCTCAGGTCACCATCCTGGCCACTGTGTCCTGAGACCAGGCCTCAGGAGTCCAGCCTAGAAAAGCCCCCAGACCACCTGCCTCTCCTGACCTCATTCGAGGAGCAAAGCCACGAGCTCTAGCTCCCTCTTCTTCTGTATTCCCAGCTCTAGAAAATAGTCTAGAACCACATTGTCAAGCGATCCTGGAGCAGCCTTGCCCAACTGCCCCCTTTCCCTTTCTGTAGGTGGGGAACTCGAGTCCTGGGGACAGAAAGGGGCTGCTCACAGCACGCAGCAAAGCTGGGAACACGAAGCCCAGACTGCCTGATGTTTGCTTTGGGTTGCGCCCCCATGACACGTCCCGCTTTTCCTGCTCAGCAGGGATTTAAGGCCAGTGTGTCTGAGGACAGTGGCTCTGGAGCTCCCCTGCCTGGTGCAGTCTCAGCTCTGCCACTTCCTGGCTCTGTGACCTCAGGCAAGATGCTTAGCCTCTCTATGCCGCGTCTTCTTTGATTATAGGATGGGAACACATAATTTCACCTCCTTCAGTTGGGTATGGTATGGATTAGTGTGAGCAGATCCATGCAAAGCACATGAGACACTGCTGAGTGTTGAGCACCGGTGAGCAACACGGACACCATCACCACCACCTTCACCATCCTCGTCGTGAGGAGATGCACTGGGGGTGTTCCTTGCATCCACCCTACTCTGTGCGAGGGAGAGGTGGGTAAAGGCAGAGCTGGATTCTGACTTCTGCATAGTAACTGACTCACAGGGTGATTTGGGGCAGATGGCCTGTGGTGTCTGGGCCTCTGGGATTCCAGCTGGAACAAAAGGGTCTGTTTAAAAATTCTTTTCTATTATACCTCTAGCTTCTTCTGGCAATAATGACCATAGAGATGTGTCGGGCTGCTCATTACAGTATAAGGTAAACAGTAAACACCTGGAAAACACTCTTAATGTCCTTCCACTCTGCGGCTTTAAAAATAAGAGTATGGCTCCAAACGGAAATAATCCAAATGTTCGTCAACAGGTGAAGGGAAACCCAAACTGACACATCAAGGCGGTAGAACACTCTTCTGCAATGAAAGGCAATGAACTCAGGTCACAGCAATGTGGGTGAGCCTCAGAAACATCACGCTTGGTGAGGAAGCCTTGCCCCCAAGAGTGCCTCCCATGTTATCTGTTAAAGTGAAATTCTGGAGGACTTCCCTGGTTGTCCAGTGGTTAGGGATCTGCCTTGCAATGTAGAATTCCGTCCCTGGTCAAGGAACTAAGATCCCACAAGCCATGGAGTTACTGAGCTTGGGGGTTCAACTGCCAAGCCAGCATGCCGGCCGCAGTTACTGGGCCCTGCATCACAACTAGAGTCTGTGCATCGCAACGAAAGAGCCCGTGTATTGCAACTAGGACCCGACACAGCCAAAAAGTAAATAAATAAATTTCTGGAAAAGGGAAATCTAAACTATAGGGACAGTAGTAGTGAGTAGTAGTGAAGTCGCTCAGTCGTGTCTGACTCTGCGACCCCATGGACTGTAGCCTACCAGGCTCCTCCCTCCATGGGATTCTCCAGGCAAGAGTACTGGAGTGGGTTGCCATTTCCTTCTCCAGGGGATCTTCCTGACCCAGGGATCGAACCCACGTCTCCAGCATTCCAGGCAGACGCTTTAACCTCCTGAGCCACCAGGGAAGCCCCAAAGGGGACGCTGTGGCTGCACGGGCCGGGAAACGAACCCGGGCCTCCCACGTGGCAGGTGAGAATTCTACCACTGAACCACTCATGCACCATAGGGACAGGAAATAGTTTATTGGTTGCCTGGGGCTGGGTATGAGGACAAGAGATTGGTAACAAAAGGGCATGAGGGAATTTGGGGGGTGACAGAAATGTTCCAGGTCTTGATGACAGTGGTGGTTACATGGATGTATATAAATTTGTGAAACTCACTGAATTGTTCTCTTAAAATGGGTACATTTTACTCTATGTAAATCATACCACAATCAAATTGGTTAAAAAAATTAATGATAATTCACACATATAAGGAAAACTTTGAATTTGTCAGAAGTGGGCTACATCTTTGGCACCAATATGGCGAGATGTCCATGTTGCATTGTTAAAAGAAAAACAAAGGCAGTTACGCAACAAGGCAGGAGACACTGATGGTTATGGAGAGAGATCTCTGGGGGCTGAGCCTGGGCTGCATGCCTCACGTGCATTAATTTCTGTCATCCTGACAACATGCATGCAAGGTTTTATAGATGAGAAGACTGAGGCGCAGAGAGAGGAAGTAACACTTAGGAGGCCAAGAAGCTGCAGGGTTGGAACCTATCGCGACTCCAATCCAGTAAATAATTGCCAAGGTTAATCTATGTGCACAAAAATCTGGAGAGATAACCCCAAACTAGGCCTGGGGATTGTGCATAGGAAACAGATTCACGGACACTTTCGCTTTCAATACCATCTACTTCTGTTCTGTTACATTTGTTGTAACATGCAGGGTCTAATCAGAGAAAGCAATACAGGGTTATTATTTTTTTTAATTGCTAAAGAAAGTTCCCGTCCTGTATCTCATCTGCACAGGAGCTGAGCATCCACTCTCCACTTCTCCCTGCACCAGACAGGCCCGTGTACCTGGCCAGAGCCCCGGGCCCCAGTGATAAAGGCCAGGGGCCACCATATCAGGCCCACGCAGCCCCTGCAGTCCCATCCATCTGGTGTTCCCAGGGAGGGCGGGCCTAGTCCCAGGAATCAGCAGCCTCGGGGCCCTGGAGATAAGAGGACCTTGAGGGCTGGGCGGTGAGAACTGGTGGGGTCAGGGACTGCAGCAGGGAGGGGGTCTGTGAGCCAGGGATGTTGGTGGACCTTTCCCCACTGAATAGACCAGGCTGCTAAGACCCAGAGAAGCTGTGACCAGCCTGCTCTGTCTGTGGATCTGACTTTGTCTGCTGTGTAACCCTGGGTATATGTCCCTCTCAGATCCTCAGGGTCCCCCGGGGTTCTTTGATTCCAGCCTGGTCCTCTTTTAGGAAGTAACCTGGGCCTGGAAAACATCTTGAAAGCCCCCAGTGTATGAGCCAGCGTCGGGGTGGACACAATGTTCTTAGGACCCCAGAATCAGCTCCAAGGGATAAGTAGAGGTCCAGTAGCCTGAGCACATACGCACATGCCGGCCTGGTCCTGCCCAAGTCTGCAGATCCCAAGGACAAGCCTGGTCAGCCCGGGCCAGGCCAAGGCTTGTTTACATGTCCAAAGGTCACATGCCGCCTTCCAGGGAGGGCCTCAGCTGCTAAGAGTCTGCAATTGTGTGCCCAGGACACAGATGGCATGTGCCCTAGAGAGGGCTGGGCACTCCAGAAGGGGCTGGAGGGAGATGACATGCAGCTTGCCCTCCCTGGGGGCTACCTTGGTGGTACAGTGGTTAAGATTCTACTTCCACTGCAGGGGGCTCAGGTTCGATCCCTGGTCAGGGAACCGAGATTCCACATGCCGTGCTTTGTTGCTGTTCAGTCGCTCACCGTGTCCGACTTTGCGACCCCATGGACTACAGCACGCCAGGCTTCCCTGTCCATCACCAACTCCCGCAGCTTGCTCAAACTCATGTCCATCGAGTTGGTGATGCCATAGAACCATCTGGTCCTCTGTCGTCCCCTTCTCCTCCTGCCTTCAATCCTTCCCAGCATTAGGGTCTTTTCTAATAAGTTGGCCCTTCGCATCAGGTGGCCAAAGTACTGGAGTTTCAGCTTCAGCATCAGTTCTTCCAGTGAATATTCAGGACTGATTTCCTTTAGGGTTGACTGGTTTGATCTCCTTGCAGTCCAAGGGACTCTCAATTGTCTTTTCCAACACCACAGTTCAAAAGCATCAACTCTTTGGTGCTCAGCCTTCTTTATGGCCCAACTCTCACATCTATACATGACTACTGCAAAAACCATAGCTTTGACTAGGTGGACCTTTGTTGCCAAAGTAACATCTCTGCTTTTTAATATGCTGTCTAGATTGGTCATAGCCCTTCTTCCAAGGAGCAAGCCTCTTAATTTCTTGGCTGCAGTCAGCATCTGCAGTGATTTTGGAGCCCAAGAAAATAAAGTCTGTCGCTGTTTCCATTGTTTCCCCATCTATTTGCCATGAAGTGATGGGATGGGATTCCATGATCTTAGTTTTTTTAATACTGAGCAGAGAGGCCAAAAAGTTTTTTAAAAGACTGAAAAAAAAAAGCCTACCTTGCCTCCCTGGGAGCGCTCCTGCCAGCTCTGCTGCTGGTCCAGGGGCACCCTCATGGCCACTGAGGCTGGTAGTGCCCTGTCCTGCCCTCCACCTCATTCGTGCCACTGGATGCAGCCACCTCCGCTAGTCTCAGTTTCCTCATTTGCAAAACGGGAGAAATCATTGCTCTTAGCAATAGGGTATGGAGAACACGGAGGAAAGTGAGACATGGTCTGTCAGGGGAGAGGCAGGGACTTGACATGGGAGTCTCTCATGAGACTGACAGCTCCTATCTCTGGGTCAGGAAGATCCCCTGGAGTAGGAAATGGCAGCCCAGTCCAGTATTCTTGCCTGGAGAATCCCACGGATAGGGGAGCTGGCGGGTTACCATCCATAGGGTCACAAAGAGTTGGACATGACTGAAGCAACTTAGCAGGCAGTGTGCACCACATTCTGGAAGCCCCACTCCACTGTAAGGGGACTGCATAGAGCTCCCCTCCCAGAGTCTTCAAATCACAGGGTGGGGTCATCAGGTCCTGCCTGTCCCCTTTCTCCTTTGAGGAATTTTCCAACTGTTTCGAATCCTACTTCCACCTCTCCCCACTGCCCTATTGTGTTAACAAAAGCCTAGGGGTTTCCAGTCTGGTTGGGATCTGCACATTGAAACCTAAAAAGTGGCCCCTTTCAATGTATCTGTGCCTCCTGCACACACAGGGGGTGTGTGCATAGCTGGAGCCTTGGCCTGGGAGGGGACTGGGGCCATTTTCTTCTCTTATCTCTCCCCTCCCACCCAAGACACTCTTGGTCACCCAACTTCTGACTGCTCTCCTGCAAGGAATGGGGAAGCTGAAGGTAGCTGAGTCTATTAACAAAATATTACCAAAGGTTTCTTGTATTAACCTGGTAAAAGCATGAACATTGATTGCCCCCAAGGTTGGCATTGCCATGGGAGACAGGCTGCCTCCTACACTCTGCAGGTGAGAATTAAACAGGCACAGCCCACCTGAGGGCATTTAACATCTCTGCACACACACAGCCACACACACAACTCACAAACCAGGATCACACTCCCCGGGATCTGCAGGACCCAAATGTGGCCACAGGGACATCTGTTCACAGATGTTTGTAGAAGCTTTTTCCTTTTCTAAGAGCATAACAATCAGGTTCCATCCTGGGTCCAGAAGATTCCCTGGAGGAGGAAATGGAAACTCACTCCAATATTCTTGTCTGGGGAGTCTCATGGACAGAGGAGCCTGGCAGGCTACAGTCCATGGGTCGCAAAGAGTCGGACACAGCTGAGTGACTGAGCGCGCGCACACACACACACATCCACAGGGGCTTGGTTGCCTAGACACTTTGTGATCCAAACTCACTATGGAATACAATACGAATGTCAGAAGGCTTGGGACCCCCTTGGAAATGTTTCTAAGGTTCACTGGAATGTGAAAAAGGCAAGATAACAAGTATGAACAGAAAGCTGAAAACACCTAGGTGAACAAAATCACTCTCTCCTTGATAAAAGTAAAAGCAACTCAGGTACACTGGCATGGAAAAGTTCTAGCAGGAGTCACACCAAATGATTAACTTAAACGTGGCATTTTCTACCTGTGTGACCTTGAAAAGTGACTTAACTCAGCCTCAGTCTCCTCTCCTGTTAAGTGAGTAATAGCAGAACTCATAGGGCTGTGACGAGCATTAACACAACTAATTATTGTAAATCATTTGGCACATAACAAGCATTCCATAAATGTTTAGAGAAATAATAAGGTAGGAGTCAATTTTTAGCTCAACAAATTTGTTTTCAGGAATCTAACTTTCAGGTACGTTTAAGTGGCGAACGCATGTCTGCCTGTCCTTTCCTGCCACCTAGTGGTCACAAGTGAGAAAGCACCCATTCATTCAACTTACCCAGGGCCTTCTACAAAGTCAGGGCCACACACACACGTCCTGCACCTTGGAGGCTTCACCACTGAAGCCTCGACTCGTCCCAGGCCTTGACAAGTCTCAGTTTTCTCATCTCATGAAGGCAGGTAATAACAACTTAACCTATATGTTTGTGAGGATAAAAATGCAATCATGCATGCCGCATCCTGGTGGCTCAGACAATAAAGAATCTGCCTGCAATGTAGGAAACCCAGGTTCAATCTCTGGGTCGGGAAGACCCCCTAGAAAAGGAAATGGCAACCCACTCCAGTATTCCGGCCTGGAGAATACCATGGACAGAGGAGCCTGGTGGGCTACAGTCATCGGGTTACAAAGAGTCAGACATAACTGAGCGACTAATCCTTATCACGCATGTAAAATTTAACACTGGCTCTAACACCAAAGAAAGTTCTACAAATGGTAATTATTGGTATTGACACACATTCTCTTATTTAGGAAAGCAGTATTATACCCATGTCACTGAGGAACTCCAGTAGCTTGCCCAAACTGCTTAGCTAAGAGAGAGAGGACTAAGATTAGAATCCAGGTGTGTCCTGGAGCTGCCTCCAACCTTTAAGACACCATCTGACATGCTTATCTGAAAAGGGGTTGTAAAGACCTGTTTATACCACCACAACCACCTGAAGTTTGAACCCTACAGATCAGGAACATTAAGAAACACCCAGCTATACTGCTTATCTAGTGCTGAAATCAGTCCTGAATATATTGGAAGGACTGATGCTGAAGCTGAAACTCCAACACTTCGGCCACCTGACGCTAAGACTCCTTGGAAAAGACCCTGATTCTGGGAAAGACTGAAGGCAGGAGGAGAAGGGGACGACAGAGGATGAGATGGTTGGATGGCATCACCGACTCAATGGACATGAGTTTGGGTAAAGTCTGGGAGTTGGTGATGGACAGGGAGGCCTGGCGTGCTGTGGTCCATGGGGTTGCAAAGAGTCGGACACGACTGGGTGACTGAACTGAACTGAAAACCCATTTGCCCCTGCATGTGCCAGCTGCCACCCCTAGTCTGAGCCTTGCAGTTCAGCTGCAGGAATCTCGAGGCTCCTCTGAGGAGCTGTCTGCTTCCGCACTCGTGTGGTGCTGGTGGGCTTCATCCTCACTAACTGCCAGACGGACACCCTCCCAGCTGCTGGCCAGGGGCCACCCACAGTTCCTGCCCACCCTGCCAGTCTCTCTGACGTTAAGGTTTGCTTCATCAAAGCCTACATACATGGCGAGAAGGCAGGGGCAGGAGTCACCCAGCGAGATGGAAGTCACCGTCTTTTGCCACTGAATCACGGAAGTGACAGCTGCCGTATTCCAGCCTCAGAAATGAGCCACCAGGCCCAGCCCAGCCCCCAAGGCAGGGGCTTAGACAAGGGCTTACATACTGGGAACAGGGATCCCAGGGAGCCACCCTAGAACCTTTCTGCCACACCAGAGTCACCAGCCTTTCATTTCTCCAAAGAAGGACATTTAGAAAATCGACTACCTGATCTGATTAGCATCATTCCATTAAGAAAAGAGGAACTGTTTACAATTTTCCTAGATACAGAGAGATAATTTCAGAATAAAGTGTATCTCCTGTGGGTAGGTAAATGCAGCTCTATGAGAAACGCGCCATGTGGTCCTGAGTTTTCTCTCTGGGGTGCTCTGGTGCCTGGCTCAGCACTGGGAACCTCCTACCTGGAGTGGAATTGCCCATGAACTTGGAGGAAGCAGAGAGGAGGAGATGGGGTCTGCCTGAGCATGACTGGGGCTGCCGCAGCACCCAGCATCCCAAAATTCACTGGCTGAATGAACACGGCGATGAAACACCTCATGCATACGTGTCACATCTGCCTCCAACTCTCAGACAAGACACTGGGCCCTGGGACTTCCCTAGTGGTCCAGTGGTTAAGAATCCGCCTTCCAGTGCAGGGACTTGGGTTCTGTTCCTGGTCAGGGAACTAAGATCCCACATGCTGCAGGACAACTAAGCCCGTGGATCACAACTGCTAAGTCCAGGTGCTCTGGAGCCCATGAGGCACAACTACACAGCCTGAGCACCACAGCCAGAGAGAAGCCGGCGTGCTGGAATGACAGGTCCCCCAAGCCACAACTAGGAGGAAAATAAATACTATTAAAAAGATAAGAAAGAAAGAAACTAGGCCCTGTTGGGCCTAGGAACAGATGGGTCTAAGCCTGCAGGGTGAGAAAGGAGATTAATATTTGCCGGGTGGTTTCTTTGATGCTAATTCCTACACATCTATTAGCTAAACCCATAGTGTCCACAGTCCCCAAGAGGAGGAAGAAAGTTCTGTTTCTCATTTTAACACTGAGCAAACAGGTCCAGAGAGGTTAAGCAGCCTGCAAAGAGGGCTTCAGTGTGGCTGTGGGGAAATGGACCCAGAGGAGGCCCAGGGAGGTTCAACAGGAAAGCAGCAAGGGGTCACACCAAGCTGGACAGTCTGGCCTGGGGTCGTCCGCCAGGCTCCCAGACCCGCAGGGGTCCTTTGCTGCAAGGGCTGCTGCCTTCCTAGCTGGCCCTTTTAGCTGCACACACATCCCCTTGTTTATGCCTCCTCTTCCTGCAGAAGCCCCTGGGGCTTCCCTCTGCAGCCCCCAGCCCCCCAGCTGAGCACCTGACGGGCGAGCGACACCGCTGGGACCGCACAGCCGCATTGTCCAGCGCTTCCCGTACCCGGGGGCACCCACTCTCAATAAACCCACTCACAAGATCCCCAGGTTGACACTGCTGTCAGTCCCGCTTACAAAGGAAGGAAACCTAGGAAGGAAAAGGTTGGCCAACGTCCAGATCACAGAACCGGTGGCGCCACAGCTGGAAGGAGAAAGGGCCACACTTTCCCATCCCTGTTCCCGAGCTCAATTCGGCGGCACAGACACGAAAACTGGAACAATACTGAGAAGAGTAGCACGGTGCCTGTGCCAATGAGTGAGGCGTTTCATAGTTTTAGCCCATGGTACCCCAATTTAAAAACATGAATAAAAACAAACAAATATGGTTCAGATGGTAACAAAATGTTTTTAAGGAAAATCCTTCCTCCTGTATCCAAGGCATTGTGTTAACACTTTTATAGGCATAATCTCACTTTGTCTCCAGTGCAGGGTGGCCAGTACCGTTAACCCCACTTTGTCCTCAAGAAACGAAAGGTTAGTAAGGTCAAGGGACCTGGCCAAGCTTGTCAGGATGGAGGCTGGAGAGAGCCCACAATTGGCCCTTGTCACAGAACGTTCCACTGCAGAGCTGTGCGTAGACACACATGGCTACTTTACCTGTTAGGAGTTGGGGTCCAGGTTTTCCACTCTTGTTTTGTGGTGGTGGTTTCTGCATCGCTTGCCTTGTGCTATGGGTTGAGGGGGTGAACTCGAGAATGCCTGGTGTGGGACCCTGGTGGTCGTTCCGGGTCTGGGACACTGGGCAGGTCACTCAGCCTCCTTTCGGCTGAGCTTCCTCACCTGTAAACAGGACTAGCACCAGTACAGGCCTTGTAGGGCTGTGGTGTGGCCCAAGTGAGGTGATGCGTTTGTACACTTAGTGCCGAACCTGGTCTCCAACAAAAGCTGAAAATAAGCTGTTGTTGCTATTAATTACCCTTACAGCTTAGAGAACACGTTTGCATATGTTATTTGACTGGGTTCTCATACTAGCATTGAGAGGGTGGGAAAGGTCACCCAGTTCATTCACTCAGTTGTGTCCGACTCTTTGCGACTCCGTGGGCTGCAGCATGTCAGGCCTCCCTGTCCACCATCAACTCCTGGCGCTGACTCAAACTCATGTCCATTGAGTCAGTGATGCCATCCAACCATCTCATCCTCTGTCATCTCCTTCTCCTCACACCTTCAATCTTTCCCAGCATGAGGTTCTTTTCCAAGGAGTCAGTTCTTCATATCAGTCGGCCAAAGTATTAGAGTTTCAGCTTCAGCATCAGTCCTTCCAATGAATATTCAGGACTGATTTCCTTTAGGATGGACTGGTTGGATCTCCTTGCAGTCCAGGGAACTCTCAAGAGTCTTCTCCAACACCACAGTTCAAAAACATCAATTCTTTACGCTCAGCTTTCTTTATAGTCCAACTCTCACATCCACACATGACCCCTGGAAAAACCATAGCTTTCACTAGACAGACCTTTGTTGATAAAGTAATGTCTCTGCTTTTTAGTATGCTGTCTAGGTTGGTCATAGCTTTTCTTCCAAGGAGCAAGCGTTTTTTAATTTCATGGCTGCAGTCACCATCTGCAGTGATTTTGGAGACTCCAAAAATAAAGTCTCTCACTGTTTCCCTTTTCCCTCCATCTATTTGCCGTGAAGTGATGGGACCAGATGCCATGATCTTAGTTTTCTGAATGTTGAGCTTTAAGCCAGCCTTTTCACTTTCTTCTCTCACTTTCATCATGAGGCTCTTTAGTTCTTCTTAGTTTTTCTGCCATAAGGGAGATGTCATCTGCATATCTGAGGTTATTGATATTTCTCCCGGAAATCTTGATTTCAGCTTGTGCTTCATCCAGCCCGGCATTTCACATTATGTACTCTGCATATAAGTCAAATGAGCAGGGTGACAATATGCAGCCTTGACATACTCCTTTCCCGATTTGGAACTAGTCTATTATTCCATGTCCAGTTCTAACTGTTGCTTCTTGACCTTCATACAGATTTCTCAGGAGGCTGGTAAGGTGGTCTGGTATTCCCATCTCTTGAAGTATTTTCCACAGTTTGTTGTGATCCACACAAAGTCTTTGGCATAGTTAATAAAGCAGTAGCAGCTGTTTTTCTGGAACTCTTCCAATGGGCCTTAGGAAGTGGGAAGGGTAGGACTTATTATTCCTATTGTTTCACATGAAGCAGCCAAATACACTTATTCCAGAGTTACCTGGAAGAGTAAACAATACGCAAGACATGAATGAAACTAGAAGAGCTAGCAGTGGAGAAGGAAATGGCAACTCACTCCAATGTTCTTGCCTGGAGAATCCCAGGGATGGAAGCCTGGTGGGCTGCCGTCTATGGGGTCACACAGAGTCGGACACGACTGAAGTGACTTAGCAGCAGCAGCAGCAGCAGTACAAAGACTCGCTATATAAAATAACTAAGAGAGTAACATCCCAGGAACGCATATTAAGAGATGGCAAAACATAAGGAAAACTTGTCTATTTCACGACTTAGGTCATGAAAGAAACAGTTTAAAATGAGATAACCTTTTATAGCCATCGGACTGGAAAAATTCAGAATGGCAATTTTCAGTGTTGGAGTTTAAGTGGGAAAACCCACATTCTCTATACTGCTAAATGTGGAGGGAGTTGCGGTGTAGGAACTGAGAATGAGTCAAACATTTTGAGGCAGCAGTTTGGTATGACATATATCAAAAAGCCACATGCTGTCCTCTGACGCAGAGGTTGTCCTTCCAGATTTTAGCCTTATATAACGAGAGATGTTTATCACATCATTTGTAATAGGAAAATAATGAAAGCTGCTTAAATGTCCATCAATAAGGAATTGTTTAAATAAATCACAGTATGTTCATAAACTACTAAAAATGCTATACAGAGACTTCCCTGGTGGTCCGGAGGCTACGACTCCATGCTGCCAATTCAGGGGAACCTACTTCAACTAAAGATTCTGCATGTCACAACTAAAGATCCCACATGCTGCAACTAAGAACTGGCCCAGCCAAAACAAAACAAAACAGAACAGAACAATGGACCGATAATATTGCTACAGACTATTGCTATAGACTGGGCTTCCCAGGAGGCGCAGTGGTGAAGAATCTATCTGCTAATGCAAGAGACACAGGAGACACTGGTTTGATTCCTCAGTTGGGAAGATCCCCTATAGAAGGAAATGGCAACCCACTCGAGCATTCTTGACTGGAAAATTCCATGGACAGAGGAGCCTGGTGGGCTAGGCATGGGGTCACAGAGAGACACAACAGAGAGACTGAGCATGCACGCTGATACAGACTACTGGATAAACAATGAAGACGGCCTCACTCTACCATTCAGAAGCAACTGTTGGTAAAGTTTTTATTTCCTCAGCCTTCTTTGTGCATGCATACATTATTTTAAGAAATGGAATTATTCCATATGTATTACTTCATAACTGGCATTTTACTTAACTATATAGTGACTACTATTATTTTTCAAGCAGCATAAATTAGTTTTAGGCTAAGAAAAGCAACTCATTAATTTTTATTTCACATAGTGCAATCTCATCTAATAATGCAAACATTATAGGTAAAGCTAAAATCTCTTTGCTTCCTGCTCCCGGAAGTCATCATGTTGGGTGTACATCCTTTCAGATCTTTCTCCCAACTTTTCAGACCATTTATATTCATATATGTGTATGTGTACACATATGGAGTTACATGTTTATATTATTCAGCAGCTTGGTTTTATAAATTAGTAGTACGACTTGGAACTCTGCCGGGAACCAGACAAATTCTAGTATTTATTTGTCGTCTCATACTCCATTTCCTTCCTGATGGCCATTTAACAGCAAAGGAGGAAAAACAAATAAAACTAAAAGGTGAAACAATCACGAGGAAGGAAGAGGGGGAGGGAGGGAGGGACTGAAAATAAACAATTTTCTTGTTAAAAAGGCCGTAAAGCTCCCTTGATTTTCACTAGGGGAGGCAGAGGCACAGAGACCAGAAGCGTGCCCCTGCGCCAGCTGAGGGAGGCTCCTCAGCGGCTCCCTCATTTCTCTGCCCTCCTCTCCCACCAAACCAGTTTCCCAATGCGTCATCTCTTTCTCTGTGAACCTTCGTGGGCGTTCACCTCGTTCACCAACATACACAAACTCTGGGGAGCCCACAGCCACATCCACACCCCCCACCCACAAACTCTGGGGAGTGCGCCCGGAAGAGCTGTGGGACAGTCAGCAGATGCGCGACCCAAGGTCCCCTCGTGGCGGGTCGGATGCTCGAAGGTGAGCGATTCTCAGGTATCCTGAGCCTCTCGCATCCCAGCATTAGGGCCTGGTGTTTGTCGCCCTCTCCTGGCGGGATTTATTAGCGCGCCTCTCACACCCACCAGTGGGCGCTCAGAGCTGGTGCGGTCGGTGCCCGCGGCCCCAGAGGCCACGGTCATCCCAGCGGCTCAAACGCACCGACTCGGAGAAATCCCCCACTTTCCAAGGTTCCCAAAAGGAGATATGCAGGGTCAGCGAAAATACCGAACTCCACCCACGAGGCGTGGAAGAGCGCCCTCTCTTAGCCAGAGAGAACAAATTTGTCAGAGGCACTTATTCTCCACATTCCCCACGTGACCAGCTCCGTGCTGAGTCCACGGGTGTGTATCGGGGGGCCGGGGGTGGGGAGGCGGAGAGTGGGGAGTACAACATAAGATCAGACTCTACCTCTGTCCTCGAGTGGCTTCTGGCCCTCAACAGTTTTTATGTTTTAACTGTTTGTCATACACACACACACACACACACACACACACACCGCCCCCATGCTAGAATATCTACCTTTCTGAGAAGTGAAGCAGGTGGCTAGCTTCTCTGCCCTCTGATCCCAGACCTGGCTGGTCCTCGCCCCAGCATCCCCCGTACAGAAGCAAGTCATCTGCAAGGTTTCCCTGGGGGAGTGGCACAAGGAGCCCGCAGGTTGCTTCTCACCCTGTCTGGGCAGTTCCTTGCTGAGTGACCTTGCTTTGGTCTGGCCCCTCCCTGGACCTCTGTCTCCACCTCCCTTGGAGATTCCATCAACCTTTCACACTCCTAAGCCACCTCTCACCCAGATGACCATCTCTGTGGTCAGCAGCTGTGGTCTGTCCTTGGACTTGCTGTTGCTGGCTGAGCTAGGCCAGCATTTGCCCATTGTTCCCAGCGGGCAGGGAGGGGACAGGGGAGGGGACAGCATTTACTTCCCTCCCTGGGACAGCATTTGCCCATTGTCCCAGGGAGGGAAGCTGGGGAGGTGATTTAGACACGCTCTCTAGTTATTGCCATAAATCTCTCCCGCCCCTGGAACGCTGATCAGCAGTCCCGGGCAGGGCAGGGCACTGACTCTGGTTTCCCTGCTGCCCCTGGAAAGCTATGCTCATCTCTCTCCTCCCAGGGAGAAGCCCCTTGGGTAGGCAAGCTCAGAGTGCCAGCCTCAGCCAAGCCTCCGGGGAACCCAGGCAGCTCCCAAGCTCCTCCTGACATTTATGAGGTGCTGCTGAAGTGGGGGATGCCCTGAAGGAATGTTAACTGGCTAAAGCTGTTGACCATGCACCCACAGGGATCCTGGTTATTACCTTTTCGTTTCTGTTTTTTCCAGAGATGCCTGGTTGTGTAGCTGGCTAGCTGCCTTTCTGCACTGGAGCCAGAGATGGGAAGGGGCTGGGGACAAGGACCAGGGGGTGTGACGGGGCACAGAGCACCCCGACTTGTCCCGGCTTCCACCCAGCTTCTTCTGCTTGTTAGGGTCTTAACTCAGGAAGGGGATAAAGAGAAAGGTCTGGAAGGGGAGTGGAATGCAGAGGCTGGCAGTGCAGCTTTGGTCTCAGATCCGCGAGGGTCCAAATGCTGCCTCTGCCCTCCTTGACTGTGTGGCACTGGGATGGTGTCACCCATGTCTCAGCTTCTGCTACTGTGTCTGTTATAGTGACATTAAGCTTCCTGTGCTGTCCTGAGGAATAAAGGAATAGACATGCCTACCCAGTTATCCCAAGAAAGCCTCTGGGGCAAGTGACATCTTACTGGGTGAGCACAGCTGTGTAGACCCTCCAAAGGGTCTGCCTCAGAGTCCAGGTGGAGAAGGTACCTCAGACAGGGATGGAGACCTGGGGTCTCTTTGTAGCGGACATGAACTGGGGGCTGAGCCTTTCTGATCTGAGTCGAGCTCCATGTTTATCTGAGTCTGAGGAAGTCAAGCCCCTAGAACCTGGGGAGTCCCATTGACAAAATGATACCCCTGGCTTCTCTCAAGAGGGTGTGCTGAGGGGGAGTCATGGAGAGGGTCTATACTTGAATTTGCTACAAAGACCCCGCATTTTCAGCCCCTTGGCCCGCGGCTGGGTCAGACATGCTCTTGTGCATGCAGATCGCCCCTGTCTCCCCTGCCTTCTGTCCTCTCTTCCCACTTCTTTCTGTTCTTCCCCCTTCTTCTCCTTCCTTTTCTCCCTTCCTTCCCCCTTCTCTCCCTAGCTTACTCACTAAATGATTATTTCATCATTTTACTCAGTATATATTGGATGCTCTGTTAGGCCCTTTCTTCCATCATTTCTTGGTTTGTAAACAATTATGCTGACCTTCTAATTACAAAAATCTGACTGTATCTTAAGATTTCTTGTATAATGAGACATCTATAGACTGCCTAGTGTGGCTCTATTCTACGAAAACTGTCACGAATTGAGAGTGCTGCTGCTCTGCCATCTTTAGTGTGTGGCTTCCATCCTCAAGGTTACCCCAGGGTCTAAGACGGCTGTTGAAGCTCCAGCCATCACACCTGAGTTCTAGGGTTCTATACTAGAAGGAGAAGGGTAAAATACACCAGTCTCTCCCTAGTCAGTTGTCTTTCAAGAGACTTCCTGAAAGTCCTACCCAGTGACCTTTGCTTAGACTTTAATGGTCTCTCTATCTGCAAAGTAGGCTGGGGAATTCAGTTTTTCAACTGGGCACATAGAAAATTGGAATTCTGTAATTAAGGAAAAAGGAAGAGCAGATAGTGGAAGTAGGACACTAACAGTTCGCTCCGCCACTCCTGCTGGCTTTCGCCTCGTATGGCCTTGGGAAGGCCTTGTCTCTACTCTCCCCAGGCATGGACAGGGTTCTCCTTAGGCAGAACTAAGCCTTCCCTTTGCGTCCACCTTCTTTCCTGAGTGCCTCCACTTCGTGACCTAAAAACCACAACTGTCAGACTCCGGGTGGGACAGGTAAAAGACACTTTAAAATGATGAAATAGAAGTACTTTTATCTGCTTGGCAACAGTATAAAAGTTGTACAATATGCACTGAGAATGAAGAGCAGCAACAAAGGCAAAAATAAACAAGTCAGGCTATATCAAACTAAAAAGCTTCTTCTGCACAGCAAAGGGAACCATCAACAAAGTGAAAGACAACCCAGGGAAAATATTTGCAAATCCATATATCCAATAAGGGGTTAATATCTAAAATGTATAGGGAACTCAAGCAATGCAATATCAACAAACAAAAAGCCCAAATAATCCTATTTTAACATGAGCAGAGGACCTATTAATAAATGGACATTTTCCCAAAGAAGATATACAAATGGCAAACAACTGTGTGTGAAGATGCTCAATATCACAATCATCAGGGAAATGCAAATGAAAACCACAATGAGATAGAACCTCACGCATGATAGAACGGATATCATCAAGGAGAAGACAAATACCAAGTACTGGCGTGGATGTGGGAAAAATGGAAGCCTTGTACACTGTTAGTGGGAATGTCAATTGGTGCAGCCACTGTGGAAAACAGTACAGAGGCTCCTTAAAAAATTAAAAATAGAACTACCATACCATCCAGCAATTCCACTTCTGGTATTTTTCCAAAGAAAAGAAAATACTAATTTGAAAAGATACATGCATCTCTATGTTCAACTGCAGCATTATTAACAATAGCCAAGATATGGAAGCAACCTAAGTGTCTGTCAATAGATGAATCGATGGAGACGTGGTGTGTATATACAACGGAATATTACTCAGCCACTAAAAAAGAATGAAATGTTGCCGTTTGTAATATAACATGAATGAACCTAGAGGGTATGCTAAGTGAAATAAGTCAGACAAAGACAAATACCACTGATCTCACTTACATGTAGAATCCAAAAAACAAAATGGATGAGCAACCACAATAAATCAAAACTCCTAGATACTGAGAATAGACTGATGGTTATCAGAGGGGAAGAAGGTTGGTGGGGGTGGGTGAAGTAAGTGAAGGAAGTTGACTATACAGTGATGAATGGTGAAGTGAAGTTGCTCAGTCGTATCCGACTCTTTGCAACCCCATGGACTGTAGCCTACCAGGCTCCTCGGTCCATGGGATTTTCCAGGCAAGAGTACCGGAGTGGGTTGCCATTTCCTTCTCCAGGAGATCTTCCCGACCCAGGGATCGAACCCAGGTCTCCCGCATTGTAGGCAGATGGTAACTAGGTTTATAGTGGTGATTATTTTGTAGTGCATACAAAGATGAAACTATTGTTCTGCTGAAACTAATATAATGTTATATACCAATTTTATGTCAGTTTTAAAAAGAGAAAAGGTAGAAAGTGATAGATGTGAGAAAGATTACGAGATACAAATTTCTAGTTACAAAATAAATAAGTCACTGGGATGTAATGTATGGCATGGGGAATATAGTCAATTCTATTATACGTTTCCATGGTGGCAGTTGGTCACTAAACATATTTTTTGAAAAAGAAAAAATACATCACAATTGCTCTCCCACCATTTGTTATGACACTGACTTGAATTTAACTCAATTTACTGCTGCTACTGCTGCTGCTAAGTCGCTTCAGTCGTGTCCGACTCTATGCGACCCCATAGACGGCAGCCCACCAGGCTCCCCGTCCTTTGGATTCTCCAGGCAAGAACACTGGAGTGGGTTGCCATTTCCTTCTCCAATGCATGAAACTGAAAAGTGAAAGTGAAGTCGCTCATTTGTGTCTGACTCTTAGCGACCCCATGGACTGCATGCAGCCTACCAGGCTTCTCCGTCTGTGGGATTTTCCAGGCAAATATAACAAGTATTAATGGAGTGCCTGATGACCCTATGCCAGGCACTGTGCTAAATGCTTTGCTCTTATTAACAATAATTAACAGCTATCCTTTCCTTGTTCCTTACTATGTGCCAGGCTCTGTGTTAGTATGTATATTTTTTGTGTCAAAATTCCTTGAGATAGATATAGTTCCTTCTCCCTCCCCTCCCTCCCCCTCCCTCCCCACCCCCTATTCTTTCATCGAATCACAGACACCAGAGAGACAAGTAACTCCCCCTGAGTCACATAGGTAGCAAGCAGCAGAGCTGGGTTTTAAACCAAGCACTGTTGGCTCCAGGGTTACCCTGTTCCCTGCTTCCTGTGATGCCTCTAGGGGCAGAGAAAGATCCCGTCCTCAGTTAGAAAGAATGTGTGGGGACAATTTATGGAGAAGGGCTCCCCCAAGGCTAGGGTGAAAGAGACTGAAACCCGAAACATTGACCTTGTTTTATTCTAAAGTGACCACCTATTTATGCGTATGTCTCTTAGTTTGACTCAGGTTACATTTGAGCTGGATGATGAATAGTGGATCAGAACATGGGGCTTTACAACAAAACTTCCTCTGTGGATTAGCCTTATTATTTGAGTTGTAAAGGACAGAAACTTAACTCTGAGGGACTTAAGCAAAAATTATTTACTGGCTCAGTTAACAGAAAAGTTGATGGCTATAGCTGCAGGCCCAGCTGCCTCCAGGACAAGCAAATTTAGCATCATCAATATAGCCAGCACCAAGGCAAGCTCTTTACACATGATCCTCATGACATCCTGCCAAGTAGGCCTCATAGTTCCCATTCTACAGCTGAAGAAGCTGCAGCTCAGAAAGGTTGAGTGACTTTCCCAAAGTTGATGCAACCACCCAGTGGCAGAACCAAGACTTGAACCCATTTCTGCCTGGATTTTGCCCCATTCCGAGGCTGGACCTCTTGCCACCAGGCAAATACTGGCTCCCTGACAGATGTAGGTCCCCTGACTCTACTAGAGGCAGTACAAAAACCCATAGCAAGGCTCATTTAACAGATCTATACATTGACCCTGAGGGGCTTCCTCCTAATGCAGCTTCCTTGCCCCCTGGCTTGTGGAAAGCAGGAGGCCTTTTCACTCCATCTGTCTCCTAACTTCCACTGACCTTGGCACTTTTCATTGTTCCTTAGGGGCATTATGTTTTCAGGCAAGCAAAGGAGCCTGCAGCTTGCCACCATCATCTGGTGATTCATCTAACAAACACTAATTGAGCACCTACTGTGTATCAGGCACCTGGGCTAAGTGCTTTCTGTGCTGTAACTCAGACCAGTCCCATGAGGCCCCAGTTATCACTGCCCCCATCTTACAGATGCAGATGCGATGGAGAAGCTGGGAGCTTGCCCGAGGTTGCATGGCTGATAAATGGTAGAACTGCAGTTTGAACCCATGTGATCTGGCTCCAGAGATTGTGTATTCTTTTTAAGAGCTGACAATCTAGTGTGAAAGATGGAGACATGGAAAACAAGCATGAAAGGGAAACCTCACCAATAGAGGGATGGTGAAGCCAGCTGGGGTCTGGGCGTGCTCTGCTATGCTCTGCAGTAGGTGAACGGAATGTGGCGGGTATTGTCACAGATGGGTTTTCTAGGCATGCTATCAGTGAAAAATCAAGTTGTAAAACAATATGCACAGTATGAAACCACTTATGTAAAATAAAATACTCTAGTTGCAGTATGTCTGTAAATGCACGGAAACAAATCTGGGAAAAACACATCAAACAGTTGGGTTGGTTATTAAGAGGATTTAGGGCTCATCTGTAATATTTTCAGGTTTTACAATAAAAATACATTCACAGGCTGGACCTGTGTGTGTGTGCTCATAATTTAAAAGGACAAAGACTACCTTCAGAATGGGAGAAAATATTGCAAAATATGCAATCGACAAAGGATTAGTCTCCAAAATATACAAACAGTTCATATAGCTATATATATATATATAACAATCCAATTTAAGCAAATGGGCAGAAGGACTCCCCTGTTGGTCCAAGGGTTAAGAACCCACCTGCCAGTGCAGGGGGCCTGGGTCTGATTCCTGGTCTGGGAAGATTCTGCATGCCTCAAGACAACTAGGCTTGTGGCCAGCTGAGCCCACGCTCTAGAGCCTGTGCTCTGCAACAGGAGAAGCCACCTCAGGGAGAAGCTTGGGGACTGCAACGAGAGTGGCAACTAGAGAAAGGCTGTGTGCAGCAATGAAGGCCCAGTGCAGTCAAAAATAAATAAATGCATTTAAAAAATAAATATATAAAAATAAAAATTTAAATTAAAGAATGTATATAGGTATAGAAACATCTACACATATTTTCTATATATATATAAATATAAATATATATATATATAGATATTCTATCTATAATATTTTATATAGAGTACATTATATCTAGAATATATATCTCTACGTATAGATATAGATACCTATAGATATCTACAGATACAGAAAATCTCTATATAAAAATATACATAGAAATATCTCTATATAGATATAGAAGTATATATACATATATATGAATAACTTGGTATACCTGAAACTATCACATTTCACATCAACTATACTTCAATTAAAAATTAATTTAAAAATTTAAAAAACAATCAAAATCATTTGTTATATATGGTAAGAGAGAGTGGGAACCCCAAATCCTGTGGGTGCCCAGTCCAGTTAGGAGGAGGTGGTAATCAGGGAAGACTTGATTGCTCATGGGCTTTTCCCCTAATTGCAGCAAGGGGGGCTATGCTTTGTTGCAGTGAGCAGGTTTCTCATTGCGGTGGCTTCTCTTGTTGCAACAGGGCGCAGGCTCCAGGGCATGTGGGCTTCAGCAGTTGCAGCACACTGGGCCCGATAGTTGCGGCTCCTAGGCTCTAGAGCACAGGCTCAGCAGTTGTGGTGCACAGGCTTAGTCGCTCGGTGGCGTGTGGCAGCTTCCCAGACCAGGGATCAAACCTGTGTCTCCTGGATTGGCAGGCAGATTCTTTACCATTGGACCACCAGGGAAGCCCTTTGTTCTGGGTTTTGAAAAATGAGTATCTACTCATTAACCAGATAGAAGCTTTGATGAAAAGTGTTCCAAGCAGTGGGAACACCGTGCGCAGAGGCCCAACTGGGGGACATCCTTGGCAGTGCAGTGATTTAAGACTCTGCACTTCCACTGAAGAGGTGAGAGGTTCAATCCCTGGTCAGGGAACTAAGTTTCCGCATGCTGCGAGGTGTGGCCAAAAAGAAAAAAAGCCCAGAAAGGAGATTAGTGACAATGTCAGACAGGACTAGGCTAGCCCTTCTTAAAGCGTGGTGCTGGGGTGAGGGTTAAAATGAAGATTTCCAAGCCTCACTATAGACTATGGAGGCAGGTCTAGGAATCAGTATTTTGACAGACTCTTCAGATACAGCTTTTTTCTTTTCAACAGTCAAAAATGAATTGTGTTTCCATATATGGGCAATGAGAAAGATGAAAAGGAAATTAACAATTCTACTTACAATGACACCATAAAAAACAAAATAGGAGTAAAATTAATAGTGCGAGATATTGCCAAGAAACTGAAGACTCAAGAGGAAAGACAGCCTATGTTCATGGATAATACTCCACCAAACTGATCCACAAATTCAGAGCAATCAATTTTTTTTCAGACCAGTTGATCCTAAATTTCATATGGAAGCTCAAGGGACTCAGAATAGACAAAACAAGCCTGAAAACTATTAAGCTGGAAGACTCACACCTGCTGATTTAAAAATTTACTACAAAGCTATAGAGAAATCAGAGTGATACTGGCAGCTTGCTTTCTGTATAGCTTTGTAGCCAAGAAAAGATACGGAAATGACCAATAAGCACATGAAAAAATGCTCAACATCATTTAAGAAATGCAAATCAAAACCACCATGAGAGACCATTTCACGCACAACAGGATTATTTTAATCAAAACCAAGAATTGGGGAGAATGTGGAGAAACTGGAACCCTCTTACACTGCTGGTGGGAATGTAAGATGGAGCAGCCCCTGTGAAAAACAGATAGGCAGCTCCTCAAAAATCAAACATAGAATTACCATATGATAATTGGTAATTATCATATTCTTTTGGTAAACACAGTAAAAAATGGAAAACGGGATTCAGGCAGATATTTGAACACCCATGTCCACAGTTGCACTATTCACAATAGCCAAAAGGTTGAAGCAACTTCAAAAGTCCATCAAGGGATGAATGGATAAATATTATGTGGTGTAGCGATATAATCGGAGAAGGCAGTGGCACCCCACTCCAGTACTCTAGCCTGGAAAATCCCATGGATGGAGGAGCCTGGTAGGCTGCAGTCCATGGAGTCGCTAAGAGTCGGACACGACTGAGCACCTTCACTTTCAGTTTTCACTTTCATGCACTGGAGAAGGCAATGGCAACCCACTCCAGTGTTCTTGCCTGGAGAATCCCAGGGATGGAGGAGCCTGGTGGGCTGCCGTCTATGGGGTCGCACAGAGTCGGACACGACTGAAGCGACTTCCTAGCAGCAGCAGCAGCAGCATATAATGGGAGGATCTCCTGAAGAAGGGAATGGCAACCCACTCCGGTATTCCTGCCTGGGGAATCCCATGGACAGAGGAGCCTGGCAGGCTACAGTCCTTGGGGGTCGCAAGAGTCGGGCACGACTGAGTGACTAAACTGCTGTTACCACCATAGCCATATAATAGAATAGTATTCAGCAAAAAAGAAGAAAGAAATTTAGTACTGATCCAAGCGTACAACAAGGATGAAATTTAAAAACATGATAAATGAAAGAAGCCTGGCATAAAATATCATTCAGTGTATAGTTCCATTTATATGAAATGTCTGAAACAAGCAAATCCATTAAGACAGGACGTAAATTAGTAGCAGCCAAGGGCTGGGAGGTGTTGAGGAAAATGGGTATGAGACTGCTGAGGTGATAAAAATGTTCTAGAAAAAGATAGTGGTGATTGTACAACTTTCTGAAGATACTAAAATCCACCGAATTGTACACTTTAAAAGGGTATGTGAATTATATCTCAATAAAGTTGTAGTTTCCTTCCTTTCTTCCACCCTTTCTCTCTCTCTCTCCTTCCTTCTTCTTCTTTTTTTTTAAATACTTGTAAGTCATCAGGAAAAAAGGGTCTGGAATTCAAGACTAGAACAGAGATTTGGGGGTTCCTAACATAGGTCCTGGAAGTCCTGTCCAGCTCTGCTATTTTTGTCTCAATAGCATCCTATAATAATCATATAAAAGACTCTTTAATATTAAAGAGTAACAGTAACTCTCATTTTGTGAGCATTTTAAAAATGCCAGGCATGGTGTTACTAAGTTTAATGTGTTTCGTCTTTTCATCCTCATTTATTCCACTGGGAAGGAAGTACTGTTATTAGTCACATTTCTCAGAGGAAGTCACTGAGGCCCAGAAAGGTCAAGTCACTGTCCAAGTGTTCAAGTGTACTTCACACCCACCCAGTGGGGCTTCCCTGGTGTCTCAGCAGTAAAGAAACTCCCATTGACAGGAGACGTGGGTTAGATTCATGGGTGGAAAAGATTGGCTGGAGAAGGAAAAGGCAACACACTCCAATTTTCTTGCCTGGGAAATCTCAGACAGAGGAGCCTGGCAGGCTACAGTTGCAAAAAGTCTTAGCAACTGAATACCAACAGCAAACTAAGGAACGGGGGTGAGCAGAGGGTGGGGAAGCACTCCAGTGAGAAGGAAGGAGGCACTTCGGGGATTCTTCGGGGAACTTACCACCTACCTGTAGGTAAAATCCTGACGCTGGCGGATCAGATACTGGGGCCGCTCCCCGCTCCTTCCCCACACGCCTTAGAAGGGCGGGGTGAGCCCTCAGTACTGGAGGTGGAGGGAAGCGAGGAGACTGGGATGAGAACCAGATGCACTCATCGCGTGCAAGGGGTGTGCACATTTCATGTGCTGGAGTGGGTGTGTGTGTACACCAAGCAGTTCATGGGCTCGCCTACTTCTGTGATCACACGTTTGGTTTGAGCAGGAGTGGGGAGGGTAAATCACAGAGACTGGGTGTGTGCGTGAGTGGAGAGTGTGATTGGGGTCGGGCGTGCCTGTATGTGGTGAGCGTAGTTCTGTTTACTAACTCTACAAGTGGTCGTGAAGAGCTTGCTGTGTGCTTGTACCTTGTGGGGTGGCAGGCATACAATGTGACGAAACAGTTACCTCGTGCTCCCTGCAGGAGCTGACCCTGTGGGGAGGAGTGTCGAGCGGAGACACAGAAAACAAACCAAGGCAGGAAAGGATGTTAACTTCCAGGGCGCGGGTATCTGAGTCTGGGAGATTGTGTGGGTGTGTGTGTGTGTGTGTGTGCGCGCGCGCGCGCGCGTGTGCCCGTGATAGGTGAAACGGTGGTTCTGGAGCATCCACTGTCCCAGATTCTGTCGGTGCCACAGAGTCAGGACAAGCAGTTGTGGATTTTGCCTTGAAGAGGAGAGAGACCAAGCCTTCAACCCGTCTTAAACCCCAGAGGACTCGGTCCTGCGTCCAACAGCCACTTGCCCTGCAAATCTTCCTCTGGAGGGGATGGGGGTGTGGCCGTCTCTACGCAGGACCCCGCCGCCCGCCACGTCCGCTCTGAGGACCTGCCCTCTGAACTCAGGCTGAGCCAGTTCCCCAAGGAAAGCATTTCCCTCCCTGCCTCTAAAGACTCTCTGAGGCCCAAACAAAGCTGAAGTGGGGGCCAAGGGAGGCTACCATCCCCATTTAACTGATGAGGACGTTGAGGCTCACAGAGGGTCAGGGCCCGTCTGCGACGGGTGGGGAGTCTGGCTTCTGGGACTTGCACTCCGGGCTCCTGCATCCTCCGTTCCGGGGCTGCATTGGGCGGCATTCTGCTTTGTAGCCAGTAGGTGGCGCTAGAGGCCAGGGTTAGGCAGGTGGCCCGCAGGCCTGGGGGCTTTGGGCGCGGGGGGCGGGGTCGGGGGAAAGAGCAGACAAAACATTCGGGGACAGTCACGGGGCGCTCGCTATGTGCCAGACACTGTGCTGGGGCCCTTCCCCGCATTAGCTGTCTAACCCTCTTGTTATCTTGTTTTCCATCTCTTTACAGATGAGGAAACTGAGACTCAGAGATTCATTTTGAACTAACTTTCCTCTGGTCGCTCAGTTTTGTAGAGGCAGATCCGTAGCCCAAGCCCAGTTCAGAGGGTCAATTACAAGCAGGGGAAGCAGGGATTGAGTCGCCACAGGTCTTGCTGGGAGTGGGCTGGAGGCAAGCTATGAGCTGGTTTCTGATGCCAGTGGACGAGCTGAGGCACAGAACTGCCTGTGAGGAGGGGATGGCATCCTTGGAGGAGGTGTTACCAAGTCCAAGCTCGTTCTGCTCACCGAACCACAGGCCAATGAATCCAAGAGATGAGGTACTGAGACAAGGGAGAGACTTTAATTAGGGAGCCGGCAGACCAAGAAGATGGCAGGCCAGCACCTTCAAAATAATCATCTTATTGAGGTCTAGATGCCAGATTCTTTTATAGATCAGAGAGAAGGAAGCAATAAGGAACTAAAGTCAAAAGGCAGAATAGAGAGGGAGATGCAGTGGGCAAGTAAAGTGAAAGGGTCTTCAGTCTTGCAAAACATCTCCAAGGGAATGGCCAACCTTCGGCAGGGGTGTGTTAACCTCTCTATTCACAGGTGGGCAGGGACAAACTTTCTCTCCAGGAGATGAACAAAGGCACTTTAGTTTACAGTCAAACAGAGTCCTCCTGGCAAGCCATTGAGTATGATTATAATAATAAAAGCAACAAAAAGCAAGTCAAAGAGACAGTTTTCAACATGCAGTCAGAACTGGCTTTCTCCCTGCAACTAAGCAAGTGACTGGAGGAAATACCAGGGGGTCTGAAGCAGGCCCACCCTCCTCTGTCCAGGGCCTCCCTGGGTCTTAGCACATCCCACCTTGGGGTCTTGGATTTGAGGGCAAGGGGCAGTGCTCAGCCTTCCCTAGGATTCCCACCCCTGGCTCACCTGTCTGTCCAGGTGTACCTGTACACCCTGTTCACAGCTCAGCTCCCCTGGGAAGGCTTTCCTGACCACTGAGGCTCAAGAGTGCCTCTGTTCCTACCTGCCCATAGAAAGGTGGTCCAGGTGCCACCTTGTAACAAGCACCCAGCCCCCAGCCCCTTGCCACATCTGCCTCCTTGCTGGTCCCTAGAGTTTGCAGTGAAACCGACAGCTGTTGCTTGCCTTTCCAAATACACCCACCCAGTCTTCTCTGCCTCATGGGCTCCTTAGGGCAGGGACCCCTGGCTTAGTTGCCCTCCATCTCCCTGGCCATCTCCTGCCCAGAGTCCAGGACTGTGGTCTACAGGTTCCTAGCCTCAACCCTTCAGCCTGCAAATTGCTCCTGAGCCCCTCCAGGTGCCAGGCACTGTCCTAGGCACTGCAGACTGACACTCAGCTCCCTTTCTGATGGCAGAGGCAGCAGATAATTAAGCATATGATATAGATTTCCACCTCTGATTAAAAAATAAAACAGAGATGTGCTGGGGTGACAGTGGGGCGTGACTTTTGAGAAGAGACCTGGAAGACGTGTCTTTTGAAGATCTTGGAAGGGGGTTCCAGGCACAGGAAGAGCCAGTGCCTCAGTCCCAAGGTGAGAGCATGGGGGTGGGGGTAAGGATGGGGATGGATGCTGTCTAGTAGGAAAATAAGGCAGGCATGGCCCAGGGGCTGAGTTCAGAGAGGTGGGCAGGGCCATATGGATAGAGTGGAGTTTGGGGTTATTCTACAATTGAGGATGCCCCCTGGAGGGTCTCCAGCAGGGAAGTGAGGTGCTCTATTTAGCGATACTCTCTCTGGCTGCTGCTGGTTCCATTGAAATCAATAGCAATCCCCCACCCCGCCCTCCTGCTACAAGCAATCTGAAGCTGAGAACCCTGGGGCAAAGCTGGTAGCCAGGGCGTCTGACCCGGCCAGCCTGGGGTCTGCAGAGTTAATCCTCTGGGCTCGGAGCAGCCTCTGATTAGTAGGTTCTGCCACTCCTGGCTGATAAACCCCCAGGCTGGCCTCTGGCTGGGAGCAAAGTGTAGAAACCCAAGCAAGCAGAGGAGGGGGCGCTCCTGGAGCACCTTAGGAGGCCTCGCCTTGTCCCTGTCTCAGGTGGTGTGTTTCCTGGGTTAGAGCCCACGCGTGCAGTGGGCACTTTCACAGCCCTGTCTGGGTTAGGGCCCCTTGTGGATTTCATGGGGTCCTACTAAGAGAAGAGAAGGCAAAATTAGGTGCGTGGCTTCAGAAGGGGCTCTGGGTGGTGGTGGGGGTATCCTGGGTAAGTCCTATTAGCCGCATGGTGAGTGCCCCCATTGATCTTGCATCAGGGGAGGAGCCTCACGTACAGACGGGAAGCTGAGAGCCTGAAAGTCACAGAGGGAAAAGAAGCTCTCTGGCAGGTTTTCTGACTCCCAGTGTTCTCTCTCCAGCACCTCCCCCACCGCCCACCCAGAATGCGCTGCCCTTTCTCCTCGCCTCAGGCCACAAGCGGGGAGGGAGCCCAGGACGCGGTGGAGACGGCTGGGCAGGGAAGGGCTCACCTTGGGGCAGTGTCACTGTTGGGGACAGGTCCTGTGTGGCCAGGAGCCCCATTGCCTGTCAGACATTTCAGACCTGCACATCCAGCCACCTGGGTTCAGGGGTCCAAGGACTGGAATCCCCAAGAACAGTTTAAAATGCAGTTCCTGGCCATTCAGACCTGCAGCGTCAGAACCACTGGGAGAGGCCAGGGGCTCTGTATATTGAACACACTTGTCAGGTTCTTCCCAGCGCTACTTTGCCTGGGCTTGCATCCTGCCTCCAGCACTCAGAGTGGAACCCTATCTGGTTCTCCCTCTGCTCACCTCTGAAAGGTTCAGGAGACCCAACACAAGTATTAAAATAGTCATTATCCTCTGGCCACCCGTTAGAGAACGTGTGCTGGCTGCCACCACAGTCCTGTGGGCCAGGTGAGGGAGACTGCTGTTCCCAGGGACACATGAGGAGGCTGGGCTCCTGAGGGCATTCGAGATCGCCCGGCTAGTAACCATCAAGACTAGGATGTGAACCTAAGGCCATCTGATTCCACAGTGCGTGTATTTAGGCCATTCTGTCCTTTTCCCAGTGACCCGCACTGAACAACTCCTATGTGCTGGGGGAAGGGGAACCGGCCCTTCCACTCCACCCTGTCTCTGTGAGGACTGAATCAGCTGGGGTAAGTGGCTCTGGGAACTGTAAAGCGCCCTCCACCACAGCGTTTGTATGTGTGAGTTCAGTGGCTCAGTCGTGTCCCACTCTTTGCGACTCCATAGACTGTAGCCAACCAGGCTCCTCTGTCCATGGGATTCTCCAGCAAGAATACTGGAGTGGGTTGCCATTTCCTCCTCCAGGGGATCTTTCTGATCCAGGGATCAAACCCGAGTCTCCAGTGTCTCGTGCATTGCAGGCAGATTCTTTAGTGCTGAGCCACTGGGGCAGCTCCTCTGCTACAGAGGGATCTTGTTAACCATGCAGCCTTCTTCATGCCTCATTCACAGCCTGACTGGGCTGGGGAGAGCTGTCTCTGGCAGGGGGCCTCAGGGTATCCTGAAGGACTTGTTAAAATGCAGATTGTCGGGCCTCACCCCCAGGGCTTCTGATTCAGTTGGTCAAGGCAGGGTGCACTTTTTGACAACCACTCAAGTTCTCTGTGGCAGGTGGTTTGAAGGTCACATTTTAAAACTGTCACACTGACAAAGGCTAATGTTAGGAGAAGAGCATAGAATCTGGTGAGCTAAGTCTCAGATGATGCAAATTAAGACTTTCTTCTCAGAAAAATGGACAAACCCACCTACAGCCAAGATTTGGCAGTTTCAGGGGCTCCTGGATCCTTGAAAGTCAGCCAAGGATCCTAGACCCCAGTGCATCAATTAGAACCATTCACTCCTCTAAACACCTGGCCTAGGCTCTCAGGTCACCTTTGCTGTGCAGTCTCCAAAGACCTCTCGGCAAAGTCCCTTCTCCTCTGCACTGTGCTCCCACAACATCCTCTGCACTGTGCTCCCCCACCACTCCCATGGTGAGAACATAACCCCAGCAGGAGAGCTGGTCACGTATCTGTCTCTGCTCCTGGGCTGTGCATTTGTGGGCAGTCATTTTCCTTCTCCCTCCAGGCACTTCTGAGTTTGGGCAGAACCATGTGACTTACTGTAGCCATAAATGCTGGTGGGACTTCCTGGTGGTCCAGTGGTTAGAATATGTGTGCCAGTGAAGGGGACATGATTCGATCCCTGGTCTGGGAAGATTCCACATTCCCTGGAGCAATGAAGTCTATGCCACAGCTCCTGAAGCCCACACACGTTACAGCCTGTGCTCTGTAACAAGAGTAGCCACTGCAATGACACGCCTGCGCACCGCAACTAGAAAGTAGCATCCGCTCACCACAACTAGAGAGAGTCTGAGGGCAGCAATGAAGATTCAGTGCAGCCCAAAATACATAAACAAATACATATTAATTTTTAAAAAATGCTGGCGACACAAACTTTCCAAGTGAGTGTATGATTTGCTGCTGACCCTGCAAATGCACATCGAGGTGGAGGGCCCACCAGTTGTTGTCCCTGGCTGACTGGGTGAACAGAAACTCCTGGCCACCCACACTGGACATGCAGCGTGAGTGCGAACTAAGTCTTAATTGCCCTAAGTACAGGGACGTTGATTTTTGCTGCCTAACCTAACCTGGCTTGTCCCAGTGGCGCTTTAAAGGCAGAGCCCCTCTCCGCCAAGTTTTGGGTCTCCTGTTCCTGGCACGGGCTGGCGCAGAGTAGGTGCTCAAAAGTCACAGCAGCTACTGTTCATTAAGAACTCTCTAAGTGCCAGGCAGTGTTCTTCGTTATCTCACTGAACGCTTTTCTCCCAGGCTGCTGTGGCATGTAAAGTGCTCGACACAGTGCCTGGCATGTAGCGAGTGCTCTGGTAGCTGTTATGTCTAATGAGGATGCTTCTCTACCCCAGATGAAAGTCATCTGAAGGAACGAACCAGTAGTGAAGGGTGGTTTCAACTGGTAACTGGGACAAAGATTCTGGGGACATAGTAGGGGCTGAAAAGGAAACTTGTCTCTTTATTTTGGTGTCCCCAGCCAATACTGGTGGTCAGCTTCTGTCTGCTGAGACTCTACTGGGTGCTTGGTTCTGTGCAAATGCATTACACACATTGGCTTATTTAATCCATGCTGGAACCCTCGAGCAAGCGGCTATTATTCATCCCCATTTTACAGATGAGGAAACTGAGGCCCAGGCCCAAGGAAGTCAAAGTTCACTGTAAGAAGAGGCAGAGCCAGGGCACTGGCTGACTCTAAAGCCTGGGACGTGAACCTTCCATTACACGTGCTTCCCTTTCTTAGGGAAAAAAGAGGGGAAGCAAGAGAGTGGCCGAGCCCAGGCCCTGGGCTTCTAGTCCAGCATTCTTTCTCCTCTCCAACGTCTCTGCTCTTACTGGAGAGGTGTGAAAAGGGCACATGCATCCACCCCCACCAAAAGAAAGCCAGCCAAGGAAAGCCTCAGTGGCCGCAGGCGGCCTCTCCCCGCCCAGTGCCTGCAGCAGCCCTCCCCACGCCAGCACAGACTCCATGTCACCACCGTGATTGGTAGACTAAACAGCTGGAGCGGAGCCGGCCTCCTCGCTCCCTCTCGCCAGGGGCGGCCAGGGGGCTTTCAAAGACCAGCCTCGGCTGCTATCTCCCACATCAGCCCCAGCAGCATTTAGCCACTTTCTTCAAACACCCAGCCAGGGCATGATGGTTAATGTCAAATCTGGCAGCAAGTCATAACCTATAGGGCTGGGACATTTATCACGGCCCCAGGGCCCCTGGGGACTTCAAAGGGGCCTGAGGGTGGGGGGTGGGGAGGGGGCTTCGAGCGAGGCTTTTCTTCCACCCAGAGCCTCAGATTCCTCAGTGCTGGAGGGATCAAGGGGCTACCCTGTTTGGTCAGCCCAAATAATAATAATAATAATTTAAAAAACCAATAAATATCAATGACTAATAACAGCTGTTTTGTATTGAGGGATTATTACCTCCATGGCCACCTTGTAGAGCATTTATTGTTATTTTAATCCTGGTTTTTAGAGATTGGGAAATGGGGCACAGAGAGGCTAAGCCACTTGCCTAAAGTCACACAGATAATGAAAAAAAAAAAGCATCAACAATAATATCCGTCATTTATGGAGTGATTACTAGGCGCCAGGTGCTCTGTGTGTTACCTCATTTGGTCCTGTGAGTACTTTCTGAGATAAGCATTATTTTCTCCTTTCAGAGGTGAGAAAACAGTCTGAGATGTGAGGTGGCTTTCTCCATGTGGCACAGCTGGTAGGTGGCAGAGCTGGGATTCAACAGCAGACCTGTTCCAAACCCGGCTCGCAATCACAGCCTGGTCCAGCCTTCGGGGGGCCAGGGGCTGCGTCCCCAGCGGCAGCCTTTCCTCCTCCTTGTCAAGGCCTCTGTCAGGCCTCAAAAAGCAGGAGAACAGCCATGCTGTCAGACCCCAGGCCTGTTGGGGACCCTTGGGGTATCCTGGCACCTTCCACCTGGAGAACTCGAGGCTCTCTCAGGGCAAGGTGGAGAAGCGGAAGGGGGGATGCTGTGCTCCACCTAGCTGCCAGCCCACGTCTGGGAGGGCAAGGGCCTCCCTGTGTGCAGATGCTCCCGAGGGCTTTCCTGGCGCTTGCCTGAGAGCAGGGCAGCCCCACCAGGTGTGGGGAGAATGGCGTGGGGCTTCACTCCCTAGCTGGGGTTCTGCCTCAAGTCAGATTCTAGTGTTCAGAGAGAGCTCTGCCTAAGACGAGGGGGTGAGTTGCCTTAAAAGGCTTCCTGGGGCCATTGAACAAATTGACTGAATTTCACAAACACTGTTACACCCACAAAACCCAGCCAACCCAGTGCCACTGAGAGAGGGCAGAGTTGAATGAGTGAATCAAGGCGCAGAAAGGGTCCCTGCTCACGAGGATTAAGCTCCCTCTATGAGGCCATATGTGGCAGGCATCCCACAGGACAATGCTCCAAACGGCTTCCTGGAGGAGGTGATGTCTGGGCCGAAAGGAGAGGGGGATAAAGCCTATGTAAAGGGTCAGGGCCCGGGGTATTATCAGGATTCTCTGGAGAAACAGAACCAATAGGAGATATATATATATATCTCCTTAGATGAGACTCACCTACATTATGGAGAGTAATCTGCTTTACTCAAAGTCTCTGATTTGAATAGCATTCATAACATCTAGGCTGGTGTTTCACCAAACAACTGGGCACCATAGACTAGCCATGTTGACACACAAAATTAACCATCAGAAAGGATGATTATATTAACAAAAATTATATGATCCCACTTCTATGAGGTACCCAGAGTAGTCAAATTCACGGAGGCAGAAGGCTGAACATGTGGCTACCAGGGGCTGAGGAGAGGGAGAAATGGGGAGTTCTTATTTATTAGGTGCACAGTTTCAGTTTGGATTAATGAAAAAGTCCTGGAGATGGATGGTGGTGATAGATGCACAAAAAGTGAAAGTACTTAGTGGTACTGCATGGTTAAAATGGTAAATATTGTTTTTTTTAATGGTAAAATTTTATGTTATATATATTTTCCCCCAATTAAAAAAAAATTAACCATCACAGGTGGGCTTCCCTGGTAGCTCAGTGGTAAAGAATCTGCCTGCAATGCAGAAGACCCCAGTTTGATCCCTGGGTTGGGAAGATCCCCTGGAGAAGGGATAGGCTACCCAGTCCAGTATTCTTGGGCTTCCCTTGTGGCTTAGATGGTAAAGAATCCGCCTGCAATACAGGAGACCTCGGTTTGATCCCTGGGTCGGGAAGATCCCCTGGAGGAGAGCATGGCAACCCACTCCAGTATTCTTGCCTGGAGAATCCCCATGGACAGAGGAGCCTGGTGGGCTACAGTCCATGGGGTCGCAAACAGTCGGACACGACTGAGACTAAGCACCGCACAGCACAAGTGAGGGCCTGAGCCACGAGGGGGGTGATGTGGAGGCGAGGCTCCTTGAGAATGAAGTGGATTCATTAATTGCTCACCCACCAGATAAGTGATGTGAAGCCCACAGTGCCTGCATTGTCCCAGGGTTGGGGGACAGCAGTCAATGACTGCTCAGAGAAGTTCTGTGATTTGCTCAAGGTCACACCATAAGCCAGTGGCAGAGTGAGGGCTGAAATCCAGGTCCGTCCAATGACCAAGTCATTCGTGGGGGCACTGGCTTGAAAGGACACATAGAATCCGTTGGCCCCAAGAAACCTGATAGTGAAATAAAGGAGAAAGAGGAAGTGGTAGCTTGATGGAGAAAAAGAACTGGGGAGGGTTTTCTTTGGAGAATGAGGAAAACTAGAGAATTTCAGAGTTTGCAGAGAGGGAGGGAGAAAGGGCAGGGTGGGTGGCTGAGGGAGTCATGGTTGAAAGGCAGCACATGAAGAAGCAGGGAAATCTTGAAGAGAGGTGCAGGGCAATGGCAGCCCTTTTGGGCCAAGCCTTCCCCTCAGTCAGGTAGAAACGCTGGGGGCAAGACCGGGCTGCCTGAGGAGAAGAGACCTAGCGAAGGGGTGTGAGAAGTACAGGGTAGGGGCATGGGCTCCAGAGTCACAGGGCTGTAGCCTCAGAGTTCAAGTCTTGGCTCTTTTTTTTTTTTTGGCTGCACCATGTGGCATGCTGGTTTTAGTTCCTTGACCAGCAATCAAACACATGTCCCTGCACTGGGAACAGAGTCTTAACCACTGTGCCACCAGGGAAGTCCTTCAGGTCACCACTCTTGGGCCCCAAACTCTCAACAGTGAATATTTCAGAGCAGGGAGGAGAATGAGAGGCTCATGGGAAGAATTTCACTTTATTTTTCCTACCCTTTGATTGGAAAATTGACACCACCTTGTGATCTGCAAAGACCTTTCCGTTGTGAAAAAAAAAAAAAAAACAACAAACCAACAACCTGTATTTCCTGCTTACTTCAAAGGCGAGCAAATGAGATATGTGTGAGAAAGTCCTTTCTGACGTGTAAATTGTGAGAAAACAAATGAGAGAAAATAGCAGCATTATCATTGGTGGAGGACTTTTCAATGGTGCAAAGAGGTTTCAGAAATTTCCAGGACTGAACCCCACTCTTGCTCCTAGCTGCTTATTACACTGGTCAACACATTCAGCAATGTATATAGAGGGCCTACTATGTGCCTTGTACTAGGTGCTGACAATAGAGAAGTGAGCAAAACAGAGAAAGCAGCTGCTCCCACTAAACTTACATTTGATGGGAGAGAACAAACAAGCAAGTAAATATCTCTAAGCTAGGGAGTGATAAATACTGTTAAAAATATAGGAGGGCAGGGAGTCAGAGAAGGTTCTATTTTGGGTAGTCAGGGAAGGCTTCCCTGAGGAAGTGACATTTGCCAGATCCTTAAATGAATTGAGAGGGCTAAACCAAGAGAATATCATGGAGAATAATCTAGGCAGAGAGAACACCAAAGGAAAAGCCCAGAGGTGGAAACTTACTAGACAGACATCATTCATGTCCCCGACCTTCAACCATACTCTCATCCATCCATCCATCCACTCATCCACCTATTCACCTGTCTAGTCATTCTGTTTATCTCTGCTTCCATCCATCTATCTATCTATCCATCCATCCATTCACCTCTCCCATTCATCCATCAATGTATCCATCATCTATCCACCCATCCATCAATACAGTATGTACTGGGGAACTGTTATCTACATACCAAGTCAGTCATGGAGAGGCATGGGGGAGACTTCATGAAGAATTAGAGGCTATCTCTACTGATATGGAGAGACAAGTGCAATCCATTCATGTATGGGATGGTAGTTGAGAGTGTGTCCTCTGTCACTCACCACACACTTCTGCTAAGGAAGCTCTCTCAGTGATTCCTCACTTTCATAGTTTCAGGAAATCTTGGTTAGTTTCACAGCTCAAGTCTCAGCCTCCGTCTCTATGAAGTTTCTGGTCCTTCCTATTAGAACTCACCACCCTTTCTAGTCTGGATCTTTATTCTGCACTCTAATGGTCCATCCTCTTTGGAGTTCCTTGTATAAATCCAAGTCTCTACCATTGGTTCAGGGTAAAAATCGATTCTTCCATAGGCTAACACTTATTGAATGCTTAACTACATGTTTGGCATTGTGCAAAGCATATTTTTAATATATTTATTACTCAAAACACACAGAAGGGGGTCTGCTCTCCTAGGAGGGATTTGCTATTATCAGCCCATTTTACAGTTGAGGGAAAACTGAGGCAAAGAGAATTAAAATGACTCATCGATGTCACAGCCTTGTAAGTGGCAGAGCTAGGACCTAAACCTGGCCTTTCCAACTGCAAAGTCCACCTCTTAAAGGCTGCACCACTTACTGCCTTAGTCAATGCCCCCAGCCCCCAACACACATCCTGTGCACTGAGTGAGCAGAAGGAAGAACTCAACTCCCAGCTCCAGTGTCAGACTGCTGGTTTGAATCACACTTTTACGTTTTGTGACCTTGTCCCTGGTTAAGTCAGTTCACCTCTCTGTGTTTCAGTGGTTTTGTCTGTGGGGATATGGGGATCATCACAGTATCCATCTTATAGGTCTACTGTGATGTAGCATGATGATTCATGTTGAATGAAGGTGTAGAGGGGCCTGGCACGCGGTCTAAGTTAGCACTGCATTTTATCTAATATAGCTTGCAATCTCGGTTTTCTCAGTTTGGCTTCTTTGTTGTTTCGCAGCTTGCCTATCATATTTCATCATCCTTACTTTGCACTGTTTGATGGAGATGGGCCCTAAAAGCACCAGAAGCTTCGTCTTTGGAACTTTTAAACTGGGCCAGAAGCCTGCAAGAAGAGGAGCAGATTTGAAGAGGAACGTGGAGTGACTCACTCTGGGTGGGGGTGGTAGAGCAAGAGGCCCCTGTTACCAGCCCTCCTGGGAAGGTCAGGGTGGGGGGGCGGTGGGCTGAGTGGGCAGGCGGCACTTATCTGCCCCCCCCCCGGGGACCCGCGTCAGCCAGGCCTTCAGACCTTCCAGGGCCTCCCCGTAAATCACCCAGGATGATTTATAGGGAGACGCCCAGTCCACTAATCCAGTAAACAGGATAAGCAGGGTCCAGCCGGATTTATGGGCTGCCAGAAGGGCCTTTCGCTGAAGGAGATGTGTGCACTGTGGCCCCTCTCCTGACCGCTGGCCTGCAGCGCCCTGATGGGCAGGGCTCACACCGCCTGGGTTCCGGGCCTCCCTCTGCTCCTTCAGCTGCTGTTGGTGAGCTTCGGCTGGTGCCTTCCCCTCTCTGGGTCCCAGGTCCCCAAGGCCCAGGTATTCACTGGGCAGTTGGCACACAGTCAGCATGGAGGGGAGCTGGAGGGACTGTAAGCTAGGCCCTGATGTCCCCCAGGGGGCCTGGCTTTGGAGCACAGGGATGCAGCTCACAGGTGCCAGAGCCAGACTGGCGTGTGTTCCGATTCTGGCCTTGATGTTTCCTAACTGAACCTTCTCTGAGCCTTCATTCCCTCATACGTAAAATGGCAATAATACTAACACATTTTCCATAGAGTTGTTACTATACTAATAGAATGAGAGAATCATACAAAGTGCTCACACAGCACCTGGCCTTTGGGAAAGGGTCTATAAATATTAGCATATCACGATTCTATCACACTGATAAGTGCACAACTATATTGCACGGAGATATCATGGAGATTCTTATGAATTAGCTTTGTTGTGCTCCTGGGAAACCAGGAGGAACCATATGTCCCTCAAGGCAGAGGATGGGTAACCATGAGTGAGCAGCAGAAGTTAAGATATGACAAAGTGAAGTGAAGTCACTCATTCGTGTCCGACTCTTTGCGACCCCATGGACTGTAGCCCACCAGGCTCCTCCGTCCATGGGATTCTCCAGGCAAGAGTACTGGAGTGGGCTGCCATCTCCTTCTCCAGGTATGACAGGCAGACCCAATGTTCACATAGCTATATGGATGGATCTTAAAAGTAGAGTGGAAAATGATACAGCAGTGACACAGCACCATACAGATTCAGTGCAATTTCTATAAAAATCTCAGCAGTATTTTTTGACACAGAAATAGAAAAGCCCATCCTCAAATTCAAAGGACCCCAAATAGCCAAAAACAATCATAAAAAGAACAAAGCTGGAAGTCTCACACTTCTTGATTTTAGAACATACTATAAAGCCATGATAATCAAAAACAGTTGTGAGACTGGCATAAAAGATAGACATAGAAGCCAAAGGAACAGAAAAGAGATCCCAGAAATAAACCCTTGTACCTATGGTTAACTGATTTTCCAAGGTGCCAAGACCATTCAGTAGGAAAAGGACAGTCTTCTCAACAAATAGTACTGGAAAAACTGGATAGCCACATGCAACAGAATGAAGTTGGCCCCATACCTCATACTGTGTTCAAAAATTAACTCAAAATGGATCAAAACCCTAAATTTAAGAGGTAAAACTATGAAACTCTTAGAAGACTATGCTGAGGGAAAATCTTCATGGCAATTATTTTTAAAATGTAACACTGAAAGCATAGGCTTTGCACATATAAAAGAAGATAAATTGGACTTCATCAAAATTAAAAACTTTTGTATATCAAAATACACCATCAAGAGAGTGAAAAGGAAGCCCACAGAGTGGAGAGAATATTTGCAAATCATATATCTGATAAGGGATTAATATCCAGAATATATGAAGAACTCCTAAAACTCATCAGTAAAAACATAACCAAACTGAAAACCAGGCAAAGAGCCAAATAGACATTTCTCCGAGATGATATACAAGTGACTGATAAGCACTTGAAAGCATACTCAGCATCATTAGTCATCAGATAAATGTAAATTGAAACCACAGTGAGGTACCACTTCATGCTCACTAGGATGGCTACTTTTTAAAAACCAAAACCAAACCAAACCAGGAAAATAACAAGTGTTGACAATGACGTGGAGAAATCTGAACCCTTCTGCATTGCTGGTGGGAATGTAAAACGGCCCAGCTACTGGGGAAAACTGTTGGCGGTTCCTAAAATACTTAAACATTGAATTCCAACATGACCAGCAATTCAACTCCTAGATACATACCCAAAACAATTGAAAAGAGAAACTGCAACAGATACTTGTACACCAATGTTCATAGCAGCAATATTTACAGCAGCCAAAAGGTGGAAAAAAGGCAAGTATCTGTCAATAAATAAATGGATAAACAAAAGATGATTTATACGTACAATGGAATATTCAGTTCAGTTCAGTTCAGTTCAGTTCAGTCGCTCAGTGGTGTCCGACTCTTTGCGACCCCATGAATCACAGCACACCAGGCCTCCCTGTCCATCACCAACTCCCGGAATTCACTCAGACTCACGTCCATCGAGTCAGTGATGCCATCCAGCCATTTCATCCTCAGTCGTCCCCTTCTCCTCCTGTCCCCAATCCCTCCCAGCATCAGAGTCTTTTCCAGTGAGTCAACTCTTCGCATGAGGTGGCCAAAGTACTGGAGTTTCAGCTTTAGCATTATTCCTTCCAAAGAAATCCCAGGGCTGATCTCCTTCAGAATGGACTGGTTGGATCTCCTTGCAGTCCAAGGGACTCTCGAGAGTCTTCTCCAACACCACAATGGAATATTATTCAGTCATAAAAAAGGAATGAAGTTCTGATACATGCTATAACATAGGTGAACCTTGAAAGCACTACACTAAATGAAGTAAACCAGACACAAAAGGGCAGATGTTGTATGACTCCACTTACGTGAGCTATCTAGAATAGGCAAATTCATAGAGACAGAAAGCAGGTTAGTGGTTACCAGCAGTAGGGGGAGGGGAGAATGAGGGTTATTGCTCATGAGGACAGAGTTTCCTTGCAGTGATGGAAAAGTTTTGGTGACTGATAGTAGGGATGGTTACACAACATCATGAATGCACTTAATGTACATTTTTAATTGTGCTTTAAAAATTGTACATTTCAATTATAATATTTAATGTACAATTTTTAAACTGTACATTTTAAAATGGTTAAAATGGTAAACTTAATATTATCTATTTATTACAATAAAAATGCACAAAACAATCAGGCATATTTAATTTTTTTAAAAATGGGTACATTAAACCAATGGAATACTTCCTCTGTATGTGCTGTGTGTGTTTGTGTGGGTGGGTCAGTGGGTGGGGGACAGGAATGGGCAATGAGGATGAAAAAGAAAAGAGAAAATAAGTATGTAAAATCCAGGGAGCCAGGATTAGTGGTGGTAACAGGTCATGGACAAAGGAGGTATTAACTTGGTGCTTTGAATTTGAGGTCTAAGAAATAAGCATGCAAATTCACCCTAGAGACAGAACAATGGATAATAAGGCCCCAAATACAGGGCCACAGGGTGGGCAGATAGATATCCATTGTAGTATTCTTCTCGGTTTATGTCTGAAATTTTCATAATAAAAGTCAAAATAGTGAAACTTCAGAGCTGGAATTCATAGAGCACAGGGAGGCCAGGGGACTTAAAGTCAGAGACTGACCCACACCCACTCACTTTCTCGCTTGTGCATTAGTATTTGGACAGAGTAACAGAGATTTGATCCAGAGTTACCTGGTCAGGAAAATGGGTCTAGTAACACTTTACGCCAGGTGGAGGGTGTTTTGTGATTTGTTTTTATGCATGGCTACTCTGCTTCCTCCAGGGGCTATGGCCAGAAGCCATTCAGGGAAGTCCATGGTGAATGGCAGGGCACCACGTCAATACAATGCTTAGATGTTTGAAAGAGGGCCCCGTGTGTATCCTGGTGGGCTTCATGGAGGTGGTGGTGGCAGTGTGTGCCTTGGCCTTGAGGATACATGTGAAGTGGACAGGTGGAGAGGAGAAGGAAGGATAGGACCAAAACACTTGGCAGCTGGAATTAAAGTGACAGATGAAGGCAAAGAAAAGGCTGGACTGGGAGGAAGGAGGGAAGGGGAGAAAGGAGGCAGAGGAAGAGGGAAGAAAAGGGAGTGACTCATGGGAGCGGCCTGGTCCATAGGGCACTGCCAACCAGGCCCAGGTACTTATTTGTTGATTTATTCACTTGTTCATTAGTTCCACATGTATTGAGCCCATGTATGTACCAGACACTGTGCTAGGGAATAGGGATACAGCAGTAAGCAAGCCAGGGTTCCTGCCCTCGTAGGGCTGATATCTATCAGGAGACAGATGTTACAAACAAGTAACCATGGAATAAAATAACCTCTGAGGGTGACCATAACCTCAGTGCTGAAGGAACGGAAACAGCGTGTAGGGGACCCGTTTGTTTGGGGTGGCCAGTACAGGCCTTCAAAAAATGATGTTTAAGACGAGGCCTGAAGGACATGAGGGACCAGCCTTGTGAAAAGCAGGGGACAACCCCTCTAGGCAGAAGGCACAGCTGCAAGTCCCTTCTGGTGAAGGAGAACTTCAGAGATGGAGAAACTGGTTGCCACAGTGACTTTGGGCCTGGCAGCATCAGGTGCCTCTGCTCAGATATCACATCCCTTTTGTCTTAACTTTACTTCCAGAAAGTTCCCCTGCAGGATCTCTCGATCCATTACACAAATGAGGAAACAACCCCAGAGAGGGGCTTCCCTATGGTTACAGCTTGCCCGTGGGGGAATCCAGTTGTCTGGAAGCCATTTAGATTCTTTCCTTCCTCTTTTTTTGAAATGGAAAATTTTCTCATCTGGACACGGCCTTGAGAGGCCTGAACAAGAGGGAGATGGCACAAACCTGGTGACCCTGGCTTCCCATGTGCTGTGGGGGTGTGACCTTGGAGCCCATGGACTCAGGATTTGGGGACAACTCAGCTGCTTCTGCGAGATAGAAACACCAGAAGCACAGACATCCTGGGAGTTAATCTGAACCACAACTACATGAGAGGATTTTCTTTTCTTTTCCAGAAAAGAGTGGGAGGGGGATGGGGACACCCAGCAGAGCTGTTTTCACAGAACTTAGAGGCCCCCTGGGGAAGGGGAGCAGCAGAATTGAGAAGCACTGAAGGACAGAAGTGGTCAGTGGGTCAGTGGTGGGTAGACACTTCAGGAAGGCAGATTTCAGCCCAGTACCAGACTGCTTTCTGACTCCTCACTGCATCAGTGGTGGAGGCCCATTGCTAGAGTATTCAAGATGCCAACTGGTTGTCCATTAGGATAACTAGGGAAAGTGGATTTCTCTGATATTTTCCAACCTGGAATCTAGGACTATACAGGTTTAGAAAGATTGAGGGCAAGAGGAAAAGAGGGCAGCAGAAGATGAGATGGTTAGATAGCATCACTGACTCAATGGACATGAGTCTGAGCAAACTCCAGGAGATACTGAAGATAGGGAAGCCTAGCACGTTGCAGTTAATGGGGTCACAAAGAGTTGGATACAACTTAGCAACTAAACAACATAAAATTAGTAACATAACCACTGAATAGGAGTTGAATTAGTCACTGAATAAAAGATCCCTTCGACCCATTCCTACGGTTCGGAGTTGCTTGCTTGACCCCGAAAGGTATGTCATAACAGCCTCTAATACCTTAAAGTCTCAGATTTGTTCTGGGGAAGAAGATGCGTTAGCTGGAAGTAACAGCCTCAAGCATTTCCTTTCCTTCCATCACGGGTTTCAATAAAATTTCTTGAGCACTCACTATGTTCTGGGTCAAGCAACAGGCACTGAATTCTCACCATGGCCTGTGAGAGGTTCTGTGGTGTCTCTGGCTCTAACCCACTTAGTTCTGTCATTCTCTGCGGTCAGTGTAAGGGGGCCTGTGAATTTTCTCTTAAAGACCCGAGGAGATTTTCATTTGCGTGAGTAATTCTGATGTGGAGCTCAGCTTAGAAGTTCTGGAAGAGAAGAGCTTGCCAAGTTCTCTGCAAGTTCTGAGGAAACTGAAGGGCCATCTGGGGAGGCTGGGGAGAAGGTTGGGGAAGGAGGGTGTCCACGTGTGTGTGTGTGTTTGCATGTGTGTAGGCAGGCGCACAGGCGGCTGGCCATGCTCGATGCACCATGTAATGCAGCGACACCGTCTCCGTTTCTGAAAATGAACTCCAGGCCACTCCAGGCTCATTTAGAAACCATCCCTGGTCTTCTCCCAGATGAAGCTGAGCTGGCAAATAGCAACAAGGAGGTTGGATAAAGATGGGGGTGGGAATCATGTTTTTATCTTTCCAAACTCTGGCAACAACTCGTAACACTGCGGATGGATGGCAGCGTCCCATTCTCCATGCATCCCTGTGCTTGCTTCCCCTCCATCTGCTCAGCACTGAGACCAAACCCACAGTCCCCAGCGTCACACGGCTCATCTGCCATATTTTCTGGTCCCCAGATTTGGACAAAGCTTCAGTGCATTTCTCCTTGATTTTTTTGATCAAATTTGTGGAGAGTTTTTTTTTTTTTTTTAGTCTGGAAACAAATTGAAGCTGAAGGGGAGAAAAGGTGCTGCTTAATTTCAAGCTCTGTCTCCCTGGCGGCGTAGGTGGTGAGGAATCTGCCTGCAATGCAGAACACCCGGGTTCAGTCCCTGGGTCCGGAAGATTCCCTGGACGGGCATGGCAACCCACTCCAGTATTCTTGCCTGGAAAATCTCCATGGACAGAGGAGCCTGGTGGGCTACAGTCCCTGGGGTCACAAAGAGTCTGACACGACTGAGTAATTAACACTTTTACTTTTTTCTGTTTTTCTAAGATTTAGTTCGCTAAAAAGATAAAACAAATGTATATTTAGCACAACTGGTCTTTCTAATTAGCTCCCCTGTGCCCTCCCCTCAAACTCAAACCACTTGTCTCCACATAAAATCTCCCATAGGTTCCATTAATGTCCTTCTGAAGGATGGGCCAGCCCACAGCTGGCAACCCCTGGCTTGCGGGCTACAAGCCATGGAAGGCATGGGGCTGGAACAAAGGCACGTGCAGAGGACATGTGGGAGCCTGGCTGCTTTGAGAAGCCAGCTTTGTTGAGCTTGCAGAAGTCACCCTCAGTGAGAAAGCATCTGGGGGACACAGATGGAGACTCAAAGAGCCTCAGGCACAGATCTGAGACATCACAGAATCTTTGAAGCTGTCTTGGCAGAGATGTCAGCTACTCCAAGGGAAAAGAATCCATTTCCACATTCTTCTGCCCTGGACGCCCACTAGATGTTTATACACCCCTGGGAGAGGTTATCTGCTTCTGACTTGAGGCTCCAAACCAGGCCTCCGTTGGGTGGACCTGGAGGACATTGTGGAAGATGGCGAGGAGCGTGTGTGGGTTGTGGGTGGGGGTTTAGAAGAGGCTGCTCCTTGGAAGCCAGAGACCCAAAGAATCAGCTCGATTGCTGGCCCTTCTCCATCTACCTCTACCAACGAATGAAAGGGTCTTCTCATGGAGAGGTCATTTGGAGGGGCCCACCTCTGCCCTTGACTAGCCATGTGACCTTGAACAAGTCATTTTCTTGTCCTAGGCCTCAATTTCCCCAACTGTGAAAAAAAGCCTGTTGGGGAGGTGAATTGAACTACAGGTTCTTAACATTTTGGAGACACTGGCCTTTTGGCAGCCTGCTGTCAGAGTGTCTCTCTAGGAAGGACATTTTACAGATGCAGATTCCAAGTTTTATGTACACTTTCAGGGGTTCTTAAGGCCCTGAAGTCCCTCTGAAGACTGACCACGAGAGCCCCTGGTGGTGGTCTCCAGGGTCTCAAACACAGACTGCACATGATCAGTGCTTGGGAAATGTCTGTGGGATGAATAAATGATCCCTTCAACTCTCACGTCTTAAGAATCTATGATTCTAAGTGCCTGGCCTTGATTTTGCTTAGTCATAGCCTGCAGACAGAAAAAAAGGTACGGAGGAAAGACTCTTGTCTGACCATTGGAAGCATGCCACACACACACACACACACACACACACACACACACACACACACACACACACACACGCACACATCCCCTCCCAATGCCACCCCTTTGCCACATATAGTTGATGCTGCTACTATGTGCTGGGGATATGGTGACGATGAGCAGGACAACCCCACTCCTGCCCTCATGGAGTCTCGCCTTTCTGGGCAGAGATCTGTGCCTGACCCAGAGGCACAGTGAGACCCAGACACAGCCTTGCAGTCCGGGCCACATTAGGACTTTCACAGGCCTTGGGCACTTCTGCCTTCACGCGCCCCTGCCTCCATCAAAAAAAATTTTAAGTACCACTGTGCTGGTATAAAGATGAATATAATCTGACTAAATTCATTGTTATACATTCATTCTTTTTATTTTCATGTTTTCCTTCTTATTTAAAAAGATATTAAAACATTTCTATGAACCTGGAAATATATTGTGGCCTTTCAGTACCATGTCTAGTGGATAAGCTGGCTCTTCCCGCAGCTCAGCCTTAGCCACCAGACAAAGCAAAATCTAAGACTGCTGAGTGTTGGTTTCAACAAGAGAATCTGGGGACTTGCCCGGTGGTCCAGTGGCTAAGGCTTCGTGGTCCCAATAAGGGGGCCTGAGTTTGATCCCTGGTTGAGGAAATAGATCTCACACGCTGCAACTAAAGATCCCGCATGTCAGTGAGGACTGAAGATCCTGTATGCCGCCACTAAGACCCAGCACAGCCAAATACATAAACATTAAACAACAACAAAAACAAAATCAAAAAAGAGAATCTGTAAGGCATCAGGGGAGGAGGAGGAGGTCTGGGAAGACTTCCGGAGGGAGAAAGATGGCTCTTAAGCAGAGCCCTGGAGAGAGAGCATGAGTGAACTGAAGACGCCTCTGGGCTGATAGGCGAGAGATCCCTGAGAGGGCAAAGGCCTGGCGGGAGGGACAGAGCAGGACACGTGCAGGCAGCAGAGGTGGCCAGAGTTCCAGAGCCCCTCAAAGCTGGACCTGGGGGTCACTCAGCATCTTGTCAACAGCCTCGCCCCAACGTGCACCCATGTCTCCCACTCCCACTTGTGGAATCTCAGAATGCTGAGGAGGATGAGCCCTCAGATAACCCCCACCACAACCCCTGTTTGCTGAGTGGGACCAGGCACATGGAGCGCTTCATCATTATCTCATTTTATAGATGAGAAAACCAAGGCTCTAGGGGTGAAGTAACTTGCTTGCAGTCAAACAGCCAGGATGAGGCAGAGCCAGATTGACTCAGGAGCCCAGAGCTCTGAGCTCCCCACCCCTACATCATACTGTCTCTCGGAGAGGCTGAGGGAGCCCAGTCCGGCCATCCCACAGATGAGTCAGCTGGGGTCCAGAAAGGAGATTGGATCAGCCCACCGTCACGAGAGTTCTTCAGCAAAATTGGGCATAAAACCCAGGAAACCTGGTTCTAGCCCAGAGGGCCCTCCCCAGTGGTCAGGAAGATCAACATAGTTGAGTGAAAAGAAATACCTCAACCCCTGAAGTTAGACAGTCCCTGTTTAAATACCTGGTTTCCATCACTAAGAGACCCTTCACCTCCCTGTGACTCAGGTTCCTCTCTGTAACAAGTAACACCTTCTGGATGATGACATTAGCTTCATCAGCGTTCTTCATCCTCTCAGCTTCAGAAAGCACACCCTGGTTTCCACAACAGCCGTGCCCCTTCCTGGCAAGTCCTTTCTACCTGACCTGTCCATGCCATTTTCTAAAGACCCCATTTCTGTAAGAGTCAGACCAAGATCCTCCTTTCTCAAAAGTTTGTTCTCAGAAAGGGGAGCCTTTTTCCCTTCATGTTCCTCCACTCCCCGCCCCTGGACAGAACAGACTCCTCTGTGTCCCAAACCCATCCCTTTGGTGGGAGAAGCACCTGCCTCCCAGGCTGGCTGAGTAGATGTTATCATGGGCACGCGCTGACTCACCTTCATGACAGCTCAGCCCGCTGGGCAGAAAAGCAAGTTCTGGGCGCCACAGTCCTCCAGGGGTAGAGACTCACTGGAACTATCCTAGGCTGGGGCGGCAGGAAGACCAGGGGCCTCCTCGCCACCTCCCCTGGGAGGAGGCGAAATTGTAGGAACTGGTCTCTGGAGTCAGGAGGTGCAAAACTGTCACTGGGTCACGGGAAAGCATCCTGTAGGAGAAGGGTGACAAAGCTGGGGGTTCTCAGAGAGAATTTAGACTCTTCGCTGAACTGACGGGACAGAGGTCCATTCAATTCAAGGTCTTATCACAGTCTGTGCTGACTAGGGAGTAAAAGGTTGTCTAGGGCAGTACTGAGCCCCTCTGTGCTCGTACTGTGGAAGCAGAGGCCAGAGCAGGATGTTGGGAGGAGCTTTAGGTATCAGATGGTTGATGCAGGAGTCCACAGGTGTCCAGATTGAAGGCTTTATGAAGCCTATGCCCCTTATCCTCCTATTTTCTAGTGAGGCAACACAGTTGAGTGGAAAGAAATGCCTCAGCCTTTGAAATCAGACAGTCCTTGTTTAAATATATAGTTTCTACCACTAAGAGACCCCTCACTTCTCTGTGACTCAATTTCCTCTCTGTAAAATGGAGACAGTAACAAACACAAGTGCTGCTGTGAGGGTTAAGTGAGAATATATCTGAAAGTCCTGGCAATAAATACGTTTCTCTTCCCATTTTACAGAAGGAGGGAACGGAGTCTGGCGCTGTTAAGTGACATAGCTGGCCAAGGTTAAATGGTAGATAGGGGCGATTTATTCAGAACGGGAACCAGGGTTCTTCCAGCACCGTGGGCTGTGTCCTAGCTGTTTAGGTTTCACACATTTCACCTACAAATGCCTGAGCTGAATGGTGTTCCACTGAGTGACTGGGCACAATTTTCCTCCTTCTACACACGAAGCTCAAACAATTGTACTCCAATTGCTCAAGGTCTCAATGAAAAAGCAGCAAAAGTGAGATTTCAATTCAAGCCTGACTCTCAAGCTGAACTCTTGTTCAAGACTTGGCAAACTACAGTCCACAGGCCTAATCCTCCTCACTTCTTGTTTTTATAAATAAAGTTTTATTAGAAAACAGTAATGTTCATTCCTTGACGGGTTGTCTGTGCCTGCTTTCATGATACAGCAGTGGGGGAATCATCGACTGGCAGTCTAAAAACATTTACTATCTAAAAACACTTACAGCCAAAAAAATTTGCCTAGCTCTATATTTCACCACCATTTCATAGTCTTTTCTTGAGAATTTAAAAGGAGAATCTGCTTAACACCAAGGCACACTTTTAGGCAGGTCGGTAAGTACCTGGCATGAATTCTGTGATAAATAGAGATTGAATTACTTCCACCTACTTTTCCTTCATCTCTCCCTGAGCAGATCTTCTTTCAAATGGGTGGGCTGAGTAAAACAAAGACAAAGGCTTGTGTCAAGCACATTAACAAGGCCCTATAGGGAATTTCCTGATGGTTTGGTGATTAGGACTCTGCGGTTTCATGGAGGCATATCCAAAAATAAAAAATTAAAATGTTTTTAAAAAATGTCCTGTGCTTGCATCTGTATAATGCAATATAACCAGGGGTTTTAATGGTTTTATTTAAAATTTTTTATTATTTAAAATGACTTAATTGTATTAATGAGTGTTTACAGTTTATTATTATATTTGAAGTAGTTATTTATTTGACTGCACCAGATCTTAGTAGCAGCCTGTGGGATCTTCATTCTTCCTTGAGGCACACGGGATCTTTAGATGTAGCATTTGAACTCTTAGTTTTGGCACGTGGGATCTAGTTCCCTAGGGACCGAACTTGGGTCCCCTGTATTAGAGCCGAGTCCTAGTCACAGGACTGCCAGGAAAGTCCTCACAGTTTATTATTAATGCTGTTTATTGTAACCGTCAGAACTATATCTTTTCTCCTTTTAAATACATGATCTCCACTGTGAACGTAAAATATCTCAGAACTACTTCCTTCCCCAAGCAAACAAGTGGGATTTTTAGCCACAACCAGGGAGATAATAGATTTTGATACACTGGAATTAAAGAACAGATTCAATCCATGAATAAAAGATATGAATCTAAGCAGAAAGTGTACCAAACTGGGAGTCAAGAGACCTTGGTTCTAGACACGTGTGTTAGTTGCTTAGTTGTGTCCGACTTTTTGCAACCCCTTGGACGGTAGCCCACCATGCTCCTCTGTCCATGGGATTCTCCAGGCAAAAATACTGGAGTGGGTTGCCATTTCCTTCTCCGTGGTTCTAGACAAAGCTCCATCCAATCAGTTGGGTGATTTGGGTTTCTCATGAGCCCTCCTAAGCCTCAGTTTCCCTTTATAAAATGGGGCTATTGGACCAGATGACTGCTAATGGCTCTCCCTAGTATGGCAGTGTGTCCTCATTTTAAAAATGCATCAAAATAAAGTCTTTGAGGGCAGTTCTGCCTAAACTCAGAGGCTTCACACAGATGACCATGGATCCCTCGATGGGCACTCTCTGTCCTGAACCTAGCAATTCGTTTGGGAGTAGGGGACAGGCTCCACATCCGAGGCACCTTCCCCGTCATTTCTGGTTTCGTCACAGGATCCAGAACTCTTTCATCAGGAGAAAGGGGATTTAGATCTGATGCAAGAGGAGTGTCCCTGGTGAGGGGCAGTGGGTCAGAAGACTCCAACAGCTGGCAGAGCGGGGAGCTGCAGGGAGCGGCGATTCTGTCCTGTCATCTCCCCCTGTCCTCGGGATGGCTCTGTCAGAACACTGGGGAGAAGGGCAGGACGGACATGTCATCGCTGTGAGGGGTGTGGGTGTCCCCACCTTCTTGCTAATCCCCTTTATGATTATCCTCTCCCTAGACAGGAACAAAACCTTGTCGGTTGTTTCCGTCATATTACTCTTCACAATTTGATAGACCAAAAAAAAAAAAAAAAGAAAGAAAGACATTTCACTGTCACTTTAATTTGTATCTATTTTATCAAGGAAAAGATCTGGGCTTTTTCTTATTTAACTATTCATAGTTTTACTTTTGTAAATGGATTATTTGCAGCCTTTGTTTTAATTTTTTTCCTATTAGCAATATTTATCTTTTCTCTTTTGATTTTCTGAGGTTACACACTTAATATGTGGGCTTCCCTGCTTACTTAGTTGGTAAAGAATCTGCCTGCAGTACAGGAGACCCAGGTTCAAACCCTTGGTCAGAAAAATCCCCTGGAGAAGGAAATGGCAACCTACTCCAGTATTCTTGCCTGGAAAATCCCATGGACAGAGGAATTTAGTGGGCTACAGTCTGTGGAGTTGCAAGCGTTGGACACAACTTAGCGACACAACCACCATCACTTAATACGTGGGTTTCCCAGATGGCTCAGTGGTAAAGAATCTGCCTGCCAATGCAGGATACAAAGGTTCGATCCCTGGGTCAGGAAGATCGCTTGCAGAAGGGAACGGCAACCCACTCTAGTATTCTTGCCTGGAAAATTCCATGGACAGAGGAGCCTAGTGGGCTACAGTCCACGGGGTTGCAAAGGGTCAGACATGACTGAGAATGCATGAATACATGCCCTTAATGTGTAAATATATCTTTTGTTTTGTCAAGCTTTTACAGAATCAGACAAAACTCAGTGTAGCAAGAAAATGTTAATAGCCATTTTACTTCCTCTATAATTATGAACTCCAGAGGAAGCCACTGATAAATAACATTTGCTGGATAACTGCTATTAGTTTTCTGGATTTATACAAATTTATTCAAATGTATGTATGTATGTGTATATATATATATATAATTTTTCTTTTTTAAAAGTGGAAACCTGTTACATCTTTTACTCTGAAAATTGTTTTTAAAAATTCTACAGTGTAAAACTAAACTAGCCCTCTCTTAGATTCCTATGTCTCTTCTCTATTTCATAAACTCTTTTGTTATCCTCACTTCAAGAGTTAGGCAAGAATTGTTAGCCAGCGTTACAGATTAGAGAAACTGAGACCCAGGGAGAAGTATAACTTACCCAGATCCTTCAACAACTCAATATTGGGACTGAGAACCCCAGGGTGAAATCCCCTGATTCTGCTTTCTCTCTGTCTTCAGTGAATCGGAAGGTCTGTAAAGTCACCCTCCTGAGAGAGATAGGCTGGAGTTGGGGGTTAGAGAAAGTGTAGATACTAAGAGAGTCCAAGATGGCAGAGAAATTCAAATTACCCCCGAGACTCTACTCAGTTCTTAAAGTGCTAGGTGACCTTGGGGCCAGTGGTCCAGCCCTCTCTGGGCTCCCTATGCTCGGAATGAAAGCTTTGGCCCAATCAAAGGATTTCAAACTGTGCTCTTTGGGGCACAGGGAGAGCCCCCACAAGTTAATGTTCCTCAAAAGTGAACACACGGGTGGGAGGACATGTTCAGGGATGCTCATCACACACCGCTTGTGTTGGTGAGAAGTTGGAAGCAATTGCCAGTAGAGGATGGGCTACATGCGTCAGATCCTGCATGCATTCATCTCTTCTTTCATTCGTAGCTATTGAGTAATACCTGCCAGGCCCTGTTTTAGACACTGGGAATCACCAGAGAAAAGCATAGACCAAGTCTCTGCCCTCTCAGAACTTATCTGAAAGACTGGACCACCCAGCCATGAGCTGAACCCCAGTTAGGTGTAATGAGATGAGTCTTTATGTCCCAGCATAGATAGGTCCCCTGGCCGCAGGTCTGAATGGTAGAAATGGAACCCAAACCTGGGTAGGCTGATTCCTTTGATATAAATCCCTACCTCCTGCAGAATAAATCTGCATATCTGGCTACAGGTGGATAGATACATGAAAAGGTACTAAGGAGGGTTTGGGAGGTGAACCTCCAAATGATAATGCTGCTTCCAGAAAGAAAGGGAAGTAGTCTAGGACTGAGGGTTATAAAATAAGTTTATAAAATAAACTTGAGTCCAGAGAGAAGGGAAGGACAAAAAGAAACTTACAAGTTTCAGTCTCACAGAGTCCTTCACAATTTAACGTGTTCAGGCTCTACAATCTATCCAAAGCTAGGAAGCATCTTGGTTTAGGGATCAGAGATTTTGAATTAAACAAACCGATGACTATTATTACCTGAATCGAGACCAAGCCAGCTTCATCACTGAGGCAGCACCCACTGTGTTCCGTGTGTGCGGCCCCAGCTGATTTCCCCTTAGGTATTATACTTAAAATCCCATCTGGATGGGAATACCTCCCCCATGACTTATTTTATAAATGAGGAAACTGAGGCCAGACATTTATTTTTCTTTTCCTTTTTAAAAAATGTATTGAGATAAATTAATATTTAAAAAAATGAAAGAAAGAAACAAAAATGTATCAAGGACTTCCCTGGTTGGCTCAGTGGTCAAGAATCTGCCTGCCAACGCAGGAGACATGGGTTTGATCCCTAATCAGGGAAGATCCCACATGCCACAGAGCATCTCTGAGGAGATAGGGACACTTGGGATGCTGCCCCTGCCCCCCTCCTTGAGCTCCTTGTGCCACAACTACTGAGCCTGTGCTGTAGAGTCCAGAAACTGCAACCGCTGAAGCCCGTGCCCCCTAGAGTCTGTGCGCCACAATAAGAGAAGCCACCGCAATGCGAAGCCTGCATACCACAGCTAGAGAGTAGCCCTGCTGGCCGCAACTAGAGCAAGGCCTGAGCGGCAGTGAAAACCCAGGACAGCCAAAAACAGATAAGCAAATACATTTTAAAAATGGATTGAATACATTTGACTGATAACATTATGTAAGTTTAAGATGTACAACATGTTAAATGATTTCTTTTTTTTTTTTTTGCCAAAGACTCCATTAATGCTAGAGCCCAGATCACAAAGCAGGAAGCTGGCCTGCCCTGCCTCCAGACCATGGGCCCAACTTAGGGGGAGGGAGCGGGTGGGATGGAGGGGGACGCCACCCTCTGGACTCCTACTGGAAGCTCCAATGATGAGTTCTAGTGTCCAGCACATGCTGAAAGGAAGCCTTGTCAACATGGAAAGAGATCAAGGTGGCCGGGGGTGCTGAAACCTCCTGTCAGGTCCAGCATCTCTGAGGAGATAGGGACACTTGGGATGCTGCCCCTGCCCCCTCCTTGAGCTCTCTCCACTCGAATTCCGAGGGGCTTTGGAATCACTAGACTGTCTCCCGCTCCCAGGAAACCCCAGGCTTCAGTGGAGCCAGGCGACTGGCCATCCATCATCCTTATCTCCCAGCTCTGGCGGCCCCAGGTCCCTGGCCTGGATGGGCCCAGGGGGCCAGGGGGCCAGGGGGGAAGGATGGGGGCAGGGAGGGCCTTGATAACAAGAAAAGCAGCTGTTCCCTGGGGGAACTTCAAAGTGCCCACAGCTGAAATTTATGGGCAGAGTTGTTCACATTAGGGGCCAGACGGCCATTCATCCCACAAATATTTATTGAGCACCTACTGTGTGCTAGGCACTGGGCTGGGGAAATCTTCGGGGCCCAAAGAGATTTTGCAGTTTGTTAACATGACTACCTCAGTGGACTAAGTCTGATGAATGAATCGGTTAGTTCACTCATTAAGTATTTATTAAGCACCCACTATGTGCTGGGGGCTTGCTGGAAATGTTAAATGAACATACCTTCTACTGTCGCCAGAGTCTGAGATCCACTAATTCAGTGGTCCAGAGCTTCAGAGTCGAGCAGATGGGCAGTTACTCAACCCTCCTGGGTCTGAATTTTCTCAGCTGTAAAACTGGGGTAAACTGCACTGATCCTGTAGGGATTGGGAGAGGAGGAACTGAAACAACAACAAAAAAACCCTGTGGGTCAAAATCTTCCGCCGAGCCTGGCAGATGATCGTCTTGCACCAAAGGTGGCTATTTCTGTGACTGCTGCCCATGACAGGCCCCTCATTTGGTTATCATGTGTGTGTTGAGTGCCTGTCGTGTGTGCTCAGCAGTTGCTAGTTGGGCAACTGGCATGTGGGTTTGGGAGGGTTTGCCAGAGTCCCTACTTCCCTCCTCAGGTCTCTCCTTGGCTGAGCCTTTGAGGTGTTAAAGGGGAGCTTCTGCATGGGGCCCTGAAGAGGCATTTGGACCCCTCAAATTCCTTTCACTCCAAGACTCTAAGGGCCCATGATCTTCCGTCCTGGCAGGGTCATGGGCGGGACCTCCCCACCCTCCAGGCGGCCCATGAGAAAGACCTTCCTTCTGCGGACCTGAGATCTGCCCTCTGGAGATTTCCCCATTAGTGTCCCAGCTCTGTCCTCTGGGGCCTACTCCAAGTCTTTGAGCTTCAGTTTATTCATCTATAAATGGGACTACCAATTATCCCTATTCTATAGGATTAATGGGGGATGTATAAAATGAGATGAAGATGGTAAAGCACTTGGCACAATGTCTGCACAGTGAAATCTGTGACAAGGGGAAGCCTTGTCAACAATCAATAAAATAACAAATATCAACAATCAATAAAATAACAGTAGCTTCTAAGAATCAATAAAAGGAGGGGGTGGGGGAAAGGAGGAGGAAGAAGGAGAAGAAAGGGCATCAGAGCTGTACTTTCTGGGGTAGGAAGTGGCTCTTGGTTCTCAGAAAACTTGAGTTTGGCAAAGGAGAGCACATGCGCTATCTCCAAAGATGTTTCCCAGCTCAGAAAGTCTGGTGAACACGGAAAAGAAAGCACTTGGAGGCAGTGTCCTTCTCCACCCAGCGGGGGCAGTGTTTCCACTTCGACTCACAGAAGAGCAAGTGAGGCCTCTGCAGGGGACTTAGTTTCCCAAGGCCAGGGAGCAGGGCGCCCTGAGCATTCCCAGAGCCCCATCTCTTCCCTCACTCCCTGCAAGGCAGCAGCAGAGGAAGGGCCCATGGACAGTGCTGTGGGGTGAACTGTATCTGCTCGCTAAAATTCATATGCTGAAATCCTCAGAATATGACTCTAGTGGGACACAAGGTCTTTACAGAGGTAGTAGAGTTAAACTAAGGTCATTAGGGTGGGTCCTCATCCAGTACAACTGGCACCGTTATGAGGAGGGGAAGTTTGGACACGGAGTGCTGGAGAGACAGAGGACAGGGAGAAGACTGCCATCCACCACACAGGACAGAGGCCTGGGACACACTCCCCACAGCCCACAGAAGGAACCAACCCTGCCCACACCTCAGGTTTGGACTTCGCAGCCTCCAGGACCGGGAGGACACATCTCTGTGTGTAAGGCTCCCAGTCTGTGGCACCTTGTTACAGAAGCCCACGGAGGCATGTGGAGTGCCCCCAGAATGCGTTAAGGGCTTCCCTACCTGTCCCTGGTGGGGGCAGCGTCTCTCCAGAATTCTGGGGTGCTGGTCAGAAGCTAAAAGGTGGGCCTGGCGCTGGCTGATCACCAGGCCAAGGCTTTTGCATTGATCTTCCTTCCCCTTGTGGCTCCCTGAGAAGTGAAAACCCATTTTTCTGGTGCCTTGCTGGATTAACTTCTCCCACTGCTGTCCTCTGTGAAGACCCATCAGGCTTACTCTGGTTTCCTTGGGACTGGGAATCAGTCAGGGATCCTGGGAATTCCCAAGCCAGCCTCATCCATTTCCTCCCCCTCTGTCATCTTTGCCCTCTTCCTGCCTTCCTTCTTTGGCTCCCCTCTTCCTGGACTGTGCTCATTCCACTCCCACCCACAGCCCACTGCAAGTCTGCTTCCTCCTGATTCCCCATCTTCTAGGACACTTTCACTTGTGACCTTCATCAGAGCAAGGGAGCCCAAGGTTGCTCTGGAGACAGAGACAGAAAAAGTCTAAACTCACTTCTTTGGAGCCAAGAAGAAATTATCCAGAGCTGGTTTCTCCTCCCACCTTCCAGGGAGCCTTGGTCTTGTCCCCAGCCTGGATACATTATTATATTTTGCCTTAATTGCATTAAAGCAAATGACTATGTCACCCTGTGGTTTCGATCAGGTCAGGGATCTGATAATCGATCCTGGCACAGTCTAGACGGGAGTCACTTTGAAGCTGTTTTTAGCAGGATAAGAACAAACAATTTTTCCAACGTGGTCCCATTAGGCAAATGGGTTGGTGGGTCATCTCTTTGGGAGGGAGCGTGCCCAGGCTCCAGGCAGCCTGCTGACTGATTCCTAGGCCCACCCTGGGAGGAGAGAGGACGGCACCCCTAAACAAAAGGAGCTTGAAGTAGGGATGCCACAGGCTTAGGCCTCCCAAGATGTGAAACCTGGTCCAGTGCCTCTTCCAGGAAGATCCTGACTGATACCACCTGGCTCAAGGTGGAAAGGTAGCGTAGTGAGGTGTGCGATGGTTGGGTGGAGACGGAAGAAAATGGAATTCATACAGGGCACTGCTGGAGGTGGAATCACGTCCTGCCAAATTATTCTCTCTTCTACTTTCTTTCAATCCTTTGGATTTCATCAAGAGGAAAGTCTCAGTGTGGTCTAGTGTTAATGTTAATCACTCAGTGGTGTCCAACTCTTTGCGAATCCATGGACTGCAGCCCACCAGTCACTTCTGTCCTTGGGATTCTCCAGGAAAGAACACTGGAGTGTATAGCCATCCTTTCGCCAGGGGATCTTCCCAACCCAGGGATTGAACCCAGGTCTCCTGCATTGCAGGTGGATTCTTTACCACCTGAGCCACCAGGGAAGCCCTCTCTCTGATGTGGTTCTAAGGTACACGATCTCCCCTTTTCACAAGGAGAGCAGGCCTTGGGTTCTGTAGGGTGCTAAGATCTGGCTAGATTTCAATAACACTGTTTTGTTTCAGTTTTATTTATTTCCTATAGTCTCTCTCCCTGGTGACCTCCCTGCTGGCTTTCAGATAGTAAAGAATCTATCTGCAATGCAGGAGACCCGGGTTGGATCCCTGGGTCAGGAAGATCCCCAGAGAAGGGAATAGCACCCCACTCCAGTATTCTTGCCTGGAGAACTCCATGACAGAGAAGCCTTCACTTCACAGTCTCTTTCAAGCAATAGTGGTTTTCCCTTGACAGAAAGTGAGCCATTGTTCCAACACAATAAGGTGAAGATCCTGAAAGTGGGTGCTAAAGGAGGACTTTGGGAGACAGTGCTGGGGGATCTCACACATAGCACCCGTGCTAGCTTCACACTCATTTGCTGTGACTTCAGGCAAGTGGCTTGGCTCTCTGAACCTCAGGATAAAATGGAGTTGATGATGTACTGCTGTGGGGCAATAGTGAGGAGTTTCTGAGATTGTATGTATGTAAAGCATCAGATGGTGCTTGGCATGGGGTCTGCCTGGTGGCCTTGTTCCTTACATAAAGCCAGTTTCAGAGCCTTTTCTGGTCCTACAGCCAAAACTGACTTGGTTGAGTAGAAACCTGGAGCCCCTAACCATGCTCTGGCTGAGATCTCTGGCCCTGGGCTTGGCCCATCCCCATACTGGGCCACAGTTTCCCCCGCCTGTCAACAGAGGCTCTGACCAAATGATTTTAGGATCCCTTGCTCTGACATGGGAATATTTTGGAATTACAAGGCCACAACAAAAGAATCTCTGTTTTAACAAATATATCTTGTGTTCCTCCCTGCTTGCAGACTTGGCCATGGATCAGTGACATTGGCCTCACCTGGGAGCAGGTTGGAAATGCAGACTCTCAGGCCTCATTCAGACCTCCTGAATCAGTATCTGCATTCTAAGAAGATGCCCAGTGCTGGAAAAGAACTGACTTACATCACCCAGCCTGAGATGAGAGTTTTAAATATTTTTACATCTTCAAATATATTTAGATTTCTCAGGGATTTTAAAAAACAATGAATATGTCAATTTCTCCCCCCACCCAAAAAACTTTCCCCCAGCTTTCAAAGCTGTTATGAAAATGTTAAATGAAATCAGGCAGTTCGGATTTATGCAAATATGGTGAACAGTTTTTCCCAGAAAAATTTGCTTCTGAGTAAGGTACGATCCCCCACTTCCCAGAGACTGGCCTCTTCCTGCAAGCATCTCCCTCATGCCCAATTCCTGGAGGAATGTTTCAGAGGGAGAGAGAGTGGGTGCATGCGCATACACGCTAGTGTGTGTGTGGTGTGACTGTGTCTTGTAGCTGATCCACTGAGCAGGGACTTTGGCCAAGTCAGCAAAACCAGGATGGAAAAAAGCTAGATTCCTAAGGGCTTCGGGGTAAGCCTGGGGAGCTTGGGCAACCGTCCCTCAGATAAACCGAAGCAGCGTGCACTGTGGATTAGTCAGGCATCCTGGCTTTCCAGTTGGGCCCACCTCCTAGAGGGCTTCCCGCCTCACCCTCCTGTCCAGCTGGGCGCCTCTGTTTCTCCTCATCTCCAAAACAAAAGCCCAAACCCCATCCCATCCACTTTGGATATCTATCCCAAAGAAGCAATCTCGATGTGGGCAAAGATCTTGCTACAAGAATGCTCATCACGTGCTGTTGATAAGAGTAAGAAGCCAAAAAAAAAAAAAAAAAAATCCAAGTGTTTAAGAATAGGGGCCAGGGGTCACATCGTGATGTATTTCAATCCTCCAGGCTGTGCCTGGGAGTGGGTGAGCAGTTATGGGCAGGAGTCGGCAGGCCTGGACTTGAGGGATATTTTAAGAGGCTATGTAGTCTCTTCAAGCCTCATTTTCCTCAGCTGTAAAATGGGGGTGATAATAAACCAGATTTGTTTTCTTATTTTGAGGATTAAATGAGGACACACATAGAAAACATTTAACACACTGCCTGGAGTACAGTAAGCACTCTATTTACCACTGGTAAATGGTGGTTTGCTGTGTGCTGGTTCAGATATAGACAGATGTGGGAGATGAATATTAATGACAAGAAAATACATATATGGGACAGTGGAGGTGGGAAAAAAGCAGATTAGAACTCAGCATGGTTGATTTTATAAGCATATGTGCTGTTTTTTGTTGTTTAATAGCTGAGTCATGTCCACCTCTTTTTGTGACCCCACTGACTGTAGCCCTCCCCCTGCTCCCCCACCCCCCCCGGCTGATTCTTTATCACTTAGCCACCTGGGAAGCCAAAGCTTATGTGTATATAATATATTCACATTTAACCTGGTATAGAATTAATAAACATGAACTAGAGATGTGGTTGCTACAAGAACAGAAAATATCCAGCCCCCAGGTGACCCTTTCTCATTTCTCAGGCTCTCTTCCATCATCTCTGCAGGGGAAATCAGACTTGGATGGATCTTGGATAAGGACCACAATGAAAAGACAAAAATGGTACCAGCTGAGTGCTTCTAAGAGCCAGGCACCTGCTAGGTGTACTACTAGCTCATTTATTCTTCACACCTACTTATGAAGCAGATGCTATTAATATTTTCATTTTACAGACAAGAAAACTGAGTCACAGAGAGGATGAGGAGCAATTTGTCCAAGGTCTCACAGCCAAAAAGAGATTAGAAGATAGTTTCAAACCCAGGCTCTTAATTACTATGCTATCCCAACTCCAGTCCTTTCATTGGCAAAGAAGGAATCTAAGGTCCAGAGAAGCAGAACATCTGGCCCAAAGCTACAAGCAAAGCAGTGTCAAAGGAGGAATTAGGACTAAACATCTTGAGGCTTTGAGGCTCTACAGTGCCCCCTTTGGGTAGCCTGGGGGCTGCACTGGCTACTTGATTCTTGGGGCTGTGGAAAGGGCACCTGGTCAGCTAGCGTTTGCTCTTCTCTGCACACATCCGGGAGATAGGGAAGCATAGGTCTTTGGTGAGCAAAGGAGACAACCCACAAACTGCCTGCACCTTTGCCCTGAAGCATTGCTTTCACCTTCTAAATCCTGTGCCCTTCAGGGCAAATGTAATCCATATGGCTCTGATTCATTTACACTTAAATCTCCAAAATCTAAGAGCTGTTACTGACAAAGCCTCAGTTCAGTCGCTCAGTCATGTCCGACTCTTCGAGACCCCATGAATCGCATCACGCCAGGCCTCCCTGTCCATCACCAACTCCCAGAGTTCACCCAAACTCATGTGCATTGAGTCAGTGATGCCATCCAGCCATTTCATCCTCTGTCGTTCCCTTCTCCTCTTGCCCCCAGTCCCTCCCAGCATCAGAGTCTTTTCCAATGAGTCAACTCTTTGCATGAGGTGACCAAAGTATTGCAGTTTCAGCCTCAGCATCAGTCCTTACAAAGCCTCAGAATCTGTTAAATAAGATTCAGCTCCCGGACTCCTCCACTCCCAACTTTAGTACAGTCTCTCTTCACTTCCCCCATCTGAACATGAACTCATACCAGCATCTGAGTCACAAACTCAGACTTGGAAAGGTATATGTGAACACAGGACCAGATATCTTGATGTTCAGAGCAGCATTGTTTGTAATCTCCAAAGTTGGAAACAATGTACATGTCCATCCATGGGAGAATGGATGAATAAACTGTGGCAAATTCATACAACGTGACATCACACAGTAGTGAAATGGACAACCTCAGAAACATTGTTGGGGGGGCGGGTTGGAAACCAAGTTACCCGTGAATTCATAATATGATACCAATTATTCAAAATGTTAAAACACTGAGAATCATTATATGAAATATATAAACTACCTTGGTAAAGCTAATTTTTCAACCTGGCAGTGGGTAGATGGATGTTTGTTCTAGGATGTACATATTATTGTATAATTTTGAAAAACTGCATAATAAAATTTTTAACTCCCACCCCTAGATTTAGCATCAGCAAAGAAAGTTATTGTACGTGTTTTATGTTGAGTTCAGTTCTCTCATTTCACAGAAGGGGAGAAGGAAACAATCTAATATTTGTTGACTACTTAACACTGAATGCTCACTTGCCAAGCACACTCTCATTTCATGTAAGTTCTACACCCCTGCACAGCAGGATGTGCTATTAACATTTCCATTTTACAGATGAAGAGGCTCAACAACTTCCTCAGTGTCGTACAGCTTAACAACCAGAAGGCTGTAATAAAGTCACGGCCTCTAGCTCCCAAGCCCACACAGCAGATCGCAGGGTGTTGAGTCCAGCACTGTTTTCTGATCTTCCCCAAGTCTGAGTTAGGTTTCATTGTTACTGGTTTTTCGGATGAGGAAACTGAGGACTGGAGCACTCAAGGGATTTGCTAATGGTTGTTCAGGTAGTTATTCTGCAGAGACCAGACCAGGGAGCTTCCTAATGTCCAGTCCAGTGTTTCTCTATACCAGGTTTCGTCTGGAAGGGCTGAGGGCGGGAGAAAATGGCTGTGTTTACTCTTACCTTCCACCATTTAGACGTTCTGCACAGTTCAGGTACTTCCAAGGGGAATCAGGTTAGAGGCACAGAGTTGTTCAGAAGAAGAGGTCCTGGTTAACCTTGGGTCTTGCAGCCAAAGGAACCATTCTTTTCATTCATGACTGGCATCCAATCTGTCAATCAGGTCCCTGAAGGAAACAGGGGCACACACGGAGTGTTTGTTTTGAGGGGAATTTAATAAAGGAACTATCCACAGATTTACAGGCAGAGTTAAGAAAAATGCTACCAGTTACAGCGTAGGACCCTGGGGCTGGCAAGAGCAGGGGTGGTCACCACCCAGGTCTGATGGGCAAGGGGAGGAGCCATTATCCACCCCTAAGGAGTAGCTTTTCTGAGTGGGCTGCCTGATTGAAGCTGTGCCCTTGGTAGAGGGCTCAGCCAAGCCTGAAAGGAGGAAGTCGAGGAAACGTACCCCAACCTCACTCTCCTCCTTCCCTCAGATCCCTTGCCAGTCCTCTTTTGGCTAAACTTAGTGGGAAACTCCTCTGGCCAAACTCAGTGGGAAGCAGAGCAAAGAAAACTCTTGATGGAGTTCATAGATCTCAGCCTCCCAGGGATGAGCAGTTGGGGAGAGTCAGAAACTGAATCTAAAGGGCCTGGAAGAAGATACTCTTCCCACTCCCATGAAAGCATTGACTGCCCTTCAGATAGACTCTGACTGTTTAATACCACCTCCGTGGCTAGCCCCTGCTGGGAGCCATTATTGCTTTCCTGTATTTCTACTATAGACTTCTGGGTGATCTCCCAGCTTCTAGAGTCTGTGATCACAGTCAGCGACTCTTATAAATTACACCTCAAACCCTGATACTCCTTTGCTCAAAATCTTCCAAAGAAGAATAAAAGCCAAATTCCTTACAAAACCTCACCAGTTCCTGCAGAAACTTTCATCTACCCACACCCCTTGACCTCATCTCCTCATTTTTCTCCAGTACTCACTCTGCTCCAGCCACACTGACCTTTCCCTTCTTTGATAGAAAGTGAAAGTGAAGTCGCTCAGTTAGATCCTGCTCTTTGCGACCCGTGGACTGTAGCCTATCAGGCGCCTCTGTCCATGGGATTTTCCAGGCAAGAATACTGGAGTGAGTTGCCATGATATACCAAGATAATTCCTGCTCTTAGGGCCTTTGCTGGTCCCCGTGCCTGGATGCTTTTCCTCCTCCATCCTTCACTTCCATCAAGTCTACTCAAGTGTGCTCAGTAAGACCTATTCTGACCTAAACTGTCAACTGTCTCCCCCATCTTTCACCCACTACTCCTAATCCCCATCAACCCATTCTAGTTTTATACCTGTCATCTTTTAACATGCTGTATAATTTACTTGTTACATTTATTATCTGTATCTCTCCACTAGAATATAAGCTCTGCAAGCACAAAGCTCTGTTTTGTTCATCAGTGTATCTCCAAAACTTGGAGTTTAGTATGTGTTCAACACATATTTGTTGAATGTTGTGGAATGACTGACATGGGAGTGAGGGGAGCTTGGAACTTTCCAGTTAGAAAAGGGTCGAGGATGGGTAGAGCCACTGAGAGGTTAACAGGACCTATATGAGGAGAAGGAAGAGCCCATGTGCTGCAATGAAGACCCAGTGTAGCCATAAATACAAATAGTTAGGTAAAAAATAATATTTATAATAGTTCTAAAACACATAAATTTTTAGAAATAAATGTATCAAAAGATGTGGAATATTACCATACTAAAAGCTACAAAAAAAATCAAAAAGACCTGAACAAAGGGAGAGTTATACCATGTTTATAAATTGGAGAGCTCAATGTTGTTGAGATATTAATTATTTCCAAATGTATGTATAGATCCAACACAATCTCAAAGTTACAGCAGGGTTTCTTTAAAGTACAAATTAAGTCTAAATTTTATTTGGAAATGTAAACAAACTCAAATACTCAAAACAATTTTGAACAAGGTTGAAGGACTTATCCTACTTGATTTTAAGACTTACTGTAAAACCACAATAATCAAGAATATATATACAGATGAATGAAACAGAACACTCTACAGAAACAGATCTACACCTATATAGGGCCAATTGATTTTCAACAAAAGTTCCAAGGTAATTCAATGGGGAAAGAAAAGACGTTGCAACATATTGTGCTGGAACAATGAGACATCTGGCAGGGAAAAAATGAATCTCAATTCCTACCTCATACTATACCCTGAATCAATTCCAGATGAATCAAAGAGCTACTTGCAAAAGCTAAAATTATAAAGCCTCTAGGAACAGACAGGAGAATATTTTCAACCTTGGGGTAGACAAATATCTCTTGGAGAAATCTCAATAGACAAGATTTACAAAGAGAATGAGAAGACAAGCCGTGGACTAGGAGAAAATAATTGCAAGGGAGTTATCTGATAAAGAACTATTATCCACTCATTTCTCCAGCCTCAAGAAGATGGCTAGGATCTAACAAAAGGTTTCCTGTGGCTCAGAGCATAATCTTTCAATGATTGATGTGGAAACAAAATCACAAAGAAATTGAGACTTAAAGATCACACAGCTAATGTATGCTGGAGCCAAATTTTGAATCCTGGTGGGACCTCAGAGCTGATAACCTAGTGATCAGTCCATCAGACCATGCTGGAGGGATTTTTAAATTACTACTCTACTTTTGCCCAACTTTGTTTCATACTTCAGAGAAAATAATACAGAGATAGCTTTCTCCAGCTGGCCTTATCTGAAGCAGACAACCTACTCCTTCTAGGACAGGAAAGGGTACCCAGGACACAGACTTCTTCCCTAGAGAGAAGAAGGGACAGTTTTAAGGTCTGCTGGCCTATCATAAAAACAAACCAACCAGCTGATTTTCCTGAGCATGGAATATTTCAAAATCCTCTGTCCCAGAGGAATGGATAAAGAAGATGCAGTTCACCACACACACACACACACACACACACACACACACACACACACACACACACAATGGAATATTACTCAGTCATCAAAAAGAATTTGCAGCGACATGGGTGGACCTAGAGATTTTCATACTAAGTGAAGTAAGTTAGACAGAGAAAGAGAAATATTGTATGATATCCCTTATATGTGGAATCTAAAATAAATGCTACAAATGAACTTACTTATAAAACAGGCTTAGAGAACACACTTATGGCTGCCAGGGAGAAGAATGGCGGAAGGGACAGTTAGGGAGTTTGGGACAGACATGTACATACTGCTGTATTTAAAATGGATAACAAACAAGGACCTACCGTAGAGCACAGAGAACTCTGACAGTGTTATATGGCAGCCTGGATGGGAGGGGAGTTTTGGGGAGAATGGATCCATGTATACGTATGGCTGAGTCCCTTTGCTGTCCACCTGAAACTATCACAACACTGTTAATGGCTATGAAAGTGAAAAACTTTCATAGTCGCTCAGTTGTGTCTAACTCTTTGCAACCCAGTGGACTGTAGCCCGCCAGGCTCCTCTGTCCATGGTATTCTCCAGGCAAGAATACTGAAGTGGGTAGCCATTCCTTTCTCTAGGGGATCTTCCCGATTCAGGCATTGAACCTTGGTCTCCTGCATTGCAGGTGGTTTCTTTACCATCTGAGCCACCTGGGAAACAGTATCTTAAAGTACTGTCCTTGATTAATCAACAGTCTTCTGTCCCACAATAATCCCCTAGAATGGAGGTCAGAGTTAGGAAAGAGTAAGGATACCCTTCTTGATTATGGAAACCTATACCAATTTTGTGTATCCATGTAAAACTTTATTCTCATAAATTGATCTGTTCATTTTCACACTGTATTTTTGTAGAAAGTAATTTTTCAGGATGTATATAACATGTTTTCAAAGAGCTGTCTAATCCACATACATAAAATATGTCATATGTGCATTTACAAGTATACATATTAATATAATGCTTAAAAGAAATCATTCTGAGTTTTTGAATAAAAAGAACTATTATCCAAAATGTACAAAGAACACTTGAAACTCAACAATGAGAAAATGAACAACATGATTTTAAAAAGATGAGCCAAAGACCTGAAAATATACTTCACCAAAGAAGATATACAGATGGCAGATAAGCTTATGAAAAACTGCTCACCATCATATGTCAGTAGGGGATTGGAAATTACAGCAATAATGAGATACCAACACATCTATTTGAGTGGTCAAAATTCTAAAACACTAACAATACCAAATGCCAGCAAGGATTTGCTGCTGGTGGGAAAGCAGAATGGTACAACCACTTTGGCGTTTTCCTATAAAACTAAACAGGCTCTTACCATGCGTGTATGTTAGTCACTCAGCCGTGCCTGACTCTGCAATCCCAGGGATGGTAGCGTCTGCCCATGGAATTCTCCAGGAAAGAATACTAGAGTGGGTTGCCATTCCCTTCTCCAGGGGATCTTCCTAACCCAGGGATCGAACCTGGGTCTCCCACATTGCAGGCAGATTCTTTACCATCTGAGCCACGATCCAATAATTGTGCTCACAGGTATTTACTCAAATGAATTAAAAACCTATGTTCTCACAAAAAACATGCACACAGATGTTTATAGCAGCTTCATCCATAATTGCCAAAACTTGGGAGCACCTAAGATGTCCTTCAGTAGATGGATAAACAAACAGTGGTATATCCAGACAATGCAATCAGTACTGAAAAAGAAATGAGCTATCAAGCCATAAAAAGACATGGAACAAACACAAATACATATTACTAAGTGAAAGAGGCAAATCTGAAAAGGCTACATACCATATGATTCCAACTACATGACATTGTGGAAAGCACTAAACTATAGAAATAGTAAAATTACAGATCAGTGGTTGCCAGGACTTGGGAGAAGGAGGGATGAATAGACACAGCATAGAGGATCTTTTAGGGCCATGAAACTATTCTGAGAAACTATTATATGTCATTATACATTTGTCTGAATCAACAGAATGTACAATATTCAGAGTAAACCCTAATGTAAACTATCAGGTGATAATCATTAGCACGTACCCTGTAACAAATGTACCATATGGTAGGAGATGCTGATGGTAGGAAGACCATGCCGGCGTGAGGCAGTACTCTATGTACTTTCCACTCACTTTCAGCTCAGCTTTACTGTGAGCCTAAAACTGCTCTTAAAAAATTGTCTAGTAAAAACTGATAAATTACACTTCATCAAAAATGTGAACTTTTGTTCATCAAAAGGCGTCATTGGCAAATGAAGAGACTAGCCACAGGTGGGAGAAAATATTTTCAATATGTATCCATCTGACAAAAGATTTGCACCCAAAATATATAAGGAACTCTTGTAGCTCAACAGTGAAAAGATAATCAGTCTAATTTAAAACAAAGAGGGCAAAAGACTTGAATAGACACTACAAAGTGTCATGTTCTCGTGTTCATCGTCACTTCTCCTATTACAGAACTCCATACAAATGGAATCACACTTTTTATGGCCGGCCTCTTTCACTTGATGTGTTTTTCAGATTTATTTGTGTCATTGCATGTTAATTGCAATGACATATTGCAAAACAAATTGCATCAGTAATTTGTTCTTTTTATTACTGAAAAGAGATATAGAAATGGCCAAGAAGCACATGAAAAGGCATTCAACATTATTAGACACCAAGGAAAAGCAAACTAAAGCCAACATGAGATACTATATACCAGAATGGTTAAAATTAAAAACACGGACAATATTAAGTATTGATGAAGACATAGAACAACTGGAACTCTCTTACATTTCTGGCTGGAGTGTAAAATGGTAAAACCACTTTAGGATACCTTTTTGCAGTTTCTTTTAAAGGTAAAAATACACCTACCCTTTGAGCCAGCAATATAATTTCTAAGAAGGAAATGAATATATATGTCAGAATATTGTATTTTTATATAACAAAGATTTTATATTTATATAAAGATAAACATACACACACACATACAAAAGGCTTGTATGTGGATGCTAATAGTGGCTTTATCCATAATAGCCAAAAGCTAGAAATAGTTCTGACATCTATAATTTGGTGAATGGACAAACAATTTCTTACAATGTTATGTGATTCAGAAATAAAAGAGCACACATTACTGGTACATGCAATGACATAAATACATCTGAAAAGCACACTGAGTGAAAGAAACCAGCCATGAAATGTGTGATTCCATTTATATGAAGTTCTGAAATGGAAGAAGCTAACCTACAGTGATGAACATGAGAATGGTATTTGCCTTTGTGGGGATTGAGTGGCCAGAGGGAACTTTCTGGGGTGATGGAAATGTTTTATATCTTTAATGCAGTAGTCTTACATGTGTGTACACACTTGTCCAAACTCATCCAACTATACATTTAAAGTCTGCACGTTTTTTGAGTATATAACTCAGTAAAAGTCATATAAAGCTAAAAACATATGGAAAAAGAATATAAATATATAAAAATTAAGAATTTTAAAATGGAAAATAATATAGATGTAAAGAGACTGTAAGCGATCTTTACATCTCATGTAAAGAGATGACAGAATGAAGGAAGATAAATCACATGGTCAAAATCTAGCAAGAATAAAAGGAGTTCTTGATAATTGACAAGAAAAACGACCCTTAATCAAAAATTGGCTAAAGGTATGAGTTAGCAGTTTATGGTTCTTAGTCAAATCAAGTGCTTAGTCGTGTCCAACTCTTTGTGACCCCATGGACTGTATGTAGCCTGCCAGGCTCCTCTGTCCATGGAATTCTCCAGGCAAGAATTCTGGAGTGGGTAGCCATTCCCTTCTCCAGTGGATCTTCCCAGCCCAGGGACCAAACTCGGGTCTCCTGTATTATAGACGGGTTCTTTACTATCTGAGTCACCAGGGAAGCCCATCAAATCAGGAATGCATTCATATTATCTGATCATTTCATTCCTAGCTGTAGAGTCCAGCGAAATTTTCACACAGGTCCATAAAGGACATGTTCTACTATGTTGGGGTGGTATTTTTTGTGAGGCAAAGGCAATCTGGAGTCCAATTCGATGGTGAGGAATTATATTAACTCTATCCTCTGTGCCTAAAGTATCACACACAGGCACACACACATACATTTATTCAGGACATACTCTATTCCAGTTATTGTTGCTCATTACAGAAACTAACTCACTTAGAGTTTGTATTAAGGAAGTCAGACTTCTCTGGTGGCTCAGACGGTAAAGCGTCTGTCTGCAATGCAAGAGACCCAGGTTCGATCCCTGGGTTGGGAAGATCCCCTGGAGAAGGAAATGGCAACCCACTCCAGTATTCTTGCCTGGAAAATCCCATGGATGGAAGAGCCTGGTAGGCTACAGTCCATGGGGTTGCAAAGAATCCAGACACGACCGAGTGACTTCGCTTTCACTTTCAGTCACCATTTCCCATCTGACAGATAGAGAAACCAAGGCACAGAGAGGTTAGGTAAGGTTCTGAAGGTCACCCAGCTTGTTACTTATAGAACCAAGATCCCAACCAACGCGGCCTGAAGCCCACACTGCCAAGTGCTCACTCTGCCTCTCTGAGCTTCCTTTGTGCGAATGCATATGATGACACTCAGAACTTCAGACCAGAGGCCCAGGGCTGTCCACCAAGTAACATGAAAGTCCCTGGGAAAAAGGTTAACCCAGAGCCAGCAGGATCTGTGTCTTCAGCCAAACAAACATCCCACCAGCATTTCCTCGGATTTGGTTGTTGTTGCAGGGAGAGAGCCAGGTGGGAGCCCATGTGGTTTTGATAGAACACTCATTCAAGCGGAGCTTTAAATATTAGAGTGGCACAGTTGGTGCAGTTAAATTTAAGGATCTGTCAGTTTATGATGAATTTTTATTTTTAAGGGTTTCAAGTAAGCTGTAAACATTCACTCCAGACTGAAATTCCCCCCATCCGACACCTGGAAGGGGCAGAGTGGAGGAGCAGTGGGTTGGGTGACTGGGAAGTAAGATGGGAAGGGATGAGACAAGACTGGGCACTGGAGTGGGGGTGACTCTTCTCACCAGAGTGGGGTGACCAAGGAGGGCTTAGGAGGGGCTGTGTGCCCTGTAATGAGAGAGGCCGACTACTACCCCAAAGGGGCACCACGGGGGCCGCTGTTTTTGCAATGCAGTTCAGTTTTCCTTTCCCCCTTTCCAGCAAAGCCGGACTGTAATGGGCACTTAAGAAACAATCTTTTGGAACTCTGTGTGATCCACTGCTGGAAGAAGGAAGGAAGTTGGCACGGTATGCATGGCATGGACATAATTTTTTAAAATACATCTGTGTATATATGTAGAAAGGAGGCCAACATATTATAGGAATTTTTGTTTACATTTTGGGTTTTGTAAAAAGATTTGTTGAATAGTAAACACTTAATCTTTTGTGATCACCAAAAATTTGTTGCTAAACAAAAAAACAAGCTACAGTGAAAAATGTGCTATCAGCCATGGCTGACCTTTTCTGTGGTTTCACCCTGTGCCAGGCCCTGGGTACCCCCTCTTCACCTGCTCTCCCATTTAATCTTCATCCTACTCTCAGAGGTGATTATTATTTTTCATCCCCATTTTGTAAACAAGGAAACTGAAGTTTAGGGAAGAAAAGTATTTTGCCCAGGCATATAGAGGTAGGAAGTGGAGCTGCTGAGTCATAGGTATAGTTGATTTACAATATCATGTAGATAGAGAAGTCTTGTTAAGACTCCCCTGGACGCCCCTGTCCCTGAACACACCATGTAGTTTGCAGGATCTTAGTTACTGACCAGGGGTTGAACCTGGGCCCTTGGCACGCAGAGCATGGTGTCTTAACCACTGGACCACCAGGGAAATCCCTATTGAAGACTTTTAAACAGCCATTCAGCTTGACTGTGAGGCAGCATGTCATTCGCATCTTCAGAGGCGTGTAGGGAATCACCTCCAAGAGACAGGGAGACAAAGCTGGGTCCCTTGGTCTACTCCTGAGGCTACCTGCCAGAGAGAAACCCTCTCTACCACTTGCATGTGCCCTGCTCACCTCTCCCACAGCTCCATTGGCCCAGCAAGGATTTGGCCTCTTCATCCTCTAGGAGACAGAAGGGCGTAGGATAAATGACACAGGAAAGAGTCCCTTAGTGTGAATCTTCCAAATATGGGGGCCAAAATTTCACACCAGAGTGTGTATGTCTATTGGGGAGAGACTAGGACTTTACCTTGCAATGAAACAAAACATTGCATAAATATGTTTGATTGATTTTTTGAAATGTTTTAGTATTTTGGTCACGAGGCATGTGGGATTTTAGTTCCTGAACCAGGGATTGAACCCTCAGTCCCTGCATTTGAAGGCAAAATCTTAGCCACTGGATCACCAGGGAAATCCCTAATTGAATTTCTGTTAATTATGACTATGTGCTAATTCTTAGCATGAACAAAGAAATCACGTGCTGCTTTTTTTAGCTCTGGGGGCACAATTTTTTTCCTAATCAAGTCATATGACAATGTCTTTCACTTTACTTTTGTCTCAGCATGATTTATGAAGAAAATCATTATTGCAAAGATATTGAAGGGTTTTATCAATCTCCCAAAGAGTTTCCAATAATCCTCTAGCAGTCAGCCTGTTCTCTTATGAAATCCCAATGTCATTTCCTCTTTTACAATGTTAACTGACCTAACTTTGATGTGTCCCACATTGTCCATAGCACTGCAAGGGTTTGGGTAGTTCAACATCATCATTTTCACAGATTTTGTCAAATCTTTTTTTTTTTATAACAATATTTACAATTTCACTCAGTGACCAAATTGTACTATTATTTTGTGTCTTTGTGAAGACCAAGGAGAAAGAGTTGATGTAATGGGTGGAGATAGAAATCTGTATTAAAGAGGTATATGGGGAAAGGTGCCTAATTTTTTAAAGTATCAGCTCCATTAGTGAATTGTTTCATGTTTTAAAGCACTGTTGATTCCTTCTGCAAACTTGTAACTGTAGGAATCCTGGAAAATGAGTACTCAGAAAACAGGGGACTCCCTGAATACTTATTAAATATATAGTATACTTTTAAGTATTAAGCATGAACTTATTAAGTATATACAGAAGAAACAGAACACGCATGTATCGCAAAGATCATCCACAATGGCAGGCATGGAGGGTAATGGTTTCTCTTTGTAGGTAACAGCACTAGTTCTGAGGGCTGAGTTCCATGCTTGCTGCCAGTGAGATGAATCATTTTGACAAGTGCCAGGAGATAGAGCCTGAACTCATACTCTACCAATATCATTTCTAATCTTCGTAGCAGTCCTGTGAGATAAGTATTATAGTTGTATCATTTGGAATTCTCTGATTAAAAATGACAGAAAAACCAACTGGGATTAATTTAAGCAAATAAAATAAACCTATTTAGCTATTGCTGCATAATAAAATGCCTCCAAACGAAATGCTTAAAATAATTACTAACTGCTCATAAGTTAACTGGGCAGGTCTTCTGGTCCCTGCAGGCTAAACTTTGGTGTTCAGCTCTGCTGATCTTGGCTAGACTCTCTCATGCATTTCCAGCCAGCAGGACGTAGGCTGGTCCAGGATGCTCTTGGCTGGGACAGTGGGCTCTGCTCCGCGTGTCCCTTGTCCTTCTGCAGGCTAGCCCAAGGGGATTTATAGATCCAAGACAGTGAGTATAAATGCGTAAGACCCCTGAGGCTTGGGCTTGGAGCTGACCCACTGTCACTTCTGCCATGTTTCTGTTGGCCAGCACAAATCACCAGACAAACCTAGATCCAAGGAATGGGGAGGAAGATTCTACCTCTTGAAGGGAATTACTGCAAAGCCATGTTACAAGAACATGGATAAGAGAGGGATTAGGAAACGTGGCCATTTTTGTAAATAACTACAAAGTATGTATTGGCTTTTGTATCTGAAAAGTCAAAAGAAGTTGGTTTCAGGCACAGCTTAACGTAGGCACTCAATATCCCCATTTCCTGGCTTGGCTCTGCTCTGGGTTACTCTACTTTTAGATAAGCTTTTCCTTCATGATAGTGTAACAACAAAAGTGACTTGGTAGCCCACATTCTCACAGCTTTACACTTACCAAAAAGAGACAGCAGCTGTCCCTCAAAGCTGGACTCTCACTGGCTGGAACTGGGTCACGTGTATACCCCTGAACCAATCACTAGAGAGAAGGGTGAGGGAAGTGTGGGTGGCTGAGTCCCTGAGCAGAGGGTGGAGTTGCTTCTAAAGCATATGGGCTGAGGGTGGAAGAGAAATGGTGCCCTACCGGAAACTGAGGCACCAGGTGGAAGGCTGCTGGGGAGCAGAAAGCCTGGCTGCACGCTGTCTTCACTATTCTGCTTTACAGAGGAGAACAGGGAGGCTCCAGAGGTTAAGTGCCTTGAAGCAGATGACCCAATGTCAGGACAGGGCTGTAATCTATGCACCCCAGAGCCTGTATGCTTTCCCCAGGACCCAGCTGTCTTTCAGTCTAGAGGGAGAAGATTCCTTAACCCGGCTGCTGCGAGGTCCACTCTCCAACTTTGGGTCATCTCTCTGCCCTGACCTCAGAAAGCAGCCGTCAGGTTGAGGAGGGAGCTACAGCCCACATGGACTGGGGAATTGCTGAAGGCGCTGAGTGGCTTGGAGAAGGTGTAATGAGGACCATCCCCAACATCCCAGTGCCAACCTAGGAAAAGCCCAGGCAGCTACAAAGGGCAGAGCTGGGACCAAGGGATGCAAACCACAAGGAAAGAGAGATGCAAGAAGAACCAAGGCATAGGGAGGACCCTCTTGGGTGAGAGGATAGAAGGAAAAGGGGGCCAGGATGAGGAAGAGGAAGCAGGGAATGAGGACAGGGAAGGGAGGGATGGGGATAAAAGGGGCAAGTGAGGGTCCACTGGGTACCCTGAGCTTCACATGATTCTGGGCATCTTGTGCACTGGATCCTTATAGTCAACTCTGTGCCGTGGGATTCTCAGACCATGACTGAGCTAAGTCAGGGGCAAAACCCAGACGGAAGGAGTCATCACCTAATCTTCCGCTTCCAAGCCACTGCCTCAATTCCAGCTCAAATGACTTTCTAGGGAGCCCCAGTGACAAGAAGGAACAGTGGTGAGACATCAGCCTTTGCCTCTGTCAAAGTGGATTGAATCCTCCAGGATACTTGCCAGGCATGTGAGAGGGAACAAGCTGCTTCAGTTCTCTGAGCCTCTGGTTCCTTATCTGGAAATAAGAGTAATTCCAACCTCCTGGGGCTGCTGCAGGAACCCCAGGAGCTAATGTGTGCCCATGTAGAGTGGAGCTTGATGAACCTGGAGCCACGGTGAGCCTGCAACCCTCAGGGTCCTCCCCATGTCAGGCCCTACACAGCGCCCTCCACTGATCCAGAAACAGGGTCCAGGTGCCACTAGCAGGAAACCCAGGGGCTCTGAGGGGCCCCCCCCCTCTAGCCTGCCTCTGTCCTCCCCTTTGCCTCCTGGTGCCCACCGACACACAGATCTCTTTCACCTCTAACTGCAAGAACCCGGCAGCTGATTTAGGAGTGTGCTTGGGGCCCAGAATGTAAACCGTTTCTCACCAGGAATGTGTAAACAACCCATAAAGCAAAGGATTTGGGGCCTGGTCACGTGGCCCAGCTGCTCATAAAATCAAAGCATTGATCTCCACTCTCCAGCAAGCCTCTAAGCCATGGGGATGATGGAGGGGCTGCATCTTAGGAACCTGTAATCTCCCACCATACATCTGAGGTGGCGTGTTTGAAGTCCCAGGATGAGTTATTTATATCATTTTTGCAATGTGTACTGAAAGGGCATTACCCCAAACTCCTGGCAGTGGGGCTTTACAGGAACCTGGCCACTTAGAAATATAATGGGGAACAAGGGATCCCTCTGGCAAGTCACTCAACAGCCACTGTTCCTCTGGGCAGCCATGTAATCAGAGCCAGATCATCTGGCCCAATTTTCCCTACGGCCAGCTATTCAAGGACCACCTTCTCAATTTCTGCCACTTCCTAGCACCATTTATTATTTATTTAATGGCATTTACTTTAAATCATTACCTTTTCACTTAGCTACATTCCAAACAATATCCATGAAGTCATGCGTCTGGTATCTGAGTTTTATTTTTTCCTCTTATACATTAAAATTTACTCATAACCTAAAATGATGCATGCTCACTTTATACCATGTAAATTGTCCAGCTTACTACTGGTGTACCACAGTTGGGGAAACACTGACCTAGTCAAACACGCTCACTGTACAACCTGCGAAGCTGAGGCTCATAGAAAAGGGTCTCCAGTTTTGCAGATGAGGGAGCTGAAGCCCAGAGAGGTTAAATGGCTTGTCCGAGGCCACACAGCTAGTCAGTTGCTCAACCAGCATTTTAAATTAGGTCTGCCTGACTTCAAAGTCTGGCTCTTAATCACTAGAGGGAAAGAGGAAGAAGAGAGAGGAAAAAGGGAACGGTGTATTTATTAAGTGCTAGCAACCTTTACATCTATTGCTGTGTCCTTCTCTGCTCACCCATTCAAAGTGTCCTTGTGCCATAAAATCTTCACCACAGCCTAGAGTTGCCATAAAGAAGACTGTCTTGCCCCCAAAGCCTTTGGGCAAAGGAACGGATGTTTAAATTCCAAAGCCCCATCGGTGGATGCCCTTCAATTCTCATCCCCTCCATAGCCCCCTGCAGAGCTGTGGCCATGGGTGCTGTGCGCATGCTTGGGGAAGCTGGGCTTTGGGTCAGGCAGATAATGGCAACCTACTCCAGTACTCTTGCCTGGAAAATCCCATGGATGGAGGAGCCTGGTAGGCTGCAGTCTATGGGTTTGCAAAGAGTCGGACACTACTGAGCAACTTCACTTTCACTCTTCACTTTCATGGACTGGAGAAGGAAATGGCACCCCACTACAGTGTTCTCGCCTGGAGAACCCCAGGGACGGGGAGAGCCTGGTGGCCTGCCGTCTATGGGGTCGCACAGAGTCGGACACGACTGAAGCAACCTAGCAGCAGTAGCAGCAGCAGACCTGAGATCAAATCCTAGCACCTCTGCTCCCTAATTAGGGAAATCAGGCCTCAGTGCCTCATGCATTCAATGAGAATGTTAACACCTACTGAAAGTGAAAGCACTGTTAGTGTAAACTGCTTAGCATAGTGTCTGAGTCATGGTGCTTGCACGCTCAGTCGCTTCAGTTGTGTCTGACTCTTTGTGACCCTATAGACTGTAGCCTTCCAGGCTCTGTCCATGGGATTCTCCAGGCAAGGAAACTGGAGTGGGTTACCATGTCCTCCTCTAAGGGATCATACCCACTCAGGGATCGAACCCCTGTCTACTGCACTGCAGGCAGATTCTTTACCCACAGAGCCATCAGGGAAGCCTGAGACATGGCACTTAATAGTCTTTAAAAAGATAAAAGGGCTCAAATGGGGGAAACAATGAAGAATGACCTCCATCTCCTCCGGGACCTGAAAGTCGATGTGCAGCAGGCCATGAAGCTGTTGCCATCATGTAGACCACAGTCAGGGCACTGGACCAGAAGATGCTGAGGCATGGAGAACAAGAGCACAGACTGGTGAGCAGAGAAGATGGGCCGGGCACCCAGCTCCACCACCAAGAAGCCCATGCTTTGCACCAGTCACAGATTCTTGCCAAGCCTGTTTTCTCAAGTGCCAGGTGAACATCATCAGGGTTTCAAGTTTTTGTTTTTTTCCATTTTGAATTAAAAATTTTTTTGCCGCATAGCATGTGGAATTCTAGTTCCCTGCCCAGGGATTGAACTCATGTCTCCTGCATTAGAAACGTGGAGTCTTAACCTCTGGAACACCAGGGGAGTCCCTGGGTCTCACGTTTCAATGACCATCTTTATGTTTATGGAATTGATTGAGTCCATGGCTTGTCAGGGCCAAAGGTGCTGTCTAAAGCCATGAGGACCAGGGCTTCCCTGGTGGCTCAGGGGTAAAGAATCCACCTGCCAATGCAGGAGACATGAGTTCAAACCCTAGGTCATGAAGATCCCCTGGAAAAGGAAATGGCAAACCACTTTAGTATTCTAGCAGGAAATCTGATGGACAGAGGGACTTGGTGGGCTACAGTCCATGGGGTCACAAAAGAGTTGGACACGACTTAGAGACTAAGACCATCAGGACCAAATGCTGATTTTACAAATTTGAGAACTCTTCATGTGTGAGCATACATACAGAGTGCTATGTGTACACGAGGGATGGCACTTGAGGGTTTGGGGTTCTGACCTTTCCTGTGCTGTTACTGTAGAAATTGCTGGCCTTGCTAAATCTCAGAGTTTCCCCAGGTATGAAATGGGCACAAATTAAAAAAAAAAAAAAAAAGCCTCTTCTTAAACTGTTTTGATGGTTACATGGATGAAGATCATGGAGCACTTTGTAAAGTGCCTGACATATGGTCAAGGCTTAATACACAGGCTACTACTGTTTCTTGTTTCAAGAAACACATTTTCATAGCCTGATTTGGGAAATAAAATAACTGGGAAATGTTTGCTGGATTCTTGAACAGAGGAAAGAAAAAACATGGATTTCACCCAAAACATGATTGGTTACACTTCCTTTCATTCAGCACATAGCTTTTTGAATCCTAAGTGGAGGTGCAAGCTGCCAGGCACTAGGGTAAGAGCCTTGAAGATGCCACCCGCATCCCCAAGCTGCTCAACCCTCTCAGCTAGACAGGAAGACATTGGGCACTGTTAATAACCCTCTGTCAATGAGGGTGCTGGGAAAATATGAATAATTCCAGCCAGCAGGATCTAGTAAGCAGGAAGCAGTCTTTGAGTTGATCCTCTAAGAATGGGAAGAATTTCCTTTTAAAAAAAAAGTTGAAAAAAAAAAAAAAAAAAGAATTTGCCCATAGCTACATGTCTGAATTCCACTCATCCTTCAAAAGTCACCTCCTCCCAAAAGCCTTCCAGGAGCACTCTTTAATGGAAATGTCCCCTCCCTCCTCTTTTGAAATTCCATGTATCTGCCCAGCTCACTTGGCCCAGGTTCCTCCCAGAGTGATCTGGGCTCTGTAGTAACAAAGAAAAACTGGGACCCTATCTCCCATCGTGCTCTGGGCCTTCTCCAAACCCCTCTTTGCCTCAGTGATCAGAGCACTCCAGGCCCTGAGCCTCCCAGGGTGAACTCCTAGAACATATGGTCTTCAAGATGTCAAGGAGACCCTTCCAAACAGGCTCTGGTCTTTAGATGGCTGCTTCCTGGCTGAGTTACTTGGGAATGAAAGAGGGTGATGTGCATTTTATATGGTCTTTCGTTTCATCCCCCTGTTTTGTGAAACAGGTGGTATCATCACCTAGTGTCCAGACTGGGGAATGGAGGAATTCAAGATCACCCAGTTAGTAGCAACCAGAGGTTCTCCTTTATATATAATTTTTTTTTTAAATTTGTTGGCGGTGGTGGGTCTTGCTGAGCACAGGTTTTCTCCTCCTGCTGGGGCAGCTACTTAGTTATGGTGCACAGGCTTTCCACTGTGGTGGTGTTTCTTGCAGTGGAACACAGGCTCTAGGGCGAGCCGTCTCAGTACTTCCGGTTCCCAGGCTCTAGCGCGCAGGCTCAACAATTGTGACGCATGGGCTCAGTTGCTCCATGGCATGTGGGAGCTTCCCGGGTCAAGCATCAAACCCCTGTTTCCTGCATTGGCAGGCAGATTCTTCACCACTGAGCCACTACGGAAGCCCAAGATTTTCTTTCTATTGCCACCTCACAAAGCAACCCATTCCCTGTTTAGGCCATTTATCTGCTGGGTGTGTTTCAAAGTCCATCCTTTTGTCTCTGTGCTTCCTGTCAGGGTCTGGTCCAAGCCGTCCTCTCCCTTTGCTATCAAGCACAGCGTCTGGTGGTCCAGTGGTTAAGATTCTACACTTCTAATGGAAGGGATGTGGCTTTGGTCCTTGGTTAGGGAACTAAGATCCTACCTGCTGTGTGGTGTGGCCAAGGGAAAAAAAAAAGGCATAGCCTCCCAACTGGTCACCCTGTCCCCAGGCTGTCCCAATAGTATAGCCAGTGACCTTTTGCTTTAAAAATCTTTTAAAGTTGATTTCGTTTTGCGTATGCCCACAATACACACACACATACATACAAATGTGCTGGTGGTGGTGGTTTGGTCGCCGAGTTGTGTCAATTCATGCAACACCATGGACTGTAGCCCCTCAGGCTCCTCTGTCCATGGGGTTTCCCAAGCAAGAATATTGCCATTTCAATGGCAACCCACTCCAGTGTTCTTGCCTGGAGAACCCCAGAGACGGAGGAGCCTAGTGGGCTGCCGTCTATGGGGTCGCACAGAGTCAGACACGACTGAAGCGACTTAGCAGCAGCCATTTCCTTCTTTAACATACAAATACACACATGTATAATTTTAATGTGAATACCTTAAAATGATCAGAATACACTTCATTTAGTAAATACAGTTTTCTTTCTTTCCTTTTTCATTTCACTCTTTTTCCATCTCCTCCCCTCACCATAGCGCCCCACACTCCATGCCAATAACCTAGGATGTCTCCTCTGTTTTTGTTCACCCATTCAATCGTAAACAGACTCATTCAATTCTAAGCACGTACCTGTATACACATTTACATACACAGAGTTTATTTGTCAGTTTCTTTTTTTTTAAATGGGATCATATGATAGTTTTTGCTCCTTGCCTGCTTCACCCAACATTATTCATAGATATCTTTCCAAGTCGGCTAGTGTAGTGCTAATTCATTCTTTTTAACGGCTGCCTAATATTCTGTTATGTGGATGGATGAGTTTATTTGGTTGTTGCCTTGCTGATGTTCATTTCTTACTTTTAGTTTCTCACCACTGGGAACAACGTTGCAGAAAATGTTAGGTACTGTTCTAAGATGTGATGGCAGCTCATTTTATTTGGCCTGGAGGCTCAGTTTCTAGGATTGAAGCCCTAAACTATACCACAGAATAGTCTGATGAATTCACCAGCTGTGGTCTCACCAAGCCTTCCCCTCATGCCACCCTATGTCAGTCTTCACCTAGAGTTCCACTTTTCAGCCCCTCAGAGACAGCCCCTGGTGCTGTAGCCACCAGAGCTGGGCTCCCCTTTGCCTCCTGCACTTGCACAGAATAAGAGAAATCTCATGAGGAGTATTTGATTGGTGGAGCCTGCTGGGTTGGCCACATTCCAGCAGCAACTTTGAGATTCCTAAATTTGAGAAGGCGGAGCTCCAACACAGGCATTTCCCCAAATGTCAGAGAAAGGCTGATCAAAAGATAATGGGGACTTCCCTGGTGGTCCAGTGGTTAAGAATCCGCCCTCCAGTGCATGGGATGTGGGTTCGATCCCTGGTGGCATAAGATCCCACATGCTGCAGGGCAACTAAGCTCACTAAGCACAACTGCTGGGCCTGTGCACTCTAGATCTCACGCTCCACAACAAGAGAACCCTCCATACTTCAACAAGAGAAGCCGTACACTAAAGCTAGAGAGAAGCCCCTGCCAACACAAAGACCCAGCACAGTCAAAAAATAACTTGAAAAAAAAGATGATGAGCAATTGCAAGTATGACAGCATCTATATAACACTCTTGCACATAAGTCCTTCCTTATGAAGGTCTGTATTTCTATGGGGTAGATTCCCAAGAGTTTAACTGCTGCTTTCCAAACATCAGTCGTGCTTCCTGTTTCTACTAGCACTATGTGAGTACCACTTTCCCTACTTCCCCACCAGCAGTAGGTATTATAGCTCTGATAGACACAAAACCATCGTATTACTAGATAGACTTATTTAGGTTTTCCTGACTACTAGCGTACATACATCAGTCATAATCTTTTTGGGGGCCACCTAATTTGTTCAGTCATTAGCTACCTCATCATCCCCTTTCCCCAATTTTCTATTGAGATGTTCTCTCCTTTCAGTCTGCATGCTGGCTATCTTCCATCTGCCCCTCCAGATCCATGCTGTCTGCCTTTCTCCATCTGCTCTGTGGCTCTCACACCATAGGGATTGCTTGGGTTTGGCCAAACGGAGGCACAGCTGGAGGTCACTGGGCAGGAGGAAAGAGACGGGAGTATTTACTCCCAAGCTTTCCCTATCTCTCCCACTGGGCACAGGTCCTAGTAGAGATGATTCCCTTCTGATACCAGCTCTCATGCACCTCCCTGGGTGTGCTTCCTCAACCCTGCTCACACCTTTGAAAACAGTCTCTCCATACTGTCCCTTGAAGACCTCTCCTTATACTACTCAATTTGGGTGTGCTTCCCACCTCCTACTGGGACTCTGACTGATACAAGATAGAATCTTTTCTCCGTTGTCAGTGTTACAATTGTTTCTTCAAGGTCTGTTTTTTTGCCCAATGACTTTATTTTTAGTATCTTTGCCATACTAAAGATTATATAGATATATATATATACACACACATATTATTTAATATATATCATTTATAATGTTACATTACATATAAAAATATTCTATGGTATATCACATTTATCCATTTATCATTGAGGAACATTTGGGTTTTATAGATTTTATATGTACTATATAATCTTATATATGTCTTATATACATATCTCTCACATATCAAATATATATATGACATATGTGATCATATATAGTCAAATTTAATTTTTAAATAATATGTCTTTTCTTTTATAACTTCTTCATTTTCAGCCTTGAAAGGAGAGGTCTTCCCATTTTTCCTCTAAAAGGCCAAGTAATATATGTTTCAGATTTTGTTAGATTCTGTTGCGACTACTCATCACCGCCATTGTAGCAAGAATGCAACCATAGACAACATAGCAACAAACATGTTCCAGTGAAATATTATTTACAAAAACAAGCAGTGCTAATTCTGCTCCTAGGTATCTGCCCAGTTCAGTTCAGTTCAGTTGCTCAGTCGTGTCTGACTCTTTGCGACCCCATGAATCGCAGCACGCCAGGCCTCCCTGCCCATCACCAACTCCCGGAGTTCACTCAGACTCACGTCCATTGAGTCGATGATGCCATCCAGCCATCTCATCCTCTGTCGTCCCCTTCTCCTCCTTCCCCCAATCCCTCCCAGCATCAGAGTCTTTTCCAATGAGCCAACTCTTCGCATGAGGTGGCCAGAGAAACAAAAGCATAGGTCCCACCAAAAATATGTACCTGAATTTTATAGCAGCATTAATCATAATAGCCAACACACAGAAATAACTCAACTGTCCATCAGCTGATAAATTGGTAAACAGTCATGCCCTGGAATAGTATTCTGCTCTAAAAGTCCTGATCCATGCTGCAACATGGGTGAACCTTGGAAGCAGTGTCCTAAGTGAAATCAGTTAGACACCAAAGGCCAGATACTGCATGATACCATTTCTATGAAATATCCAGAATAGGCATATCTATAAACAGAAAGTAAACTGGTTGTTGCTGAGGGCTGGGAAAGGATAGGTGATAGGAGGTTGATAACTAATGGTTATAGAGTTTCTTTTTCAGGTTATGAAAATTTTCTTAAATTGTCTTTGGCAACAGTTACACATATCTAAAAAATACTAAAAACCATTCAGTTGTATACTTCATTTTTGGGGGGAATCAACTGAGAATATGTTTATTTAAAAGCAATTTTAAATATTAAAAATTAGAAATTAACACATATCATACTAAAAAAATGTCACATTAAATACATGTGAAATGATGAGTGTACTGATGTTTGAGTGTAACATCCGGAATTCAAAATTTAACTCATGGTGCTATGGGGTTCCTATACAATATGTTGAATTTCTAGGAAATAAAAAAATAAATAGCAAGTGCTTTTCAACAGTAAAATAAAACTCACACTATTTGTGGAACATAACATTCCCCTCTGGGGGAAAAATAACTAGTTAGCTATTTTTTCCAAAATAAGTGAATTCTATGCTAAGTGAATTACATCTCAATAAACCTGTTATTAAAACAAAAGGGAAAGGCAGCATGGATTCGATCCATGGGCAGCAGTTAGCTGACCCCTGCTCTACTTTGCACATGCAGTCTCCTGGAATCTTTTACAATATTTTGTATTATTTTCATTCTTACATTAAATTTTTTGACACACTTGAAATGCAGGTGGTGTAAGATGGGCAGTTATTTTTATTTATCTCAGTGGGCTACTTTGTGAAATAAACCATCCCTTTTTCCACTGGGATGAGATACCTCTTTTGTCCAATACTGACACCTATATCCTGGAATCTAAATCTGGATTATCTACCATGTTCCATGGATCTATTTGTCTATGCCTTTCCTGATATCAGACTGATCTGATTTTAGTGACTTTATTGCATGTTCTGGTTTCTGTAAAGGAAGTCCCCCCTCATGTTCTTTTCTTTCACACTTGACTTGCAGCCAGTGAGCTTATCAAAATGGATATCACGGCCCTGCTTAAAAGCCTTTAATGGATTTCCACTGCTCTTACGATTATAGCCCAAATCCTAACTAACGCTTGAGTGGTGCATGCTTGGCACTGCCTAGCTCTGCAGCTTCACTTGGCTAAGGATACTTCACTTGGGACTCTATTCCTCAACCGCACTAGAGTTGCCAAGGGCTCCTGCTCACTCCTGCCCCAGGGCCTTTGCACTAGCTGTTTCCTCTGCCTGGAGTACTTTTCCATCCCCTCTGTAAAGTTAACCCCTCCTCTTCCTTAACTTCGGTTTATCATCATTCCTGGTCAGCCTATGCTGACCTCCCTGACTGGAACAAATCTCCATCTCCACATCATGAACCTATGCCGTGCTGCACTTGCAATATCACATTTTTTATCAATATATATATTTTAGACTAATTTCTGCCTCTTCCAGCTCCCTTTACCTTCTCAACATTTTATACTATATCCCACACATAATACTAAAAAAAAGCAATGTTGAAGTGATGACTTGGAGGGGTGGAATGGGGGGAGTTTAAGAAAGAGGGGATATATATATATATATATATAATTATGACTGATTTGAGAATAAACAGGTAGACAACCTCCCACCTTCTCTGAAGCCCACCCTGTCCCCTTCCTCAGCTGTATTCTGCCCTGAAGCAAGCCCAGGTGGGAAGGACAGGAGCCCTGGGCTCTGGACTCAGCTCTGCCTCTGCTGCAGTGAAAAGTCAAAGTGTTAGTCGCTCAGTTATGTCTGACTCTTTGTGATCCTATGGACTGTAGCCCACCAGGCTCCTCTGTCCATGGGATTCTCCAGGCAAGAATGCTGGAGTGGGGAGCCACGACCTTCTCCAGGGGATCTTCCCGACCCAGGAATCGGACTCACGTCTCCTGCACTGCAGACAGATTCTTTACTGTCTGAGCCACCACGGAAGCAATGGCCTAAATCTGTTTGCAAGGTGCTCTCCCCTTCCTGCCTAGGTCTTGCAGTTCTCACAGCCACCTTGGGAGGCAAGCAATATGGGGATAAATTTCTCCATGATTTTATTTAATTAAAAAAAATTGGGGGAGGCCATGCCTTATAGCTTATGGGATCTTAGTTCCCTGACTAGGGACTGAACTAGGGCCCTCAGTAGTGAAAGCACAGAGTCTTAACTAATGGCCCGCCAGGGAATTCCCATCCTTGATTTTACAGGGGAGAAATGTGAAGTTGGGGATGAGGTGACTAGCCCAAGATCACACAATCAGAGGCAAAGCCAAGAGCTCTGCTCTCTGGGTCCCCAAGCAAATGTTTACGTCAGGAAAGACCCTTCCTTTTCCTGAGCTGGGCCTCAGTTTCCCCAATTGTAAGATGGTGACAAGGGGTTGGGACTGAATGGTGTCAAGAGTGTCACAAATGGCAAGCAACCAAGGTGTTGTCATACCTAAGTTCCACCCATATTATTATTAACTTAAATTTTTTATTTAAGGACTTAAAAAAAAGACTTAATTACCCTTGTTTTTAAATTTAGTTTTTGGAAAAGAAACTTCTAAATATAAGGAAACATTTTTTATTACATCTGTTATTCCATTGTAACCACTGGTCACATTTTATCTAAGACACGTTTTGTGCACCTTAGATAAATGTGTACGGACCCCAGTCAGCCTGGCTCATCTGGGAGCTATCAACAGTTCTCTCGTTTCTTTGGCAGGGGAGGGTCTGTGCCGTGGAAGCTGTGGTAGAGGGCTGGTTGGGGGTGGCACCCCCCACCCCAAACATGAGGTTTTCCTGTGTTCAGTCAAGCAACGAATGTCTGCTCAGGGCCACAGTGTGCAGAGCACAGGGCCGGGTCCTGCCACTGAAGTGAGGTGAGGGGCCTGGCCTGGGGGCGCTCTCAGGGAGGCGGCGGGGGGCCCAGCTGTGTGCTGTGTGGCTGCTGCCCATGTCGGAGCAGGCGTGCCTGCTGTGTCTGTCCATGTGAGCACTCACGTGTTTCTGTGCACATGCCGGCCCCCACGCCCTCTTCCCTGGTCTCCCACCATAGTCTGCTGTTGAGGCCCGGCTGGGGTCAGCCCACGTGGCTGCCCCGGGCAGGGTCTGCTTTCTCTCAGGGCCAGGGCTGTGGAGTGAGTGAGACAAGGGGGGCCACCAAGGCAGGCTTTGCTCCAAGAGATCTTGGAACAAAGTGGGCCCCTCAGGAGTCCTCGATGGGGACCACCCCACTCTGAGACCTAAGATTCTGGAAAATTCCTGGTCTCACCCCCTCATCCTACCAATGGGGAAATAGGTCCTGACTGGGGAGAAGACTTGCCAGAGACACTGAGCAAGCAAGTGGCAGGGCCAGGCCTCTGGGATCTCTCTGACCCTCTGCGGCTTCACCACACACTCCCAAGGAGTCAGCCCAACCCTATGCACTGCAAAGATGACTTGAAAACAAGTTATCTTCAAGAAAACATACATTAATATTTCAAAATAATTCAAAGGAAAGCTCGTCTTTATTTACCACCCTATTCACTTGATGGCAGGCACTGCTATAAGCAGTGCATTAAAGCCTGCATTAGATACATTAATGCATTTAGTCTTCAAACAATTGTAGGAGGTGGATATGACAGACATTGCTATCCCACTTTTCAGATGAGGAAGCAAGGCACAGAAAGGTTCCTTAACTTCACCAGGGCTGCACACTGATGAGTTGGCTTCATGGCAAACATCCTTTGTTTCTACAGCAAGCAGAGAAGGGGTAGAGGCTTATGCATAGAAAGACATCTTTCTTCATCAACACAGCGCTGAGAATCACTGGAGCCCTAAACTCTGTCCTTCCTGCCTGGGATCACTTAGGTGAGGAGACCAAATTCAAAGAGGCAGAGTTGCATATGCGCTCAAAACCACACAGCCATCCTGGGTCTCCTCCCCACTTGCCATCACTGTGCTGAACACTTTCCCTTCTTCATTTAATTTAATCCTCACGATAACTCTGTACGTATGAACTACGATTCTCCCCATTTTGTGAATGGGAAAGTAGAGGCTTACAGAGGTTAAGTTACTTGTCCAAAGTCACACAGCTAGCAAGTGGCTGGGGCAGCACTTGAGTCCAGGCCCCTCTGATCTGAAGCCTGTGACCTTAACCACCAGGGTCTCCTGTCTTACATGTCCCTGTATCTCATAACCTCCATGCCTGTGCAAGGAGCCAGGCAAAGCCAGTGCCCCAACTTACAGAGGAGGAAACAGGCAACCGGCCTGGGAGCAAACAGCCAGTGAGCGTGGGACTGGGGCTCAGAACCCCAGGTCCACCGACTCCTGGCCAGTGCCCTTTCCTTTGATCCTTTAGGAACACTCCAGAAAAGGCCCCAGCTCTACACATGTCTGTGGTCAGTGGTGCACGCCATGCTTTTCACAGCGACTTCTCACGTATTAGCCCCCAAGTCCATGAAGGCCAGAGTATGCTCCATTTCACAGGTAGGCAATTAGAGGCCCAAGAGGGAAAGGGCCTTGCCCAAGAACTTGAACTAGAGTCCTTGACTCTCAGTCTAGCGAGGAGGACCCAAGGAAGGGGTTAAGCAGGCTCTAGCTAGTTGGTCTCTTTACTCTGGCCAGAGGCAGGATATTGAGGTTATAAGCCTCATCAGTCTAAATGCTGGCCTGAAGTCAAATCTTGCCCCTTGGCTGAAACCTGCAGGAATGATCTCGAAGAGGCAGTAACAGGAGCTGTTGTTGTACAGATGGGGGTGGGGGGTGGGGAGAGTGAAGGAGACAAGCTGACCCTCAAAATTCCGCTTGAAGCAGTTTGCTTCCTCCAGGTTTCTTGAGGTTTCTCTCAGGCAGGACTGGGTTTTGCTGCTTCTGTGAACAGGTGGTTGAGATTTGGGCCATTGTAACAGAAACAGCACTAAGATCAGGCTTCCTATAAACAGACAAAACAGGGCTGCAATACACGCAGGTGGTGGTCATTTCTCTCTGACGCACAGGAGTTGGTCACTGATAAGAGTTGAGCAACAGAGCTTGAAAAATGTTCCCCATGGAGCTGGGAAAAGCCCTTAGGGGCTGGTGTTGGTGGGTCATGGGTCGGGGTAGCATAACCTTGGATGTTAAAGAGGGACTGAGAATCAGAAGGCAATGATGACCCTCACGTAACATTTTTGTACCTTGGGTGCTCCTCTTGCCTCACCCTAGAGCTGGCCCTGTGGGTGACTCTATTTCCTGTCTGAACTCCAGTTCTGTCCTCAGGATGAGGATGAGAGTAACAGCTCCTGCCTCAGAGGGCTGGGAGCAGTGAGAAGAGGCAGAGAAAATGCTTAGCATGAACTGCTGCAGTCAACGTGTTGAATGCCAGCCATGTAGTTTTTACCCAGGGAACAGGGCTGTGCTGTGTGCTCAACAGCAAACAAGGCTGTGATGGACTGTTTGTGTCTCCTCACCCCAAATTCATATACTGAAATGACGGTACTAGAAGGCAGGGCCTTTGGGAGGTGATGAGGTCATAAGGGTGGTCCCCTCATGAATGGGGTCAGTGCCCTTATAGAGAGACCCCAGGGAGCTGCATTGTGTGAGGCTACAGTGAGAAGTCAGGAGTCTGCAACCAGAATAAAGTTTCTCACCAGAACCTGACCCTGCGGGCACGCTGATCATGGACTTTTGGCCTCCAGAACTGTGAGAAAAAAATTTCTGTTGCTTATAAGTACTTTGGTACTTGGTTTTAGCAGCCTGAACAGACTAAGAGAGATGCACACCAAGTCCTTGACCTCATGCTGCTTACAGTAGAGCCAGGAAGACATCAGGGCTAGACTGTGATGAGAGATGATGAGGGGGGAGGTGGGAGCCAGGGCAAACATGTCAGTGAGATGAGAAGTGGGATCAGAAAAGAAAACCCCTCTATCCCAAAGATGGTTCAGAACCACAAAACTGTTTTCTCACTCTGAACATGACCAAAACTAGGATGGCACCCTACATCTCATTCAACTTGTCCTATTTAACGCTCAAAACAATTTGAACTATCCCCACTGGATGATGGGGAAGGCAATGGCAACCCACTCCAGTACTCTAGCCTGGAAAATCCCAGGGACAGAGGAGCCTGGTGGGCTGCAGTCCACGGGGTCGCGAAGAGTCAGACACGACTGAGCAACTTCACTTTCACCTTTCACTTAATGCACTGGAGAAGGAAATGGCAACCCACTCCAGTGTTCTTGCCTGGAGAATGCCATGGACGGGGAGCCCGGTGGGCTGCCGTCTATGGGGTCGCACAGAGTTGGACATGACTGAAGCAGCTTAGCAGCAGCAGCAGCAGCCACTGGATGAATAAAGAAACTGTGGCTCAGAGAGGTAAACTGATTTGACTCTGGTCACACAGTTTGGGAGTCAAACTCAGGCCTTCCTGACTCCTCTACAGCTTGACTCTGCTGCTAGCTGGATGTACGATCTCAGGCAAGCTACACCTGTCTTCTCAAGCCTCAGCCTTGTCCCCTGCCCCACCCCCTGCACATAGGTGCATGGGTGCACACGCACACACACACACACACACCATCAAGGAAGAAGGTGAGGCTCACATGAGGCCACAGACATGGGAGCGCTTTGGCCACTGCACGCTGCTCTCTGTGACCAAGAATTATTAGTGTAGGTGACGTGGCAAGCAGCAAAAGGCCCCTTATCTATGATGGACAGCCTGGGGCCCCCTTTCTTCCTTTCTACATGGTCTTTCTGTGAGTCAGGGTGCCCTCCCTTACACCTGCCCTGCTCTTAGGAACAAAAGCATGTGGGAACATTTCAATCAGCAGTGTGACCACCACCTCCCTGCGGGAAAGTGTTGTTAGCTCCCATTTAACAGACGGGCACAGAGAAGTTGCCTCATTGCCCCAGGGGACACAGTTTATGCCCCAGGAGGATTCTGGGAGCACAAGCCAATACCTAGATACCCTTTGCTGTGGTTTCCAAGTGAGCAAGCTGGAGGGCAGCACTTGGACAGGGAGCCAAGGTACTGTTCTGCCCTGGGGTGAGGTGGGGAAGATAAGCTTTGCCAAACCTTCCAGCTCCTTCCTTCCTTCCACCACCCCCTCTGTGGGGCTGGAGATTTCTTGGCCAGGCCAGCCCCTCCCCACCACGTAACTACCTCGGGTTTCAAGCTTCCTTCTCATCTGAAGGAAGTGAACACTTGAACCTCACATCTTGGTTCCTTTTCTATGGGAGAGAGGAGGAGTGTGGAGTAGAGGGACAGACAGATCTAGGGATGGGTGCAAGATGGACGTGGCTGGGCATAGGGAATTGAGTGATGAAAGAGGACCCCAATCTAGGCAAGAGGACACCCTCATTTAAAAAAGAAAACACTCCTGGAACTCAGAAATGGGCTCAAAGTCTCACAGTAAGTCAGGGCCTAAGCCTACTATCCTAAGCTCCAAGTTCAACAATCCTGCCCCCCTTGCTATGGGCTGTGACCTTCAGACGGAGGAAAGAGGCACTGAAAAATATTTGTTGTACATGAATGAATGAATGAATACTGGTCCCACCTCAAGGGAGAGTATGGGGGTGTGATGTTGACTCCTCTGTGGGACTCTGCCTGGCGAGGCAGGGCTTAACCTCTGTAAAATCCTCTCTCCCTTTGGATTTTCACCAGGGCTCCTTCCTTTCCCCCAGAGAGTTGTGCGCCACCTAGAGGAAGCCGGGAGCCCAGCAACCTCATCCTATGGGGAGACTGACAAGCACTTCTAAGGGGGTCCCTATCAGCTTCCAGTCTCCTACCTGATGCCGGGAGGCATCATTCTGGTCAGGCCCAGCTTCAGTAACCCTCTAGTGAATGAGGGCATTCTTGCAGCAGAACGGACTTGCAGTAGACTAGGCCACACACATTCCCAGCTCTGTGTTTCCTACTCAGAGGCCACTGCTAGCAACTGTCTCGTCTCTCTTTCTCATCTCCTTTAGTTTCCTTACCTTAAAAAATATGCAGGACATCCCTGGCGATCCAGTGGTTAAGAATCTGCCTGCGAACGCAGGGGACACAGGTCTGACCCCGGGCCAGGAAGATCCCACATGCCCCAGGGTACCTAAGCCCCTGGGCCACAGCTGTGGAGCGCATGTGCCTACAGCCAGTGGGCCACAACAAGAGAAGACAGTGTAATGAGAAGCCCACGCACGGAGGCACTACAGCTAAAAAGAAGCCCCCGCCTGCCGCAACTAGAGGAAGCCCACACACAGCAATGAAGGCCCAGCACAGCAAAAAAAAAAGATACTAAGAAAAAGAAAAATGCAGACAGAAGAAACAGCACCACATCTGTGGTGTTCCTTCTGCATAACCTGAATCTAATCGTCAGATGAAGCCCAATTAAGGGACGCTCTACAAAACAACTGGCCTGTAATCTATGAAAGTGGCAAGGTCGTGACAGTCAGAGAAAGGCTGAGGGTTTGTTCCAGGCTGAAGGAGACCTAGGAGACACAGCAACGGTTGCCACGTGGGATTCTAGCTTGGGGCACAATCTCAGACGGGATCTCAGGAGTCTATGGTCAGAGTGCCAGTGGTACTCCCCAGCAGTGATGCTGTATTATGGTTGGCAGGAGACGGTCCATATTTGTTGGAAATAATAAACATAAAAGTGTTCAGGGAGGCGGGGCATCATATTAGCAACTTATTCTCAAGTGGTTCAGGGGTAAAAACATCTATGTACTTTACTCCCAACTTTTCTATACATTGAAATTTTTTCAATTTTAAATATATATAGCATTACAAGTAAATCAAATTAATGTAACACAGAAAAAATGCAGACAATAATACCTTCTTCTTCAGGTTGGAATGGTGGTAAAACGAAGATCTGTAATTGTGATATCATTTATTGAGCTCTGATTAAGGGCTTTCCATACAGCACCCTGCTTACTTCTCTTTGCTCTGTGAGGTAGGTATCATCACCTCCTTTTCTAGGAAGAGAAAATGAGATTCAGAGAGTTGAGGTGACCTGTCCCATGTGGATGAATTTGCAGCCCTCAGGCACAGAACCACACTGCGTTACTCTCACTTGAGCCCTCAGCCCGGTGCCCGCCCCACACCAAGCATGACCCCTCTCCTTTTCTCATCTCCCTCAGTCAGAATCATCCTACTCATCAAGACTAGGCTTTAGTGCCATTTCTCCAGGAAGCCTCCAATCCCCCTTATACACTTGTCCATTTCTGAGATCAATCCTTCTCATAGTCAACTACTCATTTACTAGAGAAATATTAGTTCAGAGTCTTCATGCAGCAAGGACTGTGCCAGGGGCTAGGGATGTGCTATATATAAAGTAAATGCTGTCTCTTCCCCTAGAGATATGGAGACTGAAATGATCAACAATCAAATACACATATAATCCCAAATGGATGGGGGCCATCACGGAAAGAAAGGTGCTATGACAGCAGGGTGACTGGGGGCCTCTGGGGAGGGGACCACCACGGGCACGAAGGGAGGCAGGGGAACGTGCTGCGTCAGGCACGTGGCCAGCTTGCTGGAAGGGCCGGGAAAGCAGTAGCTGGAGGATGGAGGTGCCTGAGCAGAGAGAGGTCTGGGAGAACGGAGGGCAGGGGTGAAATCCCACAGGGCTGAGGCCATTTTTAGGAACCTGATTTTTACCAAACTGTCAAGGAAGCCACTGGCAGGTTGTGAGGGACCAAGGGGTGGAGATTTACGTGTTTAAAAGACCACTCTGGTGCAGCTGTGGAAGATCAGAGGGGACAAGAGTGGAAGCAGATGGGTTCTTATCTCTCCCTCCCTGTTTTCTGGTCGAGTTCGGGTCTTATCTTGCTTTCTAGAGAGCCGCTTGAGGCCAGGGACGGCGTCTGTCTCCGAGGTCGCCGAGCCCAGGCTTTTCTGCTGAGGCCTGGCTGGAAGGCTCAGTCTTCGGGCCTCAGCTCTGTCCCTGGGGACGATTTGGGACATGCTTGGCTCTCGGCTCCCTGGGGCTCTGCGGCCCCAGCACGGGTGGAATGTTTGACAGAGGAGTCCACGTGTTCTCCAAACAGACCTTGATTCATGTTTCCAGGATAAAGTAGCAAACAGATTTCTGCCGGCTGCATCCATCAGAGGAGAGATGGGCTCTGTAAACAATGGCCCGCAGCCTGTCTCCAGCCGACACGGACACGCAGACACCCCTCCCTGCGGGTCCCTGGCAGCAGAGCCTTGCCCTGCCCTGCCTGCTGGGGCCACACTCTCTGCCAAGTCCCGATCTAGAGCCACAGAGGTGTACTGCCCCTCACTGCCCCCTTCTGTAGTGGCTCAGAGATGTGACATCAGTGGCCCTGCTACTACCAGCGCTTTCTCGTGTTCTGCTATGCTACACTAGTAATGAAAATAATAGCAATTTTAAAAAGAAGACTCCACCTCCCAAAAGTAACAGCAACTCATATTTACTTATATATAATCATGTACGAGTGCAGCTCCAAGTACTTCATCAGATTATTGTCTTCAAGACAACTCTATGAGGTAAGGGGTCTTGCTTTCCCATTTTTATACAGGGAAACCAAGGCAAAGTGAAGGAGGCTGGCTGATGGTCCAAAATCATACTGAGAGCCAGTGGGGAAGGCGGGTTTGAACCCAGGCACCGTGAGTGCAGAACCCACAAGATTCACTGCACCTACTGCTCCCCTGGCCTCTGGGAGCTGAGGGCAGGCCCATTCCTCTCCTCACTTCTGTCTCCATTTGAGAAGTGAAGAAGCTAAGGCCCAGACAGGAAGTTTCTCTGTTCCAGCCGTCCAGCTTCCACTGCAGTGGGGCTGGGAGCTGGGGGCTGTGGGTCTTCCTTCTCGCAGGCCAAGATGGGAGCGGGGGGCCTGGTTCTACGCCCAGCAATGTCATCGCACTGCTGTGTGCCCTGGGCCAACTCACATGCCCTCTCTGAGCCTCGGTTTCCCTATCTGCTCAATGGGAATGGTAATTCTGGACTTGCCCATATTATAAAACAAGTCAGTGAAGGGGTGGTGGGACGGGGTGAGTTTTCTGGCCTGGATTCCTAGCCTGTGAGCCGAATGTCTCAGCAGCTGTTCATTCTGGGGTTGAAAGCCCCAGGGGTGGACTGGGCTGGGCTGCCTCCATCGTGAGACCCCCCACCTTGGGCTCCAGCCCAAATTGCCAGACACAGACCTGAGAGAAGGGCCCCCCCTCCTGGAGAGGTGACCAGGAGCCAGCCGGCTGGCCATTTGTCCACAGATGGGTGTGCAGATAACGGGCGTCTGGAGATAAGGGAGGGCCTGCTGCAGCCTAGAGGAGAGCCAGGCTGAGCCCCTGATGGCTGGGGCTGAGAGGGCTAGACCCTGCTCCAAGGCCTGGGACAGACTCTGTCTCCCATCCTGGAGCACAGTGCTAGGGCCCTCCTCTCCTCTGGGTCTGACCCACTGCTCACCAAGACAAAACAGAAAAGAACAAACTTAAAACAACAACAACAAAACATACTTTTATCAGAAGAGTGGCTTAAGCTAGAGAGAGAGCCCTGGATTCCAGTCTAACCCTGCCACTGACTTCCTGGGTAGCCTGCCTGCATTGAGTCGCTGGGCAATTCCAAGTCTTAGTCTGCTCATCTGGGCAGTGGGCACAAGGATGCTGCTAGCTCTTCCTCACAAACACAGAAAAACACCGGTAACAATAAGCAGCTAACACTGTGCCTATGCTGGGAAGCAAGTACTGTTATTATCCCCACTCTACAGATGAAGAAACTGAGGAGCAGCGGCCATGCAGTTGGTAAGTGGTGAGGTCAGGATTCCAGGGTAGGCAATCTTGGACTCTAAATGCCTAAAACGTTCACTGCTAATTTTATTAAAGGAACAAAGTAAATCGCAATTTGTGCCCATTTGGGTTTAAAAATACACATAGGATCAGCCACCATCATGAACGACACAGTAACTATCCGGACTAGGAAGTTCGTGACCTGCCGACTGCTTCAGTGGAAGCAAATGGTCACTGATGTTCTTCACCCTGGAAAGGCAACAGCACCTAAAACAGAAATTCGGGAAAACTGGCCAAAATGTACAAGACCACACCAGATGTCATCTTTGTATTTGGATTCAGAACTCATTTTGGTGGTGGCAAGACAACTGGCTTCGGCATGATTTACGATTCCTTGGATTATGCGAAGAAGAATGAGCCCAAACACAGGCTTGCAAGACATGGCCTGTATGAGAAGAAAAAGACCTCAAGAAAACAGCGAAAGGAGTGCAAGAACAGAATGAAGAAAGTCAGGGGGACTGCAAAGGCCAGCGTTGGTGCTGGCAAAAAGAAGGAGTAAAGATTCTGCAGTGACTGTATCTGTGGTGATTGTGCAGATTTTTCATGAAAGAGAGAATAAACTAAGACCTTTTACATGAAAAAAAATACACATATTTATATTTGTATATTCATAGACATTTTAGGGAAAATAAACCTGTGGATATCTATAGCATCCATCTCCAGAACAGGGCTTTCCACTTCGGTTCTATTGATGTTAGAGGCTGGGTAATTCGTTGCTGTGAGGGCTGTCCCGGGCACTGTAGGGTGTCAGGCAGCATCCCTGGCCTCTATTCATTAGATTCCAGTAGTGGCAACATCTCCCCTCCCACCCCCTAGAAGATAAAACAGCCAAAAACGTCTCCAGACATTCTTAAATGTCCCCTGGGGAACACTCTCATCCCACGCCACTGAAAAGCACAGATCTAGAGGATGTAACCTAAGAGTGATGCTCACTTTCTAAGCCTGTACTGGAAATGTGGCCATGTGCAAGCAAAACACACTGGAATGAGAAGAAACAACAGTAAAGGTGAAAAAAATAAGGAAAACTCATTGGAGGATGCATGGATGGGTAGAAGGATAAATGAACGCAGCTCTAAGGAACCAGGTGAAAATCAGAGCCTGGGTGTTCTCAGGAGCATTTTGAATCTAGTCAACCCCTGCATTTTACAGAGAGGAAATGGAGGCCCACCAAGGGATGGGACTTGTCTGAATTTAAGAATGAGCTGCCGCAGGGGGCTGACCAGAGGCTGGAGTGTTGACTCCTGGTCCAGTGCCCTCAACCACAGGATGTTAAAGAGCAAATGAGAGAACAGGCAAGCCAAGAAACTGCCCAGATTTTGCAGCCGGAGGCTCCCGAGACTTGAGGGCAGAGCTGCCACCCAGCTGGTGATGCCATCACCAGCTCTCAGGTGGTGGCTGGGACATTCCAGAGGCAAGTGACCTGGTCCCTCCACCTGTGATCTGGCCTCCATGGGGCCCTTTTGTGTATGGCAGACATGTGCACACACCCAGCAGCTTGTGCCAAGGATCAAAAGATGGGAAGGTGTCTGTTCTATGGCCCAGGGTGACCACAGAGTGAACAGGAGACTGAGAAGGCCTGTGGTCACCAGAAGCCCTGGGAAACACTGTGGGGGGCGGCCCTCAGGCTGCCCCATGACCCAAGGGGTAAGCTGAGGCTACAGTTTTTTAATTAATTAATTTTTTGCCCATGCTGGGTCTTCATTGCTGTGCACAGGCTTTCTCTAGTTGTGGAATGTGGACTCAGTAGTCGTGGCACATAGGGTCTAGGTGGCGGGCTCAGTAGTTGTGGTATACGGGCTTAGTTGACCCTTGGCATGTGGAATCTTCCCAGACCAGGGATCACACCCATGTCCTCTGCACTGACAGTGGATTCTTAACCACTGGACCACCAGGGAAGTCTGTGGCTACAGTTTTGAAAGGAGAACCTCTCCTAGAGATGGCCCCAGTAAGGTGCCAGCTCTGATTATTCACTGAACACTTCCTGTACGAACACTGTGTCCCCAGGATGGGAGGCAGGATTTAGACCTGGGTCCCTCTGGCTGCAGAGCCTGTGCTCCCATCCTCGCCACTCTCCTCCAGCACAGCCTTCAAGAAGGAGGTGGCAACAGTGCTCATGACAACAGCCAAGAGCTACAAGCCCCTCGAGTGTCCACGCACGGATGGATGGAGAGCAAAATGTGGTCTGTACATACAGTGGACCAGGATTCAGCCTCACTAGGAAGGACGTTCTGATACATACCACAACATGAGTATCCTGTGAGGGCAACATGCTCAGTGAAAAGTCATAGATCGACAGATGCTGTGTGATTCCATTCGGAGGAGGGACCTAGACAAGTCAGGTTCACAGAGACAGAAAGGGGAGTGGTGGTTGCCAGGAGGTGGGGAAAGGCAGGTAGTCCTTTAACAGGTGCAGAGTTTCAGTTTTGCAAAATGAAGAGAGTGCTGGAGATGGACTGCACAACAGTGTGACTGTACCTAACACAACTGAGCTGTACACTCAGGAATGCTTAAGGGAGTGGGTTTTATATGTGTGTTTACCACAATTAAAGATAAAAGGGGCTTCCTTGATAGCTCAGCTGGTAAAGAATCCGCCTGCAATGCAGGAGACCTGGGTTTGGTCCCTGGATTGGGAAAATCCCCTGGAGAAGGGAAAGGCTACCCACTCCAGTATTCTTGCCTGGAGAATTCCAGGGACTTTATAGTCTATGGAGTCACAGAGTCAGACAACAAAGCGACTTTCATTTTCACTTTCAAAGATTAAAAGGACGAGGCAGAACATGGGTGAGTCATGGTTTCCTCAGGGAAACAAAACCACTGTGATTTCTGGAATAAGGCTTTGTTATGGGGGAATGATGGGGGCATGGAGATTTAGGAGGGATGCTGGTAGATAAGACTTCCTGGTGGCTCAGATGGTAAAGCGGCCACCTACAGTGTGGGAGACCCGGGTTCAATCCCTGGGTCAGGAAGATCTCCTGGAGAAGGGAATGGTAACTCACTCCAATATTCTTGCCTGGAAAATCCCATGGACGGAGGAGCCTGATAGGCTACAGTCCACGGGGTCACAAAGACTCGGACACGACTGAGCAGCTTCACTTCACTGGTAGATAAAAGGAGCCCCGTGATCTGAGGGACCAGCAAGTGGGCCACCCTGGGAGAGCTGGAGGAAGATGTGTCTGGATGGCTGCATCTCTCTGGCCCACCCTCATCATCCTGGTGGTGGTCCTGGTTGGTAAGAGGAGCTGGTTGTGAAGAGTGAGGAGAAGCTGCCACCACTGGGGCATCTGATTGCCATAATCTTGAGAGGGATGGCATCTTCGCCTCCACCTTCCAGATCTCCAAAAACCCCACTTCTGGCCGACTCTACCCAGACATCTACAAGGAAGGGCATTTGGGGAAACAAAGTTCATAGCTTAAGCAAGATGATTGAGAACAGATCACCACATGGGATGATGGTGGAATAATCTACAAGACACACCAGTAACTGAAAAAGAGAAAATTGTGGATGGCAGACACATTTTGTTTTAACTCTAGTAAAAGACATATAAATCTTACAATTTTAACCATTTAAGTATACACTTCAGTGGCACGAAAGATCATATAACCATCACAGCTATCCTGCTCTAGAACTTTATCAGCCTAAACTGAAACTCCGAGTGCATCAGCTTTTCAGTACAGACACACACACACACACACACACACACACACACACACACACATACGTGCGTGTGTGCGTGCATGCAGTCACAGGCATCCCTCTACAGCTGTGTGCACAGAATCTCTTGGAAAATATACTCAAGAAAATTCCATGGTTATCTCTGGAGAGGGAGACTGGCAGACAGGGGTGAGAAGGAGGTTTACTGTTGGAGACCTAATTTTCATATTTTATTCTTCTATGGCTCAGATGGTGAAGTGTCTGTCTGCAATGCAGGAGACCCGGGTTCAATCCCTGGTTTGGGAAGATCTGCTGGAGAAGGAAATGGCAACCCATTCCAGTATTCTTGCCTGGAAAATCCCATGGATGGCGGAGCCTGGTAGGCTACTGTCCACAGGGTTGCAAAGAGTCGGACACAACTGAGCGACTTCACTCACTCACTCACTCATGCTGTTTGAACATGTGTTTTTATTCATTTTTTCCCCTGGAAGCTGCTCTCACCCCCTTAATTCTGATAGTGTTTAGAAGGAAGGTATCCTCCCCTTTATCTAAATGAAATCAGAGCCCCATTACTCTGCCCCCAGGAGTACAACCACCTCCGGCACAGTTAGGTGTGGGATAAAGATGGCTGGCCTGTGTGATTCACTGTGTGGCCTTCGGCCAGCCCTTTCCCTCTTGGGGCCTCAGTGTCCCTGTTTGTATGAGGAAAGGAATCGATGGCGCCTAAGAGTCTGTGACGCTCGGGGATGTCTTGATTCTAATCAAAGTTGCAGAATTCGCCTGGAGGCTAGATCTTTGCAGTAGGCAGAGAAGCAGAGATGCAGGGAGATAGAGGGACTTGCTCAGAATTACCTGGAAAGGTAGCAGTGGAGCTGGGATGAGAAACGAGATCCCAGTTACCTGCTGCTCAGAGACAGCCAGGGTCTGCCCGGCGCCAAACAGACAGCCGCAGTAATGGAAGCAGTGAGTCCCATCAAACAGGCATGGGCACTGCAGGCTCCCTGTCACCCTTGTTTTATTTCTTCTCTTACATAGAAAAATACATTCGTAACTACTAAAACAACAGATGCTCACTGTGTATGATGTGGAGTCATCGGGTTTACCATACTTGGGGAAACACTGATCTGGCCAAATGCGATCACTGAACAGTGAGTATGTCTGGTGCCCTGGAGACGGAAGTACTGGGTGTGGTTAACACCTTTGGATTTAGGCAGACTACCATTTCAGCTTGCCCAGCACATGGCAAATGCTGCCTTAGTGTTAGCCCTGACTATTATTACGTGCTATAAAATGAAAACAGTACACACTACAATATTAAAACAATGGACTTATAATCTTGCGTTTAAAAACTAAGATGGACATCATCTCTACTAAATTAGGCAGCGAGAACCTTCAGAAAGATTCTTGGGACACTGAAATTCATGGGCTGCCTCTAGAAACGGGGTTGGGGGTGGGGAGTGTGCTGTACACTCTGTACTTTCAAGAATGGCTGGACTTGTAAACCTTACAACTGTAAAGCTTTTTAAAACAAATTAATAATAGGCTGATTCCAGGCCAGGGGCAGAAATGTACAAGATGATCATGCAACATCTTATAATTAATACTACAGAGCAAGGAGCTCTCAGAGACCACTGGGGTCACGCTAACCTGAAGAGGCTCCCGTTGCCTGCAGACAGGAGGTGGGGCGGGGGTGGAAGAAGTATTAAAAAGGATAAACAACTGCAATACATTTAGAGTTCATTAAGAATCATAAACCAACCAACAAATAAATACTTCATGGGTCTCCTGTGGAAGATGCTGGGTCTGGCTAATGGCAAAAGTGGACCCAGTTCCTCATCTATGGGGAATTCTGCAGCTCCTCCCACTGGGAAGTGCAACCTCTCTCTACCAATTGAAGTTGGGTTATTAGATTTGCTTTAGCCAATAGATGCTAGTGAATATGACCTAGCAGAGTGGAGATGTGCTTTCATGGTTGGGCTTGCCCTTTATCTCCTGTCCTCAACACGCTAATATGTCCTAGGGTAGCCAGCTGGCCCCAAGAGAATACAAAACTAAACACAGAACAGCCCAGAACAGATCTGAGTAGAGCAGCAGCTTATGGCCAAGCCCCACCTACTTTGACCAGCTGCTCCACCCACATGACAGAGAACCATGTGCTTGTCTTCTATGCAGCTGAGCTTGGTTTGCTTTGTTACTCAGCATTACTGTGGTATTAGCTGACTGATACAGATGTGATAATGGTATTGTAGTTTACTTTAACAGAAGACCCTGCATTTTAGATTTCCAAAATATTTTCAAATTTAAAAATTGAGTTCATTTTCAGAGAAAAACCGTACCCTGTCATCATATTATATGTTAAGCCATGTATCCCATCTTGAGTTTACTTGAGTCTCAGTGCCCCTGAGGCGTGTGTCTTCTCTCCTGTTGTGATTCCAGGGGTCTAGAGTCCTGGAGGGTCACAGTTAGGAGGGACTGTGGATCAATCTGTCTGTGTCCTCACTGAGGGAGTCTATAGACTGTGGAGGTGAAGAGACTTGCCAAAAGTCCCTGTGAGCTGGGACTCCCACCCTGGACTCCTGACACCTCAGAGTTGGACACGACCTATTGAATGAACAACAACACAATGCTGCTAAGAGCAGGAGGCCACGCAGGACTCTGGGCCTCTCCTCCCCTTCCCAGGCTCCATCTCTGACTTAACCCAGAAAAATCAGAAGTGCCAATGAGCACAAGGAGATACCTTCCAGTCTTCACCCTCTGACTGAGCAGAAATCCCATGAAAAGGCCTGTCTGGATCCCCGAGGGCCTGGTGCAGACTCAGGACACCCCCAGTCCCAGGAAAGGAATGGAAAGGGAAAGCTGGTTCTTAGCCTAAGCCCAGCTGTGTCCCCTACTCCTCTATCCTCCCAAACCCCGAGGGGCCCAAACCATCACTGTAACACCAGCCCCTCCACATGTTCCAGGCTTTTGATACACACAGACACATGTCCACTGGGACACTATTCCAGCTCCATGTGACTGGAGGAGCCAAATGACAACTCCCCCACCCCAATTTGTAGATGAGGATACAGAGGCCCCAGGGAGCCTTTCCAAATCTCTTGGGTATCAGAGGCTGTCCAACCAACTTCCATGCACCCAGGGCAGCTTGACAGAAGCAAGTGTTCACTGTCTATGGCTGGGCAGTTTGGGGTCCACTGACCGGTCTGCTCTGCTCTGAGTATCCTCTCCCAACATCTACATGGGTGACTTGCTCACATCCTACAGGTCTGTGTCCCAAAGCTGCCCTACTGTGAACCTTGCAAATATGATGCTAAGGGAAAGAAGCCAGACACAAAAGGCCACGTATCATATGATCCCATTTATATGAAATGTCCAGAACAGGCAGATCCATAGGAACAGAAAGTAGACCAGGGCTCCCTTTTGTCTACTGAACTCCAGCCTCATGGATGCCTTTTAAGTCTTTGAACTTGAAGCCCTCTCTCTTGCTGCTGGTCTCTGCACACTCTGTGCCCTCTGCCTGGAACACTGGTCCTGCACCTCACTTTCTTTCAGGGCTCAACTTAAATGTGGCTTCCTCCAGGAAACCTTCCTTGATCTTCCCGACTCAGTGACACCCCAGGAAGTGCTGTGCACCCCTGCTTCTCTTTCTGTGCTGTGCCATCTGCTTATCTGTCTGCCCCACTCCTTGTAACTAGAGGGGTCTTGCCCAGCACAGGGGCCTGCCAAGGCCTGCTATATAGCAGGTGCTCATGAAACATTCCCATGAACAAATGAAAGAATGAATGCATGCACCCTTTCGTCTAGGCCTTCCTTCATGCCTTTCTTCCTGTCTCCAGTCCCTCCTTCCCCCTTCCTCTCTTTCCCAAACCTGCCCATTTGACCAGGTATAGCAAGAGTCCCACCTCCTCTGGAAGCCTTCCCTGATGACACTAGCAGAAATGCAACTCTCTCTCTCTCACTGCAGAAATGCAGTGCCTGCCCAGGCACTGAGGGCGCACCCTCTGAGCACTGGGGCCAGGCCTGTTCTGTCCACCTCTTCACACTGCCAGCTATGCGGCCAGCTGCAGCCCCAGAGGCTTGGGACTCAGGGAGGACACAGATACAGCACTAAGTGCAGATGGTGCTTTGGAGACAGAGTGGAGGACAGTACACAAGACGGTGTGCCACCTGAGTTCACAATCAGAGGGGCTGATCGTCAGTGTAGATCTCAGAGCCGCGCACTACACCTGGCCTCCCAATGAAGGCATTTTACCAACGATCATGGAGCACTATCTGCCAGGCCCCCACTGAATTCTTTATCATAGCATCTCATACAATCATCACAGCTGCCTGTGAATCAGGTACTACTAACACCCTCATTATACATATGGAGAAAGTGAGATTCAGAGAGGTACAGTAACCTCCCCTGGGTCACACAGTGAGCAAATACCAAAGGAGAAGTTCTTAATTTCTCTTAATGACCAACGTATATGCCACCTAGACAGCACTGGCCACAAATGCATATCCAGACTCCACTTGCATCCCACTTGTCAGAGAGCTCATTATACATGAGACCATTCATTTATTCTTTCCATCAATAAACATTTATTAAGCACCACTGCATTTGTCACTGGGGATGAGGGATGCATGAGACATCAGCTGTCATGGAGTTTGAAAGTGAAAGTGAAGTCGCTCAGTTGTGTCCAATTCTTTGCGACCTCATGGATGGTAACCTACCAGGCTCGACAGTCCATGGGATTTTCCAGGCAAGAATACTGGAATGGGCTGCCATTTCCTTCTCCAGGGTATCTTCCCAACCCAGGGATCGAACCCGGGTCTCCTGCATTGCAGACAAACACTTTACCTTCTGAGCCACTAGGGAAGCCCGTCATGGAGTTTACAGTCTAAATACAAGAAACAGATAGAGAACAATGGAAAGTAAAAATGACAGTGATGATTCTAGGCAGAATTAAAATAGGCTGAGGCAACAGGTATTCTTGTACAGTGATTGCTTGTTAGGGACTTGAAGGACAGAGTTTGAGTTTGTGTGACCCTGGATGGGTACCTCCATTCTCCCCGGGTCTCATTTTCCCTATCTCAACCTGAAGGAGCTGGAACTTGTTCTCTAAATGTTTCCCTGGCCTGAAATGTGAGTCCCAGGCTCCCCATCAGGAGTCTTAGCCCCACAGAGGATTCAGGGAGGTGGGCAGAAGCACTGGGGAGACCACAGCTGCGCCTCTCCCCAGGGCTGCTGCTCCTGGGACTGGAAGCAGAGATGCAGGAAGGACCACCCTGATGTTATCAATGCACCCATTCTTGCTGGCCTTGTTCTGGAGGGGATCTTTCCCCAGACTTTCCAATTCACTTTTCTTAACCAAAACTGAAAAGAAGCTGGTGAGAGGTTCTGCTCCTACCTGATGGATAATCTCAGGCAGGCCCAGCAGACCTCCGGGTGACAGCTGGGTCACCGTGGTGGCAGGCTGACCAGCATCCAGTGGCTCCACCATGCAGGGTGATGGTGCCTCAGTGGGGCCCCTTTGTCAGGGGGCAGTCAGCAAGGGAGGCCCACATAGGGAATGTGTTTTACCCACAGGAGCAGGCCCAGGTCGGGTTGCAAGTCTGGTTAATGCCTCCCTGCATTAGGCCTGTCTCCTGTTGACAGGATTTTTGTTTAATTGGCGGCATAAGAAAACAATAACATCTGTCGGCATGAGGAAAGTGGCAGGAGCCCAGCAGAGAGAGCTCTCAAGGAGGAGGGTATGGGGGAGTCTGGGCTCTGCTATCCTGGCTGGGTGACCCCAGGCAAGCACCTTTTCTGTGGGCCTCCATCCTGCTCATCGGTGATGAGCAGGCTGGACCACAGCTGGCTGACTCCAAGCTTTGTCCAAAGAGCACCTGCCTCAGGATTTTCCCAGGAGCATGCTAAATTCAGATTCCCAGTCCTGATCCCCTCCACTGACCCCCGGAGTCTCCTGGGGCTGAAGCCAATGAAACACCATGTCCCGGATGTGACTTGGGAAGCCTTGCATCATGGGGCAAGAATTAGCACTGTGCTCCCCAGATTTCAGCACGGGGTCTGGCACACAGGAAGGGTTAGCTGTCTCCATGAGCTAAAAGTCAAAAGGATATGCGCCAGAATGTTAATGGGTGGGAATTCTAGTAGTTTCAATTATTTCCTTTTTTTTTTTACTTTTCAGCACTTGCTGATTTTCCTATACTGAACATATACAGCAGTGTAACTGACAAAAATAATTATGGACCAAGGAAGTCAAAGACTTACACACTGAGAACTATAAAACACTGATAAAGGAAACTGAAGATGATTCAAAGAAATGGAAAGATATCCCAGGATCTTAGATTGGGAGAATTAATATTGCTAAAATGGCCATGCTGGAAAGCTCCCCTGATGGTCCAGTGGTTAAGAATCCACCTGCCAGTGCAGGAGATACTGGTTTGATCCCTGGTCTGGGAAGATCCCATATGCCTGGAGCAACTAAGCCTGTGTCCCACAGCTACTGAGCTTGCGCTCTGGAGCCCATGAGCTGTAGCTGCTGAAGCCCAGGCGCCACAGGGCCCATACTCCCCAACAAAAGAAGCCAACGAAATGAGAAGCCTGCACACCGCAACTAGGAGCAGCCCCCACTCTCCACAACTAGAGAGAAACTGTGTGCAGTAATGAAGGGCCCAGTGCAGCCAAAAATAAATTTTTAATGGCTGTGCTGGGACTTCCTGGTGGTCCAGTGGTTAAGACTCTGTGCTGCCAATGCAGGGAACATGAGTTCAATCTCTGTTTGGGGAACTAAGATCCCACATGCCTCTTGGCATGGCCAAGATTTTTTAAACAAATAAATAAATCTATTCTCTAAAAACAATTTAAAAAATAAAATAGTCATACTACCCAAAATAATAGACAGATATAATGTCAGTTCAGTTCAGTTGCTCAGTCATGTCCGACTCTTTGTGACTCCATGAATCGCAGCACGCCAGGCCTCCCTGTCCATCACCAACTCTGAGAGTTCACCTAAACCCATGTCCATTGAGTTGGTGATGCCATCCAACCATCTCATCCTCTGTCGTCCCCTTCTTTTCCTGCCCCCAATCCCTCCCAGCATCAGAGTCTTTTCCAATGAGTCAACTCTCCTCATGAGGTGGCCAAAGTACTGGAGTTTCAGCTTTAGCATCACTCCTTCCAATGAACACCCAGGACTGATCTCCTTCAGAATGGACTGGTTGGATCTCCTTGCAGTCCAAGGGACTCTCAAGAGTCTTCTCCAACACCACAGTTCAAAAGCATCAATTCTTCGGTGCTCAGCTTTCTTCACAGTCCAACTCTCACATCCATACATGACCACAGGAAAAACCATAGCCTTGACTAGACGGACCTTTGTTGGCAAAGTAATGTCTCTGCTTTTGAATATGCTGTCTAATGTGATCCCTATCAAATTACCTGTTTTTCACAGAACTAGAATACATAATCCTAAAATTTATGTGAAACCACAAAAGACCCAGAATTGCCAAAGCAAACCTAAGGAAAAAGAACACAGCTGGAGGCACAACCCTCCCAGACTTCAGATAGTACTACAAAGTGACAGTAATCAAAACAATGTGGTACTGGCACAAAACCAGACGTATAGATCAATGGAATAGAATAGCCAGCACGGGGACTTCCCTGGTGGTCCAGTGGATAAGACTGTGTGTTCCCAACACAGGGGGCCTGGGTTTGATCCCTGGTCAGGGAACTAGATCCCATATGCCACAACTAAGAGTTTGCATGCTGCCAAAGACCTGACTCAGCCCAATAAATAAATATTAAAAAAATAAAAGAATAGAGAGCACAGAAATAAACCCACACACCTATGGTTAATTAATCTTTGACAAAGGAGGCAAGACTATACAACGGAGAAAAGACAGTCTCTTCAGCAAGTGGTGCTGGGAAAGTTGGACAACTGCATGCAAATCAATGAAGTTGGAACACACACTCACATCATACACAAAAATAAGCTCGAAATGACTTAAATACTTTAATATAAGACATGATGCCACAAAAATCCTAGAAGAGAATACAGGCAAAACGTTCTCTGACATAAATCATAGCAGTGTTTTTTAGATCAGTCTGCCAAGGCAATAGAAATAAAAGCAAAAATAAATAAATGGGACCTAATCAAACTTACAAGTTTTGCATAGCAAAAGAAACTATAAACAAAATGAAAAGACAACCTATGGAATGGGAGAAAATATTTGCAAATGATGTGACCAACAAGAGCTCAATTTCTAAAATACACAAACAATTCATGCAATGAAATATCAAAACCAACCAATCAAAAAGTGGTCAGTAGACCTAAATAGGGGGCTTTCCTGGTGGTTTAGACAGGAAAGAATCTGCCTACAATGTGGGAGACCTGGCTTCCATCCCTGGGTTGGGAAGATCCCTTGGGAAAGGAAATGGCAACCAATTCAGTATTTTGGCCTGGGAAATCCCATGGACAGAGGAGCCTGGCGAGCTACAGTCTATGGGGTTGCAAAGAGTCGGACACAACTGAGCAACTAACACCTACACTTACTTAAACTTAACTAAACATTAAACATTTCTCCAAAGAAGACAGACAGATAACCAACAGGCCATGAAAAGATGCTCTACATCATTAATTATTGCTGTTGTTATTCAGGCGCCAAGCTGTGTCTGACTCTTTGTGACCCCATGAACTGTAGCACACCAGGTTTCCCTGTCCTTCACTACCTCCTTGAGTTTTAGAGACATGCAAATCAAAACTACAGTGAGGTATCATCTCACACTGGTCAGAATGGCCATAATCAAAAAGGTCTACAAACAATGAATGCTGGAGAAGGTGTAGAGAAAAGGGAACCCTCCTACACAGTTGGTAGGAATGTAAATTGGTGCAGCCACTATGGAAAACAGTATGGAATGTTCTTAAAAAAAAAAAACAAAAAACTAAAAATAGAAATGCCATACCTTCTAGCAGAGTTTCTCCAGTGGCTCAGCAGTCAAGAATCTGCCTGCAGTGCAGAAGACACAGGAGACTCGGGTTCAATCCCTGGGTTGGGAAGTTTGCCTGGCAGCCCAGTTCAGTATTCTTACCTAGAGAATACCATAGACAGAGGAGACAGGTGGGCTATAGTCCATAGGGGTGCAAAGAGTCAGACACAACTGAAGCAACTTAACATGTATTCACACACACATGCACAATCCCAATCCTAGGCATATATCCAGAGAAAACGATAATTCAAAAGATATATGCATCCCAGGGTTCACTGCACCACTGTTCACAGCAGGCAAGACATGGAAGCAACCTAAGTGTCCATCAACAGAGGAATAGATGAAGAAGATGTGGTACATACATAAAATGGAATATTAGCTATTAAAAAAATGAAATAATGCCATCTGAAGCAACATGGGTAGACCTAGAGATTATCATACTAAACGAACTCAGACAGAGAAAGACAAATCTATATTACTTATATATGTAATCTAAAAATAATGACAGAAATGAACTTATTTACAAAATAGAAACAGACCAACAGACTTTGAAAACAAAGTATGGTTATCAAAGGGAAAGTAGGGGAGGGATAAATTAGGAATATGGGATTAACAGATACACACTACTTTACATAAAATAGATAAGCAATGAAGACCTGCTGAATAGCACAGGGAACTATATTCAATGTCTTGCAAAAACCTCTAATGGAAAAGAATCAGGAAAAAGAATGTAGATATGTACTATATATGTACATAACTGAATCACTTTGCTGTAAAGCTAAAACTAATACAATACTGTAAATCAATTATATGTCAGTAAAAAAAAAATAATTATAGGGGCAAATGAGATGGCTTTACAGATTATAGTAAATCTTGGTTGGCAGTCCTGTAAGTGTATTTAATTTTTTTTAGTCGTATGACTTTCAGATTACAACAGCAGTACAGGCTTCCTAAAATGTAAAATGACAGAACACAAATGTATGCACATGAAGGAATTCCACGGTGGCCCAGTGGTTAGGACTTGGCTCTTTCACTGCCGTGGCACAGGTTCAGTTCCTGGTTGGAGAACTAAGATCCCGCAAGCTAGGCAGCGTGGCAAGACATACACTCATGTGCAGGCCCATGAGAAGCTGTTATCTAGCCCTTCCCCATCCCTACCCCTGAGGTAACCAATGCTAACAGCCAGTGGGGATCATTCCACACTGTTCCCTCAGTTCACACACAGACATGTACACCCTGGCACATAGTCTGTCAGGGATTGGTATTGTTACTGTTGCTTTCACAGAAATCAAATCCTCTTATACAGTAGCCTGCAACTTATTTTTCTCTCTTGACAATATTTCTTGGACATTCCTAGGAGGAAAGAAACAGCTTTATTTCTTTTCAGATTTGCTCAATAGGTATTTAATTTTCTTAGCTTCCCTGGTGGCTCAGATGGTAAAGCATCTGCCTACAATGCGGGAGACCTGGGTTCAATCCCTGGGTCAGGAAGATCTCCTGGAGAAGGAAATGACAACCCACTCCAGTATTCTTGCCTGGAAAATCCCATGGACGGAGGAGCCTGGTGGGCTACAGTCCACGGGGTCACAAAGAGTTGGACACGACTGAGCGACTTCACTTTCACTTTCTTGCCTCTAAAAACGGAAATAAACAAATATAAAAGCTACTCTGAAACTTCTGGTTTTGAGCTTTGAGCTGGACCCATTCCATACTCATCCCCCGTCAACACACACACACACACACACACACACACACACACACACACACACACACACACACACACACACACACACACACCCCCTGCCTTCTTTCCTCTCCATGCATTTCTGATGAACATGAAATCTCACCCCATGAATCCCTACCTCCTTCTAGAGCAGAAAGTGGGTCTTAACAACCTGGGTTCGACTCTCAATATGAAGTCAGACCTTCTTTCTAAAAGAGTGTTGAAAACCAGCCAAAGGCAGAGGCAGTTCCCAGAACCAGCTCCACCTTCAGGCTCTAGAGATGAATTCTGCTGATTTGGGGAGAAGGCAGCCTTCGCTTTCACACAACCATTGACCAAAGCCTTTGACCCAGAGTTGCAAACAGAGGCTACATTCAGCCAAGGGTGGACTGAGTTTGGCCCAATCAGCATTTTTAAAAAGTCCCTAAAGTTAAAACCTTTAGAAACTAAGAAACTTCATATAATAACCTAGACTCTCTGCTTTTCTTGAAAACTCCAAGATTTGGCTGCTTTGGGCCTAAATTCTCAAATGGCTATAAACAGCCGATCCTGATCATTGCTACCTCCTTAAGAGGGAACACGGCCTCTGACTCCACGCAGCCCCACCAGATCCAGTCCAGTCACTGTGCCACCTGCCTGGTTCTGCAGGCCCTTGGAGGGGGATCCCTCATGGTCTACCTGGGATAAGGACAGAAGGCCCAAGAGAACACCGGGAGCCCAAGACAAAGTCCTCACCGTGGGGCTTCTCTGGCCCTTCACTGGCTGAAATACATTCCAAGTCACTTCTGTATGACAGTAAGTGACAACACAATAGCAATTACTAACGGCTACCATTTCCTGAGTGCCTACTACGTACTGCGTACCAGACTAACCACTTCACTTTTAGATCTCCTTTAATCCTCCAAAGATCTCATCTGGACGTCATGGCCACCACTGAACTGATGAAGAAACTGGGACTCAGAGGGCTTAGGTAACTGGCCCAGTTGACACCATTACCAAGAGGCTGAGCTTGAATTCCAACCTAAGATCCAAACCCATGTACATAGTCCGCACCACCCCACTGCCTGGAGGATCAATGGTGACTCGTTCATTTGCACGTTAACCTAACCAAGGGGAGGTGTGGAGGGCTGTGGCTCACACCAGTTTGTTCTTCCCCATGGAGATAGCACATCAGAATGGTTAAAAGCAGGGCTTTGCTGTTAGATCTGAGCTCCTAGTACTACCATTTACTAGCTGTGTGACCTAAGGCAGGTGACTATACCTCTCTGAGCTTTAGCTTATGTGCCTAGGATGATTGGAGGATCGAGATGGTGCATTTACGTGCCCTATCTGTACAGTTCTTTGATGGCAGGCATAAGGAAGAGAGTCTGGCTAAAAAGTGAGTAAAAGGGAAAAGAAGGATGTGGAATACTTAGAATCCAAAGAAAAACTGAAGAACCAGAGGAGCTCCAGAAATCAAAACAGCAGGAGTAACAGACAATCTGGTCAGGAAGCCAGGTTGCAAGGTGCTAACTCTTTTCCACTCCCATCCTTTATTCAGTGTCTTGAGAGACTGGCCCACCTTGGGTCACATTCCTACCTGCGTTATGCGGGGCTCCCTAGAAGCAGAGCTTGAGAAGTGGTTTCTTGTGTAATGGAGTGTATTTGTTGAGAGAGGGCTGAAGTGGGTAGGAGGAGAAGGCGGTCAAAGATGTGGTTTCAGGAGACAGCTGGTCTCAGGGCCGTGCTGGAGCATGGATTACACCTCAGAGTTTGTCCCCTCTTGAGGCCAAGGAGGCTGCGTTTTCCCTATATCAGTCAGCCAAGGACCACGAGCAGCTCCAGGTAATTCACCTGGAGCAATCCCCTCATAACAAGGATGCAGCTGTGAGCTATTAGCATCCAACACTCTGGGAGAGGGGTACCATGCACATCTGCTGTATACCCCAACAGCCCACACACAATGAGGGAGAGGCAATGACTTGAAAAGAAATCAGGTCTGATTTCTGAAAAATAAAACTAAAAAAAGAAAAAGAAAAAAAATCACTACAAATAGTCAGCCCTGAGCCTGCCTATGTATAGTAAGCATCAAATCAAGGTGGCCATTCAATCCCTGGGTCTGGAAGACATCCTGAAGAAGGGAATGGCAACCCACTCCAGTGTTCTTGCCTGGGAGATCCCATGGACAGAGACTAGTGGTCTATAGTCCTTGGGGTCACAAAGAGCTGGACATGGCTGAGCGACTAAACAATGATTATTATGAGTGTAATGAGATATTAAAATGGAAATGGAAGCTGAGAGGCCGAGGTATAACAGATGGCAATTCCGGAGCAAGGTGCAAGCCTGTGGTACACAATTTTCAGAGGGGACAAAAGCTGGATGTTCTCAATCCCTCTGTGGATGGGTTTTAAAGGACTGAGGGTAGTTGAGGTTAAGGGGGCAATTTTTGAAGAGAGCGGTTGGTGTGCTGTAAATCTTCCTCCCTTCAAAAAGAAGTAACGGGGACACTTCCTCTTTCATTTCAAAATAGGAGGGGCGGTACTGTGAGTAACATATCTTCAAGCTCAAAATGTATCTCCTACCTCTCAGTGGACACAATAGTCTGCTTCTTGACCTCTGCCCATTCTATTGAAAGGGCAACCTTTGTGCTGGCCGACTGCTTTGACCGTGGAAGACAGGAGCTGAGCCTGTGCTGGGTAGCTCACTCTCAGAATTGATAGGAGCAAAGGCTCTGCTGTCTGTGAAGAGGAGGCACTCATGGGGGACAGCTAGAGAGGGGGCCAGCAGAAGGACGGGGGATGCCTCGGGCTGACGAGGGAGAGCCAGCAGGTGGCATGGAGTTACATTCACCTTGCCAAGGACCTGCAGGTGAGCAGCTTCATAGATGGGGAGGGCGGAGCAAGTCTCCAAAAGATGCACGGAGAGGCCCCTGCAGGAGTCTGCTGTAGATGCCTGCCCAGTCCACAGTGCCCAAACTCAGCTACCTCGATAGGACTCGTCAAGTAAGTCCTCTGGCCCCTGCCCCAACCCTGGAAAAAAGGGAAATCAAGCTTGTCAAGTTCTGAGCAGAGGGGGAGGAGGTGATGCGTGAGGCGGAAGATAAAGAGAGAAGAAACCAAATATGCTCCCTCCCCAGCTGCAGCTTCCTATTGACTTGTGACAAACCCAGGGCTGCGGGAGGGGCTGCAGGGAGATGAGTCCAGTGTGAAGACGTGACAATTTGGGGCGGGGGCTGAATGAGGCTATATTTAGTAACTGGAAGTAGTTGTAGGAATTTTTAGGACCTAATATGAACAGAAAACTCATCACTAGCCCCACAGAACAAACAAAAAGGGACAGAGGGGGCAAAATTAAAGTTCCTTCCAAGTTAATGCCTATATCATATGTTCTGTAATTTCCAGTAGTGGCTACTGGAGGAAAGGCCTTGAAACAACATTTCAGATATGCGGCCTTGGCAGATTGGGGCTTAAATATCAGGTCTGAAAGTCTCTTGTGAAAACCAAGTCCAATCATTTTGGGGTGTGATGAACCTGAGCCCAGGGTTACCCAGGGAGACTGTGAGACTTAGGTTCCAACCTGGGCTAAACAGCCCTAAATCTGCAGAATGCCATCTCCAAAGGGTCTAGGCCTTTTGACACACGCCACACCCCTCTGGTGAGAGAAGTGAGTGTAGGCAAATGATGTCACTGAGGTCCCCAGACTGGAGTGGAAGAGGCCTGTTGGCTCTGTAGGCTCCTGACCCTGGATTCTCAAATTCTGGCCACGACAGGCCAGCCCCCATGGTGCCACTCTGACATCACAGGCTGTCAGCGAGGTCTATGGGTTATAGCAGCTGGGCTAGGATGCTGGGGTGACACGCAGGGCTTTCCGGGGAGGGACACTAAGTGAGCATAAGTGAAGCCAGAAGCCAAGGGAAGAATCTTCCAGGTCTCATTCTGGAACCAGTGACCTGTCCAGAACTGGAGGACCTTAGAGACCATCAGATCTCTAAGGAGAGTGTACAAAGTAGGAAACTGAGGCCACTGTATGACGAGGGACTTAAAGAGCTCAGTCTGGCCCAGATATGAATAGACCTGATCCCTGACCATCCTCTGAAGGCACCGGGAGCAGATACCCTGGGGGTAGAGAGGAAACTTCTGGCCAAGGCACCAAGAAGCAGCAGTTGGGGCATGAGGGTGGGAAGGGGTGGATGTAGGAATTGTCTGGTTTGCTGGTAATCACAAGGTGTGTGATGTAAGGGGAGGCAGGCTATCGGGCAGGTGTGGACAGGTGCTGCCGAAGGCTGCCTTCCACTCTGAGGAATCCATACATCACCCTTCAGGCAAAGAAAAGTCCTGGGCAGGGGTGGGGAGTGCTGGTTGAGAGAGATGTGATAATATTAATGCTAGCAAGTACCTGGTGAGTGTGTTCTATGTTCTGGGCACTGATCAAAGCCCTTTAACATGTATTACCTCAATTAATCCTCCCTTGACCTTGTGAGGTAGGTACAGATATTAAACAAGCATCTAACAAATGGCTGAGGCTCAGAGAGGTTAAGTCACTTCCCCACAGTTACCCTTGGTTGGAGTCAGGATTCCAACCCTCAGTCTGATTTGGAAACTTGCTAAAGCTGGCCCCACCAACCAACTGGGAGCGGGGTTAGAAGCATGTGGAATCTTCTCTACGAGCAAAGGCGGAATGACGGGGCCTTTGCAGAATTAGCCATGCAGAATTAGGGAGGACTATGCAGAACTGGCCAGACTTTCTGGGTGGGAAGAATCACAGAATATAATGGGAGATCCTGGAGGTCAGCTGGCTTAACCTCCTCATGTTTGCAGGTGAGGACACTGAGACTCAGGAAGGCAGGATGGAGTCCTCCAAGGACATGCTGCTGAGGCTAAGTCACTTCAATCATGTCTGACTCTGTGCGACCCCATAGACAGCAGCCCACCAGGCTCCCCTGTCCCTGGGATTCTCCAGGCAAGAACACTGGAGTGGGGTGCCATCGCCTTCTCCGATGCATGAAAGTGAAAAGTGAAAGTGAAGTCGCTTAGCGACCCTGTGGACTGCAGCCCACCAGGCTCCTCTATCCATGGGATTTTCCAGGCAAGAGTGCTGGAGTGGGGCGCCATCGCCTTCTCCGAAGGACATGCTGCTGGCTGCCTAAGCCAGGATACATCCAGATGGCTGGCTGGACTCCAATGCTGGGAACTGATGTTCAGACGTTAACTACACAAAACTTTCTGGGGCCAACATGATATGCTGTAAGAAAAGCCTTTAAAACCGGCATATCCTTTGATACTTTTAGGAATTTGTCATAATATGTATGCAAAGACATATGTAATAGAATGCTTTATTAATAATACTTATAATTACTATGAAAATCCCCAAGAATAGGGGGACTGGTTAAGTAAAGTTATGATATATCTGCTTGAATACCCTGAAGTCTTTAAAAAAAAAAAATCATGCTGTGCATGCTGTGTGTCAGGAGTTCTTAACCTGGGTACATGAATAGTCTCACAGGGCTGTGGACCTCTTAAAATTGTGGGTGTGGTAAGGGAATGTGGATTTTTCTGGGCAGTGGATTCATAGCTTGCTTAAGATTTGCAAAGGAATCTGTGACCAAAATTGGTGAAAAACTAGTGTTACAGAACAATACTGCAAAACCCCTCTATTTTAAAAGGTATACAGCAGAGTATCAATGATTTCCAACTTATGGCCAACCTTATTTTCACTCTGCTCCCACTGAATTACCCCTCCTGTATTATTTTGAAGGGAACCCCAGACATTTGGCTCAGAACATGTCAGAATGTATCTCTAAAAGGACTTTTTAAAAAGAATAGGCACAAAGTTATTGTCGTATCTAAAATAAACAGCTAATGATAATTCTTTCTTATCAAATGTCCAGTAATGTAAATAATATTCATTGACCAAAAAAAAGAAAAGAAAGAAAAAAAACATGCTTACAACCCATCACCAAGTGAGAAAAGTGAACAGGACAGGTTCTATGGCCCACTTTGAAAATCAGTTACAAATTATGGCAACATAGTTAATTTGGGGGTGGTAGAATTATGTGTTTTCTTCTCTTTCCTATGTTTTCTGTATTGCTGCCCTGCCCTGCCTCGTATTGTTTACTGAATTAAAAATAAAAGGAAGTTAAAGAAGGTAGACTTCTTTTTAAAAGTCTAAGTCCCCTGACCTAGCACCCAAGTTTCCACCCGAGATGATAAGTCTGGGGTCTTGACCACAGTGTCCGGGGTAGAGGAGGCTGTAGCTGGAGAGGGGTGGGGGTGGGGTTACGGGGGGGGGGGGTGGGGGTGGGGCTCTGACTTTCCCAGTCTTTTGAGAGGAAATGTAGAAGAGGAGGTTCTGGAACGTCTCTCAAACTCTGGTCCCTGACGTCCTGCCACCTCCCTCCTCTTACCTTCCCACTTTTATCAAACCTCACACGTTTGGGCCACTTTGCTGCTGGACTTGACAGACCAAACGAAACAGAGGCGGACGGCAGATAACCAGAGCCCTTTCTGGCCACACATAGGCCTGTTGGCTTGTTGGGCCTGCAAGAGAAGGCGTCTTGTTTCCCCAACACATTCCACAGTCATGTCCCCCAGACCGCGTGGCCTCCTGGCCAGATCCCCCCAGCCTCCCAGGTCTTTCATGGTTGGGGACAAAAAAGGAACGAAAGACTGACGGTAGGCTTCCCTTCCCAAAGCTGAAAGTCTCCATTTTACTGTGTGACCTTGGGCTGGGCTCTTTTCTCTCTGGGCCTGGGTTCCTGCATCTGGACAGGAAGATAGGTGATTTCTGAGCCGTCCATTCTTCCTCCCATTCACCTGGCTCTTTTATTTGGAATTCTTACATTTATCAGAAACAGGAAGTAGACCCACCACACCTCTAAAGGGCAGCTTGGAATTTCATGGCTGCCTCCAGCCACGGTGTGACAGAGAGTGAATAAGACAGACCTCATACCTCAAGACCCAGTACACACACCCCCACCTTTGAAATAAGTTTCACGTAATAACATTTACCCTTCCTGCATGAGATGCACCCTGGTATTTTTACTATTCTGTTCTCTCTGGGTTTTTTTTCTTCAAATTTCTGTTAGCAATCCATTCAGGCATTTTCCCAACCCATGAAACAGACTTTGAAAAAACTGATTCATGCAGCTCTGACCCCATTTCTGACAAGGTCGTATCAGTCCACATAAACACAAATGGATTCTATTTTTTTTTCCAAATGGATTCTATATTTACTATCTTCAGTTACTGGGCTTCCCAAACTTGGAATGCCAACAATTCCCAAACAATCCTTTGGAATGTTTTTAAAAATGCAGATTCTGATTCAGTAGATCTGAGGCAGAGCTGAGACTTTGCATTTCTGACTAGCCCCCAGGTGATTCCTATGCTCAGACAACAGAACCTCAGACATTATTTCACTGGCCCAAGTATTCTCACCAAAGGGACTCCTCCCACCCGGGTATTTTTTCTTCCTCTCTCCCTCCCTCTTTTTCCATCCTTTCATAAATGTGTTTGGAGAATTGACAGGTTCAAAAAAATCACAACTCCGCTTCTTACCAGCTGGAGAACCTTGGACAAGTTACTTAAATTCTCTGGGCCTCAGTTTATTTGCAAAATGTGAATACAAACTGCACTTTTTAAATAAAGTACTTTGAGATAATTGAAATAACCTATATAAAGTACTTAATTCATTGCCTACCACATTATGGATGCCAAGTAAAGGTTATTGTTATTATTTTTGTTGCCAAAGTTGAACTGGAACTTTTTCTTATTGACTATCTCTTGTCATAGGAGTTATATTTTAAGTCCTAAATTTAGTTTGGAATATGAATTGTTTTTTAATTATAAAATACAATAAACAGTACATTTGTGAAACTGAGGAAAAGCAAAGCTATCGTCCATAATTCCCAATGATCCTACCAACAATAATAATTTTAGGGTGCCTTCTTTCATGTGCCTGTTTTATGGTTCTGATATTTAGTTGACACCTGAGTGCATCTTTCTCTTTTATAAAACCCAGTGAAATCACTTACTTTCATTTAGATGTCAGTTCATGCTATTCATTTTGTCTTTAAAATAAAGCCTTTCTTATTTTGAAGAAAATCCTAGTATGTTTAACCTTTAAATTTGTTTTATTTTTATAATTTTTGGCCACGCTGTGTGGCATATGGGATCTCAGTTCCCCAACCAGGGATTGAGCCTGAGCCTCCAGTAGTGAAAGTGCAGAGTCTTAACCCCTGGACCACCAGGGAAGTCCCCCAGTATGTTTAATTGTATATTCTCCTTTTTACTCACCATTAAACCATATTCACCTTTTCCTTAAAAGTGCATTCGAAAAGTATAAATGGGAGTAGGTACAAAGTATGACTTCTGGAACCAAGGATTGGATGCAAACCTCAAATCATTCCAAGGAACTTGGCTGAGGTCCGACTCTGTGCAGTGCTAGACCTAGCAATGGACACACAAACAATGGACCATGCCAACACTCAGACCTGCAGGCCTGGACGATCCTTGGGGGTGATCTAGGGCCTGGGGTCACAGAAGGAAGGTCACAGAGCTGAGATCAGGAATCGTGGCATTCCTTATGAAGGAGGCAGCAACGGACTTAACTAAGATGGAGAAACTATTTGAGTTCCATTTTGCTAACTTGGGTGAGACTTTTCTTTTAGTAATTCCATGTGCCAGCTCTCTTCATATAAGATTGTTCCTTCAGCCACACCTTCCTAAGCACCTACCGTGTGATGGGGCTGTACTGTAAGATTAACTTCTGGGTAATCATATACGCAGAGACATCTCCTCAGAATTGTCTGTATTAAGTAAGTTACTATTCATTCATCCAACAACTATTTCCTGAGTAAATTCTATGTGTAGGTCCTGTACTAAGTACTGGGGATACAGTGCTGAGTGGAACAGATTTGGCACTTGTCCTCACAGGTGATAACCTCATTATGATGAACCATCTCTTTAGATGCAACCTGTGGCCCACCTGATGCTACCATTAAAACTGATGAACATGGACTCTGTGCAGCAGGAGGGTTTCTTAGTATACAGTGTTTGGGGGTGAGAGAGTGACAGAGTTGCATTGTTTGGGTGGCGGGTTATATTCTTTTTTCATGAGAGTATATTACTGTTAAGATACTGTTGGAGAACATGTTTCCAAAGAGGAAATGCAGGTGACCAACAGGCATATGAAAAGATGCTCAAAATCACTAATCATCAGGAAAGTGAAAATCAAACCACAACGAGCCATCACCTCACACCAGTCAGAATGCCTCTTATCAAAAAGAACACAAATAACAAATGCTGCAGAGGATGTGAAGAAAAGGGAACCCTTGTACACTGTTGGTAGGAATATAAATCGGTGCAGTCACTGTTGAAAACATGGTAGAGCTTTCTCAAAACACTAAAAATAGAGCTACTATATGACCCAGCAATTCCACTCCTGGGTATATATCAAAAAACCAAAAACATTAACTCAAAAAGATACATGCACCCCGCTGTTCACAGCAGCACTGAATATCATTGTCAAGACGCAGAAGCAACCTAAGTGCCCACCAGATGAACAGATAAAGAAGATGTGGTTATATCTATTCAATCATAAAAATGAATGAATTTTTGCCATTTACATACAGCAACGTGGATGGACTTGGAGGGCATTATACTAAGTGAAGAAAGTCAGACAGAAAAGATAGATACTGGGAGTAGGGGTATGAGAGAGGTACAGAGAGGAGACATATGTATACATATGGCTGATTCATGTTATATGGCAGAAACCAACACAACATTGTAAAGCAATTAGCCTCCAATTAACAGTAAATTTTTAAAAAAGATAAATACTGTCTGATATAATTTATATGTGGAATCTAAAAAATACAACAAAGGAATGAATACAACAAAAAAAGAAGCAGACTCACAGATATAGAGGGGAAAAACCAGTGGTTACGGAGGGAATGGGCAGTCTAAGGGGGTGGGGGGCGTAGGAAGTGCAAGTTATTGGGTTTACAGTGGCCTTAAGGATAGATTGTACCACATGGAGAATATAGCCAATATTTTATAATAACTATAAATGGAAAGTAACTTTTTAAAATCACATAAATTTTTTTTAAGTTTAAAATACTGTTGGAGAAATAAAAGTATTTTTAGCATTTTGACTATACCCTTGTGCGTGTGTGCTAAGTCGCTTCAGTCGTGCCCAATTCTTTGCCATCCTATGGTCTGTAGCCTGCCAGGCTCCTCTGGCCATGGGGAGTCTCCAGGCAACGATACTGGAGTGGGTTGCCATCCCCTCCTCTTCCTGACTCAGGGATTGAACCTGTATCTCTTGTTGCTCCTGCATTGCAAGCAGATTCTTTACTGCTGAGCCACCGGGGAAGTCCCCAAATACACTCATACCCTTACCTACCCCCTAACACACACATCATTGCAGTGGTTAAAAGCAAGAACTCTGGAGTCAAGGAGACCTGGGTTTGAATCCTACTTCTCCAGCTGAGTGGCCTTTTGGGCATTAACTCCACATCTGTAAAATGGAGTTAAGGGTGTTCAGAGGATTCGGTGAGAGTCTGTGTAGAGTGCATGGACACAGCAAAGGCTAACGCTATTGCCCTCACCATCAGTGCGGTGTGACAGAAGGGGAGGGGCTGACTCATGGTTTCGGGAGAGAATCGCACATTTGTTTTTCATTTGGGCCACACGGTGTTCTCTAGTCAGGGACTGAGCCCATACCCCCCTGCATTGGAGGCACAGAGTCTTAACCACTGTGGACTGCCAAGTAAGTCCCCCAGATTCATATTTGTGAACAGCAGACACCCCACTATCTTCTTTCTTAGGCTGTGCCATTTTTTCTGGAGTCTTCAAAAATCTACTCTGACTGTTCTGTTTGGTATAAGGTGGGGACCTCCCCACTCAGTTCCAGTCCTCAGTGATAGCTGGGCTGCCTCAAGCAAGGACAACCCTAAACTAACATCAGATAGAGCAAGCAGAAAGCTGTCAGATCAAGTGACAAGACATGGAGAAGAAACACACACCTGTTTAAATGTCAAGAGTCCCGGTGACAAATATATCTGAGTTTATGCAATTACATTTTTTTCCTAGAGCAGAGAATTGAAAAATAGAATGTCAGGGTTGAAAGTTAACTTTAGAGATCATTGAATCCTACAGTTTTGTTTAACCAATTATTCTTTTGGTGAATAATTTTTGGAGGTCCTGCTGTCTGCCGGGTGTGTGCTGGGTGCTAAGGGTTAGAACAGGTGAACACAAGGACCTTGTCTCCTTTGGGGATCTATAGGATTCTGTGGAGAAAGCTTACAGCCCAGGGAGCTTAAATAACCTGTTAGGATCAAGTAAAATTTGATTTTTCTTCCTACATTTTTCTATATCTTCTAAATTTTCCACAAAGACATTGTCATATTTAACTGTGCATGTATATTAATTTTGCTAGTCACACAGTTACCAAGACAAAGAATTGTTGTCATTAAATAGGTTATTCCTGAGTCTCTACCTGAGGGATGTAAGTCTAAAATATCCCTGGCTCCTGAATCAGGATTTACTAAAGGACTTTCTTGAAATGCAGATCCCATCCCATGTCCACTCCTCCTCTTCCCTGCATTAGAAACCTGCCCAACAAGGAGGCTGTGATACCTACTAAACTTCGAGATGAACGCATGAGATTCAAGAAGAAAACAGCAATGATTTTTCTAAAAACAAAACAAAACAAAACCGTGGCTCCAGAAGTTGAAATTAATGAACTAAGTTCATGAAAACAGACACATTTATCTTTTATTGGAATAAAGTCAGCTCCTCCTGTTAAGTTTTTCCTCTAGTGCCACAGCTAATTGCATCCATTATGTGTTCTTAACAGGTGCAATAAATCAGTGTGCCCATGGGAGAGGGGAGTGCCACGTGGGGAGGGTACGAGGGAGGGGGCAGTCTCCATCTCACAAAAGGGAACCCAAAACAAGCGGTGTGCTTCCTCGGAGCAAGGATGAGCAGCGCAGCTCGCCTTCCTGCGTTTCTTCCCTCTGGAACGCTGTTCCCCTCTCCCCGCTACCCTGCTTGCCCAGAGCAGCCTGACAAGTTTTGGGGGTCCTACAAATCACAGCTCTGTCCCAGCTCTTGAGCAGGCGTCCTTTACACTGCCCAGCCTTACAGTCCTCAGCATTTACAACCTCTCTCTTTTCCAGGTTATCATCATCTGTCAGATCTGAACTTAAACAACAAGAAACATGTCAGGTGAGTGCCTGGGAGAGACACTCGGCTGTTTACAAGAAATATTCCATTACAATCTGACGCAAAATGTTAGGATGCCTCTGCGCCCAGGTTCCTCTTCTCTGAGGGAAAACTGATTAGCATGTGGTTCCAACCGATGTTTATCCTCTCTGGCTCCGTGGAGAATGCCATTGGAAAATCCTGGCTCAGTTGATGCCTGGTCGCCTGGTACATTCACATTCATCCAATTAGGATACCCAGTTTAAGACATAATGGGTTTCGGCAAGCTCCATAGACTGATCGGGTTTTGCACACATGCACAGAAAGATTTGATTTCCTCTGCGGAATTTATGGCAGGGGAAAAGAGGTAATTGAATTAATTTCTGCTCTGGTTTCTAGGCTTTCCTCTCTGTTCTCTCTTTCTCCTGCCACCTTTGTTGTTGTTTTAAAAAATAGACTTTGGCAGGGCTTGCTTACACAGATGAAAATGAATTTAAAACCTCGCAGCAGTTGGTTTGAGTTTGGGAGCTGGGTTTCACTGTGACTTTTTTGTTATTCTTTGCTCCATGGTCTGGATGGTTTGGGTAAACTGATGAGGATGATCTTGTGTCCTGTGGTATGTGTGTGTGTGGGGGTAGTTGTGTGTGTGTGAGGGGACAGGAGTGTCCATGTGGCAAGAGAGAGATGTTCATACCAAGAAAAGGCAGTCAAAGCCAGACTTTCTGGAAGGAAACCTGCTCTGATATTTGATAATGAGATAAAACCAAAGCATCCTTCCCCTTTCGCCAGTCACCACACATGCCTCTTGCCTTTCTTTTCTGATTATTTTTTCCTGTCATTCACTTCTCTCTCATCTCCCTGCTCCACACCAAGGCTCTGCTGCAGCAAGGGGGAACACTAGGGCTGAAAGAGGCTGAAACTGAGGACCAGGCTGGTAAGAAGATTGACGGTGACAGTGAAAATGATCAAGACTCTGTCTGCCAAGTCTGCAGGTTCCTATTCCACTCTCTCCTGATTTCCAAGGCAAGGCCCGCTGATTCGTCCCTGACTTTTAAAGGAAGGACGTCTCTCAATAAACTAAAGAGACAAAGAAAGACCCCTGAGAGATTTAGAAACTCAATGGAGAAAGAAAGAAAAAAAAAAAACTACTAAGCACTTAAATTCTCTCCCAAAGGACTGGAGAGCCTGCCAATTCCCCAGCAACGCCAGCGCTAAGCATTTTCCCAGCATCAGCATTAAATCCCTTTTTTGTTTTTCTCTTGTAAAGTGTATTTACAATTGACCATTATGGGAAAGCTGACAGATGTAGTCTGGCCCGGTTTAAAATAATAAGATTAATAATGATATCCTTTATTGCCCACAGGCTCGGTTTCTGAGTGCCTATACGCAGAAAGAAGAGTTGAGGAGCCCGGAATGTTCACCAGTAAGTGTAGCCAGCCGCTGATCTCTTCCTCCCAACCCAGTGCGGAAAGGCTTCGCACAGATTTTTCCAAGATTAATACCTCGTACACCAAGCAGCTCTGAGTCCATCTCTGGCTCTAGTGCTGTCCGGGGCGGAGGAGAATGTGCAGATCCCAACACCCGTTAGAGCAAGGCCATTTTAGATTGGAAGGAAGCAGGCCTGAGGAAGGAGGGCTGTCCCCCTCTCCCACAGCAGCACCCACGTGTTAAGGGAACCTGGAGGAAGAGGAGCCCTCTGTCCCCTCACCACTTCGGACCTATGTTACCTCACATTCTTAATCTCCCCAAACAAACTAGGTTAATCCAAATGGGTTTTCTCTGCCTAATAAAGGTATTGCATTTCTTCCAACCAACGTTTCTTCGTATACATCAGGGCCAGCGGACTGGCTTGCTGCGAGGCAGGTGGCCGCGGCAGAGCCGTTTAGGATGTCACCTCGGATTCTGGGATTCCCGCACTACTTTGCGGCTCTTCCTGCGCTTAACTGCGTCGTTCCAGAGCGCTCCTTTGAAACGAGCGCAAAGGCATGTTTTGAGTAGCTAAACTCCTCTCCCCGAGACAACAGCGCTTAGACAGACAAGCTGGGAGCGGAGAGCTTGCCTTGCTCCTCGTGCGTACGCTGCCAAAGTGGTGCTTGATCGTTAGTGGGGAAAAAAAAAAAAGACGGATGGCTCAGCCCGGCGTTTGCAGGAGGAAGCAGACGATTGCTGGTGAAGGCCCCATGCGTCCAGCTCCGCCTGGTGAAGGCCCCATGCGTCCAGCTCCGCCTGGTGAAGGCCCCATGCGTCCAGCTCCGCCTGGACTACGCGGCTTCTGTCCTCCCGGACGTGCTCGCAGTTCCAGCCTCTAATCCTAGTCCTCAACTGGCGCAGGCTGGCTGAAGGATCGAGCAACTAGGCAGAGTGTGTTGACTCCATCCTCCAGGGGATTTCAGATTGGAATGAAAGGAAAAAATTTCCCGGACCTGGGCAGCAGCAGTCGGTCGATGAAACTGACCTTCATGACACTGACCAGAGATAAACCTCTTGGCATGAGACAGCCTGGCACACCACTGATCATTCTGCTGGGGACTAGGGACAAGCAGCCCACCACCACGAAACTTACCAGCGTGTACTTAAAGAGAAAACCCGAGATGCCTAAAACAGACCGGTGCACAACAGAACACTGTTCACTGTTAACCGACCACCTGAAACCGTTCGCAGTGAGGCTACCCTGAAATTAACCTGACTGGGTGAAAGGAACCAGAATGAAATCCACCTGCTTGTTAACACAGCCACTTAGCCACAGCAAGAGACTGGAGCAAAGGCTGAAGAGTGCGGCGGGGTGGAGCCGGGAGGGGGCTAGTCTCTGGGTGCTCCTGAGAACCTGACTGGTGCCGCTGCGGGGATTGGGGGAGGGGGTTGGCCAGTGCTTTTAATTTACGACCGCCGCGCCCCAAGCCATCTCATAAATTTGGGGGCCGTTTTCACCAAAGCTGTGAGTTACGATTTTTCAAATAAATACATTTTCCAATCAGACGGGGTTCTGTTTAGGTTGAACGCGTCCTGAAGCAGACATCTCTCTGCGCGGAACATACACAGAGGAGGAAGCGGGGCCCGGGTGAAGCTCAGACGACATAAAAACTTGTGTAAACACGTTGTCATTTACGGACTTCGGAAGAGAAAGGGAATGGGAGAGGAAAATGTTTAATTCTCCCTTGAATCCTGGGGTTCCAGACCCGAGGGAAAACGTGGAAAATTTAATACTCTTTTTCCATAAGCTTGATTTGTGTTGGGCATTGGACAGCGGGCAGCATCAGGTTTACCTTAAATAGATTCCGTAATTTTGAGGCTGTCACAAAGCTAAGAATGGACACGGTTTCATTCCCCCACCCCCATGCACACACACACAGCACAATCTTAGTTTTTCTTTAGTAAAGAGTGTGGGGGAGATAAACCAGAAGAGATTATTTTAGCAGCAAGGTCTCCGATTTCTAGCTGTGCCTCCCCATCCTCTAGGTCTGTTTTGCCACCTGTAAAACAAGGGGGACAGGACTAGGAATTAGAGCCCCTCTCCAACCCCGCCACAGTATAGCATTCGCACATAATTTTGCGCACAGTTGCAGGAAGCAAGGGGGTTCTCGATAGACAGCGGAATGTCAGCTGGTGGCTTGGACCCTCTCAGGCCAGTTCACACCTCATCCCAGGAAAGGGGGACATAAGAGGAGACAGAGGCTGCCGTGGAACCCAGGTCTCCACTAGGTGTCTAGGCTTCAGCTGCAAGTTTCTGCCACCCATCGGCTGTGTGTCCTTAGGGAAGACCCTCCCCTTCTGTTGACAGGTTTCTCAGAAGGTTTTAACGCGAAATCTCAGTAGTCTTGCTACGCTCACACACTGGCGAAGGCAAGAAGTTCACCCCAGGATCATCTCGGGGATATAGAGCCACCTTTCTGTCTCTTCCCTGCCCAGATTGTTCTCCAACCCCACACCCACCCTACCCCAAGGTTAGCCCTGGGGAGCAGGTTGGGCCAGAGTGGAAAGTCCTAGACTTTCTAGATGCGGCAGAGAAATGTTTAAGGGATTTGCGCTCTCAAGCTGCGGGGTAAATGGCCCGCGGACTGATTTATGGTGCGTTACTGCGCGACGCGATTCCCCAAGACAGCGAGAATATTTTACACCGCGCTAATATAAACAGGCGGCCGGCCGGGTCCTTTTTATGGAGTTCCTGTAATTACCCGGGCCCTGACAGGTCCTTGATTTACGGCCCTATTTAGATAAGGGGTCCGGTGCGGGGATTGCTGGTGGCGTCAAGGTCACGGAACGCAGCAGGAGACGGTTTTGCGGTAGGCGCCGCGGCACCGGCTCTTCCAGGCCTGCCAGGCCCGAGGGCGGGAGCGAGGGGAGAAGTAGGGCGGGCCGGAGAAGGACACCCAGGCGTCTGAGGCTTGAGTACAGCCGGTCCATTGCACGGATGAGAGAACTGAGTCCTGGAGGAGGCGGGAACTACACCGCCAAACGCTTCAGCAAATGAAATGCGGGTGGGTGAGATCCGGAATTGGAATTCAGGACTCTGGCAACATTATCCCGCACCTGGCGATGTTCGGTATCCCCCATCTCTAGCCTCCCTCCTGACAGTAGAATTCTGGAGGGTCGGTGGGGAAAGACGGGGACTCGATGCGGTCAGAAACGGGAGCAGTCAGCTCAGAACAGAGCCCTGCGAGGGGATGGTGGATGCCCTCCCTCACCCGGGCTATGTGGTGACGCGGTAACTTACTTTCCCTGTGGAGTTAATATTGTATTCCTAAAAACAGAGCCACCATTTATCCAGGTTTACTATCAGGTGCTAGGAGCTTCACCTATATAATTTCGCTTAATCTTACACCAGCCCTCTGCAGTAGGTATAACCGCACCCCAGTTTACAGAGGTTGCGAAGTTTCACACCGGGACGGGATGAATGCCCATGCGGAGTTTCAGTCCGGGTGGGCGGGCACGATTCTCCAGCGAGACTCGCTTAAACGCTCCCTTAATACACATTTTTAACCTCTGTGTGCTTAAGATCCCGTAAAATGGAATGAAGGTTTTCGCACGACCTCACTAGCATAATTGGAGTAAGAAGTGAGCGTTTAAAAATCTGGAAGTGCTAGACCTCCTGAAGACGCTACCGGAGCGAGCACCGCAGGATGCGGAAGGGAGGTGAGGGGAGGGGGGTGGGATATGAGACGCGTACAGACGTCCCTGACTCCCGCTCGTTTGGTCTGTGGTTGTGGAGGGGGTGGGGGTGGGATAGAGTCCTTTCGTTAGCGGAGCCCCCCAAACTAAGAGGTAGGTCGGAGAGCCCCCAGAGAGGAATTAGAGCCGCCAGGGTCTGGGAAACAGCCCACAACTGGAAATTTCCCGCTTCCAGACTATCAGTCCTATCCCCTTTTCTGAAAATGAGGAAACAGGCTCAGAGAGGGAAAGGAACACGGTGAGGTGCTAGGTAAAACCAGAACTCCAGGCTCATCTCTTGCGTCTCAGTTTAGCAAAATGTCAGCTAAAGTCCTGGGTCCCAGACCTCTCGGACCACAGAGCCTGGGAAGGGGAGACAGAATACCTTTACTCCCGTCCCCACTGTTGATCCACACGCACCTAAGCCAGGTTGGGCTTCAAAGCCCATTGGGTTCTCCCAGAAGGTGGGTCTGAAGCCTAGTGGCCACGGGCCATCTCCCTGACATCCATTCCACTGGGTGCTGCCCAGTCTGAGCCCCAGCGGTCCCTGAGGGCTGTGTCCTGGATCCGGAGCCGCTCTGCTTGGAGAACTACTTCAACCTCTTGACTCTGGGCAGAGAGCAGCGCTTTCTAGGGCCCAGGTGACTACACATACCCTGCTCTTTAACAACCCAGAGGGGACTGCCAGGGGATCTGGAGAGCCTTCAAGACATCTCATGAAACTGGGATTCATCATTTAGGACTGATAATGCATTCCCTATCACACTAACCAGGCTGGATATTTGGAGAGTATTCAAATCACCCTGAGTGACCTTGGAAAATACTCCAGGACACATGAGGGTGGGTGCTGGAGCTTGGAGTGTGTGGGTCACTGTGTGTACCTACCTATCATGGGGTTGGGGGGGGCTGTGATAATGTGCATACTGTTGTTCAGCTTCATCTCCAGGGCTTGTGAGTGTGACTATGTGGGTATAATAGAATGGATGTCAACTGGTCTCAGTGTTTGGAATTTGTGTGCCTCTGTGTAATGGACCAACATGTGAAAACTTTTTCTGAGCACCTGTGCATATATAGTAGTAATTGTGACTGTGTACCTGTGTGTGTTTGTGAGAACTGAGAATGCATGAAGTGTGTGATGAGGTTTTCAGAAGTTTGTGTTATAAATACTGTATACAGTAAGAAATACAGAAGGAAACGGATACAAACTGGTTGGGCCTGTGCACAAGTGTGACAGTAAGAGTATATGTCAAGCCCTTCAGCTGTGCTATTTGTGTGGAGCTGATGTGTCTCTGCTGTCATGGTGTCTGTAAGTGTGCCTGCATAGAGGGTTGGGAGTGGCCCAGAGCTGTCACACATCTGAGGCTAGATGCACACCCCGTGGGTGACGAAGAGATAACGTGTAAAATCCTAGGAATGCACGAAAATTGAAATGCTGTTGTGTGTCGCACGGGTGTAAATAGGTTACCGAGATAATATGCATATTTTGTGGCGTCTGCATGAATACCTAGACTTCGGTGTACGCTGGTGATTTTTTTTGTGAGGCTGCGTGCGTCTATATTTACATGTGTAACGGTGGTCCTGAGAGATTGTGCCGGACTAGGACCACGGCTGGGTGTGTGTCGACTGAGGTCCTTCACCGAGTCATTACCGTCTCTGCCCTCACACCCGCACTCCCAAGCGCCTTCAGGCCAGGGAGGCGCAGGACTCCGTGGAGCCGCGGCTCAACTGGGCTCGGGGGTGCTCCCTCCCTGCGAGCCTCCGGCTCCGCGCTCGGCCCAACCCCAGCGCTGCTGGCGCCAGGCGCCCAGGAGAGCGGCGGGTTTCCAGCCGCCTCAGGCAGGAAGCAAGGACCTCCCTCCCCCATGCCCCTCCAGGGCCCGCAGCCCTGCCGAGCTCCCACAAGTGGAACCGGCTCTGGACAAAGCGTTTGTGCGCTTCTCTCCCTGCGCTGTCCCCATTCCGACTGTACGGAAGAAAAATACAGTGTATCCACTGGCTACCTGAGCCCAGGGAAAATCGTTCATTTCCGGGCCTCACTTTTCCCATCTGTGCAATGAGCTAGTTGACCTTTCTCCCTCTACCTTTGGGTTGCTAAGTGTGCAATGCACATAGCAACATAGCAGGGGTCAATACAAACATTTACTGTACACGCAAATACTTGTTGAAAAAATGGATGAAGAAGTAAATCTGACATCTAAAAACAGCAGACATGTATTTCTCTTCTCCTCTCGCCCTCCCCTCCACATTGTTTGAGAGAAGGGTACACTCCCTCTACCCCACCTAGGGAAGGGGCTTGGCTGGGAAAGGCTGGTGAGGCTGGAGGCGCCCAGATATGAGGACATCAGCTGGGAAGCTCCCCATCAGGGAGGTAAGATAGAGAACTTCAGATGCAAGCGCCGTCACCCTTAAATTCCCAAGTCGCAGTTGCAGCCCAGAGAAAGGCCCTCGGGGACAGAATCCGACGAGCGGAAGAGCCCTCTTCAGGAGGTAAAATCGCGAAGGTGCGGCCAGAACCGTGTCTCTACGCCAGTGGGTAGTAAGTTTCTCCCACGGCGTGAGCCCCGCGGAGAGTGTGGAGGTGGTCGGTGTACATTCACCGCCAAACGCTGGTTTCTCGCAGTGTGAGCTTTGGCGCCGAGAATCGAACGCCAAAGCTGCGGTGGCCTGCATGCAGCGGCCCAACGTAGCTGAGCTCTGGGCCCTCCGTTCGACTTTGGTGGAGAGGAGGCTGCTCCTTGGTCACTGGCCGGTCTTTGGACCAGATCAGGAGCCCCGACGCCAGAACAGTGATCTCAAGCTCTGGAGCCCGGAACAAACTAGTAAATGCCTATGGGCTCGGAGCCCTCCTCTCCCTACTCGCCACCTCCTGTCCCCGACCTCTACTCGGGTGGGTGGCCGCCTGCGCTGTAGATACAAGACTTGACCAAAGTTGGCGGCTGTTCTGCCCGCTGCAGGGCCTGCTGCAGTGTGGCGGACGGGCCGGCGACTAAGGACTGGGGCGGCTGTGGGGAGAACCTTAGGGGCCTGTCCTGCTCCAGCATTCCGATCTCGTTTTCTGGCTCTGAGGCCAGGTAGAGCAGATGGAGCTCAGGACTGGGAACCTCTGGAATTCTTATTTTGGATTCTGGAAGGTCTAGAAATGAGAGTCTTTCTTTTTTTTCGGCGCCTCAGTTTCCCTATTTATAAAATCTAGGTAAAGGCCTTTTTGCTCTGTGATTCCTTTCTTTGGGCACACGGGGAGGGGGTGGCAGACGGCGACCTGGGCATTGACAGGCCTGTGCCTCAACCACGAAGCCCCAACTCGGGAACTGAGGACAGGGGGAGGGGGGGGAGAAAGGGGAGGGGGCGGAGACGGGGCGCCTCCCTGTCCCCGCATGCGGCTAGAGTCGAGTGGCAGAGCCTAAAACCAGGGACGGCCATCCCCCTTTCCCCCTCCCCCGCCCCCCCTGCCATTGGCTCCGGGGAGAGGTTGACATCAAAGCCCCGGCCTTATATAAGCCAGACCCTGAAGGGGAGGCCGCAGAAGGGTTAAACTGGTCTCTCTGCATCCTCGTCCTCGCCTGCCTGCTACCGAAGCAGGCAAGAAGACGGCAGGCTGCGCGTGTCATCCTCAACCTTGCCCCAGAATCTCTCAAAGCCGGTGCCTACCAGAGCGCCGCCCCAGAGCCCACGGGTGGCCCCGGCAGTCTCTGGGGCGCATGGGGCGGCGCTAATCAGGCTGGCGGCGCAGGCCAGGGGCCGCTCCAACATGAACCTCGTGGGCAGCTACGCACATCATCACCACCATCATCACCACCATCACCACCCGCACCCCGCGCACCCCATGCTCCACGAGCCCTTCCTCTTCGGCCCTGCCTCGCGCTGTCACCAGGAGAGGCCCTACTTCCAGAGCTGGCTGCTGAGCCCCGCTGACGCCGCCCCGGACTTCCCCGCCGGCAGGCCACCGCCCGCAGCCGCGGCAGCCGCCGCCTCCTATGGTCCAGACGCCAGGCCCGGCCAGAGCCCCGGGCGGCTGGAGGCGCTCGGCGGCCGCCTGGGCCGGCGGAAAGGCTCAGGACCCAAGAAGGAGCGGAGACGCACAGAGAGCATTAACAGCGCTTTCGCGGAGCTGCGCGAGTGCATCCCCAACGTGCCGGCGGATACCAAGCTCTCCAAGATCAAGACTCTGCGCCTGGCCACCAGCTACATCGCCTACCTGATGGACGTGTTGGCCAAGGACGCACAGGCTGGCGACCCCGAGGCGTTCAAGGCCGAACTGAAGAAGGCGGATGGCGGCCGCGAGAGCAAGCGGAAAAGAGAGCTGGTAAGTCCGGGGTCCCTGCGTGCTCTAGCCAAGGGCGCGGGCGTGGTGAGCACCCGCAGGCTGAATACGCAGTGCAAGGAGTCTGCCTTGCCCTGCGTGAGATTTTGAGAGGCTGTGGGGAGTTCTGAGACTGTCGAACTGTGGGATTGTTTGCGTGGAGGGAGGCAGATTCATGTTTAAATTCATTTGTAGTGCGGATAGTGTTTGTAAGACTGTGAATTTAGACGGAACCTCGTCCTTTTCGCACAGGATCATAGGGTCCCTTTTAAGAATCCGTTGGAAGCTTCAGACACCGAGAAAATGCACACACCATATATTTCACTTACATTTTTGAGGGGTCCTGATTCATCCTTGGGTTCTCCTGGAAGCCAGGTTAAGAATGCTGTAGGAGTTTTGTTACTTACATTTGCCTGAATGTGAATTTATGCATATGGGCTCAGCTGTTGTTTTCAAAAGATCTTTGCTGGAGAGGCTGGTCTATTTTCATCATTGTACATAGGGAAACTGAGGCCCAGAGCTGGACAGGATGTGGGGGCCACCTACCCACGGAACTGTTTACTTTGGTAGAATAAGTTTATTCTCTGTCCAGAGGATGTTTCCCTGCTCCCCACTCCTCACCACTGGCTCCTCAGTCACCTTGATGACTTCTTTTGGCTTTGGAGATCCCAGTCCCTACTAGGCCTTTCTGGATTCTCTCCAGTGACAATTTCTGGAGGTCGGTTTCAGTGGCCCAGGGCTCTGGGGCCTCTGAAGACAGTGATTCCCAGCCTGGGGAGCCCAACTAGTTTCTCTAGATTGTTGCACTGGGGACCACCGCGTGTTGGAGTTGACAAGAGAACCCCCTGAATTTTCTCTGATCTGCAGCTGTGCTAATCTAGGGAAGTCACCTCGGGAGACTGGGAAAGACTGGTCAGCGAATCTCTAAACCACTGCCTTGGGCTGGAAGAGATGCAGGCCCGGGATCGGGATGCCTGGTTGGAAGTAGTTATTCGGCGTATCCCCACCCCCTGCACATCGCTGTCTTCTTCAAGTAGCCAGGAAAGGGGATGCTAGGCCAGACCGACTTCCTCCCTCATTCGAGGAGACTTCTGAGCGCCCAGAGCCGGTTGGAGGGACCCAGCCTGGTATCCATGCTCAGGCGCTAAAGGAGAAAAGCCGGTGGATGTGTCGCCGGTGCAGGTTCGCGAGCGAGGAAACTGTTGATTGCCACCCCTCCCATTGCAAACCCTGCAGTCCCCCTTCGGCGCCATAAAGCCAAACCTACGAGCAACAGTTTCACCAGCCGCAGAAAATTCTCATTACCAACCCCCAAGAAGCTGCCCAGCCCATCCAGGTCCCCCGGGGAACTCGGCGCATAAAGCCAAATTTATGAGCCTGTTTGCCTATTTTGCAAACAAAAATTCTTCATTATTTAAAGGCTCCCAGTTACTGCTTCCAACACCTTTCACCCCACCCCTACTTCTATTCTACGCCTGGGTGAGCGGAGCAGAAACATTTAAACCTCTCTCTCTCGCCCCCTTTCTTGTGTGTATCCTCTGGCAGCAGCAGCACGAAGGCTTTCCTCCTGCCCTGGGCCCAGGCGAGAAGAGGATTAAGGGGCGCACAGGCTGGCCGCAGCAAGTCTGGGCGCTGGAGTTAAACCAGTGAGCCGAGGCCTGCGCCGAGGATCCCGCCACAGCTGCCCGACGCAGAGCCCCGGGAGGAGAGAAGGCGGAGGCCAATGCCCGGCTCTGGATGCCAGAGTCTTATGGGGGCATCCTGCCTAGCCTCCGCTGCGTGCTGGCAGGTCGCCGGCTGCAACTACACACTTCAATCGCACGTGCAATGTCATTTGAAATTGTTTTTAATACATGAAGAGAAAGAGAAATATATATATATATATATATATATATAACCATCCCCACCCCTATGGCACCGAGAGGGCGGCTCTTGGCTGCACGATTCGAGAAGGAAGCTGCGGGACCCAAGCACGCTAAGACGTAACCTTCCATCCCTTCTGGGGCGAAATCAGCGCCCCTAACGCCTTCCCCATTACACTATCTGCCTTTCCCGCGCCCCTCTCGGCTTTGCGTCAAAACCCTCTGCGCGTCCGCGCGCGCAGGCGCGTTCTCCTCCCTAATTAAAATGCAATAAGAGGAATCAATAGTTTTCTGCCAGGGAAAGAGAACCAAACCAGGAAGATGAAAGGGCTGCCTTTGTTGTTTTTCCTCAAACAGTGATGTTTTTATTGTATTTTATTTTTGTCACTGCACTTCCTACTTAGTTCAAGGGAAACGGCTCTTTCCTTCCTTCTTTCATTCTTTCTTGTCTTTTCTTCCTTTCCCTTCCTTCCTTCCTTTGTAAATAAAAACTTTTCCCTATGTTGAAAAGTTTTTATGTATTTAAAACTACCTACCATGCCTGCTCTGCTCAGGTGTTTGTTAATTCCCCATCCCCACCCTTTTTCTACCTCAACTCTATAAGACCACTCACCGTCCCCTCCTTTTGCCAAAGCAGTATCTATGCTCTTGACTAATAAAACATTTTTTGAAATCAGCAGAAGCCTGTGTGATATATTGGCAGCTATCCCCGGTCTGCTCCATCGTTTCTGCTAGTTGGAGAACCTCCTGTTCCTACTTCTTCTTATTTTTTTTATATAAATGTTGAACCAAACTGCAAATTAATCAAGGTCAGGGGGCAGATACAGAATTTACTCCTAGTATAAAAAGCAAAGTTCTCCTTAGAAGATGATGAGGAGACATGATAGCTATAATGAACCTACAGAAGGGAAACCTGGAAATGAATTAGACCCAGAGATGACAGGCTAGGATTTCTGTGGGCCAGTATTTGGGCCTGTCTGTGGATGGGTGTTGCACACCGGTGTCTGCCATCGGCGGCGGTTTGGGGCAATTCGGAAGAGGGCCTGTCACACAAACGGGAAGGCAACGCAAGCGCAGGATAGTTCGGAAGAGGGGAATGCCCTCCGGAATACGTTCACTTATGTGAAATTATGAACCCACAATAATAGTTTGTGCCTTGGTGCAAGAACTCACACGGAGCCCTGTGGCTGAGGTGGGGCCGACAAACGGCTGTGGAACACAGACCCAGCGCACTGTAAGGACTCGACAAGACACAGCTATGATCTTAGACGTGAGGGAAGGAAGTTTGTGAGTGCTCATGGTCAAAGTGAGCCATTTCTCCCTAGCAACAAAGCACTCAACAAGTATTTGTGCGAGTATATGGATTTGTGCAGAAGGATGGGGTGAGGGGCGTGGTGGCTAATTCGCACACCGGGTCCTTGGAGGAGAGAAGCGGTTTTTGAGCATCCATGGCTAGGTGTGAGGGCTAAAATGGGTGCATTTGTCAAGGCTCGGATGCTTGCTGGGATGAACTGGGGCGGGCAAATGCTGTCGTCTCTGCCCCTGAATAATAGTATTCAGACCACCAGTTTGGTTTGTGCCAACTGTGTGCGAGGCTCTAGCCTAAGCGTTTTTGTATCTCACGATCGCGGGAGGGAACGCGTACTCTGCAGTGCGGGCAGGTCTCCGACGCGCTCTGCGAGCCAGGCGCCAGGACGCCCGTGCGCGGGTCTCGGCGCTTTCCCGCTCCACATCCGGTGCTGGAGGCCGGAGCTTGGGGCCTAGGAGACTCGGGCAGCTCCGGGGCCAGGAGTGTCCCAGGCGCCTCGTACCCGCATCAGGGTGAATATGGGGCCCCATTAGTTTGAGCTGTAAACACCCGTGGCAGGGCTGAGCGGCCACGGGGGCCTTTCCGGACGCGAAGGAGTTAATAAAAGGTGTTTTATGGGCGTGAGGAAACGGCGGCGGAGGTGTGAGCTTCTCTTTACTCTGACTCCCCTACCTTTTTCTTTATTCCCTCTCGCCACCCGCCGCCAGATCAAACAGGCCCGCGATTTAACTAGGGCAACACCTCGCGGTAATGAGCTGTGCGGCCCCGGTACCCGGCCTGAGGCCCCAAGGCCCCTCGGGGAGGAGCAGGAAAGAAAAATCGAGCGTCTTTTTTCATTTTCTTTCCGAGAGCTGGGAAACGCCTTAGAAATCCAGGCACACACGGGGAAACTGGGACTCGGGGAGCAAGCCACTGGAGGTGTCCTGGCACAGAGGAGACTTTTTCTGGATTTGAACCCAGGACTCCAGTTGGGTTTACCGACCATCCACTCGCTATACACAGATCACCCGCCCGCGACTATTTTTAGCACCATGAAGTATCCCAGGCACGGGAAGAATGCGCACCCGGTCCTGCTTTCTTGAAGCCTCGGCCAGTAAAAGGAGAGCGGGGTACCGAGGGGTACCGAGGGGTACCGACCTCGGCAGCCTGCTCTGAAAACCCCATCCCGCTGGGCGCAAACCCTCCTGGAAAAGACAGCTGGGAACCTTACATTCGGTCCCAGCCACGTCTGGTCCTGATCTCAGACCTGGCACCCGGGAGCTGAGACACAGGGCCAGCCAGTGCCCGCTGAGGGGTCACTGGCATGTCCTCTCGGTTTCCCCAGGACTTAACTCCGTCGCCTAGAACGTTCGAGCCACATTTCCAGCCGTCACTCTCAGCTGTAAAAGCAGAGCCCTCTGGCAGAGCAGAGTTGCTCCGGGTTTCAGGAACCAGTTTTCGCTGACGACTCTAGACCTTCTTCACCAGGGGTCCAGACCTCTTCCTGCACCGGGCTCTCAACCGTCTCCTCCGTCATTAGCTCCATCTCCCTGGAGTAACTTTGGAGCCTGCCTTTACTTTCTCATTCTCTCCCAGGGTTCAACGCCTTTTCTGGGAAACCTACCTCCACCTGGCTGTGACAGATGGTATCATTATTAATTTGAATTAAGGACATCACTTCTTTTTTTTCTTCTTCTTCTTTTTAAATGGGGAGTGGAGTATAATCACTAACTTCAAAGTAAATTCCCAGAGTTTGCTGTAAGAAAATACTGATGTTATAAAGCTTTAAGCACAGAACTAGTCTACTAAAGAGTGAAATGGATAAAAGGATCTCCAAAGTGTTATAATTATGGAACTGGTTAAATAAATCCATCAGTGGGTTACTACTCAGCCCCTAAGAAAGAAAAAAAAATATAATTGATATGGAGATTGTTCCTGATATAACTGAGGGAAAATAAAACCTTCTCAGTTTACTGAAGACTGTCAGTAGCGACCTGCTTTACATAAAAATAAATACATAAATATCATTCATGGGGAAAACTGTACACCAAAACATTTACACCTCTACCTCTGAATTGTAGGAATAAGGATAATTTTGACTTTTCCTCCTGCTTAGCCATATACGTATATATGTATTTTTATACAATGAATAAGTATTATTTTTGCAATAAAAAGTTAAGCTGAAATTTCCTTCTAATTTCTGCTGTGGCCAGTGTACTTTCAGTACACTGTTTATTCAACGTGCATTAATTGAGCATCCGACTTGTGCTTGGCACTGTGGGCATAAATAACAAATGAGAATCCTAATAATCATCACCAATTAACATACAATAGTAAATATCTGTCTTGAAGGGCTTATTATTCCTTCCACACAGTAAATGTAGTCTTTTTATTGAAAAAAAAAGTTAAATTTTATTAAGGACATTATTTAAGCCCTTAGCACGTATTATTTCATTCAAGCCTTAAGAGGATTGTATGAGGTTAATCCTCAGGCAGGTGAGGCTCAGAGAGGTGAAGAACTTTGTTCAAGGTCACATAGATGGTAAAAGGCAGGCTGGGCTTGGATCAAAGGGCAGGTCTGGCGGCCTCCAGGGACTTGGGTTTCCCCAACATCCTGGAGCACCTCCAGGGTGTGTGTGTGTGTGTGTGTGTGTGTGTGTGTGTGTACAAACAAATACAGCCTCTCTTGGTCTAATCTTCTTTGGTCTCCAAAATAAGTAGAGAAAGAAAGAAGGGGGTTTGTAAAGGGATCTAGATTCTAACTCTAGTCTTCCCTTGGAATCCTCCTTCTCTGTTCCAACTCAGATTGGATCCCATCTATAAAATGAGGAAGAGGTGGGCTCCTTGACCTCTGGCTTCTTTCTTAACTGTAACAGTGATTCTAGGAATCTACATTTTGCTGGTGAAAAACACCATGTTATTCTTTGCTCCAGCCTTTGATGTTTGTATAGTACATTCACCTTTCCTTAGTACTTTCCATTTCTACTAGACAAAAATGTCCAGTAAGGACATCTTTGTCCTTGCTAGAAGGGAGAAGGGAGAAGGGAAGGAATTATGCTCCCCTAGGTGGAAGGAGAAAGGAAGACTCTGAGAACGACAAGACCAGCTTGGGGTCACACAGCAGTCAAAGACTGAGCTGGCATTAGCTGGCAGTCAGCAGGCCCAGGTCTCTACTGGAAAAGGCTCTGGATCCTTCTCTTCGAGCAACCAGCTTAAGTGAAGTGAAAAATTGCTCAGTCGTGTCTGACTCTTTGTGACCCCATGGACTGTAGTCTATCAGGCTCCTCCGTCCATGGGATCTTCCAGGCAAGAATACTGGAGTGGGTTGCCATTTCCTTCGCCAGGAGATCTTCTTGACCCAGGGATTGAACCCGGGTCTCTCACACTGTAGGCAGACGCTTTACCGTCTGAGCCAGTAGGGAAGGCGTAAATCTTCATAAAAGAAATTAAACTAAAAAATCAGCCAGTCTCATTTTTTAAATGAAAAGTGACTGCTAAGAAAAAATACACAGGCTCTAAAGTGTCTGAAATCAGCCTCCTGATTTAAACCTAATTTGTTTTGAAAAAAAAATTTTTTTTCAACCAAGGAAGCTTTACAGCTGAGCTCTCCCAAACCCATAAAAATAAGGTTTATATGGGAAATAGTGAAAGACTCTTAACTATAATACACAGCGTCTAATGTAAGCAGACATAGACACTATATAAAGCTCCTACAAATGTTATTAAAACAAACAGAAATGCACATTTATCCCCACAGAATGGACAACGGAAGGCATCGGACTTTCAAAGCCATCCAGAAATCTTATGTTCCCTGAAACGTTCAAGCACCCCATCACACTGGGACCTCAAGGATCCTTATACACCATCCAAACATTTCTGTCATTTTACAGAAAGGGAAACTGAGGCCTGCAGAGAGAAGAGACGTGCCCAGGATCACCTGGGGAGTTGTACTCTTCTTTCTCCCTTGTCTACTTAACACCACTCGTTCCAGGGTGGGGCACAGAATCCGACAGTGGCCAGGAGACTCTGCTCAAGTTATTGAACACTTCTGAGCCTCAGTTCCCCCATATACTAAATGCCCCAACTTCCTGGGGCTTGTGAGGTTCAAATGAGATAAAGCGTGCAGAGCACTTAGTGTTGTGTCCATGGCAGAGCTATTTTCATTATTTTATTTAATCCTTGCAATAGCCTTGTGAGGCATTGAGGATTTATTTTGGTTTGCTTGTTTTGGAAAGATTGGCACAGAGGTTGCAGCAACCTGCCCACAGGCACATTGCTAGTGAATAGAGTCCTGGTTCAAAGCCCTTATATCCCGCATCATTAAGACAAACCAAGGGGCAGGCAGGCTGAGGCAGCTGAGTTTCTGAAACTGTCCAAGGCAGTACTAAGTGGCATAGTGCTTTTAATGTAAGAATATAGTAGTATATTTCTCTTATGCAAGTCACCAAAGGGAGCCATGTATGTAATTACAATTTTTCTAGTAGCCACGTTAAAAAATAAAGGGAAACAGGTGAATTTATTATTGAATTAAAAACATATATTAAATATATATAATATATTGGGTTGGCCAAAAAAGTTTGTTCTAGTTTTCCCATAAGACCATACAGAAAAATCCAAAAGAACTTTTTGGCCAATGCAATATTTAATATTAAATTTGATATATGTATTTAACTCAATATGCCTAGAATATAATTTCAACATGTAGCTAACATAAAATTATTATTGAGATATTTTACATATTCTTTCCATACTGATTGAAAGTGGGGTGTGTTTTACACAGGTTAAAGCACACCTCAGTTTGGACCAAGTTTTAAGCATTCAAAAGGCAGCAAACATGGCTAGTATCTACCATTTGGACAGTGCAGACCTAACAGGTCGTGTAGCAGGAGTACTAAATACTGAGCTCTAGTTAATCATATCAATAAGTAGCCACCATTTACTAAGCACTTCCTGTGTACCCAACAGCAGTGCTCAACCTACATGGACTCACTTACTTGTCCCAACAACCATAGAGGGTGTGTGTGTAGTTTATGGTCACGTGACTTACACAGGGCAGGCAGACCCTGTCCTGCCTGTCTCCCAAACCTGCAGTTTTGGCCACTGAGTTCCATGATTTTCAGGGACAGCTGCAGGGGTGTAGGTTGGGCTATGAGATGTGGAGAGGCCTCTAGAATGTCCTGCTGGTGGTGGAAACTTGTTTCATATCCAAGTCTCCCACGAGTCAGGTGTGTTCGGACCAATCATCCTCTAGGGCCCCAGTCCTCTAATCTCTAAGATGGGCTAACAATACCTTTCCTCACCCCAGTGAACTCTTGTCAGGCAAAGGAGGGGGAAAGGGCTTTGATAGTGTTTTGAAACAGAGAATACAGCATAAGAGACCAGGCAGGTATCAACAGGAAGGTTGGGATTGGCCTAAGGGCCTGTACTCATGGCCAGATGAACTGGTTTGATGAGCTGTGTGGCACTGTACAGGTTTCTTAACCTCTCTGAGACTTCTGTAAAAAGGAAAGCAGAATAGCTTGCAGAGACATTGCCAAGATCCAGTAATGATTAAATAACCAATGGGAAGCTCTCAGGTTGGCCCAGAGTAGGAAGTAGTAACCTGAGCTATTGTTCCTGCTGCTATTGTAGCAGCTGGGATTTGGGCTTCAGGGCCTGGTGAGGTAACAGTAGGGAATGGCAGGGAAGCTGAGCCAGCTCTGGCTCAGGGTAGGATTCTGGCAGTCTCAGGTTATGTGTGGGAGGAGTTCAGGGGAGAGTGAGAACATTTAGCATGGTGGAAAAAGCAATACACCCAGCAGTCAAGAGTTCAGCCTGCTGTGTGAACTTGGGCACTTCCTTGCTCCCAGTGGACCTTGGTGTCATCTGTAAAATGAAGGGTTAGGACCAGAGAACTAAGTCCCTTTCTGCTCTGACTGTCCAGATTTTTGCGTTGATATGAATCAAGGCGTTTACCAAACACAACGGCTTATGAAGGGGACAGAAAATAGCCCTGAGCCTCCCAGGGGGCCTGGGGTTGCCACTGACTAAGGGGAAGGCGCCACCTGGTGGCCAGTTCAGTGTAGAGCATCAGTCAAATTTCCCTTAGCAGTGGCAACCCACTCCAGAATTCTTGCCTGGAAAACCCAGGGACAGAGGAGCCTGGTGGGCTACAGTTCATAGGGTCGCAGAGTTGGACACGACAGAGTGACTTCACTTCCACTCTCAAGCAGTGAACCCAGAGTCCCAGGGCACACTTTTTCTAACTTCCTTTGGAAGTTGAGGGGAGCAGAGAGGGGACCCAGGAAGAAGTCCTGGGCATGAGGTTAACTCCTGAGGGATGTTGTTGTCATTGTTGTTCAGTCACTTCCAACTCTTTGCAACCCCATGGACTGCAGCATGCCAGGCTCTTCTGTCCTCCACCATCTCTTGAGATTTGCTCAGATTTGTGTCCACTGGCTTCCCTGATAGCTCAGGTGGTAAAGAATCTGCCTGCAATGCAGGAGACCCCAGTTCGATTCCTGGGTCAGGGAAAATCTGCTGGAGAAGGGATAGGCTACCCACTCCAGTATTCTTGGGCTTCCCTTGTGGCTCAGCTGGTAAAGAATCCACCTGCAATGTAGGAGACCTGGGTTCAAACCCTGGGTTGGGAAGATCTAGAGAAGGGAAAGGCTACCCATTCCAGTATGTTGGCCTGGAGAATTCCATGGACTGTATAGTCCATGGGGTCGCAAAGAGTCGGACATGACTAAGTGACTTTCACTCACATGTCCATTGAGTCTGTCCAGCCATCGCATCCTCTGTTGCCCCCTTCTCCTTTTGCATGCAATCTTTCCTACCATCAGGGTATTTTCCAGTGAGTCAGCTCTTCACATGAGGTGGCCAAAGTACTGGAGCTTCAGCCTCAGCATCAGTCCTTCCAGTGAATATTCAGGATTGACTTCCTTTAGGACTGATTGATCTCCTTGCAGTCGAAGGGACTCTCAAGCGTCTTCTTCAGCACCACAATTTGAAAGCATCCAACAAAGGACATTAGGGTTTTGCAATCCAAATCCTCTAAAGGCACCTTGGGGCAGAGATCTGTATTTTCCTACTATGTGGAGTGTACAATGCATCCCATTATATATATATTGGGATATATATATATATATATATATATTTTTTTTTCCCCTTATGTTTCATTGGATGGGAGCTACTGAACAAAACATAATCTTCTATTGGTAACAACATCCTTCTGTCACTATTGCTCTGGGCTAACAGAATGCAGGGGGCTGTTTCCCCTCAAACACCCTAGACTATTGGGATCCTGAGCTTTTCTAAGAGCTCTTACTACTCTTCCATCTCCCCCACACGGCCAGTATTCTACTGTCTGTGGTAGAGGTCGCATGATGTATGGAGGGGTCAGACTGATATGGGTTCAAATTCCGGCTCATTATAAGGTAAGTTATTTAACGTCTCTTAAGCCTCAGTTACCCATCTGAAAACTAGGGATGGTAACAGCTTCTCTGCAGGTTTCTGTGAGGATTATGACTGAACTTAAGTGTTCTAGCCCAGTGTCCAGCACCTAGTAGGGGTTTAACAAATAAATGCTACCATTGCTACAGGTCATCCTGACGACTTTTTTTCATGTTCAGTTTTGGAAACACTCCTAGATAGAAACAGGAATAGTATGCATTTGAAGATGATATGAGCAACCACAAAAAAAACACCCTTACCACTGGAGATGGCAGGACTCTGGGCTCAGCCAAGTTTCAGTTTCACCTAGTTGAGCTAAGCCCTGGCAGGCAAGCTGAGCTCTTAGATCTCATTCTCTCTGGCAATACTGAGCTTCATCAGATGATTTCATTTCAGGCAGTTGCTTGCTGGCATATCCTGAGTCTGACCCCTGCCCCTTGGCGGCACTGGCTCTCCTTGGGGCCCTCTGACTCCTGCTGCCCCGTGTCTCCTGAGCAGGGTGCTCAGAGGGGTCTGGCTGGGCACAGGTATGTTGCCTCTGCTCCCTTATCAGAGTCCAGCCTTGCTGGTGGCCGTGCGCTCTCAGGAAGTCTCATTAGCCACCTCGGCTGAATTAAGCTCATCACACTTTGTAAGCTTCACTGGCTTCTCCAAGACCTCAGAGCTCATTACACCCAGCTCCTTCATCAGAACTCGGGGGGCTCCGAGGCTTCCTCACAGATCCTAGGATTTCAGCAGTGGAAGGACTGCTTTCCACCCCTGTCTGGATGTGAACTCTGAAATTCCCAGCTCCTGGAAGGCAGAGTCCATTTCCAGATTCCCCCTGGCTCCGGGTAGACACACAAACATCTTCCTGATCACATTTCGTTGTTTAATGAAAGCAGGTTTGGTGACTCCAGAGTACAAGCTCCTCAGTCCAGCGTGTAAGGCTTTCTGTACCAGACTGGACTTGCCCTCACTCTTGTCTCCTGTCTTCCATTTCCCTCAAGGGCCTACAGAGGAGACTATTTTCCAGGAAGCCCCCTTGATTTTCAGAAAGCCGTTTTCTTCCTGACCTTTCCCCTTTACTCTGAATAATACAGATACAGCAGGCTACACATGGAGTTGGTAGATGTTTTGATATGCCTACAGATATGCTCACAGTCACAGATCCAGGAATGTGTGTATATATAAACGTGTGTGAATACATACACACATACACACACACGCAGTGTATACAGTCTGAATCCCTCTGTATTCACAGGGAGATGGCTCCAGGATCTCCAAATATACCAAAATTTGTGCATGCTCAGGTCCCTTATATGAAATGGCATGGTACAGTCGGCCCTTTGTAACCTTGATTTGGAACTTGTGGATATGGAGGGCCAACTGTATACATATGGTATATAAATAGGCACACCCACCCACACATATATATTCATATAGTATGCATACATAAATATACATATCTGCTATTTCTAAACTGATAGGAACACCCTTCTATGTCATTACATATTTCACAATGTTGACATAAGTATAATACTGTTAAAATCAATCCCCTATTATTTGACATATTTGAGAGTTCTTCACTGTTATAAACAATACTCCCACCAAATACTAGCTTACCAGTTAGTAGGCAGCCAGCCACACTGGACTCTGGGGTCAGACAGACCTATGTTTGACTTATCCCCACCTACCACTCTCTGCTGACCTGGGACAAGCCGTTTCACCTTTCTAAATTTGTTTCCTTATCTATCAAATAGAACAATAGAATGTAAAGAACTTAGTATTGGGCCTGGCAGATAGTAAGTGCTCAGGCCAGAAACTGCAGCAATCTGGGAGGCAGAGGAGGATTCACTGTTCCCCTGACCAGTGTCATTCTGTACACTCCTATTTTGTAGTGTGACAGAAACCCTTGGAGGTAACAGGTGGCAGCCTCTGCAGCAGTCAAGTGCCGCCTTAATTTAAGAATGTATTACTGCTTCTGTTTTTACTTCTCTTACTGTTTTCTACAGGTTTTAGGACGATGTAACAAACTATACAAAGGGAGAGTAAATGCATTTGAGAGCACTTTAAAAAAACTTGCTTTGCTATTTTACAGTTTTGGTGAAAATGATTCATGCTCATTCTAAATAATTTAGACAACACCAAGAAAGCACAAAGAAGCAAATAAAATTCCAGATCCCACCAACCAGGAGGGAGCATGGTTGGCACATTGGCTGTGGTCTTCTTTTCTTTGCTAGCCCTGTGGTACCCCAGGGCAAGCCAGGACCAGCGTCTGCTTTTTAATGTCTGTTGACCTTCAGCAGATTGACTCCAGCTCTGTCCCTCTCAGCCAACCTCTGACAGTTTCATTAACCCCATTAAATCATGCAGGTGCCGTTACACCTCCTGGGCTTGTTAATCTCTGTTCAGCTCTGGTAAGTTAAAACCTGGCTGGAAAGTTGGATGTGCCTTGTTAACCTCCATTAAACCCTATTAAATTTCCTAACGAGGGTCTGAGTGACTTCGAGGAATCCCTCATTAAAGTGGAGTGAGTCCAGTTGATCAGGACAAGGGGGAACTGTTGCAGCTGCACAGCTGCATACTGTGGTGCTCCTGAGCTCTTTGGTGGTGGAGCTGACAAGTGTCCCTCGGCTGGACAGTCCTTGGACTCACTCCCAGGAGTGCCTCCAGCTCTTGTTAATTGGACAGTTCCTAGACTTCTCCGAGCCTGTGTTTCCTTCTGTACAAACTGGAGTTAGTAACAGTTCCTACGTGATATGACTGTAGTGAGACTGGATACACCAATGCATGTAAAATTAGTAACAGGCTGTCTGGTATGTACACCACCTGTGTTTGTGCTTGGTCACTACAGCCGTGTCCGGCTCTTTGTGACCCTATGGACTGTAGCCCTCCAGGCTCCTCTGTCCATGGGATTTCCCAGGCAAGACACTGGAGTGGGTTGCCATTTCCTTCTCCAGGAGATCTTCCTGACCCAGGGATTGAACCCACATCTCCTCTGTCTCCTGCATTGCCGGTGGGTTCTTTACCTTCTGAGTCGCCTGGGAAGCCCTGCACACTGCACTCAGTGGCTTTTATTGTATCTGGATGTAAAAGATACTTACAAACTAAAAAACTGTTAAGTAAATGGAAGATTCAATTCCAGACATTTTTGTGTCTTCCTACATGCCAGGCACTGTGGATTATTTTCATTCTGTTTTTTGTTTTTCTCCAGTTCAGTTCAGTTCAGTTCAGAAGAGCATCTATTCCAATGATTCATCTTCAAAGTGTCTTCACTGTGCACGTCACTGTATTTGCTCAGCTCTGACCTTTCTGAGCTGCTTGAGGCTGATGGTAGCTTCTTTGCCTTCCTGGGCCTTAGGCAGTTGGACTCAGGGCCATCTGCATCTGGATGCACAAATTCCCCAGGGGATTTTTCCTGGGCTGCCCTGGCAAAGAGTTTCATTAAGTAGGTCTTACTGGAAATTTCTAACCAGTATCCCTGATGAGTTTGAAGTTGCTGAACTGAGAAACCGCTGGACCAGTTTTGAACTTCTCAACTCTAATAAGCTTAAGTCTTAGTTGGGGAAATTAAAAACTCATATTCCTAAATTCAGCCCCTGAACTTTCCTTACTGAGAATCTGGGGCGAGGCCCAGGAATTGGCATTGTTAACAGTCTGATGGGGGTGGGAGGTGGCAAGTGCCATCCTTCCAAAGGCTGGACCTCAGCTGATCTGATATTCAACATTCTAAAGGTGTTTTGAAAAAAGGATGTCTGGTTCCTGGTAGATCCTCTGTCCTAATGGTACAGTAAGATGTGGGCTTATCCTTCCATCATGACTGTCCATCACGACTGATGTCTGTGGATCCTCACGTGAGGTTGACCTCAGCAGGGGTTGGCCAGTTCAGGGGAAGCCTGGCAACAAAGCACTTCTCCTAGGTTCAGTGTGTGAGGGACCACAGGCAACCCTCAGCAGTTTCATGTGAAAGGAGGGCACAGAGAAGTGGAAGGAACTACTTTTGTTATACCTCAAATCAAGAGGCTGCATGGCAGAAGACTGGGCCTTCCTTTGCTTTCTGAAGCAAGATGACTCTGAAAAATGGCATGCTCCAGCAACAACCTATCACTGACCCTGAAGGCTCCAGGTGACAAGACTCCTCACTCTCCTTGCCACCTAGGATGCTGAGAAATCCACCTCCACACTATGGAGTGAGAGAGGGTGAGGGTGCTGTGGGAGGGAACTAACTGTACTTTGGAGATTTCTGTTTAAAATTTCAGAGTTTGCACTCCCATGTGGCAAAAACAGGCTGGCTTCCCTGGTGGCTCAGATGGTAAAGAATCCACCCACAATGCAGGAGACCTGGGTTCGATCCCTGGGTCGGGAAGAGCCCCTGGAGAAGGGCATAGCAATCCACTCCAGTATTCTTACCTGGAGAATCTGCACGGAAAGAGGAAGCTGGTGGGCTATGGTCCACGGGGTCGCAGGGAGCTGGACACGACTAAACGACTCAACACAATGTGTAACGCACAGTGGTGGCCGCCCTTAGAAGGGACCTGAATTTTCCAGTTTGCAACCCCCTCTGTCCCCCAGCAGGCATTTCAATTAGCAACCATCCATCCAGTAGATGGGTGGACACCTATACATGGATAACCAAAGACCAGGGTGTGAAGCTCTGGGGCCAGGGTACCTGGTATGCTGGGTAGCACTCAGGCTCGACTCTGGCCGATCAGCTGCACTCAGTTTGCACAGGAGTGAGCGGGAGGGCAGGGTCAGACTTCTGTGACCTGCACTCAAGTAGGGTGCACTGGGAGTGGACGGGCAAATTGAGGGAAGACGGCTATCACCAGTCACTGTCCTACACAGCTAGGGGCTGAACGCGCAAGTGAAAGATCTGAGCTCCATGTGGGCATTCAAAGGGAACAACAGAATGTGTCTCTTGTTTCTCATTTAGATCGTTTATTAAGAGCAAAAGTCGGGCCATCCCATCTGTGTGATATTGCAACATGAAAAGTCATATACATACTAAGGAGACCCCACAGAATTGAGAGCCTTTCAACAGTACAGAGCCATAGTTTACAAAATTAAAATACAAATGATCCCCCAACTGGCAGGAAACATGTACAATGAGGAGGCCTGGAATGGAAGGGCACTTGCTTTTTGATAAGGCAGTTACAAAATGGAAAAAAAAAAAAAAAAAAAACCCAAACCAACCCACACCCCTAAAACACTCTGATGGGCTGAACAGATAACAGACACGTGAGACAGGGATCCTGCACAAGCCTCTGCCACTGGCAAAGATGTGTTCATTAAATGAAAGCCACTGGAGTTTGTTTGAAGATGCAAGCCAGATGAAATGACTGTAGACATTCCTACTGTAAGAAAAGTCCCACCCTGCCTCTGGTTGGATTCCACCTTAAAAAAATGGGATTGACTTTACCCTTCCTAACCATGAACTTAGGAACAGTCTGTAATAAAATGAAAGGAATACAAAAGCACCCCTAGAGCACCACGCTTCCCAGGGCGTGGTCTTGAGCTCACCTGTCCTTCAGTTCACCTGCCTCTCTTGCTAACAGGGATGGGGGCTGCGAATGGCAGGGCCAGAGCTGTGTCTGCTCAAGTCAGGGTCACCTGACTGACCCACCTGAAAGGCAAGTGCATTTTGTGAGAACTTACATTCTAGGACACCACCACATTTCCCGCCAGGACTCTGGAATCTTGGTCTTCAACTACAGGCTCCTTCTGATCTCCTCTCCCATTCATTTTACAAAACTCAACTGACAACCTTCCCAGTCAGGTCTTTATAGCCTTGAGTTCTGCAGGTTGGTTCAGTCCCTGACAGCCAGTCTGGCCTGGGGAACCTCTGCTCAGTGGCAGGTCTCAAGGATCTGAGGGCAGCTCCCTTGCAGACTGGGTTCCAGCTATGCTGTGAGTTATGAAGTGAACCAGTGCTAAGTAGGTCTAGATGATTCCAAAGCATTCGGGCAAGTCTTTGAATCTCAGTTTCCCCATCTCTAAAAATGAATGACTGGGCAATGGCAACCTTTAAGGAGTTTCCAGCTGAAAAATATGGCAGCTCTCTGACACTGAGACATGTGGTTCCCCCAAGTTCCTAAGCTTTGCTTTCTCCATAAAAGCAGTGTGCAGTACTTGCAGCAATCTTAAGGTATACGCCCTTAGGGGCTATTTAACCTTTCAACTCCAGGCAGAGTATGATCATAGTTTACAATCTTCCAGCTAAAACTTTTCCTAAGTTTTGTGAGGCAAACACAAAACTAAGGCCTCTTCTGTCCTAAGGTATTTTTTAGCAGCTCTGAGAGCACCCTCTTCTCTCCTGGCCTCCTCCATCAACTTTAGCAAGATTGAGGGTATATAACTGGGGTTTCCCCAACATCTTCAATAAGGAACTAAATGGACTAGTAATGCTTACTGGGGAGAACACTCGGGACACCAAAGGGTCTTGTTTGCTAGCTGCTCCTTCCCCAAAGACAAGCACTATGCCCTGGGATGGTGCCAGTGATTAGTCCTGGGCTAACTTACTTGGCCCCCATTAGGCAGAGACGAAGATGGAAATTACAGAGAACATAGAAAAGCCAGAGGTTTACAAAGATAGGACAGGCTTCCCCAGGAGGTAGTGAGTTCTCTGTTCTCGGAGGTGTTTAAGCCCAGACTGCTCCAACCTTTGTGGGACGGTTGTAGGCAGAATGTCAGCACCTATGGGAGACTGGATTGGATGACTTAGAGGTCCTTTCCCAACTTTTGGATCTTGCTGCTGTAATGACAGAGTCCTCAGATGATTTCCATGCAGCAACACCTCTGGGATCCATGGTTGGGCTCCTAAGTTCCCACTCCAGCTTTCTCTTTCCTACCATGCAGGTGCCCTCCAGGATGTTAACAAAAAGTTCTCACTAAATAAACAGCTGAAATGCCAAGGTTAGATGCAACATTCCAGCTGCAAGCAGTTATTCATATCTGCTCTCTGGAAGACTAGCTGTGACTATTTAGCTATGACAGGAACATCTAACAACTTGGCGGCTGCATCACATACATGAAATTCCTCTTCCTTTTACACCCCTGATCTTGAATCCTTTGGTTGCAATCTCTCAAGGGATTTGGCTATGATCTTTTTCACATGCTGTTGCCAACCTAAGAGTTTGTTCACTGAAATAAGAAGTTTGTCCATTTGTTTTTAAAAACCTTAAAAGGAAGCAACACGGATGGCAAGATGTTGACAATTCCATGTGACACTCTTCAAGACACAGGAAAGAACCAAGCAGGCTGGAACTGAGGCAGGAGCCGTGCTCTTTAAGAAGACAAAGCCAGTTCTGGATTGCATATTCCAGTTTTGCCCAGGAGCACCAAGAGGAGAGAAGGCGGTGCTGCGACATGACAGGTGGAGAGAAGCACGAGTCCTTGACAGGTGGTAGCAAAATGCACGCAGCCGCGATGAGCGCTGAGCTCCCCAAGCCCCACTGCTCCCCACAGCCAGACCTAGGTGCTTTGGAGGGTCGGCCACCTCTAACAGGTAGATGTCTCCTGCTCCAGATCAAACTGAGGGAAACTGCAGAAGAGGCTAAGGCAAGTGGCTTAGTGGTCTGATGAAATAGATTTCTGCACACAAGAAAAATAAAAGCTCAGAGAGTTTTGTCTTTTCTCTCATCTAACATGCTTTCAAAGGTTGAAAAGACACCCACAACCTCCACTCTGGCCCTCTCTTTAGAGGAGAGCTGGCACAGGACTTGAGGGCGCACAGCATCTGGCTGAGGGGGAAGCTTCCCCAGGCTTCATGTGGGAACGAAAGCACTCTCACAGCCATGCTTGAACAGATGGGACCTAATACCACAGCTTCTTGTACAGAAGTGCACTACTGTCTTTTAACTGGGAACACAGATCTGCTGCTGAAGAAACAGCGACATGACCTACACATCCACAATTCTGGTTCAAACATCAGAAAAATACACTTTTTTTCTCAATGAGTTGTGGACATTTCCAGAGAGCAGGTTCCCAATGCCTTAAGCCTATCTGCCCCCAAACTCCAGCCTGACGAGAAAACACTTTACTGGATAAAGGGGGCTTGGTGTTTGATGCCTTCAAAGCCGTTCTAACTCAGCTCCTCAGGGGAAAATAAAAATCTACTTTAGAGCCTTCTTGAGGCCCACACATCAAGAGCCTTCAGCTGTGAGTGGTGAGACTCTTTAAACACCTATTGAATCTGCACAACTGGAAACACGCACAGAGCACCCTGATGTGCCATCCATGGCCAGGTGTATGAAAATAAGATCCACTCAGTCTCAAGTACGCTCTATGTACATTCATTTATACATATCTTAAAAGGCTGCAATTTGCTAGACATGCGTGGTGAACACTGGTGAAAGCTGGGCTGCAGCTGAACACATGGTGCTTTACTGAGGGACAGTGCTGGCCCTAACCCTGTCCATAGAAAGCGCTCTGTGGAACTGACACCTTTGGCCACTCTACCACCCTGCTGGGTGTGTATGTGTTGGGGGGTTGTTCTGACTTCTCTGTGTGGATGCTCAGATTAAGTCATCTATGAGACACTAAAACACTCTGCCAGGCTAGGCTGTCCAATGCTGCTTCTATTTTTAAGGCTTAAGGAAGAACTCAGAATGAAAACTGAGTTAGAAAGCGGTACCTTTGACCACAATATATGTCAAGGTGGTCAGAAATTACAATTCAAGTCCTTTCTTTTCTTCCCACTCCCTGTCCACATCCTCTGCCCTCCAATACACTGACTAGAAAATTTTGCAAAAGCATACTTTTGGATATAAAGCTTTGTTTTCAAAGGATACTTTGGCTCTGATATAATTAGATAGAGGAATCTGAGGTTTTGAGCATAAAAAAAAATCAGGTAATTTTTAATACTTAAAACAAAAAATCCACTTTAGCAACTTTCCCCCTAAAAGAGAGGCAAACTGCTCACAAAAATGAACATCAGATGGCACTGACCTGTGTTGCTCAAACCCATGATTTGTTGCTGACCCCCAAAGAGGCCAAAGCTGGTCAGACTTTCTATCCCAGAGCTGGACTGCGGAGCAGAAACCACCTGGTCCTTGGCAGCTTCCTTGTGGTTGTGAATTAAGGATTAGCATTTCTGAAAACATGAGCCCCAAAGCACTAAATGTCTCCATGTGTCAAAGCATTTCTGGCCCAGAAGAATGACTGAAGTCCCAATACATCACTTGACCCTGAAGCATGAAGCGTGGAGGGGTGCACAACGGGCCACGGCTCCCAGGAGGGGCTCTGCATCAGGGTTTCTGGCACCTCCATAAATACAGCTTGGCACATAAGTCTGCCCTGGAGTCCCGGTCTGACCTGAAACCTCCTGCTGGTGCATCAGGACTTCCTCACGCTCTAGAAGTGAAGTGGTGAGCAACAGGAACAGCAGAGGCCTCAATAACAAGAGGTGGGAAGCCCAAGACTGGCTCTGCTAGTGACAGTTGGATGTGCCAGTAAACCCTGCCTGAGTGCCTACTGTGTGCACAGCACAGAGCCGGTGAGGGGCTGGGTTCATATGATTTTCTGATAAGCGACAAAGCATGGTGTCTACGTCCCCGGCAGACGTCTGCTCATGCACCTCTCTGCCAGCCGTACCTCGCTGCTCGTCCAGGGCTATACCTCACAAGTGGTCACGTGGAATTACAAGGTGACTACCAAAATATCTGCCATCCCACACGTCCAGCAGAATTGACTTAATGCTCTGCAGAATGCGGCAATGCAGTGTTTCCTTTCCTTCTTTCTCCAATCTTGTGGTTTTTTTTAGTCCAGTAGTTGCCTTAAAAGAAAGTCTGTGTATAAACATGCTGAATCATGAGAATATAATCCTCCTGCCAGAAAAGATTTACAGTATTCATTATTCAAACTTTTTTATTTACAATAAAATTTAACAGTCTTTATGGGCTTAAATGTAGCAGATGTCACCTGGGCATAAGTATTATACTTCACTCCTTGAAGGTGGGCTTCATCATCACTCAAGCTGTTTGCCACTCTCTGACTTCTGGTCCAGTCTACTCTTGTTACTCTTCACCATGTAGATGAAGTAAGCGAGGGTCTCCTTTTCATTCACAGGTATGTTCCTGAAGTGTCGGCTGACAGTCTATATGGGAGGGAAAAACAGAGCCCATTAAACCATGTCAATAAACCAGGGCCACAGATTCTCAGTTGTGTGAGAGGGAAACAGCAAGCTGCTTCCAGAGCTGAGAGGGAGTTATGATCACTGCGCACTCCTGCAGTGCTCCGGAGTGCAGAATGTGAATGCCCTGCTTTCCCAGGCTTAGGGGACTTTGTTTCCAGGCTTCCAAAGCAACGTTTTAACCCACACCGCTCCCAGGATGCAATCCCACTTCAGGGGCAGCTAGCCTATCCATCACAGCATAGTCTCAAGGTCATCTCCATGAAGGAGACTGGGACTGCTCTGGGTGACCAGCTGCTACCATAACCTCTTAGGCCCTGGAACTGGGCCGAAAAGTGTCTTTTAAAATTGTGTCAAATAAACAGCCAAATGAACAGATGTAAGGGCCTGACCCAAAAAAATCATCTAAATAGTACGCAACGGCCTCTTGAAAGACATCAGATTTGAAGGAAAATTCATATGTATTCCCAATATTTTGATCTAAGTCCTGAGAATGCAGTCTCCGCTTGCCCCATCTCATCCCATCCTTCCCACCAGGGGTGGACACTAGTCTTGAAGTATGAAAGGCTTATGTACGTCTATGTTTTATCTGGATGCTAGCAAAGGAGAGGTTTAAGAAAAATGATGGCTCAGCAAGAAAGCTCTCAAGTAAAGATCAAAAACCAACAGGGATGTGAGTCCATAAGGAAATCTCTGAATGGACCAAGGGCCCTAGGGCAGATAAAAAGAGAGTCAGAGAATAAAAACTACAGAGTGGCTGTCTTTGAGGGGGTAGGATTGTATTTTTCATCATTTCCAAATTTTCTATAAAAGAGAGAAAAACACATTTAGAAAAGAAGGATGAGAGGATGCCCATATACATACCAATAGGACAGAAGTATCAAGACAGGCTGTCAGTATATTAAAATAATGGCCAATGGAGCACGCCCATCCCCATCCCATGCCCTGAACTAGATAAGGACTCAGGGCAGGAGAAATCATTCATGGGCTCCATTCATTGTAATAAATACTTCTATTACCAATACCAGAGTAGAAAAAAATCAAGGAAAGAAAACAAAGAAAAATAGCTCCTACAGAATATGAGTGAAGGTTTAGGGATGATTAATCAGACACACCTCATGTGCAGAATGGAACATATCTGGAAACAATCTTGCAAAACAAGATTCAAACAAACGAGCAAACAAAAGAACTCTCAGGACTTAGAATCAGGAGTCGTGAGATTCCAAGCTACCAACTTGCTATGTGATTTTAAGCCAGTTCTTTCTTTTTCTCTGTGCCCTGGTTTCTTTTATGGAAATCAGACCTTTCTAGGTCTAAAGCTGGGGGATTCTAAATTGTGCAAAAGAGGGAAGAGGAAGCTGCTTCCAGAGGTATGGAGGGGTTAAGTATAGACACACAGGGAGAATCAAGGTCATGGTCAGCAGCACGGTGCTGGTGCTCCCTCTTTAGAGGGCAAGTCTGTCTACCTACTTCTGCTAACTGGGCCTTATTGAAGCCTGGTCTGGTCTGCAATTTGTAGTGTCGTTTATAACGTCGGAGAGTGTTCACCTGCAGCTGGAACAGATCAACCTAGAGAGAAGAGGAGAAACACATTATCCATCACCTGACCAGCCATGACTCATCAAATGCCCCCTATGTGCCTAGCACTATCCTAGGTAGGGGCGGGGAGGGAGAGGACTACAGACAAGTCTTAGAAATGGCCCACTGAGGACTGATTACTAGCTGGGAGGACAGAAACAACAGTAGAAGCAGAATTTTGGCTGGGGCGGGTGGTCCTAGAAGGCTGATGGAGGTGGTGAAGCTTATGCTAAGGACAGGCAGGGTTTCGAAAGGGAGCAAGGAATAGACAGTAGGGAATTATAGAGAAGGCCATGAGCTCAGAAAGCCAGAGGGGAGAGACACGGGCTAGGGGATCAGAGGCACTTATGGTGGGTTTCAAGGGTGAGACTGGGTGGTAGCATGTCTTCACAAGCAGAAGTAGCGATCCTGGTTTGGGGAGGGGGTTGATATCCCCAGATGAATCTGTGGTGGTTTGTAGGAAGACTGACTGGGGTGCGGGGGGATGACAGAGGGAGTTGCTGCAGTGATGATCCAGAAATGAGATGGGAAAGTGGGGGTGCTGATGCTGGAGGGAGGGGTAGGCAAGGAGGAAAAAGGGAAAAGCAGACAGATATCCTGGAGGACAGGTAGGAGCTCGGCCCAGAGTGGACAGAGGGGTGGGAAGGAGGACAGTGGGACACACTAGTGTTCTCAGGTAGCTCTCCCCTAGGCCTAGCCTTCGGGTGTGAGGGTCCTTAACCGCCCCCGTCCAGAGACAGCTCAAAGCTACTGCAGCAGATGTACAAATTGGAAGGCTAGGGTTTGGGTCTCTGCAGATGACTGGGTAACAGAGGGGAAAGGACCCTCCTTTTATTTTTTTCTAATAAAGGAAGAGAGGAAAGCTGCATAGTCATGAAATAGTGAAGGCCCGGAAAGCTGGGCTGCCTTTACCTGCCTCTAAAAGAGATGTTCTTGCTTCAGGCAGGTGGAGAGCACTTAAAAACAAAATGAATGATCAATATGAGGGACCAAAGTCCTTCATTCTTTTCAAACATTCCTCAAATCTTTTTTTGTGTGTGAAAGCATTTTGACAGTGAATACATCCATTCCTTCATAAAATAATAATAATAATGATGCTAAAAGCATTAGAAAGATACTGTAAAACAAGTGATAGAAAAGGGGACACAGAGAGGGGCAGGGGGAAAGGGCCATATTTTCAAAGATTTTCCTCCGTATCTGCAGACAAAGGCCCGCCTACTCTTTCTATTCCTACACAGTCATTTTCACCCTGAGTGCTAACAGGCGGTTGCCTTATGAAATATTCATGCATCAAATATTCAATGTACATTATAAATGGTTCTTCTTTTGCTGAGTCTTAAGTGAAAACAATTTAGATAGAAAGAAAATTCCATATTCATTCCTGTAACCTTGCTTAATAGACACCGGCACTTTGAAGGGATGGTGGCCTTCTAGTTTGAGAAGTGACGATTCTCAGCAGGACAATTCTGTCACCAGAGGACACCTGCAATGTCTGGAAACACTGGGAGTGGTGGCGTACCTGGTACTTGGTGGGTAGAGGCCAGGGATGTTGCTGAACATCCCACGAGGCAAAGGACAGCCGCCACCACAAAGAATTATCTGCCTCCAAATGTCAACAGTGCCACTGTTGAGAAACCCTGTGCCAGTGTAACTGACTTTGGAATAGATCTTTGGGAATAAGCCTAGACCAGGAATCAGAGAGTGATAGAAAATCCGAGCTGGTGGGACATGACAATTTACATCTTCATTTTGCAGACCAGGAAACAAAGTGGAAGTGACTTCCCCAATCCATACACACTCAGTCTCCAACTTTAAGGGCAAACCAAAGTTCTGAAAAACTCAGCATTGTGGTTCTATTTAAGTATTTTTCAGGGGCTTCTTGAAGAAAGGCAGCACAGATACTGAAGAGGGCACTGGACTGGGGCCCCCAAACTGAGTGTGTGACCCTGAGAGTATGCCTGTCAGTAAAATGAGGGGCAGTTAGACCAGTTGATTTCTAAGCTTTCAGCCCTCAGATTCCATATTACCACGATGCTATGATTCACTTTTCAGATGCACCACAGCAACACAAAGGCGACTACAGTTACTTCTTAAACCAGGCCAGAGGTAGGGATCAGGTCAGAATTCGTCCTCCCAGCTTTCTCAAGGTGAAGTTCTGGACTTTTACCTCAGGAATGTCAGTGTCATGCTCAGGAGAATCTCCGCCATCGTCACTTGTCTTCCTCTTCCTTTTATTTCGTACACTCTGAATGAAATTTTTGTGGAAATCGCAAATATACAGATGCCTTACCTGATGGGAAGCAAATTAAAGTCAGAGTTGCCAATCCCATGGAAACAGCAACAGGTATCTGTCAAATACTGGGCCTTTTCTCCTTTGTGAGGCATTGGAGAGACCACAGGAAGAAACAGATACAAGCCATCATTTCCTCAAAGAGAACACTATTATCACACTGAGCAGTTCATCATAAATCAAGTTCCCCCTGAATGATAAACACAACACATGTGACAGATACAGCTGGAGTGGAAGTCCCTGACTAGAAGGGAGGACCTGCAGGGAGACAGAAGCATTCTGGGTGGAACAGCCAAGACTGAAGTTTCAAAGGAGGCTGACAGAAGGCGTGAGTGTGGGGGCCCTGAGGAGACTGTGTCACTTAGGTGAAAGTGACTGCCTGTGTAGGAGCATCAGGAGAAATTAAGGGGTTTGGGACATGAGAACAGCTTAGACTTTCCTTCAAACGAGACAGAGTCCCCAGACCTGTCTTCAGACCTGTAGGAGTGAGTAACTTACATGGGGCTGGAATGCACTGCCCCTGGGCGCAGGAAAGCAGGCACTGTGGTAATGATAGGATAGCCGGCCATCCTATTTTTACATTGACAATAGCAACTACTGTACCACGACAACCCTCTGAAAAACTATTTCTATGTATCAATTTATAATTCTTGCATCAGCACTCAGGGAATCCACAAAGAGAAGCAGAAAGAGGTGCAGAGATTCTCACAAGGTGAAACCACATAAAAGAAGCTGGATACCACTACTGATTTTCTCATGCAGGCTGGAAGCATAATAGTAAGTGAAGGTGGAAGCAGCAGCTAAGATGTGAAGGACGTGTTTTTATTAAGAATATAAGTACCAGGGTTGAGATGGAGGAACCATTCAAGAACCTAACAAACTGAATGCCTGTATAAATGACTTGGGGTTGTTGACACTGAACCAGCTGTTACACAAATGTTCTTGAGAGACTTCTGAATATGAGTTTATTCCTCAACTGCTTAAAGATAAAAGTAAGCTGATAGGAAACCAGAGTAATTCAGGCCTTTCCATGGAGAAAATAATGGAAACTGTTTCTTATTCACATGAATCAGCACTTTCATGTGGTTAGATTAGTGAGCCATGAGTAGCTTTACATTTACATTGTGATAGTGTCTTGCAGACAGCAGGTATCCAATAAATGTTGCTGTACCAACACAAGCAGCCCCTTGCCTCTAAAAGCAGCTTAGGCCAGTAAAAGCCACATTTACATATGGCTATAAATTTGAATGACTCTGCCAGATTCAACTCTGTCAAAGGACTTTCAGACACAGTATATGTCCCAGTCTCAAAGAATCCCATCCAGCTGATGCATTAGAGGACTGGACATGCTTACATCAAGGAAGAAAGCACATTCTCAACATATCCTACATCCTTCATGCTAGCGAGTTTCACATGTAAGACTAAGCTGTTCTTCAAATTCACAGACTGACAGACTTAGAAAAAGAACAGGCAGAAGGCATGATTCCTAAAGCTGTGACTAGGAGATTTCAGGTCAAGATACTAGAATAATAGAGTCCTGGATGGAAAAGAACTCAGCATTCACTAGTGCAACCCCCTGGCTCCCATCTCATTTTCTAGAGCTATAAACTGAGGCCACCTTGAGTGAGGAAATGACCTGGCCAAGGTCATCCAGACCTTCTAACCCTGGGCACGTGTCCTTTCCTCCGGCAACATCTTCCTTACACTGTTCTCCACTTCCATTTTCCTCCAGAAAAAAGTAGATGTATGTCAATTGGAGGATGTTTGAAAGCATGTTTTGTATCTTAGTAAATCATAGAACACTGCCAATGTCTATACAGGAGTTAAACTGCCTGAGTTGGATTTAAGGTGCTATTATTTTAAAAGGTTCTCTGCTAGACCCTTTTACAAGATAAATAGTCATTATTCTTCCTTAACCATTTTCAAGTACACATTGGTTTTCAGAAATTTCAAAGCCCAGTGGCCTTTGGGGGAGTTGGGGGTGGAGGAAGGAGGGTGATAGAAAACGCTCTAAGTGGTTTTTTTTTCCTGTTTCACTTTCTGCAACAGCTAAAAATTCTTGTAACACAGCAGTTACTTAGAATTGAATTCCTGCCTAAGCCTGTGAGAATGAAATAGAATCCCTTTCAGAAATAATGACTCTACAACACCACCTTGAAACAAACTGTGAGTGAGTGAGTCTGCCTTGAAATCCTACTCCTTCAAAAGCATTACCTTTGGGGACTCTAGTACCCGGCTCAGGCTACCTCTCTTCCAGTCAGTGTGCATCAAAGTTAACCTAGCCCCTACACAGGTTTTCCAGAGGGGTCACTGGGAAAACGGAGTCCCAGATGCATTAATAAAACTGTTCAGATGGTGGGTTTAAAAGAACTGGGAATTTCTGTTTCTTAAGGACTGGAAAAAATATTAAGACTCCCAACAATCTACAGAGAAGATGGGCAGTGCTTCCATGAGGATGAATCCACTGCTGTCCTAGAATTGAGCATTTTACTTCCATATTGTCCCATTCCAGGCCACCACAGTGGCTAGCCAGTTATTTGCTCTCAGATGAATTCCTTTCATTCACTGATAGAGAGTTCTAGTGAGAAAGCCATCAATTTACCCCTAACCACTTAAAAACAGCATCTTTCCATTGGAGGGTTGCAAATATAACTTAACAACTGGACGTGAGAGTAAGAGTATAGATGAAAGCGCAGGGAAGTTAATTTTTTATTTATTGAAGACTTAATCAAGGCTTATGTATGAGGCCCAGAGGTAAATCAGACAAAAGATTCAAGAAATTAACCAGCCTCTTAGGTGCTGTGTGACTTTGGCACCCTCACTTCCTATCTCTGGGTCTCAGTTTCCCCTGTAACATCAGAAGTGGAAAAAGTGGGTGTCCTTTCAGTTTAATGAGCAATCTCTGATTTCCCCCAAAATGGAGAAATTTTGGTCTTGGAAGAGATGGTAACCACCTAATCTAGCTGGTCCACCTGGTATTTAATAATACCCCCTAACTCACTTTCAATTCCTAATCACCTGGCAGCCACTTTAGGCTTACAGCAACAGATGTCAAACGAAAAGTTCGTAATTGGTTGACAATAGGCACATCTTCAGAATTTTTCGAATAGTTAACTACAGTGGCAAAATCACACCGGAAAAGTTTTCTATTCAAATTTAAATTACCCACCCCCACCACTCCCCGGGCATTTCTAAAGAAGTTAACCCTATAAAAGTGGATTTTCTTCCTTCCAAGTCACTTTGACTGCCTGAGCCACCTCCTAAGACCAGGTCCTGGCCTTATTTCTGCCACATCCTTGAAATCCCATTTCCCCACAGCTGCCTGCTAAGCAGCGAGCTCGGCGACCCTGTGCAGAAGCTGAGGCCGCCGCAGACAGGAAAGGAGCTGCCACCTTTCCTTTTCTGAAGGAATAACAGGGATATGAGAAGGAGGGAGAAGTTCAGAAGAGCCGGGTCTCTTCATCACCTGCTCCTCCGTGGGCCAACCAAACGAACCCACCTCTTCCTGCTCCCCTGTCTACACCGATAAAACCGCTAAAAATTGGTGTCAGATTCTCCCAGGCTGGAAGGGTCCTCGGAGCAGCCCCGCCACCAACCTCCCAGATTTGGGCAGAGTCCTAGTTAGAACCCGTCAACGCCGAGCGGCCTTTGCGAGCCCGAGTCCAACTCCTCAATTTGCAGATAAAGGGCGGCGAGGCCCAGGGCGGGGAGGGCCCCCCGAGTCCCGCCCGCAGCCCAGGGCAGCGGCCCGAGAGCCGCCCAGCGCGGGGACCCAGCCGAGGGCGAGGGCAGACTCACGCTCTTGTCGATGTCCAGCTTGAGTTTCTTCTGCGAGATGCTCTTCTGGACTCTCTTGCTGAAGGAGGCGTTGCCCGCGGGCCGGACGCAGCGCTCGCCGTCCTCGATGAGGCAGCAGCTCTGGCCGTAGCCCGGGGCGGCGGCGGGGGGCGGCGGGGGCCCTTCGCGGCTGTCCTCCTCGGTGCTAAAGCCGTTCATCTCCTCGCCCCGGGCTGGCCCCTCTGGGGGAAGGTCCCCCGTAGGCCACTCCGCAGCCGCGCTCTCCCCGCGGGGCAGGTCGCCGAGGCCCCCGCACTCGAGGGTCCCAGAGTCCGTCTTCAGCAGAGGCGCTGCCCGGCCCCGCGCCCGGGAGGCCCGGCTCCGCCGCGCTCTGGCTCCTTCGGTTCCCGGCCCGCGTATCCACCAAGCCCCCTTTCTCCCTGCTCGCGGCCCCGGGGTCGTCTCCCGCGGCTTGCAGGGCCCCGCCGGGAGTCACCCTGAGGCGCCTTCTGCCGGGGGCCCTGAACCGTTACCCTTCGGCGGGGACGTCCAGGAGGGCGTCCCGGGAAGCAGCAGCTCCCCGAGGACTCCGGGCCCGGGTTGCCAGAGGGTTCTGAGGGGCCCCGCAGGCTCCCGCCTTCTTTCGGCTGCTGGGCAAACTCGCCGCCGGGCAGCTCCCCCGGGGTGGCGCGGCCTCCCCGCGCGGGGCCCGGCCTCGAACCCGCGGCGCCCGGGCCCCGCGGCTCCTCCGGCCCGCCCCACCCCTGCAGCCGCTCGGCTGCTCCCCCGAGTCCCGAGGCAGCCCCTGGGCCGCCCGGCCGCCGCCCGCCCAACGCTCCGCACCACAACAGTTCGCTCCCCCCCCCCCCGCCCTCCACGGGACAGCGGAAGTCCCGCCTCCGCGAGCTCATTGGCAGCCTTTTCTCTCTGGGCGGGGCCTCCGCCGCCGCTGGCACGTCCCATTGGGCGCCATCGCCGCCAGTCCCCGGCTCTTGGCTACTTCCTGGACTCTGCTGGGATGGGTTCAAAGTAGAGAAAGTGGAAGAGGAAGAGTTCCCGGCTGAGGGAGACGAACCGGGCCGCAGACTTTCCGGGCTCTGGGAGGGATGGTTAGCGGGGTCCCGGCTGAACGGAGGGCCCGACTCCGGGGACAGAGGATCATCTTCGGGGGACAGAAGTACAGACGTGGGCGGAGGCGCAGAGGGACAGTTATACGCGGTGGGGCTTGTGAGGGGGGACCTAAAGAGAGAGGTACTGTCATGACAGGTTCAGACTGGGTGAAACGGAAGGACCAGGGCCAGAGGACCCGCAGACCCGCGGGATAGAAACCAGATAGAAAGACAGTCATGGCGGGAAAGACAGAGGGACAGTCGGGACGGATACGTGGAAAGACATGGAGAAGAGGTGATGGGGGTCTGATGGCGGGTCTTGTAAGGCGGTCAGAAGCTTATGGGTGGCGGAGACTCCCCACTGTGGAGACTAGGACAGGCTTGGTCGGTGCGGAAAGAGAAGGGGAGAGGGACGGGGACCCGCGGGGCTTGGGTGACCCTTCAGCTGGGAAGAATCGGAAGTCGGTATTAGGTCTGGAGGGTGGACTGAGTGAACCGCGCGGGGAAGAGGAGGGGCTGCGGAGGAGATGCAGAAAAAGGCTGGGCCAATCTCGGCATGGAGAAGGATTTGCCGTATTTTGGGCCCTGCCTGGAGCTCTGTAAACTGAGGCTTCTATTGCTTTAAGCCTCCGGGTTTACTCGCGAGGTGGCCGCGCCCTGCAGAGCCGGGACTTGGGGTTCGGAGCCCAGAATGTCACGCACACCCCCAGGGCCGTAGGGAAATCTGCTCCAGCACGCCTACTCAGGCCACCTCTCCACTGGGTGGCCTGGGGACAAATGAAGGCCAAAGGCCCAAAGGTCCAGGATCTGGCAGTCTTTTAAGGCTGGGAGGCATTTTCTCCGGGGAGGGACATGAAGGGGACAGGGAGAGTTAGAGTCGCACGTGTACCTATTTTGGTAGTACTAGGTGGCATTGAAGAGGCTTCTGGTTTGTGTCTTGTTGAAAACGGGAAACTACTAGTTTCTGTGTTTAGAAGCAGATGCCCTGTGATCTTCAGTTTTCTTCAGTGGCCTTAAACGTATTTGTACCCTGTAGCTTAGTAATTTCGCATGTGAGACAGCCATTTTAGGAAATTGGCCTACTAGAAAATATTTTAAACACAACAGTGTTCATTATGGAATTATTTATAATGGGAAAATTTGAAAAGAACCGAAAAGTTCCATACTGGAAATGGTTAAATCAACAACCTAACCCTGCGTATAGGATATGATATGTGTACATCTATGTTTTTTAAAAAGAAAAACAACTATTTGTACATAAAAAAATAGACCAGAGTATCAACAGTAATTATTTGGGGGAGTAGAAATAGGATTAATATTTTTCTCCTGTTATTCTACATTTGCATTTTCCCCAATAAACATTTCTTGCCTTTCTAGTAGGTAAAAATAGAGTAAAAATTAATAGAAAAAAGGCAAGTTTAATAAGATTCTTCCCTTGGAGTTCCTAAATTCAAAACTAAATTATCGAGCATATACTCATTTCAGGCTTGGCCACAGGAAGAAGATGAAATATAATCCTAGGCTTAAAGAGTATAGCTTCTAGCAGGGAATTTTAGATATACACACAAAAAAACAGCTGATTATCTGTACAAGACAGTGTGTGATATTGGTTTCAAACTTGATTGGTATGGATAAGAGCTCCTACATTTTCCATATTTTTTCCCTATTATTTTTTCAAAATAGCATTTGCACCTACCACCAGGGTGCTGCAGTACACAGTTTCTCCTGCACCAGCTTCTATCACCACCCTTCTGGTGGGAAGGGGGAATGGGGTCCTTATTCTTGGGGGCTTCCCCAATTAGATTCCTGGGTTGGGAAGATCCCCTGGAGAAGGGAATGATAATCTACTCCAATATTCTTGCCTGGAGAATCCATGGATAAAGGAGGCTAGAAGGCTACAGTCCGTGGGGTCACAAAGAGTTGAACACAACTGAGCGACAAGAAGAAAGCCCTAGAAGAAAGTATTGTCTTTCAATACTTTGAGCCCTAGCAGAAAGTATTGTCTGCTCCTTATATCTGTTATTTTTTGTGTGAAGTATTTATTAGAGTATGATACTATATCACTGGCCATCATTTATTTGGCCATCTATTTTTAAAAAATTTTGTTGAAGTATAGTTTTTTTTTAATTAATTTTTTTGGAGTACAGTAGCTTTGTGGTGTTGGAGAAGACTCTTGAGAGTCCCTTGGACTGCAAGGAGATCCAACCAGTCCATTCTGAAGGAGATCAGCCCTGGGATTTCTTTGGAAGGAATGATGCTAAAGCTGAAACTCCAGTACTTTGGCCACCTCATGCGAAGAGCTGACTCATTGGAAAAGACTCTGATGCTGGGAGGGATTGGGGGCAGGAGGAGAAGGGGACGACAGAGGATGAGATGGCTGAATGGCATCACTGACTCGATGGACGTGAGTCTGAGTGAACTCCAGGAGTTGGTGACAAGACAGGGAGGCCTGGCTTGCTGAGATTCATGGGGTCGCAAAGAGTTGGACCCGAGTGAATTGAACTGAACTGAGCTTTACAATGTTGTGTTAGTTCCTCCTTTACAGCAAAATGAATCAGCTTTATGTATATGTAGGTCCCCTTTTTTGGATTTCCTTTATCTGCTACTCCTGTATTCTTTAGAGTTCTCTTTACTTCTTACTGGGGAATGCCTCCTTACTATAGTCCCATTAAAATTAATAAATCTTTACCTATCTCCATTCAAATTACTGTGCTGTTTCTCTCCTAATTACCTCCAGCCTCCATGTATTTTTTTGGGGGTGGGGCACATGCTTTTAACTAGTATTTGCATACAATTTTGTAGTCTTTCTTCAGGGGAAAGGTGACTAATACAGAAGGGTCAGAGAGATACAATGTTGCTGTCTTTGAGGATGAAGAAAGGGAGCCATGACCTACCTGCTTGCCTGGAAATAGGAATAGCTGTCTTGGGTGGCCTGGATTACAGGGCTCCAAGAACAGAGAAGCAATGCACTTTGCCAGGCAAGACTCCAGCCTCCTTGACCTTCCCTGAGTTCCCAACAGCTGGACTGGAATGGTTGAGGAGCAGCCTAGAAACCACCTGAGGCAAGATTAAAGAAACCAGAGAAGCGTATCAAGATTAAGAGACCAACTATGTGAGATGAGATTCAGCTCAGTTCAGTCGCTCAGTCGTGTCCACTCTTTGCGACCCCATGAATCTCAGCATGCCAGGCTTCCCTGTCCATCACCAACTCCCGGAGTTCACTTAGACTCTCGTCCATCGAGTCAGTGATGCCATCCAGCCATCTCATCCTCTGTTGTCCCCTTCTCCTCCTGCCCCCAATCCTTCCCAGCATCAGAGTCTTTTTCAATGAGTCAACTCTTCGCATGAGGTGGCCAAAGTACTGGAGTTTCAGCTTTAGCATCATTCCTTCCAAAGAAATCCCAGGGCTGATCTCCTTCAGAATGGACTGGTTGGATCTCCTTGCAGTCCAAGGGACTCTCAAGAGTCTTCTCCAACACCACAGTTCAAAAGCATCAAAGGAGTACAAACCCTATTCACACACTAATCTTGTCAGACCCCACCTTTGACCCACTGTTACAAAAACCCTTATCAAATTCCCTGGGATTGAGACATAGTTTTTCAAGGCAGAAGCCTGGTGTGTTTCCCTTTGCCTGGCAAACTAATAAAGCTATCCTTTCTGCTTTACCTGCCCCCCACTCCCCCCACCCCAGCCCACTACAAAGAGACAAAACAATAACAAAAGAAACCTTTATCATAAACTTTCCTTGTGTTATTATATAGATTAGTTACATATAGTAATATCTGAAAAACATTCCAATCTCCTTGCTGGGGGAATAAATCTATAACTCCAGAAAGGAGATATGAATAAGTAGTCAGATATTGCAGGAATGAACACAGGAGAGAGAAAATTCTGTGATCTTGTCCTGCTTTGTGTAGGATTTAAGATTCTTGAAATGGCCCTGAGAGTCTTGACTTCCAAGTTTAGGTAATTAATTTACAACATTTGCTTAAGTGCTTAGAAATATCTGGCTTTTAGATTTGTAAGTCTACCCTGTTGGCCATTTCAAATGTTTGAGAAAATCAGGCATATTAAATTAGTAATTGTAGTTGGAAATGTCTAAGGAAATTTGATTAAGGCTGTAAGTCTGTTCAGTGTTTAACGAGGACTGAATCTACTAAACTTAAGAATAGTAATCGCAGAACAAGTGAAAGTGATTGTTCTTATCTTTATACAAAAAGTTTACTAGATTTATAATAGAAGAGCAAGGCTCATAAGTTGAACTTAAAGTCTTTAAGAAAAGCTAGGTTTTTAAATGGGCAACTACATTCTTTTCCATACCCAAACCTACCCCCAGGTATTTAAAATAGCAGATGAGTAACCCTCAATTTTATAGTTCTAGCTGAGACCTCTCTTGTGAACTCCAGATAACATTCAGCTCTTTGCTTAGAATGCTTTAGAGGTATTGCAGACCACAATGTTCAAGTTAACTTTTTCTGACACCCAAATCCATAAACTCTGACATCATTCTTGACTCTCCCTCCCTCTCCCTCTACTTCAAGCCAACCCATCATCAAGGCATTTTCTTCTATTTCCAATAGATATTCAGAATTCTCCCCCTTCATTTTCTACAGCCAGCAGCTCAGCCCAGCCCAGCACGATCTTTTGCCTGGAATGTTTCACTGGCCTGTACCTAAATCACTCATTCTCTAGGGAGCAAACCTAGACCATGCCACACCCTCTTTAAGGCCCCTCACCAGCTTCCCAGTGCATCCTGGGAAGCTGCCATCTCTTTGCCCTGCTTCTCATTCCTTAGCTCTGTTATTCTTCTTTAAGCTCCTCAGATAAGCCAAGGTCCTTCCTACCTTGAGGTCTTTGAATTGGCAGTTCCCTCTACCTGAAATGCTGTTCCGCCTGCTCCTCTATTTGAAGGCTCCGTCCTTCAAATTTTAACATAAATGTCATCTTCCTAGAGAGTCTATCCTGATTAAGAGCAGTTGGTTTTCCCCTGCTCATCACTATTCTTTATTCAGTGTCTTATTATAGCCTTCATCACAACATGGAATTAATCTCTTTTATTATTTTTGTTGTGTGACTGTCTCTCCTCCTTCAGTATAAACTCCATGAAGGCAGGAACAACTCCTGGATTATTTGTTGCTATTGCCCCCTGCCTGCAACCACTAATTCTCCAATTCTGGTGGCTACCAGAGTAGAGAATCAGTCAACATTTGTTCAGTATTCAACTATGCCAAGATATTTATTAAGTGAAAAAATACAGACAGTATATAGGGTAGAAGTTCCATTTGTATTTCAAGAAAATTTTACACATACACACACACACACACATGTGTATCGAGGATACACAAGAAACTAGTAATTGTGGCTGCTTCTGTGGAGATTTCAGGTCAAGGGAGGAAAGGCAGAAAGAAGTTGAAGTTAATAACCATTTTCCTTAGTTGAATATTTTAGCATGTGACTATATTTCGTATATAATAATAGGAAGACAAATACCTCTTTTGGTACTATTAATAGGCAATATAGAATACCCAAAAAGTAAGAAGAATCTCAAAAGCCAGTCATCTAAATGGAGTTCTTGTGTTCAGTTGTGTCTGACCCTTTGCAACCCTAAGGTCTATAACCCACCAGGCTTGTCTGTCCATGGGATTTCCCAGGCAAGAATATGGGAGTGGATTTCTATTTCCTTCTTCAGGGGATCTTCCTGACCCAGGGACTGAACTCGAGTCTCCTATGGCTCCTGCACTGGCAGGTGGATTCTCTATCACTGAGCCACCATGGAAGCCCCCGAAATGGTATAAATTTAGCCTCATTTTCCTCATTCCACCTATGAGATCTTCTGTGACTCTGGCTGTGGTCTGCACTCTGGCACTTGAGTGCAGCTCTTGGTATTGTGGATAAGAGCAGGGACTCCTTACTCAGAAGCACTATGTCTAGCACATAGTAAGTGCTCAATAAGCAGCAGTCATTATTTCATATATTACATGCTAACACCTCTAAGCTTCCTACTGAGCTCAGGTTTCTGCATGTTAGGGAAGGAGACATCATATGACAAGATGGCAGGGTGGCACTTCTTATCTGCCAACTGTTTGGCTTCTACATGGGTGGTCTCATATCCATCTACCCAGCAATAATTGGGAAATTTTGATTATTTTATTGCATCTTAATCTCATAAAATGCTGTAAATGGAAAAATGAAAGTACTAACAGTAGTGATGTGACATGTTTCTTACCAAGTGAGAGCAACAAATCCACAGAATGAGAGAAAATGTTCATAAGTCACATATACAAAGAGCTTGTATACAGAATACGTAATACAACTCAATAATAAAAAGACAAGCCAATTAAAAAGTGGACAAACAGTTTGAATAGATATTTCTCCAAAAAGGGTATACAAATGACCAATAAGCACATGAAAAGATGCTCAGCATCACTAATTGTTCAGTTCAGTCAGTCAGTCATGTCCAACTTTTTGCGACCCCATGAACTGCAGCATGCCAGGCCTCCCTGTCCATCACCAACTCCTGGAGTCCACCTAAACCCATGTCCATTGAGTCGGTGATGCCATCTAACCATCTCATCCTCTGTTGTCCCCTTCTCCTCCTGCCCTCAATCTTTCTCAGCATCACATCAGGTGGCCAAAGTATTGGAGTTTCAGCTTCAATATCAGACCTTCCAATGAACACCCAGGACTGATCTCCTTTAGGATGGACTCCTTTTGGATCTCCTTGTAGTCCAAGGGACTCTTAAGACTCTTCTCCAACACCATAGTTCAAAAGCATCAGTTCTTCAGCGCTCAGCTTTCTTTATAGTCCAACACTCACATCCATACATGACCACTGGAAAAACCATAGCCTTGACTAGATGGACCTTGGTTGACAAAAAAGTAAGTAATATACTGCTTAAAAAGCAGTAATTAATGTACTGCTTTTTAATATGCTGTCTAGGTTGGTCATAACTTTCCTTCCAAGGAGTAAGCATCTTTAATTTCATGGCTGCAGTCACCATCTGCAGTGATTTTGGAGCCCAGAAAAATAAAGTCAGCCACTTTTTCCCCATCTATTTGCCATGAAGTGATGGGACTGGATGCCATGATCTTCGTTTTCTGAATGTTGAGCTTTAAGCCAACTTTTTCACTCTCCTTTTTCACTTTCATCAAGAGGCTCTTTAGTTCTTCTTCACTAATTGTTAGGGAAAAGTAAATAAAAGCCACACTAAAATATTGCTTCACCCCTACTAGAATGGCTACAGTCAATAAGATGGACCACAGCAAATGCTGGTGAGGATCTGAAGAAACTGCAACATGCATCTGTTGGTATAAATGCAAAATGGTGATGCCACTGTGGAAAACAGTTCAGCAGTTCCTCAAAATGTTGAACACAGAATTACCATACAACCTAGTGATTCCACTTGTAGGTATCTACCTGAGAAAGAAATGCATATATCTACACAGAAACCTGACATGAATGTTCATAGGGGGATCTTAGTTCCCTGACCAGAGATTGAACCTGTGGCCCTGCATTGCAAGTGTGGAGTCTTAACCACTGGACTGCTAGGAAAGTCCCCTTGCTGCAGTTTTGAGGTCACTTGTGGACATGTTCGAAATGTGGAAACACCTCAAAAATCTATCAACTGATGAACAGATAAAGAAAATGACATCTATAAGAAGGAATCAAGTACTGATACACATTACAATATGTATAAACCTTGAAAACATGCTAAGGGAAAGCCAAACACAAATGGTCACATATTTTATGATTCCATTTATGTGAAATGTCCAGAAAAGGTAAATCCATAGAGACGGTAAGATTTAGTGGTTGCCAGCAGCTCAGGGACTTAGGGGTTGAGTGTTGGAGGGGAGTGATTGCCCATGGGTACAGGGTTTCTTTTAGGGGGACAAGTGTTCTGGAACTAGGAAGTGGTAATGGCTTCATAACTTTGTGAATATACTAAGAACATTGAGTTCTATACTCTAAATGGGTGAATTAAAGCTCAATAAAGCTGTTTTTAAAAGGAAAAAGGATACTATTAACTCTTAATAATTGAAACAGAAATAATTAGATTTGTTGAAAGGGATACATCTTTAGCCTCCACTAAATATTCTTAAGCCTATTTTTTGATTTGTGAAGGGAAACAATCAAACTGAAGATATATTAGCCAAGACTGAATATATATCATCCAAGATTGTGTCCAAAAATGCAGGTGTAATTGACAGTGTTATACCACGTTTTATTACTTAGGAACAGATGTGCTCTGTTGACAGAGTACATTTGTTGTTTGACTTTTGACGTTAGTCACATTTTCAGAAGTGAATTTATGTATGGACTTAGGGGCCTGTGTATACTCTGTCATAGGGAAGGCAAATGTTCCCTTAGCCGTCTCCACTTGTTCTTGAATGCCAGGTCACCAAGCAAGTTTCTAAGGAATAATTCAACTGAGACTAGTAGACTGCATATAATTATTTGGCTCACTGGAAAATTCTAATGCCTATTAAAAAAAAATCAAATTTTGATTTATCAATCTTCTGTTAATGTGATCAGAAAAAAGCCGTAGAAAGCAGTTTTATTTTTGGCTTAACTAAATACACAACTAATGCTGAAATAAATAACCAGTGTTAATAAACCTCACAAAACTAAAACTCCAGGGGAAATATTTGGTTCATCATGGCTCAACAATTTCCAAAGTCTGAATCAGTTCTGCTAAGAGCTAGGGATAAAATGGTGACCAGTACAGAAAGAGCCTTACCCTCATGAAGTCCAGTGAAGGAGAAAGACATTAAACACCCAAACAAATACATAAAATGACAATTAAAATAGTCCTCATTCACTAATTTCTTGTTTGAAAATTCTTCTACTCACTAAAATATAAGCTGAAAACTGATACTTGGGGCATGTTTTAAAGGCTACTTTAATTAATTAATTTGGCTCTGCCCGAGGCATGGGGGATCTTAGTTCCCTGACCAGAGATCGAACCTACGGCCCTGCATTGCAAGTGTGGAGTCTTAACCACTGGACTGCTAGGGAAAGTCCCCTTGCTGTAGTTTTGAGGTCACTTGTGGACATGTTCATGTGTAGAGTGGTAAAAAATTGGAGTTGCTCAACATACATGTTCCCAGCTGTGGTCAGCTGAGCTCTCACACTGTAAAAAAGTCCTTCTTGCCATTATTCTGTGCCACATTTTTACAGTTTTTGTTGCTTTTGTTGGTGATTTTGGTTTTTATATGTCCTGTAAGCATAGTGTTTAGGTGCTGTCTCGTGTTCCTAAGCATAGAAGGCTGGGTTGTGCCTGATGGAGATAAGATATATGTTAGATAAGTTTCACTGCAGCTTGAGTTATAGTGTTGTTGTTGGCTGTGAGTTCAACGTGAATGAATTAATGATCTATTTGAAATGAGGTGTCTTTAAACAGAAACGCGCACAGAACAGGTTATCATTGATGGAGTGATGACAGTGTGGTGACCAGAGGCTGGAGGAACCTGACCCTATGCTTCCCCTGGGACCGATAGTTCTGTATTCACTCATTTGGCATCTTCAGCAACTTTATTGAACAAAACTACTGTGCATCATGGGAATGGGCTCTTTTGTTTGGATAAGCAAGAGAAGGGGAGCTACAGAGGTGCTGAGAAAGTGAATGACGTGCGTGTGTCTGTTCTTGATAGAGAGGCCTCTTGAGTGAGGCCTCTGACAGCTGAGCTGAGACCCAAATGGGGAAAAGAAGCTGCTGAGCAGGTGGAGAACATTCCAAGCAGAGGGACCAGTGGCATCTGGAGATGGGAAAGCCTTGGCCTGTGTGAGCACCTGAGCCCTGCTGGGAGGTGATGGAGAAGCATCCAAGGGCCAGCTCCAAAGGAGCTTTGAGACCTGGCTGAGAAGATTGGGTTTTATTCTAAAGGCCTGTAGTAAACCGTGTTAGCTGCAGAATTCAATCAACAAAGATGTATTGAAACATGTACTGTGGGCTTGCACACCTCCCAACAGGGCTCCGGTGCCCACACAGGCCATCTCCAGTAGGGGGGCTATCTCCAGCCCCCACTGGTCCCCTCTGCTGCAAGCACTTCAGCACAGTGGTTGCAGGGCATCTTAAAACCAAAACCACCCACAAAAGCACAGAAATGCAAGATGTGCGGCACAGAGTAAGACGGCAAGAAGGACCCTTGTTTATGGTGTGAGAGCTGAATTGACCTCAGTTGGGAACATGCATGTTGAGTGACTCCAATCTCTCACCACTCTACACATGCACGTGTCCACAAGTGACCTCAAGATTGCAGCAAGAGGACTTTCCCTAGTGGTCCAGTGGTTTAAGACTCCACACTTTCAATGCAGGGGGTGCAGGTTTGATTTCTGGTCAGGGAACTAAGATCCCAGTGGAAGCTGCAACATGTAGACAGTGCAGTTGGAATCAAGTATTTTTTCCCTCACCTGCCTGGGTCCTTGTTTGTTCTTATCAAGAGATGTGAGAGGTTGCAGGTGTTCCCTTATTCACCTCTGTTTTTCCCGGGTCAAGGACTGAGCTGGGATTTATTACTCTGAGCACAGACCAGGGGCCACCATAAGCCCACAAAATACATTTCAGTACATGTTTGCTGGCTGAATTCTGCAGCTGTGTAGAAACCATGGTGAGGACTTTTCTTAGAACCTGGACAAATTTGGCATTTAGGTCTCTGCCTCTCAGGCTGACTGACAGGCCAATAGTTGGGGAGCTGAGCTCCCAGCTCCAGCAAAGGCAGACCCACCATCCTCTTCTCCCCATCCCCAGTCAGGGGCTGGCAGGAGATCAGACACTGCTTCAGTTCCAAGGAGCTCACGAACAAAGGCTGTAAAAGTTGCTAAGAAACCTGCTTTTTATGAGGGCTCTCCGTGTTCCTTTGTTTCTGTGGCGTTCTGTTGTGAGAGTGGGTGTGAAGTGCACCCAGGGCTGTCACTACACCAGCCCCAGACCAAGTCAGACTTGAAGGCAAAGAGCTGCAGACTGCCCTGAGCACTACCCTGGAAGCCAGGTATGCTAAGCCTGAAACAAAAGAGGAGATGGCTGCCTGAGGCCAGAGACTGGCAGAACTGTGGGCAGCTGCAGGAAGACAGCTTGATGCCGACTCCTGGGCCCACCCCAGAAGCCCAGAAACCTGAGGGTGGGAGACGCCACTAGTAAAGCCGGGGAGGGGCCCCACTTCTGGGTGAACTTGGAAAAAAAATCCCTAACAAGATCTGGGCCATTTCAAAATATGAGATGCAAGGTCTGGAGGACTAGAAGGTTCCAGGCTGATCTTTATTTACCTTGCTCCCCTTCTTCTCATGGCTATAAGGAGAACCTGAGGCCCAGGGAGGAGAAGGGACTTGCTCAGGGACACACAGCATACAACAGACAGGAGAACTCACTCTAGGGTCTGGGTCTGTGGGCGGTGAGTGTAATTTGAAACTATTCACCCATTCGTCCATTTGTCAAGTACTTATTGAACCCTTACTAAGTGTCAGGCCCCAAAGCCCCAACTCCAATCACACAAGGAGGGAAAAAGGATGCAAGCCTTTGAGCAAACTGCCACGTTCCCTGAATCTGTTTCCCAGTAAGCATGCAACACCACGAAGGAGTTCCTGCTGTGTGTGTGGCTACGTGCTCTACTTACCTTGAATTCTCTGCTAGCGTGTAGGGCTGGAAGGACGAGGAGCTGAAATGGATGAGACACGTGAGGGCCAGGTGCCCTGGATTTGTTTGTCATTCTGCAGGCTCCAGGTCCTAGTATGTGCCCAGCACCTTGAGCAACTCATTCCTGGCTCCTGACTTCAGTTCAAGGGCACTGTTTATGCTCTCTGCCCCAAACCTTTAATGGTTCCTGCTGCCTTTGTAATAAAGATCAGAGACCCTGTAACACGACCCACAGGGCCCCAGAGGGTCTGGCTTGGTTGGCCTCCTTGTCTCCTCTCTCTCCCACTCTGCTCCAGCCTCACAGACCTTCATACCTGTCACGATCCTACACAGGGTGTTTGGTCAGGTTGCCCCTACACCTGGAATGTTCTCTCCTTTGGGGGAAAAAAAAAGTGAAGTGAAAGCGTTAGTCGCTCAGTTGTGCCCGACTCTGTGATCCTATGGACTGTAGCCGACTAGGTTTCTCTGTCCGTGAAATTCTCCAGGTGAGAATACTGGAGTCAGTTGCCATCCCCTTCTCCAGGGAATCTTCCTGACCCAGGGATCGAACCTGTTTCTTGTGCATTGCAGGCAGGTGGTTTATTTACTGTCTGAGTTACCACGGAAGCCCCTACTTTATTTCCTAGTAAATACTTTAAAGACACCATTAGAACATTTATAATTTATGGGTGTGTATAAAAGATTTTCAAACAAACAAGAAATGCAAGCTATGAAAGATTCTACTTTCTTGCTCTAGGGCTCAGACCTGCACAGTGGCCCGTAATCAGATCCCGGGTCTGTAAAGGAACCTTCGCCAAGCCACGGTCCACAGCGCCCTCTAGTGGGCTCTGAACGACAGCACCAGGGTAGCTTCTGTTCACGGTCTCCAACTCCACACCAAGACTCAACTACAGCAGAACAGGCAGAGCTGGAAGTAACATGGGAAAACTCCCTTCACTGTGTAAAACTGGGACCTAGCTAGGGGCAGGATTTGCATAAGATCTCACCTTGCGCAGCAGGGCCAGCCAGGGTTCTTTCCAGCATATGGTATTATGTAAACCAATCCTCAAAAGCTTTGATAATCCAACCCTCATAATGCTATGGTATGCAGGGACTTATGGCTCATGGGTGAGAGTAAGAAATGAGCTAAGCTTGTTTCATGTTGTCATTGAAATCCTCCACTCCTGGGTGTAGTTTGTAAGATCCTTTGTGCGCTACCTGGGCTAAGTCTGGGAGCCCAACTCCTTCCCCGCCTCCAACACAGGAACTCCTTCCTGCCTCAGGATCTCTGCACTGGCCCTTCCCTTTGCCCAGAATGCTCCTCCTCAAACTGCATTTTGGCTCATACTCCCTTCTTACTGTCATTCAGCTCTCACAGAGGCATTCCCTGACTACCCTGCTTCATGTTGATCCCCACCCCAGTCTCTAAAATACCTTGTTTTATAACCGCCATGGGCCTATTCACATCTGAAATCATCGTGGTGAGCTGTCTGCGGTGCGCCTTCCTCCTTAGAATGATGGCGGTAGGGAATTTATCCAGGACCCAGGGGAGGCACCGAGTGGGTGGGTGCTCAACGAATACACAGGGAACGAAGGACTGGAGAAAGGCGCAGACAAGGAATTAGCCAGAGACGATATTAGAGAAAAGTCTGGAGGTTTACTCAACAACAGTCACAATCGCAGTTGTACATGGTAAGTCAGGTCTTCACAAAGGCTCACTTTTCCAGGCAGGAGATGAGAGGCTGGTGGTCTCGGGCTTTCTCTATGGATTCCCACATCCGACCTCTCAGATATTCCCTGCGTGTAATCCCTCTGGGATCCTCCTTCAAGTCTGAAGCACAGCAGGAACCCAGCCCTGTGGGCTGGCACGGCTGAATCAAAGCCACTTTGGGAGCGACCGTTGAGAGGACCTCATCACTTGGAATGTAGGTGCAACTCCCACCCCAGAGGTGACAGCGGGTTTTGGCACAAGGTCCAGTTAGAACTAAAGTATTACTTGAATTTTCAAAAAAAAAGCATCAGTTGAAAGCAAAAAGAATTCCAGGACAGGACCCACTCCTTGCCCTTCTCCCATACTTAGAAATTCTCAGAAAACTTAATCAAAGTTGCATTGCCTCCTAAGAATGACAGAGATCACCCAACCTGTGCAAACCAGGGATCTCTGAAGCAAGGTGTCCGGATTTCTCAGTTACTTCTGTAAAGTGCTTTGCCACTCCTTTGAAACTTCAGATATTAGAAATATAGAGATGCATACACAAAAATATCGAGCCATCTTCAAGGACATCACCTATTTCTTAAAGAGAAAAAGAAATTCGACAGGTGGTGAATATAATGTGGACTCTGGGAATCCATATTGTATGTCTCCAAAAGAATCTTTCTCCCCAGGTCCTGAGGTTGCATCCCCTATCAGATCTCTTCTGTAGATATACTCCCTTCTGACTCTGAGTTATTTCTTCTAAAAATAGGGAACTGATAGCTCCTGGGATGGTTTTACAAGTTGAAAGCTCCAGCTGGAAGCACAAGGTGGAATGGCTTTTCTCACACATACCCGCACGCTTAGCATCTGCTCCATGGCCTTGAACCTACTGGGAAGACGCTCTTTGCGTTCTGAAATGTTCCTGTAGTCCCCCTTTGGAAAGGCTGCTGGGGCCACACAGCTGTGATACTTTGTAGCCACACCCTGTTTCGTGACCTCATGCTCAGAAGAAAGGCTTTAGAGGAGAAGGGGTCCACATTCTCACCCATCACCTGGCTGACAGCACCTCCACAGTCTCATGGATCCTTGAGACATGTAGTTTTTCAAAGTGAAGACAAAACAATGAATGGCTACTATGTGCGATTGGTTGGTCTGTTAATGGACTTCTCTCCCTCCTTCCCTGATTACAGGCTTTGTCAAGTCTCGGCACCCAAAGATGTGGGTTCAGCAATTGCAAATGTCAGAGTGCTCAGAGGATCTGTCCATCCCTTGTTGAGGGTGCAAAACCAGCCTCAAAAGGAGAACCAAGGACAGAAAAGCGGACACGGGAAGACTGCTTGCCGCTGCTCCCGCTTTCCACGTGTGCCCTGGTCTTGCCAAGAACACTGTCACCTGCTGGAGTGGGACCTATTGCAAAACTAACAGCTGGGGGTGGGATGGGGGCTGCAGCCATGGCTTCCAAGTAGGCCCCTCTCTCAGGAGTGGCTGAGACCCTTCTTGGCCATGGATTAAAAGAGCCATCCAGTTGCCTTTTAAATTCAGGGTGTTACTCTCATTGAATGGAATAATACCTGGCCCTCTGGCCCTTGGTGGGCATTGCTGTTTCAGATCCTGCTCTAGGCCCAATGCCTCCTGCTTGAAATCAGACATTAGGAAACACACACTCATCCAACAGGGATTGCACACATCACCAAAAATGTCCCCCACCCTGACCCTGCCCCTTTACATCTAGCAAGGCACTAGGAAATGATTCAAGTTTAGGGATTGGCTGTACATTTGCATGTTTTTCTTTTTAAAAGGCACAGTTTTCACTTTAATAACGCTGCATTACTTCTGATGATGAATCCTACCTCAATTCTCCCAAATTACAACACTCTTGCTTTCCGAGATTCTGGAAGGGGCCGCATCTTTTGACTCCTTCCTAAAGAGGGCCACTGCTGAAAGGTATAGCACTCACTTGGAAAAGACACCAGGGACGGACAAGCAAGCTTTGTAAGCACGGGGCTGCCTCTCCTGCAGACAGGTGGCCAGAGTGCGAGCTGTGCTGAGGCAGAAGGTGGAAGCGGCGCTTTGCCCGCTGCAAGCTTCATCGGGGTGGTGGCGGCTGGGAGAGTTCACTTCCCTCCTCAGATAACTGACGAGATCAGCCAGCATCTCAAAGGCAGATCCGTGACTCTGCTCCCAGATTTACGTCTCAGTTATTTCACTGGCAAATAACACAATCGAGAGGCTCGACTCTAATTGGAACACTGATTTGAAAGACTTCCTGGGCTAGCTGGTGGGAGCAATGGGCTGTAGACTGTGATTTCCATTTCTGAATCAGTGGGTGGCAGGCTGGTTAGAGAAACACTTCCTATTAGTTTGGGAGCCCTCTGGGAGTCTGACACATAATTAACAAAGCAAAAGGTAAATACAGAGGGCCGTCATGGAGCGGACTCAATGTCTGTTTGTGGGACACTGGGGTGTTCACTGCAGCCTTGACCGTGGCGGGGCTGGCACAGCTTCCGGCCTGGGCTGAGGACTGTGTCACACCCAGGTCTCTGGTATGAGTGGATGGACGTGGGGTTCCCCCACCCCGTCCCCCAACACCACCAATCTTGGACTTCACAGATTGTTTCTAGGCTAGGGGCTGCCTTGAAGGTTTTAGAGTTGACTGGCTCCTTCAATCACAGCATTCCAGAAATCCATACTGGATGCTAGAATACCAGAATCCTATGCGGTACTCTAGTTTGTGACCCAAGTACAGAGTTCTTTAAAAATTCTAGGATTCGATATGAGAACCAGAACCACAATAAGTTGGGGCTAGGCAACCTGCCCGCGGTCTACCTCAGCGGCCTCCAGACTTTGTGAAGCCAGCACGTCACACCTCTGCTCTTCTGTTGAGATAGGCAGCTGCCCGAGAGAGGGAGAAGAAGGGAGAGAGAGAGACGGAAGCGCTGATGGGGGAAATTCAAGCAGAATTTCTAGGTTGGAGGTCTTCTACTATGCCTGCACCACTGACTCAAGGCCCTCTGAAACCCAGTCCTGAAGAGCTGGTAGCCGGACTGTCCTTGAGCCTGGAGAACACTGATCTGGGCATCTTGAGCACCCCGAGAGCCAGGGCAGACACCGGGGCTGTCCACGGCGGCAAAGGAGGGCCACGCTTCTGCCCCACCTGACAGCTGGCCGGTGCCAGTGCTGAGCACTTGGAGGGCCCCAGGCACGGCTTCTAACTGCATCTCCTTGGGTCAGGACAGAGAACAGATGCCAGGGAGTAACTGCAGTTATCCCAAGCTGGGGCCAAAATGAAAAGGCTGAACCCAATGGCCCCAGGAAAGACTCTTGCCCTTCTGTTGCTGATGAGTGGCACTGTTGTTTAAAGTTGGCGCCTACAGACACAACTTGCCTCTCTCTCTCGCTGAAGGACCATCATGGATGAGCCAGCTGGATGTCAGGCAGGCTTGGAGGACTCTGTTTTGGGTGGCCGAGGGCTACCCTGGCATTCCTCCCACGTACTGCTCAAGGGAACGTGGTGATGGGGTGAAAAGGCTCTCCTGGGTTTCCACGCCGCCACCAGGGGTGCAGCGGGCTCTGCTCTAGAGTGGGGCCTCTTGTGGGGTCTGTTCTCCATGCCTCCACCATTTGGGGCCTGCAGGGCTGGGCAGACACCCAGGCCAGCTTCAAGAGCCCCCTCTGCCTTGACCTGGCTGGCCAGCACCTTGTATAGAATGGGAGAGCCCTGCAAGCCCTGCCTTCCTCTGGAGAAGAAGGCCGCAGGGAGTGCTGGAGGGGACCCCGCCAGGCTCACTGTAGGAACGTGAGGGCTCAGTTGCTATTGAATTTTTCCAAGACTGTGGAGTTGGTGTGTTCAAACAGCCACTGCTGGGTGGGAGAGGAGGGGTTGCAGGTGTTCATGAAGATCCTGTGGTCACTTTCACTGCAGTCCATGCAACTGCCGCTGACGGGGTGGTACAAGGTCTGGTCCTGCGAAAACAGGCAGGTGGTCAGCCAGGCGGTGATGGGGAAATGAGCCCAAGCAGCAGCGATACCAGCGAGGGGACGGGGCTGGGGCTCGCAGGCCTGCCTGGCTCTCCTCCCCACCACGCAGTGGACCCTGCCCACCTCCCTTGAGGCTGGCCTTGCCATGTGCCTGAGCAGCGCCCGCTGAGATGAGGACAAAACTGATGTATGCCACTTCTGGGCTTGGACCCTAATCATGCCTATCTCCAGCCAAATTTCATTTGCTTTCAAGGTGGTTTGAAAAATAAAAAAGACTCACTTGCCAATATTTAAGATTCTAAAGCTGAATTTAAAAAAATTAAAAATAATAGAAAAAGAAAAAAAAGATACTAAAGCTGGGTTTCTGATTTCTCTTGATGACAGGAGAGTCAGGGAGGTTTGTGTAACAAATGCATGAGGGAGGGGGCTCTGGAGAGAAGAGGGGAGGCACACCACCCCCCTCCACACCCTGTCTTACTTTGCGGTACTTCCATAGCTGGTTGCCCTTCATGCTGTGGCAGTCGTAGAGGGTGACGGGGCTGGTGTGGGAGACGGCATCAAAGCAGAATTTCTTGGTGTGCTGGGGGTCTCCGGGTCGGATGTCTTCTCTCCAGGTGAAGGTGAACACCTGCGTGCACAGGGACGCCATGACGTGGACAGCAAAGCAAAGCTGGGGGGTCTCTTCTTTTGCAATTACAGGAAATTTTAAACACAGGGGTTCAGAAAACTGTATACCGATATAAAAATATTTATCCTCACGTCTCCAAAATTCAGTGTCTATTTTACAAGTGACAACTGATAGATTTTCATTGGTTAAAGCAAAACGTAGTCTCACCCCCTAAATAAAGCTGCATTTAAAGGAAAAAATACCTTCAATTACATGTTGAAATGATAATTTTGATATTTAGGGTAGAATAAAAAAATATTATATATAAAAAGTATATTGATGACAGCAGTCCCAACGACCCAGCTTCAGTGATTACTAAATCACAGCGGATCTTCTTAGAGCTGCCTGTGCACCGTTTCCCCTACCCCCACATTCTTTTGAAGCAAATTCTGGACATCTTACCATGTCAGGTGTCATGAGCTCAGTAAGTGCCCTGATCATAGTGAAAAGCTACCACAAGGTTCTCAGTGTCACCAAATAGCTCAAGTTCATATGTTTCCAGATTGCCTTACACATTTCTTTTCAGAGTCAGTCTGTCTGAATTAAGATCCAAACCAGGTTCACATATTATATAGGCTGAGAAACTTTTTTTTCTCCCCCAGGAGCTTTACTGAATAATTGGCATGCAATAAACTGCACACATTTTAAGTGCACAGCCTGAAACATTTTCACATAGCTTAAACCTGTGAAACTACCATCATCATCATCGTTATCAAGGTAGTGAACATATCCATCACCCCAAAGGTAAGCTTCTGCCCTCTGTGTTCTTTTCCTTCTAGCCCTCCCCATGCCCCTAGGAAAATTCTTTGTTTTTTTAAGAAAGAGGCGCTCACAATTTCTACAATATTATATAAAAGAATCAGACAGTATGGATCCTTTCTTTTTTAAATTTCTTTCACTCAACACAATTCTGTTGAGATTTAATCACGTTATATATAACAACAGCATTTATCAACAGTTCATTCCTTCTTATTGCCAAGCTGTATTCATTCACTGCATGGTACTTGATATACCTATTGTTGAACATGTGGGTTGTTTCTAGTTTTGGTGTTTTCAAATAGTTGTTTAGTCGCTCAGTCGTGTCCGACTTTTGCAATCCCATGGATCGTAGCATGCCAGGCCTCCCTGTCCATCACTCACTCCTGGAGTTTACCCAAACTCGTGTCCATTGAGTTGGTGATGCCATCCAACTATCTCATCCTCTGTTGTCCCCTTCTCCTCCTGCCTTCAACCTTTCCCAAGATCAGGGTCTTTTCAAATGAGTCAGCTCTTTGAATCAGGCAGCCAAAGTATTGGAGTTTCAGCTTCAACATTAGTCCTTCCAATGAACACTCAGGACTGATCTCCTTTAGGATGGACTGGTTGGATCTCCTTGCAGTCCAAGAGACTCTCAAGAGTCTTAGAGATGCTATGAACACGTGTGTACAAGCCATTGTATGCACATGGACATAATTTCTTCTCTCTTGGATGAACCCCTTGAAGAGGGATGGCTGGATCACAAGATACATCAATGTGCAACTTTCCAAGAAACTGCCCAACTGTTTTCCAAAGTGGTTGTACCAGTCACATTCTTACCAGCAGTGTATGGTTCCAATTCATCTACATCCTTGCCAACCTTTGGTATGGCTGGTCTTTCTAATAGGTTATAATTTTAATTTCTATTTCTCTAATAACTATGAAGTTAAGCATTTTTATGTGCTTCTTTGCTGACCAATACGACTTCTTCACTAAAATCTCTGTACATCTTTTGCCCATTTTTAAATTACACTGCTTATTTTCTTACTAAGTTTTGAGAAATTTTATACTCTAAACATTTCCCTGGTGGTTCAATTGTTAAAGAATCCGCCTGCAATGTGGGAGACCTGGGTTCTAATCCTCAGTAGGGAAGATCTCTTGGAGAAGGGATTGGCTACCACTCCAGTATTCTGGCCTGGAGAACTCCATGGACTGTATAGTCCATGAGTTCACAAAGAGTCAGACACGACTGAGCAACTCTCACTCACTCACAAAGATTTAAAGTTGTTATTAGAGATATGCTTTGTAAACATGTTCTCTTAGGCTGTGGCTCGTCTTCCTATTTTCTCAGTGGTGTCTTTTAAGAATAGAATTTTCTCATTTTGAAGAAGTCCAATCTATCATTTTTTTTGTTTCATCAATTCTCTTTTGGTGTTCTATCTAAGAAATCATTGCTTGGGTTACCAAGGTCAAATACTATTGCCTGTGTTTTCTTCTAAAGTATTTTGGTTTCAGTTTTATGTTTAAGTCAATGAGTTAATTGACTTTTGAGTTAATTTTTTGACATTTTGAGTTAATTTTTATATATAGTATAATGTATTTATTGAAAAAGTGTTTTTGCACATGGATATGCACTACTTGTTGAAAATATAGTGCAAAAATCTTTGCACTAAATTAATTTCCCTTGAACATCTTTAAGAGTGTGCTGTCCATACATGCATGGATCTATTTTTGGAGTCTCTATTCTCTCTTTATGTTAATATGGCACTGCTTTAATCAGTAACACTTTAACAATATATGTTGAAATCAGTCCTTTAACTTTGTATTTCTTTTGAAAATTTTTTTGGCTATTCTAGGTCCCGTCCGTTTTTCCATATGAATCCTCTCAGGTGGTCCTTTGTCCAGCCCCAGGAGTTTCCTCACACACATCAGTACCCTGCTGAATATGGAAGGGGGCCCTCTGTAAATCTCAGACATTATTGTGTTCCGCTCTCTCCAAGCCTCCAGGATTCCATTTTGTAAAGTCTAGCCACCTTGACCTCCTGCACTTTCTGCGCTGCCTCCTCAACTCAAGGTGTGTGCCTGGCTCCCCGGGCTTCTCCCTCCTGACTTGTGGACTGGGAACCCTCAAGGAAGGAAGCCGGGACAACCATCATGCTTGCTGGCTCCCTGTCTTCCAAGGGTTGACATCGGCTGCTGAAAACAGTTGTTTCACGTATTTTGCCCATTTCTTTGGATGCTTTGGGTAGAAGGGTAAACTGAGGCTCTGTTATTCCATCTTGGCCAGAGCTGCACGCTGCAGTGGTGCTGGGGGGGTGGGGAGGTGGTTAGCCAGTCACTGCTCCCCAAATGCTGACTTCCCAGGCCTCCTCCAGGCCAGGAGCTGTGGCTCAGACTTGCATTTCTTTCTTTTCCGGCTCATTAGAGCTCATCACTCAGAGTGGCTACAGGCTCCACGGGACACAGATTCCAGTGGGGCAACTGGGCCTGCTGCGCTCCCCGCCTCCCGGTGGAGGCCACATACCCACACCACAGGCACATTCTGCAGTTGGTCTGAGTGAATCCTGTCTTCATGTGGACTCTCCACCGCAAGGGGAACTGTTCTGAAGCTGAGCTGCCTAGGCCTGTTCTATCCAGGCCCTGTATTTCTCCTGGTCTCTCTTGCAGCCCCAGGATCAAGGAGCAGCCATACAGGGCTGCGGAGAATTCAGAAGAATTAACTGATGAGCATGTGGGCATACTTGCTTAGTTGTGTCTGACTTGCTGTGACTCATGGACTGTCCCGTCAGGCTCCTCTGTCCATGGAATTCCCCAGGCAAGAATACTGGAGTGGGTTGTCACGCCCTCCTCCAGGGAATCTTCCTGACCCTGAGTCTCTTGCATCTCCTGCACTGGCAGGCAGATTCTTTACCACTAGTGCCACCTGGGAAGCCATTAGTCAGTGACAGCCATTATCTCATAAGAATGGTTTTCAAGAAAGGATGGGGGAGGGCATCACACATTCCAGAGGCTGGCACTGTGCCCGGCAGGAGGTGGTACTGTACATTCTCAGTGTGTATGCTGCGCAGCCCTCCTGAGTTCTGTTTTTACAGAGGACCCACCTTGTAGGCTTACATCAGTGTACACTTTCCAAATGCCAGAAAATCCACAGCAGGGAGACTATAAACCATGTGTCTTCGAAACAAGATTCAATGGATGCCGTGTGAGTTAACAGTGGGGTGAACCTGGGAAGGGACCGGGGAAGCTATGTGCAGTTTCCTGTCAGAGGCATGTCCTACATGGTGGGCCTGCACTCCTCACTCTTGGGATTATACGCTTTGGGAGATCCCTTGGAGACCAACCTTCTCTCCTGGGTCACCCTGTCTTTTGAGTGAGGATGCCTATACCCTAGGCCTCAGGAGGGGCCCATGACCCAGGCCACTAAGAGGACTGTGTCATACCTCCATCATTGCTGGGTCAGCATGTGAGGGCCCCAGGGCTTTTCTGGAACTCTTGGAGGGGACATGCCTTTTCACCGGGTGGCTGGCTGCCTAGAGCTGCTGGTGGTCACTCTGCCACCACTTGGGAAGACAGTCAGCCTAAGAATGAGGCCAAGAGAGAGGGAAGCAGAGCTGGGGCCCTGGAGAGACCCTGATGACATCATCTAGACTTCAGTGACATGAGCCAGAAACTCTGTTGACAGCCATTCGGGCCAAGTGTCTGTCACTTGTAACCAACAGTCCAGACTGATGTGCAGGATTCCTCTTTCCAAAGAGTCCAGTAGGCTCGAATAACATGTCCCTTGTGCTGACCTGTCACTCATCACTGCCTGGGCCTCTCCCTGCCAGCCCACCACATGAGCACTGCAGGCTTAGGACGGCACAGGGAACCTGGTGGCCGTTCCGAGGAGCAGCCCCTACCTGCATGTTGTTCCAGGCGGCCTCCCCGCGGCCCCGGATGCAGCTCTCCAGCCTCAGTGGGGAGCCCAGGGCCCCGTGCTTCGTGTCTGCGCACAGCCCTGTGCCTACATTGCGGATCTGGACGAGAAAGAAGCAAAGAGAGGACCAGTGAGGTGCTTAAAGATATCCAGTGGGGGCCCTGCTGGGGTGGGAGAAGGGAGGCAAGGTAGAGGATGAGAGTGGGCTGAGCTCTGAATTCTCAAGTTCGCACTGGACTGGTGGACTGGTGGGGTCTTTGCCTCGGGCCTTGGGGCAGGTAAATGGGAGGTTCCAAAGAGGAAGAGTCTCACTGAGGATGGGGAGGACGTCCTGTGAGTGCAGGGGCCTCAGCCTGCGCTGGTCAGCCAGCATGGATGGCAGGCAGGCCGCTGTGCAAGCTGTCACATCGCGTAGCTCCCACCTCACAGATGCGGCTGCTCCTGTGATGCAGGGGGGCAGGGAAAGGCCCGCTCCAGTGTCCAGCTGCAGGCAGTCTCCCGCCCCGCTGCTGTGAGCTGCACCCGCCACGCTCCCCTGGGAGAGAGGCAGGCCCGTCCCCCAGGGAGGCGGATTCCTCTGGCAAGTGATTTGCCTGAAGACTGCTCTTTAACACAGCCAGACTTCCTCAAAGTCTCACTTGCGGCTGGGGCTTCCTCCCTGCCGCTCTCCTTCCTCTCCTTCCAGAGGGCAGCCGGCCAGTCTGGCAGCTCTCCTTGCCTCCCTGCTCACTTCTCTCAGGCAAAGCCCCAGTAAGTCTCTTGCTCGCCTAATCCCCTCTTGGTGCCTGCTTCCCGGAGGACCTGAACTAACACGGGGGAGAAAGCCAATGAGGTGGCAAAGAAATGAAGAGCTTCGCGAGGGAAATCAAAAGGCACCTCATAGAAAACCCGCGCTGGTGTGCGCTGGTGTCGGGTGGGGCCTGGCTGAGGGCTTAGCGGGGAAAGGTGCCTCTAATTGCCTGAACAAGTGACACCTGGTGCGTCTGCAGGCCAACACACTTCTCTCCTGGGTGTTGTGGCCCATCTCGTGGCGAGAACATCCACCCCACCCTCGTCCCCTCTTCCTCCAAAGGCCACAGTGATTCATGCGGATCTGAGAGTAAGACTTCAATCCTGGACCTTTGCAGACTCTACTGGGAAAGAGGTGTTCACTTCCTGCTAGGGTTGGCTAAGCTGGGGCTCTCGCAGCCTAAGGTTTCTGGGAGCCATCTTGCTACTTTCGGCATGAGGACAACACACAAGCGTGTTTAAGTAGGAAAAGAAGAGACTGACGTCATTTAAACCCCTGGATCCAGGAGTTCACAGTTGAAGCCACAGCTACCCAAGATTTCTATGAGAAGCAATCACTCCTCTTTCCACCTTAGAATGCACTCTGTCACTTACAACAGAAGGAGCCCCAACATGTATGCTCCCCCTCCACAAATCCCCCTTATACCCATCTCTGAGTGGTCCTCTCTGCCAGAGACCCAGGAGCCAGGATGTGGTGGACTGTCTGCCTCCTCCAGCACAACCAGCTTCTTGGGTGTGTGAGAAGGACAGCGGCACAGGCTTCCTTACTCAGAGTCTATGTTTGGTTTAAAGCTCTGCTGTCACTGTCTTAAATATACTAATAATTTTACCTTTGGACCTGTAAGTGAAATCTCATGGGATAACAGAGCATGCACATGGACAGAGGTGACACAGACTCCATGAGCACCTGCTGGTCCTCTCTGCAGAGCTCACATACAGCATCTCTGAGTGCCTGCAGCACAGAGTCCCGGGGTCCTCCACAGGCATGGAAACTCAGCAACACTCAAAGCAAGTAGGGGCTGAGGGTGTCACAGCTGTGACTAAGCGGAGGTGCTACATCCTCCTTTTCAACCAGAACCGGCTTCAGCTTCATAAAGGAACATGTCCAAGACACAGGAGGGACTGGGAAACCCTATCGTGTCCTTTCTTTCCGGCTGCCTTGGGTCTTCGTTGCGGTGGGCAGCCTTCTCATTGTGGTGGCTTCTCTCATTGCGGAGCACAGGCTATAGGGTGCCTGGGCTGCAGTAGTTGGGTCACGAGGTCTTAGTTGCCCTGCAGCATGTGGAACCTTCCCAGACCAGGGATCAGAACTGAGTCCCTGGCATTGGCAGCCAGATTCTTAACCACTGGACCCCCAGGAAGTCTATGTCCTTTCTTTCGTGCGTTAACTCCCTGGATGACCCAACTACTTCAGCAGCAAATAGCACAGAAGCAAAGGGAAGGAGGGGACAACTTAGAGCTCCTTTTCCTTCAGCTCTTTCTCACTCATCAGTAAGATGTTGACAGGATGTGTACATTATCAAGAAGTGAAATAAATACAGCTGAGTTTGTTCTGTGCTGTGTTTCCACAGCTCTGGTAAGAAACACATATGCATGGGTGAAGTCTGAAATATGGACTGTGAAATTTCACCAGTTGTGCACAAATTCAGTGTTCTCTTTGCCTTTAAAACCGGCACAGCAGAACATAAAGATGAATACTCTAATTCATGCTAATGATTTAAAGTTTTAATTTTTTCTGCTTGTAACATTAAATAGCAAACAAACAAAACCACCACCCCAAGGCTAAGAAGAGAGACCAGAGAAAGAAAGGAGAAAGTTTTATATGTTATACCTCTACTGGCACTTTCTAGATGACGCTGCTTTATTTTTTTTTATTAATTTTTATTGAAATATAGTTGATTTACAGTGTTGTGTTACTTTTTCTCTAAATTGTGGACCCTGTGTGTGCATTTTGACTCGAGACCTATCTATGTGGTGGGCCCTAGCCTTCACACTCACCTCACCCCAGGCTGCGGCCGGGGGCTCCACGGGTGGGTAGAATTGGGGCAGATCCCAGGCGATCTCGGTCATAAACCACTTGAAACTCTTGCAGTTCAGGGAGCTACGGAGCTTTTTCTGGGCAGTCACGTCCCCAGCGGAGAGGTGGCGGTACTCCGGCCGGCGCTGGTAGATGTGCTCCGCGTACTCGTCCATCCACACCTCCGCCACTCGCTTCAGGTTCTAGAGACCAGCAGGTGCAAGGGTCAGGCTCTCCGTAGGTCAAAGAGGGCAGGGGGTGCAAAGGGTCTGTGAGGTTAAGGTCAACCTTTCTTATTTTATGTTCTATCAAGGACTGTAGCCACACTGTGTTTTTAAACCTTCAATATTTCCATTTTTAAATCAACATTTTAAGAGCTCTATAGCTTACGGTTGAGTAAATACATTGCTGCTGGTTTTCTTGACGACATTGTGCCCCTTCCTTCCTAGAGATTGCCTCCCACTGAATTTGGGGACCTACTCTTGCCTTTTATTTCAGACGGCTGAAGGAGAGCCACGTGATCCAGCCTGGCCAATGGGAATATAGATAGCGGTGGCATAGCGATTGGTCAGGAATGAGCATGTGACCTCGGTCAAGCCAATCAGAATCAAGAGGCATTAGTCCTGGAAGCACTGCTGGGTAAGATCCGATGGGTAAGATGCCAGGGAGAGCTGCTGGGCCATTTGAAACCCCCATCCAAGGTTAGGTCATCCCTAACCTTGAGGGATGAGGCAGAGCTGAGGATTAGAGCCAGGAAGACATTATTCTTTTAGTTCCAGAATCCAGCCTTGTCTGAAGCCAGAACTAGCACAGAGCTTTCCATTTACATGGGTCAGTAACTTGGCTTTCTGCTTAACCCAATTTGAGTTGGGTTTTTGTCACATTCAACTAAGAGTTCTGCCCAAGTTGACTGGTAAAAATGAATTACAGCTTGCAACCAGGAGGTAAAATTCCCTCAGCAGCTAGAATTTTTAACAATCTTTTGAGGTGTTAAGGTTGCTGCCACTTTATTACGAAGCACAAAGATAAAAAGAATGACAACCATATTACTCGCAAGTCAAAGCAGCAAGAGGTGAGGAAATATCCTGTTTATGAGTAGATTGGAAGAGAAAGGAAAAGTGAATTCTTCTGTCTAATTGTGATGAAAATCTCTCACTCCCCCAGCAGTGTAGATTCCACATGATGACAACCTCTTACTTGGCTCGGAGGAGCAAAACATCAGAGTTCAGGGAACTTCCTGCTCTTAAACATCTTCCTCCAACCCCAGGCTGTTGCCAGGATACCGCTCCCCTCCCATTTTATTCTCTAGGCTTTATCATATCATGTTCCCCCTTCTGTAATCCAGATTTCCTTCTGAAGAATAAAAGTGAGTTAGCACATCAGTCACACACACTTCAGTGTAAGTGACTGCCCTAGAAGCAGAAGGTAAGGCTGCAGTTGGCAAATGTTTTCTGTAAAGGGCCAGACAGTAAACATTTTAGGCATTGCAGACCATGTGGTTTCAGCTCTGATGTTGCTATAAAGCAGCCCTAGACACTGCGTAAATGAATGGGTGTGGTTGTGTTCGATCAAACTTTATGGACACTGAAATTTGATTTTTCATGTGTCACAAAATATTATTATTCTTTTGATTTTTTTTCCCTAAGCTATTTAAAAATGTAAAAACTATTCTTAGCTCATAGGTCACACAAAAATACTTTGCTGACTGCTGAGTAAGGAGAAGGGAAACCTTGGTACTGAAGCTGAAACTCCTCACTTTTGCTGGCTCTGAATTTGGGAGTAGGAAACTACAAAATTTCTTGCTGCTCCCTCATTTTTCTTTTGAGTGCTGAAGAGGTTGACAGTGGGTCAGCAATCAATTCAAGAACATTGTTATCCCTGCCAGGCCCTTGCACGGCAGAGGCTGGGTTTAATTTAAAGCTGTGTCCTGGGAGTTGCCTGGCAGTTTGGTGGTTAGGACTCCACGCTCTCAATCCTGAGGGCCCATGTTCAATCCTTGGTTGTGGAACTAAGATCCCACAAGCCATGCAGTGCAGTACCCCCTACCTTCCGCTAAAAAAACCCCAAAATAACAACAATAAAAAGCAACCGTGTTGAGAGGAAGCTGAATGCCTAAAGGGGCCAGCACATGTGAACACTTTACTTTTCCTGGTCTTCAAACCAGGTGCTCTGGCTCACTGGTTATCTGAAGCTACAGAGATGATGAGGGACCATCATCGTTTCCTCTCCAACCACAGGTAAGGATGGCTAAACTGACCAAGGAAAGGTGCTGCAATTTACCAGTGTTCTTTTTAAAGGATCAAATCAAATAATATTCTAATTTTAACTGATACTTAAATTACTATTTTAATGAGTATTATATTTTCCAGATGGCTTAGTAAGTCATTTCCCCCAGATCTTGAGCTTTGGTACAGTTACTGGACCAAAGTAAGGACCTTTACATTTATGTCTATTACTTCTCCCCTTGCTAGAGTCATGAAAAGGACTCTTGAGATTTTAGTGGGCTAAAGTGAAAGTTGCTCAGTCGTGTCTGACTCTTCGTGACCCCATGGAGTGTAGTCCATGGAATTCTCTAGGACAGAATACTGGAGTGGGTAGCTGTTCCCTTCTCCACGGGATCTTCCTAGCCTAGGGATCAAGCACCTACCTTTGATCCCTGGTCAGGACGATCTCTTGGAGAAGGCAATGACAACCCATTCCAATATTCTTGCCTGGGAAATCCCATAGACGGAGGAGCTTGGTGGGCTACAGTCCATGGGGTTGCAGAGTCGGACATGACTTAGTGACTGAACAACACCTTTCTAGTTCTGGCTTCCAGTCCTACCTGAGGCTCCCTTGCTTTTCATATGCTTGGATCACAGAGCTTTGCCCAGAATCTTGGAATAAGTCTCTAAACAAAAATCAACTTTTGTTTCATCAGGCTTGAATGGGTTTCTGTTACTGTCTTTCCAAAGACCCCTTGGCCAGAGGCACAGGTGAGAAGGATCTTAGCAAATTTAGTGAACAGACTGACTGGTTACTGGTTCTTGAGGCAGGCAAGCTGGTGGCCATTTCATTCTTCCTGAATTGCTGCTCTACTGCTCCCTGTCTCTTTGTCCTTCCGAGTCTTGTACACCTTTAGTAAGATTTTGGTTTTCCTCTTTATCTGGCTGTCTTGGGGGCTTTCAGAATATCTCTTCTCAAATCTATGATGTTCTAGGAGATAATGCTCTAAAAGGATCTGGTTGATAAACACTGAGAAAACATGTAAATTGTGATCTGGAACTAAGCAAAAATAGTTAGCTACTGTGATAAAAAGTCAGGAGACCTTGATTGAGGCACCTTTGGTCCTACCAGCCTACATGGGCACCACGCAGATTGCTAACTGGTTTAAAGCCAATAGATTGACTCAGCAGTGACAGGTGAAAAAAAAGGAGCTGAAATGTTACAACACAGAATTCAGATAAGACATTGAAATCAACTTCCCAGCCTCGTTAATACTGATGCCAGCACATACTGGTAATAACAATAGCAGTCACTATTTAAATGATAATCACTCTGTGCCAAGCACCAGTCAGACCTACTGCTACTGCTAAGTCACTTCAGTTGTGTCCAACTTTGTGCGACCCCACAGATGGCAGCTCACCAGGCTCCCCGTCCCTGGGATTGTCCAGGCAAGAACACTGGAGTGGGTTGCCATTTCCTTCTCCAATGCATGCAAGCGAAAAGTGAAAGTGAAGTCGCTCAGTCATGTCCTACTCTTAGTGACCCCATGGACTGCAGCCTTCCAGGCTCCTCCACTCATGGGATTTTCCAGGCAAGAGTACTGGAGTGGGGGTGCCATCGCCTTCTCCGCAGTCAGACCTAACTGGGCTTGAATTCTGGCTCGGAGTTACTTTGTGTCTTTACATTTCACTGTCCTCATCTCTAAAACGAGGATTAAAGACAAGTGAGAACTAAGCGAGGTGAGTATGTAAGATGCCAATTTTGAACAAGGCCCGGCTCACAGGAAGTTTTTGTTCCTCTATGGATCAATAAACAGGGAGTGATGGTGTATCTTTCTCAGGTGAGACATATTGGCATGACAGCTCTGGTCAGGGAAAGGATAGTTTGGGAGTGGTCCTTCTCGGGGGTCTGAGGTGTCTCAATGGTCCCACAGTCCCCAGGAGCTGAAAGAGTCGCAGTCTTGGCTTACTGAGAGACTCTGGGGTCTTCTGCCTGGCACCTTCTTCTGGAATTGCCAACAGTATTTCAGAGGAAACATGATTTCTCCCTCTCCTGCAGAATTAGAATTTACGTGCATGGGACCAGGCTGTCCCAAGCAGGGATAGCTGGTGTGGTTGTTGTTGGAATCTTCAACCACTAGAGGGCACTGCTGGCTCTCTTTTCCGTCACCGGTCCCTATAGTAGCCTGGCCCAGCATCCCGGAAGACTACTGCCCCTCTGACTGTCTTGGTCTTCCTTGTAAGCTGCAGAACAAGGGCTTTTTTCGACCTGGGCTGCAATTCTGCACATCGTTGATTGTCAGGTGACAAGGGAGGGAGAGGCAGTGGCCTGGGCAGGAGGCGGTGTGGACTGAAGCCAAACAGGCTGGCAAGGGGGGAGCTCTGTTAGGAGGGACTTCAGGGTTAGGGTGGGGGCCTCCAAAGGCAAAAGCTATACTGTGACGCTTCCAGATCCCCCAAGCTTCCCGGTTCTCTTTACCCTCTGAGATCCGCACCCCCAGCTTTCATTGTTCTTTTGCTGTCATCTTTATTTTTTCAAGACTCTTAATATTTTAAAATTTATTATTGTGGCTTCAGTTCAGTTCAGTCGCTCAGTCGTGTCCGACTCTTTGTGACCCCATGAATGGCAGCACGCTAGGCCTCCCTGTCCATCACCAATTCCCAGAGTTCACTCAGACTCATGTCCATCGAGTCAGTGATGCCGTCCAGCCATCTCATCCTCTGTCGTCCCCTTCTCCTCGTTCCCCCAATCCCTCCCACCATCAAGGTCTTTTCCAATGAGTCAACTCTTTACATGAGGTGGCCAAAGTACTGGAGTTTCAGCTTTAGCATCAGTCCTTCCAAAGAAATCCCAGGGCTGATCTTCAGAATGGACTGGTTGGATCTCCTTGCAGTCCAAGGGACTCTCAAGAGTCTCTCTCCAACACCACAGTTCAAAAGCATCAATTCTTTGGCGCTCAGCCTTCTTCACAGTCCAACTCTGATATCCATACATGACCATAGAAAAACCATAGCCTTGACTAGACAGATCTTAGTTGGCAAAGTAATATCTCTGCTTTTGAATATGCTATCTAGGTTGGTCATAACTTTTCTTCCAAGGCTTAGTGACATATTAATAATACAAAAATAAACATTTCTGGCTATTTCCATTTGTAGATAATGGCCACTAATTAGAGTGATGATGGATATAAACCATTTTAAGGCAATAAAACAGTTTAACATAGAATTTTTGGCATGAAAATGGAGAGGGGAAGGGGAGAGGACACTAACATTTATTAACCATCTCATGCATGTGCGTGCGCAGTTGCTTCAGCTGTGTCCGACTCTTTGTGACCTTATGAACTGTGGCCCACCAGGTTCCTCTGTCCATGGGGATTCGCCAGGCAAGAATACTGGAATGGATTGCCATGCCCTCCTCCAGGGGGTCTTCCCAACCCAAGGACTGAACCCATGTCTATGTCTCCCGCATTGGCAGGTGGGTTCTTTTTCACTAGTGCCACCTGAGAAACTCTAAGTACCAGCTCAGTCTTTCTCAAACCTGCCGCTCTTCCTATATAAAATTTTATCTAACCTGTTTCTTTAAATCACCCCTAGTCTAACTTGGCACTGACTTTAGCTTTGTCCTACGTCACAATGCCTGCCTGTGAAATTATTAATTTCCTATACAATAATTTAATCCACAATAATTTAAACACATGGAAATAAAAATGTTCCTATGTCTACTACCTAAAATCATCTCCATGGTCACACTTTGGCAAACTGAATTATTTCCTTAATTCTTCTGGCCATGCTAAGAGTTGGAAAAATGAGCTCCCTTGAAGCAGAGGAGTAAACAGAGCCTAAGAACAAGCCTCTTGAGGTTACAGAGCTAATAAGTGATTAAGCAGGGCTTTAAGTAAGTTTTTAAATTTTTTAACTTATTTATTTATTTTGGCTGTGCTGTGTGGCTTGTGAGATTTTAGCTACCCAACCAGGGCTTGAAGCTATGCCCTTAGCAGTGAAAGCTTGGAGTCTCAACCGCTGGACCGTGAGGAAATTCCTTGGAGGGTGGGGATGGCGCACATCCTCACACCTGGGGACCACTAAGCCTAGGGCATGGGGTGCCTCTGATCTGCTGATGGTCATAGGCCAACCTCTCACCCACTAGGGAAGCTACCAGCTTACCCGGGCCAGGCTGACTCCAGCAGGCACCTTGTAGGGCACGTACTTCCTGTAGATATGGCCCACCCTGGAGCAGGGAATGTCCTCCATGCGACCTCCACACATCCACACCTGCAGGATGAGAAGTGAGAGATGATATTTCTGTCCCCAGTTCGCAGCCTTCTCAAAGGCCAGCGTTCCTTCGTGCATCCCTAGAAAGCATCAGCTTGGATTGTGTCCTAAAGCCCCCATTCACAGACCAAGGGATGTAGGAAAACAAAGTGATGACAAGAGCAAAAACAGCTCAGGGCATCGAGTGCCGACTCCAGGTCAGACACTATGCAGTAAGCTTCACATGCACAGCTTCACGGAAGCCTCATCAGAAAAACACATAATGTTAGGTAGTAACGGAGCTCCCTTTACCTATTAAGAAACTGAGGCTCAGAGAAGCTAAGAAACCTCTCTGACATCACAGGATTAGTATGTGGTTCAGTTCAGTTCAGTTGCTCAGTCGTGTCTGACTCTTTGTGACCCCGTGAATGGCAGCACGCCAGGCCTCCCTGTCCATCACCAACTCCCGGAGTTCACTCAGACTCACGTAGGTGGTAGAGCCAGAAATTTAAACCCAGTTTGAGCTGACTCCGAAGAAAGCTGAGAGCCGAAGAATTGATGCTTTTGAATTGTGGTGTTGGAGAAGACTTGAGAGTCCCTTGGACTGCAAGGAGATCCAGCCAGTCCATCCTAAAGGAAATCCTGAGTATTCTTTGGAAGGACTGATGCTGAAGCTGAAACTCCAATACTTTGGCCACCTGATGTGAAGAACTGACTCATTGGAAAAGACTCTGATGCTGGGAAAGACTGAAGACAGGAGGGGACGAGAGAGGATGAGATGGTTGGATGGCATCACTTGACTCAATGGACATGAGTTTAAGTAAACTCCAGGAGTTGGTGGTAGACAGGGAGGCCTGGCATGCTGCAGTCCATGGGGTCGCAAAGAGTCGGACACGACTGAATGACTGAGCAGAACTGAACTGAGGTGACTCCAGAGTCTGAGCTCTGGATAAGTGTCAGAATTATAAGAGGGTATGGAGGGCTCTATGGGAAGGACTGTGATGATCACTTTGCACTTTGTGCTGGCAGGGACTAGGCTGTGTATTTGCTGACTTTGGCACTGGCTGCTGGAGCTCCCTTTTAGGCCTATAAACCTCTTGCTGGGTCATCCTGAGCAGTCACCGTTCTCCCTGCCCTGACTCCCCTGCAGGCTGGCTTGCTAAGCTGGGCAGCTGGGCACTGCTGCCTGCAGTGTGGGAGCTGGTGCTGCTCCTGAGTCTCCCTGCATAACCGGCATCACAGAGATCCCCTGAGTAGGAACTCTGGTCTGATGGCAAAATATGGGAATTCTTAACAAGTAAAGTTAACCCTCTTAGAGGCCCAGCCTTCAAATCCTGATTCAATCACTATCCAGCTTTGTGACTTGGATGATGGCACCTAACTTCTCTGAGGCTCAGTTTCCTCATCTGTAAAAAATGAAATGAGGTATGCTCAGGGGATGAGGTATTTTGGGTGAGGAGCTTACCACAAGACCTGGCACCTAGTCACAGCGGTGTGAGATGATACTGCAATGATGGGTTCATACATTCGGCTAATATTTGAGGAGTGCTTGCTGCATGCCAAACACTGTGCTGGGCACGCACAGCAGTGAGTAAGTTGGCCAAGGCCCCTGCTCTCACGGAGGCGGAGTGTGGTGGCCAGCCTCGGAGATGCCCCCCAGTGACCCCCTGTGTCCCAGTATTTGCACCCTTAGGCGGTTCCCTCCCAAAAGAGCCAGATGAGGACTGTGTAACCAACAAGATGCTACAGAAATGATGGCCATGAACGACACTGTGGCTTCCAGTTTGCTCCCTGGGATCACTTGGCTTCGGGGCAGCCAGCAGCCACATTGTTGGGACCCTCAAACAGCCCCCGAGGAGAGGCATAGGTTGTGAGGAGCTGAGGTCTCCTGCTAAGAGTCCTGACTTGCCCGCCACGTGAATAAGCCAGCTTAGAAGTAGATCCTCCAGCCCCAGTCAAGCCTTCAGTTGACTGCAGCCCTGGCTGACACAACTGCATGACAGACCCAGGCAGAACTATCTCGCTTAGCCACTCCCAAATCCTTGACTCTCCAAGACTTTGAGATAATAACTGTCTACTGCTGCTTTGAGATTATTTTTTTCCTGTGGCAGTAGATACCTAATACAGGGGCTTTCAGACGGTGATGTGCACTCTACAGAAGCCAAAGCAAGGTAACTGGATGGACTCATTGGACAGACAGATGGGATATGCTGCATTACCCCCACCTGTCAGGGAAAGCCTCCTTGGGAAGGAAATAGTCATATCCCATGAGGGGATAGGCACATATGGGGCTGCAATTAGTGGAAATGCTGCTTGGAGAAATGCAATTATATTCTGATCTTGGGGGAAAAAAAAATCGAGCAAGTCAATAGAACAGAACATTGGTCTCGAGATAATGGGCTCCTGATGGTAGATTAATGTCAAGGCCAAGCCAAGAAGTTTATTTTCAAAGCAGGAGATATTGATCAGGCGCCAGCATCCAATAACAATAACTCTTCCTTTATACAGAGTGACTGATGTGGAAGCAATGCTTTTGTCTGGCGGATACTGCCTGGGTCGCTGGGCCACCCCAGCCTTGTGGGAGGCGGAGCGGCATGGAGCAGGTGGGGCATGCCTTCCCCTGTTCTATTTTGAATGTCTCTGGGCAGTTGACTAGGCTGGCATCCAGCTCTCTCGACTCTGTATTAAACTTGCATTAGCTAACGAGGCTGTGCCTCTGGCTTTGCCTGGCAAGGAGCCTTCCTTTATGCAGATGGACTTCCAGATCCTTCTCTGTGCTGTGACCTCAGGATTCTTTGGCCCTGACCAAGCTGGCCATCAGCCTGAAGGTTCCTGAGGGTGACCTTGATCTACTGAGAGGTCTAAGGCAGCCAAAATGCCCTCAGATTCCCAGGATGTCCAGAGCCCAGGAGGAGTCCTGGTTTTGGACAGTGGCTTCCCTGCTCTAGACTTGACTCACTGACAGCTGAGTCAGAATGCAAACTGCCTTCCGAGAGATGCATACCTGTTCAGTGAAAGCTGCTGCCAGTTGCCGAGTTCCCTGGGAGCACCCGAGCGGTCTGAGCAGCTCTGGGTAATCCAACCCCTCAGGACTCCCTCTGGAGCTTCCCTGCCAGTTCAGTGGTTAAGAATCTGCCTTGCAATGCAAGGGACACTGGTCTGATCCCTGGTCCAGGAAGATCTCACGTGCTGCAGAACAGCGAAGACTGCACCACAGCTACTGAGCCGGCGCTCCAGAGCCCGAGAGCCCAAACTCCTCAGCCCGTGTGCTGCGAACACTAAGCCCACATGCCTCCGGCCTGCGCTCTACAACAAGAGAAGCCGCTTCCGTGGCGTGGCTTCAGTTTCAGCTTCTGCCACCAAGCCAGTCAGAAAAACGACGTCATCTCTTTGAGCTTCACTTTCTCCATTTGGGAAATCAGGCCACAGAATATATGAAAACAAAAAACACGACAGTGTTGGGTGAAAGGGCAAATACTACATCGTTTCAAGGCAACTGTATTTCTCATCCTTTCGCAAAGAGAAATGAGTAGCGCCAGCTTGCCACAATTAGAGCAAGGCCACATGCAGCAATGAAGACCCACCACAGCCAAAAATTAAAAATAAATAAATCCTAAATAAACCAAACAAACCACACTCTGGCCGCTCAGAACACACTATACGCAGCGGGCACCACCCCACTGTGGTTATCTGGCAGGATCCTGAGACTTCAGGGGCTTTCCATCTAGGGACATGGTAAAAGCTAGAGTCATCGACTTATATCCTGACTTGCTCTGAGCAGGGGAGATGGACACCAGGTTCAGCTCCTGGCCCAGGGCACCTACCTGTGTACCTCCAGGCCCCCACCTCCCTCCCTTTACAGCAGAGGACAGCAGCCACCCAAGGCCCACAACAACCGCAGCAAGGGGGTGGTATGAGCAGGCACTCTTTTCTAATGCCAGCGCCACCAGCGCAGCCACGTGACCTGGGGGGTGAGAGTCACTGCTGCCTTGCAAGGCTGCTGAGACGGCCTGAGACAAGCCGTGAAGAGCACTCAGCTTGATGCCTGGCCACAGCAAACCTGGTGAGTGTTACTCACTTATCTTTGCGAAAGGATGAGAAACACCACTGCCTTGAAATGATACACCCAACACTACCGTTGTTGTTTTTTTTTTTTAAATATCCTATGGCCCAATTTCCCAGATGGAGAAAGTGAAGCTGAAAGAAATGATGTCGTTTTTCTGACTGACTTGGTGGCAGAAACTGAAACTGACCAGGAGAATGACAGGGCCAGGCAGGTGGGGCATAGTCACCGGGCCTGGCTGCCCGAGGGGTTCTTCTCTCCCCAGGTAACACAGCGGCAGGAGAAAAGCCCCGCTGGGGGCAGAGGGGAGAGGCTCTGCAGATCACTCGCATTTGGCCAGGACGCCCTCATATTTGGATGGGGACAAAGATGGGCTGCTGAGATGACATCTTGCAGCCCGTCTCTGCATCAGCCTTCTTGTCTCCCTCCCTCTCCATGCCCTCCCTAGCCTCTGCTCCTGTGCCTGCGCAGGGAGCCCAGTTCCACCATAAGGAATTTCTGAACATACTCTGCCAGCTTGTTTCTTGGTGCCGTTTCCTCTGCACCAGTCTTCTCCCTGGAAGCACCATGCCACTAGACAAGTACAAATCTAATTGTAAAAGCTTGCTCCCCATTCATTTTCATTGCTGCTTTGATTTATTTTATTAGCAAACTTCTTTTGTGTGATGACAGGCTTCATTACAGTGTCTATAAAGACAATTACTCGCTCTTATCTCCTAAACTGAGGAGGAAAGAAACGAGTGGTGATGAGCATCAGGAAGACACAATGGGCCCTGGAGACAACGCGGCAGAGGGGCCGCCCTGCAGAGGGGATCTGCCAGCGAGCGGGGGGTGGGAAGAGACCTCTCACTCAAGGGAATGGCTGCTTGGAAACCAATCGGGAATGGATGGGCATCCTACCTGCCCATGGAAGGGAGAAGCCATCAGCCAGCCACAGCTTTGCTGTTGGCAGCTCGGCTGAGGACCCTAGTGAAGTCCAAACCCTATTCACTAGTGCTTGGGAGCTGCTGCATTAATACGCATTTAAAAGAATAATTGTCACCAATTACTCCGCATTATCTATGAGCTTAGGAAGAACAAAGGGTAGCAGTGATGAGGTCGGTTCTGGCTCTTAAGCAAGTTTTGTGAATCTGAAAGCCTCAGTTTCCTCATCTGCAATATGGGGTGAATTACCGTGCTTCCCTCCTAGGGCTGCAACAAGCCTGGAATGAGAGAATTCTGAGGCACACAGGACTCCGAGCAAACCCAATGCTGTCACCTGGGCACATGGCAGCTGGCTCTACTGGTGGGGCACGCCACATATATGCCATGCAACTTGCCTCAGGAAAGAAGGAATGACATTGGATCCATGTCTTCCAGAAGTTCATACTGTTTTGGACATATTAGGTTGTTCTGAACAACAAGATACTGTTTTAGGAAGTCTTACCAGCAGGCAAGGATCTCACTCATGTTAGTTTTAGATGCTTATAATGGTTACCGGGTTCAGTTGGTAAAGAGGAGGAAAAAAAACCAACTTTAGTTTTTAAAATCCATTTAAATTTATTTCTAGGTTAATATATTATTTTACTGGAGTGGGTAGCCCTTCCCTTCTCCAGGGGATCTTTCCAACCCAGGGATAGAACCCAGGTCTCCTGCAATGCAGGTGGATTCTTTACCAACTGAGCTATGAGGGAAGTCCAATATTATTTTATATATCAAAAATATACTTTTAAGCATATGTGGGTCTAAATTAATAAAATGAATATCTGATTGTTTCAGTGATATCCCGAGGTGTTTATAGTCAACTTGGCCAAAAAATGGGGGTGGCCGCCTTACATTAGAGCTTTTTTTTCTCTTAATAAATGAATTAAGTTGCAGGATCTGTTAGGTTTTGGCTCACATTTGATACAGAGCCATCTCACAACCACCCAGTGAGGGAGGTACTGCCATGCCTCTCACACATGAGGAAAGCGAGGCTGGCGAGCTCCAGCACCTTCCCAAGGGCTCCCCAGCTCGTAAGTGGCAGAGCCCAGAGTGGAATCCAGGGTAGAGGCCCCCAGAACTAGACAGGTTTGAGACTGCACCTTTGATCTTCCTCAAGCCTAGTCCTGACCCTGTCATGGTCTTCCACAAAGACCCTTCTTGGTACTCATATTGTTTACAGGACAAAGCGGTCACCCTAGGCTTGCAGTCAAGGCCTCTGCCCCCTGTTCCAGTCACCTCTGACCCTTCCACAGACCCTGGATGCTGTGGGAGTCAGCTGCAGGGCACTCATGTTTCTCTGTGCTTTTCTTTCCATGAACAATGCAACCCAGTACAAACATTCATTCATCACACATAGGCTGGTCAGCCTTGCTCTAAAACCCTGCTGGAAGGGATGAAACAGAAACTGGCAGCCAAGGATGGGCCTAATGGTATCCAGCCTTGAAAGTGGGGTGAAGGTGTTGGTACCTGTGAGCCACCCTGCCAACCAACGTGGGGTCTTTTCACACCCCAGCCTGAGTCTCCACTCTGAAAGACCTCACCGACTTATTACAGCCATGATTTTCCAATCCTGAGTGAGCATCAGAAAAACCAGGGGAGCTTGCTAAAACACAGACTGGGCCCCACTCCTACAATGTCTGACTCAGCAAGTCTGCATGGAGTCTGGGAATTTACATGTCTAACAAGTTCCCAGTGATGCTGGTGCTGCTGGGCTGGGGAGCATACTTTGAGAACGAGCTTATGCTGGATTAGAGAGAGCCCTTCTCAGGATGGTGGTAATGCCAGTTCACACTATGCCTTTAGACAGTGCTGTGAGTTTGGGGTTATTTGTACCCTTTCAGTGAGGAAATAAAAGTTCAGCCTAAATGGCAGGTGAGCTGTCCCAGGTCTCACTGGGAGTTCATTTCAGAGCTGGGCCTGGAGCCAAGGTCTCTGGCCTCTGTCTCACCAGCCTCAAAGCTTCCCCAACTCCTGTCTTCCTGCAACCACAGCCCATACATACTGACCACAATGCTGACATTAACAGCTATCATAATTGATTATTTATAATGCAACAGGAGCTGAGCTAGGCTTTTAACACGTTTTGACTAATATTGTGCTCACACCCACCCTGTGAAGTAAGGGTCATTCTATTGCCACTTTACAGATGAAGAAATCCAGAGAGGTTAAGTCACTTTCCCAAGGTCACACAGCCACTAGTTGATGGAGCTTGTACCAGAACACAGGTGGTGTGATTCCAAAGCCAATGTACTTTATCCCTGGGCTGTTCTGCCTCCTTTTTTAACATGAAGGTTTTGATACAAACAGCTACCACTCACTGACTGCCTTCTTTTTGTCTGTCTCTAGACCAAACAAATAACCTCTGAAGAAGTTATTATTGCCATTTTTAGTGATAAAAGACTGAAGCAGGAAGAGATGGTTGTGTGCTGATTAAGGAGTGATGTACCACAGGCGACCCTCGAGCCTCAGAGCCTTCTTCCTGGAGGCATGGTGGGAGGGGCAGGTGCCCGCAGACAGAGACGTTCATGGAATCTCAAATGGCTGCTCAAAGTCAGGGGCAGAATGCCTCCCTGTTCCCGGCAGACAGCTCTTAGAAAGTCTGGGTACACATGGCCAGGAGGAAAATGCTGCACGCAGCAGAGCAAATTCCCAGCCTCCTCGGATAATCCCGCGAAGGAAGGGGCCAGCGCTGGGTTCCCGGCAGCGATGTTGCAACTGGTCTGAGTCAGTGGGGGCTGGACGGGGCGGTGGAAGGGCTGGGAGAGGTGACGGCAGGCTGGCACCTGTGTGGGGGCCCCAAACGCCCTCCTGGGTGGCAGCTTAACCCCCTTGGGGTTGGTTCTGACTTCTGAGGCCCTGCTCTAGGCTGCCCCCTCCCTCCAGGTGGAGTGAGATAAGCGCTGGGCTGAGAGTCGGGAAGGAGTTCGGCCCTGGCTCTGCCACCTTCCAGCACTCAGGCACCAGGTCACAGCCCCCACCCTCACCAGTTTCTGCTGTGTGTTCTGCTTTCTTTTCATACACTGTGTTTCACTTAATCCTCCTGATGACGCTGTGAGCTCTGTGGAAGCAAGGTCTGGGAGTGTTCTAAATCTGCACAAGGCAGTCTGGGACTGGCTTGGCCTTTGATAACTGTATCAGTGTTGGACTAAGCAAACCCACCCCTGAGGCCTCCTGCCTCTGTTCAGACGTGTGGGTTTCCCTCTGGGAACAAGGCTTTCCTGGTCCCCTCGTGTGGCTCTCTGTCACTCCCTTGCTCAGCTGATCCCGCCCCAAGAGGCCCTCAGAAGGCCTCCATCTCACTCTCCCAGAGCAGGGGCTACAGCCTCTGTCTCCTGGAGTGGACCCTGTACTCAGGGGGCTCCATCCTTTCCTAGGGGCTCCTCACTGTGACTCCCTTCTCTGTAGGCCTCACTTAGGGGAAACTCCTCCCTGAACTGGCAAATGGCCCTAACAAAGCACTGGGAGGTATGTGGGGAGGGGTGGGCCGAGAGGGTTGAAAAAAATAACAGTTTTCCCTTATTGTTAAATCTTAATTTCTCTCCTGATTCTAGAAGTGATACGTGTGGTGATAAACACATTCAATGCTGCAGAAACACATGGGTGGGAAGGGATAGCCTCATTGTGGCCCTTCCACCCCAGATGCCCTAAGGGAATGGGAAACCTTTGAGGCACCAGAGGTCAGAGGACAGCAGGGCAGAGGCTGGGTCTGAGTCAGAGGGCAGGGCTGAAAACCCTGCTCCAACCATGCAATGCTATGAGTGCTCAGTAAGCTTCAGCTGGTGTAATGACACTCTTCTCGGCTTTTTGTTTGTTTGCATTTGTCACATTAAAAAAAAAGGTATATTTATTTGTTTATGGCTGCACTGAGTCTTCATTGTAATGTGCACACTTTCTCTAGTTATGGCGAGGAGGGGCTTCTCTTCATGATGTTGTGTAGGCTTCTCATTGCAGTGGAGTCTGTTATGAGGCCCAGGCTTTAGGAGTGAGGGCTTAAGCAGGGCTGAGTTGTTCCCTCAGCATCTGGGATTTCCCTGGACCAGGGACTGAAGCTGTGTCCCCTGCATTGGCAGGCAGATTCTTTACCACTGAGCTACCAGGGCCCTGCATTAGTCACATTTTTGAATGTTAAACATGAGACTATATATTATATATATATATATATATAAAATCAAAAATTTTCACATCTTTTAAAATTTAATTTTGGGTGCATCTAACTTTTTTATGAGCTGAAGCTGAACGGTTCTATGAAGACCTACAAAACCTTTTAGAACTAACACCCAAAAAGATGTCCTTTTCATTAGAGGGGACTGGAATGCTAAAGTAAGAAGTCAAGAAACACCTGGAGTACAGGCAAATTTGGCCTTGGAGTATGGAATGAAGCAGGGCAAAGGCTAATAGAGTTTTGCCAAGAGAATGCACTGGTCATAGCAAACACCCTCTTCCAACAGTACAAGAGAAGACTCTACACATGGACATCATCAGATGGTCAACACTGTAATCAGACTGATTATATTCTTTGCAGCCAAAGATGGAGAAGCTCTATACAGTCAGCAAAAACAAGACTGGGAGCTGACTGTGGTTCAGATCATGAACTCCTTATTGCCAAATTCAGACTTAAAGAAAGCAGGGAAAACCACTAGACCATTCAGGTGTGATCTAAATCAAATCTCTTACAATTATACAGTGGGAGTGAGAAATAGATTTAAGGGCCTAGATCTGATAGACAGAGTGCCTGATGAACTATGGACAGAGGTTTGTGACACTGTACAGGAGACAGGGATCAAGACCATCCCCATGGAAAAGAAATGCAAAAAAGCAAAATGGCTGTCTGAGGAGGCCTTACAAATAGCTGTGAAAAGAAGAGAAGTGAAAAGCAAAGGAGAAAAGGAAAGATATAAGGATCTGAATGCAGAGTTCCAAAGAATAGCAGAGAGAGATAAGAAAGCCTTCCTCAGCAATCAATACAAACAAATAGAGGAAAACAATAGAATGGGAAAGACTAGAGATCGCTTCAAGAAAATGAGAGATACCAAGGGAACATTTCATGCAAAGATGGGCTCGATAAAGGACAGAAATGGTCTGGAACTAACAGAAGCAGAAGATATTAAGAGGTGGCAAGAATACACGGAAGAACTGTACAAAAAAGATCTTCACGACCCAGATAATCACGATGGTGTGATCACTCACCTAAAGCCAGACGTCCTGGAATGTGAAGTCAAGTGGGCCTTAGAAAGTATCACTACAAACAAAGCTAGTGGAGGTGATGGAATTCCAGTTGAGCTCTTTCAAATCCTGAAAGATGATGCTGTGAAAGTGCTGCACTCAATATGCCAGCAAATTTGGAAAACCCAGCAGTGGCCAAAGGACTGGAAAAGGTCAGTTTTCATTCCAATCCCAAAGAAAGGCAATGCCAAAGAATGCTCAAACTACCGCACAATTGCACTCATCTCACATGCTAGTAAAGTAATGCTCAAAATTCTCCAAGCCAGGCTTTAGCAATACATGAACTGTGAACTTCCAGATGTTCAAGCTGGTCTTAGAAAAGGCAGAGGAACCAGAAATCAAATTGCTAACATCTGCTGGATCATCAAAAAAGCAAGAGAGTTCCAGAAAAACATCTGTTTCCGCTTTATTGACTATGCCAGAGCCTTTGACTGTGTGGATCACAGTAAACTGTGGAAAATTCTAAAAGAGATGGGAACACCAGACCACCTGATCTGCCTCTCGAGAAACCTATATGCAGGTCAGGAAGCAACAGTTAGAACTGGACATGAAACAACAGACTGGTTCCAAATAGGAAAAGGAGTACATGAAGGCTGTATATTGTCACCCTGCTTATTTAACTTTTATGCAGAGTACATCATGAGAAACGCTGGGCTGGAAGAAGCACAAGCTGGAATCAAGATTGCCGGGAGAAATATCAATAACCTCAGACATGCAGATGACACTACCCTTATGGCAGAAAGTGAAGAGGAACTAAAAAGCCTCTTGATGAAAGTGAAAGACGAGAGTGAAAAAGTTGGCTTAAAGCTCAACATTCAGAAAACGAAGATCATGGCATCCGATCCCATCACTTCATGGGAAATAGATGGAGACACAGTGGAAACAGTGTCAGACTCTTTTTTTTAGGCTCCAAAATCACTACAGATGGTGATTGCAGCCATGAAATTAAAAGACGCTTACTCCTTGGAAGGAACATTATGACCAACCTAGATAGCATATTGAAAAGCAGAGTTATTACCTTGCCAACAAAGGTCTGTCTATGGTTTTTCCAGTGGTCATGTATAGATGTGAGAGTTGGACTGTGAGGAAAGCTGAGTGCGGAAGAATTGATGCTTTTGAACTATGGTGTTGGAGAAGACTCTTGAGAGTCCCTTGAACTGCAAGGAGATCCAACCAGTCCATCCTAAAGGAGATCAGTCCTGGGTGTTCATTGGAAGGACTGATGCTGAAGCTGAAACTCTAATACTTTGGCCACCTCATGCGAAGACCTGACTCATTTGAAAAGACCTTGATGCTGGGAGGGATTGGGGATAGGAGGAGAAGGGGACGACAGAGAATGAGATGGCTGGATGGCATCACTGACTCGATGGAGATGAGTTTGAGTGAACTCTGGGAGTTGGTAATGGACAGGGAGGCCTGGCATGCTGCGATTCATGTGGTTGCAAAGAGTTGGACATGACTGAGCGACTGAACTGAGCTTTTTTATATAATATTTCACTGCTGGGATGTGCTCTTACTTACATATCCCTTAAGGACTCAAACTAAAGGTCATTTTCAGTCTTCCCCTCTGGTAAGTAACACTTCAAGAAATAGCTCCTGCCTCGATCTTTGGTCTGTCTCTCTCGGCTAAACTCCTGAGGGTAGAATTTTGGGTCAATGAATGTGCTTGCTTTGAAATGAATTTTGCCAAATTGCTAAAAAAGATATGCCCACTTTCATTGCCCCCAAAGCCCATGTCTTTCTCATACCAGCTCAGCCACGTGGTCCTATGGACAGTTCTCCTCTCCAGGAGCTCAGAGTTGAAGACATCCTAACCTCAGCCTCCTAAGGATGCTGTGCAGTCCCCTTCTGGCTCATCCTACCACAACCACCTCTAATCCAAACCACTCTCGTGCTCGTGTAAGGCCAAGGGCTTTCTCTGCAGCATCTTATTTGAGCCTATCTTGGATAGGAAGGAAAACTCTATCAGTATCATGTGGGATGGGACAGCCAGAGAGGTCAAGCGACTGGCCCTGTCTCCAGGTGGACAGGTCACAGAGATGAGAAGCCAGTGCCCTGCTTTCTCACCGAGTACCTTTCTCATCACACCACCAAGTACCCAAAGATGGAGATGTCAGCCTGGGAAGTGCAGGATGAAGAAAGTATATCAGATAGGAATTGATGCCACTAACAGGTATTTAAAACACCTATGATGGGCCAGGAACTAGGGTACAGAGATGAACAAGACTCCCTCCCTGCCTCCAGGGAGCTCAGAGTGTAGTTGGGGAGACAGGTCAATCTTTGGGTCATGTCAGTGGGAGGAATTCAGAGACATGCTGGGAGCAACACTAGGGTGGCCCTTAATTGTCACAGGGAGCTCAGGTAAGGCTGAGAGGAGGCATAAGATAGGCTGAGCCCAGAAGGATGAGTGTGGGTTGGCCAGACTAAGGAAGGGTGTTTCAGGAAGAACGAACAGTGCATGCCCCTAAAGATGGCAAAGCATGAGAGCCTGGGGCTTGTGAGCATCCCATATGGCTGGGTAAGGTGGACCTCTGTGGTTTGCCCTGTCCCACCTCTATTCTGCACACAGTGCCTAGACTTTTCTTTGGGGGAACCAGCTCATCCCACCTTCCTGATTCTGGGATGGGCATGTGACCAAATAGACTGAGACAGCAGCTGACCAATCAGAATACTGCTCAGGGATGAGCAAGGAACCAGAAGGTCAATGAGACCTGACTTGGGGACTTACTATAGGAATGATGGGAAACAGAAACTCTTCCCCCTGGGCTGCTGGGTATTTCCACGAGAGAAAGTTTGCCCGAGAGGGAAGCCAACTCAGATAAAAGCAGAGCTGAGGAACTTAGGGAGATGGAGCCTAGATGAGATGGGTTAGTCTCTGGATCCAGCTGGACCTGGAGGATCTACCCTGGAATTTCAGTTGTGTGGGCCAATCAATTCTGACCTTTTTTGCTTAAGCCAGATTGACCAGGATATTGGATATCTGTTACTAAGAGTCCAGACTAATGCACTGGGGAGGAGGGTGGAGAGAAAGCAAGGAATGGTCAGCAGCTCGTGGAGGTGGGTGCAGGCCAGGCTACAGGGTTAAAGAATTATCTGACCCTCAGAACTGGGAATAGTGTAACTGCCAGGCAGGAGAACTCTCATAATGTGACTGTGCCTTTTATAAACAAAAGGTGTTGACTAAGAGAGAAAAGAAGGAAAGAGTCAATGACTCTTCCAGAAATTTCAGAGCCTTCGAACATCTTTTCTAGGGTTTTCCCATCAGGATAGATGGCCTGGTCTGAAATTGGAGCCAAATTATTAATCCATCAGCCCTGATGGCATGTATCAATTTATCTTAATTTCTGAAAATACACTCATGCCTTTCAGACCAGTCTCTCTTCTCTGTCACCAAGAAGAAAAGGGGGCCAGCAGAGATTAATCAGAGGCCATTTGGCCCTTCGTAAATGCCCTGTTCTGGCTGAAACTGAACACCTGGCATTTCAGGCAGACCACTGGGCCCCTGTGTGCCCTCAGTGCTGTGGGCAAGCCTGCCAAGGAGGCAGCGTGCTGGCAGAGGGGCTGCTGCCAGCTCCACAGCCCGGGAGAGAAAGCCGAGGGAGAAGGGTCCCTCCCAGACCTGGGGCACTCCTCATCACACAGTCTCATTTCCTCTCCGGAGTGGATCAGCTGGAAACAGGAGCCAGCCTCCCTCCCCCTCCCGGATGAGAGACTTCATCACCCATTACTGAGTCTTTAGTAAATAAACCGTGGGGGGGAATGCCATTTGTTCTGCCATAATTCCCTGATGAGCATCATCAGATGGGTCTTTGAAAGGCACAGAATGAGATCACTTTGGGTTCAGAAATTCCTTTGTGCTCCTTTCTCTACCATCACCACTCTCCACAGACTTTCCGAAGGGGGTCAGGCAATCCTTTTGGTTCTTGGGATACAACAAACAAAGATTATTACACTGTTGAAGTTCATATTCTGAGAACTCAGAACTCTGATGTGTCCATTTGTGGGAACAAACTTCATAAGTTAGGTTTGTTTAACTGGTAAACTGAGGAACTGTGAAGTTAAAACTCTTCTCATGCCTTATGTGTGATTCTACTGTACCTGTAAGGATATGGCATTTGGAAAACCAAATTGCATCAGCTAGAGACGCTTCAGTCATGTCCGACTCTGTGCGACCCCATAGACGGCAGCCCACCAGGCTCCCAGGGATGGGGGGAGCCTGGTGGGCTGCCGTCTATGGGGTCGCACAAAGTTGGACACGGCTGAAGCAACTTAGCAGCAGCAGCAGCAGCAGCAGCAGCAGAGATACTATAAATGACATACACGCTGTCACCCACCAAACCTGCACCCATGGCAGACATCACTAATCAATCACCACTTCTTTTCTGAATGTAGCCTCACAATATATATTCACACAGTAAGGGGCAGCCTCTACTGATGGATCAGAGTTGGCTGGGAGAGCAAAACTATTTTTGACTTAGACTGTTTACTAATTCAATTCACTGAGAGGCTGTAGAGTCGCCTAGTAAATTAACCCCAAGAAGGGGTTAACTGCCCCCAGGAGGAGGCACAAACTGAGAAGGAAGTAAGAGATTGCAGAGAAACCTCCCAGGCTAATTTTCCTCTCAAGTGCTCTCACGTCCCTGCAGAGGCCTGTACAACACAGCAGGTCAGAGCACGGACCCTGCAGTCAGTCAGGCCTGGGTTCATGTCCTGATTCTGTTAGTTCTAACTGTTTGGTACCTTGGTCTGTACTCCACTTGCCTCCCTGTGAAATGGGTATAATAATGATACCACCCTCCTGGGGCTGTTGTAAGGATTAAATAAAGAAACGCGTGTGAAGGGCTTTGCACAGGGTCCTGCCAGCTCTGACCCAGGCTGCACACCAGAGTGGATGGATGCTTTTTGACAGCTGGCATCACTCTGGCTGGTGCCATCATGATTGCTAAATATTTTTAATGTTACCCCTGGAATTTAATATTAGTTTTATTTAAAGGGCTGGTTCCCTTACGGGAAATAACTTCAGAAATCTGAAGGTAAAATGGAAAAAGACTATTTTTCAAACCAAAATAATGTTTCAGGAGAATTCTAGGTTATTTTCATGCTCAGTTCAGTTCAGTCGCTCAGTCATGTCCGACTCTTTGCAACCCCTGGACTGCAGCATGCCAGGCTTTCCTGTCCATCACCAACTCCTGCAGCTTACTTAAACTCATGTCCATTGAGTCAGTGATGCCACCCAACCATCTCATCCTCTCTCATCTCCTTCTCTTCCTGCCTTCAATCTTTCCCAGCATCAGAGTCTTTTCCAGTGAGTCAGTTCTTTGCATCAGGTGGCCGAAGAATTAATGTCCCCCAGTTCTGAACTGAGTGGCAGGGACAATGACAATAATGAGAATAATTTTTCATTATTTTAGAATATTCATTGAGAAGCACCTAACAAGAATGGCCTTATTTAATCCTCTCAACAACTCTGTGAAGAATAGAGGGTCACTATACCCATTTTATGGAAGTAGAAACTGAGGTTCAGATGGAGAAGGTCTCTTTGTCCAAGATCACACAGTTGGTACAAAGCAGCAGAGCTACAATCTGACCCAGGCAATCTAACCCCGGCACCAAAGCCTTAACTGTGTGTGTGACAATGGTCCTTTGCCTAGGAAGTAGATGCTAGACTCGGTGGACGTGAGGGTTGTGCATTCACAGGACTCAGCCCAGTAATGCTGCTGGCCATTCCTCAAGGGCTGGGGATATATGTTACCAAGGGTTCCAGGGGTATTAGAACCAGGCCCTATCCGACCACAGGGACACAAGACAAGATAGTCTTTCCTACAGATGGACAAAGCCTTCATTCTTCATTTGCGATCAATATAAAAATCCAACAAAAGGGGCAGAAGTTGGCCTCAGAAGTTTGGGTAGTTAACTAGTAACCATTATCTCTTTTACTACCATTACCAGAGATTCTATAGCCCATGGATTGGTCTAATAGGTTATAGAAAATATTTATTCTCCAACTCTTTAATAATTTCTGCTGCTGCTGCTAAATCACTTCAGTTGTGTCCGACTCTGTGCGACTCCATAGACAGCAGCCCACCAGGCTCTCCCGTTCCTGGGATTCTCCAGGCAAGAACACTGGAGTAGGTTGCCATTTCCTTCTCCAGTGCATGAAACATGAAAGTGAAGTCCCTTAATAATTTCTACCAGTTATTAACTGGTGGCTGTGTCCCCAGGTTGGGTGCTAACCATTTTCTAGATATTATCTCATTTAATCTTCACAAAAGTTCTGTAAGGTAGGTAGTCTTATTATTCTCTTAGATGAGGAAAGGAAGCTCAGAGAGGTAATCTAACCTTGCCCAAAGTCACACTGCTACTGAGTAGTGATGTTGGGATTGGAGCCCAGGCTTTTCTGAAGCCACAGCTTGAGCTCTTAGCCCCTGGTTTCTGTAGAGCAAACTCCAGAAGGGACAGGCACAAAGGGAAAACTTGAGACAGGCGACCAGAAACCGCTAAGGACAAGCTGACCTCCATGAGGCCGGGGATTGTTCTCAGAGCAGAGCTTCCCACCAGCCTATGTGTCCTGCCCGACTGTCTGGCACTCTCTTCTCCTCTGCTGGTGTGCTGGGCATCTCAATGGGAGACACACCATCTCTTCAGTGAAGTGAGGCCTGTCCTATTCTAACACTATCATCTAAGAAGGGATGATGCAAACACTGAGCAGATGGGCTGCAGAACCTGAGGCCTCCACAGTCTCCCCAGGCTCAGAAACTGCTAGGCAGGCAACCTGCCAGGACTGGGGGGTTTCTCCAGGGGCTGGCTTACCTTGAAGGAGATCTCGTACTGCTCCCTCCCCAGATCTCCAAGCCTGGGTCATACCCGCCCAGCTCCCAGAACCACTTCCGATCCACGGCGAACAGTCCACCGGCCATCACGGGAGACCTGCGGGAAAAAGAAGGTGGTGTGAAGAGCGGACGTCCTGGCAGTGTGTATCCCACTGTTGGATGCTGCTGTTTCCCCAGGGATACCATTGCTCACTGCTCCATCAACAGAGCCCTTGCGTCCAGCAGGGAATCCAAAGCCCTTCTGAGTGCAGCCCCTGGCTTTCTTCCTTCTTCATAAACGCTATGTTTTAACCAGTGGACCCCAGATTCCTTCACATGGTTAACCCCTAAGAATACTTGTGGAATGGCAAGCATGGAAATTGAAACTGTAATCAGAAATCTTCCAGCAAACAAAAGCCCAGGTCCAGACGGCTTCACAGCTGAATTCTACCAAAAATTTCGAGAAGAGCCAACCCCTATCTTACTGAAACTATTCCAGAAAATTGCAGAGGAAGATAAACTTCCAAACTCATTCTATGAGGCCACCCTAATACCAAAACCTGACAAAGACACCACAAAAAAGAAAACTACAGTCCAATATCACTGATGAACATAGATGCAAAAATCCTCAACAAAATCCTAGCAATCAGAATCCAGCAACACATTAAAAAGATCATACACCATGACCAAGTGGGCTTTATCCCAGGGATGCAAGGATTCTTCAATATCCGCAAGTCAATCAATGTAATTCATCACATTAACAAACTGGGAAATAAAAATCATGTGATTATCTCAATAGATGCAGAAAAAGCCTTTGACAAAATTCAACATCCATTTATGATAAAAACTCTCCAGAAAGCAGGAATAGAAGGAACATACCTCAACATAATAAAAGCTATATATGACAAACCCATAGCTAACATTATCCTCAATGGTGAAAAACTGAAACCATTTCCCCTAAAGTCAGGAACAAGACAAGGGTGTCCACTTTCACCACTACTCTTCAACATCGTACTGGAAGTTTTGGCCACAGCAATCAGAGCAGAAAAAGAAATGCAAGGAATCCAAATTGGAAAAGAAGAAGTAAAACTCTCACTGTTTGCAGATGACATGATCCTCTACATAGAAAATCCTAAAGACTCGACCAGAAAACTACTAGAGCTAATCAATGAATATAGTAAAGTTGCAGGATATAAAATCAACACTCAGAAATCCCTTGCATTCCTATACACTAATAATGAGAAAGTAGAAAAGAAGTTAAGGAAACAATTCCATTCACCATTGCAACGAAAAGAATAAAATACTTAGGAATATTCCTACCTAAAGAAACTAAAGACCTATATATCGAAAACTATAAAACACTGATGAAAGAAATCAAAGAGGACACTAATAGATGGATAAATATACCATGCTCATGGGTCGGAAGAGTCAATATAGTGAAAATGAGTATACTACCCAAAGCAATCTACAGATTCAATGCAATTCCCATCAAGCTACCAGCAGTATTTTTCACAGAACTAGATCAAATAATCTCAAGATTTGTATGGAAATACAAAAAACCTCGAATAGCCAAAGCAATCTCGAGAAAGAAGAATGGAACTGGAGGAATCAACTTGCCTGACTTCAGGCTCTACTACAAAGCCACAGTCATTAAGACAGTATGGTACTGGCACAAAAACATAAATATAGATCAATGGAACAAAATAGAAAGCCCTGAGATAAACCCACACACCTATGGACACCTTATCTTTGACAAAGGGGGCAAGAATATACAATGGAGTAAAGACAGTCTCTTTAACAGGTGGTGCTGGGAAAACTGGTCAACCACTTGTAAAAGAATGAAACTAGACCTCTTTCTAACACCATACACAAAAATAAACTCAAAATGGATTAAAGATCTAAATGTAAGACCAGAAACTATAAAACTCCTAGAGGAGAACATAGGAAAACACTCTCCGACATAAATCACAGCAGGATCCTCTATGATCCAACTCCCAGTATACTGGAAATAAAAGCAAAGATAAACAAATGGGACCTAATTAAAATTAAAAGCTTCTGCACAACAAAGGAAACTATAAGCAAGGTGAAAAGACAGCCTTCTGAATGGGAGAAAACAATAGCAAATGAAACAACTGACAAACAACTAATCTCAAAGATATACAAGCAACTTATGCAGCTCAACTCCAGAAAAATAAATGATCCAATAAAAAAATGGGCCAAAGAACTAAATAGGCATTTCTCCAAAGAAGACATACGGATGGCTAACAAACACATGAAAAGATGTTCAACATCACTCATTATCAGAGAAATGCAAATCGAGACCACAATGAGGTACCATTTCACACCAGTCAGAATGGCTGCGATCCAAAAGTCTACAAGCAATAAATGCTGGAGAGGGTGTGGAGAAAAGGGAACCCTCTTACACTGCTGGTGGGAATGCAAACTAGTACAGCCATTATGGAAAACAGTGTGGAGATTCCTTAAAAATTTTCAAATAGAACTGCCTTATGACCCAGCAATCCCACTGCTGGGCATACACACCGAGGAAACCAGAATTGAAAGAGACACATGTACCCCAATGTTCATTGCAGCGCTGTTTATAATAGCCAGGACATGGAAGCAACCTAGATGTCCATCAGCAGATGAATGGATAAGAAAGCTGTGGTACATATACACAATGGAGTACTACTCAGCCCTTAAAAAGAATAAATTTGACTCAGTTCCATCTTCTAATGAGATGGATGAAATTGGAACCAATTATACAGAGTGAAGTAAGCCAGAAAGAAAAACACCAATACAGTATACTGACACATATATATGGAATTTAGAAGATAGTAATGATGACCCTATATGTGAGACAACAAAAGAGACACAGAGGTATAGAATGGACTTTTGGACTCTGAGGGAGAGGGAAAGGGTGGGATGGTTTGGGAGAATGGCATTGAAACATGTATACTTTCTTGTAAGAAACGAAGCGCCAATCTATGTTCAATGTAGGATGCAGGATGCATGGGGCTGATGCACAGGATGATTCAGGTAGAGGATGTGGGGTGGGAGGTGGGAGGGGGCTTCGGCATTGGGAGATTGTGTTCACCTATGGCTGATTCATGTCAATGAATGGCAAAACAAATACAGTATTGTAATTAAAAAATAAAAATAAAATAAAATAAAATGAATGGGATCACTTTAAAACAAAACAAACAAAAAAAAGAATACGTGTGGAATGGAATCATAGTGTTTTCCCTCTGTGGGCCTTGTAGCTCCATCATATTTCTATATATCTCCATGTCTCTCTCTATCTCCAGTTTTCCCACTGGTTAAATGGTCTGGATTAGGTCTTTCTAAGCCTGTCTAGGCTATAGAATGCCTTAGAGAGATGAAAAAGCTTCCTGGGGCTGACCCCAGACCTACACAACAATCTCTCGGGGATGGAGCTTAGGTTCTGTGTTTTTGGATGAGATGATTTGATGATTCTTACTTTCCAAGCCCAGCATAGGCATGCTTTTCTGCTGAGAGTTTACAAAAGAAGCCCCAGTCCTTGTTCTTGCAGTTAAACTGGGATAAGATTCCTCCACTCATTCATTCACTCATTAGTTTATTTATTGAGTGCCAGCTGAGGAGCGGATGCTGGAAGAATCTGGAGGGAAATCAGGGTCAGGCTGGATCTGCAGGGGATGTCAGTGTAGCAGGGTGGTCACCTCAGGATGGGAGGGTGCAGAAGCCAGGCTGGGTGTAACGAGGGCCTCTGGGAGGTGCAACCAGCACTATAGGAAAGGAGGGCGCCTCTGCCTACATATTTGGGGGTGAGGAGAGAGGCTGGGGCAAGAGTCGAGGAAGAGTGCTCAGAGAGGTGGCATTTGAAGTGGGTATGGACAAAGTGGAGCTGGGGGAGAGAGAGGGAGGAAAAACCATGAATCCAGGAACTGAGATGATCAATCATGGGGTGTGGCCTCCCCCAGTTCCCCTGGGAGGCACCACCAGCATTTACTGCTTGAAAACCTCTCTGAGTGGTTGTGCTCATGTCTGGCTCCAACTTCAAACCCTCAAAAAAAAAGAAAAGAAAACTGGGTTTCCCAGGTGGCACAGTGGTAAAGAATCTGCCCGCCAGTGTAGGAGACATAGGTTCAATCCCTGGGTCAAGAAGATTCCCTGGAGAAGGAAATGGCAACCACTCCAGTATTCTTGTCTGGGAAATCCCATGGACGGAGGAGCCTGGCAGGCTACAGTCCATGGGCTCACAAAGAGTCAGACATGACTGAGCAATCTGGCACACGTGCACATAAAGAAAAACCATTGCAAGAGCAGCCTCCACAACCCTCCTGGCCTTGGGAACCGCACGCTCAGGGAATTGGACTGATTATTAAAGCACTGAAGTGCCCTACCCACCTCGCCAGGCTTCCTGCAGTGGACGGGCCTGGATTGCACAGGAGGGGACCCTCAGGAGGGATTCCCAGATCCTTCTAGGGCTCGATCTGCCCACTGCTGCACTGAACTAATTTATTACTAAAATGAATTTATTCCTCACGTTGACCTCATGAGGCCCTATAATCATTACCCCATTTTATGCACGCAGAAACCAGAGTACTGACAGGTGATGTGCTCAAGGCTCCACAGCTACCAAGCAGCACCTCTGGGGTCTGAGCTTCCAATCCGTGCTGCAGCCACACCCCATGTGGCTACAATATATTGCTTCCTCTTGGGAAGGAATAATCCAGAAGTAGGCAATGAGTGAATAGGACTTGGGATCCGAAGGAAACCGTCACTCCAACTTCAGCTCTTCCTAACCTGCGGTGGGACCTGGGACAGAGAGTGTAACCCCACAACCCTGTGCTGCCCAGTATGGGGGCCACACATGGCTACTGACACTTGAAGTGTGGCCGGTCTGAACTGGGAGGTGCTGGCAGTGTGAGATACACACTGGAGATCCCTGACTTAATATGAAGAAAAAGAACAGAAAGGATCTCATTAATAATTTCAAAGTGTTGGTCACATGTTAAAATGAGAACATTTTAAATATACTGGGCTAAATAAAATGGAGTAGTAAGATGAATTTTATTTGCTTCTCCTTACCTTTTTAAATGTGGCTTTGAGGACACTGAGAAGCACATATGTGAGTTGCACTTTATCTCTCCAGGGCAGCACTGACTTAACCTCTTTGAGCCTGTTTCCCATCTACACAGGGCCATACAGCTACTCTCCCTAGCTCATACCGCTGCTCTAGTTTTGAAAGTATTCAGTCCTGTAGGAAAGTAAGGTGTTATTAGTGTCAGCTTTCTTGTCTTATGAAGGTTGTGGGGTTTGGGTTTTTCTGGCTGGATCCGTAATGCCTGGAGGGGCAGACAGTGGTTTGACTCAGTGCCTTATGGAAAATCAAACCTAAGACTGCACAAAAATATCAGTTTGGGTGGATGCCAGCAGCAGGGGCTGTGGGAAAGGCAGGATATTAGCTGCGAGGCATTTTGGATGCTCAAGGGCTTCGCCTCCAGAGGGAGGCCTCTTCTCCAGCCTGGTCTGTTTCAACAGTATTCTCCAGCCTGGCCGTATTCAACAGAAATAATTACAACAGTCCCGAGTGTCCAGTGGGCGACACTCACCTCATCAACACTATCTCCAGCTCTCACAAAGCCCTATTACTAGCTCTCTTTTCACAAGGAGAAATTTGAAATTCAGAAATGCTCTATTCTCTGCTCAAGGGCGTGTAGTTTGTAAGTGGATGAGCTGCCACCGAAGCCAGTGTCTTTCAAATATCATGACATGGCACTGTGCCTGTGGCGTGCCCACTTGCTGGGCACCATAGGGAGGAGTGCAGAAAATGACCACGATTTCTTCGTGGCCTACAGAAGAGAGACTTATGGAAGGAATCGGAGGGTACAAAGGATAGAGTGTCCCTTGGGAAGCATCTGGGCCAGGGGTGCTCCACTCTGTCCACGTGTCAGCATCACCCAGTAGCGGATGGCTGGATCCCCACCCAGAGACTCTGGTGTTACTGGACTCGGGACAGCCCGGTAGTGGTGGTTCTTCTCCTTCCTCTTTCTCGTCTTCTTCCTCCTCACACTTCTTTCTCCTCCTCCTCCTTTTTATAAACTGGACTTTTTAAGATTTATTTTACTTTTGTCTTCAATGTTTCCCAGCATCCAGGAGTTCTCTAGAGCAGCCTCTGGGAGCTGGAAAGGGCATGGGAATGGGTCCCTTCCTGGAGCATCTCAAGGGAACACGGCACAGCCGATGCTGTGATTTAGTCCAGGAGGACCCTTTCAGACTTCTGACTACCAGAACTTGAAGAGAATGAATCTGTGCTGTTTTGATGAACCAGTAAGCTGTGCTAAGTTATTACTGCAGTGATAATTAGGAAACTGATCAGGAAACTAACCCAGAAGGAAAGGCTGGACTTGGGCTTCACGCCCAGACATCTTCCCACACCTCTGGCAGGAGAGCTGGAGGGGCTCATGTGACAGCTGGGATGGTGAGCTGACTGACTCTCTCAGTCAGAAAGACCCTTCTGGAGCTCGAGGGACCAGAGAGGGACTGGGCTCTGTTTCAGGCTTAGCTGCCAGCCCACGGTGTGCCCAGGGAAGCCCTTCCCTGCCCTGGGGCCCGAGTCTCCTCTTCTGCAAGGGCTTGGAGCCCATGACCTGTTGGTTCCCTCCAGTGCTCACATTCCAGGATGTGATGGGTCCAGTCCCGTGCTCCCAGTCTTCCACTGGGGGACAAACTGTTACTTCCCTGATACTTCCAAGAGGCTGTAACTGATGGATGGGAAAGTTGGCTCCAGAGGCAGCCAGACCTGCACGGCATTAAGCCTTTGCCCTTCACAGCTTTGGAAGCTGGACAGCCCTGGTGTCGCCACATGGAAAACACGGATGATACTTTTTACTACACATGGCTGTTGGGGTTAAAAGGATCAGTGTGTAGTGTGCTCGGCACTGCACCTGGCACTTAGAAAATGTGTGGTAAATGGTGATGACTTGTGATGCTGGAGAAGACTCTCAAGAGTCCCTTGGACTGCAAGAGATCAAACCAGTCAATCCTAAAGGAAATCAATCCTGAACATTCATTGGAAGGACAGATGCTGGAGCTGAAACTCCGGTATTTTCGCCACCTGATGTGAAGAGTCAATTCATTGGAATAGACTCTGATGCTGGGAAAGATTGAAGGCAGGAGGAGAAGGGGGTGACAGAGGATAAGATGGTTGGATGGCATCACTGACTCAATGGATATGAGTTTGAACAAACTCCGGGAGATGGTGAATGACAGGGAAGCTTAGTATGCTGCAGTCCACGGGGTTGCAGAGTCAGGCACAGCTTGGCAACTGAACACCAGCAACATGGTGGTGACAATGAGAATGACAGCAGGGACGGTGACAACTACAACTGGGTGCTAGGCTTGCCACCCTCGCTGCCAGACTTGGAGTAGGCAAAGAAGAAGTGACCAGCTTGGTGGTCCATGAGCCAAAGCTCTGTGACAGGCTGGGAGGGACTGTGCTTCTGGCTGGGGAGGTCTGCCCCACCTCCCTACACTAGACTTTTGGGGGAGGTGGTGATCCTGATTTCTGCATGCATTAGGAGGGGTTCCTGGGGTCAGCCACTGGGACTGGCCTGGGTAACTCATACTTACTCAAATGGGTCGCTGGGGTCAGCTTTCTGCAGTTCTGGAGGGATGGGGATCCGCTTATAGTACATCTCCCAGTCAAAGGCACCCCGCATGGCATCCCCCCGCCTGCGTCTCGTACCGGAAGTCATCGTGGTCAATCACATCGATCATTGGGCACACGATGGTCTTGCGGTTCCGAGCGATGCGGTCTGAAGAAGTCAAGAGATGTCTGTTAGGGAGGCTAGATGGGAAAGCAGCTATGTGCATGATCTGCAACTTATTCACACTTCTAACATGTTTCCTGGGTGATTTCTCTGAATACTTGAGTTTGAGACTCCATGAGGAAGAAAGAGTGCAAGCTTTAGGTAAGATGGACCAGGGCTCCCAGCCCATCCTGCCATCTACGATGGGTTCTTGGGTCAGCAACATAAATAACATTCCGAGCCTCAGCGTGCTCCTCTGTGAAATGGGGAGAAGAGGCTCTGGTCGCAGGAGTACTGGATACAGTAACATCTGAAGATATTTAGCACAGGTGCCCATCATGCTCAGCACTGTTATGGAAAGAGATTAATTTCTTTCTGGGAAGGACCCTGTTCTGGCCCTGCCAGGCTCCCCATTCTGATTCCTAACTTGACTTGTGGCCCAGCATCCAGGCACCCCAGCACTTAGCCCTCATGGCAGACTGCCTATTCCTGAAGCTCCCTTACACCTCCTGGCTGCCATCAGAGAACAAATGGTCCTTGCAAGAGAGGCCAGTTCACCTCTCCCAACAGTCAGAACTACTGATGAGTGAGAGAACTATCCCATGAGCTCCTCAGGGCAAGCAGGGCCTGGTGGACCTCGGCGACACAGGAATTCTGCCTGCATGGTGATCCAAGGTGGCAAACGGAGGTCTTCACCTCAAAATGGCTCTAAGTCTCTTTCAAGCCAGAAAGATGCAGACTCTATAAAACTCACTGTCTGCCCTCTAGTAAGCTTTCTGCCAAGAAGCCTTGACTACAGCCAGCGACTGGGGCAGATGATCTGCTATGAGGCGCAAGTGGGCTGTGCTGGGCTGCCTTGCTGCTTAGGCCAGGGATCAAGTTCAAGGCTTGGAATGGGGAGTTTGGTAGGGCCAGGGTAGACTGGCAGCTGCCTAGGGTCCAGGCTTCATTCATTGAGTTATACAGTAGATTTTTCTTCCAGGAGGGAAAGTGGAAGTTTTGTCTTTTTCTAAACAGGAATACACAATCCACAGGTGGATCATGAAATTGTATGTGTGTGTAATGAAGAAAAAAGAGCATTGAATCACTGAATATCAGGATGCATTCTAGGTGATGAGGGAAGGCACGGTTTTGAAAATATTTCAGTCATACTGAAATGCGTATCAGAGATGCATTTGTGTAATGGACTGACATCCCCAGTGTATTTCTAACTGTGGTACACGCTCATAAAAGTTAAAAATGGTGCTTTTGACACTGTGTCCCCATGAACAGATCTGGAATCAACGTGTCAGAAGCACGCAGGGTATGTTTAAGTGTTCTCCCCCCAACCTCCCAGGGGTGGCCTGCCCCAAGTTCGTTGAATCAGGATCTCTTGGGGTGGAGCTTCGATCTGCCCTGTGGAAGGCTCCCTAGGAATTTTTAAGGAAGCTGAAGAATCTTCCTGGGGAAATATCTAGGGAAGGGCCCTTTCTTCCTAACAGGGCTCCCCTGATAGCTCAGCTGGTAAAGAATCCATCTGCAATGCAGGAGACCCCGGTTCAATTCCTGGGTCTGGAAGATCCGCTGGAGAAGGGAAAGACTACCCACTCTAGTATTCTTGGGCTTCCCTTGTGGCTCAGCTGGTTAAGAATCTGCCTACAATGCAGGAGACCTGGGTTCAATCCCTGGGTTGGGAAGATCCCCTGGAGAAAGGAAAGGCTACCCCCTCTAGTATTCTGGCCGGCAGAATTCCATGGACTGCATAGCCCATGGGGTCGCAATGAGTTGGACACGACTGAGTGACTTTCACTTCCCTTCCTAATTCTTCATGGCTGTGCAAGGGACCTCCCTTCCAGGGAGGGTGTGGGTTGAGAAAACAAGGCTCTGCTGGATGCCGGCTCATTGTGGGAGGTGTGAAGTCAAGGCAGCGGCATCAGACAGGCAGCATTCCATGTTGCAGTCCTCACCTGGAGATAGGGTGCCCAGGTTTAAACCCTGGTTTTGCCGCATATGAACAGTATAACCTTGGGAAAGGTTATCTGGTGCCTTTGAATCCCGGTTTCCTGGCTGACAGAATGGAGGAAGACAGCACCTACCATGTGGGGTCTCTGTGAAGACCAAGCAGGATGATGGCCAAGAGGATTAGCCCAGCAGGTGACCCCTCTCTGCCGACATCCTCTGTGCCCAGGATAGCTGAGAGCAGCTCAGAAGCAGGAGCCTCATTCTTTCTGCCCTTCAGTTTTGTTATTTGCTCTATGTGGATAATGATGCCTGGCCTGTCTTCTTTACTATATAACTGTCACCTTCAAACGCAGCTGTGGCCTAAAAAGATAAGGGACTTGCAGAGGCATGATGCTGCTGATGATGGTGATGACAGAAATGAAGAAAATGATGATCAAGTGTGGCTTTCCTTTGGGGAAGGGAGGGCTAAATCCTTCTCAGGCTCAGAAATGCCTACTCTCCAAAGAAGGCAGACTGAACTGTGCATGTTTATGGCTTCAGACACAAAAGCCAAGGTGGGCTATATCAACTGTTCATATTAGCAGGGACAGACTTTTACAAATACACCACTGGTTCACATTTCTATTGGAAAAAGGAAAAAAAAAAAAGGAAGAATATTTCTTCCACGTATGCCTGTAGATTATGAAAATAACCCCCATATATTTCCATAGAAACAGAGTTAAGGCTATTTGGACCACAGGCTCAGCATCGTGCCTACCACTTCATTCTCTTTATGAGTCACTGAATGACCCACCAAATGGGATGTTCCTTCAGGACTATAAATTAGGTATTTAGAATGAGTTTTTTTTTTTTTTTTTTTTTTTTTTGTTCTCTTTCAGTCATGAGAGGCAGATCTAGACCTCTGGGTTTAATGAAATACAGAGTATTTCAGAAAAATCTGGGTTATGTCTTAACCCAGTAGGATCCTGGACCCTTGGGGCCAGAAGCATATAATCTCATACTAAAGTTTCATGTTGATCTGTGTTAGGAAACAAACATGCGGGGTTATCCCATTAATCTGTGTAGGATTTGCTTTCTGTCCTCACTTCTGAATGGGGGCCTAACTAGTGCTCCCTGAAGTGGAGTCCCTGGACCAGCAGCACTGGCATCACCCAGAGGTTGTCAGGAACGCAGCTTCTCAGGCCCCACCCTGACCTCCCGAACCAACAACCCTGGAGCCGGGCCCAGCACTCTGTGTTTTACCAAATCCTGTAGGTGATTCTGATACATGCTCAAGCTTGCCCTAATCTTGAGTCCTCTTTGCTCTCTATGCTTTCTCTTATGGAGAGCATATCCCGCCTTTTTTTTTTTCTTTTCCATGTCTAGGCTGTCACAGAGCATTGGGTTGAGCTCCTCGTGTCATACAGTAATCCCCACTGGCTGTCTGTGTTGCCTATGGGAGGGTGTAGGTGTCAAGGCTGCTCTCTCCATTCGTCCCACCCTCTCCCTCCCTCACTGTGTCCACAAGTCTGTTGTCTATGTCTGTGTCTCCGCTGCTGCCCTGCAAATTAATTTTATTTATTTGGCTGCACCTGGTTTTAGTTGTTGCATGCAGGACTTGGCAAGCGGGATCTTTTAATTCTAGCATATGGGATCTAGTTCCCTGACTCGGGCAGAGATCAAACCTGGCTCTCTTGCATTGGGAGTATAAAGGCCTTAGCCACTGAACCACCAGGGAAGTTCCATACTCATCTATTTTTGAGGCTTTCACTTTTCTCTCTGGACTGACAGATGTTCCCCAATCTGCCTCCATCCCTTTTCCTCACCTGACCACCAGCCCCATTAGGGGATTTCCTCTTCAGCATCTACCTGTTGGCAGCAGCTCACTGCCTTCCTCAAAGCTCAGTACCTCTAGATTCAGACCTGGTTTTTCAACCAGCTATGAGGCACCTCACTGCCTGGCAGCCTGGCTTCAGGTCTCCCTCCTGCCCACAAGGTTGTATGAATGGACTCCTAGATCACGCTGCCCTCTGTCTGGACCCCTTCCCTGACAGCTGTCAGGAACTCCCGAGGAGCAAATGAACTTAGGCAAACAGTGTGGAATCCTGAAAGAGGATACACTTTGGAGTCAGATAGATGGGGACTTTGACACTTTTTGCCCAAGGGAACTAGCGAGTCATTCATTATCTTAGAACTTCAGTCTCTTCTAATATAAAAAGGGGACACTTTCGACCTGGCGTGGTTTTGTGAGGCCTGGAGATAAAGCTTACAGCTTTCTTGGCTCACAGTAGCAATGCAATGAACAACCACTGTTCTGAGTTGATTTGATGATGTCCTTTACATCATCAAATCAAGATGCCTACTGCGAAGATTTAGTTCTTAGCAGTAGGCAGTCTTGGCTTGCTTTCCAGTAACACCTGAAGTAACCTGGGAGAAGCAGTCATATCACTAACACTAATGTGCTTTATGACTCTGGGAAAGTCACTTCCCCTCTCAAAGTCCCAGCTTCCTCCTCTGTAAAATGAAGGGGCAGGACTGCATGGATTCGTAAGGTCACTTTGAGCACCCCTGAAGATCTGACACCCTCGTGGCACCTGGCACAGTGCTGGGTGCATCTCAGGCAGGCAAGGGAAGCCCTGTAGGTGACTCCCTGCAGAAGGTGGGGCCGGTGGCCACTGGTGCACTCCAGCTACCTACTTCACCTTGCAAGCCTCCCTTACCGAGCAAGGGGGAGCCAGTTGACATTGGCTTCACAGTGTGAGTCCAAGAATGTGATGACATCCCCAGTTGCAGCCGAGGCTCCCAGCATTCGGGTCCTGATCAGTCCTTCCCGTTTCTTGGTTCGGAGAATCCTCACGCTGGGGAAAAGGGCCATGTAGTCTTCAAGTGGTTTCTTCAGGTGTTCTGCAAGACAGAGAGTAGAGAAAAGATGGACAGGTGGGTAAGAACAATTGCTGAGTAATCGTTCTTGTGACCCCTTCTTTACAGTTTAGACAGATTTCTGGTGCACTGTCTTATTGGGTCTCTCAGATGGGGCCAACAAGGGCAGGAAGAACCACCTGTGTACCGCAAAGGGGGAGCCTGAAGTTTAAAGAGGGCCAGTGTTAGTGCCGGACTTGCAACACAGAGAGAACTTCTGTATGACAGAGTTGGCCGCTGTGATTTCTGTCTGGCTTGGACCCTTTCCCTCATTCTCTGGCAGCAATACTTTGATTCTTTTTGGGGAAACTACCTTTTCCCTCCCATTCTCAGTCCTCCAGACTTGGGTGGGTTTGACCTCATCTCTTAGTTCCCAGGGGGAGGAGCGTGTGGCTTGGGCCTGGCCAATCAGGGCATTCTACTCCCCTGGCCACAGTGACTGGTTCAGGGATGGACATGTGACCTGAGTTGGTCCAAACAATGAATCCTGAGATTTTTTTTTCAGAACTATTGAACAATGAGTTTTTTTACTAGAGTTACTAGGTTGGTTGGCTCTAAGTCTGGAGGTGCTCCTGACATTTTTAGCAAAATGAGGTGATGAGAGATGCTGGGAGGATCTGCTGAGACTAAAGTCAACAAGTAAAAAGATAGTGAAGAGATGAAGAGAGACATTATCCTGATAACATTTTGATTCTCCAGATCGTCCTGTGCCTGAAGCAGATAGACTCCTAGTTGTTCTTATTACATATGACAACCAATTCCTCTTTTTGCTTATTCTAATGTAGGCTGGCTTCTGGCCCATGCCTGGAAAAGCTGTTATAAATAAATCTCAAAGACATTCTCTTTCTACTAAAAATGCCAGCTTTAACATTAGTGTCTCTTAATTTTAATCAGGGTTAGGCCTCTTTATAAAAACTAGTATGGCTACAAAAAACCTATAGTTTATATCATATTAATGGTGAAATATTGAATGCTTTGCTCTTGTGATCAGGAGAAAGGCTTTCCATTTTCTTTCTACTTTAGTACTATTCTAGAATTCCTAGTCAGTGCAATTGGTAAGACAAAGAAAAGGCATAAAGATTGGAAAGACTATAGATGAAATGATTGCTTACACAGAAAATCTTCAGAAATATACAAAAACTAGAACAGGTAAACTTAGAAAGATTTCAGGATATAGATCAGCATTTAAAAATCAACTGTATTTCTACAGGCTAGCAAATAAGAAAGCAATTTGAAAATGCAATTAAAATGGTAAAAATACCACTTACAATTTAACAGAGTAAGTACAAACTGTATATTCTGAAAACTACAAGACATTGTTGAAAGAAATTAACAATCAAAATAAATGGAAAGATAGTCAATGTTCATGGATCAGATGACCTAATATTGTTAAGATGGCAATACCTTTGTTGATCTACAAATTCAATGTGATCAAAAATCACAGCTGGCTTCTTTGCAGAAATTGACAACTGACAAGCTGATACAACATGGAAATGCAAGGGATCAAGGAATCCTGCACAGCTAAAAATCTATTGCTTACTTGAACATTCACAGCAACATTGTTCACAACAGCCAAATGATGACGATTACCCTAATTTCCATTATTTCACAGATAGATAAACAAAGATGGAATATATCCATATAACAAGAAATGAAGTGCTGATACATGCCACAACGTGCATGAACCTAGAAATCATTATGTTAAGTAAAGGAGGCCAGACACAAAAGATCACATATTACAACATTCCACTTGTACAAAATTCCAGATTAGGTAAATCTAGACCCGGAAAGCAGATCAGTGATTACCGTGAACTGGAGTGGAAGGGAATGAGGAGTGACTACTTAAGTATGGGGTTTCCTTTGGTGGGGGGGTGGTGACAAAAATATTTTGAAACTAGATAAAGGTGATGGTTAACTAGATAAAGGTGATGGTTGCACAGCATTAGAATATGCTAAATGCCAACGAATCATGTACTTTAACAAGAGTATTACATATTTTAACATGGTTAACCTTATGTTATGTGGATTTTACCTCAATTTTTAAAAATGGGCAAACAATATGAATAGGTACTTCTCGAAAAAAGATACAGAAATGGCCAAACACATGAAAAGATGCTCAACATCATTAGTCACTAGGGAAATATAAATCAAAATCTTAATGAAATACTATTAATACTTCACGTCCACTAGGATGGCTATGATGAAAAAGGAAGATAATAACTGACAAGGATGTAGAGAAATAAGAATTCTCATATACCGTCGATGGGAGTGTAATGAAATGGTGCAGCCACTTTGGAAAACGGTCTGGCAGTTCCTCAAACAATTGAACACAGTTACCATATAACCCAGCAATTCTACTCCCAGGTGTATTTCCAAGAGAAATGAAAATATATATTGGACTTCTCTGGTGGCCCGATGGTTAAGAATCTGCCTGCCAATGCAGGGGACATGGATTTGATCCCTGGTCCAGGAAGATTTCATAAGCCATGGAGTAACTAAGCCCGTGTGCCACAACTACTGAAGCCTGTGCGCCCTGGAGCCCGTGCTCCGCGACAAGAGAAGCCACCGCAATGAGAAGCTCATGCACTGCAACTAGAGAGCAGATCCCGCTCACCACAACTAGAGGAAGCCCCCGTGCAGCAACAAAGACCCAGTGCAGCCAAAACGGAATAAATAATTAAAAATAAACAAAACAAAACATGCACGTCCACACGAAAAGTTGTACACTACTGTTCATAGCAGCAACATTCATAATATCCCCAAAGTGAAAATCAAATCATCCAAATACACATCAACTGAAGAAGAGATAAATCAAATGCAGTATACCCATTCAGGGAAAATACTGCTGCTGCTGCTAAGTCGCGTCAGTCGTGTCCGACTCTGTGCAACCCCATAGATGGAAGCCCACCAGGCTTCCCTGTCCCCTGGGATTCTACAGGCAAGAACACTGGAGTGGGTTGCCATTTCCTTCTCCAATGCATGAAAGTGAAAAGTGAAAGTGAAGTTGCTCAGTCATGTCTGACTCTTAGCGACCCCATGGACTGTAGCCTACGAGGCTCCTCCGTCTGTGGAATTTCCCAGGCAAGAGTACTGGAGTGGGGTGCCATTGCCTTCTCCAGGGAAAATACTATTCAGCAATAAAGAAGACTGAGCTATGGCAATGATATGAATGAGCCTTAAAAGAGTATGCTGGATCAAGAAAGTCAGACAATCTTGCTCTGAATTCACTCCACCAGGGCTTAGCGCTGGGCAGGTCCCCCTGATTTGGGGATGTGGCCAGATCACCTGTGAGCTGACTGTAAATACAGTTGCCTGGATCCTCCCTGTGATCTGGGAGATTGAAGGCAGCATCAGGATCTTTGGTTTTACTTGACCCCCAGATAATTCTGATGCACAGCCAGCCTAGAGAGCACTGGAGTAGTTCAGTCTCCTTATTTTATAGACAGAAATTAAGTCCAGAGAAGGGAAGGTGCTACAGTTAACAGTAAAGCCAGGGCCCCTTAACTGCTTGATCCAAAACCTCTCAGTGTTTGATTTTTCTAACCCTGTATAAAAATGAACAGTTTTCACTGGGAAGGCAAATTATGATTTCCGAAGAAGCTTCATATATTTTATCTCCCTTGATTCATAAACTCGTATTCTGCATCGATGCTGTGAAAGTGCTACACTCAATATGCCAGCAAATTTGGAAAACTCAGCAGTGGCTACAGGACTGGAAAAGGTCAGTTTTCATTCCAATCCCAAAGAAAGGCAATGCCAAAGAAGCCCAGACTACCGCACAATTGCACTCATTTCACACCCTAGTAAAGTAATGCTCAAAATTCTCCAAGCCAGGCTTCAGCAGTATGTGAACCGTGAATTTCCAGATGTTCAAGCTGGTTTTAGAAAAGGCAGAGGAACCAGAGATCAAATTGCCAACATCCGCTGGATCATGGAAAAAGCAAGAGAGTTCCAGAAAATCATCTACTTTATTGACTATGCCAAAGCCTTTGACTGTGTGGATCACAATAAACTGTGGAAAATTCTGAAAAGAGATGGACATACTAGACCACCTGACCTGCCTCTTGAGAAATCTGTATGCACGTCAGAAAGCAACAGTTACAGCTGGACATGGAAGAACAGACTGGTTCCAAATAGGAAAAGGAGTACATGAAGGCTGTATATTGTCACCCTGCTTATTTAACTTCTATGCAGAGTACATCATGAGAAACGCTGGGCTGGAAGAAGCACAAGCTGGAATCAAGATTGCAGGGAGAAATATCAATAACCTCAGATATGCAGATGACACCACCTTTATGGCAGAAAGTGAACAGGAACTAAAGAGCCTCTTGATGAAAGTGAAAGACGAGAGTGAAAAAGTTGGCTTAAAGCTCAACAATCAGAAAACTAAGATCATGGCATCCGGTCCCATCACTTCTTGGGAAACAGATGGGGAAACAGTGGAAATAGTGTCAGACTTTATTTTTCTGGGCTCCAAAATCACTGCAGATGGTGATTGCAGCCATGAAATTAAAAGATGCATACTCCTTGGAAGGAAAGTTATAACCAACCTAGACAGCATATTAAAAAGCAGAGACATTACTTTGCCAACAAAGTCCGTCTAGTCAAGGCTATGGTTTTTCCAGTGGTCATATATGGATGTGAGAGTTGGACTATAAAGAAAACTGAGTGCTGAAGAATTGATGCTTTTGAGCTGTGGTGTTGGAGAAGACTCTTAAGAGTCCCTTGGACTGAAAGGAGATCCAACCAGTCCATCCTAAAGGACGTCAGTCCTGGGTGTTCATTGGAAGGACTGATGCTGAAGCTCAAACTCCAATACTTTGGCCACCTCATGCGAAGACCTGACTCATTTGAAAAGACCTTGATGCTGGGAGGGATTGGGGACAAGAGGAGAAGGGGACGACAGAGAATGAGATGGTTGGATGACATCACTGACTCGATGGACATGGGTTTGGGTGGGCTCTGGGAGTTGGTGATGGACAGGGAGGCCTGGCATGCTGCGATTCATGTGGTTGCAAAGAGTCAGACACCACTAAGCGACTGAACTGACTGCAACATCACAAGTCTCCCCATCTGACAGATGAGAAAACTGATCCTTGGAGAAGCTTAGAAACTTGCCCCAGGTCATACAGCCAGGAAACTGCTGGGTTTGCCGTAGAAACAAGAGGCTTTCCCCTCTCTAGCTGTGTTTTCCCAATCTCTCATCATCATATTACTGGCATGATTTTTGCCACTTCCACCTACCTTACAACAACTTCCTTAAAATTTTCTTTTTAAATCAACTCACTTTTTTCAAGCCAATACTTTTATTTAATTAATTTTATTTTAAAAGGAAACATTAAACACTGTAAGTAGAAAATCGGTACCATTTGTGATAAAGAGCTAATGAATTATAAAAGCCAAACTAATAAGGATAAAGTGATGTTACTAGATTTTAACCAGATCTCGCTTCCCTCTTTGTAAAGGGAGATAAGGGTAACCAGCCAAGACTTTCCATCGGAGGTAATCAGAGGAAATGAAAGAGAGATCTGAAAAGAGAAAATGTATTCTCCCCATGAGTCAATGTTACTTAATGCAAAGTCTCAGAGCCACCTGAGATCATCTTAGGTACCACTTAAAATCACTTTTGTGCTGGTGCACTTGGGGAAACACTGCTCCACACACTTGATTTAAGTCTTCAGAAAGGTACGGACTAGAGATGAGATGTGTTTTGTGTTGTGTTGTCTGGCACCCTGCAAGTCAGAACAATTAAAAGATACACAGAGGAAAGATTAACTCCAGATACAACTCCAGGCTGCAAGGCTGAAAAACACTCCAGGTCGCCTCTCGCTTGCTCACAAAGATTAATACGGCTCCTCCTGCCCTTCCCCACTTCTCTTTGGAACAGTGGCTCTGTAGAGAGCAGAAATCAATTCGCCCCTAATTGAGGGACTAAATCTTTCCAAAAGAGACTTTCTTGGGAAGCGAGACATGATAGCAAGAGGCACGATCACGCTCCAGATAGGCTGCTATTAGGGCAGGAACACTACCTTAAAAAAAAAAAAATCCATAGTCATTGTCTTGTGACTAGCGCTTCTTCTTGGCTAGGGTTCAACTGGTCGGTCGTTAACATGAGGATGAGCTAATCTCCTATACCACACACCACTACTCCCATCAGAGGGAGATATATGGCCCCGTCCGGTTCTAATCATGAGGGCCCCGCTCTGGCAGAGACCCACCGCTAAATCACCCAGCATGCAGATGGCCGCAGTCATTACAGATGGACCAATTAAGGCCTTCTGACAGCTTGTGGCAAAGTCAGTGCAATTATTTAGGGGCAATTATGTTCCTCCTGTCCGTATTAGAAAGAACATTTACACAAAATCAGGACTGTTGCCTTATTTTGCCATGCCGTCTTCTTGGATGAAGACATCTCATAAAGTGATAGAATTTTCAAGCTGGAAGGGACTTTAGATGAGGATGATGATAGTTATGATGATAACAATTACAGGGGACAATTACTGAGGCTCTGCTCACACATGGAGCTCTCTCTATATATAATCTCCGTTGCTTACAACACCACTACAAATGGGGGTACTGTGGTCCTGTCTTGTATGAAAAGACACTGTGAGACTCAGAATGGGTGGTGTGACCTACCCAAAGAACACAGTTTATAAATGATGAAGCCAAGGTCTAAAACCCATACCTGACTGTAAGAGAGCTGGCTCTTCCAGCCACATCAAAGCCTATCTCTACCTCCAGTCTGTTAACTCCTCTGTTCTACCCAGAGAGGAACAGCTAGGGCAAGTTAAATGCGTTGCCCAGAATCATATAGTGAGTCTTCCACTCTCAGGCTCCCCCAGCTTCATAAACCCTAGGGCAAGGACTGCAAACAGGCGTCATGGAAATGCCTATACTCATAGTTTTGTAATGGGTAGCTAAAGCAGTATTAAGAAAGACTCTGAGGCCAGATCGTGGCTCAGTGTGAAAATGCCAGAGCTGAGAGATGTCTGGCTTGAAGCAGCAAGGCAGCAGCCGCCTGAGCCACAGAAGCACCGTGTCCATTCCAGGGGCTGCTCTGATTGGAAAGCAAAACAGAATTGCATTTGCCCTTATTATCAATCCTAAAGGAAATCAACTCTGAATATTCATTGGAAGGATGGATGCTGAAGCTGAAGCTTCAGTACTTTGGCTACCTGATGTGGAGAGCCAACCTACTGGAAAAGACCCTGATGCTGGGAAAGACTGAAGGCAGGAGAAGAAGGGGATGACAGAGGATGAGATGGTTGGATGGCATCACCAACTCAATGGACATGAATTTGAGCAAACTCTGGGAGATGGTGAAGGACAGGGAAGCCTGGCGTGCTGCCGTCCATGGGCTCGCAAAGAGCTGGACACGACTGAGTGACTGAACAACAATTCCTCATATAAGGATAAGTCAGAGCTATCCAACAAGGGGTAAGGTTGATCCTGAAGGTGAGTCCCCCTCAGTCTCATTATTGCCTGAGCTCTGCCTCCTGTCAGATCAGTGGTGGTGGCATTAGATTCTTATAGGAGCTCAAATCCTCCTGTGAACCTCACAAGCGAGGGATTGAAGTTGCATGTTCCTTACGAGAATCATCCCCAAACCATCACCCCACCACTCTGACCCTGGTCTGTGGAAAACTGTCTTCCACAAAACTGGTCCCTGGTGCCAAAAAGTTTGGGGACCACTCCGCTGAATTAGAGGATTTGCAAGGCTGATGGTGTGATCCCTTGAAGGTGATGACTTTGGATCAGCAACACAATGATCTTTGGGACCATTATTTCTGTAACTAATGATCCCCACATGTTTAGTATGCACCTTGCCAGGCACCAACCCAAGCACCCTGCATGTATTTACTCATGGAATCTTCACAAACACTCCACAAGGCAGGTCATGGCTAGTATCCCTGTTTTACTGATGAGGACTCATGGGTGCTGAGAGGTTTAGTAACTTTGCCCAGGTATACACAGTAAGTGGCAGGTCTCAGATTTTAACCTGGGCAGTCTGGTTTGAGTCTGTATGTAGCCTTCCTTGTTGAACTTTAAAAAAAATTAAGTACCACTTCAAACACATTTTAAAAAGTAGAATAGAAAAATGAAGCCCCAAGGACCCATCACTCAGCTTCTGGAACTTCTGGCCTCTCTTGCTTCATCCCCACCCACCCACTGGATGATACTGGTGCTGATGGAGTCTGTGCCTATAACCATTGTGCTCTTAGAGGAGGAAAGGCAGCAGTTGTGTGGAGGAGTGGTTAACAGGGAAGGAAATTACAGCTCCCTCTGGACTAGCTGTCCCTTTCCTAGGAACACACCCAGTGAGTTGTCTCAGTGCTGGGCACACAGTATTTTCTCACAAAATACAGGCTGGTCATCTCACTGGTCTCCCCAAAGCCATCCCAAGGGGAGCATGGCAGGGCAGATATCGTCAGTTCTGGTAACTGGAGAAGAAACCAAGGCTGGGGAAAGCGGAGGCTTGCCTGACATCTCTCAATGGCTGAGGCCTGTGTGATCACCAGAACCCGGGGCCTGTGCTTCCTCTGTCCTCCCTGCATACCCCACCTGGAAGCGCACACATTTCCCTGGGAACAGGAGTCCTCCTGGCTCCTGCGTTGAATGGAGTCTCTCCCTCCTGTCTGCTCTGAAGGGCACTTATGACTCTGAGGATGGTTCTATCTGGCAAGCTGTGCACGAGAAGTTGCTCAGTGCTGACCCCCAAAAGATATGCTGGAGTCCTAAACGCTAGTAACCTATGAATATGACCTAATAGTATCTTTGCAGATGTAATTAAGTTGAGATGAGGTCATATAGGTTTATGGCAGGCCCTCATCCAATGGCTCGTATCCTTTTACAAGAAGGAAATTTGGACACACAAGGAGAAGACCATGGGATCACAGAGGCACAGGCTGGAGTGATGCATCTTTATGCCAAGAAACTCCAAGGGTTGCTGGCAACACTGGAATCTAGGGAGAGGCAAGTGGGGGTCCTCTGTGAGAACCTGCCGAGAGAGTGTGGCCCCACTGACACCATGAGCTCAGACTTCAAGGCTCCGGGACTGTGAGGGATTAAGTGCATGTTGTTTAAAGCTGTCTGGTCTGTGGTGCCTTGTTGCTACAGCCTGAGGACATGGAGATGGAAGGCTGAGGTCTCACACACTGGCATCGAAACAGGGACACACAGAAAGCACATGGCCGCAATCCAGGCCACTGCTGTCCCTTGTCTGGACCGCTGTGGTCCGTGGCCAACTGAAGAAGCCACGACTGCCGTCTCCCTGTCCACCCTGTCTTCAGTCTACACGCAGCAGCAATGTGGCCTCTGGGAGAAGAGGTAGATGGCACCTTGGCACCCTTGCACTCTCGCTTAAAATCCTTCCATGGCTCCCCCTGGCTCTGGGGAGTAGGTCCCAATCCTTCCCAAGGATGACAGGCTGTGTGTGGCTGATCCTGCCCCCTCTCTAGCCTCATCTTCCCTTTCCTTCGTCACAGCCCCCAACATGTCACCTTCTTTTGGTGTCCAAAGACCCCATGATGACCCCTTCTGCCTGAGTGTCTATGTCCAAACCAGTCCTTCTGCCTGGACTGCTGACGTCCAAGCCTCTTTACATATCCCCCTTGTTAACTCCTGTTCATTCTTCAGATCTTGGGTCATACCTCCTCACTAAAGCCCTTCTTGACCTCCTGCTGCTGCTGCTGCTGCTAAGTCATTTCAGTCGTGTCCCACTCTGTGTGACCCCAGAGACGGCAGCCCACCAGGCTCCCCCATCCCTGGGATTCTCCAGGCAAGAACACTGGAGTGGGTTGCCATTTCCTTCTCCAATGCAGGAAACTGAAGTGAAAGTGGAGTTGCTCAGTCGTGTCCGACTCTTCGTGACCCCATGGCCTGCAGCCTTTCAGGCTCCTCCATGGGATTTTCCAGGCAAGAGTACTGGAGTGGGGTGCCATTGCCTTCTCCATCCTGACCTCCTAGACAAGAGCAGATCCTGAGGGCAGATGGGCCCAGAGCCCTGAACCTTGCTCTTCCTGCTGCTGAGCTCAGGTCATGGTTCCCTCCCTGTGCACTGACTGACTCTGCCTCCCTCCACTCTAGGTGGCAGAGGAGCAAGCTCTGCTCGCCAGTGTGGCCTTCGTGCCTGGTGTGAGGCCAGAGGCATCTGCAAATCCCTGCTGAATCCACACGCTTTCCTCCTCCATCGTTTCATTTGATTTGATTTGATCTGATCTGATTTGATTTCCCTGTGAAGAAAGCAGGTCACGGTTCATCATCCTCATTTCAAGATGAGGTTAGCCAAGTTTAGAAGACGTCTCTGGTCCAAGGTTACACAGCCAGCCATGTACGTGGTGAAGACGGGACTCAAATCCAGTTTTAGTTTGTTCAGGGATCTTTGCTGTACTCCTGTGTGTAATCAAATTAATTCCCAAGTAGAATCCAGAGCTTCAATCTCTGGTGCTATCACACCTTGCAGGGACTCCTGAGGGGAAGAAAGATAAAGGAGCTCGGCGTGTCCCCAGTGCTGCCAGGATGCCGAGCCTGTGGCACAGGGCCCTGTGGGTGGGGTCCCAAAGGAGGAGGAGAAGATGGAAGAGAGGGGGGACGAGGAGGAAGAGGAAGGGGACGGGGCAAGTATGGAGCGCGTCACGCATCAGACAAACCCCCGTGTCACTGCTGGTTCTCCAGCCTCGGCAGAGCTGTCAACAGCGCAGAGCCTGCGGCGAGAGAGGCTGCCTTCCCTACACATGGCCTGGCTTCTGGGACTTCAAGGTGTTCTGGGTCTTGTCACATCTCAGCTCTGCTGGGCTTCTGGCTATTCAAGTGTCATAGCTCATCTGTTCAGGATGGGTTTATTTACTTTTAAGTCTTCGACACTGTATTTTAAGGCATTGCCAATCCATCTGGAATAGGGAAGGGCTCCCAGCAGGCAAAAACCATCTCCCCGCGTGCCGTTTTGACACTCAGGTGCTGCTAGCCAAAGGCCCACTGTTCCCGTGAGTTAGGGCCTCCTCTACCATCGCTGTCGCTGCCATGGGCTCTGCTCAGTGCTTACTGTGAGCCTAGGCCCAGTGTTAAGTGCTGTTACCTATACACGCTGTCTCATTTCACTCTTACAACAACTCTGTAAGGTAGGCCCTGTGAGCTACAGAAGGGGAAACAGGCTCAAAAAAGTTCTGGGCCAGTCTATGTCCAGACACTAGTAGGTAACAGCCAGGAATCAGACCAGGTGTTTCTAATCCAAAAGCTGGCATTATTAACCATATGAAGCGATGCCACCCTGCCAAGTCCCTGGTCTCTCCGATCTGCCAGGTGGGTGGTGGTGGTGGTTGTTTTTCAGTTGCTCAGTCGTGTCTGACTCTTTGCAGCCTCACGGACTGCAGCATGCCAGGCTTCCCTGTCCTTCACCATCTCTTAGAGTTTGCTCAAACTTACGTCTATTGAGTTGGTGATGCCATCCAACTATCTCATCCTCTGTTGCCCTCTTTTCCTCCTGCCCTCAATCTTTCCCAGAATCAGGGTCTTTTCCAACGAGTCGGCTCTTCACATCAGGTGGCCAAAGTACTGGAGCTTCAGCTTCAGCATCTGTCCTTCCAATGAATATTCAGGGTTGATTTCCTTCAGGACTGACTGGTTTGATACCACTTTCCAATTCCACAGCCTCCATACTATTGTCTACCCCCAGGCTTTCACTTACTTGGAAAACTTTCAGACAAGTAAATATAAACAGCAAGAAAATTAAAAGAGAGGTCAGGAAGGAAAGCCATGTTTGCACCAGGATAGGTTTTTGTAGGGGAAATGTATAGGCATTGAAGCATCATTATTGTTTGGAAAAGGAAAGCAGATGAGCCCTTCAGGAGAGACATACTTTTTTTTCTGGCCCAGAGTCCTTGGAGGAAGTTCAGAGAGTGGCAGAGCTGAAAGGGGCCTCCAAATTCAGCTAGAAGGCCTTTTTTATTCTCCTTTGACATAGGTCTTTTATAACACATTCTAAGGCATAAGTTACTTTTGATGTGTGTTTTTGAAAAAACAAAAACTATTATTTCTTTCTTTTCCCCTTCCTGCTCTGCTTCTTGATAATAGCTTTATTGAGATGTAATTCACATACCATACAATTCAGACATTTAACAATCTTACAATTTACTGCCACCCAGCCATTCCTGCACAGCTAAAAGTAGTGAAGCAACTCTCCCTTAGTCAAGACCTTTCTTCCACAGAGAATTCAATTCAGTTTACTTGTTTATTTACTGGCTGCACTGCGCAGCGTGCAGGATCTCAGTTTCCTGACCAGGGATCGAACTCACACTCCCTGCAGTGGGGGCTTGAAGTCTTAGCCACTGGACTGACAGGGGAGTCCCTAGCTCAGTTTAATCAAGAAAGCATTTACTGTACTCCTGCTGTGTGTCAGGAACTCTGCCAGGCACATTCCTTTCTGCTGATCCAACAGGGTGATTCTCAAAGTGTGACCCCCAGACAGCTGCAGCAACATCTGGAAGCTTATTTGAAGTGCCAACTCTTAGACCTCATTCCAGACCAACTGAAGCAGATGGGTGGGGCCTGTTGATTTGGAATTTAACAAGCTCTCCAAGTGATTCCGATACATGTAAACATTTGAGACAATTATCTAACTTAACGCAGATGGTGACCCCAGGGAAATAAACCTAGGTGATTATGACCATACAGTTAGCCCCTGTGTCTGTGGTTTCAGCATCTGGGGATGGAACCATCCATGGATTGAAAATACTCAGGAAAAAAAAATCCAGAAAGTTCGGAAAAGTAAAACTTGAATTTGTTGTGTGCTGGCAACTATTTACATAGTATTACCCTGTAAAGGAGATCAGCCCTGGGTGTCCTTTGAAAGGAATGATGCTAAAGCTGAAACTCGAGTACTTTGGCCACCTCATGGGAAGAGTTGACTCATTGGAAAAGACTCTGATGCTGAGAAGGATTGGGGGCAGGAGGAGAAGGGGACGACAGAGGATGAGATGGCTGGATGGCATCACCGACTCGGAGGGACGTGAGTTTGAGTGAACTTTGGGAGATGGTGATTTCATGACTCTCCAATGAGTCTAACAAAGTGTGAAAAATCCTGGCTCTGGGCACAGTCTGGAATCTACAGTATTAGAAGAAGATGCACCACTTGACCCTGAGGTCCTTGGCCATGGCCCCTGACCCCTGAGGCTAGTGCTCTTTGTAAAAGACTCCATTGTGGTTATTGTTATTATACTTCTAAGAATGTACAAAAATGTACCAAGGGTCCAGTTCTATAAGCAGGACAGTTACTGCATAGTTTACTTTAGTAGGTCATGACTAGAATTCCTGTGCATTGATCTGAGATCTCTGGAACACCACATGGCTGGACAAAGTCATTGCTCCCAAATGGCTAACTTCCTTCTACCAAAAACTCTGGAGAGCACATTTTAGGTGTCTTTCCTCCCACCCTAAGAGCTGCTAGGCAGATGCATACATGGGGCTTTTTGCATTCTATGGGCCTACTGCCTCAAGCAGCTAAAAAGATCAAGGACACAGGAGACTTACCGGAACTGGGCCCAGACTATCAAAAGCCAACATGGCGCCGACACTGGGCTGACTCACCTTCTGACTCAGGGGTTTCAACCCTCTCCTACTCAGTGTCCCCTTATGTGACAGTTGTTCTGTATGTCCCCCTTTAATATCCTAAAATAAAATTCATAAATAACACAATGTGCTTAACACTTAAATGGGGAAAATTCTGTATGATCCCCCAACTGTGATATAGAGAAGAAATAATAAAGTAACATGTGTTTCAATATGTAAATATCTGGAATGGCTACAAGAAGACGGTGAAGTAGCCAAGTGCTTGCAGTTCCAAGTGTCATTTACTGAATACATATTGGCTCACCTTACAGACCAGTGCAGGTCTGTGGGCTGGCAACTTAGGTACCACCAGCTGCACTGCTATTGATGTGATTTCCTGTAACACTGGATAACTTCTGATGGCATCCCAATCCCCAGAAGCAAATCTTCCCCTGACATACACATATTTCTGGAAAGGTCAGCACCATGGCATACCTGGGGACGGGGAAGAGCTCACTTTGGGGAGGCATGTGGAAGCTCTAAGCGTCAGTGTGCAAGAGAGGTAGAGAAGTTGGGTGAAAGGTGAATGGGCATGTTCCAGTAACAAAATACATTTCTGGGCAGAACTTTCGGGAGGAGGAAAAGGGAATCAGTGAGCCTGGGCGTTGTGTGGTGGGAAGAGTGAGACCAAAGCATCCCAGTGGTGTGGACCAGAGGCTGTGGGAGAAAAGGGATGTCTAATGAGAGCTGTGCGCTTTCCAGGTGGCTCAGTGGGCAAGAATCTGCCCACAGTGCAGGAGACCTGTGTTTGATCCCTGGGTCAGGAAGATCCCCTGGAGAAGGAAATGGCAACCCCACTCTAGTATTCTTGCCTGGGAAATCCCACAGACGGAGGTGCCGGCTGGCTACAGTCCATGGGGTTGCAAAAGTGTTCGACACGACTTAACAACTAAACAGCACAATGACAAGAGTTGTATGGGGGTGGCTATGGCCTCTGTGATGTAAATCTCCCTCCTCTGCCTCATCCATCAAGTGTTCAGAAAAACCCAAAGCCCTTCCTAATATTTCTGCACACATGGACACTTCCAGGGGGCTCTCCATTCAGAGTGGAAACAGAGTGAGCCCCTGAGCAGAAGCCAGAGCCCCGGGCAGCAGACTCAGGCTTCCACCTGCCAGGCGCCAGGCACTGTCCCAGGTACTTGGCTGGCTTCATCCCACACGCATTCTTGACAGCCACCCTATGAGGGTTAATCCTATCTGACAGATGCAGAAACTGAGACTCAAGAAGGGTCTGTCACTGCCCATGATCACACAGCTAGTGTTGTGAATTCCAGCCTTAATCCGTCTCTTTCTACTGTTCCTTACAATCAGTGGCCTCTTGGTCTGGTGGCTTAATTTGTTAGGTTAACAGGCAAAGCTCATTTTATTGTACTTTGCTGTATTGAGCTTCAAAGATGTTGAAGGTTTGTTGGCAACTCTATGTCAAGCAAGTCTACCATTTTTTCAACAACATTTTTTCACCTTGTGTCTCTGTGTCCCTATTTGGTAATTCTTGCAATATTTCAAACTTTTTTACTTTTCATCTTTGTAATGGAGATCTATGATTGGTGATCTTTGCTGTTACTAATATGACTCACAAGACTCAGATGATGGTTAGCATTTTTTAGTAACAAAGTATTTTTTAAATTAAGGTATATACACTGTTTTCTTTAGACATACTGCTATTTCACACGTTATAATAGACTACTGTATAGTGAAAGTGAAGTCGCTCAGTCGCACTCTTTGCGACTGTATAGACTGTAACCCACCAGGCTCTTCCATCCATGGGATTTTCCAAGCAAGAATACTGGAGTGGGTTGCCATTTTCTTCTCCAGGGGATCTTCCTGACCCAGGGATCGAACAGGTTTCCTGCATTACAGGCAGACTCTTTACCCTCTGTGCCACCAGGGAATCCCATAGGGTAAACATAACTATTATATGTACTGAGAAACCAAAAAAATGTGTGTGACTCACTTTATTGTGATATCCACTACACTGCAGTAGTCTGGAATCAAACCTCCACTACCTCCGGTGTCTGCTGTGTTTCTCTGGCACTTTTCTGAGAATGAATGGAGAGCTGACCTCCAACCTAAAGATAAATTGTACACCTTCCCCAAACATTTGCTTTGAAACCACAAGGCCCTCTGTTTCTTGGCATCACATTACAAATTACTCCATTCCTCAGGGCACAGGTATTTGGCCTGAACATGCTTTTGGTGATTTTAAGAATGAATTACACTCCTTCCTTAAGCAATCACATCCACCAGCCAGCTCCCAGAAATAGAAAGCACTTCATCACACAAATTAACTCCTCTCTCCTATTTCACAGAAGATGAGTAATCTATTAAAAAAAGAGATGCTATTATCTAAACAGGCAGCTTATCTGCACTTTTAATTTCAACTAAATGCATTGGTCCCTTTTCACTGGGTGGGTAGGGCCATAAATCTGTTTAATAATCAGATGATGACTAAAAATACACCAGGAACTACCACTATCAAGTTAATTACAGCCTTCCCTGTTTTCTGAGAGCTACTCCCCACCAATCAGCTACACACGAGAATAGAAGGCTGGGTCCCTTGACCTGGCTGTCGCCACTTTTTCACCCAGTTGGAGCCCATCCAGGGGGAGCAGATTCATGGGCAATTTCAGTTGTGGGTTCTTGGTAGCTCCCCTTAAATTTTGTCAGGTTGTCAGGTGTTGGAGAGCAACATGTGTTTCATTTCGGATGCAGGCTTCCAAGCTTATCATTTAAGGTGTTATTAAAGAAGAAGAAAAAAATTCTTCCACTTTAACCACAGTGTCAACCTGTCAGTTTCATATTTGTTAAAGGGCAAAAGCCTTCCCCTGGGGGATATTTTCCTGCTCGGTGTGCAGGAAGAGAAACCTGAGCATATGTCAGAGCTTTCTTTACCACACTAACTACTGCCAACCCACCCCCGAATCCCAGCTCAGCCTCTGGAAATCTCTGCTTTGCAGGGTCTTGAGATATCTCATCTAGGCCTCTCTCCTCCCTGCTTCCTCACTGGCTAGCATCAGAGGAGGAACTGCGGGATCTTCAGCTACTCACAGAGACTTCCACATCAGGGACTGACCTGCTCATTTTGGCCTCTAATCCCTTTTCTCTCCTCCCATCCACACTGCAGCTACAGCACAGGTGTACTGAGGTCATCTGGTGACATTTCAGGCTTCCTAGCAATGTCCAGAGCCCACCTTTCCGGATCTATCTCCCACCTCAACCCTGCACCCGATCCTTTCTCTGCAGCTACCACTTGACTAATTTTCTTGCCTTTGTTCGTTTACTCTTGCAAGTCCTGCAGTTCAGAGCATCTTTCTTTGCTTTCTCTGTCCCTATCTTTGCCCTATTCTTTCTTCTGGGCTCAGCTCAAGGTGCTCCTGAATCAGCATCAGTGTGAATGATGCTCTCCAGATGCCTGTGAGTGTAGCACATGCTCTGCTTTCCATGCACGTATGGGTTCAGGACTTGTGTCTCTCTGCCCAACAACAAGCTTCTTGAGGGCAGGACCGAGAGTGATTTATTTTCCTGTCCCTCATAGCACCTGCACAGCAGTGTGGCATGTACAGACAGATATCTGGTGAATGATCCTGGCTTGATGTATTTTCCTTGCAACTTGTGGCTTTCATTTTTTAAAGTCCATGCCACCATGACATGACTCAACATGTCACCCAAGGGAAGACATCAAGCATGTTCAGGGGCTCTGTCATCCAGGTATTCACTCACGAGTCTCTAAAAATAGGACATAGCATCAGGAAGCAGAAGCCATCTTCAGAGTTGGTATTTATCAGTGAAATGATAAATGAGAACCACTCATGAAACTCCTACTCAGTATCACCCCTTCCTTAACGGAAGGGTATGTCTCTGCCCATCACATCCAAGTCTGCTTGTGAGATGTTTGTGTTTCAGATGTGACCGCCCATCAGCTGATTACCAGGTGCTATAGGGGAGCAGCAGATGCAAAGGCCCGGAGGCACGTGGGGGCAGGACCTAAAGCAGTAGCTGATTCTTTTGGCTGATGTTTAAGGCCATTCCCTGTAGGTGGGCACTTGCACAGAATTCTGTCAGTGATTCAGGTGGACCACAGGGAAAGAAACATCACAACGGATACAAGTGGACTCCATTTTTGGATGTCAAGTGTTCTGAATGTTTTATCTTTTTCTTTCTAAAATGGAAAAATCTTCACTGTTTTCTTTTGTCATTATAAATATGATGCATTCATGGTAAACAATTTTTTTTTTTTAAGCCATCATGGAGGAAGGTAACATCTGAATGACAAGTCTCTCTGGTCTCATCCATAGGAAAAGGCCATTCTTAGTAGTTTGGTGTACTTCTCACCCAATTTTCCAGTGTTTTTGTGCTTATTTACCTATTTCTTCTGAAGCCTGTCTTTTTCCCTTCATTTAACAAATATGTCATGGTTATTTCTCTATATCAGTACCTGTAGATCTATCATGACATTTTCCCTACTGTCTTGCTTGATCCGCCAGTTGACCCAGGTGAGAGGAGTAGCGCCATTTTGCCTGACAGGGAGACTGAGGCTGGGAGAGATGGAGTACCATGCCCAAAGTCAACAAGAGGTAGATGAGAAGACCAGGTTATCTGCCTCTAGCTCACGTTCTGTCTCTGACCCCTTGCTGTCCACCTTCAGAAGAACAGACTGGAACCAGAAGACAGCATCTGCAGAGAGTTCAGCTCAAAGTAAGGAAAGAGCTTTCAAATAAGAGAGTGTCCAGTAAAGGAATGAGATCATTCATAAGACAGTAGTTGTCCATCACTGGAAGAATTCAGTGGCTGAACTTACACAAACCATAGATACGATTCAGATGCTGGGGAAAGATGACATGACCTTAAAGGGCCCCTCCAGCCCTGGGATTATGTGATTGATTCTATGGTTCCAAGATGATATGCCTGCTAATACAGCTGGCCTGCTGTACAAAAGGCTCTAAGAGTAGTGAAGGTCCACCTCTGAGGACCTGCTCCTTTAACCCAGGGGCTCCTTCTGAGATGCACTTAGTAATCAGCAGGAGAGAACAAGGTTTTCTGTTCATAAGCTCTGGTCTATTTTATCTGCCCCTGTAATTTTTCTTCCTGCCCCACTGAGCAACTTTTGCTTTCAATATTCTATTTATGTGTCAAAGGCCAGAAAACTGGAATGCTGTCTCCAAGGGAACTCCACAGTGTGGGTCTGTGTGAGGAAGGTGGGCTGAGTGTTTGTGCATTCTGAACTCAGAGTAGTTCTGGACAGATTGTTCCAGTCCTCTGGTTGTGTACGAGTTGTTCGAGGCATGTAGTCTGATTTGTTAATTTGTGTTCAGATACATACACAAACACACACACCTCTAATGCTCGCTGCTGGGCCCAACAGAAGGAACTGCTTACATCCTGGCTACCATAAGCTCAAGACCAAAGAGGAAACACTGGCCTAGGCTGGCTGTGGCGAGAGGCACTCAACCCTGGTAAGGGTTTGTTTCCACCCAGAGACCCAGATGGCTGTCTGGGTTGCAGAGTCGTGGACACCTGGCACCCCCAGAAGCCAGGTGGCATGGTCGGGCGGCATGCCAGCAATGGCTCAGGCTCCTCAATGCCTTTTCTATCTGGGTCTATCACAGGCCTGCCTCTCCCCTACTGGTGGTCCCGTTCCTGTGGGTTACCACTGCCTTCCCCTAGGCAGGGGAAGGTGTTTAAAAAGGATACATGTCATTTTGCAAATTGTGGAAAATCAAATTTGTGAAAATAAATGAAATACCACCAATTAACCCACTGTCTGGGTGGCCTCTTTTAATATTTCACATCTGCTGGGGCTTCCACGTCCCCTTAGTAGAAAATCCCCATGGTCCAGAACACAATTCCTCCATATTCCTTACTGCACAGTTCAGTGCAAAATAACACTTAGCAGAGCCTCCGTTATCTGCCAGGGAGGGCGTGAGCAGATCAGAAGCCAAGACAACCGAGCTGAGGCCTCAGGTCTACTGAGGAAGATATATTTCTGCTACAAGAATAATATCAACAGCTGACACATGGTGAGTGATTCTGCACCAGATACGGTGCCAAGCATCCTGCAAGTATTCATATCATCTCATTTAATGCTCACAATAGTCCTATAAGGTGAGGCTGTCATCTCCATTTCACAGATGAGGCAATTGAGGCTTGGTGAGGTGGAGGGTCCTATACGCGGCTAGAGAGTGGCAGAACAGGGACTTGAACCCAGGTTGGTGTGACTGCAGAGCATGTGCTCCTAACCACCATGCTTTCCTTTAATAGTGCAGGCGTGTGCAAAGAGGAGCAGCAGCACCCTAGAGCTGGATTAATGTTGGGGAGGGGACCACGGAGAGTGGAGGTCTCCCAAATAGAGTTTCAGTGGAATCATTAGGGTGGTGAGCTGGGGAAAGACAGACTAGGAAGAAAGAATCCGTGCAAAGGAAGCAGGGCCTTAAACCGTCAAGTATCCAGACCACTATATAGAGTCCACTGTGTTCTCACCAATGACAATCTTAATAAACAGTTCTAAAGTAATGTATGATATCTTTCAATTGAAAGGGGGCATTTAAGTATGTATGAGTATCAAATAGAGACTGTGCTAAGAAGTGAAAATGTAGCCTCTAAAAATTAAGACAAATCTCCTCATCTTCTGTAACCCTGGAAAAGGGACATGCTAAAATCTCTAGAAACCTTGCAGGAAATAAACTGCTGGGTCAAACATTTTCTTTTCTTTAAGATAGTATTATTTTTCAATTAAATGAGAAAAAATACACATATTCTCCTTGTTTTTTAAAAACTACAAATACAAGCAAGCAAAGAGAGTTGTTTTAAATTTCTTTTGCTATGCCTTGATCCTGGTTCACTTCCCTGTTTCAGAAGTAACTGCTGATAGCAGTTTGGAGTATGTCCTTCCATGCTTTTTTTCTTTATGTTTACCCAGACATATGCATACACATTGAAAACATAAAGTATTGCTTTTGTTTGTGTGTGTGTTTATAAATAAATGGCTCTGCTGATGGGCACTTAGGCTGTGTCTAATTTGGTGCTATTATAGAGAGTCTGCAATCAGCATCCTGATATGTTCCTTGTGACTATTTCTCTAGAACAGACACTGAGAAATGGAATTCCTAGGTCACAGGACGTGCACATTAAAATTTTCTGGATACTTCCAAACTGCCCTCTGAAGTGGAATTCCCATTTTTTTTTAAATCCCCTTCAGCAGCTCCTGTATAGAATGGTGAGACTCTTGGGAAGCAGGGTGGGGTGGAGGTAGGAGAGGGTAGATTTTTAAGTGACATATTTGATATAATAAAATAATTATTTAGAAAGACAGCTACTCTTGTCATAATACAAAGTAGATAAACGTGGAGCTGGACAAAATCCTGGCCTGCGGTGATACACAAAAGGAAGACTGTCAGAGAGGGCCGGGCCTCGTCCCTCCAAGAGTCTCTAGTGAGGGAGCTGAGGAAGGAGAGGGCTTGCGTGTTTTTAAAGGGAAGTAAATATTCAGAAAAAGCCAGAACCTTGTCAGGATTTGGAGGCGGGAGTGGTCACTAAAGGGGTAAGTCACTAAGTGTTCCTTCCCCAGGCTGCTCATGGCCTCAGGGGCCGCCTGTGTCTTAGGAGGGAAATCTGGTCCCCATCCAAACCGTGGGACTGGGCCTGAATTCCCCAGAGACAGGGCTGCTCCCCAGCCTCATAAATCTCTCCTAGGGTCAGGTGACTCCGCCCAGCAGGTCCGACCAAAGAAGGTGGCCTAATCCGACCAGCCTTGAATTTCAGAGGTGAAAGCTGCCTCTGCGGACTGCGGTGGTTTGGGAGGTACGTTTCTGTGGCTTTTGACATGTTAATGGTATATGGAGGAGACAAGCCTTCAGAACAGAGCCCGGCTCTGCCCCGAAGTGTGCACCAATTAAGATGATTACTGGTTTCCTTACAACACAAATACTAATGGCCTGTCACGCTCTGGCATATTTTTCTTCGTAACCTTCAACTCCGAATGATTAATAAGGCTCCGGTGGCACGACTCATACACACAGGCAGAAAGCAGGGGGAAAAACCCAGCTCTGATGATCGCACGTCCCACGAGGCAGAGGCCTGTGGAAGCAAGTTCTGAAGGGCTGTGACCGTTGGGGAGAGCACAGTCACAATCAGGGGGACACAGTGTCCTGGGGACGCTCTGAGGAGCCAGGATTAGCCGTGTGGGTCGCTCTCCCTCTCTGGGCCTCAATTCCTCCCTTTCTTGTTACCTGGGGATAGTAACCTCTTTCCAGCTTGCCAGGCGGGACTGTTTCTATAAGAGGATGCTTAAAGATTCAGACAATGGGAATGTCATATTACTGGCAGAGGTGAAAATGGAAGGGGACACACAGATGGGAGTGGGAGTACATTCAGCACAGTGGCTGAGAGCCAGGCCCCAAATCCAGGCGGACTTAGGTCGGATGTCTAGCTTTCCTACAGACCAGCGCTGCCGTGCCACTTACACTTCTCTAAGCCTCTGTTTCCTCACCTGAGAAGTGGGGATAATATAGAACCGCTTCTCTTAGGGTGTTAGGATGCAATCAGATCACGGGTGTGAGTGCTCAGCAGGCCCCAGGTCTGAGCCAGACTGAGCGTCAGTGCTGTTAGCCATAGTTATTATTACTATGGTCACACCAAACGCCAGGAAAAAGGGCTTCTACCTTGCAGCCCGACTCCTCCAGTTTATATCTTCTAAAGACACTCCCCTCATCCCTTCAATACTTCAAATTCCATTTCTCCTACTTCATCAAGGCCAGAGGGCACCTCACTGTCCTAAATTCAACTCTGTCCCAGGGTTCTGTGAGTTTCCTCTCAGGAGAAAGGTGGTAAAGACTGTTTTCCATTTGGCCTTTGCAGAAATATGAACTGCTAGGTAGGAGTACCAACATCTCCACAATGCTTTTGGTCCATTGTTCAGTACCTCCTGAGGATGTAGTCAGAGAAGGCTTCCCCAAACACTCTATTCCCCCTTTCATCTTATGTAAAGCACTGGACAAAAAGGGTCTCAAAACCATCTCTTTCAACTTAGTCACTGCCCCTAAATCCTAAATTTTGGAGCACCCTGGGCCTCATGTAAGTCCCCACCTTGGCTCACATTGGGAACAGACTCTATAGAAGGTCTAAAGGACCCAGGATAGAGAGAAGATGGGGGCCAGGCAGCTGACGGATGCGTGTGAAATGGACCAGATGGAAACCTACAAACCCAGTTGGGGTCACATGGGAATGTGGGCCCAGACATGACATCAAGAGACCCGGGGTACCAGATTTTAATGGGCATTCTCCCAACTTCTAAATAATGTCAATTCAATCAGATTAAAAAAAATACTTTGAAGGCTAAACAAAAGCAGGTCTACGGGGCTGTATCCAGCACCTTGAAAGGAACATACACTCTTCAAAGCTAGAAATTTATGACTTAGAGCAAAGGAGCAGTCATTTACCAAATGGAGTTCTCTAACACTAAAGGAGTTTAACGGATCAGGAATAAAGAGACAATAAAAACCATGTGTAATTCCACTGCCCAGACCACTATTAACAACTGAGTCTATATACTTCTAAGCACTGGGAAAAACTGTATATGGTTACAGATGATTTGCTAGGGTTGATGTTTAACAGGAGCAGGCCCAGGTGTGCACACTGACTGGCAGCCTTTGCCCCTGGCACTCACCCCCGTACTGCAGTCATGTCTGCATCCTGAACTCCTTGGGCTGCTCTCTTACACTACGCCCTCGCCCCTGCCAAGATATGCTCACTCGGCAGATTTTCTGGCATGAACTGAGCCAGTGTGTCTCAAATTTAAGTAATGAACAGTCCCTTTTGAAAGAAAAATATTACAGAGGCCTCTCCCATAAACATACTCAAAGATTTATCTGAGAAATACTAACCAAGGAAACCAAGGTTTCTGACTTTCAATGTGAATTTTCATGGCAAAGAGAAGTGTCTTTATAGTTGCCAAAACAATAGTTTAACTGATTAAAACTCAAAAGGAAAAAGGAAATGAAAACCTGCCCAACTCTTGGATCCACTGAACCCCGCCTTGAGTTTCATCTCAGGAGAAAGGTGGTAAAGACTGTTTTCCATTTGGCCTTTTCAGAAATATGAACTGAACCCTCCTTGAGAATCACTGATCTCAAGCACAGGGGGTCCCTTGGAAACCAAGGCCCTTGTGAGTTTAGCCTCTGAAACATCTCTTTATCTAGGATAACTCCTGCCTGCCCCTCCTCCCCACGGGCCCCAGGGCTGAGAAACCACAGAGGTTTTCACTTGTGGGTCCTGGAGCTTTGGAGTTGAACCCAAATTATCCTCCTACCTTTAAGGGGGAGAATACTTTATTGTCTTTAAAATATTTTAAAAACTATTTACAATTTTTAAAAGAAAAAAAATCATTTTCATGTCAAGCTCTTGGGTAAAGCTGCTGTTGAAAAAAGTTTTCCATGGTACCTAGATCTGTGGTGCAGTGTAAATAGTGTAAAGATGTTGAACTAGGATGCTGTATACTTAAAACGTATAATTTTTAAAAACATGTTTTACTACTGAAGGAAGAAAAAATTTGGAAAATCATAGATATAGGCCATACTCACCTCACATAAGGTGAAACTGTGACCCAGGGAGGGGCAGGGCTTGCTGGGTGACTAGTGAGTTGGTGACGGGACTATTAGGCTGGGCTCCCTCCCTGGGGTCCAGCCCTGGATTTCTCTCCCAGAGCCTCTCCCCACTCCACCCTGAACCCTACACTGTGCCTGCCTGTGGATCTCCCTGCTCTCCCTGAAAGTAGCATCAGGTGATTTAGGTTTCAGGGGTTCTGCACCTAGTTCCTCTCACGTGTAGATGGGAAGGCACAAGCTCAAGGGGTAGTCTGGACAATGCGGGAGTGTTTAGCCATCAAACCTTGGCATCAACCCAGAGATGTGCGTGGCTGTAGGCTCTCCAGCATACCCAAGAGAAAGGGTGGGCACATTCAGAAGGCTTTATAAATGCAGATGTCACCTTCCTAGCTGGAGATACCTTTAGGATTCCTCTAGAAGATGTCATGAATTCAAGTTCAGAGTCCATTCCTACTCTAAACATCAGAACAGGGACTTCTCTGGGGGTCCACTGGCTAAGACTCTGCACTCCCTGGGTTTGACAGCTCATCAGGGAACTAGATCCCACGTGCTGCAGCTGAGTTCACATGTTGCAACTAAAGATCCCACATGCTGCAACAGAGATGGAAGATTCTGCATGCCACAACTAAGACCTGGAGCAGCCAAGTAAACAAGCAAATACAAATAACCATTAAAGAATCTGTTGTTAAAACATCAGAACAGAGACTGTCAGGAAATGAAGACTCCTAAGTTCTACAGCCGGATGTTGGAGGACGGCACTGGATCTGAGACTGGAGAAGGAGACAGGGGCTGGGAGGCAGGGTGAACCCTGAGGTGGACCCAGTTCTAGGCCTGAATGACTCAGTTTGAGGCCTTTATTTATCCTTTCTGGGCCTCCATTTCCTCGTCTCTAAAATGTGGCTACTTCTGTGTAGCCAACATCACTGGATTACAATGAGCGTGGAAATGTGGGATGGTGTGTGGAGTTGGTGTGATGTGTTTGTCACTTATCCTCTGAATTCCAGGGACCTCACCTGCATGATGGGACCAAACAAGCTTATTCATGCTAGGCTGGGGGATGAGGGGGTCAGAGAGTCTCACTTAGAAAGAAAAGTCAGATTCTGTAAAGCAATTATCCTTCAATAAAAAATAATTAATGAAAGAAAGAAAAGTCAGGATACTGCCAAATCCACTCTTGGACACACAATAACAGCTGTTGCCTCAAACACACCATTTTCAAGCAGGTGTTCACACAGCGGACAACGAGTCTGAGCAGGCCCACCCCCGATGTGCGTCTGCCCTTCAAATGCTCGTTTCACAGCTGGAGGGGCAGGTGGCAGGCCCAGAATAGGAGGGAACAGACACTAAGGGTCCATGCTGTAAGCTCCAGGGCCCTGGGGGAGGGACCCTCCAGGCTGGAGCATCAGAGAAGCCTCCTCAGAGGACGGAGGACCTGAGCATCTTGGACTTGGTGGGGGACGAGGGATTCGAGGAGGCAGAATGGGAGTGATGCGGAGGAGAGAGGAGGAACCTGGAGGGGTGGGATCAGCCAGGCATGCTGGGTTCTGGGTGTTGCTCTCCTGGCCACATTAGGTCTTGCCCTTTGAGGGGAGACTTGTGACCCTGACCTGCAGCTCCCAGCCCTCCTCTGTCCCAACCCAGCCGTACAGAGCGCCAGACAGAGAGCATGTGCTCAGTACATCTCAAAGGAGCGTCCTACATTCATCACGCACATGTCATAATTCAGCACGGTATACAACAACATCACAACAACAATCTGGTTAGGGAAATGAGAATGAGATAAGTAAAAACAATGCCTGATTTATCAGATGGACTTGGAGTTGAGATGATAACACACATGACTGAGGACGTTCATGAAGTGACAGGCCCACACGGATAGACCTGGTCTTGTGCACGAGGCCCACAGCCAGAGCTCTCAGAGCTGTGATGCCACGTCTGTCCTCCCACCTAGGAAAGCCTGGTAGCAGCAAATGTACAAGTGCCAGAGACATAATGATATACTGGCCGCCTCCCCTCCCCTCCTCTCTCTCACTCTCTCTCCTGATTCCTCACCCCACCCACATCAGGTCACATGGAGACTTAGATGAAACACATAAATCACGGCGGGGAATGGAATCTAGCTTTCTGAATGACTGCCAATGGGCTAGAAGTTAGTTTGAATCTGGCCCCATGGGAAACAGGAGATAACTGAGAGCCAGGCAGAAAAATTTACCCTTCTCTCTCTAGTTCGTGGACTACACTAGGATGTTGTTCCTTGTAACTCTGGGAGAACACCCGCCCCCCTGCCCCCCGCCCCAGCCACTACTGGGAGAGCACACGGGCCCATGCTGGAGAACTCGCTCCCCCTTTTAATCTCACCCTCACTGCCTTGGGCTTGCAATCCTTTAATCATAGCTCAGGTCCTGTTTTCTAGAGGACAGTGGGCTAAGTAAGGCAAATAATAACCATACATTTGCTCTGACTTGTAAAATAAGTGAAAGTCATTCACTACACTGCTGTTTTAAGAGCGATCAGCAACAAAATGCATGCACACAGCTTAGCGCACATCCCAACCCGTGGTGTCCCAGTACCAGAGAAGAGAATACGAGGAGAGAGAGACACTGGCAGGTTTCGATTCAAAAACCTGTTAATTCCGCAGACATTTCATGATGTCGCTATGCACCTGGCATTGGACAGCATCCCATGACGCAGAGGTAACCAAGACATGTAGGGAGTAGGGGAGCTGCCATAAAAACCTGGGGTAGGTGTGGCACGCCAGCTGGGGGATTCAGGAGCTGGGCAGAGAGGAGGTATGGATCCTCCCTGTCTGGTCTGAGGACAGGACTGAACTTGGTCCAGAAGGGTGAACAGTCTGCCAGGGGGACAAGGTGAGAGTGGGAAGAAGTCGCTCTCACCTCTGCACCCCCCACTACCTACTGCCCATTCTCTCCTGGGAGCACAGATTTCTGCCTTTAGACTCCAGCCCCTCAGGGTAGGGACTGTGTCTTGTGGTTCATCAGGCTAACCCTAAAATCCCACCGGAAACCTGGTTGGCAGCAGAGGCCCAGCACAGACTGTGGAGCCATGGAAAGGCACAGATGGCCAGGCTCAGTAACCTCCAACTCTCCCATCCACCCAGCACTCCCGAGAGATGCTGCTCACTTCAGCCTGGGGCCTCCACAGTCCCCTGCAGCCAAGTTCCCTCTGGGAAGTGGGTGGGGGGTTGGAAGTGAGAAAAGGCCTCTCAGCAACCCTGTTCCACTCCTCTGGGTGGGATGGCTAGTGCTTCCCCAGTGAGAACCTTGGCCTGGAATCTGGCTAATGATTAAGTTATATGTGGTGGGATATTTTTAAAGGGTTATTTTTATGCATTCCAATATACAGTAGGTACAAACAAACACTGCTTGATTCCACTTATATGAGGTACCTAGAAGAGTCAGATTCATCAAGTCAGAAAATACAGTGGTACGCCTTCCCTGTGGTCCAGTGGTTAAGAATACGCCTGCCAATGCAGGGAACATGGGTTCAGGCCCTGGTTGGGGAACCTAGATTCCACATGGGGGGGGGAATGGGGACTTAGTGTCTAATGGGGACAGAGTTTCAGTTTAGGAAGGTGAAAATTCGGGAGACAGATGATGGTGAGAGTTAATACAACAATGTGAATGTATTTAGTGTTACTGAACTGCACAGTTAAATATGGTTAAAACAGTACATTTTATAGTATGTGACTTTTATCACAATATTGCAACATAATTTTAAAGGGTGACTTTTCGTGGTGGTGGCAGTGACACAGCTGTCCCTTCCTTACTCTTAATTGCTGCTTCACTCTCTCTGCCACCACCCCCTCCCCCTAACAAAACAAAACCCCAAACACCACGGCCTCCTGCCCCTAGAGATGGAAACCATAACCAACCCCAGAAAACAAAAACAAGGACAGCAAACCCAAGGTCCTGTTACAAATAATCCTTTTGGAAGGACAACTGCTGAGTGAGCATCCACAGCCCTCACCACTCCCCCGAGCTAAAACCAGGCCTGGGTTCAGGGATGGGCCAGGTAGCAGAGAGGAGGTGGTAGGTCAGAGACAGTGAGGGTCCCTGGATCCAAGCATCACTTTCATAGGACACAGTGCCTACAACAAAGGAAAATTCCACTCTCTTAAAAAGTTTACAGTTTTGCCTTCCTGAGCTGGGGGCCCTGTGAAGTTTCCTCCCTGCTATATACAGCTATGTCCTGATATAAATCTTTGGTGTAATCAAAGGCTTCTTCAACCCCCAAAATGTGAACAAAACTTCTGAAGGAGCTGCTATGGACGTCTGCCTCCCACTCTGTTTTTGATAGGGACCATTTTTTAAAGTCTTTATTGAATTTGTTGCAATATTGTTTCTGTTTTATGTTTTGGTTTCTTGGATACAAGGCATGTGGGATCTTAGCCCCTTAACCAGGGAGGAACCTACACCCCTGCATTGAAAGGTGAAGCCCTAACCACTAGACCACCAGGAAATCTGGAAGTCTGGCCCCTTGGCATAGCCAGAAAATCATGAGCGCGCAGCTGTGGCGTGGTGGTGGCAGTGATGTGTTTAGGCTCTTGGCAGGGCTCAGAGCTCTCCATCACTGCACCTAGTGATCAGCCCATCATTCACACTCTTGCTGGTATCTCTGCCATTCAACCTGGGTTTCACCCAGTGAACACCAGCCACTGACAAGGCTTCCTAGCGTTAAGCACCACGGAACAGGTGTCTGCATGAACAGCTGTGTAACTGGCATACTGAAAAAAATGGCATGCATCAGTGACAGGTCCAAGGCCAGTTCCATTCTGCTGCTTGAATGACAGAAGGCTCTCAGGGCGGGCAGTGGCATGGCAGAAAGCAGTGGTGAGGAGCAGTGGCCTGCCCAGCCCCAGGAAGCCCCCAGCTCTACACTGACAAGCTGTGTGATGTTGGGCAAGTCACTTCCCTTCTGCCAGCCTCAGGGTCTGCACGTGAGAAACGCAGATCCGTCTAGCCCACCTCATAGTGTTGTTCTGAAAAACTATTGTGATGTGAGTGCAAACCACCTACACCGAGTATGGCACATAGTAAGCACTCAATCTAAAGCCAGGCTTCTCAGGTGAAAACCCCTATGGAGGGGACTTTGTGTCCACCTGGAGAGGGGCTGTCAGTACTCAGCTGTTCCCACAGGGCTGCTGGGTGGAGTGCAGGGTGCTTAAGAGTGGTCTGAGGACTCTCTTGGTGGTCCAGTACTTAAGAATCCACCCGCCAACACAGGGGACATGAGTTCAATCCCTGGTCCGGGAAGATCTCACATTCCTTGGGGCAACTAAACTTGCTACTCTAGAGCTCGTGCTCTGCAGCTAGAGTATCCACCACAATGAGAAGCCTGAGCACCGCAATTAGAGGGTAATCCCCACTCGCTGCAATTAGAGAAAGTCTTCAAGCAGCAGTGAAGACCCAGTGCAGCCAAAAATAAACTAATTGATTAACAAAAGGGGGGTTCTGGGCCCAGGGCTGCAAAGCAAGCCTTCCCACTTGAGCCCTGCCAGGTAGGGGTGCTGGGTGCAGAGTCAGGCAAAGAATGGCCGGTATCAGGTATCTGCTGAATATTACATAGTAGGTGTTTTATCAATGGGCTTTGGAATCATAAAACTGCCTCTGTAACCTTGTGCATGGCATCTACCCTCTCTGAGTCTGCACAGCATTCCTATAAAGTGCTAATAACATCTTCTTTCCAGGGCTGCTGTGAAGTTAGTGCAGTCCTGTAAGTAAAATACCTAACATAATATAAGTGTTCAACACATGGGAACTACTAGATCGCACTGTGAGGTAGGAGTAGGAACCAGAAAATAAACAAGCCATAACTGAAGGGAAAACTATTCTGTTTAGGTATGTAGCCTTGGACAAGTCACCTTACTTTAATAAGCCTCAGGTGACTCACCTATAAAACGGAAGCAGTCAGACCTTAACCCAGAGGCTTGCTGTGAGGATCAGGCCAGCTCCCCAAAATGGAAACTTTATAAACTCTCAAGTGGTGAACAGATGCTGATGGCTGAGCAGAGACAAAAAGGACCATGAATCAAAGTGCCCAACTCACAGGATGCCAGGGTAAGGCATACAGACGTCAAGTCATGGGTACAATGGCCTTTCTTATTTATGTTTACCTAAAGGAACTCAGTCCTGAATATTCATTGGAAGGACTGATGCTGAAGCTGAAACTCCAATACTTTGGCCACTTGATGCGAAGAACTGACTCATTAGAAAAGACCCTGATGCCAGCATTTTGTGCAAGGGCAAGATTGAAGGCAGGAGGAGAAGGGGAAGACAGAGGATGAGACGGTTGGATGGCATCACCAATTCAATGGACAAGAGTTTGAGCAAGCTCTGGGAGTTAGTGACAGACAGGGAAGCCTGGCATGCTGCAATCCGTGGGGTCGCAAAGAGTCGGACATGATTGAGCGACTCAACTGAAGTAGGATATTTTTCCTGATTACAAAAATATTGCCCTGGAGACAATTTGGAGAACACACAGAAGTACAGAGAAAAACACAGAAATCTCCTGTGATGCCTTCATCTAGAAATAACCACAGGTGTGGTGTTGTGTTTCAGTGTTGTATGGCCACAGATGAGCTAAGAGTGAAAGCACACAGGCAGCATACTAGAGTGGACCAAGGGCAGACCCCAAGGTCAGCTTCTAAGTTCAAACTCCAGGCTCACCTCTCTCAGATGTGTGACTGCTGAGAAGATTCCTCACTTCTCTAAGCCTGTTTCTTCATACATAAAATATGGATAATATTAACATTACTTTCTTTGTAGAATAGTTAAATAAGAGGATTAAATAAGATAATGCAAGTTAAATAGCACGGTGTTTATCACATTCTAAGAACTCAATAAATGTAGTTATTATTATACATACATGTTCACATAACTTTTATTTTAAAAAATGAATCTGTTTGTGACAATCACGTCATCAAATTTTCTTCTATAATGGTAGTTCTCCAGGTGACTCAGGGTCAGCAGGATAAGTGTTCCTTGGGAACTTGCTAGAAATACAAATTCTCAGCTAGGTCTTGGCCGACTGAATCAGAAACTCTTTTAAGGGGTGGGGTCCAGCTGATGAGGTTTCAACAACCCCTCCTGGTGATTCTGACGCTCATTCCAATTTGAGAACCACTGATTTCAGTGGCTTCACAGCATTTTCTTCCATGATTTATTTAATCAGTTTCCTCTTTTCAGACATGTAGGCTATTTGCCAGTGGGGTGCTTGAGTGGGCTGTGCAGACTCATGAGAGGCAACTGTGAGTGTTCTCAACTCTGTTATTTTGGTAGTTTGAAATCAGCCACAGAGGAAGTTTTACAGCACAGAAATCAGCATATGCTACAAACGAGGGCTCCCCATGTCCACTCCAGCTGGTTGTAATCTTTTTCCAGCACACTGTTGGCTGTCTCCATACAGTTTTGCTATATAAACAACACTGCCGTGAACATACACGTGACCATACAACTACTTGCACATCTTTGATTGTTTCCTGAGAAAAACTTCCAGAGATGGGACCACTCTATCAAAGAGTATTTTTAAGGAGCTTTGACAGATACTGTCAATGCTCCCACCAGCAGAGAGGAGTAAACTGATTACCCTGCATGGGTCACAGAGGACTTCTGCGCTACAGACGGTGGACCAGGATGCTGCACAGGCCCTGGCTGAAGTGAAGAGTACTAGTCGCTCAGTCCTGTTTGACTGTTTACAAATCCATGGACTGTAGCGCATCCTCCATCCATGGGATTCCCCAGGCAAGAACACTAGGATGGGTGGCCATTTCCTTCTCCAGGGGATCCTCCCGACCCAGGGATCGCACCCACATCTCTTGTATTGCAGGCAGGTTCTTTACCGCCTGAGCCACCAGGGAAGTCCAAGAACAGGGCAAATTCTGACCTTTTGTACAAAGCTCTGCATCCTGCTGCCCCCTCCCCTCCCCAGTCTCCTGCTCTGTGCTGGTGAACGTTGACTCTCCTTTACACTCAGCCATCTAGAGAGGCACCATCTGATAGAATTCTCTGCTGCTGTTCTGTGTGCTGCCCTATATAGCAGCCACTAGGCACATGAGGCTACTGAACACTTGAAATACGACTTGTGTGACTGAGGAACTGAATTTTTTACTTTTACTGAATTTTAATTAACTTAAATATGAATATTACATTTATCTAGTGACTACTGTATTAGCACAAAAATCCCATGGGCGGAGGAGCCTGGTAGGCTCCAGTCCATGGGGTCGTGACTAGTCGGACATGACTGAGCGACTTCACTTTCACTTTTCACTTTCATGCACTGGAGAAGAAAATGGCAACCCACTCCAGTACTCTTGCCTGGAGAATCCCAGGGACAAGGGGGAGCCTGGTGGGCTGCCGTCTATGGGGTCGCACAGAGTCAGACACGATTGAAGTGACTTAGCAGCAGCAGCAGCAGCAGGGATTCAGGAAGGACTGTGGCTTATGGTTGTGTCTAATTTGATAATCATGGTGACCTGAGATCCTGCATTATCTGCACCAGATCTGATTTCACACACTCTGTTCCCACAGACCCATAAACACTGACACACTGGAATTTTTTAAATGTCTTAGAAGTTCTGATATTTCAGAATTTAAATTACAATCTCCTTATCTCCTTAAAAAATAATTGTAATATATAGTGGAACTATATGTTCTGTATTTTCCAAGTCTCTTGTAAATGTTTTATCATACTGTCATAATTTAAAAAAATAAGGAAGAAAGGAAAAACAAAGGATGAGTCCTCAAGAAAACAATTACAATCTTGCAGACTGCATTTCCTACATGGAACCCTTTGTTAGATTATGCCCCAGTGGGAACTGGGAAATACTGAGCTCCTGACTCAGCAGAGAAGCACAGAGGTTGTTCACTCAGAGGGCAATCTCCTCATAATCACTACTATCAATCTATTGCTGATAGACCATCTTGCCTCTGTGCTTTGGCTTATGCAGTTCCCTCTGACCAGGGTATCTCCTTCATTAGGCAATGACACCTCCTCTAGGAAGCCCTCCTTGATTATTCCCATTTAGAATTAAATATGAATTTAAGTGGCCCTCCCTGAGGCCACTAAACATGGCGCCCATGGATCATGGCTTAGGTGAGAGCCTTGAGTCACCCTCACTTAGGACCTATTTAACCCCATTTTAGATAACATTCTTTAATAACTTTAATAACTTGATTTTTTATTCCAAAGCTGATTTGAGACAGCACATTAAAAGTAGAAAAGACTCCTAGGGACAGACACAGTGGAGATGACAAGAAGTAAATATCATCTAAGAGTCATACAGCAATGGAGACGACTTAGAAAAAAATATAAATACCAAACCTGGGTTTCTGAAAACAGAGCCATAGGGTCATTTTGTGCAAGGGCAAATATTTCTCCAGACCTCAGCTGTTCTTCAGGGTAATGCTGTATCTAATAGCTGATACTCATTAAGACAACTATCAGGCATCAAATCCTAACTAAACTCTCTGGAAGGGGTGAAAAAAGTCATTCTAAAATTCTAGGATTTAAAGCTTGCCAGGATGTGAGAAGTCATCCATACTTTATAGATGCAGACACTGAAGCCCAAAGAGATGATGTAATTTGCTCAAGGTCACAAAGCTATTTACTGGCAGGGCTAGCACCAAGGCTGGTCTATTTGTTCCGTATCAATACCTGGAAAAGTCACTGATGAACTTTTTATTCCATAACGCTACTGAATTGATGAGACATTTAGCGAGGAAAAATCTTCCCCACCCACCCCCACAAGAAGGTATTTTCTTTGTTACTGATGATTAACACTGGGAAAGGCCACCTCTCTTATGGAAACAGGTGTCAAAAGAGAGAATAAGATGGGAGTTGGCATTCATATATTTATGATGAACATGATGTGAATAGCATGATTGGGGGTGACATAATATTTGAAAGGCATTCTCTAATTGGGGTGGTTAATATCCAAACTGGTATTATACACGGGCAACGTGATCAAAGACTAATGAAAATGGAATCCCTCAAACACATGGCTGTCCATCAAGATGCAAATGATAGAAGAGAAATAAACCACTGATGATACACAAGTGATTTTAATGTTCCGTGCATTACCAGACATTTATTTTGGGGCTTGAGACGTGGAGGAAGAATAATAGGGTTGATCTAAGGCAGTTATAAACCACCACTCTTAAATATATATCTTCTTGCTCTATGGAGGAGCAGGTATTCAGAACAAGGTAGTTCATACAGACAGACAGCTCTTTAAATGATACCTTGCAATTACATTACAGCCTTGCAGCAGATAATAAACCGTCAATGTCTTGAATAATTTAAAACTTTCCAGCGGCATGAAGGTTGAACGGAAAGAAAATCACACTTTGCTTTAGAGGGGATAATTCCTCAGCAAATCAAATGTGGGAATTAAGGCAGAAAAATGTCCAGTTTCTCATTCATTTTCCTGATAGGTGGATATTCCATCCCAGGTCAACCTGCCCCCTGATTTTCAAAGTCAAGGAGTCTAGAGTGAATGAATCTATAAGTAAAATAGGAAAATACACAGCATGAAATTCTTCCATGTTATTTCTACCATCACAGAGGTGATAACACAAAATAATATAGTACTCTGGATCCAAATGTACCTGAGTTTGAACCCAGACTCTGCCGCTTGCTTGCTGTGTGAACTGAATTTGTCTAATTCTCAGTTTCATCATCTGTAATATCAGCTCAATAATGCTAGTTTCCTAGGACTCAGCGAGATCATGAATTAGCACTTTCTGGTGTATATGAAATGTCACTAAACACTGGATTTATTACTATTTTTAAACATTATTATTAATACTAATAATGACAGTTTAAGTTTTAGGGTCCTTAAGCTGCAGATACAAAGGGAGATGAAAGAAAAGAAGAAACAGATGAACATAGAGAGTTTCATGATCAAGAAATGTTACGGCATCCAGGTTAATGATCATGGTATGGTTAACCCACAGTTATTCTGAGCTGGTCTCTGTTCCAAGCGCTCTGTGAGCAACATCTGAATTACCACCCAACTCTTCAAGAAAGTAGCCCAGTTTTATTCAGTGAGGCACAGAGAGGTTAGGTACTAGTTCAACATCACCCTACTGTCTGACTCTTAACCTAGGGTGCTTAGAACCCAAGGATTCAAAGCCCAAACAACTTAAAATTTTGCATCTAGTTTTTAAAAAATATAATTTTCATATGCATAATTTTATGGTATATCTGCAGAGAGGTTGGTGGTCATAAAATCTGATTCCTGCTACTGCCAAGGTGGGCTTGTGTAATTAAGTTAGCTATAGACACTGGCAAGCATCCAAAGAAATTGTCATAAGGCAAAATGCCTTTGTTAGATGACTAGAACTGTTGTTCAGCCCTGTTGAAAGACTGTAGTATATATACTGTGTTAGCAATTAGCACAATGTTAAAATGGGGGCGGATACTTGACTGTACTGGTGGGATCTGACTGTGTGCCTGACTACTGGAGGTGCCAGACAGCCATGGGGGCTGTTGTCAGGCAAGCAACAGGTGCTCCCCACACTGGGAGCAGCACTTGGTCATGAACTAGTCACCCGACCACAGTGCCTGGCGTGCCTCCCTTTCTCCGATCTAAAATGCACAGGCTGGGTGAAGATTCCCAAAAGCAAGGCAGGAATTCCCTCAACTCTGCAGTCATGCTGCCTGGGATCATGAAGCTGTCTTCCATCAGTGGAAAGGCTTGATTTTTTCCAGGTTTAACAATAGACTCTGCGTGTGTGTGTGTGTGTGTGTGTGTGTGTGTGCATGTGCACGTGTGTGTATAACTCGGAGAGCCCGAACTCGAGGTTTTAACACATGGAGAGCTCGCTGAGAGGATCTGGGAGTGTGGAAAAAATATTTTAAAATAAAGGTTGAAATGTGAATAGAACTGGAGTGTCTGTTCTTGAATTTACTCTACAGCATTTTTTAGGAGTTTATTTTGCAGTGGAAGGAACCTGGGGGTGGGGATTTGCACAGGGTCTTCAGAAACCTGGAGGGACTCATGCGAAGATCAGGGCAGAGGTAGACCCCATTGATGGGTATGGTGAGGAGGGTGAATGTAATTCAACATGATAAAACACTTTTGTAAGAGCTGTCTAGTTAATTGTGACACAGCAGGACAGACATGGCACAGGGGCACAGAGGTGCCCCTCAGAATTGCCGACCAGGCCTTAGAGGTCACTGCAGCCAACATCAGGAAGCGAGGACCCTGGGCTGAAAGAACCAAAATCCGGGTGTCTTGATTTGAGATTCTCTGTATGTAAAGCCATGAAAGTGGCAAGCTCCTATGGAGGAAGAGCTTTTGGGGGCAAACTGTTCACTGGTAAGATTTAATTGTCCCAGAAAAGGCCAAAATCTATGTGCTGGAAAGCAGTGCTTTTGCCAGGTGCCCCCAAACTAGAGATGCTGGCTAGGATGGCCACGGAAAAGGCAGGGAGTTTCTGATTGAGGACCCGAGGCAGGGACACAAGCACATTCTCACATCAGAAAACATTTTATTGGACATTTCTCGAGGAATTTATTCCATGCCTGGTGAATTTAGAGTTATGGGCTTGGTTGGGGCCTCAAACAGGTGATTATGGTAATTTAGAAAGAAAGTACCAAGCCATTTCTGTCACAAAGCCATTCCAGCTTGAAAATAATAGTGCATCCTTGTATTTATAGACTGCTGAAGGCTTTCCAAAGTGCTCTCCCATCTATTATCTCATTTGGTCCTTACAAGAGGCCAGAGACATAGCTTGTGGCTCTGCTGCAGGGCTCTGAACAAGAACTGTCTCTTCTCTGGGCTTCAGTTTCCCCAGGGTGGTCCCTGGACCTCCTGGATCAGAATCCCCAGAGAGCTGGATATGAGGCACATTCATTTCAGGCTCCACCTAGACTGGGAACCTGGACTCTCTCACTGGGGCAGGGCCCGGGAATCTGCATGCTAAACCTACTTTCCAGGTGATCCTTATGTGCACCAAAATTTGAGAACCCCTGCTCTAATATCTCCTAACTCCTCAGCAGTGAGATCCTGCCATCTGAAACACACCTACTCAGCAACTAACAAAATCCTGAAAAAGTATAAAATTCTGGTGAGTGGGGAGAAAACAGTTTGGTATTGGCTGAGTGCATGTGATCATGCAGATAATAACCACCTCTCAAGGATATAATTAGTACCCTCGAAATTGGAATATGACTGTTTAATAATTTAAGTGAGATCATCAGGATTAATGAACAGCGGTTGAAATTAAATGTGGGACCATAAATCCCCAGCGACCTGTTACAGTGAGGCAATTATTTATGAACGGCATCCTGAAAAACAGGGGTCTGACTAAGGCTGAAGGCATTTAACTTAGCTCCTCCCATAAGGGCCATGACTTTTCTGCACTTACGGTAATCCAGGGTCTACATTCAAAGATGTTACCATCCAACTATATCATAAAATATGTATTTGTGATCCACAGTCTTCTGCTCCTATATTCCAGTGTTTTCCAAATCTGAGCAGCATTTCAACTCTATCAAAATAATCTGAGGTGCCTTAAGAATGCAGGTTAGGGGACTTCCATGGTGATCCAGTGGTTAAGAGTTTGCCTTCCAAAGCAGGGGGACACAAGTTTGATTCCTGGTCGGGGAACTAAGATCCCACATACTGAGGGGCAACTAAGCCCACACACAGTGCACAACTGCTGAGCCTGAGAACTGCAACTAAGACCAATGCAGCCATAAATAAATAAGTATTCTTTAAAATAATGCAGATTTGGGCTCACCCCAGAACCACAGAATCAGGATCTCTGCTTGTGGGCCCTGGTAAATTGTGTTTTAACAAGCTCCTCGGTTGGTTCTGAAAGGGATACAAGTTAAGGAGCCTTACTTGAACCTAGTTGGAACCAGAGACCATGGGGGACACACTCCAGGTGTGGGCTACCTGCCTTTGAGGTCACTTGCCTCCTTGGCCACCAGGCTGGAGAGTTCTCAGGGTTCTTTCTTTCTATGGCAACCAGTATCCGTATCCTCCTGGAAGTCTTTATGGCTCTTTTAGCTCTTTAGGCTCTTTCACATTCTGAGTTCATCTACTCTCTACAGGGAGACTCTGAGGTAGATGGGGGTAGCTGAGTGCTCATCATCTTTGTTTCAGAGAACAGCGATGGTAACTCTCCCCACCACAAAGGCATCACTACCAACAAGGACCATTACTGACCACTGACCATGTGTCAGGCCCTGCATTATCTCACTTAATCCTCACCTGACCCACGAAAGGGGGATGGTAGTTACGGCTTTGGGGTTGGGAGTGATGGAAACCCAGGCCCAGCTGGTTCACACAAGAAGACAGTGTTCCAGCTCACGGGAGGGAAGAGGACGGAGGCGGAATGGGGCTCAGCTGGCGCCACAGGCCGGCACCCTGGATGAATCACTGTGGCCGTGGGGATGGGACAGCACTGGCCAGGTGGGTCAGAGCCCTCATCACGGCTGGGCAGTGTTACTCACCGGCTGTCCCTTCAGGATCACAAGGAATGAATGGTAGGCAAGGAGCAGTCCACCAAACTGACTACACCCCTGTCTTCCTTCAGCTTGAAAGGCAGGAAAGACACGGTTTGTGTCTACAGCAGAGAATACCGAGAGTCAACTCTGCTCAGGAGAAAGGCCTACTTATAGGTCATCTTCATTCACTCATGAGCTAAAGTACCACTTCTTCTGTCATAAGGCAGCAGAAACATATTTTGTGGGAAAGGTCAGGGCTGGTCTTTCCTCTCGCCTAGTTAAAACAAATCTGGCCACTGTGGAGGTTTCTAGGAAGGTAACTGAAAGTTTGAGTTTTCCATTAGCAGAGACTGGAATGCAGTTATTATTTAGAATATTCTAGACCATATATTATGACAGCACATGGGGAAAGAAATTAAAAGTTTCTGAGAAGACTGGGCAGAAAACAACCTTATAATTCCACCTGTTTTCATCCTCACTACATATTATTAGCAATGCCCAATAAATTCCATCCATTAACAGACACAACAACAGAGGACTCCAACAGGCAGTAGGAGTTATTAGTTGTTTTGAGATTCCTGGCTGCTCATAAACATGCTCAAAAATATGGGCATCTCTGAAGAGGTCTGCATTTACAAAGCAAACAAATAAAATTATTTCTTTTTATCATTCCGGGAGGAGCAAGTAGTTTGGTCTTTCATGGAAAGAACCTGAGTGTATACGAGGATCCCAAAGGTTGAAAAAGGCAGTCTGCAAATGTTAATACTTCACAGGAATCAACATCCCTAAATAGCACAAGAGGAAAGAATGTTACTATGGTCTTCCTATGCCTGTTTCTTTATTCTATACAATGATGTGAAAATTACATTTTAATGAGATTCTTCTATTGGAGATAGGAAAGCAGGAGAATAAAAAAAAGAAAAAAAGAAATGAAGCCTTCAATGCCCACAAACATGATATTGATTGACAGTGCTGCAATCATCTTTTAATTTTTGGAATAAATAAGAGACATATAAATGTGTGGATCTGGCCTTCCTGATCTTCAGAACTGTCAAGCATTGCCTATTTTGGGCTATGAAAATTGGTAACATTTTAAGCCTCCGGTGTTTACAGATCTGAAGGTGCCTCTGGATTCAAATCAAACCAAAATTGGCTCTGGAGCTGTGACTGCCTGATAAAGACGTGACTGAACCTTTTGGGGCTTTAAGTTCTGCAAGGAAGTTGGGAAGAAATGCTTTAAGTATCTTTTGGCAATGAGTCTATTTTACCGCTGGCCACGGGTTTGGTTGGGCAGCAGGTTAGAGTTAATGCTAACTTTTTGGCTGATTTGCTTCATTAACCTGCTCAGTTCAGTTCAGTTGCTCAGTTGTGTCCGACTCTTTGCGACGCCATGAACCGCAGCACGCCAGGCCTCCCTGTCCATCACCAACTGCCAGAGTCTACCCAGACCCATGTCCATTAAGTTGGCGATGCCATCCAACCATCTCATCCTCTGTCATCCCCTTCTGTCTTGCCCTCAAGCTTTCCCAGCATCAGGGTCTTTCCAAATGAGTCAGCTCTTCACATCAGGTGGCCAAAGTATTGGAGTTTCAGCTTCAACATCAGTCCTTCCAATGAACACCCAGGACTGATCTCCTTTAGGATGGACTGGTTGGATCTCCTCGCATTCCAAGACTCTCAAGAGTCCAGAATCAATATTATTTAGAGGAGCTGGATAAAATTTATGGAGCCAAGTAGGACGCTATGGGCCTTCCCAGGACAGACCCCCTCCACCCCACCATGTCCTCCACCTGCCTCTTATTCGTAGAAATGTTACGGTCTCCCACACTTCCCAGAGTCCTAAAAGGCTGGCTCAGGAGTTAATGATTAGGATTTATGAAGATGTAGAAAGTAAGAATACTTGCTGGGCGAAGAAACTGATAACACTTTGAACTATAAACCAACCACAGAGTCACTGAACTCCCAGTTCTCTGAAAGATAAACGCCTGACACACATTCCTAAGTTGTTTTTACAGGAGACAGATCCCCATCAGAAAACTGCTGACTGCAAGCGCAACCAAATCAGTTGAAACCAGAAGAGGGGTGATGCTTGAAGCTTCATCTTGATGCCAACCCATCCGAGAATTGTGCATGAGCTGACCGTGTACCTGCAGTTCCCTCCCTCGCACTGCCTTCAAAACTTTTATCTCATAACTATCAACTTGAAGGTAGTCTTAGGACATTAGTCTATCACCTTCCCAGGTTGCTGGCCTCCTGAATAAAGCAATTTTTCTTTTTCTACCAGCACTTGTCTCCTGCGTATTGACCTTTTGAGTAGCAAGCAGAAGAACTAGAGCTGCATATCAGACCTGTCCAGTTACATTTATTGTGAATGAAAACAGCAGAACATCCTTCTTAGACATATGAATGCGTATCAAATGTCATGACTCAGTACTTCATATCTTTACCAAGAAGATGTTGATTTTAGCTAAAAGTTGTTTTATTTAGGGGTGGGATATGGAGAGGAGGTGAATTCCTTGTACTTGGATTTAAATTTTCTACTGAAGTTGAATTTTCCCATTAGGCAAATAAATGTTGGCTTCTAAGAGGCTCCCAATGAAATTAGGTATACTATGTTTAAATTGTTTACTACGGTGTCTGGCACAGGGGGTGCTGTCCAGGTGTAAGCAGCATTGTTACTATTGATGCTATCGCTTCTTCCCCTTTATAAGGCAGACAAAACCAGCCCTTTCAGCCCCCAACTTACTGAGCTGAAAGAAGCTGACAGGAAAAGGACTTGGTTGGTTTGCACTTGATCAAGTTAGGTACTAAGGAACCTCTTACTTTTATTTCAGCCTCAAATCTCATCTCCCTTTAGACTCTGAGCAAATAACAATTCATGTCAGACCTAAGCTGGCAGAGAGGCCCAGAAGCTTTCTGATGACAGAAGGGGGCAGCTCTGTGGCTCTCTGCTTGGAGATCTTATTCCAAGGACCTCCAGTCACCTGCTTCGTTGGGTTTTGCTTCTCCCCCATTACGTTTTTAAGGGAACACCAAAACAGTGGAAAAGGTTAGATGTTAATCCTGAGAGAGAATCAGAAGAATATCAGCAATTTTGCACAGTTTTGCTGAGGCTACTTTTTAAAATGTAGAAGGCTTGCCCACCTCAATAGAAGCATCACCTTTCTGAAAATATAACACAGCTATTTTCTACTACAGGAACCATTCTTTACCAAACATCAGAGCTTTTGATGTTTCAGAGGCAAGCGGAGCTATTTATTTGATTTTTTTTTTTTTGCTATCCCAGTAAATCATTCAGACAGTGCTTAATTCATAAAATCCTGTGTATTTTTTTAAGATGCATAAAATATCCCATAAACATATCAACTCCTGCATGCTGTGTTCTTGCCAGATAGCCACCAAAAGATTTATAGATTTCCCTCATTATAAAATAATTGATATTCTCTAACAGCTTTAATCTTCTTAGCAGTTTTCTCCTTTGGAGTCTGGGAGAGAAGCATTCAAGATGTTATATGAAAGGAGAAGAGGATAAGAAACCTGTGGATTTTCTTCGTGGTAAGACACTCTTGAGATTGATACATGAGAAGTGTGGTTCTAAAGGTTACAGAGTCCGTTGTGGGAAAGATGGATACCTCCTATGAAATCTGATGATTAACCAGGAGAGTCCTCTAAGGGCAGGTAAGCAGTCTAGGGCACCTCCCACCAACCTCTCAAAGCCTCAGTTTTGTCATCTGTAAGATGGAACTGCTTCCCAATATTTCACTTCTAGAGCGGCCAGGAGAGGGGACATAGGGCAGGCCAAAGTATGAACTCTTAGGCTGCTCACACGTCCTGTGAATGTATGCTTCCCCCCGTGGCACCGGCTGCCCTGCCAGGAGGCCTGCGGCTCCTTGCTGCTGAGCTGTCCCTGCATCAGTCAGCTCAGGAGGAGCATGGTGGAGACGGATCCATGTGTGCCCTCTGGATCAGCTCTCTCCCAACAGTATATCTGGTATTCTGGGGTTATGTGAACCCTGTCTCTATCTCAGAACTGACTCAGAGGAGGAGAGATGTGATAGTCACTTTATAAGGACAATGGGAAATGACTATAGAAAACTGAGTGGAAGAAACCTGGATACAAAGTGGTAAAGGACTGTATGTCCACTACGTAAAGCGTGGTGTAAAGGAACTAAACGTAGTTTCACATTGTGGATTACTGTCTAGCTAGTAGAAAACAGATGAGTTAGCACTATAGCTGTTGGCATGAGGGATATCTGTGATACATTAATGGGCGCAAAAGAAGAGCAATGTGTACACTTTGATCCTATTAAAAGGGGAAGAAAAGAAACCAGTGAAGATTAGGGCAAAAGTTCTAGAATCAGCATGCATGGTTTTAAAAAATTTTTTTAACTTCTTTTTATTTAGATCCTATTTTTAAAATTTTAACTTTTTATTTTATATTGGAGTATAGCCACTCAACAATGTGGAGACAGTTTCAGGTGGACAGCAAGGGAACTCAGCCATACACATACATGTACCCATTCTCTTCCTCCCAGGATACATGGTTTTAAACCAAAGCTCTGCCTTATTGATAGAAGCAGACCGGCCATTTACTTAACCTCTCTGTACCTCAACTTTCTCATCTGCCAAATAGGGATAAAATATCACCCATTTTAAGTAGAAAAAGGAGGTTTAAGATCATGGAGTCCAGTAGCTTTCTCACTGGGAATGACAGAAGCCATGTGGGTGCTGAGGTGATGAGTGCGTGAATGCACTGAGCACAAATGCTCAATAAATATTTGTTTTCATTACTATGTGTTAGTATCATGAAGCAGAGTGGTCCAGAAGGAGGCACACACTTATTGGCATGGATTACTTCAGCTGGGCTGCAAGAAGGTGGGGCGGGGTTGTTGGGAGGGTACGAAAAGAAAACGGAACTGAACAGACACTGGGAACCAAAGAAGACATTCAGGAATGTCACAAGGAAGTGCAGATCTAAACAGTAAGAAACCATTACACACCTGTGAGAATGGCAAAAATCCAACCCATTGAAAAAAACCAAATGTGGACAAGGATGTGGGGCAACAAGATCTCACCCTCACTGTTGTGGGAACGCACTTTGAAGACAGTTTGGCAGTTTCCTACACTAAACATATTCTTATCGTATGATCCAGCAATCACCTTCCTTGGTATTGAACTAATAAGTAAGCTGAAAACTTATGTCCAAACAAAAAACCCATACAATGATGTTTACCTATCTGCCTCCTGCAAAACCTGAATGCAGGTCACGAAGCAACAGTTAGAACCGGACATGGAGCAATGCACTGGCTCAAAATTGGGAAAGGAGTATGTCAAGGCTCTATATTGCCACACTGTTCACTTAACTTGTATGCAGATTACATCATGCAAAATGCCAGGCTGGATGAAGCACAAGCTGGAATCAAGACTTCTGGGAGAAATATCAATAACCTCAGTTTTGTTGAGGTTATGTAGATGATGGCACTCTAAAGGCAGAAAGTGAAGAGGATCTAAAGAGTCTCTTGATGAAGGTGAAAGAGGAGAGTGGAAAAGCTGGCTTAAAACTCAACATTTGAAAAATGAAGATCATGCACCTGGCCCCATCACTTCATGGCAAATAGATGGGGAAGCAATGGAAACAGTGACAGACTTTATTTTCTTAAGCTCCAAAATCACTGAATAAGGTGACTGCAGCCATGAAATTAAAAGACGCTAACTCCTTGGGAGAAAAGCCATGACAATCCTAGATAGCATATTAAAAAGCTGAGACATTACTTTGTCCACAAAGGTCTGCATTATCAAAGATGGTTTTTCCAGTATTCATGTATGGATGTGAGAGCTGGACCATAAAAGAAGGCTGAGTGCTGAAGAATTGATGCTTTTGAGCTGTGGTGTTGAAGACTCTTGAGAGTCCCTTGGACTTAAGGAGATCAAACCAGTCAATCCTAAAGGAAATCAGCCCTGAATATTCATTGGAAGGACTGATGCTGAAGCTCCAGTGCTTTGGACACCTGATACCAAGAGCCGAATCATTAGAAAAGACCCTGATGCTGGGAAAGATTGAAGGCAGGAGAAGGGGACGACAGAGGATGAGATGGCCGGATGGCATCATCGACTCAATGGACATGTTTGAGCAAGCTCTGGGAGATGGTGAAGGACAGAAAAGCCTGTGTGCTGCAGTGTATGGGTGCAAAGAGTTGGCCATGACTGAGCAACTAAAAACAACAACAAAAATTCATAACTGCCCAAACCTGGAAGCTACCAAGATGCCCTTCAGCAACTGAATGGATAAATAAACGGAGGTACAGTCAGACAATAGACTATTATTGCACTAAAAAGAAATGAACTACAGGGTATAAAAAAGACACAGGGGGACATTAAATGCATATTACTAAGTCAAAGAAACTAATCTGAACAGACTGCATACTGTATGATTCCAATTGCATTAGACATTCTAGAAAAGGCAAAATTATGGAGACAGTAAAAGGTTAGTGGGTGCCAGGGGTTAGGAGGGAGGAAGAGGTGAAAAGGCAGAGCACAGAGGATTTTTAGGGCAGTGAACTACTCTACTCTGTATGATGTTATAATGGTAGATATACGTCATTATACATTTATCCAAACTCACAGGATATATAACACCAAGAATGCACCTTAATATAAACTATGGGCTTTGGGTGATAATGATGTGTTGATATAGCCCATCCATTGTAACAAATCTACCCCTCTGATGCAGGTGTAGGGCACTGATAAGGGAGTGGGTGTTGAGGGTATGTGTGCAGTAGGTGGAAGGGTGGACAGGAACTCTCTGTGCTTTCAGCTTAATTTTGATGTGAACCTAAAGTTTCTCTAAAAAATAAGGCCTATTTAAAAATAACCACTGGGAGAAGCCTGAGTGTTAACAGTAATTGCCTCCAGGTGAGGAAGTGACAGACGGCTCTTTCTGCACTTTCCACGTTTCCACCTTGACTTCTAGCCTGGGCTCACGCTGTTCCCTCTGCCTGGAACATTCTCCTCACTCCCCTACCCTGAGGGGCAGTATCTACTCATCCCTTAGGATCAAGTTTAGCTGGGATTTTCTCCAGGAATTCTTCCCTGATCTTCTCCATGTTCAACAGCGCCTGGACCTCCACCAAGGGGCACATGTTCCCTGAACTTACGATTGCCCCTTACCCTGTCTGTCTGCCCTGCTGGGTGTGAGCCTTAGAAGAGATGTCTATTTTATTCTCATTGTAGCCCCAGCACCTACTGCAGCGACAAGCATAGAGTCATTTCATGAATTTTCTGAATACATGAATATGAATGAGATCAGGACAACTGTACAGAAACAACAAAATGAGCAGCAGAAAACTCAAGGTGAAAAGAACCTGAACGATACAGTGAAAGTGGGGAATGGCCACCCTGACAGCTGTGGTGGTCCTGGAAACAAACCAGGGCTGCGAGAGAGCTGACAAGAAACGAGGAATAGACATGCTCACGGGCCTGTGTCAAGAGCGGGCACTGCAGTGCAGATCAGGTCAGTGCAAAGGGATCTTCTTACGCGCATTACACCAGGACTGGCCCGGTGTGACGGCGCAGGTAAGAGTTAAAAAGCTCATGGTGGAGAGAAGACCCTGGACCCTGGTCTCAGTTTTGAGTCTCTACCACACACACTAATGGGCCCCGGAGTGTCCATATGCCCTCCAGCACCAATCACTGCCAACAATCCATCAGCAGTTCCGCAAATGCTTAAGAACCTCCTCTGAGGGAACCCTGTACTGTGTATGCTTTTGTTTGCTGCTGGGGGAGCTGAGCTGGGGAAATGATGTCAATGAGACCATATCACAGACTTTTGTTTCTGCGCCTCATCATTCCAGGAGAGCCACAGTTCACCCAAAGACAATAATGCCTTCCATGACTACACATTCTATTTTTTCTGGAAAACCAATACTGTTTGGAAATGAGAAGGGGAAGGAGAATAGAAGGGACAAAAATGAACAAAGACCCTTTTTGTTTTTCCTAATAAAGATTTCCTATGCGGGCAGCGCAATCTGGAGGCAGGCCTGCCACCCTCCCCCGTGACCTCTCTCTCCCACTAGAGAAAAAGCACCTCCATGTCCTCCTAATCCTCAAGGAAGCGCCCACATTAGAGAAGCTTCTGGAGCCCCCTGTAATCCACAGCACTCCATTTGCAAGCAAGGCCGGATGATTCCAGTCTGCCTTTGCTCTAGTCCCCACTGCTGCCTGCACAAAACTCTGGATCTTATTTCAAGAATTCATCTGCTCCAATTTTGTCTCCCTACCCGAGGTCTCGACCCTCAGCTGAATTACAATTAGTTGCCCTGAGGATCCTGGAAGAGGCTCATTTCAGAGGAAAATGCCTTCTGCCAGGCAGCGCCAATCGAGCCCATAGTTAGCATCTATGAATTTCAACTCTAAAGAACTGCCTCTGCTCACGTGGCCCAGAGAAATTTGTCTTTCACGATGGCCCATATTTGCTGTACTTTAGACAGGCTTCTCTATAATGCTGAAATTGTTTCTCCCAAATCTCATTTTTGAAACAATCACTGCTGAGTAAGTTTTCTTCCCAAGCTGCCTTGAGAATTTCCTCTTAAAATAAGAAGAATTATTGCTTTTCTGAAGAATGGAGTTGCAAAATCTGACAGCTAATGTGCAGGACTGAGGGGCAGGAGGTAAGAGTTCTCTTCTAGGTTCTGAGCCTGATTCATTGAGATAAAGGGCAATGGTCAAGGGGCCTCAGTTCTCATTCCCATCTGTGAAATGGGACAGTATTCATTCTCTCTCTTACTAGGGTTTGGGAATGGTACTGCATTCAATTAATACTTTTGGTCTCTGGAGAAACAGATGCACTTGGTGAATGCCATTCTTATAAAATTTATCTTTTCTTTCCCAAGTGTGTTTCACACAGAAGGTGAGGTGAGGGGGATAAGGCTGTGTGGGGAACCTAGATTCCCATTCCTCCTCTGCTGCCAGCTGGCCACATGCTCTTATTGAACCTGGTCCGCTGCTCCAGGACTCAGCCTCCCATCTGTACAAGGAAAGGCTGAGTCACAGCTGTGATGTTCACACATTTTTAAGCAGTGACACTCCTCTTGTGAACAGTTTTTCACAAATCAAATCCAGATCCTGCTAGGAGAGGTATGTGAATCCCACCTGCACCTGCAAGGTTCTCCACAGCCCTCACAGTGTTCCCTGAGGCATCCCTGGGCCCCTTTCTGCATAGAGGCACATGCTCCAAGCCAGGGCCTCCTCTCTCAGGGGTTGTCATCAAGACAAAATGAGATAATACATGGTTCTGGCCCATAGAAGTGGTTCTTGAAACGGTGAATAGATGGGAAGACAATTTAGGCGAAAGGTGGGGAAACAGCACATTTGTCAAGTGTTTTTTTCACCCATGGAAAGGGGGAGACTGTACCTTCATGTCTATACATTTACCCGACTCCCCCTCTGACAAACCCGTCAGAAACAATGTTGACAACAACCACGATAATACCAGGGTTAAAAGTTTATTTCTGATGTTCACTTGGTGCCACGTACTATCCTAACCACCTCACATATATTAGCCCATTTAATAGTCATGACCACCTAAGAGGTAGATTCCACTTCATTGATGCAGCAACTGAAGCACAGAGAGGTTAAGTGACTAGATGAAGGTCACAGAGCAAGTAAGTGACAAGGCCAGGAACAACGCTGAAACTATTGCTAAAGAATGGTGCTACGGAGACATGGAGACACACCCACAGGTGACCTCGCAGACCTCACTTCACATAAATCTCATACAATAGATGCTACTGTAACCATGGTGGAAGTGCTAAGGGACAGATAAAGGAGCTCTGATAATTCACTCGTCAAACATGTATTAAGCACCTACTGTATCCCTAAGGAGCTGAGAATATGTGGTGAGCAAGACTGACCAGGTAGACCCAGCTCTCAGAATGTGGAGTCCAGTAGGGTGAACACACGACAGGTCCATGTTTATACACACAATGCTCACATGTTATGCTTATTGGTATTCTAATTCTGCTGTGATAAGATCAAAGAAGGAAAAGTAAAGGGTCCCTTGAAAATGAGTGTATGTCAAGAGTGAGGGGAGAATTAGAGGTAATAAGAATTGAATGTAAGATGTGTATATGTTTGAGTATTAAGCATGCAGTATTAAAACGGGGCACAAGAAACTCAAGTTTTGATTATTGTAGAATGTACTTAGGCTCCTCTTCACTACTTATTAGTGCCTCTACTAAAAGGTGAGAAAAGGAAAGGGCTGGAAAGGGCTTCGCTTGATTTTTACTGCAAGTGGTAAAAGCTCTGATGCAAAGAATAAACTTAAGACCATTGGCTGGAGGACAAATTCTTCTTGGATTTCGTTTGTGGCTCCCCCTCTGTGTCTCACAAAGCCATGGGTGAGACTCAGTGAAGAGGCTCTACAGTGTGGTCCAGAGGTTAAGATAATGTGCTTAGGGCCAGGAAGACATGGTTTGTTCACTATATCACCACCTAAGAGCTCTGTGACCAAGGGCAACTCACTTAACCTCTCTGAGTCTCAGTTTTCACATCTGTAAAATGGGGTGGCAGATATTGTAGGTGGGTTGACCTGATGCCTTCTCTAATTCACTTCTCCTTTTCCTATCTCTACCATAAAGAGGCCCGATATCAGAACACTCACCTTCCCAGCCACCCTTGCAGATATGGGTGCCCAAATGTCAGAGTTCTGGCTCAGAATCACTGGGGAGACTTTGCATTCTGAATAAGAAGGCAAAAATCTTCAAAGGAAGAGATTTTGTTCTCTTTGCCCTTCCTCCATCATCTTGCCTGAAGGTAAGACTTCCCAGAAGTACAGTAGCCATTTTATGACCATGAGGATGAGGATGAGGAAGCGGGAAGATAGAATAAGTCTTGTTCTTCAATGAAAGATTTGAGTAGCGTTGCCAACCCTGGACTGCTTTATGAGATGAATGAATAAATGAATAAACCCCTTTTTTGACCTGTTAGCTGAAGTTCTCTGTTACTTGCAGTTTAATGCATTTTTCAGTTCAGTCCAGTTCAGTCACTCAGTCGTGTCCAACTCTTTGCAACCCCATGAATCGCAGCACACCAGGCCACCCTGTCCATTACCAACTCCCGGAGTTCACCCAAACTCATGTGCATCAAGTCAGTGATGCCATTCAGCCATCTCAACCTCTGTTGTCCCTTTCTCCTCCTGCCCCCAATCCCTCCCAGCATCAGGGTCTTTTCCAATGAGTTAGCTCTTCGCATGAGGTGGCCAAAGTACTGGAGTTTCAGCTTCAACATCAGTCCTTTCAATGAACACACAGGACTGACCTCCTTTAGGATGGACTGATCGGATCTCCTTGCAGTCCAAGGGACTCTCAAGAGTCTTCTCCAACACCACAGTTCAAAAGCATCAATTCTTCGGTGCTCAGCTTTCTTCACAGTCCAACTCTCACCTCCATACATGACCACTGGAGAAACCATAGCCTTGACTAGATGGACCTTTGTTGGCAAAGTAATATCTCTGCTTTTCACTATGCTACCTACGTTGGTCATAACTTTCCTTCCAAGGAGTAAGCGTCTTTTAATTTCATGGCTGCAGTCACCATCTGCAGTGATTTTGGGAGCCCCAAAAACAAAGTCTGACTCTGTTTCCACTGTTTCTCCATCTATTTCCTATGAAGTGGTGGGACCATTTGCCATGATCTTCGTTTTCTGAATGTTGAGCTTTAAGCCAACTTTTTCACTCTCGTCTTTCACTTTCATCAAGAGGCTTTTTAGTTCCTCTTCACTTTCTGCCATAAGGGTGGTGTCATCTGCATATCTGAGGTTATTGATATTTCTCCCGGCAATCTTGATTCCAGCTTGTGCTTCATCCAGCCCAGCATTTCTCATGATGTACTCTGTACATAAGTTAAATAAGGAGAGTGACAATATACAGCCTTGAGGTACTCCTTTACCTATTTGGAACTAGTCTGTTGTTCCATGTCCAGTTCTAACTATTGCTTCCTGACTTGCATATAGGTTTCTCCAGAGGCAGGTCAGGTGGTCTGGTATTGCATCTCTTTCAGAATTTTCCAGTTTATTGTGATCCACAGTCAAAGGCTTTGGCATAGTCAATAAAGCAGAAATAGATGTTTTTCTGGAACTCTCTTGCTTTTTGATGATCCAGCAGATGCTGGCAATTTGATCTCTGGTTCTTCTGCCTTTTCTAAGACCAGCTTGAACATCTGGAAGTTTACAGTTCTTGTATTGCTGAAGCCTGGCTTGGAGAATTTTGAGCATTACTTTACTCCCGTGTGAGATGAGTGCAATTGTGTGGTAGTTTGAGCATTCTTTGGCATTGCCTTTCTTTGGGATTGGAATGAAAACTGACCTTTTCCAGTCCTGTGGCCACTGTTGAGTTTTCCAAATTTGCTGGCATATTGAGTGCAGCACTTTCACAGCATCATTTCAGGGTTTAAAATAGCTCAACTGGAATTCCATCACCTCCACTAGCTTTACACTGATACAAACAGAATAAAAACAGAATGCACTTCATGGTGACTGGTAACTACATCTCAGTTAGTCCCATGAAGTTAGTCTCAGACTGAGATAACATGTGTTCAGTGCCAGGTTCATGGCCTGGCACGGAGCAAGTATCAGAACACATGGCCCATATGCTAGTGCTGCTGAAGTATCAGTACACATGGCCCATATGCTATCCTGCTGATGGCAGGATAACCTGCCATCCCTTCGGCAAGTCACTGAACAGAGCATGGAGGTGGGAAGCTGGGTGAAAGGGGCCCTACCTCGGTCACTGAAGTCGCCCACGAGCACTATCTCGGCGATCAGCTCTGGGGGTGAGCGGTTCAGCACGCTGTGGACGGTGCGCAGGAGCGAGGACCAGCCCTCATTGTGGAAGGGGATGATGATGCTGGTGTTGGGGAGCGTCTCCAGGTAGCGTTTGCTTTTGCAGCTAGAGAGAGACACAGGAGATGAAGAGGACAGGTTCAGCTCTCACACTGCCCAGAGAACTCAGGAATACGGTTCATCTAACTGCAATTCCTACTTCCTCTCCAGCCCCTAGGGACTGAGTGAAAGCTGGGGACACCACGGTCACTTCAGAACTGTCTTCTACTTGGCCTCCCAGCACATATAAACACACCCACGTACACTCACATAGATATATACACACACAAGATCCCCGTAGCTCTGAACATAAACAGTTACAAAACAGTAACTCCCAGTGGTGAAGGAGCACTGGGGTTTGGTGTTTACACACACTAACTTGTTCATACCTCAGTTGTGATAGCAACATGGTTGTTCATCTTCATGATTCCATGTGGAGGACAGCCCTTCCGTAGCACTCTTGCCTCTTTCCCCACCCCTTGCACGTTCTTCTCCAGGGAGGAAAAACCATGTATCCATGAACTTGGAAGAATTAACTGGGTCTCCTTTGCTCTCCACCAGCTCTATGGTAAGCTTGAGGGTGGAAGGCCCTGTTCCCGTGGGCCTTTCATGTCATGGTAACACACCAAGGATTTAACATAGTTACTTAGTATCAGAAAATATCCAGGAAACCCAGGCATCTGTCCTAGAGTATTTTGCGCAGTCCGCATTTTTGCTGGGATTGCTGTGGTGTCTCTCAACATGTTCCTCTGTCTGCCCCACGCTGGCTCCTGTAAACTGGTAGTGAGAGCTAGAGGCTTGACCTGATTTGACGAGAACATTCTGGCAGCCTCTTCATGGGTGCTAGTGTGTAGCAAAGAAGACGCAGCACAGTCAAAAATAAATAAAATTCTACCTAGTCATGGTGCATAATCCTTATATGTTGCTTATATAATCCTTGGATACTGGTTTGCTAGTATTTTGTTGAGGATTTTTACATCTATATTTATAAGGGAAACTGGTCTGGAGTTTTCTTAGGCTTTTGTCTGGTTTTACATTTTAACTCTTTTGCTAAAAATCAGGTCTCTTAGCATCACCGTGACTAGGCTATTTCTTCCCTATAACATAATAATAGTTTCAGAAAAACAATACCAATATTATGGCTAACAACATGATGATAGAAAATTTAAGGATCTTTTCATCTTTCAGTTCTCTTCATTGTTCAGTAGAGATATTAGAGACTTTCCCAGGGCCCAGAAAAGAGGAGCTGAAGACTAGGCAGGCCCAGAGGGAATGACAAAACGATCCACCTTGTGCCAGGTCTCTGGCACAAGAAGTGGAAGTTGGGAGCCCAGACGTAAAAGGCTTCACGCAAGGGGGTTACACAAGGCTGCTAAGAAGTTTTTGGGGGAAACTTGTGACATCTGGGACAATGAACATAACAAGAAAATATCTCCTTCCATATGCCACTGCAATCCACTGTCTACATAAGCCAGGATCTCCGTGCTACTTACTGGTGGTCCAGTGGTTAAGAATCCACCTGCCAATGCAGGGGACATGGGTTCAGTCCCTGGCCTGGGAAGATCTCATATGCTGTGAGGCAACTGAGCCTGGGAGCCACAACTACTGAGCCTGTGTGCCTTAGGGCCCGTGCTCCATGGTAAGAGAAGCCCGCAGGGAGAAGCCCACACACCGTGGCTGCAGAATACCCCCTGCTCACCGCATCTAGTAAAAGCCCGCACACAGCCGCAAAAACCCAGCACGGCCAAAAATATGCAAGTAAATAGACAGCAAAGGGGCTGGTGGATGGAGAGGGGGGATGAGTGTGTATGTGATAAAATCATTAGAGGAAGGTTAATCACAGAGTCTAGACAGCAGAAACATGAGTGCCCTGTGTGCAATCCTTTCAAGCTTTCCGTAGGTTTGATAGTTTTCAGAAAGAAGTGTTGGGAGGGAAAAACAGGTCAGGGTCAACTGTCTCCTTAGCTTTAAATCCTACCTCTCCTAGAGGCATCAAGGGAAGCTAGGGGGTGGGACGGGGCAGGACTGACCTTGTGGTGTTTGGCTGTGAGCCCAGTTTCAGCTGCATGGACAGGGTGCCCCCTAATTCTGGCAGTCCAGTTTTGATGAACAGGTCAGTCTTTCTACCTGCAATCTCTGGACTTCTTTTATACCGCTTCCTGTTCATCCATCTGGCTGGACTGCTTTTATCGAGGCCCCACGCAGCCTTCCTCCACTCCTTCCCCCACTTCTCTAACCCCTTTGATCATTTCAGCCAGCCTTCTGGGGGAACCTTCTTCAACTTCATTATGTTGGCCTTCACCAATAAAGGAAAGCATCTGTTCTTAAAAAGCCCTTTCCGTTAATTTGTCTGAGTCCTCTGTGGCCAAGAAAGGCGCTATCTAGTTTTCTACAAAAGTTCCTGCCTTCCATCCAATTTCACAGGAGGCTCACTCGATTGAAGCAGGGTTGGAAGAGGGGGGTTAGCTGTAATAAACCGCTGGAGTCCATGGAGAGAACTACAATAGAGCTATTACTCAGCAGAGAGCCCTGGCTTTCTTGAACCCCAGAGTTGGGCCCCGCAGCCTATGGGTAGACACACCATCATATACTAAAGGAAGGAGAGAGAGCCATAACAGACTAAATTCACTTCTAATTTAACCTGCTCTTGGAATCAAAGAGTATTCAGAACTTAAGAAAAGGCTCAGACTTGACCATGTGCTTTCTTTTGGGGGAGAGGGGTGGTTTACTCTTTTTCTCCTTCCTCTATTCACTTACTCATTTATTTACTAAATAAACACAAAACAGCATTTTGGCATGGGCACTCATCATTAGTTTGGTCCCAGTTTAGTAGAGTTTCTTGGTTTAAATAGAAAATTATGTGACATGTTGAAATGAATCTCTCCAGTATCCCGCAGAAAACGTGCTTCCACAGACTTGCCCACGGGCCACCTCCCTGCTGGGAGTTCATGGGAGAAGCCCCAGTTCTCAGATTGCAGCAGACAGGGGGAATGAGGGTGGCAGGGAGGAGGAGAGAAGGCCATCCTGAGATGTCCCCACCTTACTTGTCCCCTTTAAGACCTGTCTGCGTGTTGTGCCTTAGGATCTCAACACTGGATGGTAGAGGACACCTGGTCCTTTTGTGTGTGATAAACAGGAAGTACCCTTCACCTGATGGCCTTCAGAGAGTGGTCTCTGGCAAGGGGAAGCCAGGGCACTGCTCCCAATGCAAAGAGGCTGATTTTGGCTCTGACCAGACAGTAATAATCTCTGCCTTCCCCTGGTTCATCATGCCTGAGGGTTTACAGAACACCCTCCTTTCTCTCGTCTCCAAGCTGTATCAACCCCCTGGGAGGGAGAGAAACTGGGCAGTGCTAACCCCATTCTTCACCTGGGGAAAATGGAGCCCTGAGAGGACAGTGACTTGGGCCCAAACCTCGAATCTAGAGTGTGTGTACCTCAAAAACGCTTACAGTATCCTTCCTGATGACAAAAGTGGTAACTGCTCAGAATGAGAAGCTGGAAAACACAGAAAGGCTAAAAGACAACTGCTAAGGCCGGGCAACATCCTGACACCAGGGGCTGACCTCCGTGAAACATCCAGGGCGTGTCTTTCTCAGTGCTATTCTCTGAACACATATTTGTTTCTGACAACATGGCACACGGCACACTGACTTGATGGCTCTAGGTCCCCGTGGGCTCCCATATAGCGTGGCCTCCTGAGATGCCGGACAGAGGCCCCCTGGGGACAGGAGAGGGCAGAGCGATGCCCTCACGAAGGGTCAAAGCAGGGACATGTGACACGTCAGACGACATCAGTGGTGGTGCCCTCTGGCTCAGCATTTCTGGTCTCAGGAGACACCGTAGAGGAAGAGGTCCCTGCGCGTTTCCAATTATGTGACATGTTGAATGAATCTCTCCAGTATCCCGCAGAAAACGTGGTTCCACGGACTTGCCCACAGGCACCTCCCCTGCTGGGAGTTCATGGAGAAGCCCCAGTTCTCTTCAGATTGCAGCAGACAGAGGGGGGAATAGGGGGTGACAACTATGAGCTGAGTGCAAAATATCCCACCGCTGGCCCAAGCACTTCTTCCATCATTTGATTCACAGTCTAATGAGGTCCCAACCCTGACAGGACAAAGTTTAGACATGCGCAGCATGAGAACAAAGAGGCATGGTCAGGGGTGTTCCCCTAACACACTCTGAATTGGTGAAGAGAGTAGAAACAAAGTGAATGTCCATCAGTGGGGACCTATTAAATAAGTGATGAAAAATTTAAACTATAGAGTACTGATAGCAGCTAAAAATAAGGTAGAAGATGACAATGATGATAATGGACTGTATCTGCTAAGCATTTTCATTATGTCAGGCAAGGCTGTAAGCACTTTATATGCATTAATTATTTAATTGTCACAATGTTCTTACAAGGTAGAGCATCATTATGGGAATGATGGGAATATCATTATTCCCATCACAACGAGGAGGAAACAAGGCAGAGAGGTCAAACAGTTGGTAGTGGCTGGAGCCGAGATTTAAAGCCATCTGCCCTGTGTACATAAATATTTTTACAGGGATAGTAAACTATTAATCGCACAGATGAAAAGAAGAATGAAGAGATGAAAAAACAAAAGCTGAGGACACTAAGTAGGAGACTGAAGTCTGGGCTCCTGCTTTCTGCTCTGCCATGCAACATTCCGAGTCACTTCTTGCCGATCCCAAGTTCCTCTTATGTTGATAAGGGAGCTGGACAAAGAGTAAGTCTGGCATGCCTGCTCTGTATTCCTTCTCCTTCTTTTGGTAAGAGCATCCTGATTTCCTTGGGGAGTCTCCCACCCTGTGATTCCACAGGGTTTGAGAGAAGTCCTTGTCTTGTCTTGAGGGTGGGCAAGAGGGCCGGGCTCAGCCAACTGCAGCTCCCAAGCCCCCTGGTTGTTTGAGGGGTGGGCATTCACAAACCAGAACAAACTGTGGCTGAGACAGCTGGGAGAGAGGGAAGCTTTTTTTTTTTGTAAATGAACATGGAAGGATGGAAGTCTGGTCTGCCTGAGGCCACCATCAGACTGTTCCCTATGTTAAAATGAAGTTAGCAGAACAGAAAACAGAGCCAAGAGAGGTTCCTGCTGGCATCATTTAGGGACCTAGGCCAGCGACGCTGAAGCCAAGGTCTCCTGGCCTTCTCCGTTACACGAGTCAATATGCTGTTTTTTTTCAACCAGTTTGAGTTAGGCTTCTGTCAGTTTTAACTATTGGGTTGGCCAAAAAGTCTGTTCAGTTAGGAAATATGTTGTTCAATACACTTCTTGATGATAATGAAAAACGTGTCTTTTATTTTTACTTAAAACTGAATGAATTTTTGCCAACCCAATATAAGACTCTTGCTTATGTAGCTAAATAATCTCTAAGCCCCGTCAGCCACATGCCTCTGTTGTGGACCTCAGGATGGCTTTTGAAGGACAGAAGCAGAAACCCATCCGAGGTATCCTCTCTGACCTGAAGGGGGCAGCCTGTCTCCTGCTGCAGGAGGAAAACTTTGTTCACTCACTAACTAGAAGAAAGTGGCCTGGACAGAGGGCTGTAGAGGGGAATGGGAGGCGGTGAGAGGACTCATCTATGACTGAGCAGCCCCCAGTTTAATATTCCCTAAAGGCTTCTGAGCCCTTGGGCATGAAGAAGAATCTAATATACTGGCCCTTAAGATGCACCCTCAGGGCTTAATGCTGGAACACTAGAATTAAAATAAATCAAAATCAAAGGAAAGCATTTCAAAAATTTCTTTGAGTCAACCTTGAAAAAGAACAATCCAATCATTCTGAAGGGAACTATATTAAAAAAAAAACCCATATATATTTGCAGGGCAGCAAAGGAGACACAGACATAGAGAACAGACTTGTGTACACAGTGGGGGAGGGAGAGGGCGGGATGGTTTGAGAGAGCAGCACAGAAACACGTGCATGACCATAGGTAAAATACAGCCAGTGAGAAGCTGCTGTAGGATGCGGGGAACCCAAGCTCGGTGCTCCATGACAGCCCAGAGGGGTGGTATGGGGTTAGGGCTGGCCAGGAGGTTCAGGACGGAGGGGACATACGTATACCTATGGTTGATTCATGTAGATGTATCACAGAAACCAACACATCACTGTAAGTAATTATCCTCCAGTTAAAAATAAAATAAAAACATTTAACTCCCTAACACTGGACATTATCCATTGCCTAGAGGCAGAAGCAGAGCCTGGACCCAAGGGCAGCTAATCCATTGACTTGTTTGCGGTTGATGGTTTAGCAAGAAATCTGTGTCCAACTGGGGTTCACCAGATCAATCAAATTCTCTTTCTTGGGTACACAACCTTGACATATAGAGAGGCAGTCCCAGAGATAATGAGAGGAGCAGACACAGAGCTACATGGAGAAAAGCTAAGGCTTATTAACAAAGGGATCCAGAAATTTTTGCTGCTGAGATCTTAAGAAAACCTGGTGGTTGGATTTAGAAAGTCCTTCCTATTTCAGGCCCTGAGAGATGCGGCAGTGCCTCAGCTTCCCCTGCTCCTCCTGAAGAGCCTAGCTAGCTTTTTCCACATTCCCACTTTACTTTATTGCCCTTGTCTCCTTGCAGAGGAGGCCCCATTAACTGAAGTAACTGTGCAGCCAGTAAAAGTCTATTCCCTGGAGTAAAAAACAAGCAGCCAACACTGTACTAGAATTAGACGAAGTGTTCTTAATTTTTCTTTATAACTTTGAAAAGAATGGACTCTTCTAGAATTAAGATTTCTAATTTCTCTAGAAAAATCACTAATATGGAGATTTGGACTTCCATATCATGGACACTAAGACTGCTGGGGCACACTGTTACTGTTTCGTATGATTAGCAATACCTTATCAATACTGTGCCAACTGGGCTACCTTGACATCATGAAAATTACCTGTATACCACAGCATTTCACCATCACTATGCTCTGCACACTACGGACAGCAAACTGTTCTTCAGTGATTACAGGGTGAGTCTTTTTAAAGGAATGATCATTTAGAAAATCCTGTGGAGTAACTCCATTGTTTGAAAGTTCACAGTGCTTGTACTCTTAGATAAACAATCTTCTAGAAATGGGCAACATTTTAGCCATTTCTCATGGCACCTAAACCAATATGCCTTCCTCCACCAAACAGACGTCTAGAAGAGGCTTGTTGAGAGCTGATTTGTATGTTTTGGGGGTGGTAGAAGACAGCATCTTTTGGGATTGAGGAACAAGGCAAAGGGATTGCTCCCAGGCCATGTGCACAGCTTCGATGTGAAAAGTCAATGAGAACTGAATGTGAAGGTTGGAAGGGCCTGAATCTCATCCTGTTTGCACTTAGTTTTGCAGATGAGGAAACTGAGGCCCATAATAGGGAGGGACCCTCCCAGGGTCACAGAGTGAGACAGCAAACCCACATCAAATAGTGGAGGGAACTGCAGGTGTGGTAAGGGAAGGGGCATAAGCTGAAGAGACTCTCAAATCAGGGTTCAAATCTCACCTTAGTTACTTAGCAGTGGGTCACTTTGCGAAGGTCATGGCCTCCCTAAGCCTGTTTCCACATGGGTAAAATAGGGATATAACTCCTTCCTAATTAAGGGTGTCCCAAAGAATAAAAGAGATACCATATGTGAATGCACCTGGTACAGCATCTGGCTCAGAAAACTGATTTTCCACCTCCCTGAGGCCACAGTGTAGGTCATTTTCCAGCACACGGTTTAGCTTCAAAATTCTGAAATTCTCCCTTCTCTACTTTGTATGTAGAAGACAGTCCCTTATAATACAACAGTCTCAGAAAGACTTGTCTTATGGGCTCTGGAGCCCCCAAGAAGCTTTGTGAAAGTTATAAATAGCTCCAGGCTCCGGAACAAAAGGAAGAAACTGGGTCTTAGTGGGCGGAATGTGCAAAGCTCCTGCCCTTCATCCTCGTCATCCCTCCAGACGCAGGTCTGCGGCCTCTCCCGACACACTGACAGCAAGCTGTCCCTCCGCAGCAGGGGATTGGCTCCCCAGCCCTCCTCTCTCACTCTGCGGGGGATAAGACAGGGGTGTGTTTCTCTTTAACACAGTCTGGCTGGAACCAGAGGAGCTGGAAAATGAGTGCGACAACATGTGCCGAGGCTGACAACTTTATAAAGGTCCTTTTCCATTCAGGCAGGCTTTGCAGCACCCACCTGCTCTTCCCTCCTCTCAACAGTTTAGAGAATCACAAAGGTTATTAGTATTAATTAGGCACCTCTGCACGACCAGTTCACCACCAGTTTTGTGCCTGCCTAACCTGCCCCAGAAATAGAGGATATAGAGGAAAACAACAGAATGGGAAAGACTAGAGATCTCTTCAAGAAAATTAGAGATACCAAGGGAACATTTCATGCAAAGATGGGCTCAATAAAGGACAGAAATGGTATGGACCTAACAGAAGCAGAAGATATTAAGAAAAGGTGACAAGACTACACAGAAGAATTGTACAAAAAGAGCTTCATGACCCAGATAATCACGATGGTATGATCACTCACCTAGAGCCAGACATCCTGGAATGTGAAGTCAAGTGGGCCTTAGAAAGCATTACTACGAACAAAGCTAGTGGAGGTGATGGAATTGCAGTTTAGCTATTTCAAATCCTGAAAGATGATGCTGTGAAAGTGCTGCACTCAATATGCCAGTAAATTTGGAAAACTCAGCAGTGGCCACAGGACTGGAAAAGGTTAGTTTTCATTCCAATCTCAAAGAAAGGCAATGCCAAAGAATGCTCAAACTACTGCACATTTACACTCATCTCACATGCGAGTAAAGTAATGCCCAAAATTCTCCAAGCCAGGCTTCAGCAATATGTGACCCATGAACTTCCAGATGTTCAAGCTGGTTTTAGAAAAGGCAGAGGAACCAGAGATCAAATTGCCAACATCCACTGGATCATGGAAAAAGCAAGAGAGTTCCAGAAAAACATCTATTTCTGCTTTATTGACTATGCCAAAGCCTTTGACTGTGTGGATCACAATAAACTGTCGAAAATTCTGAAAGAGATGCAATACCAGACCACCTGACCTGCCTCTTGAGAAACCTATATGCAGGTCAGGAAACAACAGTTAGAACTGGACATAGAACAACAGACTTGTTCCAATAGGAAAAGGAGTCCGTCAAGGCTGTATATTGTCACACTGCTTATTTAACTTCTATGCAGAGTATATCATGAGAAATGCTGGGCTGGAAGAAGCACAAGCTAGAATCAAGATTGCCGGGAGAAATATCAATAACCTCAGATATGCAGATAATACCACCCTTATGGCAGAAAGTGAAGAGGAGCTAAAAAGCCTCTTGATGAGAGTAAAAGAGCAGAGTGAAAAAGTTGGCTTAAAGCTCAACATTCAGAAAACGAAGATCATGGCATCCGGTCCCATCACTTCATGGGAAACAGATGGGGAAACAGTGGAAACAGTGTCAGACTTAATTTTGGGGGGCTCCAAAATCACTGCAGATGGTGACTGCAGCCATGAAATTAAAAGACGCTTACTCCTTGGAAGGAAAGTTATGACCAACCTAGATAGCATATTGAAAAGCAGAGACATTACCTTGCCAACAAAGTTCCGTCTAGTCAAGACTATGGTTTTTCCTGTGGTCATATATGGATGTGGAAGTTGGACTGTGAAGAAAGCTGAGTGCTGAAGAATTGATGCTTTTGAACTGTGGTGTTGGAGAAGACTCTTGAGAGTCCCTTGGACTGCAAGGAGATCCAACCAGTCCATCCTAAAGGATCAGTCCTGGGTGTTCATTGGAAGGACTGATGCTGAGGCTGAAACTCCAGTACTTTGGCCACCTCATGCGAAGAGCTAACTCATTGGAAAAGACCCTGATGGTGGGAGGGACTGGGGGCAGGAGAAGGGGATGACAGAGGATGAGATGGCTAGATGGCATCACCGACTCTATGGACATGAGTTTGACTGAACTCCAGGAGTTGGTGATGGACAGGGAGGCCTGGCGTGCTGCGATTCATGGGGTCGTGGAGTCGGACACGACTGAGCGACTGGACTGAACTGAACCTGCCCCAGAGACTTCAAATACAAGCAATATTTAAAGATCTTGGTTTGTGCAGTTTTGGCTTCTCCCTTTGAGCTCACATTTTGGAAAACCCTTTGCTCAGATAGTATCTAGTTTTGAGATAGGTGTGAAAACAACAACAATAACAAAAAAAAATTTCTTTTACGTCCATAGCAAAATGCAACAGTTTCTTCACTCAGTTCTCCTAGATGCTAAAACTGATCCTTCTGCAAATATAACATGCAGTGTGTACCAAGAACTCAAACTTTAAACATGGGCTGACAGCAGGAAGGAGGAACTCTCACTATCAATACAGTATGTAGGGTCAAGATGCCTGGAACTGTCAGCATGAAATAACAAACCATAAGGACCACACCTCCCCTTAGAAGCCAAATGCCAGGTGGACATGGTTAAGGAGGAAAAGGGCTTTAATGTCAAGATTCTTCATGATTCATGAAAGGAGAAAAGAAGGACCAAACGGAAGAAAATATGTTCAAGGATGTTTTTGCCTAGCTTTCCAGAATGGAAACAAACCTGTATGCCTGTCAGCAGAGGAATGGTTGAACTGATGAGAATCCTGAGTAATATTACACAGCTATTAGAAATGTCTTAGAGATGTGACCATAGTGAAAAAATTATGTGTAGAATAAAATACATATAGTGTAACCACATTTTTTTTTTTTGGTGGGGGAAACCCAAACCCCAAACCCCTAAAGCTTTTGCTATGTCTATATATGTTACATAAGCAAATGAAAAATCTACAGAATGCTAAATTGTTAACATTCTCTACCAGGCAGATTTCGGGTTGGAGGTGGGTGGGTGGGTGGCAGTACAATTGAATTTATCCCCCAAAAAGGTGTAGAGAAGGAGGCTTATAACCAGGTGGGAGTTCCGTTCTAGTCTCTGTAACAGTGCTCCTAAATGAGCTGCCTTGCCTGCCTTATCATCATGCTGCCCTCGATAGCATCTTAATGAAGGGAGAGAATTGATAATTGCCTTTATCTTCCAGTCATTATTCTCTTTTTCCTTAAATTCCTGTGAGGCCAATACCACTTAGAAATCAAACCCATCTCTGTAACCACTTTCACTGAGGGCAATTTATCTGCTCCTGGACAAGCATCTGTTACCTTCAGCAGAGGGAGTGAACAGCAATTCGAGTAGTGTCTGGGCTGCGTCCATTTATCTAGCCAACCTTGCTCACTACACCTGGCCCTAGAACCTTCATGCACAAAATATTTGAATTTAAAAATGTCTCCTTCCTTCCCCATGAGGAAGGGATCTCAGTCTTAGCAGAAGAAGCACAGACTAGGATCCAGGCTTGAGTCTCCTGTGCCTTCAAAGGGCCATGTGAACTGGAACAGAGAACTCACCTTCCCTGAGGTTCAGTACATGCATCTGTAAAATGGACCAGACGGCCTCTCTAGACACGCATGATTTCAGAGAGGCCAGAATCTCAGAAAGAGTTGTGACAGAGTTTTTGTAAATGACAAGATGATGTCAAAACATAAAGGAGAGAAAAATATCATCACCCCAAACCTCAAAGTGGGCACAGGTGAGCTGAGAGACTGGTGGAGCCCTTAGCACAAGGCCTGGCACACAAGCACTTGGATAAACAGCAGGCGTTATTATTATTCATGGAGGATGCAGCATCCATTTCAAGAAGACTTAGAAAATGCAACCGTTTGCAGAAATGGTAAAAGAACACAAACCACACAGCAGCTCACGTGGATGTTGAGTGGTTTTCGCCCAGCATAAATCGTAGGGGATACAGGCCCATTTGACTTTTAGTTGACAGGCAGCCATTTTTGTGTGTAAGCCATTTATCTCTGTAATTTCAACACAAGGGCTGAATTCACTGAGCTCTGTTTTAAAAATTACAGAAAAGAAGTCAATTTGAGAAATGTTATTGGCGTCCATTTCATCTTAAGATGTATGAGCACCTTTAAATCCCAATATTAGGTCTGATGGATCAATAAAACTGTTGTCACGGAAGGAACACTATTGTTCAGAAGAGAGAAACTTAATTTCAGAGGAGAGACGACTGAAGTTTCCTGAAGAATCAGTGATGCTACAGAGAAACCTGAACTTTTTCCTTTCCCGGCTCACAAATCATTCAGGCTAACAGTCTCCTTCTACTCCTGCTCCTCCTCCCTGCACGACTGCCCTGCTAACTACCTGGCAAACGAGGGGTTCCGGGTCGCTCTCGTCCTGAGCATCTCTGGGGCACCAATCGTACATTCAAGTAGCCCATTACGAAAGCGTCAAGGGAGATTTCTCCACCACACCAGTCATGGTAAGAACGGGAAGAACTGCTAATACGTACTAAATATATCTTCCAAGCCTGTCACTATCGTGTAGAGGGCCTGCCATACTTCCTGGCGCTGTAGAGAGTGAAAGAGGGGTATGAACAGACAAACTTCAGCCGTTCACAACCATCATATTTAGATGGCGGAAAGTGTGCACCACCCTCACCACCCAAACTCCCACCCTGCACACCACAGCACAGACCCCAGCTAACCTTGGGTCATTTTTAGATGTACTCTCTGTTATGCCTCAGGCATTTCTTGCTAGTCAGGGAAAGTGAGTTAATTAAAACCACAATGTAATATATAGTGTAATCAGAAAAGGATTCCATCACCATTTTCATTTTTCACAACACAAATGGCATCAATTTTTTCAACTGCCTACTTGACATCCTCATTTGGATGTTTTAAGAACATCTTAACCTTGACTGGAATACAAATCTTGGTTTTCCCCCAAGCCTGCTCTTTCCAGTCTGTAGATGGCAACTCCATCTCCCCAGCCGCTCTGGCCAAAAGCCTCAGTGCTATCCTTGACTCCTTTCTTTTTCTTATATCCATACTGTCTGTAAGTAAATTATGTCATCTTCATCTTCAAAGTACATTTAGAAAGTGGCCACTGGTCTACTCCCACTGTGGTCTGAGTCAGTGTCACTGTAATATACCCCAACTAGTCTCCCTGTCACCATCCTTGGCTGCCTCAGTCTATTCTAACACAGCAACCAAAGAGATCCTTTGAAAATGAAAATCAGATCCCGGTGCTCTTGGCTCAAAATCTTCCAAGGCTTCCCATCTTGCCCACTTCAGTAAAAGCTAAAGCCCCACCAAACTTTGAAGCTACAATACTCTGGCCACCTGATGCAAAGAACCAACTAACTGGAAAGGACCTTGACGCTGGGAAAGATTGAGAGCAGGACAGAAGGGGATGACAGAGGATGAGATGATTGGATGGCATCACTGACTCAATGGACATGAGTTTGAGCAAGCTCCGGGAGATGGTGAAGGACTGGGAAGCCTGGCGTGCTGCAGTCCATGGGGTCACAAAGAGTTGTAACAACATAGCAACTCAACAACAACAACAAAGCCTCACCATGACCCTGGCACTCCTCCAGCCTTGCTTTTCATCCCCCTCCACCTGGCTCACTGGGCACCGCAGCCAAGCATGATGGTCTTAGGGTCTTTGTACTTGTTTCCTCTGCCTGCAGGACTCCTCCCCCAGCTAACTGCTTTACTAGGCCCCTCGCTTCTTCATTTCTATGTTCATATGTCACCTTATCAGCGAAGCATTCCCTGACCACTGAAACAAAATAAGCCTTTTCCCCATCACTTTCTCTACTTCCTATTTTGCTTCTTTCTTCTCCTATATCACTGAAAAATTAGTATGTTCATTTGTTTGTTTATGACCTCCCCTGCCCAGTACAATGTAAGCTCTAGGATGGGAAATATAAGCCTATTTTGTTCATTGCTGTTTTCCCCAAGGACTTGCCTACACAAGTAGCACACATGGTAGGCACACAATAAATATTTGAACTAATGAATGAATGACTTGCAGAGATAGTTTTAATTGGCTAATAGCCTTGAGATCTCTTCAAGGCAGGGACAGACATTTGATCATATCAAAATAAATGAATAGGAGCAGGCTGCATCTTAGGTGGGCTACAGATTGGGGATGGAGGAGTGAGAAAGGAGCCCCTAACACACATACACAGTTACCTTAAATTCCCAATTTAATTAGCTCTAGATACCTTAGATACCTTCATGAGGTGTCTATGCAGCAGAAGCCCAAGAACACAGCAGCTCTGCCAAAAGCTTCCCTTGGTCCCCAGGGTAATGCACAACTGGTGATGCCTTCTGGGCCAGGAAACCGCAACTCTTTTATATCCCTGGCCTTTCCTGCTTGGGCTCACATCACTACTCCAGAAGATTCCCTGTCTGTCTCTGGGAATATTTACAAACATCAGGCTTTCCTGGTTCTCAAGGCCCAGCAACATCAAGGCCACATGATCATGGGAGGAAGCTGGTGGTCCCTCAATAGGACCTAAGCTGCTAGCTCTCCTGGGCCCAGGGAGCCATTTCCCCTCAGTGCTCTCCCTCTTCTTGATTCCCTATCGTTTTATCTGGATGTTGTGGATAATGCAACAGTAAGCAAACCATGAGAACAAATTCATTTCCAACTAAATTCTATTATTGCTAATTTTTTGGTGGAGTGTTTAGCGTTTTCTATACATAAAGTAATGTCATCTGCAAACAGTGACAGTTTTACTTCTGCCTTTCCATTCTGAATGACTTTTTATCTCTTTTTCTTGCCTAATTGCTCTATCTAGGGCTTCAATTGGAGAAGGCAATGGCACCCCACTCCAGTACTCTTGCCTGGAGGGTCCCATGGATGAAGGGACCTGGAGGGCTGCAGTCCATGGGGTTGCTGAGGGTCAGACATGACTGAGCGACTTCACTTTCACTTTCATGCATTGGAGAAGGAAATGGTAACCCACTCCAGTGTTCTTGCCTGGAGAATCCCAGGGACAGGGGAGCCTGGTGGGCTGCTGTCTGTGGGGTCACACAGAGTCGGACATGACTGAAGCGACTCAGCAGCAGCAGCAGGGCTTCAATACAGTGCTGCATAAGAATGGCAAGAAGGGGTATCTTTGCCTTGTTCCTGATTTTAGAGATAGCTTTTTACTTTTCATTATTGAGTAGGATATTAGTTGTGCATCTGTCACATATAGCCTTTATTATGTTGAGATACATCCCTTTTATACCCACTTTTGAGTTTTTTTTTATCATAAATGGGTGCTGAATCTTGTCAAATGCTTTTTTGCATCTATTGAGATGATCATACAGATCTCATCCTTTATTTTGTTCATGTGAATCACACTGATTGATCTGTGGATGTTGACCCATCTTTGCATCCCTGGAATAAATCCCACTCAATCACACTGATCCTTCCGAACTATTATTGAGTTTGGTTGGTTAATATTTCATTGAGGATTTTTACATCTATGTTAATGAGAGATATTGGTCTTTAATTTTCTTTTTTGTGTTGTCTTTGTTTGGATTTAGTATCAGGGTAATGCTGGCTCCACAGTGACTTGAATTATACTCCATCCTCTTTAATATTTTGGAAGAATTGTGTAGAATTTGTATTGCTTCTTAATTTCGGGAGGTGGAATTCACCATGGAACCTATTTGGGCCCGGAGTTTACTTTGTGGGAAGGTATTAATATAATTCCAGTTTCTTTATTAGATATTGTCATTTAGTCGCTCAGTCGTGTCTGACTCTTGCAAGCCCATGGACTGTGGCCTGCCAGGCTCCCATATAGAGTTATTTAAATGAATTATTTCTTCCTGAGTAAGCTTTGGTAGTTTGTGTCTTTCAAGGAATTTGTCATTTCATCTAAAAGTTGCTGAATTTATAGGAATTAAGTTGTCTACAACATTATTTTCTCTTAATAGTAATAGAATCTGTAGTTATGTCACCTTTCTCATTATTGATATTGTTAATTTGTGTCTTCTTTCTTTTTTCCCCGTATCAGTCTGGTTAGATGTCAATCAATTTAACTGACCATCTGAAAGAACCATTTTTTAGGTTCATTGATTTTTTTTCTATTGGTTTTCTATTTCTATTTCATTGATCTCTGCTTTGATCTTTTAAAAACATTTCCTTTCTTCTGTTTATTGCAGATTAACTTACTCTTTCTAGTTTTTAAAATAGAAGCTGATGTCATTAATTTGAGACCATTCTTCTTTTCCAATAGGCATTTAATGCTACAAATTTCTTCTTATATGTTACTTCAGTGACATCTCATAAATTCAGATACATTCAGTTTCCATTATCATTCAATTCAAAATACTTTCTAATTTTCCTTTTGATTTCTTCTTTGACCCATCTGTTATTCCTGATATAGCTTTTAAGCATTTAGAAATTCTAAGGGAATATTCTATTATTGGTTTCAACATTTATTTTCACCATGGTCAGAGAACATAATTTGTATCACGTGAACCCATTTAAATTTATGAAGACTTGTTTTCTGGTCATGAATATAGTCTATTTTGGTAAATGTTCTTTATGCACTTGAAAAGATTATATATTTTGCTACTGAGTGGAGTGTTCCACAAACGTTAACTGGATCACACTGCCTTCTGGATTAACTGGTTGACAGTGCTGTTCAAGTCTACTATATCCTTGCTGATTCTGTCTACTTGTTGTATCAGTTATTGAGAGAGAAGTACTGAAATTTCATAATTGTGGCTACGTCTATTTCTTCTTGCAGTTCTAAGACTTTTTGCTTCATGTATTTTGAAACTCTTTTATTAGATGCTTAAACATTTAGGATTGCTATGTCCTCTTGATGAATGATTCCTTTATTATGAAATGATCTTCTTTATCCCCGGTAATAGTCTTTGTTCTGTAGTCTATTTGACCAGTATTAATATAAAGCAATTCCAGGGTTCTTTTACTAGGTTAGCACAGAAGATCTTATCTATCTTTTCACTTTTAATTTATTTGTATCTTTATCTTTACAGTGTGCTTCTTGCAGGCAGCATTTGCTTGGATCTTGCTTTCCTATCTGACAGTTTGCTTTGCCATTGAAATAGCTAATGTGATTATTTAACATGATTATTGATATGGTTAGGTAAAAGTTCATCATCTTGGTACTTACTTTCTACTTTTCCTTTCTGATATTTGCTCTTTCTTCCCTGTTTTTCTGCTTTCTGGATTAACTGAGTATTTTCATGATTCCATTTTACCTCCTTTGCTGTCTTATTAGCTATAACTCTTCGCTTTTGCTATTTTAGTACTTGCTTTAGGGTTTATAGTATAAGCTTTGAACTTATAAATTCTATTTTCAAATGATAGTATACCACATCACAAATAGTACAGAGAATGTTATAATGGTATATTATCATTTCTTTCCTCTAACCTTTATTGTGGGATACATTTTTATCTATACTTTAAATATAATAATATGTTATTTTTTCACACAGTCAGATATCTTTTAAGATTTAAACAGCAAGAAAAAATAGCATATATATATATATCTACATAGTTACTATTTTCAGTGATCATTCTGAGAATGAAGGCTCCTATTTCCATCTGATATCCTCCCCTGTCAAAGAATATCCTTTAGCATTTCTTGTAGACTGTTCTGATGAATTCTTTCAGCTTTTTTCTAATGTCTGAAAAGTTTTTACTTTGCCTTTATTTTTATATTTTCACTGGGGAGGGAATTTTAGGTTGTCAGAGTTCTACCTTTCAGTAATTTAAAACAGTTGCTATGCTGTACTTTCGCTTGTGCGGTTTTCAGTGAAAATTCTGTCATTCTTATCTTTAGTCCTCTGCCTAGAACAAGTTTTATTTCTCTGGCTATTTTAAAGTTTGTTCTCTTTACTGTTGATTTTCAATAATTTTACTATGATGTCTTGGTGTTGTTTTATTCATGCTTCTTGAGATTAGCTTTTACTGAGCTTCTTAGATGTACAATTTCATAGTTGTCCTTCACTTTGGAGAACTTCTGGCCATTATTTCCCTCTTCTTCTTCATGGACTCCAATCACATGAATATTCAACTGTTTAATGTTATCAACATTCATCAATGCTTTTTCATTAAAAAAATTTTTTTCTGTTTTTATGCTGTGTAATTTCTTTTCCTCACGTTCACTAATTTTTTCTTTCCGTGAAATATCTGTTCTGTCATTCAGCCCATATATTGCATTTTTCATCTCAGACACTGCTAGTTTCATTTCTAGAATTTGAGTCTTTTAAAAAATTATTCATATATTTATTTGTGGCTGTGCTGATTCCCTGTTGCCGCGTGAGCTTTCCTCTAGTTGCAGCAAGCGGGGCTGCTCTTTCACTGAGCGCTTGGGCTCCTTATGGTGGCGGCTTCTCTTCTGCGGAGCAGGGGCTCTAGTGTGCGCAGGCTTCAGCAGCTGTGGCTCCCAGGCTCCAGAGCACAGGCTCAACTGCTGTGGCCCGCAGGCTTAGTTGCGCTATGGCACATGAGCTCTCAGACCAGGTATCGGACTTGCATCTCCTGCATCAGCAGAAAGGTTCTTAACACTGAGCCAACAGGGAAGCCCAGATTTGAGTTTTTACATCTTCCACGGCTCCAATGTTTTAAACACATGGAATACTGTTATAATAAGTGTTTTAGTGTCCTCTGATAATTTGAAAATCTGCGTCAACTTGGGGTCAATTTTGATAAGAGTATTTTCCTCATTATGGGCCATCTTTCTCTACTTTTTACACATCTGATAGCTTCTGATTATATTTTACCTTGGTTGGTGCTGAATATTTTGTTATAGTTTCTTGAGCTTTGTCCTTGTTACTTGGAAACAGTTTGATCCTCTTGGGGCATAATTTATGCTTTTTCAGACTGGTCCAGAGCACTGTTCAGCTGAGGGCTAATTAGTCCCCACTGACGCGAAACTCTTCTAAGTACGAGATCCAGTTCTCCATGAGTTACAGATTATGAGGTCTTCCAGTCTGATTGGAGGAAAGCGGCACAATCTCCCGCCCACTGTGAGAGCTAGCACTCTGCTCCCATCCTCCCGGGTGGCTCCTTTCCCAGTTTCCCCACACTCATCAGTACAATCTACTCAGTACTAAGGGAATCTGTAGATCTCTGCAGATCAGTCTCCATACAGCTCTCTCCTTTCCAGTCCCTTGTCTGGCGAACTCTGGACTCTCAGCTCCATCTCTTCAGCTCAGGAAGTCCTCAGGGTTACTAAGGGAATCTGTAGATCTCTGCAGATCAGTCTCCATACAGCTCTCTCCTCTCCAGTCCCTTGTCTGGCGAACTCTGGACTCTCAGCTCCAACTCTTCAACTCAGGAAGTCCTCAGGGTTCTGCTTGGGGACCTCCCCTGCACCATGGCCTGGAAACTCTAGGAAACAAGTTGTAAGGTCCTCTAGGAAACAAGTTGTGAGGTCCTCTAAGAAACAAGTTGTAGGATTCTCTCATGTATTTCCCATCTCTTAGAGATTACTATCCTTCATTGCCTGAAGTCCACAGTTTTAAAAACCATTATTTCATATATTTTACTTTTTGTTTTCTTTTGGTTGTTTCAGCCATGCAAGTAAACTTGGTTCCTGTTATATCTTGGCCCCTAAATACAAATTTTATGTCTACGTGTCCATTCATATTGGGGCATTTTCACTACTGCTACTTCTACTACTACCACAGCAGTAACTGTGAGTGAGTGAGTGAAGTTGCTCAGTCGTGTCCGACTATTTGCGACCCCAGGGACTGTAACCTATGAGGCTCCTCTGTCCATGGGATTTTCCAGGCAAGAGTACTGGAGTGGGTTGCCATTTCCTTCTCCAGGGGATCTTCCCAACCCAGGGATCGAACCCAGGTCTCCTGCATTGCAGGCAGATGCTTTACCATCTGAGCTACCAGGGAAGTCCTGTGATTGACTTAAATTTCCTGTGCCAGCAAGTTATCATTTTTTTCAGACAGAATATTTAATAAACATATGTCAAAGGTAATAGGCTACAACTCCCTCCCTTGCTGCCTTTGTAGCTTGCTGGGGATGTAAAGGCACTCAATAGAATCCAGGCCTATCATAACAATATGAGCTTACAAATTGTTCTGAAGAAACTGAACACATACCATAAACTAACCATGTTAACTGAACAAAAAGCAGAAAGGAGCATGGAACCAGGAACCTGGTAGACTTGGGCCTTTTATTACAACAAAGATGCCATTCAGTTCATTCCTTACTGAAAGGTATACTCATGGACTGGAAAAGGCAGGTCAGGACTGTAGGCTGCTTTCATTCCCAACATGCACAGGAGAAGCTGATCACCCATCAGAAGGGTTCGCCCAGGGATCTTTAGACCCAGGACGCTTCCAGCAGTTGGGACTCCATTGCCATCAGCTCTGTGCCCTGGAGGGGGCTCCGTGTGCAGTTGCCAAAGAGGCTACCAGGGCCCCCCCACCCAGGGGAGAAGGAAACTGGGCCAGCCCACCAGCCATCCTCTGTTCCTGCTCCTGTGGCAGGAGGTGTAGAGGGCAGGACCGCTCAGAGCCAGCTGGCCACCTCCCTGTGCAAGCCTAGCCAGCGGGGCTGTACCGCCCAGTCTCCATTCTCCGTGGCTGTACGGCCCCCACGCAGCTTCTGGAGGAAGTGAATGCGGCTGGCACAAACAAACAGCCCCTCAGTTCTGTTCCTGACATGCTGTTGCCAAAATTCAGTCTGAAGGAGTAGAAGGCAAACATAAACCTCAGCTCCTGCCGGAGAAGTTGTTTAAGCTAAAAGAAACCAGAGAGACTGAGCAGCTCAGCTGCTCTAATTTCCTCGCACATTTCTGCTGTCAAACTCCAGGAGAGATCCCCCGCCCACTCCACTTCCCTGGAAAAAGAAAAAAAGTTCTTCAAGAAATCTGTCAACTCATTTATGAAAAATCAGCTTCCACGACAAGATTCTAAAAAGGTGGGGGGTGGGGAGTGTCGGGAGCACTGGATTTAGCGACATCTTTCACCATAACTTGAATCTGGCTGGGTGGGTGGACTGGTAATAGAGGAGCCTTAGGCGGAAATCAAACCCACCCAGAACTGGGCTTCCTTCCCTTAAACCCAGACCCTGGTATTAAGAACTCCTCTGCCAGGCTGCTGAAGCTCATGGTCACTTCTCAGAATAATGCTTACAAGGAATAAAATAAAATATATGAGCTTGTACCGGAAACCAATTAGGCTGAAATACAGTTACCAAATTAATAAAGAAATTTGAAATAGAGTCATAAATGTGCTTCTTCACTAACACATTCAATGACAAGATCAAGTGGAAGTTCTCAAATCTACCTTCATCCCAAAGCAGTGATGAGTATCTGTGACATTTCAAGGTATCTGTAAAGCGATGGGAAAGTAGATGATTTCTTTTGGCAACATCATAGGTGCTTCGTTGCTTACATTCATAACTGAAGCGAGCACTAGATTTCAGTGAGAGGTTCATGAAAAGAAAAATGCAAAGTTGCTTTCACTCAAGTTTATAGACCCTCCTGAATTCTAGTCACAAACCTCTCTAGGGGTCCTGGGACTCCTTAAGTAGGAAGACCTTTCTTTTTCTTGGCTGTTGGGAGGTAGCACTGCACTGGGAGACAAGGGGCACATCCCCTCTAACAGCTGAGAGACTCACCCCGTGTGAGTCAAAGAATGTGCATTGTCTTGCCTAGCTCTCTACTTGCAATGAGGGCTTGCAAAGGCTGGTGTAGGGTCGGGGTGTCCTCTGGGGTTCCAAAGCACCCTATGCCCGCCCCATCACTGGTTCTCATCTGTGGTGTAATGACCTGCTTCTGCCATCTGCCTCCCACCTCTTGCTCTAAGGCAGCAATAAGGGCTCATTTATCATTGTGTTCCTGGTATTAAGAACAGGGCTTGGTACACAGAAGACCATGAATATCCATTTACTAGATGAACAGATGAATGAATGGATGAAAACTTCTCTCTTATTGTAAAAAAATATTCCTTATTTCACACCAGCAGTTCTCAATCCTATCTACATGTAAGAATCACATCCCGAGATTTTAGAAAATCCTGAGAGCCAGGCTATACCTCCAGAAATTCAGACTCCAGTCATTGGGCTGGGGCACCAGTTTTTGTATTTTTTAAAATCACCCCAGGTACAGCCAAAGTTGAGAGTCTACAGAACCACAGAGCAGTGGCTGAAATGAGAGTATAATGCTCCCATATGAACTTTCCTAGACTTAGAAAGATGAAATTAGTGCAGAAACTGAACTCTGCAAGGGGCTAAACATAAATTGAGTTTCTGACCCTCAGAGTCAGGTCACAGTTCTGAATCCAGCAACATCCGAAATATCTGGAACTACATTTTCAGACTTACATGAAAAAAATCCCACGCTTGACAGTGAAGACCATGAACCAAATTGCAACCCCTCGGGCAAGCCCTGCAAGGCCCCTCACTCCTTCCCCTCATAAGAAATCCTTGCGGGAATTCTTACAGGTCTGGGCAAGCAGCACACCTTTTTGTGAAAATTCCTAGTTGTGTGCTTTCCTCATCTATACAGTGGAGATGATAATAATAACGCCAACCTTAAAGTAATGTTGCAGGGACTGAAAGATGTAAGGGGCCGAAAAGCATTTTAGGTAGCCAAACATACTACCAAGATTCTTTATTATTATACTCTACCAATTGAGCTCGTAGAGGTGGAAAGACCTAATGACTCAGATTCTAGGTCAGACTCTGCATGCAAATTCTGGCACCACCTTTTACCAGCTATGTCATCCAATACTAATTATTTAACTCTTTGGACCTCATTCCTCAAGTGTAAAATGGTGGTAATAAAGGTACCTATCTCCCAGAGTTTTGGGAAGGTTTGGCTGAGTTAACGTACTTAAAGTACCATTGGTTCTAGGGTTGGTAGATGAAGATTATTACATTTAGAATGGATAACAACAGGTCCTAATGTATAGCACAGGGGACTATATTCAATATCCTGTGATAAAGCACAATGAAAAGGATATTTAAAAAAGAATGAATATATAAAACTTGAGCTTTGCATCAGAATCACCTGCAGGGCTTGTTAAAACACTGATGGCTGAGCCTCCACGCAGAGCTTTTGATTCAGTAAACCTGGGCTGGGATCCAGAAATTTGCATGTCTAACAAGCTCTGCTGGCCTGGCAACCACCCTTTGAGAACCACTGGCTTAGAACAATGCCTGGCATACAGTAAGTATCTAATAAGTGTTAGCTGTTACTATCTTTCCCTGGCCTCTAATTTTGTAGTCCCCAGGCAAAATAGTTTCTGCTCCACTGCTACTCATAACAGCCTTCATGAAAAAAACAAAAACAAAAAACTTAAAAATTTTTTTTTAATTTTGTAATCGGGTAAAGCCAATTAACAATGTTGTGATAGTTTCAGGTGAACAGCGAAATGACTCAGCCATACATACATATGTATCAATTCTCCCCAAGCTCCTGTCCCATCCAGGGTGTCACATAACATTAAGCAGAACTCCCTGTGCTATGGAGTAGGTCCTTATTGGTTATCCATTTTAAATAGAGCAGCGTGTACAAGTCCATCCCAAACTCCTTAACTATCCCTTCTCCCTGTCCTTCCCTCCTGGCAACCATAAGTTCATCCTCTAAGTCTGTGAGTCTCTTTTGTTTTGGAAGTAATTCTGAAATCTGCTAGTAGTGGTCCCCAAGGTGTAGACCCCATGAACACCACATGGGAGCTTACTAGTAATAAAGGTCTTGGGCCTCCACCCAGATCCACTGGATCAGGAAGTATGGGGTTGAGGCTCAACATCTTGTGTTCCAACTAATAGCCCTCCACATGATTCTAAAGCACAGCAACTTTAAGACATACTGCTGTATTAGAAAGTCACCATGACCACCACAACACTCCTTTCAAAAGTGAAAGGCACGATGGCTTAAGATCCACAGCAGAGTTTTTGGTTGAACTGGAGCTCAAGAACTGACTCAGCTTCTTAGTCACTGTGTGGCCCTACATGAGTTGCAGTACCCCTTTCAGCTTCAGTTTCCTCATCTGTAAACATGGGCATCATCACGGGGCCTACACTGCAGGGAACTAACGTGACACAAAGTGCTTGGAACACACACTACGTGTTCAAAGAAAGTTAGCGGTCACTGTCATCTTTTAATCATGATGACATGTATGCTCTCAAAATGACTTGGGATAGCTTATAACCGAGACACAGACATAAAGGTGCATAGGACAGCTAAAACAAAGAGTTAAAAAAGAAAAAGAAATAAAAATGTCACACACAGAAGGTGGAGCAAGGGAGGGCTGAAACTGTTGTTGCACTTGTCTTGCAAAGTGAGGTCTGGACTTCCGTGTGGGCCAGAGCCCAAAGAGGAAATACAGAGATCCTGGTTTCTACTGAAGGAATAGAGGAAGGAGACCAACTCTTTAGGGGAGACAGTACCGTTCCCTGGCCACGCCAGCTCTAAATTCTAGGAGAATCTGGTTACAGGAACCTGTGCACAAAGGCCCTGGATAACAGAGGGAATCTCCTCCAGCAGTGCTTTATGGACCTGTTTCTTTAATCCTCAACGAGAGTCAAGGGCAAAAATCCTTAGATCCCAGAAGATGAGAGAAGTTACACTCACTTTGGGTGCCGAATGTCAGGGAGAGAGCGATTCAGGGAGATTTTATCGCTGACATAAATGTTAAATCCATTTTCTCGATACGCCTGGTCCACTCGCTCAGCATAGGTCAACGGGAAGGGCCTCCCTTGTTCTCCATCTCCTAGGAGCAAACAGCAAAATCAGGGTTGCCAATTAAATGCAGTGGGAAGGGAAGAGGAAAAACGTGCTTAAATCACCAAGAAAAGACTTTACACTTGATACAGAGGGTTTCTCCAGATTCTGCAGGGCTAAAGAGGGGAAGGGAATGAGACTCAGCCACGGCTGTGTCATGCACTGCAGCTCTGTCCTCCTGTAACCTCCACAACAGGCTGTCAGGGTGGACACGTGAGCCCTCATTCTACAGAGAGAAAAAGGCGGGACTTGGGACTTCCCTGTTAGTCCAGTGGTAAGGAGTCCGCCTGCCAATGCAAGGGTCACAGGTTTGATCCCTGGTCCAGGAGGATCCCACATGCCCCGGGGTGACTGGACCTGTGTCCCACACTGCTGACGCCAGCGTGCTCTTGAGCCAGGGCTCCACAGCAGAAGCCACTGCAGCGAGAAGCCCACAGACTGCACCTGGAAGGTAGCCCCGCCTTGCCATAGCTGCAGAGGGCCCAGTATGGCAGCAAAGACCCAGTGCAGCCAAAAATAATAATAAAATTACGCAATAAAAAAGTAAAACCAGGGCTCAGAAAGGTTATAAAAGCAGGTCTCTGGGCTCCAGTGTCCATGCTTTCCCCACCCTCTGCCAGGAGCCCCAAACATCCCTCACCCTGAAGTCTGCCCACCTGGTTGGAGGTCAGGTCACCTGCCTAGGAGCTGACCCACCTTGGGCCAGTCACACTAGCTCTAGGAACTGTGGCTTGTTCCTATCTGGTACCCACACCATCCTGAGAAAGTCAAACGAGAGGCTGCACACCCAAGAATTTTCGGTAAAGATAAACCCTATTAACCACGAGAGGAAATACTGTGATTCCTCTCCAGGTGACTCGAACTTTACATGTAAATCAAAATTGCCACAAATGATCAAAGATGCTTTAATTTTTTTTTTTAAGCCAGCAAACTAATGACGATCTGCCTTGCCTAGGCCTGAACTGCCTGAAAAGTGTGGCTCTTAGTCTGGGATCTGGGTGGATCCAGTGCTAGCTTTCCTTTCTCTGTATAAGCCATCTGGGGAAAGAGTCCCTGATGCTGCAGGAAATTACTCTCTGGGTTTCCGGGGTGCAGATGGTATGTGCTGATGTCCCCTAACCCCTGCAATAATAGACCAAGCACCTGCCATTGGCAACAGTGTGGAAGAAATGGTAACCGAATCAGCTAACTGAAAATCATCTCATCTTTTTGGAGCCCGTGAGCAACACCCCATTTACTTTGCAAAATAAATGATGCCAATATCAGCATGATGAGAAGGTGCAAGTAGAGAGGTGGAGCCTGGGGCAGTGCCTGCTCTGATCCAGCCTGACGATGGAGAGGACTCTGCTGCCTGTAACTTGTATGGCTCTGGCATAAGACGCTGCTGGCCAGTGCCCAGCATGATCCCACAAGGGACACAAATGTCGCAGGCAGACAAAGAAGGGCAGAAGCATCTGTTGGGCAGGGAGGGAAGCTTGAGTGGAGGGGGCAGTGCAGGAGAATGATTCCGAGTTCAGGCTCTGGAGCTGCACTGAGTGGCGTTTGAAGCCCAGCCCTGCTGCTCCTGGCTATCATCTTGGGAGAGCCTTCAGCTTTTCTGTGTCTTGGGTTTTCCCTTAGTGTTCACTGGGATGAAAAGGTTCAGTGTGATGATTAGGGGGGAATGCAGGGGAAGACAGGGAAGGCAATGGCACCCCACTCCCGTACTCTTGCCTGGAAAATCCCATGGATGGAGGAGCCTGGAAAGCTGCAGTCCACCGGGTCTCTGAGGGTCAGACATGATTGAGCGACTTCACTTTCACTTTTCACTTTCATGCGTTGGAGAAGGAAATGGCAACCCACTCCAATGTTCTTGCCTGGAGAATCCCAGGGACGGGGAGCCTGGTGGGCTGCCGTCTATGGGGTCACACAGAGTCGGACACGATTGAAGTGACTTAGCAGCAGCAGCAGGGCAAGATGCCTGGCGCACAGTGAGTGTTCAGCCTGGGCTGGTTACTATTATTCTTAATAATGTCACCACTGCTTACTCTTTTCTGGCTAGTTAGCCCAATGTTCTAATAATTCTGGTATACGTGCCTGGGAAATCAGCTCTTTTCAAATGTTTCCTTTCTTAATCTAAGCAGCATTCCAACTCTTCATTCTAAATCACTGGCAGATGTGTCTTTGGATTTCCCTGACCACCAGTTACTATGTCAGCTCTATTCAGAGCTTCTTGTAATCTGGTTTTGTCACAGTGTAACATTTTAAAAAAGAAAATCAATGGTGCTGGGTACCTCTGATATAAAAATGAATAAAATACAAATCCCTTCTATTTCTTTCCAGTATTGTAAAGCTATACTTTATCTGTCACCTTCACAACAATACCCTTTGGTTATCAAAGTGGAAGCATGAGCCCTGAGGACAGGGGAAACCGAGGCTCCAGGAGTCTGGAATTTATCTGAGGGTCAGATGGCTGGTAGGTGGCGTCAGAGCTGCTCTCCTGGCTCCTAGCCAGGCCCTTTGGAGATGACTCTCCACATGATTTCTGTATACCTCACCCATTCCAGCTCTGCAAGTGGAACAGGAGCTGTTCCAAAGGCTAACCAGGTGAAGAAAGCTTCAGCAGAAGCCCATTAGTTTCATCAACCTTGTGGCTGTGATGTTGGGGAGAGATCAAGTCAGCTCTCCAGACCTGGGTTCAAGTCTCAAGCTTGCTTCTATCTCACTGAATGGCTGCAGGTAAATTACCCCACCTCTCTGAGCTCCAGGTTCCTGCTCATCAAATGAGCTACAAAGGTTGGTTAGAGGTTTCATCAAGAAAATGTGCAAAGTTTGGATCGTGGGCCTTCTCGCTGTTGGTGTTCAGTAAATGTGGGTTCTTATTCTTACTGCTCTTCATTTTAGTGGTAACGAATCTTCCAGGAGGGAGACATTTTCTATCATCATAGAGGTTTCAGAGCAAAGGCCTGAAACCAGTGGACAGGGGAGAGGGCTGGCCCTGGGAACCAGGGGAAGGGATAATGGCAAGTGGACAGGGAGTCAACAGGAGGTCTAGATGCCCCCATAAAAAAAACACACACACACACACACACACACACACACACACACACGTGCAAGCACTCTCCAGGGGACCCTCCCGTGGACACCCTGCCCTTCATACCTACACGCTGAGCGTCCCTCTTGATGGCGTCTTTGTCATGCCAGTCCTTCAGTTTCTGCCTGTCTCCAAAGAAAAAGCTCTTCTTTGGTTGACTCTGTGAGCCCTTAAAAAAAGACAAAAACTATGAAAAAGAAGAAAAGGGAAAATAAGTTTAATAACAAAGAGACCCACCCAGCAAGTACACGGCCTAAGGGGAATGTCTGCCACCAGTGGTTCATTTATTAATTCCTCAGAACTCGGTTACTCCTGCCCACCTGTGCCAGCCAGGTGTGCAAAGTTCAGAAAGATGACACACAGTGCCTGCCCTCCTGGAACTTACAAACCCGTGGGAGAGAAGGCAGATGGACAGATATTCCTTTTACAGGAAAGAGAAAGCGGTAGGTATGACGCTGTCTAACAGAAATGTAATGTAAGCTACCAAGATGAGCCACATACGTAACTCTACTTTTTTAAAACAGGTGAAATGAGTTTTGATAATGTATTTCATTTAGCTCTATATACACCATTGAAAGCAGGGGTTCCCAAAACTGGGGCAAAACTGTCTTCCATGAAATTGGTCCCTGGTGCCAAAAGGCTGGGGACCACTGATCTAAAGTAAGATCATTTCAATAGGCAGTGGAAGTAAATGTTGAGGTTAAGTCTATGTTCCTTTTTTGTGTGTGTACTGAGTCTTCAAAATCCAGTGTGTATGTCGCACTTGTGGGCATCTCAGTTCAGCCTCCTTCCAAGTGCTTAAGCGCCACAGCTGCCTAGTGGCTCTGCACTAGATGAGGCAGAGGAAATGGACCTGGGGTGAGAGGTTCTGAAAAAGAGCTAGTGGACTTCACTTCCACCTGGGAGAACCGGGGAAGGGTTCATGGGCACTGGGGCCCTTGGGCTGGACTGCAGATAAGCTGAAATGAGAGGCGGGCAGAGCGCACACCCTGGGCGGGTGGAGCACGGCAGAGTGGGCTGGGCTCAAGGAGCACAGGGAGGAGGAGCTGGGTCACGGTCATCTCTGCAGTCCCAAAGAAGACCCGGTCCCAGAGACGGGGAGCAGCTGGCAGATGTATGTGGAAGGTCTGAACAAGTGCTCAGACAACTGAAAGAAAACAAGAATACACAGGAGAGCAGCCCCCAGAGGCTGGAGCTGAAGATATTTATTATGTGTTCCAGGAGAGGAGTCTGTCCTGGTGGGCCTGTTAAGGAAGCAATTTCCCCAGAGGCTGCATTCCAGCATCTGGGGTCATCAAAAGGTGCCAAATGCTTTCCCATGCCAAGAGTCAGGCCCCAGGACTCAGTAAGAGTCTTTCCAAGGTGACACTGCTCCACACTGCTGTTTTTATCTTCTGTGTTCACCTAGATGAGAGCAGGTTACCCCATGACCTTGCCCTTTAAAAACCTGCAGACCTGCTCATGCCACTGTGGTGTGCAGGATCCACTAGTCCTATTTCCTATATAATTACCTATGAAGGCTCTGAATGCATGGTGTGCTGGAACATTAGCACTAACAAGAAGCTACTGGAATAAAATCATCCTCATGCCTGTTTATTAAGCCCCTGGCTGATCCTCGCATTAGCACATTTTCCACAAGGGCTCAATATCCCTACAACAGCTCTAATGATAATAATCCTTGGCATTCCCTCTCCTGCAGACCTCTTTGACTTGCAGGAAGAAAATTCTGAAAGTGGACATGCCACATGTCATGGTCAGAGAGGGAAAGAAAACTGCAAAAACAAAGGTCACATGCCTGCAAACAGTTCTCGGGGTCTTAGAAATCACAGGAGCTGAGTGGAAAATTTCTTCAGGGGTTTCAACTATATTGAGCCACATTTCTGCAGGAGACGCCTCGGTGCTGCCTTGAGAAGGTGGAGACTGACAGTAAAAGCTTGACCCCTGCACTTCAGTCAGACCAGCAGTGCATCTGTCTGTTTCTATACCAGGGTTCTATGTGAGATTTCATTTCTAAAGGTCCTCAGCTAAAAACAAACTGACCATCAAATCTCCACACAAGCAAACACATCAACTCAAATACTGATCTGGGGCCACTGCCCTATTTCACAAACAGGGAAACTAAGTCTTGGAATGGAACAGGGATGTGCCCAAGTTAAGCACTCTACCTCTAGATGTCAGGATTGGTCAGTCAAGGGTTGGATAGCAATCTTTGCTCCAGCCCTCCCTCCCAATTCCTTTTCCCTCTTCTGCTACCCAAAGACTGAGAACTTCACAGACTATGTTAGGTCACTGGTGGAACTAAAGAGGTTCTGCAAACCCTGGCTGTCTTAATGAGAGGAACCAATCTAAAGTGGTTCTGACAGTGTGAACCAGCAGCACTCACAGCAGTTGAGAACTCACCAGAAATGAGCCCCCTCCAGGAAGCAGCAGCAGAAACTGGGTGTGGGGCCCAGAAACTTGGTTTTAACAAGTCCTCAAAGAGATTCTGTTGCACGCTCCCATTTGAGAACTACTAGTCTAGAATTCAGGACGTCATAAGTCTGCCTGGTTTGTGCTGGTCAAACCATACCAGGGCTATTGTATCCTAGTTGAGCAGATATTCATCATCAAAGGTCACAAAACCTTAGAGGTGGTCACTGGCAAACACAATCTGGTGGTTTTTGAGGATTTATTTTAACTGCCAGTGTTGGGGGTGGGGTGGGGAAATAGGGCTTCCCAGAGGGCTCAGTGGTAAAGAATTTGCCTGCCAAAGTAGGAGTCGTGAGTTTCATCTCTGGGTTGGGAAGATCCCCTGGAGGAAATGGCAACCCACTTTAGTATTCTTGCCTAGAAAATTCCATGGACACAGGAGCCTGGTGGGTGGGCTACAGTTCATGGGATCACAAAGACTGTGATGTGAGCTGGCTCTCATCTCTCATTCCTGTTATTTTCCTGGCTGCAGTGAGTTTGCAATGGGTTGCCACATAGAGATATGCATGAAGAAGATTAGAAACTGTGTTCTATGAGAACTTGGAGATGAGAAGCCATGGGAAACATGGGAGAGTTTATCTTGTTCTATGAGGCCCCGAGGCTAGTGTGAGAGCCAAGGGCAGAAGTTATTGAATGCCTGAGTGGTTAGCTGAAAACACAGAAGGAATTCCAAAAGGTGGGCTGGTCTTAAGATGAAATAGGCCCACTTAGAAGAAGATGTTAGGGGAGGCCAGGAACAGGATGCCTGCTTGTTCATCAGGATGTGAAGGAGGGGAGTCAAACACAGAGTTAGGTCTCAGTTCAGTCCAGTTGCTCAGTCATGTCCGACTGTTTGTAACTCCAAGGACAGCCACACGCCAGGCCTCCCTGTCCATCACCAACTCCCGGAGCTCACTCAAATTCATGTCCATAGAGTTCGATGATGCCATCCAGCCATCTCATCCTCTGTTGTCCCCTTCTCCTGCCTTCAGTCTTTCTCAGTATCAGGGTCTTTTCCAATGAGTTATTTATTCACATCAGGTGGCCAAAGTATTGGAGTTAGGGCTAGCGCTTCTCAAATTTTCCTATGCAGTATAATCACATGAGTATCTTGCTAAACATTGATTCTGATACATGAGGTCTGGGTTGGGCCTGAGACTCTGCATTTCTAACAAGCTCCTAGGTGATGCTGCTGATCCCCGAAAAACATTTTGAGTAGCAAGGGTGAAGTGACCTTTGCAAAGACATTTCAAGAGTCTAAGATTCTGGAAAGGACAGTCTCATCTATATGTTTGTGAATGTCTTCTCATGTTCCTGGGAATGGGGTACGGGGCTGAATCTCACAGCTGCGACTGCACAGAGATCAACTCCCGAATCTCATTCTCAGAATGAACAGTGAACTGCAGAACTGACAGGGTACAGAATTAAGGTTCCAAAATTCTGGGAGTTTCATGCTTAACAGAGGATCTTCCAGACTCAGGGATTGAACCTGGGACTCCTGAATTATAGGTGGATTTTTTTGCTGGCTGAGTCACCAGGGAAGCATTAGTTTTTACTTCTTCCCTAAACTAAGAGGCTTTGGAGCTTGCTGACATAGGGACATTGGCAAGTTAAATATGTAGTTACAAGGAGGTTCTCAAGTATCCAAGCTATGAAGCCTCTCAGAAACAGTAAGTCTACCTTTTTCTATCTTATAGGTGGGAAAACTGAGGTCCAAAGAGACCAAACTACCCAACCAAGGGCACATAAGTAAGCCAGAGGATAAAAGCCATGTTCTTTGATTCCCACACTGGATTTTAGTGGAGAGAGCTTACAGTGTGGTCTTGGACAAGTTTCATTTTCCTACCTGGAAAATAAAGATACCACCACCTGCCCAAAAAGTACTTTCAAGTGAACCAAGAAAATCACAAACTGTGTATTGGAAGCATGTTCAGAATTTACACATAGAACATGGAAAGGCCTCGGATTTTAAGGATCTAGTATAAATTGACATCTAATCAAATCATTTTGATACAGGACTCAAAGTTTACTATGAAAGTGAAAGAAAAGTGAAAGTTGCTCAGCCGTATCCGACTCGTGTCCAACTCTTTGAAGATTCCATGGGCTATAAAGTCCTTGGAATTCTCCAGGCCACAATACTGGAGTGAGTAGCCTTTGCTTCTCCAGGGGATCTTCCCAACCCAGGGATCAAACCCTGGTTTCCTGCATTGCAGGTGGATTCTTTACCAGCTGAGCTACCAGGGGAAGCCCAAGAATACTGGAGTGGGTAGCCTATCCCTTCTCCAGCAGATCTTCCCAACCCAGGAATTGAACCAGGGTGTCCTGCATTGCAGGCTGATTCTTTACCAGCTGAGCTACCAGGGAAGCCCCCTCTTTTTTTTTTTACTATACATGTTAAAAAGATTTCCCATAATAGGTCTAAGCTTTTGGTCAAAGAAGAAGTTGGTTTCAATCCTAAAACCACTGAGTATTCAGAGCCCAGGAGGCCCTTAGAATCTTATCCAGAAATCTTAATGAAAATTGTGATCAGAAGTCTCTGACATCCACCCATAGAAACCCCACAGACAGATCATTCCAAATATTGTTAAATATTTGTGCCAGGCACTGTGGTAAGCACTGTGAACACAGGTGTGACAACACAGATCCCATGCAGGTGCTAATGGGTTTAGAGCAAGATCAGTTGCTCTCAAAGGATGGTTCTTTGGAGACCTGAGCCCTCATTATATATAAAATTTCCTGGACTCCACCCTGAACCTATGAAATCAAAGTTTCTGAGCATAGGAGGCCAGGAAGCAATGGATCTTTAAACACATCTCCATGTAATTCACAGTAAAAGTGGAAAACCACTTGCCAAAATCCAGCTGTCTCACTCACAGTTATGAAACTCGAGGCTAAAAGAGTAGAACAGAGTTGCCCCAAACCCCATTGTTTGCCAGCCCCAAAGATCAAACCAGATCTGGCTATTCTCTCCATGGGTTAGACTGTGAGCTCCCTGAAGGCAGGGGCTGTTTTGATTTGTCACTGTGTTTTCCGAGGTCAATACCTAGGCTCTCAGTAAGTATCAGGTGTATTAAGTGCATGAAAGATTGCTCATCAATGGGGCAGGAAGTCCAGTTGGATGACTCAGAGCATTCTGACTCCAGAGTTGGAAAAACCTAGGTTTTACTCCCTGGGCAGATGGATCTCAGTTTCCTGGATTGGTTAATAGGGAAAACTATCAGAATAATGTGCAGGTTGTTGAGAGAATGAACTGAGCCCATCCACACAACACATCAAGCTCAGTATCTGGCATAAAGTTAGGCCCCTTCGGCAAAGGAGTGCAACTATTAATAGGTTATTTCTGGAGAAAGTTTATGATCTGGTGTATGTGATGGCCATGTCTGGGGGAGAAAGGACAGGGATGGGAATCTAATAATAAAACTGGGAGCCCTGCAGAGAAAACCTATTGAACACCTGAGCCAATTCAACTGGCTACTGCTGATAACAGGATTTAGAAAATTTCCTCATTAACAGGGGGTCATGTGCCCATGTGGAAACTCACTGTTCTTGAAGAAAGAAGAAAGTTCTTAGTTAATAGCAGCATTCTACAACAGAAACAAATGCCACAGACCTTTTGCAACCAGAAGAAATGCTAACAGTGTTTCTTAAAAGAGAGCAATTCTTATGCAATGCCATCACTTAATGTTATGCAAAAGGTAGTCTGGATTTCAGTCCAGAGGCAATTTTAATTCTACAGACTCACAGGTTTGTCTATAAAAGCTATGATTATTTTCCTTCAGCAACCATCTTCTGCTATTTTCCTTCCTTCCCTGCTATTTCTAGATGTCCTTTTACTACAGGAAGCAGAAGGGTTGGGAAGGAGCAGAGGGCAAGGACGGTGAGGGAGAGTATGTGGAGGAGGCTGGCAGAATGATTGTGGAAATCACATTAAACAATAAATTGGAACTGGATTTTGACTGGCTGCTCTAAATAACTGCTTCTGGTAGCTGCGTGCTTTTACTTAACATTCCACTGAAAGAATCGATTAATGTTCAAACAGATACACACACACACACACACACACACACACACAAATGGAATTTTAATCTTTTGTTTAATCACTACTTAGTGTGCCTGGCATCCTTTGGAGGGTGGGAAGAAAGGTGGTGAAGTGAGCCAAGTGTATCCTGCCCAAGGAGAATGGTCTGTTAAAGCACATACTCTAATCCTGACCCTGCAAACTTGGCATCTCCTGCTCAGAGAGGACGCTCATGTCTCTGGCCCAGCTGGTTGGTGTCTTCAAAACAATGGAAAAAGAGTTGTGTGCTCAAAAACAGCAATGCTGAAAGGAAAACTGAGCAGGGTATCTGCTTCATCTAGGGTCTGAAGACTACAATGGATTAGATTCTGCTGCAAATTTTAGCAGAGTTTCCTCACTTGCAACCTCCTTCTCAAATAACCCTACAAAAGCACCAAAACGATTTTGCTTTGAGGCTTAAATGACTCTATGTAATTCCAAACATTTGTTTATCTGCTAAGTAGATTATTCTAATAACCTTCACACACACACACACACACACACACACACACACACACACACAGCAGAGCATTCTCTTCAAGGCTGCCTTCAAGGTTATCCTTCAAAGAGGGCCAGGTAGGACTTCATTTATCCAAAAGCATAAAGTGACTCTAAGCAAGGGAGTTTGGACAACTGGATAAATGTACTTTCTTCATGAGTCTTGAAGACATAAGCCAAATTGTTTTTATTTCTTCATTCATCTCATAAAAGAGAATTACTCCATCGAAGAATTAAGGACCTACTTATTTAACTTCTATGCAGAGTACATCATGAGAAACGCTGGGCTGGAAGAAGCAGAAACTGGAATCAAGATTGCTGGGAGAAATATCAATAACCTCATTTATGCAGATGATACCACCCTTATGGCAGAAACTGAAGAGAAACTAAAAAGCCTCTTGATGAAAGTGAAAGAGCAGAGTGAAAAAGTTGGCTTAAAGCTCAACATTCAGAAAACAAAGATCATGGCATCTGGTCCCATCACTTCATGGGAAATAGATGGGGAAACAGTGGAAACAGTGTCAGACTTTATTTTTCTGGGCTCCAAAATCACTGCAGATGGTGATTGCAGCCATGAAATTTAAAGATGCTTACTCCTTGGAAGAAAAGTTATGACCAATCTAGATAGCATATTGAAAAGCAGAGACATTACTTTGCCTAAAAGGTCCATCTAGTCAAGGCTATGTTTTTTCCAGTGGTCATGTATGGAGGTGAGAGTTGGACTGTGAAGAAAGCTGAGTGCCGAAGAATTGATGCTTTGAACTGTGGTGTTGGAGAAGACTCTTGAGGAGTCCCTTGGACTACAAGGAGATCCAACCAGTCCATCCTAAGGGAGACTAGCCTTGGGTGTTCTTTGGAGGGAATGATGCTAAAGCTGAAACTCCAGTACTTTGGCCACCTCATGCGAAGAGTTGACTCATCTGAAAAGACCTTGATGCTAGGAGGGATTGGGGGCAGGAGGAAAAAGGGATGACAGAGGATGAGATGGCTGGATGGCATCACTGACTCAATGGACGTGAGTCTGAGTGAACTCCGGGAGTTGGTGATGGACAGGGAGGCCTGGCGTGCTGCGATCCATGGGGTCACAAAGAGTCGGACACGACTGAGCAACTGATCTGAACTGAACTGATGTCCAAAGAACTGTGGGGGAAATAAGAGAAACAGGATCATCCTTCACCTCAACAAATAGGATGAATATAAGAAAGGGAAAAGCACACAACCCTGTCATGTGAATGCCCTTGAAGTTGTTCAGATGAATTCTATAGGTATTTACAAGAGCCAGAAGTTAAATTCTATCTAAGACCATCAGGGAAAAATTCCTGCAAAAATTGAAAGTTGCCTAATAGGATGGGTAAGATTCTGACTGGTAGCAGTGGGAGGACAGAGTCCAGCCGGAGGGGAAGCATGTGCAGAGATGGAGGTTAGAAAGCAAGGGGTCTGTTTCTTAATGGCAAGGACCCTGATTTGGCTGGTGGGAGTGATATGAGAGTCAGGAACAAAGAGAGTCAGAGTTAGGGTTAGTCTGGACCAGAATCTGAGGGCCTTACATTCGAGCTGTTTGGCAGATGGGAGCCACAAAAGGTCTTTGAGCAAGGAAGAATAATAAAATATGCTACTACCTATCCACCTGTTAATCTCAGAATCCTTCTCTACCTGGGAGAAATGCATAGAGAAAGATGATTTTGTTTTCAGAGGAAATGTACCCTTCACTGTAGGCTGAGGACCACTCTTGGACATTCCACAAGACAGACTGAAATGAGCTGACCTAGCCCCAGCCCTTACCTAGTAGCCACTGTTCTGAGAAAATCTACATTTCACTACAACCAGGACCAGGAAGTATGAGAAAGCATTCACCCCTAAAAGGTGCTGCTTATGAAAGGATGGAGACACTATAACCCAGCAACCATGAGATCAAGTTGGCCATGTCAGGCGATCCTGCTGTTCCACCTAGTAATCAGGTGTGTCAATTTTCCTGGCTCCAAAAACCCTGTGGTCATAACACCAGGATGTCAGAATCTGAAATGTGGATGAGGCCCCATTCCCTAAGAGGGCAAGGTCATTCACAAACAGGAACCATGGTGTTTAAAAGGCTGATCCTGTACTCCCAAAGGCAGAAGCATTCCACCCATCTAATTCACCCTTTTGTTTTGTACCGATGGCTCTAGAAAAGGTCATTTGCTAAGGAGGGTGTGAAAGCTCATTAAAAGACTTTTTAAATAGCAGAGAGAAAAGAGTCAAGATACTTCATAATATGTGTTATCTAAAGGGCACATGGAACCTCCAGTAACTTTTCTTTTTCATTCTAAAAGAAAGATTGCAACTTGTACCATATTCTTCAGAGGAAGTTTCCAAAGGGTTAATCACTGGGAAAACAAACAACACCACTCTGATAATTTGAAAATTTTCATTTGGGTCTCTCACTCATCCAGCCATCCATTTACTTAAATGTTTGATGAATATAAGCACATGCCAGGCTCTGTGCTATATATAAAGAATACATTTGTGAGCAAGACAGATAAGGGCCCTGCTCTCATAGAACTTACAGTAGTGTGTAGGGAGGGCCGCAGGGAATACAGACTTTAATCCACAACTACAAAAAAATTTAAATAGCTACAGTGGCCTGTGCAGAAAAGAAGGGTATATGGTGCAAAGAGAGTCCATTTCTTTCAGATCAGATAAGGAGGGTCTTATCCAGACTGCAAAGTCAGGAAAGGCTTCCCTGAGGAAACGGATGGAGTATAAGCAGGATTAACTCAGCAGAGAGCAGAGAACAGAGCCTTTCAGATAGTGGATGTGCAGAGACCCTGTGGCCAGGCAAATATGAAACACAGGAGGGACTAAAAGAAGAGCAGGGTATGTGTTGCACAGAGAAAGAGTGGAAGCCTGGTGGGGATGACAGGTGGGCAGGAAGGAGGATTCTGTCTTCCCCAGAAGCGTTTGGAAATTAAGTATTTTACAGAAGGAGGCGGCAAGATCAGGGTGCATTTGGAAAGCCCTCTAGCAGCCAAGGCGGAGGGTGGCACCCAGGGAGGAGACTGTCATCACACTGGTATAGGCAGAGATGCTGCCAGCTTAGGCAGGAAGGTAGAAGCAGTATGTATTTTTTTTTAAAAAAAGAGTCACGAAGGTCCTGCAAGTCTGTAGTAAAGAAATGTAGCCTAAAGACTTGGACACTACTCGGGTGATGAGTTCACCTTGAAGGGCCATAGGCCCATGATACCATGAATATAGGTAGCACTGAGCTGGGGTCTTGAGTCCAGATCTCCCCTCACCTAGCCTGGTGTCTGTTTCATCACATGTTATTTTCAAGTTTTAATCCTGTTCATAGACAGCAAGTCAGAAAATCAGACCTAATGGAACTGTATCATATATATATATATATATACACACACACACACTGTATCATATATATATCATACATATATATCACACATATATATATGAAACAGTATACACACACACACACACACACACACACACACACACACACACACTTAAAGCCTCAGGAATTCAGTGACATGTGGTCCAAAAAGAAAGAAAGAAAGAAATCCTAACTGGGTAGGCTGACCATCTTCCTGACCCCCTGCTCAACAAGCCTATTCCCTGGATGGTGTCCCCTGGGGTCCGGTTCTCTCTGGCCTCTGGTACTGTGAGCACAGTGGTGCTGAGCGAACCTACTCTGGGGAGATAAGAATTTTCATTACCTCAGAAGGCACCAAGATGACTTCAATCAGAGAAAAAGTCATCGGTTTTAAAACTAAGAAAAACTGCCTAAATTGGGCTTTACTGAGGTGGTTTGTCTTTATATGCTATGGACAATTGTCAAAGGTGATTCTGATTTTGTTATTTCCACTTTAAGTGATGAGTTTATTAAAACCGAACCCTTTTCTAGCTTAAAATTCAACATTCAGAAAACTAAGATCATGGCATCTGGTCCCATCACTTCATGGCAAATAGATGGGCAGACAATGGAAAGAGTGACAGAATATTTTGGGGGCTCCAAAATCACTGCAGATGGTGACTGCAGCCATGATATTAAAAGACAATTCCTCCTTGGAAGAAAAACTATGATAAACCCAGAGAGCATATTAAAAAGCAGAGACATTACCAAAAAAGGTCCATCTAGTCAAAGCTATGGTTTCTCCAGTAGTTCATGTATGGCTATGAGAACTGGACCATAAAGAAAGCTAAGTACCAAAGAATTGATGCTTTTGAACTGTGGTGTTAGAGAAGACTCTTGAGAGTCCCTTGGGCTGCAAGGAGATCAAACCAGTCAAATCCTAAAGGAAATCAGCCCGAATATTCATTGGAAGGACGGGTGCTGAAGTTGAAGCTCCAATACTTTGGCCATCTGAGGTGAATAACTGACTCAATGGAAAAGACCATGATGCTGGGAAAGATTGAAGGCTGGAGGAGAAGGGGACAACAGGGGATAAGATGGTGGGATGGCATCACTGATTCCATGGACATGAGTCTGAGCAAGCGCCAGGAGTTGGTGATGGACAGGGGAGGCCTGGCATGCTGCAGTCTATGGGGTCACAAAGAGTCAGACACAGCTGACTGAACTGAACCCTTTTGAAAGATGAGACTTTACTGTATTATTATTGTCATTACATCCACTTTGTAGATGGCAAAACTGAGGCTTGGAAAGGAAAAACGATATGAAAAGTGTTCTGGAAACTGCCAATCACCCATGCATGTCATTATCGCAGCTAATAGTTCCTACTACACACCAGCCTGCTGCTTCCCCGCATCCTTGAGCTTGAAAAGACGCAGGGAGGATGGTCGGTTCTCAGGAAAGCACAAGGTACACACGTGAATCATCTTTCTGCACCCTGTTCACCAGGGGTCTTGAACAACCCTTTAAAAAGTGCTCTTTTTAGAGGCTCGGTGAGTAGAGCATAAGAGAGGGTCATTATTACGTTGCTCTGCAGAGTGGATGGAGATGGGTGAGGAAAAAGGAAGGCAAAATTGGTAAACTGAACAGAAGGCAAGTTCTAACCCTTCCAGGGATTGAAAAATGGCTGCAAACACATTCCCGTTAGCTGGGGAACTAGGGCTGAGTCCCCAAGTAAAACAATGTTGTTTACTCGCTAAGTTGTATCCAACTCTTTGCAACCCCATGCACTGCAGCAGCCAGGTTTCCTGTCCTCTGTCTCCCAGAGTTTGCTCAGATTCATGTACATTGTTTCAATGATGCCATCCAACCATCTCATCCTCTGTGGCCCCTTCTCCAGCCCTCAATCTTTCCCAGTAATAGAATAGCTGTTCTATTAATAGTAATATTAACCATCATCAACTCCTACATTTTAAAGACAGCAAAACAAAGTCTATAAAAGAACTTGTTTTGCAGTCAGAAACATGGAGGCTTGTGTCACGGTTCTACATTTACTAGCTGTGAGACCTTAGGCATATTACATTGTTTTTCCAAGCTGCAGCTCCTCCACTGTAAAATGGGAGATATTAACAGCATCTATCGTAAAGGTTATTGTGAGAAGTAAAGCTCTTGGTGGTGTTTGGTATTTAGGAAGCACTAAAAATCATAGCTACCATTATTAGTTATTATTTGGATAGCACTTTTGCCATTTATAAAGCATTTCTACATATATCATCCCATTTCTTCCTCATAATTACACTAGGATGAAGGCATACTTTTCCTATGGTTCCCAGACTCCAAGAATCCTTCTTAACACAGTGCTCAAGTGGCCCTTATGAGTTAACCAGTGCTGGCCAAAGGACAGGACCCATCTACCACGCCTAGTGTAAGCTGGAAGAGTGAATTTCCAAGTACACTTGGTAGGCTGTAGTCTGATGGGTTCTCTTGCTGTTTGCTGCTTGCCATTTGCTCTCTTGCTGCTTGAAGCAGAGAAGCAGAAGATGGCCAATGGCTGTCCTTCCCTCCGGCACTGCCCTCCTTTCACTCACAATTGCTAGGACCTTCCCCTGTGCTATTCCCCAGTCACACAGAATCTAACTGCTGAGTGGAAGGTGAGATGCTGCCTCCACTCACGGTCCATTGGACCCGGTAACCCTTTCTTTGTCATGGCACATGGATGGGTCCTGAGATTGGCTTGGGTGCTTAGAGGATGGGAAGCTTTCTTCCTCCATACAGATGACTACAGTTATTAGAAAATTCCTTCTGGGCTCCCCAATTCTTTGGGCTTCTTCCTGGCCCACAAAGAGAGTCTCTGACTGGGCTATGATCCTGGGCTCCTCCACCTGACATCCTGAAACCTCTGAACTCTTGGTCTTCTCCATTTCTCTTTGAGAAATCCTTTGTGGGATTTCTCTGAAACTTCCTAAGCAGTAACCCCACCTCCACTACCCTCATCCTACTCTCACTCTGGCATCCGTGTTCTTAGACAAGGATCTCTTACTCAAACAGTGCCCCAGGGAGGGTACGTAAGGTATAACCACAATGGGACAAAGGTTACTTTTCTCAGAACACACCACTCTGCTATGAAATTAGCCTCTCCTACAGAAATGGACCCAAACCCTCAGGCAAACATTCCGTTACCTCCCTGACTAGCTCCGAATCCCTGAGTGTATTCCTATGGCTCCTTATCTCCCCTTTGTGATTTCACATTCATTCAGGTGCTTATGTCATTATTGCCTATCTTTCCTCAAACTGTGGGGTCTGTGAGCATAGGAGATAGCAATTTTTGTTGACTGAATGAATGAGAAGACATCTTTTGCTTTATCTTTTCTAGATGAAGGAAGGTCATTGCTGTGTGTGTGCTCAAGTATTGTCTGATTCTTTGCAACCCCTGGACTGTAGCCCACCAGACTCTTCTATCCATGGAATTTTCCAGGCAAACATACTGGAGTGGGTTGCCACTTCCTCCTCCAGGAACTAATATAGTTACAAAGACTTAATACCATAAGGGGTTCTGAGGGTTAAGTTTATCCTCTGACTAAGTGGCATTTCAATCTCAAAGAAAGGTAATGCCAAAGAATGCTCAAACTACCGCACAACTGCACTCATCTCACACGTGAGTAAAGTAATGCTCAAAATTCTCCAAGCCAGGCTTCAGCAATACGTGAACCATGAACTTCCAGATGTTCAAGCTGGTTTTAGAAAAGGCAGAGGAACCAGAGATCAAATTGCCAACATCTGCTGGATCATGGAAAAAGCAAGAGAGTTCCAGAAAAACATCTATTTCTGCTTTATTGACTACGCCAAAGCCTTTGACTGTGTGGATCACAATAAACTGTGGAAAATTCTGAAAGAGATGGGAATAACAGACCACCTGACCTGCCTCTGGAGAAACCTGTATGCAGGCCAGGAAGCAACAGTTAGAAATTGACATGGAACAACAGACTGGTTCCAAATAGGAAAAGGAGTACGTCAAGGCTGTATATTGTCACCCTGCTTATTTAACTTCTATGCAGAGTACATCATGAGAAACGCTGGGCTGGAAGAAGCAGAAACTGGAATCAAGATTGCTGGGAGAAATATCAATAACCTCATTTATGCAGATGACACCACCCTTATGGCAGAAAGTGAAGAGAAACTAAAAAGCCTCTTGATGAAAGTGAAAGAGCAGAGTGAAAAAGTTGGCTTAAAGCTCAACATTCAGAAAAGTAAGATCATGGCATCTGGTCCCATCACTTCATGGGAAATAGATGGGGAAACAGTGGAAACAGTGTCAGACTTTATTTTTCTGGGCTCCAAAATCACTGCAGATGGTGATTGCAGCCAGGAAATTAAAAGATGCTTACTTCTTGGAAGGAAAGTTATAACCAACCTAGATAAGCATATTCAAAAGCAGAGACATTACTTTGCCAACAAAGGTCTGTCTAGTCAAGGCTGTGGTTTTTCAAGTGGTCATGTATGGATGTGGAAGTTGGACTGTGAAGAAAGCTGAGTGCCAAAGACTTGATGCTTTTGAACTATGGTGTTGGAGAAGACTCTTGAGAGTCCCTTGGACTGCAAGGAGATCCAACCAGTCTATTTTGAAGGAAATCAGTCCTGGGTGTTCATTGGAAGGACTGATGCTAAAGCTGAAGCTCCAATACTTTGGCCACCTCATGAGAAGAGTTGACTCATTTGGAAAGACTCTGATGATGAAAGGGATTAGCGGCAGGAGGAGAAGGGGACAACAGAGGATGAGATGGCTGGATGGCATCACTGACTCGATGGACATGAGTCTGAGTGAACTCTGGAAGTTGGTGATGGACAGGGAGGCCTGGCGTGCTGCGATTCATGGGGTTGCAAAGAGTCGGACACAACTGAGCGACTGAAGTGAAATGGCTTCAGGTCAACCTGAAAGTGAAAGTGAAGTCGCTCAGTCGTGTCCGACTCTTTACAACCCCATGGTCTGCAGCCCAGCAGGCTCCTCCCTCCATGGGATTCTCCAGGCAAGAGTACTGGAGTGGGTTGCCATTTCCTTCTCCGGGGATCTTCCCGACCCAGGGATCGAACCCGGGTCTCCCACATTCCAGGCAGACGCTTTAACCTCTGAGCCAGAGAGCTGGCTCACCTGATCCTAAAACAATTTGTAAAAGATACAACCAACTTTGAATTCTTCCATCTTTTCTCTCTTTTCATTTTGTGAAATGAAATTCATGTTTTATAGCAAGACAAGAAAAATTTAAACATAAAAATCTTCTCTGCCCTTCGGCCTCCCCTTTCCCCATACTACACACTGTGTATCCGGATCATGCACGGACGAACGTCCCCCCACCCCCACCCCCTACTTGGGCAGGAATACCTGCTCAACCATAAACAACAACATTCTCCCAGCATTAGTAAGACAACTCCTTAAAAGATAACATTCTTTCTTGATCTTGCAAGGGGTCACATGATCTACCAGGATGCTGCTGAGATCTGGATTATGTAAACTGTCAATGTACACCCTTCAGTTTAAAAAAACTTATATAACTCTGCCTTGATTTCTAACTGGCAGAATAGTTCTCAGAGCTTTCTGAGATGCTCTTTCCAGGTTATAATCCTCAAATTTGGCTGGAATAAAATTTTCCAGTTCTTTCTTAGATCGACTAATTCTTTGTTGACAATTTTCAGATTATTTCCTTTCTGGATTCCCCCAGCAGCTGTTCCCTTTCTCTTCCACAGTGACAGAAATTTCAGCTGATATGATTGCTCAGGATAAGATGATATTTTCCAGACATCCTTGTGCTAGGTGTGACCCGACTGGGTTCTACCCAGTGAGATGTGAGTGCAGGTGCTATGCAGTCATTCATGGAATCCACCTGAAGAAATCACTAGTGGGTACCTTTTTTTTTCTTTATTCTTTTGCCGTGCTATCTAGAATGCAAATACCATCATACAGGATCATGAGATGGAGGCCCACAGCCTAGGGATGATGGAGCTACTTGTGGGGAAAAAAACCTACGTTCCTGAGGGTTTTATGGAGCAGAACTGCCAAACCAGCCTTGGAATGTAAACCTCCAGACTTTTAAGTGAAAATAAAAACTTCATTCAAATATAATCTTAAATGACATAAACTTCTTCTCTTGAGATCTGAACTCTCCTCAGAAGTAACCGTGTGTGGTGGAGAGGGCCATGAAGGAGGGTCTGGAAAACCCAGGTTGCAGACCCCCAACTCTGCACAGTGAGACAGCAGGCAGGTCCCTTGTCTTTTTAGGTTTCCATTCTTTGACAGTATCTGCCCATGACATGATTATCTATACTAAAAAAATTCCTGAGGAATCTATAAAAGCATTAACAGAACTAGGGAGTTAAGCAATGTCAAAGGATACAATGCTTTCATATGAAAATCAATTGTATTGGTAAGTATCAGCAATGAAAAAGAAATGGAAATAAAAATGTCATTTACAAAGGCATCAAAATATTAAATACTTAAGGGATAAATTTAACAAAGCTATGCAAGACCTTGTCACTGAAAACTATTAAACAATGCTGAGAGAAATCAAGTGTTAGTTGCTCAGTCATGTTTGACTCTTTGTGACCCCATGGACTGTAGCCTGCCAGGCTCCTCTGTCCATGGGGATTCTCCAGGCAAGAATACTGAAGTGGGTAGTCATTCCCTTCTTCAGGGGATCGTCCCAACCCAGGGATCAAACCTGGGTCTCCCACATTGCAGGCAGATTCTTTACTGGCTGAGCTACCAGGGAAGCCCTGAGAAATCAAAGATCTAAACAAATAGAGAGATACATCATGTTTATGGATTAGAAGACTTGATATTGCTACTGTGTCAATCATCTCAAAATTGATCTAGAGACTCAATGCAATCTTTGTAAAACTGACATGCAAAGGACAGACCTAGAAGAATAGCCAAAAACAATTTAGAAAAAGGAACAGGGACTTTCCCGGTGGTCCAGTGGTTCAGACTCTGAGCTGCCAATGCAGGGGGTGCAGGTTTGATAACTGGTTGGGGAACTAAGATCCCACATCCTACATGGCACAGCCAAAAGAAAAAAAATAAGAAAAGGAACAGTGTTGGAGAATTTAGTATGTCCTAATTGCAAGGGCTACTGTGACCAAGAGAGTGTGATTCTAGAGTAAGGAAAGACACAATCAATGGGAATGGAGTGGCGAGTGCAGATAGATAATCAGCTGATTGTGAGCAAAAGTGCTAAGGAAATTCAACAGGGAAATTATTATCTTATCAACAAATAGTGGCAAAAATTAGATATCCAAGTGCCAAAAATTAAACCTCAATTCTTACTTCACAGTATCCACAAAAATCAACTCAAAATGGATAACAGACCTAAATATAACAGCCAAATTACAAGATTTGTAGATGAAGATATGTGAGCAAATTTTAGTGACCTAAGTTTAGGCAAGGGAAAGCTTTCTTAAATAGGATACAAACAGTGTCAAAGATGGATAAATTGAAATTCATTACAATTAAAAGTCTTTGTTCTTCAAAGAGCAAACCATGGACTGGGAGAATACATTTGCAAAACAGGCATTTAATAAAGGAGTTATATTCAGAATGAATAACAGAACTCAACATCTTAGAACTCAACATCATTAGTTATTAGGGAAATGCAAATCAAAACCACAAGGAGATATCATTTTACAACTACCAAGAGAGCTATAATTTTAAAAAATGGAAGAGTAGTTTTGACAAAGAAACTGGAACCCTCATGCATTGCTAGAGGGAACCTAAAATGGTGCAGCCTCAGTGGAAAAGTTTGGTGACTTTCTCAAAAATGAAAACACAGAAGTATTATATGACCTAGCAATTCCAGTCCTAGGTATGTATCCAAAAGAACTGAAAGCAGGGACTCAAACAGATAATTGTTATATGAAATATTCATAGCAGCACTGTTCACCACAGTCAAAAGGTAGAAATAAGTCAAGTTTTCATCAACAGATAAAGGGATGCACGTTATATGATTCCACACTGACATGAGGTACCAACTAAATATTGCTACTTGCCATCTGCCTCAACAAGGATGAAGTCAATAGCCATTGCAGCCACTGACCTTCAACACATCCTGAAAGGAGGTCAAGGTAGTGATCAGGAGATCATGAGGTACTCTGTGCTCTAGGAAAAACTGGCAGAATGGGGCAGTTCAATAGTTAACAGAAAATAGTTAAATATTTTCAGAAGATTTTACAAGCCTAATTCTTGTATCTCTTCATATCTAGAAAAGCACTAAAATCATTAACAGTGACATCTGTTCCACTTCACTAGATTAGCAGAAACTTTCTGCAAAAATGTGTGCTTGATTGCACGTTCTCCCCCTTCACCAAAATCACATATATACTGTCCTTTCCCCCTACCTCTTCGGAGCAGTTTCTTAGAGCTCTCTGAGATGCTGTCTCCCAGTCTATCGTCCTCTTTTTGCCACAGATAAAACTTGACTCACAACTCTGATGTTGTGCGTTTCTTAGAACAGGCACTTAGAATAGGCAAACTCACAAAGACAGAATGCAGAAGAGAGGTAATGTGCCACTCGGGGGCAGGGAGGGGGGGGTAAGTGTTGTTCTTGTATAAATGGAGTTATTGTTGGGGATGATGAAAAGTTTGGGTGTAGCGGTAATGGTTATAGAGCACAGTGAATGAATTTAATGTCACTGAATTGTACCTTTATAAATGATTAAAATAATAAATATTATGTTATGTATTATCACAATAAGGAAAAATTACATCTTCTTCCTCCCTGCATCCCTGCCCTGACTCCCCCACAAAAAGTAATCCTTCCAATTTCCAATCCTTACATATTCTAATGCTCTCCTGGAGATACATTAGATGTATATTAGCATATTAAAGACTCTATGAAGACTCACAAACAAGAAAGCTGTCTGTTTAACTCAGCATTTTCACAAATGTCTGTGATGAGAAGTCCTCTCCCTCACTCCCCACCCCTAGCTAGAAAACGATCAATATCCTCGGGAACTCACGGACCTCAGTTTGAAATGCTATGCTAATAATGACAGGGTTTATGAGGGAAAACACAACAGGGTTCCTCCCTTCTGCAATCAGTTTTCTGGGTTTTCTTTAAAGCATGTAGACTTGGAACAACTACAAAAGATTTCAAGTTGACATGCTTATTCGGAATGAAGGAAATAAAAGTCTATGATAATATCGGATTCAGCTAAAAGAAAGCTTCAGTCAACTGCTGAAACATCTGCCATCCATCTGTTTTCTTATCCATCCATTCATCTAATAATCATTTATTGTGCAACTACTATTTGGTGGCCTTGGGATAGGTGCTTCAGGGAATATCATAAAGACATGGTTTTTGTCTATGTCAAAGGCCAGATTTGAAATCATTTAATTCTAAAAATTGCTACTGCAATTTGGGAAAAGAATTGTTCTCCCAAAACAATTGTTCTGGGGAGCAGTTTTGCTGAGAGCACTGGGGCTAAGCATTGAAAGATGAATACAAATATGGGCTGGTGAAGGTGAAAAGGTTGCCCAGAAATCTTACTGTTTCGTCTTCTATCCATATAAAGACTGCAGACTGTTTTAGAAGTCTAGCTTCTTATAATTCTGGTTAATGGACCACTTTACATTTTCCGTGCTCGCTTCGGCAGCACATACACTAAAATTGGAACAATACAGAGAAGATTAGCATGTTCCCTGCGCAAGGATGACATGCAAATCTGTGAAGCGTTCCATATTTAAACTGGGCTTCCCTGGTGGCTCAGAGGTTAAAGTGTCTGCCTGGAATGCAGGAGACCGGGGTTCGATCCCTGGGTCGGGAAGATCCCCTGGAGAAGGCAATGGCAACCCACTCCAGTACTCTTGCCTGGAGAATCCCATGGAGGGAGGAGCCTGGTAGGCTACAGTCCATGGGGTCGCAAAGAGTCAGACACGACTGAGCGACTTTACTTACTTAATCTACATTTTCCAAATGGTTTTTCATGTATAAACTTCTCCAAGAGCCTTTGTGTAGCTTGAGAAACAATGGATCTGAAGTTGGGAGGGGGCCTCTTGTTGCTTTCATCTAGAAAATTTAGAAAGGCTTCTCAGGATGACTGTGGTATAGACTGAAAAAAGTGGCTCCAGTTCTCCACCCCTCCTTGTGTCCACACCCTCTGCGATGGGATCCTCTGGCTCCTCCATCAAGAAATGGAGTCTGTTTCCCCAGCTTCTGAATCTGGGCAGTCTTAGAGACTTGCTTTGAACAAAAGGAGGAGGCAGAAGTGACTGTGCCGGTTTTGAGTCTAAACTTCTAAGACTTGCACTCTCCCCCTCTTTTTCTTCCTCTGTCTCCTCTCAGGGAATGGGCTCAGGCTAGTATGCTAGAAGGAGGTGAGGGGCAGGTGGAAGAAGAAATATGTGAAGAAAATCGAGGTTATACAGGACTAGCTACCAGCCAGCCAACCGTGAAAGTTATGAGAGCCCAGCCAAGGCCAGCAGAGCCACCCAGCGTACCCCTCACCACCACCATGGCTGATCAGAGTTGCAGAGAGAGCCCAGCTGAGGCCAGAGAAACCACCCAGCTGACCTGTAGACCTGTAAGCAGTAATACATGATGTTGCCTGAAGTCACTGAGCTTTGGGGTAATTTGTTATGCAGTATTGTTTGTGGTCACAGAGAAGAGACAAAATTACTTTAGAGAGGATTCAGAAGATTCAGTTCAGTTCTGTGTTTGCATCCAAAGGTGCCAAAGAGAAATAGAATTGTTGGAATCCTGCCACTTTTTTTTTTTTTGGCCACTCCACATGGCATGTGGGATCTTAATTCTTTGACCAGGGATCAAACCCATGCCCCTGACCAACTGACCGTCAGAGAAGTACCTACTTTATTTTTAAAAATTTTATTTGCTCTTTATTTTGGGGGTGCACTGTGGAAACAGTGTCAGACTTTATTTTGGGGACTCCAAAATCACTGCAGATGGTGATTGCAGCCATGAAATTAAAAGATGCTTACTCCTTGGAAGGAAAGTTATGACCAACCTAGATAGCATATTCAAAAGCAGAGACATTACTTTGCTGACTAAGGTCCGTCTAGTCAAGGCTATGGTTTTTCCAGTGGTCATGTATGGATGTGAGAGTTGGACTGTGAAGAAGGCTGAGCACCAAAGAATTGATGCTTTTGAACTGTGGTGTTGGAGAAGACTCTTAAGAGTCCCTTGAACTACAAGGAGATCCAACCAGTCCATTCTGAAGGAGATCAGCCCTGGGATTTCTTTGGAAGGAATGATGCTTAAGGTGAAACTCCAGTACTTTGGCCACCTCATGCGAAGAGTTGACTCATTGGAAAAGACTCTGATGCTGGGAGGGATTGGGGGCAGGAGGAGAAGGGGATGACAGAGGATGAGATGGCTGGATGGCATCACGGACTCGATGGACGTGAGTCTGAGTGAACTCCAGGAGTTGGTGATGGACAGGGAGGACTGGCGTGCTGTGATTCATGGCGTCGCAAAGAGTTGGACACGACTGAGCGACTGAACTGAACTGAACTGAACTGGGTCTTTCCTCGTGAGGGCTTTCTCTAGTTAGTGTTCAGGCTTCTAACAGGATGGCTTTTCTTGTTACAGCTTGTGGGCTCAGCACTTGTGGTGCACAGTTGTCCCACAGCATGTGGAATCTTCCCAGACCAGGGATAGAACCCGTGTCCCCTGCACTGGCACCACCAGGGAAGTCTGCCACCCTTTAAAAAGAGCCCAATCACATCTATCTTACAATGCTCAAACACCACACCCTCAAGAAACTCTAATTCTGTTCCCATCCACTTACACAATAATCTTCCCTCCCACTGACCTCTGTACCCTTCTCCATTTGGAAGTTAGCCGTTGAGGTCTCAAATTACATCCATTTGCATACATGTCCTTCCTCTCTACTGGGTTCTACACCAGTGCTTTCAAACTATCTGTGATGAAGAACCACTTTGTTTTAATTTCTAATTCATTGAAAACCAAGCCATCTGTGGTAGGCAGAATTCTAAGAATGCTTTCCAATCACCCTCATCCTCTTATACTCCCCTCCACTTTGAGTGTGGGTGGCACCTGGGAACAGGATGAGATATTACTCTTCTGATTACATTGTTATATGGCAAAAGGAGATTATCCAGCACGACATACATAATCTAGCTGCACAAAAAGGAAGAGTTTTCTCCATCTGGCAGTATAAAAAGTCAAAGTGATTAAAAGAGTGAAAAGAATTCAACGTGGCATTGCTGGCTTTGAAGATCTGGGGGGACATATGTGTAGCTTCCAGGAGAAGACAGCAACTCTTGGCTTACAGCAGCAAGGAAGTGGGGAACCGAACCCTATAATCACAAGGAACGGAATCTGCCAACAACTGGAATGAGCCTGGAAGCTGGTTCTTCCTAGCGAGAACCCAGACTAGCAACACTTTGATTTCAGCCTTGTGAGACCCTGAGCAGAGAACCCAGTTGAATCAACTTGGACTCATGACCTATAAAACTTTGAGCTAATAAATGTGTATCACTTGAAGACACTAAGTTTGTGTTCATTAAACGAATACACTTCCATACAGTGTGGCTGATTATATTTTCCAAAGGCAGTTGCAACAAAATCTTATGTCCCACATGTTCTTCTAGAACCTTTCCAGGTACCTACCCTCTGAAGTTAGGCAGAACTTTGTAATCTTTCAGCCAACGAAGTCTGACAGAAGAGATGCAACGTGACTTCTGAGACTAGATCATAGCAAGGCCATGCACTTCCACCCAGTTCTCTTACGACACTGGCCAGGGGAGCCCAGCTATGCTGCTTTGAAGAAGTGCCCCCGTGGAAAGGCAATGGCCAGCACCAGCTTGCTAGCCACGTGAGTGGGCCAGGCTGGAAGTGGATCTGCTGGCCCCGGCACAGCCTATAGGCACTGTGTGGAATGGAGGTTCTCTGTGTTGTCCAGCCTTCCTCAAATTGTAGATTTGTGAGCAAATAAATGACTGCTGTTGTTTTAACGTATGAAGGGTTGGAGCAGTTTGTTAGGCAGCAATGGTAGCTGGAATGAGTAGGCAGCTTGTGCCTCCTGTAACTCACCATGAGTCTGACAACATGTGAACTGATTTATATTCAACAAAACCCATCCACTGAGCATGCACTTGGCTGTCATGGCAAAGTCCAATTGCCATAAAAGTTTTAAATGCTTATCTTCAATGCTTGTGTTTATCCCACGGTGCACTGGCGCCTTTCTGCAGTCCACCCTTGGGGTGGCCTCTCTGTAAAAGATCTCTGGGCCACACCTGTTCTTAGTCATTTCTGCATCCTCCCAAATGCCTGGTAAAATTCCTGGATATAGGAGGGATTCAGTAAATGTTTATAGACTAAAGAGAACACTCAAAGAAAGCCGAGACTGGAAGCTCAACTCACCCATTTTATAGATGGCAACATGTGGTCCAGGGAGATGATGGAATATACTCAGGGTTGTGGGATGGACAAGCGGCAGAGCCATGATAAAGGCACAGAATTCCTGAAACCTTCTAGTCTAGGCTTTTCTCACTCAACTGCCAAAAGGTGAAGAGGGGTGGCCAGGTATAAGATGACAGAGAGGATGGAGTCTGGTGAAAATGCAAACCAATGCTTGCCTGTGTAAGGGGAGGCGATGGCTACCCTGGCGCCAGATGACTATTACCAAGTGAGTGCCGATGAAACAGATGTTCAGTTTTTAAGAGACTTCCCTGGTGGCTCATACGGTTAAGCATCTGTCTACAATGTGGGAGACCCGGGTTCGATCCCTGGGTCCGGAAGATCCCCTGGAGAAGGAAATGGCAATCCACTCCAGTACTATTGCCTGGAAAATCCCACGGACAGAGGAGCCTGGTAGGCTACAGCCCATGGGGTCGCAAAGAGTCGGACATGACTGAGTGACTTTATCTTTACCTGGATAATTCAGATTTCTAGAGACTATTTCTTATTTTTAACATATTAACTGGATAAACAAAAATTTGCACACTAGATTTGCTCCAGCGGGCTACCCATCTGCAATTCCTGAGCATCTCTGAAGGCGAAGGTGAAGTCGCTCAGTTGTGTCTGACTCTTTGCGACCCCATGGACTGTAACCTACTAGGCTTCTCCATCTGTGGGATTTTCCAGGCAAGAATACTGGAGTGGATTGCCATTTCCTTCTCCAGGGGATCTTCCCAATCCAGGGATCGAACTCGGGTCTCCCACATTGGAGGCAAACGCTTTAACCTCTGAGCCACCAGGGAAGGGAGAAGGAAACTGAGGTACTGAGAGGCTACAGATTTAACTAATACACGGGAAGAAACAGGAAGGCCATTTCCTGACTTGTCTAGGAACTTGGTGATGATGACGATTAGTATTGCCAACACTTACTGAACATCTACTGTGTACACAGCACTATGTCAGGCACTGAGACCTACGATTGCATGTTATCCTTTCGAAAGTCCTAGAAAGGAGGCACAAGTACTTCCCCTTTTACAGGTTCAGCAAGAGACTCGGAGAAGCTAAGTAACTCGCCAAGTGCAGAGTGTAAACAGGTAGTGGGTTTACCTTCCTAGCCACACTTTTACAAGGTGAATGAGTTTTCTCCCATCTGATACCATTTGACCATCCCCTTAGCATCCTGCCTATCAAAGCCCCAGGTTCAGATTTATCTGTGAGAACTGCAAAATCTAGCTGTTAACAACATTTCTCTATCATTTCAATGCATCTAAGGGTGACCTGTCTCCTGTTCCCCAGCGTCTGAGCGACACTCAGTCTGTGAACGGCTCAGTCCCAACCCCCAACCCCTGCCCAGGTGCAGACTCCTCAGAGGGGCAGGGAGTGCCTGCAGCTACACAGTGAAAATAGACAGCTAGTGGGAAGCTGCTATATAACACAGGGGGCCCAGGTGGGTGTTCTGTGATGACCTAGAGAGGTGGGGTGGGTGTGGGTGTTGGGGGCAGGGCTCAAGAAAAAGGAGACATATGTATCGTTATGACTGATTTAAGTTGTTGTGTGGCAGAAACCAACACATTATAAAGCAATTATCCTCCAATTAAAAAATAAATTTAAAAAATAAATAATAAAGTAAAAAGAAAAAGAAAAATCAGTAGCCTGTACCCTAGGGCTAGGATGCCCCAGCTTCATCACTAACAGAAGGGGAGCATAGAACTGTGGAGAGGGGGCATTGAGAGAAATCATCTAGACCTGCTATTTCCAAACTATGTTCAAAGGATCCCTTAGAGATGCAGCGACTGGGAGCTGGGGGCAGGGGAGGCCTGGCAAGAAAGGCTCCAATTTCTTCTTTGTCCTACATTCATTAGCCTTCTGTGTAAGCTTATATGACAAGGGTTCTACTGCTAAAAAACAACTTTGAAAACCAATGATCCAAGCCAACCCTTCATTGCATTTTTAAAGACAAACCCTATAATTTGATTTGCAATTATTAAAATAATAAAGGCACAAAGTGAAAGATTCAAAAGTCAAAAGGATATACAATGAAAAATAAACATCTCTTCCCACTCCCAAACCCAAGACCCACTCCCTAGAGGTAAGCACGATTAACCATATTACGAGCATTCCTTCTAGAATTTTGAATAAGGAAACTGAGCCCCTGAGGTTGGCTTGTTTGAGGTTATTCTGCCAGGGATATGCTGGACATTAAGCTCCTGGCATTCCTCTGTTTCTTTATAACTTGCATAAAAGTCTTAGATGTTTCCCAGACTGCAAACTCTCTCCCTAATCTACTTACAGCTTCTGAAACCATACATTATGCATCTTCTGGCCTCACTCACTGAACAGGAAAATTTCATGTCTTTTTCATGTGATCATATTTCCCCCATGGTCTTTGTTTCACATGATGGAAAAATAATCAAAATCATGTTTTCAACTGGCCTGCATTCAAGTCAAGAACAGCACCTGTAAAAGGTGTGTTCAGCAAGCTGTCGGAGCTGCTGGACGGGAACTCTGGCTGAAACCAAAGCGCTAAATGGAGCAATATCTCCTTGTCCTTGGCCTCAAGAGATCCGCCAACAGCCTGAGTGCCCCTCGGGGTGCACTGCTGACATTTCCACTGATCCCCTGGCCCTCAGGAAGCTGCTCCAACCCCCAACTTCATGTCTGCTTCCTGCACCTCAGAGGTTCTCCTGGCAATGCCCATCTGTGCCTCCCTTTCCTATCTGCCTCCCATTCTGGACCCATCTCTAGGCTCAGCCCATTTCCTTCCTGGTAGTAAAGAGAGCATTAGAAGACAGTGCACCCCAAGCCTCTTTCTCTCCTAGAGAAAAACCCAAAAGGCCACCATTTAGAGGGCATCCTACGGGACAAGCTATGCTAGGCAATTTACAGGTCTTATTCTCACCCCAAGCCTGGAAGTTAGCACCATTACTGTTATTCCATTTTCCAGGTGAAGAAGCTCATTTGGAAGTGGCAGCCGGGATAGGAACACAGAGCTGGCTAAACCAAAGCTCAAGCTGAAAGCTGGGAGCTGCCTTTGACCTTAAGGCCTCTGACTTTATGTCTGCCAATTACACTGCTCACATCATGTTCCTTCAGAGGATAGAACACCCATGGTAAACCCAGCAGATGATCAGCAATTCCCTTCCTGCATTATCTAACAGCCCAGCTCCTTCTCAAGGCTCCTGAACTGGACTTTGAGCATGAGAGAAGGCCATGGATGCATGAAGAAATTGATCCCACGTTACTTGCCTGCGGAGGTGCAGATTCCTGCTGTTGCCTAGGTTACCTGCCTGGAGCTTAAGCCACTGCCAATCACGCCCTTATTTACCTTCATTAATCAAACTGGCATGGCTCCTCTGCAGTGGAGCTCAGCCCTCCCTGTGGCCCTGGGACAGGCAAGAAGTCTTAAATGTTCTGGGGGACCCTTCTTGGTGTAATGACTGAAGTCCTGTGGGAAGACAGCCCTGGAGGCCAGTGTAGGTGGGAAGATGACCACAGAGGGGCCACCAGGAACCAGGGCAGGAAAAGAGAGGCTGGTTGTGGATGGCACTCACTTGCCAAAAAACTTCAACTATCACTCATGAGGCAGAAACGTGCTGCCAGTCAGTCCATAATTATAAAATGCATTATTTGGATTATTCAAAAGGCAGGTGTGAGACCTGAGAAAATAGGTGTCTCAGATGGGAAGGGTCCCATTTCATCTCACAAGCCTTTAAAAATCCCATGACAAGGGAGGCAGAGCAGGCAGGGCAGTCTTCACCTGCAGAGGGCTGGTTTTCTAAGAATATACCTTGTGAGCTGATCTGAATGCTGAGAACTCTGCAGGTGTGGCTTTCAATTCTGCATTTTAGTTTCCTAAAGGAGTCACAGATGACTGGACATGTGGCACTTATGCGGCCATTGTCTGAAATATTGGGTTGACCAAAATGTTCATTCTGATTTTTCCATGTAATCTTATGGAAAAACCAGAACGAACGTTTTGGCTAACCCAAAATATCAGGGCTCCAAGAATGCAAATCTGATGCTGGGAGGGATTGGGGGCAGGAGGAGAAGGGGACGACCGAGGATGAGATGGCTGGATGGCATCACAGACTCGATGGACGTGAGTCTGAGTGAACTCCGAGAGATGGTGATGAACAGGGGAGGCCTGGCGTGCTGTGATTCATGGGGTCGCAAAGAGTCGGACACGACTGAGTGACTGAACTGAACTGAACTGAAGAATGCAAAGTTTATAGACATATTAACTTGAGCTTCCTCACCAGAAGGACATGGATATAATACACACTCATTCATGCCCTTGAACTTGGAAAGCCTGAGTGCACCAAAATCATACCCTAAAGCCCCTGACTCCATTGTTAACCTCACATGAAGCACTGTGTACTTTACATCCAGCCCCACCCTCAGTTCCTGGGTTTAAATATTTGTCCAGGCTACTGTTTCTCGAGACTCTAGTTCATTTTTTTTTCTCCCTTTTTTAAGACTCAAACTGAGCAACACAAGCCACTCCCAGTAGCTGACCCCCAACTGGCCACTTGATGTTCCAGGAACTGTGACATCACGTGTGACCCTTGATGACCAGGCCTCAGTTTCTTCATCTGAACGGGGGAAGGATAACAGCTGCCTAGGGTACTCCATCAGCATATGGAGGCTCAAAGGAGACCATGGACATGAAAGCATCTCTATGAAGGGCCAGATGAATGCAGGCAGTCTTCACCATCTTCCAAACTGGGTCACCCATGAAACCAGTGAGGCAATCGCTCCACCTATCTGCTTCTTATCTCTAAAAGCCTGCTGAGTCTGTGGGTCCAGGCCCTCTCCAGTCTGGTCCAGCCTTAGTTCTCTGGTAGAATGATGCTGGGTTCGGGTAATTTTATGACTGGTTATCCAATCTCACACCTAGATTGGAGCTAGACAGAAGTCAGACCTAAGGAAAACATACTGTGCTACCTCAACTTCAGGATTCACCACAGGAAATAGATGAGCAGATAAAGGCCAAAAGATGTGAAACACAAGTTTTGTTAGGCAGCAGTTTCTAGAAGCTCCAGTTTTGAACCAGATAGCTGACAAGAACTCCTCGGATCAAATGTAGCCACAGGTGGACATGTCTAGTATGTTCTGAGAGTTGGGATCACATGATTACTACCAGGAGCCTCAGCCAAGTCACCTGGATTTGGGGATCAATCTAGCCCTTGGCAGGAGAAAGGGTAGGATTCCTGGGCCCCTCATCTGGGGACTTCGCATCCTCATGCTGGTCCAACACTTGGATTTTGTATACTAGTTTCAGAGCCCAGACTCTTCTTCTTCCTTCAGACAAGGACCTACCTTGGCCTGGGAGTCTCCCTTGGTCTTTTGACCCAGAACCCGGTGTCCCCTACCCTCTGTCAATCCAGCCCTGAGCTCTCTCCCAGACTCTCTAAGGCCAATGTCTAGTTTGCTTCCCCTTGCTAGCCTCCCTGCCTGGCACCACTGTCCTCCCCGTGAGCCTGTATCCAGCACTGTCAGAGGCCTGGAGGTGGCCTGAAATGGGCTGTGTAAGTCTACCCAGTTCAGCTGTGGAGTCTGGTCCTGGTCATGTCCACCTCGGTCCTGTTCTGGTTCTCACAGTGTCACCAGCTGCTCTTAGTGCCCTTCCAATCCCACCCAGAGGAGGAAGCACATGCTACTGGGACCATGTGGCTCTGGCATATTACAAATCCTGCTCTCAGATCACCAAATGGATCAACAGTCTTCTTGCCTTTATAAAATTATGTATTCACAGGATCCTGTAAGAGAGCTAACGTTGGGACATAGGATAAAAGTTCCTGAAAAGGAACAACAATAGCCAGCATATATGGAGCTTAAATAGTTTTTGAGCCCCTGCTTAAAAACTTTCAATGGCATCCCAAGCCTCTTAAGATAAAAGGAAGAAAGAAAAGTGAAGTCGCTCATTCATGTCCAACTCTTTGCGACCCTATGGACTGTAGCTTACCAGGCTCCTCCATCCATGGGATTTTCCAGGTAAGAATACTGGAGTGGATTGTCATTTCCTTCTCCAGAGGATCTTCCCGACCCAGGGATTGAACCCTGGTCTCCCCACTTCAGGCAGACTCTTTACCACCTGAGCCACCAGAGAAGCACCCAGATGAAACCAAACTCCTTAACAGCCTTACAAGGTTCTACATGGCCTGGCCTCTGCCCATGTCTCCTGCCCATCTTACATATGCTTCCCTGGGTGTCAGAGCTCTAGTCACTTTCCTGAGTTCCCCAGACGCACCCTCCCTTTTCCTACCATGAGACCTTCGGACAAGCTACTTCCTTGAGGACACCTGTCACAACCTGTTCCTGCTCCACCAAATGAACGTCACGTTTCAGCTCAGATGCCATTTCCTCCAGGAAGTTTTTCCTGACTTCTTAGTCTAGTTTTTGGAAAACACAAGATAGTCCCATCTTTCAGAGCACTAGGTTAGTAAGGAGATCTTCATTTACAGTAATTATTTAATTCACACATATCTGTGCCTGGGTTATACTCTTCAGAAGGGCAGGAGCTCACCGGAACACCTGGCTTGCTTACACCTGGCACAGCAGCAGACACAAGAGGTGCTTGGTAAATCTTAGCAGGATGAACGGAATGAGTGGATGGATGATGGGTGCATATTATGTGCTGGTCTCTGGAATAATTTCCTCTCAGTGCATCACTTCATTGTATCCTCAAAACAACCCCTGTGAGGTAGATGCAATTATGATCTCCAAGTTGCAGACAGCAGCCAGGATTTTACAAAGGTTTAGTAACTTGCCCAAAGCCAAAGATGGAGCGAGTAGTAAACCCAGGTCTGTATGTCTCCAAGTTTTGTACCCTTTATTTTTGCAATCTGATCTCTAGCCAGGCAGTAGAGCACATCTCAAGCTGTTATTTGCTCCCTTTGTTTTAGAGTACACAGTCTGCCAGTCGGGTGAACAAAAAGCAAGAGAGCATTTCCTTCTTTCCATGCACCTGGATCTGAACCACAAAAAGATAGAGCACCCCAGACTCTATATTTTCCCAAATGAAATTTAGCCAAGTTCCTTGAGACTCTCTCAATAATTCCACTTCCTCCAACTTCCCGCTCCCTTTTGAATGCTCCGAAGAACTAGGCTGGAGTGTAACTCATAAGTGGGAAACAGATTTCTGTGGGGTTACAATGCTGATGTTTCAGGGTTGATCTAATACATCACTTAACACTACCAGTTGGAATGCATGTCCAAAAATCACACACCAACACGCCTCCTTGAGTGGATTTTCTTAAACAGAACTTAATATTCTGTTGCCATCTTTATGAACTTAAGGATATCCTAAACTGCTCCTGGAATGTGCAAGCTATTTGGCTTAAAAGTGTCTGAACTATTGTCTCTTCCCCAGAGAGGCTAACATTTATTGAGCTTAATAGCCATCTGGTACTCCCTAATTCCAATGTGATGTTTCCGTTCCATTCAGGCACTCAGTCGTGTCCATCTCTTTGCGACTGCATGAACTGCAGCACGCCAGGCCTCCCTGTCCATCACCAACTCCCGGAGTTCACTCAGACTCACGTCCATCGAGTCCGTGATGGCATCCAGCCATCTCATCCTCTGTTGTCCCCTTCTCCTCCTGCCCCCAATCCCTCCCAGCATCAGAGTCTTTTCCAGCGAGTCAACTCTTCGCATGAGGTGGCCAAAGTACTGGAGTTTCAGCTTCAGCATCAGTCCTTCCAAAGAACACCCAGGGATGGTCTCCTTTAGGATGGACTGGTTGGATCTCCTTGTAGTCCAAGGGACTCTCAAGAGTCTTCTCTTTAGTCTAAGGTAAAGCCAACCCTCTTGTGAGCAGTAAAGTGCTGGGATCTTCCTTGGTGAATCTCTTCCGCCCCTCGAGGAGTGTAGCCTTGTATGTAGGTTTGTAGGAGCCTGAAGCTCCAGGAGGGGAATGGCCCTGTAGCACTGTAGGGTTTGCTGGACGGCAACGTGAACAGACTATACTGTTCTCAACATCTGAAATGACTTCATGGGTGAACCCCTCAGAAGGAGGAATGTGTTCCCTCACAAGGAACTTGGCTAACTCTGTTTTGGTGATGTGGTCTGCTAATTGCGTTATTGCACGTACCATCTGACCTTGCTAATAACTGCTCAAGCTGCAAACTTACTACAAAAGTCACCATGTTATAGGCAATTATTTGGCACTGTGCAAAATTGTTAATTTCATGCTTTGTAAACACATCTCCTATAAAAGATCAACCTGCCTATAAAAACTGCTTTTGATATCCCTAAGATAATCTTTAGGGAAAGAAAGTGGGGTGGCGGGGGAGAGAGGGATAGTCTCTTAATCAGTACCTACAACCTTCTTTCTCTAGATCCTTTTTAAAAAATGACAAGAAAAGTGTTGACAGAAGGTTCACCAAAGAGGCAGAGAAATACTCAAATCAATGAAGACTAACTTCTGAGGGTGCTAAAATCCTTACAGGTTCAGTGTGCATTTTCAGTTACATGGAAGGAGTTTGGGAAGCTTGGCAAAGTCATATGCTGCAGGCTGACTGACCTTAGCATCTTAGAGTTATGGGGCCCTAAGCAATCAATGGTCTGGTCTCAACAGCTCATTCTGCAGGTAAGGAAAATGAGGCCCAGGGATGTGATGTCCTGCCAGGCTCCCACAGAGGTCAACACTGGGGTCAAGAATCCAACCTCAAGTCCCTGACTCCCTGGCAGTGTGTGTTCCAGCAAGATTTGGTCCTAGGGCAGACAGAATATTTAAATATCTTTTTTTTTTTCTCCTCAGTTAAGGAGAGTGACTCCAATCATTCACTGCTCTGGTGATTTCCCACAGAGCTGTGTGTTCCTGGATAACCCCCAACTGGGACAAGAAGCCAGTGGGAGAAGCAGAGGGCACAACTGAATACAAGAAGCATTTGTTCAACAGCTACTAACTGTGCTTCTCAAATGGCAACTTGACTTTGTCTTAAATATTCATCTCAAGTCTCAAAACTTACTTTCCACTTTTTAATTTGGGTGTCTTATTTTAACTTTATTTTAATATAAAATTACTGCATTTCTGTCCTCTCTGCTCCAAAGAGTTTGAGTAAACCTGTTACTTCTAAAAGGTATGCCTTGTTTCTACGACGTAAACTCACTGTATGAAAACCTATACACAGGCAAAGATCCACTTAACTACACCACTAGCAGGTGTTGAGATCTACAGTGAACTGAAAGGCTAGGCAAAGTGCTCTGTGGGTACAGAGAAAGGAGAGCAAGGTTCTTCGGAAGGATGAGTACATTTTTAAAAAATAATGGTCTTTAATTTTATCTTCCCCTAAGATTGTAGATTTTTCATGCATGTCTTTGTTTTCTGAGTGTAGATTATTTGAAAAAGAGAAAAGTAGAAAAAAATGTAAACCCTTTATAAGAAACTTGGTAAAGGGAATACCATATCTTTCTGAAATATTTTTATAACAGCATGTGAAATCTACAATTAATCTCAAAATAAATTAATTAAAAAAATCCCCCACAATCCCACTAGCCAATAAGATCCATTGTAAATAATTTTGTAGTTACCCATTTTATCTTGTTTCAGTGCACACGTCTGAAATCTGAAGACCTAACTGGAGATCTGGAACTGGCTTTCTTCACCTATCATTGTGTCAAGAGAAATTTCCTGTTATTAAAAGTTCTTTGAAAATGTTTTCAAAGGGTGCATTATATTCTAATACATGGATGAATCATGTCCCCTGCTGCTGGACGTTTAATTGCTTCCAATTTTCCACTATTAAAATTTTTCATGTTACATGTATTTTACTATAATAAAAATTTATTTTCAGTTTCAATAAACATCCCATATGCCTCACATTTCTGATTACCTCCCCAGGCAGGATTCCCAAAAGAAAATTCTCAGATCATTTTCTAAAGGCTCTTGTTGTACAATAACTAAGTTCTTTCCTGATGGGAGTAGAGGGAGGTGGGCAACTTTCCCCAACCTCCCTCCCCTGCAGAAATAAGGTTGAAAAATGTCTTAACAGAAACAGTCCAGGAGACTGCAGAGTGCCTTACTGGTGGTTTTCAAATGCAGGGCCATCTGGGAGCTGTGTATGCGGGTCTAGGAAACCCACAAACCCACCTGACTGCAAAGTGGGATGGGTGCCTCCAACAGCTGTCATGCTTTCCTCACGTCTCAGTGCAAAATGATCTTTGAAGAGAGATGCACTAAACCAGGACATATGGGACTGTCTTTTGTAAAAGGAGGTTGTTCACTCTTCTCCTAGGAGGGTAATAACTTGGGAAATATGCATAAACCATTGCTGCTAGGATATAAACTGCATGAAATTATCCCAACTTGGAGCCATTAAAGATGCACATTGTGAATTTAGAATCAAAACACTCTATAAATTCATAGCAAATCTGCACTTTGAAAAATCAGCCTGCAGACTGTAAAAGCAGTTGTTGGTTTAAAGGCTTTTTTTTTTTTGCAAGCGCTTTGGACTCTATTTCCTGGACGGGCACCAGGTGGGAGAGTGGCGGGTTTTGCCTACGGAAGGCCTCGAAGACATCAGGCAGCCCCACGGGCCCTCGCAGGTCTGGCGTTCTCGATGACTGGCCTCACCATTTGTTCTGGAAGGGTTGAGTCTAAACACTGTCTGAGACCCTGCTGATTGTTTTCATACTTGGGAGAGTGGGACAAGAAACAAAAGTCTTGACAAGATTTCGTACATTCTTCCCTAAATTTAAATACTGCCAACAAGAGAAGAACATGTCAGGCTTAGAAAGCTTCACTGAGAACTCCTTTTCAGAAATCATGCTTGGTGGTGATTTAGTTTCCCACTGAGGAGAGAGAGAGAACTCGGCTTCACTTCAGAACGAGGTCAGGAAGGGAGCTGTGCGCAGAGGCCCCTGGCCGCCTTTATGGACCACGGGAAGTCCAAAGAAAGTCTCTCCTTTGACAGTCAAAAATGTGGGCCCACAGTATTTGGCTCTGGGTTTCAGGCACTCCCTAAACCCGGAAGGAAGGCTGAGACAACTGTTGGCTCAGCCTCATCCTGGACGCAGACAAAGGGTCAAGGAGGACAGTCTGAAAGCCTTCTGAGTTACCTCAGCCTCTGGGAGCTCTAAAATTTCCACCAACCCTGCCTTTTAAAAATATTATTTGCCAATCTGTAATAGTTTGAACCATTTCAACAGAAAAGTTGTAAGATACAGTAAGAAGAACATCAGTACATCCCTCACTTATGTTTACTAATGATTAATATTTGACCACATTTGCTCACCAATCTCTTACACTTTTTTTTTGCATTTGTGTCTGGCTACTTTCAGTTAGCATGGCTCATTACCTCATTCCTTTTTATAGCTGAATAATATTCCATAGTATAGATGCACCAAATTTTGTACACCCATTCATAATTTCACAGATATCTGAGTTGTTTCCACCTTTTGTCTACTATGAATAAGGCTGCAATGAACATTCGGGTACAAGTTTTTGTGTGGAAGTAAGTTTTCCTTTCTCTTGGGTATACACACCTAGGAGTGGAACTGCCGGGTCATGTGGTAACTCTACGTTTAACCTCTGAGGAACTGCAGACTGTTTCCCAAAGGAGCTGTATCATTTCTGTCTCACCAGCACTGAATAAAATTTTAATTTCTCTACCAACACTTGCCATTGGCTGTATCCAAACTGCCGGGATTGTCACCTTCTCTTCAAACCAAGATCGAATCATGAATCTGCACTCTGTTTACTTCCTATGTCTTTTTCGTTTGATTTCATCTGGACCAATTCCCCAACCTCCTTTTGCCTTTCCTGGTGTTAATAATAAAATAAAGGGATTAAAAACAGAGTTCAGTCTAGAGAAGGCACTCATTCACCCCTGGTTTTGGTGCATCCTGACGCACCTGTCTCTTGTCCGGTGCACTGACAGCCTGGGGCACTGAGCACTTGGCCTCTGGGAAGAGAACCACACCAGCCTGCTAGGACTTCTGGCTAGAGCCCAGCTCAGGGCCGAGCAAAACGATCTTGTGCCTCTGAACTGAGAAATGTTTCCGAACATCATAAGGCTCCTGTTCGGCATCAACAGGGAGCTCAGGGGAAGGGCAGCAGGTCAGGCTGAGGTGGGGGAGGACACGTCCGCAGGGCGCTGGGGGATCAGGGTACCTGCCTCCAAGTGGCCTTCTGGGACACCTGCGTAGCTGGGCTGCCTCGAGTGTTGGAGTTAACTGGGGCCGCTGAACTACAACAGGGGCTGGGATCTGGAGAGGAACACCCACCAGCCCCACCACAGTAATGAGCTCTGACAAGCGGCACATCACAGACTAGCTAATTAAATACTCCACAGCTTCTCCAGTAGGAATGAAGACCTGGAGCACTGAGCTGAGAGGATGGAGTCAGGAAACCTGGGGCCAGGTCTCAGCTTAGCCTTGGAACCCCTGCATGACGCTGGGAGGTAACTCAACCTATCTACAGCCTTCCCTCATCTATAAGGTGGGGGGAGAAGAACACATGAGGGGCGTCTTTCAACTGGAGGAGCTAAATGCAAACAGCTCTAGCCTGTGCTGTCACACGGCTGCCAGGAACTCCCGTGAACTCCCTCTACCCATTTCTGGGGCACCTCACGGCTCTTCTGCATATGCCACCTTGCTTGGCCCTGTAGAGGGTAGAAGGGGGTCAAGTTATTCCCAGTTTGAAGGTGTAGACTTACAGATCCTTCATTCATCCCAGGGAATGTTCCAAGTCAGGCACTGGGGCACCATAACCAGCCAAGCAGGGAGGAATTCTCACAAGCTTTCGGTTGTGCGGGAGAGACCAACAAATAAGCAACAACAGAATAGGAGTGCTGCTAAGTTAAAGGTACTGGGGAATCCACACACAGCCGCTATGCTGGGCTCATGATGTTCCTCAGGGCAAACCAGACAGCATGACTCTGAGTCCATGGCCCTCTGGTCAACCAAGGTGGAGGAAGTCACGTGCCTCAGGTATGAAGAAGACAACTCTAGCCTGGGCCCTGCTTGGCTGGGGAGAAAAGGGCAATGGGACACTTTTTCCCTTGGCGCTGAACACAAAGCTGTGGAATAATGAACTCTGATGCCTAAGAGGACCTCATCTCCTGAAGAGCCCATAAGTCAGGGATTTCAGGTTTTGAGTAAATGCCCTGAGGTCCTTGATTTCACCAGCAGCACGTGATGCTACCGGACAGGGCCAAGAGCCTGGTCCCTCTCCATCTGAGACTTTGTTTTCCAGGTCCCCAACCTATGAGGTGAACAGGTTGAACTAATGCTTGCTCTTTAGTGCAAATCTATTAGGAAGCTTCAAAAGTTCATCTCTTCCTTTTCTCCATCAAAAACCAGAGAGAAGGCATGAGTCAGTGTGTTTCAATGGTGCTTCATAAAATAAAATTAACAGTGTCAGGAATCTTTACTGACCTCTGAAGTCAAGTTCTTTAAGGCTGATTGGCTGGATGCAGCTGTTTAATAATGGGTCACCCCCTTCACCTTACCTCACATTCTAATCCAGTTAATAGGGCCATGCTGTAACTCATCCCATGAGACAGAGAGGGAGAGGGCGGCTGGTGTCTACTGTCTGCAGAAGCTGGTTCATAAAGCAATATTTATACATTCCCTTTAACCTGACACTGCATAAGATCTATTACCACTTAATTAAACTGTAACCATTTTATACACTGGCTTCTGGTTGTGATCAGCATCTAAATTTACCAGTCCACAAGGCTACATTGACTTGGTGAAGAAGCTAAATAATATTCACTTAAAAGAGCATTAAACTATGCAGAATCATCATGAGTAGTCAATAAAGACTTCATGTTAAACAGAATTTAAAGAGATGGCATTTGCTAGTTTCTTCCCTGGAGAAACACAGGCCTTTAAAACTTATTACCCACCCTTGAATTGCCAGTGACTAGAGAGGTTTTGACAATTTTCAGACGTATGGAAAAGGAATGATTAGAAAACTTCGTTAAAGGCATTTGCATTTGTCTAAAAGAGGGTGCGTCCTGGATCCTGCCGCTGTCATGGAGAAAAAAGAGACAGGCAACTAATTAAGTAACAAAGGCTCAGCCAGAAACCTCCATTTCAGAGGCGTAATCTCCTTACCAGGCATGGGGCAGATGACGGCTGCAAGCTTGCTCCAGCCTCCTTGGCCTAATCCTTCTTCCTGAGCAAGAAGCGTGCCGACAGTGTCTGGAATAATAACATAATTATGGACAGCTAAAACACCTCATCCATGAAGGACGGGAATTTGGAGTCTTTCAAATACGGGAAGATGAATCAAAGGGCCAAATGGTGATTCTTTTATTGGGCTGGGGTGGTTGGAACTGCCTTTCTTTCTCTCTCTCTCTCTTTTTCCCACTAAAGGACATACACTGCTCAGGAAGAAAGATACTTTTGACCAAGACCTGATGGCTAGTTAGGTCAAAGCAGCTTCTGCACTCACTCAAAACACAAACCAAAAATCCTCAAGTATCTTTCCCCCACTTAAAAGCCAATTTTTCATTTGTTTCCTCCTTTCACATTTCTTCCTTGAGTCTATATTATAAAGTCCCCTCTGCTCTGAAAGAAAAGATGCAGGATTAGTGGGCAGGAACTCTGTTTATGAATTTTCTACTCCCACGATTTAGCACAGAGACTAGTACACAGAGGTGCAACATAAATGTCTGCTGATCCTTGCCATGTTGAAAGAATATCGTCTTGCAGAATATTCCAAGAGCAGTGGCTTACAGCAGTATATACACATCGTAAAAACTCAAAACCAAAAACCACAGTCCAGAGCCATGTGTTTCAAAGGGCACCCAGAGATGCTTGGGGGCTCAACAGAGGTGGCTCAGAGACTGAGTTAGGAAGGAACGGCAAAGAGGCTGCTGCCCTCAACCCATGTTTACCTCTTTAAAAACAAGTCACTGCTACTTATTATCTATGCTAAACTTTCACATAAAACATCCTTTGAAGAAAAATATCCGAAATTGGGTATTCACATAGTCTCAAAGTATCTCCTACAAGAGGCTCATTAATTCCAAAGGGGGAAATAGTAATTTAGCCTAGAGGAATCTGGTCTACATGACCTTAATATCACTGGTAATAAGACATCCTATGCCTTCGATAGGATGCGCCGAGAAGAGCGCATGTCACTTCTATGGTACTTTTGCTCAAATGTGTCAAACTAATCATGAGAAAACATCAGACAAACCCAAATTGGGGGACAGCTACAAAATAATTGGCTACCCTTTTCAAAAGCATCAAGGTCAAGAAAAACGGAAAGATTGACGAAGCACCACAGATTGGAGGAGACTACAAAGACCTAACGGCTAAATGTAATGTGGGATCTGGGAACAGAAAAAGGACAATAGTGGGGAAAAAATCGGCGAAGTTCAAATAAGGTCTGTAGATTGGTGAATACTGTTTCATGGTCTAGATAACTCTACTATGTTTGTGAAAGATGTTAATATTAGGGGAAGCTGGGTCAAGAGTACAAAGGATTATTTTTGCAACTTTTTTTTTGATAAATCTAAAATTATTTCAAAATAAAGAGTAAAATAAGGTTTCTGAACTAAAGTTGAAAAATATTTATATATTTATTTGGTTGTTTCAGGTCTTGGTTGTGGCATGTGACATCTACTTCCCCGACCAAAGATCGAATCCATGTCCCCTGTGTTGGAAGGCAGATTCTTAACCACTGGACCAGGGAAGTCCCTAAATAAAGTTTACAAAACCACCATCCAAGAGAAATATAATTGAACTTTTGGACTTTTGTCATCAACTATGATAGAGACAGGCCTTGCTGGGTACCAACAGTAATTCAACTTCATGATCAAAGCTGTGAGTTTTGAATAGTCATGAATAGCCAGGCCACTGGTGGTCAGAGTCTCAGAGACATCACCAATCTCTTCCCAGTATGAGTCCACATTGAACAAGTGTTAGCTGCTCAGTTGTGTCCGATTCTTTGTGACCCTATGGACTATAAACAGTCAGGCTCTTCTGTCCATGGGATTTTCCAGGCAAAAATACTAGAGTGGGTTGTCATTTCCTCCTCCAGAACAAGTCCCAAAGCACCTGGATATATTTTCTAGAAAAATAACAGAACCCCTGTCTTGCCAAGTCTATTAATTTAGGTATATGTGTGAATTTCAATGTTATTCATTTTTAAAAGCTTGATTTTCTGATCTCCCCTGGCAGTCCTCAATTATTCCCAAGACCAAGCAGTAAGGAAGAACAGATCAAGATAATACACACTGAAAAAGAAAAAAGCAGCTCACAGATACCGGTAAAGAGGCAGAGAGCCTAAGTAGCCTCTGAACGTATGAGAGGTCTACTTCTCCCTAAAGACTCATGGACATGAACAAGAGAAAAGGAGACACAGGGAGGGAAGGAAGAAATCGGATAGCAATTACATCAATTCAGGTTTCCTCTGAAAAATTCCGAGGAATTTAGCCCTCTATTTCATAATGTACTCCTGGTTATTTTCATATAAGTCTTATCATTCCCCGACCCACACTACCACCACCACCAAATCACGTCCTGAAAAGAAAGGTCATGTTCAATCTGTGTTTATTTTGATACCTACTGACATATACCCTAACTTCTGGAAGCGTGGAGCAAAATGGCTTAGAAAACATTTATGTTTATTATTATATCAGCATCTTCTGTTTTAAGAAACAGATATATATATTTTTACAGATTTAAATCTTAAAAGCACAAACATATATGCACAACTCACTCATCCAGAAAACCTCACTCCCTAATGATGCCAGGTAAATGAAGCACTGCTCTGCTAAGAAGCTGTATTAAGACCCTAGGAAATCTATATTGTACCTATAATAGTTATGCATGAGAAAATAAAGCTTGCTTTTCTTTTTCTATTATGAAAGGTGTGGGTTTGGCAAATGTCCCAGTGGCTCTTTTATTTTTTTTTAAAAAGAATATTTGAATTGCTCATAACAGATTACCTGTTTTGAAGTGCTGTTAAAATTCTGTACTCAGCCCTTCTTTCTCGGAAAGTCAGAATTCTTGTTAATAACAGTTTTTCATCCAAAAGACACTTACTGAACATTAAAATATCCGCTGCTTTAAATATAAAAGCATGAAACTGCCTTCCCAGTCTTTATTCCTTTGGTTTTCTAGAAGCTACACTGATCTTGGGGAACCAGTCTTCTCCCACTGTCTGCATGAGATTTAGGGGGCTGGCCTCTCCCTCAGTTCCATAAGTGAAGACCTGACCCATATACCAGAGTGTGGTATCCTCTAGACTACAAAGAAAGCTTTAGAGATAAGTCATAAACCACAGTGGACACAGGAGGGCGGCTCAATGGCTAAGACTACAAGGATCAGGAAAGAGCCTTTCTCTCTCGCTGCTGAGAGGCCCAGCTACAGGGAGGAAGCCTGGAGCTGCCAGAGGCCTCTCGCCGCCATGATGGCGAGCAGGTTTGAGGAGAAGCAGCCCACATTAAATACAGATTACTGCAGACACGGAAGCCCCAGGATTCAGCCATGCCTGGGGCAGTGCATCCCCAGCCTTTTCAGTTACATAATCCAATAAATTCCTTTTACGTTAAGCTGGTGTGAGAAGAGTTTCTGTCACTCGCAACTGAAAGAGTCCTAATACAAGTGTGTTTTAAAAATAGAGAATAATAGGAAGGTAGAGATGAAGTGAGGTTTGCTAATCTGGAAAATTCAACTTTAAGCTAGCGCCAGGCAGCTTCACTCAGATAAAAGTACAGACATAAGGGCAAGATAGCATAAAGAAGTCAACAGAATATTGGTTGTGAAGGCAGCAGATAGGATTCAAAAATCAGCAGACAGGATTCACATACAGGACTCTGTAAGTGGCCAGATAAGAGGCTTGGGCAATGGTTAAATCTCTCTGGGCCTCAGTTTCTATACAGCTAAAATGGGAGTAACAACTTCACAGTGTTAGTATCAAAACCACAGAGGTAAGAGGTGTAACAGCAAGGCATTGCCTAATCAAATACAATCACTTCTTTCTTTTGGTGGGGTGCAAGGTAAGAGGAGGGGGATGGTGTGAGCAGCTGGGTTTGGGAAGACAAACCACACAGAAGTGCTAGCATCAAAAACATCAGTCTGACTATGAAACAAGGGTGGAAACCACACCATCTCATTCAACAGTGTGATGGTGTTCCAAGACAAATATGAGAATCAGATTTAAAGAAACCCTCTTTCTCTCATGGGACTGTTTACTCCTAACATTTAAGAACACAGCTACACTGAACTAATGGAACCTCTAGAGGCTTATCTGGTTCTTGCCTGGTTTCTGTGACACATCAGGAAAATCTCACTCACTTGGTGATATGAAATAATAAGTAGATAAAAGACACAAATTAAAAAATGAAAATAGATTAAATAAAATGAGACAAAATCAAAGAAAAGAGGTCTCAAACTAAAGGCCTAAGGTCACCTCCAATCTACAAGGGATAACACACAGTGCTTTTAAAAAATAAAGCATATGTTGACAGCTACCAGAAATCCAGAAAGTTCTCTGAAAGATCCAAATGTCCAGCTTCTCTTGAGTAACCGGAAGACCTGGCAACCCAGCACAGTAACTCTTGACAGCAGCTGAGTTGACAGCAGATGCCCCATCAGATGGGAGAAGGGACTTCCACAATCTCCCCCAACCTGCCACACTCCCTTTCATAGCCAGATATCACTCATACAAAGGGCCTGCAGAATCCCTTCAGGAATCTGTGTTTGATCCCCATGGGAAACAAGCTCCTCCTTTGTCAACCTCCCCCACTCCAGAGGCAATGTTACAAAGGTTAATGAAAACTTTAGTGGTGATGGATACACCACTGTGTGACTATACTAAACCCACTGAAATGTACCCTTGAACATGGCCACTGTTATGGTATGGTATGTTTATTTAAGTATTCCCTAATAAAGCTGTTCTTTAAAAAAGAAGAAAGGCTTCCTGGAGGGTAAGGTATTGACTAGACTATGACACTGACAAGGCCTAGCCTTGGTACCCTCCCAAGTTTCCTTTCCTGCCTCTGGAAAAGACGACAACCAGAGTTGAATCCCCACAGAATTACTGCACAAAGCAAATGGATGACAAAACCCATGAACAACAATTACAACCAGATTAGCTCACAAGGGATCCCCATGAACCCTAAAATACAAACAGGTGAGTGAGAACAAGTCACCAATAAGCACCAGTCTTACATGTTACTGGTGTCTGCACAGGAGGATAAACGGAAGCCATGGGAACAGTGGCTGCTAGTGCTCGAGTGGACACCAAACAACCAACAGACGCCAGCTGGGAAAGAACAATGCACCAGTGTGAGAACAGCAGCTAAACGTGGAGGGCCTCTGCCCGGTCCAATAATAGACGACCATAAGACGGCCACAGTATGTAGGCTGATGGGGCTGGAGCAGTCTGGCTCACTGAGGAGAAACTGCTGAGTAGAGTTCAAGTTGAGCAGGACAGGAGTGACGGCAATGAAGGAAAGAAGAGTTCCAGATAAAAGTGGGAGAGGGAAACAGAGCCAGTATATCTAAGAAAGCAAGCCACCATATTTTTTAATACTACAAACCAAGAGGAAGCTCTATAAAGTTAGAAAAGCTTTACTAAAGCCCACATTCAGAAAGTTCAAGGAAATGAATTTCACCAAAAATGAAAGCAAAGCGCTGATGTCAAATATTATGCTAAATTATTATCTTAAAAACAAACAAACAAACAAACAGAAAGCAGGATAGCATTCCTATGGGCAATGAAAGCGTGCTTAAAAAATGCTAAAAAAAAAAAAATCAAAACTGCAACCTAGTATTAAAAAATGAGTTAAAAAAATTAACAAAATGCTCCAAGATATGAAAGAACAACATATTAGAATTAGAAAGACTCAAAAAATGAGGTAACAGAACACAAAAAGAATCAGCAATAAAAGAAATCATTTTGGAAATGAAGATTAAACTAGAAGAAACCATGAACAAATAAACAAAAGACCCCACAATAGTGAATGCCTTCAATAGGTAAAAAGAAGAAAAATTTTAAATCCAGAAGAATTTTTAAAAAAACAGTTCAGAGAAAGTGATAAATAATGAAGAGAAGCAAAGAAGATCTAACATATAGATAAGAGGAGTCTCTGAAGAAAAACAAAACAAAACAAGGTAACAGAAAAAAATACTAAAAGTATAAAACTCAAGAAAAATTTCCTAAAACTTAAGAAAAAAAGATTTGAAAGTACATTTTAAAAGAGCAAACTGCATAACTAAGAATATCAACCCAGGACAATACTAAGGGATAATCCAGTAAATTTACTGAGAGGAAGGGAGGAAGGGAGTGTACTTTCGGGTACTCAAGAAAGAAAAAGGGACAAGATACTTATATGACAAAGGAAATTAGATTATTATCTAACTTTCTAAAAGTTAACAGTTAATGCCAGAAGAAACTGGAGTGACACAAAGTGCTCAAGAAAATGTGGACCAATAATTTTAAACTTAGCAAAAGAGACTAGTGTAAAAGGCACAAAACTTAGCAAAAGAGACTAGTGTAAAATCCACATTTGAGAATCCAAGAAACATTGTTTATCCACATTTGAGAATTCAAGAAACATTGTTTTTGTTCCCATAAGCCCTCCCTAAGGAATCTAATAGGAAATAAGGTTCAGACAATCAATCTGACTAGAGCGGTATCAATACATAGGCTGATGGTGGTGGTGGTTTAGTTGCTAAGTCTTGTCCGACTCTTGGGATCTCATGGACTGTAGCCTGCTACACTCCTCTGTCCATGGGATTTTCCAGGCAACAATGCTGGATTGGTTTGCCATTTCCTTCTCTATGAACAATACCAAGCTACCTAAGAACTACCACAGAACTAAGATTAAGCGTAAGTTAAGAGGGATAGTGAAAGTGAAGTCGCTCAGTCATGTCCGACTCTTTGCGACCCCATGGACTGTAGCCTATCAGGCTCCTCCATCTATGGGATTTTCTAGGCAAGAATGGTGGAATGGATTGCCATTTCCTTCTCCAGGGGACCTTCCTGACCCAGGAATCGAACACAGGTGTCCCGCATCGCAGGCAGACGCTTTAACGTCTGAACTACCAGAAAAGCCCCAAACAAGAGATGGCAAGGGTGAACGTCGACATTCTAGGAATCAGCGAACTAAAATGGACTGGAATGGGTGAATTTAACTCATATGACCATTATATCTACTACTGCAGGCAGGAATCCCTCAGAAGAAATGGAATAGCCATCATGGTCAGCAAAAGAGTCTGAAATGCAGTACTTGGATGGAATCTCAAAAACAACAGAATGATCTTTGTTCGTTTCCAAGGCAAACCATTCAATATCACAGTTATCCAAGTCTATAACCCAGCCAGTAATGCTGAAGAAGCTGAAGTTGAATGGTTTTATGAAGACCTACAAGACCTTTTAGAACTAACACCCAAAAAAGATGTCCTTTTCATTAGAGGGGACTGGAATGCTAAAGTAGGAAGTCAAGAAACACCTGGAGTAACAGGAAAATTTGGCCTTGGAATGTGGAATGAAGCAGGGCAAAGACTAATAGAGTTTTGCCAAGAAAATGCACTGGTCATAGCAAACACCCTCTTCCAACAACACAAGAGAAGACTCTACACATGGACATCACCAAATGGTCAACACTGAAATCAGACTGATTATATTCTATGCAGCCAAAGATGGAAAAGCTCTATACAGTCAACAAAAACAAGACCAGGAGCTGACTGTGGCTCAGATCATGAACTCCTTATTACCAAATTCAGACTTAAATTGAAGAAAGTAGGGAAAACTGCTAGACCATTCAGGTATGACCTAAATCAAATCCCTTATGATTATACAGTGGAAGTGAGAAATAGATTTAAGGGCCTAGATCTGATAGACAGAGTGTCTGATGAACTATGGAATGAGGTTCGTGACATTGTACGGGAGACAGGATAAAGACTATCCCCATGGAAAAGAAATGCAAAAAGCAAAATGGCTGTCCGGGGAGGCCTTACAAACAGTTGTGAAAAGAAGAGAAGCAAAAAGCAAAGGAGAAAAGGAAAGATATAAGTATCTGAATGCAGAGTTCCAAAGAATAGCAAGAAGAGATAAGAAAGCCTTTCTTCAGCGATCAATGCAAAGAAATAGAGGAAAACAACAGAATGGGAAAGACTAGAGATCTCTTCAAGAAAATTAGAGATACCAAGGGAGCATTTCATGCAAAGATGGGCTCGATAAAGGACAGAAATGGTCTGGACTTAACAGAAGCAGAAGATATTAAGAAGAGGTGGCAAGAATACACGGAAGAACTGTACAAAAAGATCTTCACGACGCAGATAATCACGATGATGTGATCACTAATCTAGAGCTAGACATCTTGGAATGTGAAGTCAAGTGGGCCTTAGAAAGCATCACTACAAACAAAGCTAGTGGAGGTGATGGAATTCCAGTGGAGCTGTTTCAAATCCTGAAAGATGGTGCTGTGAAAGTGCTGCACTCAATATGCCAGCAAATTTGGAAAACTCAGCAGTGGCCACAGGACTGGAAAAGGTCAGTTTTCATTCCAAACCCAAAGAAAGGCAATGCCAAAGAATGCTCAAAGTACCGCACATTTGCACTCATCTCACATGCTAGTAAAGTAATGCTCAAAATTCTGCAAGCCAGGCTTCAGCAATACGTGAACCATGAACTCCCTGATGTTCAAGCTGGTTTTAGAAAAGACAGAGGAACTAGAGATCAAATTGCCAACATCCGCTGGATCATTGAAAAAGCAAGAGAGTTCCAGAAAAACATCTATTTCTGCTTTATTGACTATGCCAAGGTCTTTGACTATGTGGATCACAATAAACTGTGGAAAATTCTGAAAGAGATGGGAATACCAGGACCACCTGACCTGCCTCTTGAGAAATCTTTATGCAGGTCAGGAAGCAACAGTTAGAACTGGACATGGAACAACAGACTGGTTCCAAATAGGAAAAGGAGTACATGAAGGCTGTATATTGTCACCCTGCTTATTTAACTTCTATGCAGAGTACATCATGAGAAATGCTGGACTGGAAGAAACACAAGCTGGAATCAAGATTGCCGGGAGAAATATCAATAACCTCAGATATGCAGATGATACCACCCTTATGGCAGAAACTGAAGAGGAACTAAAAAGCCTCTTGATGAAAGTGAAAGAGCAGAGTGAAAAAGTTGGCTTAAAGCTCAACATTCAGAAAACGAAGATCACTTCATGGGAAATAGATGGGGAAACAGTGGAAACAGTGTCAGATTTTATTTTGGGGGCTCCAAAATCACTTCAGATGGTGACTGCAGCCATGAAATTAGAAGACGCTTACTCCTTGGAAGAAAAGTTATGACCAACCTAGATAGAATATTCTAAAGCAGAGACATTACTTTGCCAACTAAGGTCCGTCTAGTCAAGAGTATTGTTTTTCCTGTGGTCATGTATGGATGTGAGAGTTGGACTGTGAAGAAGACTGAGCACCGAAGAATGATGCTTTTGAACTGTGGTGTTGGAGAAGACTCTTGAGAGTCCCTTGGACTGCAAGGAGATCCAACCAGTCCATTCTGAAGGAGATCAGCCCTGGGATTTCTTTGGAAGGAATGATGCTAAAGCTGAAACTCCAGTACTTTGGCCACCTCATGTGAAGAGTTGACTCATTGGAAAAGACTCTGATGCTGGGAGGGATTGGGGGCAGGAGGAGAAGGGGACAACTGAGGATGAGATGGCTGGATGGCATCATGGACTCGATGGACGTGAGTCTGAGTGAACTCCGAGAGATGGTATTGAATAGGGAGGTCTGGCGTGCTGCGATTCATGGGGTTGCAAAGAGTCAGACACGACTGAGTGACTGAACTGAACTGAAGAGGGATAGAGTAGTATAATACAGGGAGAGGACAACTATATAAATAATGGGGAGAGGATGGGGAGAGAATATGCAAAAAGATTTTTAGTGTTTTGAGTAATCATATTTTAGTGGTATTAATATTATTGTTCTGATATTGTTGTGTTTATGAGATGAGACAAAAAGCTTAATTTTACTATCTCTTATGTCACTGAAACCTTGGGTTTTTAACGAGAAGAAGGAGATAACAGATGTAATAGAGAAAAAGGAAAAACTCTAAAATCTTGAATTTAAACATATATAGGGACTTCCCTAGCAGTCCAGTGGTTAAGACTCTGTGCTTCCACTGCAAGGGAACATAGGTTCTATCCCTGGTTGTGGAACTAAGATCCTGCATGCTGCATGGTGTGACTCCAAAATGAAAAAAATAAAACGTAAATATATACATCATGGGGTATTTTAGCTTTAAATGTAAATAAAATATAAATGCACTTATAATCATCCAACCTTGCCCAATGAAAAGGTCAGGAGCAAGTCTAGTGTCGAAAGGCATCGCTAGTCCTCATATTATGGTCTTAAAATATTATTTCCCACTAAAAGAAACTGAAGGGTTTCTTAGGAGAAATTACTAATTCTAGGTCCAAGAGAGGGAGACATGCCAGATGAATCTGGAACATCTTATACAGCAGAGAGCAAAGAAGCAACTATCAAAGATCAGAAGGGTATGTCATAGACTCAGGATCCAACTTGAAGAGCTTCCCACCGAATAAATGAAGAGGAGACAACACAATTAGAATACAGCAAGTCCCCTAAACTCAACCCTTCAAGTTGCAAACTTCCAAAGAAGTGTGTTTCGCATGTCCAGTCACGTCAGTTAGTTCACTTGTCTGGCATACACTGCCACATGCACGCATCCTCTACAAGTGGTTGTGCTTTTGTGTGCTTTACTGTACAGTTCTGTACAGAGTACGGTAGTACAATATCTTTATTTCAAGCCCAGGATGTCCAGAAGCAAGCATAAAAGCAATGGTGATGTAGCTGGTACTCCAGGAGTACCAGCTATTATAGGAGTACCAGCTATTGAACTATACTACTACTGTACTTTTCAAGATACAATACTGTAAAATTAAAAACATTTTATTTATTGTTTTTTATGTATTATTTCTGTGACAAGTATTATAAACCTATTACAGAACAATACTACATAGCTGATCATATCAGTTGGGTACTTGGGCTGATTTTGTTGGACTTACGAACAAGTTAGACTTAACGAATGCGCTCTTGGAGCAGAACTCTTTTGTATGTAGGGGACTTACTGTAACAAGAGAAATTGTGTGCTTCTTGATGAAGAAACATAATATCACATGTATTCTTTCCAGAGGGATCAACATCAGGCTGATCGAAGCTCTGGATAGAGCTGCTGATTCACAGAAAGTAAGGGAAACCGAGAAACATGGTAACTTTAACCACAAATGTGCAATCAGTCAAATCCATACTGCTGGAAACCTGACCAGCCTAGGTTCTAATAGACAAATTATAAGAAAAAGAAAGGACTGAAGGGGAAAGCTGTAGATTAAGACAGACTTCAAAAACATCACATTTAATATGTATGGCTGAGTTCCTTCGTTATTCACCTGAAACTCACCACATTTTTAATCGGCTATACCCCAATACAAAATAAAAAGTTAACAACAACAAAAATCTCACATTTCAAAATGGGTAATACTAAACTGCTAGACTAAACTGTTGGGTATGCACACTGGTGTGATAAAGCTATTTTTTAAATGAAGGGAAGTGACTGCTGTAAAAGTAAAGTTACTATTAGGGAATGAGAGGGAACGATGATTGAACTGGGCACAAGAAGGGGTTTCTAGAGGGACTGGCAATGTTCTATTTTCTGGCAAGTGGTCGCTGCAAGGGGATTTACAGTTATAATAATTTATTACGTTTGCAGTTTCTTGTGTGTGGTTTTCTGTATCTTATATTTTATTTTGCAATAAAGAGACTGCTTTTAAAAGACAGGGATGGGAAGGAAAATAGAAAGTCAATTTCTTTCTCTTTTTTGGCAGCTCTGCACATCTTGTGGAATCTCAGTTTCCCAACCAGGGACTGAAGATGGGCCACAGCAGTGAAAGCACGGAATCCTAACCACTAGACCACCAGGGAAATCCCAAGGTTCCATTTCTATACCTATCCCTTGACATGTTTTGTGCTGAGAGACAGGGATCACTGACTAGGTGTATTCTAGACGCTGGACTAAGCAAAGGCAAGGAGGTAGAAGTGAGATGTATGGCAAATTCTGGCAATAGCACATGGTCATCCTGTTTGGCTGCCCAATGGCTCTACAAAGAGAACAGCAGGAAACAAAACTAGGAGATATAAGTTAAGGGCATGTTGCATAAGTTTCGTTATGCCAGGATAAGATATCTGTACTTAATTAAATGTTTCTGAACCTTGTTTCTCACTCCAACCCCCTCCTCCTTCCTAACAGAACTCTGATTTTTTTGGTCCAGTTATCCATCCAGTAGTTTTTGCATCTACAGGTGCTGCTGGAGCTACAGCAGCCATCTTGAGACAATGAGGAATTTTAACTTCTGGAGAACATGCTGAGTATGGCAAAGCAGAAAGATGGGCAAGAATACAAATCTCCGACGATATTGCTAAGCCAGTGAGTTAATTAATCTCACAGTCGCCCTTCTGCTAGGGTTCTTATTATATGAGATAATGAAACTCCATATCATTACGTGCAGCTGAAAGCAGCCAAAATTATAAATAAGGGGAAAATAATTAATTACCAAAATTATGGTAAGGGGAAATCATAAAAAGCCCACTTCAAAACATACCTTTAAACAGTCCCCATGCTCTTAGTGGTCCAGAAGAATCATGACCCTGAGTCTTGGTTGGTTGCCCTGAACAATCAATCTCCCAGAAACACGCAGAAGGTTCCAGCAGCCAGCTTAAGTTTACCACTTAATCACACAAGTCTAGCTGGTGTCAAGCTCTTAAAGGAGTTGATCCCAGGGAATGAGGAGAAAAATGAAAAGGAAATAAAACTGAACAGTTGCCTGCAGAGAACACCAGCTGTGCGTGATTGATTTCCATGTAATCTCCATTTGTCTCCCTGGAATTTCTTCATCAGATTCCTGGCACAGGGTCACAGAGACGGGTGATGCTGCTCATGCCTGGTGTGGTCAGGAAAAAAAAAATTCCCTTATATACCCTTGAAGTCCAAGGGGGCCAAAGTATTCTGGGGGAAAACAAGAGATTTTCTTTTCCTCGCCCTGGTGGCAAAGCTCAGGCCATAGTTCACTGCCAACCAAGGTGGAAGGTCAGCTTATTGGCTACCCTATTAGGTGTGAAGAGCCAACTCACTGAAAAAGACCCTGATGCTGGCAAAGACTGAAGGCAGGAGGAAAAGAGGGCAACAGAGGATGAGATGGTTGGATGGCATCATCAACTCAATGGACATGAGTTTGAGCAAAGTCTGGGAGACAGTGAAGGACAGAGAATCCTGTCATGCTACAGTCCACGGGATTGCAAAGAGCTGGACATGACTTAGTAACTGAACAACAACCACCACTGTATTAGAAGTTTGTTCTCTAAAGCTGGTGAGCCCCTAGGATCTGGGGGAGTTTATGTCCATCCTGAGTGTTTTCAATCTACCAGCTGCTCAGGACAGATGTCTTAGCTCTGATGATAGCTGCTACGTAGGGTTCTTCCACTGACCCATCCATTCCCCCAAACCACACAAGGAAACAAGTTATTTGAAGGATCTCGACTTTGGGCCACTGGTGGTGGTGAAGGGTTAACAGAGAGTAGAAGAGGATGGAAAGGCAGGGTGTACTGTACCCTGTTGTCATTTCAAAGTGCCATCCCTTTCACTGGTTTGATGCTCTGTGCTGTGGACTGAACGTTCTTTGGTATAAGCATGGGAGAGTCCATTTGCCTAGTTCGTCCCTGCGCACGGATATGGAGCTGTAAACTCAAGAGACAGAGACAGAACCTAGGACAGTGGTATTAAAGTGCAGTCCCCACTCCAGCAGCACCAGCAGCTCCTAGAAAGTGGTTAGGAATGCAAATTCTCAGGCCCTACCAGTTGTCCAATTGAATCACAACTCTAGGAGTGGGCCCCAGAAATCTGTGTTTGAAAAAGCCCTCCAGGTGACTCTCACACACAGGAGGACCAGACCAACAACCTCATTATGCAGGGGGCAGGATGCGACGGGGGGCCAGTGCAGGCCCAAGGACATGAAGTGACTTACTTAGGGTCCCGCGGATGGAAAGCAGCAGGGACTAAACTAGTCTGACTTGCAGTCCAGAGCCTTTCCCACAGCACTGGAAAGAAAGCAAAGCGGTAATGCCCAAAGCCACTGCAAACTATTCCCAAACCAGGCTTAGCCATTCCCAGGGTCTGCATCCCTCTCAACACCTCATCTGGAGCCCTGAGCCCAAAACACTTGCATTTCTAACACAGGACAATAAGACCAGGGCACCCTCGCCCCTTCCAGCTCCTCTCTACAGCAGGCAGTAGAGGACAGTGTCCACATTCACCCAGCGATGGAAGTCTGAAACCCCAACTGTGGTCCAGAATAATGAAAGCAGGTGCAGAAAACACACTGCCTGGGTGCAAACCTCAGCCAACAGATTGTCCTCTATGTCACTGCAGCCAAGTCTTCACCTTTCTGAGCCCGCTCCCCAGCTGTGAAGGGAGGACAGTGTTTTTACAGGGACGCCTGCGATGAGGCTGAGATGAGACGACCCACACCGGGTGCTAAGCACTGTGCCTGGAACACAGCTAAGCCCTCCATGCACACAACTGTCACTGCTCTTCTCCACATCATTTTGTTCCTCCAATGACTGAGTCGTGCTGACTCCACCTCTTTGACGCCCCCACATCTGGCCTCTTCTCTGTCTTTGCATATCCAGCCCTACTGCCACAGTATGCGCTGGTCCTCATCTCATGCCCTGGCACCACCACACGAGTCTTCGGATGGGTTTCCCTCCAGTCCCGCTTCCAGTCTGCTCTCTACCCTTACGGTCCGTTGAGCTCTCTAGATTGCAAAGATGAGCCACTCTCTCTGCCTCATGAGCTTCCCAAGACCCTACTATCTGTGGGGTTGAGTTCCAGCTCCTGGGCATCAGCACCCCATCTTTATCTTACACTGGGGTTCCCCCAAGTTGATCACATGTTCTACACCTAACCACTATGGGGACATAAAAACTGTGGCCTCTTCACATCACTATGCTCTGTTCTCTGAGCCAGTGATGCCCGGCCTCCACCTGCCTGGCAAATCCACACTCAGCTTTCCACACGGAGCCCAGAGCCTCAGACTCCCTGAAGTCTCAGTCCCAGCAGAAGTGACTGCCACTGCTCCACGCCTCCTCTGGCTGCAGCACCCGCTTCTCTCATAGCACCCCTTCCAGTTTGCTGGATGCATTTCCACATCTGCTGTCCTTGCTGTCTCCCCGGACTGTCACTCTTTCCCAGGCACCCTCCCTGGCATTAGTCTCTCAACTCACTTATTAAATGGATAACTGCTGGACTCCCCCAGTCTCACCAGTCCCAGCACTGCCCTCTGGGCTCACAGAACAAACCTGCTCTTGTGGTCCCCAGGAAAGCCTCTGAGGGGCTGGAATCCCATCTCTCGACGAAGCAGGTTGGAATGACTCTCAACACAAATGTGGCTGTGATCACGCAATGCGTAAAGCAGGCCATATGCAGGGTATCTAACTATGCGATACAACCATCACCAGGCAGCCATTCAGTTCCGAGGATGGGCAAAGCCCCATTTAGCAGAAAATGAGCCTTCTCACCCCCTCCAGTGTGCAATGTGGCAACAGAAACTAAGAGCTTGCCAGCATGGTCCTGCCCTGAGCTGGAGATGTGGCTTCTGGTTCCTGGCACAGCCACTCACTTGCTTCTCTGCTTGGGCCGCTGATGCTCGTCTATAAAACGAGGGCTGTGGACTAGAAGCTCCCTAAGCACCCTTTAGAGCTCAGAGCTTGAACACTTCAGAAATTTAAATGCCACTAATTAGAAAAGCTGAGACGACTCCTGCTTTCCCCCCTCACTCCCTTCTGAGCACTCCTCAGTTCACACAGGGGACAGATGGGAGATACTGTGTTTGCTGAACAAATGATTTGACTCCTCCTGTTTTCACCCAGGTGCTCTTTAACTTAGGACTATATGCCAGGAGGACCCAAGCGCTCCTGGAGTTGGCCATGCTTTTCCCACCTAAACAACTCTCCCTCGCTTTGAGATTTAACCAAAGTAGGCAATGGTTAACTAATTCACGACCCAAAATCAGACAACCTGGACTAGACTCCTGGTTCTAGCGTTTCGGAGCTGTGTGACCTTGAGCAAAATGCTTAACCACTCTGTGTCTCAGTTTCCTCATCTGTAAAACAGGGGCAGATAATAGTCCTACCTTATGGGGTAGTCATGAGGATTAAAACAGTTAATACAGTTAATTCATTAAATAGCATCTGCCATAGAGTGAGCACTTGACAAAATGATTAAGTTATGCTTTCTCAAATGTCCTTCAGGAAAGGAGTGTTGCTGTCTAAATGCATCTCAAGAGTGGCACTAACCCATTCAAGAGAGCTCCAACCTCATGACCTAACTACCTACCAAAGGCCCCTCCTCCAAATGCCATCACATTGGTTCTCTTTCTGCGTGAGGATACAATGAGGTGTCGGCAGCCTGCAATGTGGAAGAGGCTCCTTTATCAGGACCCGATCATGCTAGTACCCTGATCTCAAGGCTTCCAGACTCCTAAGCTGTGAGAAAAGATTTCTTTCTTGTTTTGGCAGCTCTGGGTCTTTGTTGTGGCGCATGGGCTTTCTCTAGTTGTGGCTCTCTGGCTTCTTTGCCCCACGGTGTGTGGGATCTTACATCCCCTGACCAGGGATCGAACCTGCATTCCCTGCATTGCAAGGTGGATTCTTAACGACTGGACCAGGGAAATTCTGAGAAAAAAATTCTGTTGTTTATAAGCCACTCAATCTTTGGTACTTTGTTATGGCATCCTGAACTAAGACACATAACAATAATGAAATGTGAATGGACAGATAATAAAATATAACTGTGGTGATCTCGGGATGGCCATAATCACTGGGGATTATCTTTTGTGCTTGAGCTCATTTGTGTTTTGCAGCATTCAAAATACAGGTCAGCATCCCCCATCTCCCCGCAGATGTCTCTTTCCACCGTCCAAGAACTCCGGGCTGGCTCAGCCTGCAGCCCTGCTCCCCAGCTCAGGCCCAGCACTCCAAGGAACTGCCAAACTCCAAGCCCCAAATCCTCAGGAATGGGCTGGGGTGGGGCCTCTCCACAGGAGCCTCAGCTAACATTCTTTTCATGGGCATTTCCAGAAAGAACCACAGGCATAAGTGGGAACGACATGTGTCTGAAATAGACCATCCGTCAGACAGAACTCTGTGGGGCTCGGATTCTTGGCAAAGAGCCCCCTGAAGTAACATCTTCAGCGATTTCCTGAGCAGTTAAGCTCTACTTTGCCCTGAAACCTGTGTTAAACGCCTTCTGAGCATTATCTTATTTTATCTCCACAATCTCGCAAAGCAGGTATTCTTCCCCAAGTTATGAATGAGGCAGTGGAGGCTCTGCTATATCTGGCTTTGGTCATGCAGCTAGGAAGTAGCCAAAGGGACCCAACTCCAAGTCTAACTCTACTGCACACAGTGAAACTATGTCTTCACAATGGTTTCATACACCTTAGTATAGCTGGCCTTGAATTTCCCTTTCCTCTCCCACGAAGCTGGACTCAACACTTGAGATTACTAGATAAATACTGACAGCTACCCCTGCAGGACTTTTCACAACTTCCCAGGCTCTGTCCTTGAGCCACAAAATAGGACTGTTTTCAGTCAATCGGTGAATATTCTATGTGCTGGGGAGGCTCACATTCAACCCAAAACAATAGGGACACATCCTGTTCATAATTATGTTCTTACTGACCTGGTCCAGTACCTGATATAGGTAAGTATAAGCTTGTACACACACACACACACACACACACACACACACACACACACACACACACACACAGAGTACTAAAGGGGAAACAGTCAGGGTAACTTAAAAAGGAGCTCTGGATTCAGCTAGATCTGGGTTTGGACGAAAGTTTTTCCACGTCTTAAGTATCTGTCTTTTAAGTAATTCAATCTTCTCTGAGCTTCTATTTTCTTACCTGTTTTATGGGGATTCCCACAAACTCACTCCTAGGGAGGATGTGAGGAATGAACAAGAGTCAAGGATGTCCATCTCTGAGCAGGTCTGGCATGTAGTAACTGCCTATTAAAGCACAGACAGCTATTACCACAGGACCAGAAACAAGTGCCCAATTAATGAGACACCTGGGACTACAGGTGTCCTGTGTCCCCACGTCCCCCACCCCGCCCCGTAGAACATGTGCTTACTGAGAGCAAGGAAGGAACGTTTATATTTGCGATCCCAGCAGGGGCCAATAAATGGTGTTCCACAGGTGGCTGGTGATGACAGAGATGTATCCTGCCCAGGATGGTGACTCTGAGCTGGGCAAGCAAAAAGGTCCTGAGCCAGTGTCATCTCTGTAATGGGGATGAAGTCAGCCCCTAACCCGCAAAGAGTTCTAAAGAGGCAGAAAGGAAACCTCCTTGGAAAGCCCTCGCCACCTGACACCATGAGAAGAGAAGGGAGGACATGGTGATGAGGGTAGAGGGATGAAAAGTGGGCAGAGAGGGAGGCTCGGAAGGCCCTGAAGGAGGGCCAAAGGCAGGCCTGAAAAGGGAGGGCTTTGAAGCCCTATAGTCTAGGGTCTAGTCCCATCTCTGACTTCACCAGTCTTGAGTCTCATCTCACTAGGCTGCTGCTGCTGCTAAGTCGCTTCAGTCGTGTCCAACTCTGTGCGACCCCAGAGACAGCAGCCCACCAGGCTCCCTCGTTCCTGGGATTCTCCAGGCAAGAACACTGGAGTGGGTTGCCATTTCTTTCTCCAATGCATGAAAGTGAAAAGTGAAAGTGAAGTCACTCAGACATGTCCTACGCTTAGCGACCCCCTTGGACTGTAGCCCACTAGGCTCCTCCGTCCATGGGATTTTCCAGGCAGGAGTACTGGAGTGGGGTGCCACTGCCTTCTCTGCTCAGTAGGCTAAGTCACCTCATCTCTACAGGTAGGAAAACCACAAAGTTGCCCCCAGGAGGCTGTTGTGAATCGAATATAAAGTGTGCTGAGCTCCTGGTACATAGTAAGAGCTCAATAAATGGTAGGTATACTATGGAGGAGTCACTTTTTTTTTTTTTTTTTAAGGGCAGAGCGTTCTCAGACAATAACAGAGCCAAACAGGAATTGAGCTTAGTGCAACTAAAATAGGAATAGGAGAGCTGAAACCGTATCCTGAGGATGACTGTTTATGAGGCCAATTTCAGTCTAATGAATCCCCCACGGCAGACTCTGCACAGCTCTGAGTCCAGAGCACAGGGACGTGCCCTCCCCCAAGTTCTGGGAAGCGCAGCAGCCTTGTGCGGTGCCCCATCAGTGTTTAATAATCACAGCAATAATCCTAATAATGATTGGGATAGAGGGCGGGGGCGGGGGAGAAATGCAGGTGGGGAGGAATAACACTTAAGCTATTTTGCTTCCTCAAGACAAACTTCTGCCTGAAATAGATTAATTCAATCTGCATATTAATGTGGGTTGCTAATTAATGACTAAAAAATGCTTTCAAGAGGGGAAAGTGTGATGCAGATGCTTAAAAAATAACATCCAGGAGTCACAGCATAAGTCTGGAAAGGAAATAAGCTGGCCTCTTTTTTTTCTTTTTTTAACTGAAATGTTAAAATCTTAAATGATTTTACGGTTGAAGGAGATAGAGGGCAATGAGGAAAATTCACTTAAAGTGCAGAAACATAAAATAGGAAAGCCTGGTGTGCGGGGCCTTCCTTTGTGTTCCTGTGGAAGCTTGTCACTGCACTTACCACAGAAGTTTGTGTGACTTCAAGTCTACCTTCTGCTCTGCCTTCTAGACTCCAAATTCCCTGAGGGTAGAGGCCCAGTCCTCCTCTATCTCTGGTCCCTAACACTGCACCAGGCACCTAAGGAGAAGTCAATAGCATAATGAAACAAATGAATGACCCCAAAAGAGGAAGGCAAGGGCTACAACACGGTGACCTCCTTCCTGAGAGTACTGCATAGAAAGGAGGAAAAAGGAGTAACTTTACTGTGGAGAAATCTGACAAACCATCCCTCATCCAGGTGGTCAAGGTCAACATCAGCAAAGGTAAGTCACGTGGGTAGTATGTGCTCTTGATATATGTGATGAAAATGGAACTTTAGGTCTCTGTGGTCGTCCTTTCAAAATCTCATAACTCCCATCTAAATATCAGAAAAACTTCAGATAAATTCCAACAGGTTCTATGAAATCCCCAACCACGACTCCTACTCGAAACTGTGAAGGTCACCAGAAACAAGGAAAGTCTGAAAAACCATCACAGCCAAGAGAAGCCTAAGAAGACACAGAGATTTAATAATGTGATGTGGTCTCCTAGATGGATTTTACAGGGGGAGAGATTAGTCTAGGAGGACAGACCCATCCAAGGTCTTGGAGATTCTCCTGGGGGATAGGCTTTCACAAGTGTGCTGATGTATTACAGAAGGATGGACATGGTATTCCTCTTCATACACAGTAAATATCTTGATTTTTTTTTTTTTAATGTTTATTTATTTGGCTGCCCTGGGTCTCAGCTGTGGCATGTGGGATCTAGTTCCCTGACCAAGGATTGAACCCAGGCCTCCTGAATTGGGAGCACGAAGTCTTAGCACTGGCCCACCAGGGAAGTTCCTTGATTTTTTTTTTTTTTTTAATTTGCAATTAAGAGGAGGTCTCCTCCCTCCTTTGAAAACCCTCAACTTCTATTGTCCAAAAGTCCTGTAAAATCTGGCAAGCAAGTACCTCAAGGGAACCAACAGCCTAGAAGAATGGTCCTCAGAGCTCACCAAGACCAAATCTCCCCACTGAGCACAAGACACACTGAGGCCTCAAGTAGGAGACAGTGTCTTGCCTACTGCCAGTGTAGTGTGCTGGTTGGTGGCACACTTAACTCACCCTTCCTTGCCTGTAATAAATATCCCAAACTCTCTCTACTACCTAGATGTGAAGAACCAGTTTAGTGTCATGGAGCAATTCCTGCCAAATCCCTAGGTCTGTCTTTGCCAATCTCAAGTCTGTGAAGGGCAACTACGTGGGAAATGGTTTGGTACTTAACTACATGTCTTTTGCCCCAGCCCCAGGTCACCGCCAAGCAGAAAGTCCGGGTCTGGCAGGCTGAGGCCTCAGAGACAAAGACAGCATCCAATCAGGGTGTGCAGGAAGGGCACAGTTCAGCAGGGCTGGCAGGCCACACTGCCCTGGGCAGCCCCATTCATCAGCTACCCTGGGGGATCTCATTTTCCAGCTCCGCGTAGGGGACATTTTCTAAATGTGACCCTGTTTCTGTTATGAGAATCAAAGTGCTCCAACTGCAAAATCATAAATACTCAAAAGTGACAGCTAATGGCAGTGGCAGTTTGCAAGATGCCAAATGGCAGCGAGAAGTGGACACCATAAATTAAGGCCTGACTTCTCCATTCTCAAGAAGTGTTTTGTGGGTTTTTAGTGATGAGATCTGCTTTCAAGTGGATTTACAGGGGCTCCCCGTGAATTCAGGCAGAGCTTTTAAAAAATATTCCTAACAGATGCTAAAAGAAAACCAGAAGAATCTACTACTTCAAGCCTAAAATCAAGTTTATTAAAAACGTGCTTAATTTATAACAGCCAAAATATGGAAAGTAGCTCATCTGAAGATGGCGATGCTTAGTGTGAAAGTGCTAATGATTATAATAATAGCAATGATGACAGCTAAGATGTACTGGGTCAGGTACTGGGCTAAGCATCTTGCGTGGATTATTTCATTGAATTCTCACAATAGCTTTGTGTGGTAAGTCTTTGGTGGTCCTTATTTTACATGTACGATAATTCAGGTTCCAAGAGGTTAAGCCATTTGCCTCAGTGCAGCAAGCTAGTGAGTGACAGACTGGAGCTGTGAACACATGGGGTCTAGCTTTAGAGTTTGGGATCCAGGTAACCCTGCCAGGCCCCCTCCTAGCCAGAGCAGACCCAGGATGGAGCACAGTGAGGGTTCCTGAACGCCACTGCACTCAAGGAGGCCTGGGACCACGTAAATGTCAGACTATGGGGCCCTGTCATCAGCACAAGAGACAGAAGGACAAACTTTTGGAGAACACAAAGGATCCCTTTTTCCATGCAACTGTGAACTTCCAGGCCTGACTCTGTAGCCTCCATGCCTTGATCAATAAAATGAGGCCATACGACCTTCTGTCTGTTAGGAAAATCTGGTGAGATCACATATGTGAAAAGCTCCTTGAAAACTTGAAGGCACTGTATAAATCGTGTTAACGAAACCGCTGAGATCAAGTGGATCCAGTCAAGGGCTGACATGCCTTCTCTCACGTCCTCTTACGGAGGCAGAGACGGGCTCAGAGAGATGAGAGAACCTGCTCAGGGTCTCAGAATCGAGAGGCAGGGGCTCAGCCACGAGAGAGCATCTGGAAAGCCATTTGTTCCTCCCATTCTCACTGCCACCCTCAATCAAGCGCACATGCACGCGCACACACTCCCCCAGGGCTCCTGGGGAAGCCACCCACAAAGGTCCCCCTTGAGTCGCAGTTCAAGTCAGTGTTGCCGTCTTCAGGCAGCAGTTCCGTGAAGAGCGCAGCCAAGGACAGGTGTCACTGCGGCGTCAGATTCAGCCCATCTGTGCTGCCCTAAGCAGTGTGCACAGCTGCGGCGGTGGCCTGTGACCTGCAGGGGTACTCCACAGGCTCATGAAGATCAAGAGGCCCCCCATTGCACGCTCATCTGGTTTATGTGCAGCTGGTCAGGGACATTTATGATGAACATGGGGAGAGAAGCAGGCCTGTGCTGGGCTGTGAGGGGATCGTGGCCCAGGGCCACCGCCAGCTGTCTAAGGACACGTCTCCGGGTTCTGTGTCCTTCCACGAATTTCATTCCTTCGGGAACTGTCCCACTTTTCCACAAAATTCTTTGCATTAGATCATTTCCCTCAGGGCCTGTTTTCTCTATTTTCTGACTTTCATAAAGCTGTAGAAAGGAAAGTTACAGAATCATAGAATCTCAGAGCTCACAGGAGCTTAGATGCTGAAGACTGTCTACCTCAACCTCTCACACCCGCCCCCTTCCATCTGGCACTGAGGTTCCCCTCTAAAGAATTCCTGCCAAAGGGTCGTCCAGCCTCTGCTTGAATACCTCCAAGGTGGGGGAACATGCTACCTTATGAGGCAGCTTGTTCAATATTCTGAATAATGCAGTGACAGTCTAAGAGCATGGACCCTGCACATTACTACTGACACTCTGCCCAAGGCAGAATGAAAACATGGAGACCTTTGTTGAAAAATTAAGAGACTTTACTGGTGATCCAGTGGCTAAGACTCCGTGTTCCCAGCAGGGAGACTAGATTTAATTCCTGGTCAGGGAACTAGATCCCACATGCTACAACTAAAGACCCCACATGCCTCAAATAGGGCCAGCCAAATGAATAAACAGATAAACATATTTTTAAATGAATATAGCAAAAAAAAAAAAAAAGAATTTCAAGGTGGCAAGAGCAGAGCAATGAACCAAGTGCAAGGGCCTTCTAAACATGGGATGTTTCTAAACACAGGGCCCTGGGCAGCTGTCCTGGGCACAGCCCACGTGGCCAGATTCTGATGGCCAACTCCAAGGGTTCAGATCCCTTTACTAGCCAGGACTAGCCTCATGAGTAAAATGGAGGCAACGCTATTTCATAAACTTGTTTCTGAATGACATGAGTCACAATGTGAAGTGCTTAGGACAAAGCCAGGCACAGAGCAAACACCATCATTTTTGTGCTCAAGAAAGAAAAAAGAAGTCCACGTGGCACTCTCCACATCAGTGCTTTTGATGTCTGCACACGGCACTTTTAGCCTTCCCTCGTAAGTCTTCCCTTTACCTGGAACAGGCTTTCTGGCTCTGTCACCACTGCCAGCCACTAAGGGCCTTCAACCCTGGGCGCCACACACTGTGTTCAGAGACCAGGGCCTTCACTACGCCCGGGCCACCAGCAGAGAGCCGGTCTCCCCTTGCAGGGACAGCACAGTGAAGCCATGTCCTTTCTGCTGAGTTTCCTCGGCACGGAAAAATTACAGGGCAGCCTGACTCCAGAGCCCTTCATTTATTATTCATTTACTTCCTTGTAATACCACTGCTGCAGCACTCGAAGGACACAGCCCTGGAACGGGCTTCCCACCTGCACGCTAGCACTGATTTGCCCCAACCAAGGCACATCACCTCTGAGTTGACTGCTTTCCGAACCCCACAAGCCCAGGATACAGAGAGCCAGGCGGGAGGCAAGACACCTTCCCTCCCACTAATAATGCTCTTTAAACATTTCATGCTTTTTCATATTTATCATTTCCTCTAAAATATCTTATTTTCATAACACTCCTCTGAGGGATGGAGCTCAGGGTTTACTGTCTTCATTTTACAGATGAGGAAATTGAGGCTTCTTGGAAATGCCGAGTAACTTGTCCAAGGTCAGAGAGCTTCTAAGTGGCAGAGCTGATGAGAACCCGAGGGGCAACTGATTCCACAGCCTGCACTCTACCACACAGTATTCTCCCTTCTGCATTCTAAATATATTTTTAGGAGTGATTTTTAATATCTAGAATATATCTGTAAATTAACTGTAGATCCTCTAGCCCCATGTATGTCTTTACAGTGTTCAAGTCAGTCAGCTCTTTGTGGCCTCAGGACCCCTGTTCTTGCTGGTCCTTCTGCCTGGAACTCTTCTCCTGCCTTCTTTCCAAACTTCAGGTCACTTAACCATCACTTTTTCATAGAACTTCCACTAACCCCCTCCCCTGACTCTCTCACAACAACCAGTTACTTTCCTCACACCACCCATCACTATTATCTTATAATATGTTTGCTTGTTTGTCATCTGTTTCTTCCACTAGAATGTAAGCTTCCTGAAGCACACCCCCATTCTATGGAACTATGCCTTGCACACAGCAGGCATTTAGTATTAATAATAAGTGCACTGAATAAATCAATAAATTTTATTGGCATTTGACCATTTTTACAATCCTCAGCACCTTATTTATAACAACCAAATTACATTCAATAGCCAAATAATCTTAAAACAATCAGATATATGTAGAAGGACAGATAACAGCCTTCTTTTGTCTATTAAGGGGCTTCCCTGGTGGCTGAGATGGTAAAGCGTCTGCCTCCAATGCGGGAAACCCGGGTTCGATCCCTGGGTCGGGAAGATCCCCTGGAGAAGGAAATGGCAATCCACTCCAGTATTCTTGCCTGGAGAATCCCATGGACGGAGAAGCCTAGTAGGCTACAGTCCACGGGTCGCAAAGAGTCGGACACGACTGAGCGACTTCACCTTCACCTTTTTCTATTAAGGATAAAAACTGGAGGTCCAGAGAAATTAAGCAGCTTGCCTAAAGCCACACAGCAGTGAGAGATGGAGTTAGACCTTGAAGAGATCCTGGCTTTCTAACACTGTCACATTTTATAAAAATCTGCTTAAAATATTTCTCCTCTAGTTTCTTCCCACTGCCTTAAATATTCTCACAGGTCACTGGGCTGTTTGCTGAACCCTCTGGCTCTGGCATTCCCTCCCCTGAGGGTAGAGAGCCGCCCATGCCTGCAGCATTTCTTTGAGCTGACAGAATGCAAGGGAATGTGAATTAAAAGGCTCTCAGGGGTGAAGCTAATCCACAACCCAAAGTATCCAGATCTTGTGCAGAAAAGCTGATAGGCACAAAAACCTGGGTTTCTAGGATTCTGGAATGGAAAGGCAAGCATGCAAGTGTCAGAGAACTTACCAGTACCTCAGAGAGTTAAAAGGTGTACACAGGAGAGATATGCTAGCAATAAGGCTCCTACCAAAACCATGCCCTAGAAAACATGTGCATGACCTTGAGATGATGGACCAAGATACTGCCCCACCATGACCTCTTTTCTCTCCAGAGAACAGGCTTAACTCTTATTCTAATATGCCCATGGTAAAAAAATAAAACCCAAAATTAAAGTAATCAAAACCCTAACTTTTTAGCTAATAAGAAAAAGAAAGTTATCTCTCTCCTATACAATGGAAAAGATGAAGCTGTTCAGTCATCTAACCTGGCAATTCCTTGACTTATGATTTTGATGGACTTAAAAGATTCCCCCACCCAATCCCAGAAAGGTGGGAAGAGACCTAGTGTTGTCAGCTTTGTGTTCTGTTCAATAAATGCATTCAAACCAACCAAAGAGATGACTAATCTATCATTTACTACAATAGGTTTCATAAAGTAAAATAAAAGATGTGTTTATGTGTGCAAAGTTGCTTCAGTCATGTCCAACTCTTTGCAACTCTATAGACTGTAACCCACAAGGCTTCTCTGTCCATGGGATTCTCCAGGCAAGAATACTGGAGTGGGTTGCCATTTCCTTCTCCAGGGGATCTTCCCGACCCAGGGATCAAGCCTGGGTCTCATGTCTCCTGCATTGGCAGGCGGGTTCTCTACCAGTAGTGCCACCACAATGAGCTTTTTGATAAAACTCACTGCTCTCTCCCCATTTTCTTTTTCATTTTACCTTGGACTGGTGAAAACTTTAACAACTGGAAGACACCAATGGACCAGTAACTGGGACTTACAGATCCAGCCCATTTCCCTCATGTTCAAACAAGGAGAAGGCAACCTAAGGTTCACAAAGCTGGTCAGCAACAGGCCCTCAGGAAGAATAGTATGAGAGGATATAATAACGGGCTGACTCCCAGATGTGGTGGAGTACAGGTATTTTAATCACACTAAAACAAACTAAAACCTCAACTCTGCTGGTATAGATGATTTAGTAAAAGGGGAAGATGTAAAGCCCAGGGAGGTCATTAGATGGTCTTAACACCAGGGTACAGCGTACAGATCACAATACAGGAAAAATAAACCCCTTCCTCCTTTGGTTTTCTAGAGTTTACCAAAGGAAATGAAAACAAAAACAAGGTAATTAATCCCACAGGAGAAACAATTTCTAATAACCACAACATAAAAATGTCTGAGACCCAGCTTCCATTTCTAGGAGGATGGCGAACTAGATACTCTGAGCAAACCACTAAGTGAAAACAACCAAAAAGAATAAAAAAGGAACAAAAGGGACAAAATCATATATTATTAAAATGTACTGGTAAGTCTGCAAGAAAGTAAGAAATAATCAGAAACCAAAAATCAAATAAAAATGGGAATACAGAGGGAGAAAAGTGAAACTGGTTTTTGTTTGAGGGCATTTACTGAACCAGGTTAACACCAGTGCTGACGTGCACATCCTCTAACAACACAGGACAGAGGATAAAGTCAGAGTTCACACCAGGTGGGGAGTTGGATAGAGGTCCACTCTATACCAGCAATCACACTCAGCTAGAACTCCCTACATCCTTAGCATAAAAATCAGTTGTGTCTGACGCTTTGCGACTCCATGGACTACAGCCTACAAGGTTCCTCTGTCCATGGGATTTTCCAGGCAAGGATACTGGAGTGGGCTGCCATTTCCTTTTCCAGGCAATCTTCCCAACCCAGGGATTGAACCCAGGTCTTCCGCACTGTAGGCAGACGCTTTCCCGTTTGAGCCATCAGGGAAGTCACAAAGTACCTCACAAAGAAGTGAGGTACCAGAAAAGCAGTGAGAAAAACACACAGCAAAATTAGACCCACCAAAAAGTCCATAAATTATCAGACAGCGAATGTATTTAACATGTTTTAATAAATAAAAAGGATTTAAAATAGGAAAAAATATCAAAAGACTATCAAAAGGAATAAATAGATTTGAAAAAAATCCAAATACAACTGTTAGAACTATACTAATAGGAAAAAAATTTTTTTAATTAAAAAAAAAGGGTAGGTAAAACAATAGCCTAACTAGTTTAAATAGCTGATTAACTAGAAGAGAACGCCAAGGTAATTTTTCAGAATGGAGCAATGAGGGAGGAAAAAAAAAAGACATGGAAGGAGTTATGAGACAAGGAAGATAGACAGAGTGGAAAAGTCTTTAAAATGTCTAAAGTTCCAGTAGAAGAGAAAAGGAAAAATGGGACAATAGAAATAATGAAGAGATGATGGTTGAGAAGTTCCCTGAACTGATAAAAGACAATAATCCAAGATTTGGAAAGACTAAGCCCAAGCAGCATTTTAAAAAATAGACTAACACCAAAGCCAGAAAAAGACATTAAAAGAAAACTACATACAAATTCCTTCTTCAAAATAGATATTAAAGTTTGAAATATAATTTTAGCAAATCAAATCCAACAATATATAACAAGTATAATAAATCACTACCAGTGGAGTTTATCCTAGGAATGCAAAGCTGGCATTCAAAATCTATAAATATAATTCATATATTAACAAATTAAAAAGAAATACCAAATAATCATCTCAATCAGAAAAAGTTTCTGAGAAATCCAATATTGCTTCTTGATTAAAAAAAAAAAACTTTTAAGAATTTAGAAATGGAAAGGAATTTCCTAAATCTTATAAATGGCATTTACAAAAAAAACCTACAGTTAAAGTCATATATAATGTCACTATTAAAACTAAATACTTTCACCCAAAGATCAGAAACAAGATAAAGATATCCACTCTCACAACTTTCATTCAGCACTGTATTGGAGATTCTAGCCGGTGTAATAACATAAGAAAAAGAAATAAAAGTCACCTAGATTGACAAGACTTGCAAAGGCCATGACTGTGTATGTAGAAAATCTAATATAACCTACATAAAAAGCTATTAGAACTAATAAGTTTAATAAGTTTGCAGGAGACTATATATTAAAACAAATTGTATTTCAAAATACTGGCAATGAACAACAATTAACTGAAAATTTTAAAATAATATTCACGAGAATATCAAAAGTTATCAAATTCTATGGATAAATTTGAAAAGATGTAAAGACACAAACAATAAAACATTGCTAAGGGAAATAAAACTCAATTCAAAAAGTTATACATATGCAAAATAATAACTATTGATAAAATGTTCATTTTTCTAAAACTGACCAATGGATTCAATGTAATCCCAATAAAAATCCCAGCATGCTTTTATACAGTTAATTCAAAACTGATTTTAAAGCACATCTAGAAATGCAAAGAACCTAGAATAGCCAAAATAAAAAAATAAAAAAACTTTAAAAAGAACAAAGTTGGAAACTAACACCTGATTTCAAGACAAACTATAAAGTGACAAAATCGAGACAGTGTGGTACTGGCATAAAGAAAAACAAAGAAACAATGAATGAATGAAACAGAATAGAAGGTACAGACACAGACCTACACATATATGAAAAACTAATTTTTGACAGAAGTGCAAAAGCGATTAAGTGAAGAAATGACAGTCTACTCAACTAATAATACTAGAACAATTGGACATCAATATGTAAAAGGAGAGGCAGGGAGAGGGCCATGGAAGGGTTGTGGGGAGGATGAGGAAGACTTTGATTCATATTCACACTACATATAAAAATCAACTCAAAAGAGATCACAGCTCTAAATTTAAAACCTAAAATTAAAAAAACAAACAAACAAACAAACAAAAAAACCTTCCAGAAGGAAATCTAAGAAAAAAAAACTTTTGTGACTTTGGGTTAGGCAAATATTTCTTAGATATGACAAAAATTATGATTAACAAAGGAAAAACTGATAAACTGGATAAAAATTTAAAACTTCTACCACCTCTTCCACAGATTGGAGTAAATACTGCAAACTATATATCTGATAAAGAACTTGTATCCAGAATATAAAGAACTCTCAAAGCTCAATAATAAGAGATCAAACAACCGATTTTTAAAAGAATATGCAAAGGATTTAAACAGACACATTACCAAAAAGATATACACAGGGCAGATAAGCGCATGAAAAGATGCTCAACATCACTGGTTATCTGAGAAATACAAATTAAAACCACTATGAGATACTATTACTCACCTATTACAATGGTTAAAATTGAAAAGACTGATCATAAGTGTTGGCAGGGATGTGGAGGTGCTGAAACTCTCAAACACTACTGCTGGAAACTTAAAATGGAACCACCACAATTTTTGTGAAACTAAATAAAGTAGAGCATCAGGATCTGTGGGGAATTGGTTCCAGGATTCCCTAAGGATACCAAAATCCATGGATGCTCAAGTTCCGTATACAAAATAGCATAGTATCCTCCCCTACACTTTAAATTATCTCTAGGTTACTTATAATACCTAATATTGAAAACAATGTAAATGTTATATAAATATTTGCTGGCCTGTGGCAAATTCAAGTTTTGCTTTTCGGAACTTACTGACTTTTTTTTTTTAATTGTTTTCAATCCAGTTGGTTGAATCAAATTCACAGATGTGGAATCCTTGGATATGGGGGAGCCAAAAGTATACACCTGACATATAATCCAACCATTCCACTTCTACATATTTATCTGAGAGAAATAAAAGCATATGCCTACACAAAGACTTGAACATCAATGTTCACAAAAACTCTGTACTAGTCCCAAAGTGGAAATAACACAACTATCCACTAACAGACAGGTGGATAAATAAACAGCAGCATTTACATGCAAAGGAATATCACCAATCAAATAAAAAGGAAAAAAACCCTATTATATATGCTACAAGGATGAATCTCAAAATAATCATACTCAGTGAGAGAAGCCAGCTTAAAACAAAAAACTAAAAAGAGTATATACTGTTTGACTCCATTTGTGCAAAATTGTATAAAATACAAACTAGTCTATAGTGATAGGAAGCAGATCAGTGGTTGCCTGGAGAACAGAGGAGGATGAAAAAGGACAGGATGGAAGGTTTACAAACACAAGGGGACAGAGGAAACTTTGGGGAATGATGGATGTGTTCATTATCTTGACGTGGTAATGGTTTCACAAGTATATACACATGTCAAAACTTACTAAATTATACACTTTAAACATGTGCAATTTACTCTATGCCAATTATATCTTAATAAAGCTGTTTCTAAAAATCTATATCATACAGAACTGCAGAACCTCAAAATGAGACAAAAATCTTAAAAACAGCCAGAAAAAGAGAGTTTTAATGTAAAGGAATAATCATTATATGATCCTGACTTCTCAACAGCTGTAAAAGAATCTAGAAGTCAGTATATAATGTTTTAAATACATAAGGGTAAACAACTATCAAAAAGAATTACATACCCAGCAAGGACAGGAGCAAAATAAAGATATTCCCAAGCAAAACCTAGAATTTGCTACCAAGACACACTCACTTAAACTTAAAAGAATATGCCTTATGACCCAGCAATCCCACTGCTGGGCATACACACCAAGGAAACCAGAAGTGAAAGAGACATGTGCACCCCAATGTTCATCGCAGCACAGTTTATAATAGCCAGGACATGGAAGCAACTTAGATGTCCATCAGCAGACGAATGGATCAGAAAGCTGTGGTACATATACACAATGGAGTATTACTCAGCCATTAAAAAGAATACATTTGAATCAGGTCTAATGAGGTGGATGAAACTGGAGCCGATTATAGAGTGAAGTAAGCCAGAAAGAAAAACACCAATACAGTATACTAACACATATATATGGAATTTAGAAAGATGGTAACGATAACCCTGTATGCAAGACAGCAAAAGAGACACAGATGTATAGAACAGACTTTTGGACTCTGTGGGAGAGGGGGGGGGTGGGATGATTTGGGAGAATGGCATGTATATGTACATGTATAATATCATGTAAGAAACGAATCACTAGTCTAGGTTCAATGCAGGATACAAGATGCTTGGGGCTGGTGCACTGGGATGATCCAGAGAGATGGTATGGGCAAGGAGGTGGGAGGAGGGGTTCAGGATTGGGAACTCATGTACACCCATGCCATCATGTTGATGTATGGCAAAACCAATACAGTATTGTAAAGTAAAATAAGGTAAATTAAAAATATAAATAAAAAATAAAACCACAAAATAAATAAATAAATAATAAAAGAATATGCTTCAGGTAGAAGGAAACGGATTCCATTTTGAAGGTTTTGCATAAACAATAAGATTACAGTCTTATGGAATTAAAAATAATAATGACACCCATAGCAGGTAAATCAGAGAAGGCAGTGATCAAAGTTAGGTTCACTAAGATCCCTGTATTGACTGGAAATAGGGTAAGTATATCAATTAATTTTAGACTCAAAATACAGGTTAAAATTTCTTGGTTTACTAACCAAAGCGTAGAAACAGAACACTGAACTTTCTTGGTAGAAGAGAAGAACAAAATAAAATGAGAAAAAAATTCAAAAGAAGGCAAGACAAAACACAGGGAAGAAAAAAACATGAAAAGGTGAGACAATTGAGAGAAAAATATTCAAAAGAAGGTAAGAAAAGATGGGGGTGGGGGTGGGAAAGACATGTAAAGGTGAGATAATAACAAAGCCCAGAAGAAGATGGTAGAAATAATTTTCCACTAAAACATGGACTTCTGTGGACAGAGGCTGTGTTGTCCACTGTATCTTCACCACCTATCATAGCATCTGGCTCATATTAGACACTTTAATAAACATCAAATGGCTGATTTCCAGGCAGGAACAGAGACACAGACATAGAGAATGGATACATGGACGCAGTAGGGAAGGGGAGGGTGGGATGAACTGAAAAGATTAAGATTGACATATATACACTACCACGTGTAAAACAGCTAGTGCTATGCTGTGCTTAGTTGCTCAGTAGTGTGCGACTCTTCACAACCCCGTGGACTATAGTCTACCAGGCTTCTCTGTCCGTGGAGAATCTCCAGGCAAGAATAGTGGAGTGGGTTGCCCTGCCCTCCTCCAGGGGATCTTCCCAACCCAGTGACTGGACCCAGGTCTCCCATATTGCAGGCAGATTCTTTACCATCTGAGCCACCAGGGAAGCCAGGTAGCTAGTGGGAACCCACTATTAAGCACAGGAGGCCCAGCTCAGTGCTCTGTGATGACCTAGAGAGGTGGACTGACAGTGGAGGCGGGAGGGAGGTTCAAAAGGGAGGGGATGTATGTATACATATGACTGAGTCACTTCATTGTGCAGCAGAAACGAACACATTGTAAAGCAAATATACTCCAATAATAGTAATAATATATATGTATACATACATCTCAAATGACTGAGAGTTTGCTGAATGGGTAAATGTTTGGATGAATGTATGATTGTGGTATAAGAAGAAGTATATTTGGTCTTTGTTTCAGGTTCCTGGTACAAAGCTCTTAAAACCTTTGGAATTTCTCCAGAGTCAGAGGACTGTCCATCATTCATAAGAAGTTCTTTTGAGTACACTTGAGTTTATGCTAATAAGGTGACCCCCCCACCCTCACCCCAGATGGCGCTAGGATGGGACTGGTCATAAGGACCTCTGGGAAGGAGAAGAGGGGTGCAACAGATTAATGTCTACAAAAACTCTTAAATAAGATTTGATGAGCTTCTAGGGGTTGGCAGACATGAGGAAGGTGGTTCACCCTAGTTCCTCTCAGGACCCTTCTGGACCTCACCCTATATACCTCTTCATCTGGCTATTCATCTGTATCCTTTATAAAGGATATCATTTATATCCTTTATAATCAACTGGTAAATATAGGTAAACATGTCTCTGAGTTCTGTGAGCTGCTCTAACAAACTAATTGAATGAGAGGAAGGAGCTGTGGGAACCTCTGATTTACACCTAGACACCCAGAAGCACAGATGACAACCTGGATTTGTGATTGGCATCTGAAGTGGGGTAGTCTTGTGGGAGTGAGTCCTTAACCTGTGGTATCTGACACTAACTCTGGGTAGAAAAGTATCAGAACTGAGTTAAATTTGTAGGACACTCAGTCCTACAAAAAACTGGAGAACTACTTGATTTTGGACAAAACACATTGGAATGGTAATGAATGAACACGGTTAGCAAATGAATAAAGGAATGTATGAACAACGTAAAACTTCACTTTGGACAAAAGTTTCAGCCTTCTCCAGGCACTCAGGCACCACTTCATTTATCAGATTAGCCAACAAATTATAGACAGGACAAATTAAGTTTCTCACTTTTCCTTGGCCACTGTCTGGGAGCAATGAAGTACGCAAGATACAGATGGACAAAGAAGAAGGAGGAGGGACTGAGTCAGATTAATCCCAGATTATAGAGAAGTTAACAGAATAAAGATCATGTATGGAATTATGGAATTATACCTTCCTGTCCATTTCTATTGCTACTCCCCTAGTTGTGGCCCTCAGTACCTACAGTAGAGACTACAAGGTCCTCAGCTGCTCTCAGTCCTTCTTCCACATCCTTGTCCATCTAGACGTCATCCCATAGTGATACATGGCTGCCGTGCAAAAACTACCTGCCACCCTACTGCTCAAATGATTCAATGGTCACAACTGCCTTCCAGAATCAAATTCAAAACACCTTAGCCTGATTTTCAAGGCCTTTTATGGACTGATGTTCATGACCCTTTCTCTCACCATTCTTCTTGAAGAATACTAGGCTTTAATCAGAGAAGGCAATGGTACCCCACTCCAGTACTCTTGCTTGGAAAATCTCATGGATGGAGGAGCCCAGTAGGCTGCAGTCCATGGGGTCGCTAAGAGTCAGACACGACTGAGTGACTTCACTTTCACTTTTCACTTTCATGCATTGGAGAAGGAAATGGCAACCCACTCCAGTGTTCTTGCCTGGACAATCCCAGGGACGGGGGAGCCTGGTGGGCTGCCGTCTATGGAGTCGCACAAAGTCGGACACGACTGTAAGTGACTTAACAGGCTTTAGTCAACAGATCCCAGGATGGTTTTCACCTCTTGAGTCTTGTCTTACACTGTTCCCTTCAAGCATCATTCTACCATCTTTGTTACAGAGGCTGGGGACATTATTCAAGACCCAAATCAAATGTGAAATGTTCCAAGGTGCTTTCTGGTGCAGAGCCAAAAGGAAGATTTTTCACTTCTTATTCTACAACACTCTATTTACAACTCTCTGATGATTCTTAACACATTCTATCTTACGCTCCATTTGGGAGGCAAATTAGCCTAAGGTTAGGAACACAGACTTTTGAGTCAGATAGACTTGGGATTAAATCCAGGTCTGCCATGTCCTAGCTGTATGAACTAGGGAAGTTACTTAACTTTCCTAAGCTTTAGTTTCTTCATCTGCAAAGTGGGGAAAATCTGTATCAGAGGACTGTTCTCAAGACTGAGTGAAAGCATGCCACTAAAATGAAAGTGAAAGAAAGTGAAGTCACTCAGTCATGTCTGACTTTTTGAGACCCTATGGACTGTAGCCTACCAGGCTCCTCCATCCATGGAATTTTCCAGGCAAGAGTACTGGAGTGGGTTGCCATTTCCTTCTCCAGGGTATCTTCCCAAACCAGGGATAGAACCTGGGTCTCTTAGTCTAATATACTAAGCTTTGCTCTTTTTCTTTTTCCTGTTTTGGTGTTTAGTTTATAGGTGTGCTTGACAAAAGACAAAACCACACAGATGACGGACCTGATTAGTGATAAACATGAAGAAAAAAGCCGTGACATTCTCACAACTTCCTCTTGTCGCTGGTAGTGGCTAAGCTGTAACTTCCCTGCCAGGCTGAGCCCGAGCATCTGTGTTTAGCTAAGACTTTCACACCCACAAAAAAACCAAGCCTGATCACTGCCAACATTAATCCTATTTTCCATGCCCCTAAAGCACATAGCATATAGCAATAATTATTATCTGAACACATGTTATACCCCTCTGCCATGGATATAAGTCTCCTGAGAAGAGTATCCATGTTTGAACTTTTCTTCACTCTCTTCTAGTACTTTGTATGGTAGAGTTTTTCAAATTATGCAAAATAATTTCCAAATCAAGAATTGATGTGATAGGGCTCCCTGGTGGCTCAATGGTAAAGAATCTGCCTGCCAATGCAGGAGACATGGGTTCGATCCCCAATCCGGGGAAAATCCCACTTGCCACAGAGTAATTAAGCCCCCATGCCACAACCACGGAGCCCACGCTCTAAAGCCTTGTGCTCTGTAACAAGAGAAACCAGTGCAATGAGAAGCTGATGGACCTCAACTAGAAATTAGCAACCCCCTCACCACAACTAGAGAAAAGCCTGCCCAGCAACAAAGATCCAGCACAGCCAAAAATAAATAAAATTATTAAAAAGAAAAGAACGGATGTGATATTAAATAAGCTGTCATTCATGTTGGGACCACATTAAGGTTCTACAGAATTGTTAGGATTTACTGCATTTGTTAACAATTCAATGTCTTTCTTATCCCCAGAAACTTCACATGCTCCAGATTTTACTAGATGATAATTTTACTTATTAGGGAAGCAAAAAGACACAGTCAAGGACTGGGAGAATATATCCACAAAACATATATCAGATAAAAGACTTGTATTACAGAATATATATATTTTTAAAAATCTTCTTAAAACTCGACAACCCAATTAAAAACTGGCAAAAGATTTTAATAGACATTTCACAAAAAGATACAAAATGGCCAAAAAAAACACATGAAGAAAAGTTCTTCATGAAAGCAGGCAAATTACATGTGAGAAAGTATATTTCATTTCCTCACAACCACAAGAGCTCAAATTAAAGACCTATCATTCCAGGTGCCGTCAAGGATGCTGAGCAACTAGAACTCTCATACAGTGACGTGGGAATGGAAAATGGGACAACTACTTTGGAAAACTATTTGGTAGTGTGTTTTTTTTTTAACAAATTAAACATATACCTGCCACACCACACAGTCATTCTATTGCTTTTGTAGGTATTTACTCAAGAAAACAAACTACATAGCCACACAAAGTACACAAATGTTCAGAAGAGCTAGATTTGGGAGGGGATGGGATGAATGGGGAGATTGGGATTGACATATATACATTATTGATATTTTGCATAAAATAGGTAACTAATAAGAACCTACTATACAGCTGAGGGAATGCTACTCAATGTTCTGTAGTGACCTAAATGGGAAGGAAGTCAAAAAGAGGGGATATGTGTATACACGTAGCTGATTCACCTTGCTGTACAGTAGAGACTAATACAACACTGCAAAGCAACTATACTCTAATAAAAATTAATTAAAACAAAAAAACAAGCCCCCTCCCCCACAAAAAAAAAAAAGAGCTAGATTTATAATAGTCGAAAGCTAGAAACAAAATGTCTCTCTACAGGTGAAGGGATTAAACATATGACAATGTGCACTGGAATACTACTCAGTAATACAAAGGAACAAGCCATGGATACACACAAGAACATGGATGAATTTCCGTATCATCATGCTTAGTAAAAAGGAAAGAAAAAAAAAATAACACCAGGCAAAAGGAACACAAACTGTATAAGTCCTTCTCCATAAATTTCTAGAAAAAGCAGGCTCATCTGGAGAGAAAGAAAGCAGGTCAGTGATTGCGTGCAGACAGAGGGAGAGACAGGTTTAAAAGAGGCACAGAGAAGCTGTTGGGGGATGATAGAAATGTTTATTATGACTGTGGTGATTGTTTCACAGATATATATGTATGTTAAAACTGATCAAGTGATACACTTTTAAAGTGGGCAGTTTACTGTACTTCATACAGCAAACTTGTATGAAGAAAGTACTGATGCTTAAAACACTTTACTTAAAACAAAGACAGCAACAACAACAACAAAATAAAGCAAGCCAGCCACTCACTGGCCAAGTGAGCAAAGCCTGAAGTTGGTCTGAAAGCCGCCCCTGAAAGTGCTGTCTCAGCATAAAGAGAGGCAGGCAGTGAGGCAGACAGGCCTTGGACTGCAGTGGGGAGCACTGTAAATGTGGTTTGGATACAACTGGCTTTTTGAGGTTGGCTTCATGGCAAAGCTAATTTATTCGGTGCCCAAGTCCCTGGCAGTCCAATACTCAGAACCTGAGATAGATGTCAGGTTGCATTCCTGTGGCCTTTCTTCTTTTCCTGCGTGTGTTTCGAAAGAGATATTTGGGTACCCCAATGCCTTCACCCAAAAGCAGTATTAATGGAGATTTCAGCCCTGGCTGGAGGCCTAAAGACACAGATCCTTGAGGGAGAGAAGCAGAGTTTCCACGTGGCTCCAGGCAGATGTGTAGACTGAGCACCGCACAACCCCAGGGGGCGCCACTCACCGTCATCTTAAAGTTTGTGGTGCTAGTGGAGGATGCAGGAAGGAGGAGGAAAGGGCCACGGGGAGGCTGGATTCCCTGCTCCAGCTCTACCCTCAGGAAGTAGTCACCTTCCCAGCACTCCCTTCATCAAATGTTATTTTAAGAGAAAAGCTTAAAAGTAAAACGTCAGAATAGGCAAGACAGGAAACTGCATTCCTGTGTCCATTCACCCTGCCTCACCCAATTCTAGTCCTCAACTTTACTACCCTGCCCTAGGTCTCTCTGGAAGCCCCTTAAACTCCAGATGTCCTGGTTTCCCCATCTGCTGGCTGGAGAAACAGTCCTTACCCTATTCTTCTCATTCAATTCACACCCACCTGTCCCCCAAAGACTGAACTTCATGTAACTCTGAGAATCCTGGAACAGAGAGGTCACACTGACAAGGCATGGCCCAGACCCAGCAGGCACAGATAGCTTTATTTGGCTCACATGATACTTAAAACTTAGGAGAGTCCATCTAAAAAATCTAGATGTCTGTCTTTTCCTGAAAAACCTGAAGATCTGGCCTCATGGGGCTCACATTCCCAAGCAATCAGCTGGAGCTGAAGAATGAGCCCCCTTCTCACTTGCCCACAGCCTCCACCTGGGAACCATTCCCTCATTGGGCTCTCTGCGTGGATCTGTGTGCAGTGGATCTGCTCTCAAGTCAGCAAGGGGACTTGGACTTAATCTAGTCCAGACCAGCCCTCAGCCAAGATACTCTGTGACAGGCTCGTAAGACAGCCCTAGCCTGGAAAATTTCTCTTGATGAGAAAACTCATTACTTGGGGAGGACACTAGCTGGCAGGATTTCACTACTGGAAAGTCCTTCCCGATCCTCAGTGGGAGGATTTCCCACCCTCGGCCAGGGTTCTGCTTTCTTTCATGCCCTCTCCCTCCATCCCAGCCCTTCTCAGGCATTGACAGCCTCAGTTTCTTCTCTGAAAATCTGAAAGCCCAGCTTCTTTAGCCCTTCCTCATTCCCTGGTGTCTCCAGGGCTTTCCTCTGAACACACTACACTTTATCTGTCCCACGTAGTAGAGTCTTCCTCCCCATTTTGTCCTAATGAGCTGGTTGAATGAATTACAACCACATGTTCCTGCTACACAGCTTCTCTCTAGTGAGCTTTAAAGAGAGGCAGCAGCACTGGGTACCCTGCTGCTGCTGCTAAGTCGCTTCAGTCGTGTCTCTGTGCGACCCCACAGACAGCAGCCCACTGGGCTCCGCCATCCCTGGGATTCTCCAGGCAAGAACACTGGTGTGGGTTGCCATTTCCTTCTCCATTGCATGAAAGTGAAAAGTGAAAGTGAAGTTGCTCAGTTGTGTCTGACTCAGCGACCCCATGGACTGCAGCCTACCAGGCTCCTCCATCCATGGGAGTTTCCAGGCAAGAGTACTGGAGTGGGATGCCATTGCCCTCTCTGCACTGGGTACTCTAAGCAACAGTAAATATGTCCTCCAAGTTCACTCTCAGCATGCCCACGTGGATAAAAATAGAGTCACGGCATCAGGCAGTAAATCTGAACTCTCTTACAAATCACTTCTGAAAAGGAAAAATGAAACCTCAGGGATTTCCTATGTTTTAAAAAAAATTACATACATCTCTGAGTGAAAGTAATTGTTTCAAATTTTAAAAATAAGTAGCCCATATTCTGAGGTAAGTACTTTTATGGAAAGAAAATAAAAACATGCCAAGTTTTCTTAGTTTAGATCTAAGGCAAGAACAGGGACAAAAGACAAAAATTCCTCTCTCGTGTGCTTCCCATGGCTTTCCTGAAGATCAGCATTTTGGGAGTGAAAACGTATTGGACCTACTTCAGCTCATAGAAATTGCGTGTGTGAGAGAGAAACTGAGAGAGACAAGGGAGGGCTGGCGGTGGGGACTGAGATCTTGTTGAAGTCACTATCTGTCTCTGGATCTCACTTTCCTGTTTCGCGCAAACGCAAGGCTTGGACCAGATCACTGGGAGGACCTCAAACTTGCATCCGAAGCACCTGGGTGTGTGCTTTGCTAAACATGCAGATTTCTGGCACACCCACAGAAATTCCACATCTGGGCTGGGGTGGGTCAGGAAGATGGAGCCTGACAAGTGGCCAGGGGATCTCGTTCCTCCAGATTTCTCATCCAGTGGTCACATTCTAAGTCGACTCTTGTCCCTATCATTTGGCATGCACTCTGGCAGGAGGCACACCAGGGTCCGGGGGTCATGGCAGTCAGCAAGTCACAGAGGCACAACTCTCAAGGGACTCATGCACTGGTAGGAGGGGGTAGGCAAGGGGAAAGGAAACTGTCAAGGAAAGGGATGACTGTCCTGGGATACAGATGGGGCCACAACATCTACCAGCACAGGGTGTCAGGGAACCTACCCAGACTGAGGAAAACAGGGAGGTCAGGGAAGTCTGCTGGGAGAAGCGACATCTCAGCAAAGACCTGAAACACGTGCAGGACCTGCCAGGGGAATTTCTAATCAGTTGCATGTCCAAGGCCTGGGGGCTAGGTGGGGACGTGTCTGGGAACTGGGTGGGCTATGCTGGATCCCAGGGAGTCGGGGGAGGGAGAGCAGATGGTGACTGGAGAAGCTGGCAGGGCCAGGAGATGCAGGGCCTGGGCCGCCACACCAAGAACTGGGGATTTTATCCTGAAGACTATGGGACGCCGTGGGAGCGCTTAGAGCAGGGTTAGGGACAGGACCAGACTTGAACATCGTCACAAACATCACCCTGGCTGCTGTGTGTAGAATACAGGGCAGGAAGAAGAGGCTGGAATAAACAAGGCTTTTGCTAGTGACTGTGAAGGCTCGGTGCCAGAAGTGGCCAGAGAGGTGGCTGTCAGAATGGTCAGGGACCAGGACTGTCCGGAAAATCCCAGACTTTGGCTTCTTATCCCAGGTCCCACTAGTAGGATCGCTCTTCTCTATAGGAGAAAACTTAAGGGCTGGGAGAGCAGGACCCTCTCTACACACCTGCCTGCTTTATTCTGCCTGGGCTTCTTGCTTCTCTCAGGCTCAGAAAACTGCCAGTTGGGCTTGAGGTATCAAGAAGCAAAAGCCAGAAAGTTCAAAAGCCAGAAATGGCTCAGAAGAGAATTATCCTTGATACAACTATAAATACAATCTCAGGAATCATTTATTTGTGGACTGCACTCTACAGTTTACAAGCCTCTGTTCACAACACCTTTTGGAGGCTCCCAGTGCTCCAGGAAAAAAAGCACTCCCATTTTAGAAGGGTGTAAACCGAGACCCAGGGGGCTGGAACAATTGGTGCAAGGTCAATGAGAGAGCTGGAAACAGAGCAGAGGCTAGGAATTCATCCCACGGCTCTTTACTGCTATTGATCCCTGAGCCCACGGGGACTGTAATTAATTAAAATGTCTCTCTTCAGCGCTGGAGACAGTGAACTGGAGAATTCAATGAAAACGATTTGCCCAGGGTGGAAGTGTTTCATCTGAAGTCCTGGGAGGGCTTTTGAAATGAGAGAGGGACCTACAAGGTGGGGAGGGAGAAGATATCCAGAGCCTGCTAGGAAACACTGGCTGAAAACCCTGTTCCAAGAGGGCTGAATACACAGCCGAGGATCCTACTCTGCTTGTGGGAGGTGGGACAGCCTTGCTCCTGATGGAACAGGAGGGCCAGGCCAGGGCAGGGAAGGAAGGTGGCAGGAAAAGCAGAGGAGACAAAGCCCATGGCATGCTTCCCTTTCTTCCAGCCTCACCTGCAACATTACTATCCAGGGTAAAACAGGGAAATTAAAACTGGGCAGTTTGTTAGTAGAAAGGAAAACAGGCTCCAGAGGCCAACTATCACCAAAAAGTTAACAGCTGTTTTTGAGCCCTTACAAAAGGCCAGGCACAGCCCTCCTGACTATACAGTCTCACAATGATCTTCAGCATGTCTATGATGGTGGTAACTATTTCCATTTCACAAGTGAGAAAACTGAGGCTCAAAAAGATCAAGCAACTTACCTGAGGTTTCACACAGCCATAACAAATGACAGAGCCAAAATTCAAATCCAGGCTCTTATGCCTGCTGAGCTGTGTTTTGCTTGAGAAGCGGGTGATATTGGAGGGAGAGGCCCCTTAACCAGATCTGTTTTCAGGGGGAGGAAGGAGGGATGCGCTGACTGTGGGGCAGTGGGAACTTCCACTGATTTTATTTATTTAGAAGGCAAGTTGGAACTCTCTCCATCTCCTACCTGCTTTTCTGGGATGAGAAAGGAGGGAGACAGATAAGCCATCAGACAGGGCTGGGGTTGCTGAAACGTTAAAGAACACAGATACCAACCCCAAGGGGAGAGGTGGCAGGCCCTCCACCCCCACTGCCCCTGCCCCTGCCACACACCCCATGAGCAGGAAGGCTGGGTGATAGCCTCATTTCTCCGTCAGCATCATCGGGATGCTGAGCCACTGTAGTTCACAAAGGTTGGGAAGGAGAGGAGTGACAGTAGGGTGGTCTGACAGAACAACAGGTGGGGAAAGTGACCCAGTGAGAGAAGGGAGAGGGAGGAAATGGGGCTGCTCAGCCTCCAGGAGGCCTGGGCACTATCCAGTCCTCATCCTAGGGGCTCCATGGCTGCTGGAGTGACTATTAAGGGCAAACTGCCCAACAGGCCTCTGAGTGTATGAGAAAGAAACCAGACAGAGGGGAAAAAGGTTAGTTACATCCTTATAACTAAAGCCTCACCACCTGGTGCTGGACAGAGGAAAGAATTTCTCACCCATGAGGACAGGAGAGGGGAACTGCTCTCTTTCAGAGGTCAACAAAATTTAGAAGGGAAAAATCTGCCAGGGTCCACACACAAGTGAAAATGAGTAGCCTGGACATGAATATGAAAATATAAATGTAGCTGCCAACAGGCAGGTCTTCTAATGCAAGTATCATCTAACCTACCTGGGACACAATTTAATAAGTGATGATGGACTAAAAGAGAACCCAAACTATACTAAGGGATGCCAGTTCTATGTTTTTTGAAAGGGTGATGGGTTTTCAGTGAGTAAAGTCTAAGCCAGGAATTTACATTTTATCATCATAAATTTAAAAGTTTTAAGTTAACAACACTTTTTTACTGTGAAGTTAACCAGTGAGGACAAATGAGGTTGTTTCGATCAATACAAATAATTTGACCTCAGGAGTTAAGAGGCAACAGCTTGCAGCTTACACCTGCCTCAAAGAACCATTTCTCTGTTTCACTTTAGTTGCCCAATGTTGAGAAAACTTTTCTGATGTAATGGATAGTAGATGACTTTTTTTTTTTAAAACACAATCTGCCCTACAATGTCAGGATTCTCTTTGATTAAACAGATGTTAGAAGAATAAGCTGGTAACCTTGTACATGAAAAAAGGTAGTATAAAACAAAAACAAGTGGTTTTAATTTTTTTTTTCCAATTATAGCTTTAAAAAGAATCAACACAATTTGAAACAATGTTTACCGAATCCCTGAAGCACCCAGGTGGACTTCCGCAGTTTGCAAAGTGCTGGCTGGAGATGCTATCTGAGGTGGTCCCAGCTTCGGCCCCTGCATCCTCACCATTACATCCTCAACAGAAAGGTCTGAAAATACTAGTGCCAAAAGCAGGCCTGAGACCAAGGGGATATCCACCAAGTGTTCCCTGTCTTCCTATTTCAGAGGGAGAAGTGAAGAGGGAAAGGAGAGAAGGTAACAATTACTGCCACACACTGTACTCCTCAGATAAATCCGCATCTACCTAGAGCTAGAAGAACCCCCAGCTGAAAAAAAGAAAGGAATTCAAAGCAAAGGGGGCCTTGCTCGCTCCTCTCCTTGCTGCAAGGCTTAGTCCTCATAACTTAGAAGCTTCTGGTAAAGAAAACATCAGATCCCCCATACAAGCAATTCAGATGGTTTAGAGAGCAGTGAATATACCTGCAGCAGCCGTATGTACAGACGGCAGATCTGCATAATGCATGCCACGGCACGCTCATTCATTTTTAACCGTGACATTATTCTTTTGCTGTCTATCTAGGGGAAAAGAAAAATCACTTGTCTATCCTGTATCTGGAAGAATGAAAGCGGTGGGGTGATGAAGAGAACGAAGAAAAGGGAGAGGTGGTGGCCTCCACGTCCCTGGAGCTATTCAAGCAAAGACCAGAGGACTACCTTTGAAGGCTGCTGCAGAGAGGACGCCTCCCCAGGGTGAGACGTCCTACTGAAAGATTCCTAAGGTTCCCTTCTGACTCAAATTCTGCTTCTACAAATAAAACCAACTCTTAAAAAATATTTTTAAAATCACACAAGTTACACATGTACACAATCTTATTTCAGCATCAACAAGAGTATAATGGCATTTATCACGCATTTTCCCCACATACATTTTCTCAGGTAATCATGGCCACAGCCCTGAGACACAGCAACTGCTCCCATTATCCCCATTTCAGAGATGGGATGGGGGCTCTGAGCTTAGGTCAGACAGCTGGGGAGCAGAAATCACTGACAGCCCCAGGCTCCTGGCTGACATTTCCCTTCCTCCTCCTCCTCCTCTTCCCTCAGCCTCTCCCCCTTTCATCTCACCGGCAGTACAATTTAACAAGGAGAAAATGGAGGAGAGACACTGAGGAGCCTCCAGACGCCCGGCCCATCGCTTTGCGCCACCAGATGATTCAGAGGAGACTCACTCAGAGCCTCCGGGGGTGATGGATACACTGAGATGTGCAATAATCTTTCTAAAAATCAGCTCACGCACATCCAAATTTTAAAAAGAAAAAGTTAGCCTCTTTTTTAAAGTTTACAAAAAGGAAGCACTTTAGTCCAAAGTGAGACAATGAAAGGGGGAAGATTTTTTTCAAAGTTAGGTTCTGCTGTTCCCACAGGGCGGGGTGGGTGGGGGGCCGTGTTGCACAAGTGCACACTGCTTCTGAGATCACAGTGAATGAAACATTCGGATGAATTCCATAACAAACTGGCACAGAAGACAAATGCCAATTCATTAAAGAAGGGAAAAAGGTTAATTCTAAAAGATACGTCCCCTAGATTGAGTATAAGGTTTGGATTTTCAAAGAGATCCACCTGGTGCTTGATTTTGTTTGGAAGCTGTTTTGATCGTCAGAATTAAGACTGAAACTGATTTTTCTCCAGAATGTTTTAGCAAAGAGGGTGTGGGTGGTAGGGGAGTAACTCCGATCAAACAGCCTTTCTGTATTCCAAGTACTTAAAGTAGCCACAATTCCTCCAGACTCATTTGGAAGAGAATAAAGAGTCCCAAAGGCTAGCACCTGAGTTGTACGGAGGGTTTCAAAACACCCTCTTCATCTTCTTGCTGATGGAGAACCCTGGAGGGGAGAGGTTGCCAAGCTCATCTAGAAAAAGAGGCCCTTGGAGCCCAGAAAGGTTTAGGTTAGCCAATTATGGCTCAAGGACACATAGCACAGACTTTTATCCTGCCCTAGATCCAATACGGAGAAGGCAATGGCACTTTGGTACTCCACTCAGTACTTTGGTACTGGAGTACCCCACTCCGGTACTCTTGCCTGGAAAATCCCATGGATGGAGGAGCCTGGTAGGCCACAGTCCATGGGGTCACTAAGAGTCAAGACACGACTGAGCGACTTCCTTTCACTTTTCACTTTCCTGCACTGGAGAAGGAAATGGCAACCCACTCCAGTGTTCTTGCCTGGAGAATCTCAGGGACGAGGGAGCCTGGTGGGCTGCCGTCTATGGGGTCGCACAGCAGCAGCAGCAGATCCAATACAGTGCTCCTTGCTTCTCAATAGGGAAAGCACGTCCCAAGAAAGTTGCCAACTCTAGTTTAGCCTCTAAACCCAGCTTGGCCAGCCCTTGGCCCTCCTCTGACACAGAGGAGTCAACAGGCAGGTATCCCTCTTGAAGCATTCACTTTCTCCTGGAAATAAAGCAGAAACTGGAAACAGTCACTTAAGCCCTGCTGGCATGTTCAGCCTGGACAAGTTGTTTTTCCATTCAAATTCATGGTCTCTGCACAAGATGGGGTGGCTGTAGCTACCACTTGCGGTTCTCATCTCAGCCCTTTATAACAAACTAAGGGGGAGAACTTGAGGACAGCACAGCTGCCTAGCTGAGCTGATAATGAGAGCAGCAATAGCTAATACTGACCCCATGCCAGGCACTGAGTGGAGGACATTAAATAGTTTTATACGCATATTACAGATGAGGTAACTGAGACAGGGGAAGGTTAAAGTCTCTTGCTTAAGGCTCTAAAGCTATAAAGTAAGGGAGCTGGAATTTAAGCCTACAGGGCCTATGGTCTTGACCCCCTGCCATTTACAGCTGTGTGATCTTACAGAAGACTTTCCTGGTGGCTCAGACGGTAAAGCATCTGCCTGAAATGCTGTAGACCTGGGTGCAGTCCCTGGGTGGAGAAGATCTCCTGGAGAAGGCAACAGCAACCCCCTCCAGTATTCTTGCCTGGAAAATCCCACAGATGGAGGAGCCTGGTAGGCTACAGTCCATGGGGTCGCAAAGAGTCAGACATTTAATCTCTCTAAACTTTACCCTTGTCATCTGTAAAATGGGAATAATAACAATAATGTTGTGAGAATGTTCACAGCAATAAATGAGATAGCATAAATGAAGCAGTCAGCATCAGGACTGCCTCGTTTCACAGTTCCAAGGAATGCTGTTCACAAATGGAGATGTGCTATAAAGCAGTCCTACTTGGCCCAGTGCCCATCACAGTGAAAATACCAAATGCTACCATCAGTATTCTTTGTCACGTACAATGGTGCCAACCATTGGGGTCAAGAACCAAGGGAATTACTGTTCACCCTGAAGGCCCAGGCCTGGTATCACCTGCTATAAAGGGCCCTCAGTTCAGCTCAGTTCAGTTCAGTCGCTCAGTAGTGTCCAACTCTTTGCGACCCCATGAATTGCAGCACGCCAGGGCCCTCTTTGCTATCAGTTCTGACTTGGTTTGCCATGGATATCTTGGTTCTTATCACCAGTTTCAGAGCACATCTTACTTTCCTAAATAGATGGAAACATCCAGAGGACAGAATGACCTGTGCCTTGGATCCCTTCAACCACCCACAATGCCAAGCACACAGTAGGGCCTTCAGAAATGTTCTATAGTTTTCTTTCACACTCCTCCCCTCAAAAGGTGGGGACTAATTCTCCTCTCTTTGCCAGTAGGCTGAACTTAGTGACTCACTCTCTCTAAGAGAATAAAGTGTCAGTGACAATGTGTGACTTCAGAGACTAAGTCATAGAAGGTTCGCGGCTTCCAGCTTGCTCTCTCTCTTTCAGATCACCTGCTCTGGGAAAAGCAAGTTTCCATGCAGAGAGTATACCCAAGCTTCCTTATGGAGAGGTACAGGCGTGGAGGAACTGAGGCCTCCCACCAACAGCCAGGTGAATGAGCCATCTCAGAAGCAGACTTCTCAATCCCGGTCAAGACTTCACGGGACTGCAGCCCCAGCTGTCATCTTGACTGCAACATGGTGAGCCAGAGCCACTCAGCTAAGCCCAAACTCCTGAACCCCAGAGGCTGTGAGGTAATCAACGTTGTGTTAAGCCACCACATTTATATGGTAATATAAAACCAAAACAGGAACCACATGGTGAGTTCAACACAGGCAGACACAGTTTCAGGGGAGAAGGAGTCATCCTCATACTTGGATGAGAGCTTCACTGTTACTAAACTGAAAGAAAAATCAGATAGGAGACCCAGGTTTCATGCTTTCGGGCGCAGTCACCGCGTGGAAGTCGAGGGGGAGGTGAGGGGAGGTGTGGACACTCAAGGGAAGGCTGGCTGAGCACTCTAGTCCTGCAGGCTGACCAGATGAGAGTTCCGGCTCCCTCCCTACCTGGTCCTTCCTCAGCTCCAAGACACACTCCAGCTACAAATCCTCCTCAAAGTTCCCTAAAGGGACCAAGCTCCACTCCTGCCCCCTGGCCTTCACACTTGCAGGGAGAGGGTCCTCCTCCTAGCATCCCTTTGTCTTTATGTTCATCAATTTCTATTCACCACATTTTAAAAAAACATTTTGTTGTCAAATACTTTCCAATTTACCGAGAAGAAATGCACGACAAACTTTTCATCCATGTTCGCTGTCACTCTTTCCCACCTCCTCTTACCTTGCTTTCCCCCTCTCCCCATCTATCCATAGCTATAATTCTTTTCTGAAACATCTGAGAGAAAGTTGAAGACACAATAATCTTTGATTCCTAAATTCTTTGGTGTGTATATCCTATGACTAATGACATCAAAAGCAGGAAATTTAACACTGACACAACATGATTGTCTACTGTCAATATCCAAATTTCGCCAATTGATTCTAAATAATGCCCTTTATGCCAATTTTTTTCTAGTTCAGGATCCAATTTAAGATTGCTTGTTCATTTTCTCACTGATCACATATGTCACGTCAGGCACTGTGTGAAAGTACAGGGGATAAAACAATGAGGGAGAAAACAGACACAGCCACCGTCCTCAGAGGGCTAATGGCGTAGTCAGTCAGTTCAGTCGCTCGGTCGTGTCCGACTCTTTGCAACCCCATGGGCTGCAGCGTGCCAGGGCTCCCTGTCCATCACCAACTCCCAGAGTTTACTCAAACTCATGTCCAAGACTGTAACAGTAGTAGGGAGATGGTGGATGTAGATGGTGTAGTAGGGAGACATATTAATTAATCGCTAATCATTATTTTCATCATCACAAACTAAGACGCTTTAAAGGAAAAAAGTCTTGAGTAGGGTGAGAGTTCGGAGAAGGCAGTGGCACCCCACTCCAGTACTCCTGCCTGGAAAATCCCATGGATGGAGGAGCCTGGTAGGCTGCAGTCCATGGGGTCGCTAGGAGTTGGACACGACTGAGCAACTTCACTTTCACTTTTCACTTTCATGCACTGGTGAAGGAAATGGCAACCCACTCCAGTGTTCTTGCCTGGAGAATCCTAGGGAAGGGGGAGCCTGGTGGGCTGCCGTCTATGGGGTTGCACAGAGTCGGACACGACTGAAGCGACTTTGCAGCAGCAGCAGCAGGGTGAGAGTTGGTGGGTGTGCAGGTGGCAGTGGGGGTTTTGGATAGGAAACCTCCCCTGAGGCTGGGACACGTGAAGCTGAGATATCAAAGGTAGGGCAGTGTTAACCAAGCCGTTTGTGCGTATGTGTGTGTGGTGGGGTAGTTTAACCAAAAGACCTGCAGTGAGAACGATGTGGGGAAAGTCTCTAGGCAGGAGAACGTGTGGCTTGTTCAAGGTGAGCAGAATGGAGGGCGGAGGTGGCAGTGTGGAGAGGGGCCCAGAATCTGTATCTCAGAACAACAGGAAGCCACTGACGGGTCTCAGGAGAGCCAGTAGCACAATTCACATTTCCCAAAGACCACTCTGGCTGCTATGTGGAGAAAGGTAATGAAAATAATATGGGTCAACAATCCCTTAGCCTCAATTTCGGAATCCAAAAGCTTTTTTAGTAACTCGTTTAATGACAAAACCTGACCTGAATGGACATGAGGCTACTTAATAATCTTCATTTATTCACTTAGTGTGAATATTCCTACATTTTTGCCTCAGCAGGGGATGGGGTTGGGGGGGGGGGGCGGATTATGTCATGATTATAAGGAGCAACCAGAGACCCTGCTGGGGCTGTTACAGAATCCAATGTGTGCACTGTATTAACTGTCCCAATTCAGAAAGATTCTTGTGCCACTGGTCAATTTATTGCCTCTCGACTTCAAATCTACCTTCTTTGACAGCTGTGCGAAAAGGATCTGGACCCTTTAAAAAAACATTTTTCCCTTGCAGATAACATGTTGTTAACAGCGATCAGTAGATGCTAGAGAGACATTGCAAGAGGAAGGCTTTTTGTTTGTGTTTTCATCCTGGTTTTGGTGTGTTTGTGAGGCAGGCCACTGGACAGATGATCTCTGTCCAGGGTCCGGTAGCAAGCACACGTTCTCCGTCATCCAGCTTCAGTGACCAGCAGCTTTCCCTTAACACCTACTCCCTTGAGCAGTTTGGTAGCTGAATGTGTTCCATGAGACACCTCACCAAGAACAGTTTACCGCACCATGAATTGCTTACCCCACCACCAAGAGCCTCCTCCAGCACAGTTCACTGGTGTGGCACCAGAGCTCCTTCTCTGCCATTCAGTAAACACACCTGTTCCCTCCCAAACAAAGTCAAGATCTCAGCAAGGGGGGAAGCTGGGCAAGGGAAGGGGAGGATCTTCCTTGAGTGCTCTGTCCCAGCCCAGGAGGAAGGGCTTCCTTGGGAATTTTATCTCTGCCAAGGCTAGAGAATGCTCTTATACCTGCCACTCCCACATTTAGAGCTCACTTTACTTCGCAACAGCCTATCCTTCACTACTCCAGTCTCCTGTCTCAGTGAACAGTTCTTTATATTAAAGTTCCGTGTGCAGATCACAAGGTGGATTTTCGCTCCTCTCAGTGAACCTTGGCTAACACAGTTGTGAATCCTAAAATTTGCCTCCTTTAGAGGGGTTAAGCTAAGAAATTCTGGACCTCACATAAAAACAGCATCTATGCACCACTTTTTATATGCCAGACACTGTTTCAAGTGCTTTGTGTATATGAATTAATTTAATCCTGATTTACATTAAAAATTTAACAGAGTTCAATAAACTTTCCCAAAGTCTCAAAGGTAGTAAAGGGCAGAGTTGGGATTCAAACCCAGGTAAATCTGTGACCTCATAATTCTGCGGGTGAGGTGGGGAGAGAGTGAGGCGAGAGGAGACAGCACACGGATCAGCTCAAAGGCTACTGTGCATCCTCTCCCCACCCAGTCCTGAAACCACCTGCCCAGAGGCCCAGCAGCTCCTGCGGCACAGAGCAGAGACCCTGACCTTTCCTCCTGGAATCTCAAGTTTTTTAGCACAGAGTCAGCCTGGGCATATTCCAGGATTCAGTCAGAGTCTGCTGGATCATGACATGTTGGATGAAGGCCCCAAAGCCAGCTGAACCACAGACTGAGCCTTCTGGGTCTCGTCTGCGCTTGGAGCGCTCTGGCCCTGCAGTGCCATCCTGGGAGCTCCCTGTCCCACCTGGCCTCACGTGTAGACATCTGACAATGGCTGACATAAATGATTTCTAGGTCTTTCTCAACTCTAGATCTCCAGGACTCATCAGAGAGCAAATCTGGTTACCTGATTTCTCTGCCTAACACCTTTTACATCTCTGGGAACCACTGTTTGGAATCTAGCTTATGGACCTGGCCCCACCAGCATCCCAGCCTCTCCTAGGCCCATTCCTGGGTTTATTTTTAGGGGCCAAAATCACTGAACTCAGAAGACCCTGTACACACCACGTGGTTTTCCCACTCCAGGCTCTGGCTGTGCTTCCCCTCTGCTGGGAACCCCCGTGCTCCTCACCCCTCCCCAGCCCTGCTCTGCCTTCAGAGACTTAGGTCACGAGGCCCTCCTGCAGGAAGTCTTCCCTGTTCCACCCCCTGCCCATCCGGGTTAACTGGCTCCCCTGTGTGCTCACACAGAACCCTGCACCTGCGCTACCAGAGCGAGATCCCACTGGATCCCGAGTGATGCAGCTCGTACAGTGGTGAAAGTGAAGGACCCTGCAGGCCAACCACAGCTCCGTCAGTGACCAGCTGTATGACTGGGGTGCAACATTTCGTGTCCTTGATGCTGAGTGTCCTCATCTATAAAATGGGGATGTTTATAGTATGTTGGCCATTGAGTTGCTGTGGAGATTAAGAACAATCATGTATGTAAAATGCTTAGGACCATGTCTTACCAAAGCAGCCTGCAGAGGAGTCATCATCATGAGTGTCTGAAGCTCGGGGGCTGTGAGTCCCTGCATGTTGGTGGTCTTGCTTCCTGGCACAGGGGCTGGCCCACAGCAGGGTGTAGTGGGTGAATGAATGGACTCATTCTCCCTCCACTCCCATTAGAGTTCCACCTGCTGCTCTGGGCTCCGGTGCCTTCTGCCATTGCCACATTCACCTTTGTGAGGCTCACCTCGGATCCAGCCAAGGTGATCTGTGCAAACTCTATCCCCAGCTTCCCCGCGTCCTGAGGTCCTATCCAGTCAGAGCCCCTGTGGTCCAGCCGTCACTCCCTGCAGTTACTCTCTACGGGTGAGTCGGTGACTCTGCCACCTGACAGACTTCAGTTCCAACATGTGTGCTTTCACCAAATTCCTGACCTTCCTCAGGGCCACCCTAAAAGTCACCTCCTTTCAGAAATCCTTCCTGACCTCCTCCTGGCACCACACAATGCCAGGCTGACCCCTCCCGCCCACCGTGCTTAGGCTGCTCTGTCTTGTGCACCATGCCACCGGGAACCTGACTGTTTTCCCCTAGGGACCAGGAGCTCTCGGCGCTCTCTGCAGGCAGGGGCTGTTTTCTGTACCTATCAGATAGTAATACTGTCCCCCCGCCCCCAAATCAACAGAATGGGGGCCCAGAAACAGAAATAAATTGTTGAAACCAGGGTAGTTGGAATTCAAAAAAAGAAAGACAATACGGTTAAGTAAAAGGCAGAATGTAACACATGTTTACTCATTGGTATTCAAGGCTGATGGCTAAGTGGTTTTTTTTTCCCTAAAAAAAAAAGGCTGATCTCTTGACAAGGAAAATCGCTTTAGCTAAAGAATACATATGTACAGGGTAATAAGCTAATCCTCCATAGGAAGTAAGGGTTTTCCTCATAAACTAAGAGGAGTTGAAATAGTTGGAATAGATTAGGACAGTCATCTCTGCCTTTGCTAACAGTGTTTTGTCCATCTTCACACAAACACACTCATGGCACACATAAAACAATCCGATGAGAAAATGGTCCTCCCAGGGATGCCATAAAGAATTCCCTCAAACTATGTGGCTTAAAAAAGAAACTGACTGTCTCATACAGTCAGTATGAGGCTACAAACTCAAAAGCAAGGCGTTGGCAAGGCCACGCTCCCTCCAAAGCTTCCAGGGGTGGGTGCGCCTCTGCCTCATCTGCTGCTGGCAGCTCCAGGCCTCCTCAGTTTAGGGCGGCACAGCTACCATCTCTGCCCCCCGACTCCACAGGCCGTCCTTCCTCTCTGTGTCTCTCCTCACAGCAGGACACCAGTCAGCTGCACAAGATAGTCACACTAGACCATGCTGCTCCAGCATGTCCTCATTTTAATCAAATACATCTGCTATGACCCTATTTCCAAGCAGGTCACATACTGAGGGTCTGGGGGTTGGAGTTCCAACATGTCTTTTGTGGGGGACACGATTCAACCCATAGGAGTCCATTCATCCATTTAATGGGAGATGGGGGTCCTTGGAAAAAGACCTGGCCAAGGTCACACAGTAATTGAAGGCATTTCTTCCTCTACGAAGAGAACAGAACAGGGGTCAACAAACCAGGGCCTGCCAACAAGTCTGCTGTCTGATTTTGCAAATAAAGTTTTATTGGTATGTCCATTCCTTTATATATTGTCTTCAGCTGCTTTCACACTAAAATGACAGGGCTGGGGAGACGTGGCAGAGACCGTATGGCCTGTAAAGCCTAAAATATTCTCTGGACTGCAAGAATACATAAAGTACGCTGGCCACATTTAGGGGTGGAACTTCTAGAGACAGGAGGCGGCCTAGGCCCACATGGCAGCTCTCTGGGACCTGTTCTTTCCAGTAGAAGCGCTCTCAGCTCTCCTGCTGGGAAAGCTCCTTCAGTATGACTTCCCTCTGCCTAGAGAAATGGCAAAACAGCACGACAACATCCGTGCCGCTAAAGTTGTATAAATTAAATTCTATACGCATTTCCAAGAGGCAGAGATTAATTCTAACAGGAAGGTCAGAGAAGCCTTTCTGGGAAAGGAAAGATTTGAGAGACGCCTGCAAAGATGGGTAGTGGACACTTGAGAAATTCTCTGAGGCCACCCTGAGCAGCAATAGATTGCCTAGGACTCTGCTCAGCTAAAGGAAGTGAGCTCCCATCACTGGGGGTGTTCAAGCCAATGATGGCTGACCATTTGGCAGGGATGCAGTTGAGGGAGACGGAAGATGAAAACAGACCCCCTTAGGATCGTGGATTCCACAGTGGTAGGCAGATGGCTTCTGCAGTCTCATCTCTCATCATATTTGCTCAGAGAGCCACACACAGCAGAAGGGAGTCAGCTGGGGAGGGGGCAGGGGAAGAGGAAGAGATACACAGAGAGAAGAGAGGGCTGAGAATCAGAGGGCTGAAAGAGGTGTATCACACCCAAAGTGAAAGAGAGCCCCCATCAACCACAAAGGGAAGAAATCCACACCCAGGTTTGTGGTCCCCTTATCTGCTACAGAGAAAAGAGAGGGAGAGCAAAAGCCTGACAATAAGGGTGAAAACAATCAAATGTCCCTTTAATATCTCTCTTGGCACCTGCCAGCCTTCTTAATGTGCCCTATTGTTTCCTGGCAGGGCTCCACCGCCTCTCCCACTGCCAGGGGAGGGGAAGAGCAGAGGCCCAGCCAGAATCCAGGCTGGGGACAGGGAGGTCAGTGGAGGTGCACCCCAGATGTGTGGGGCTGACTCTGGCCTTCCCAGCAGGAAAGCTAACCCAGCAGATGGCAAGATCTGGCAATGGCCCAAAGGGAAGGGCATAGGAAGAGTTCCAGGTATGAAAGCTGACAAGGCTCTTGTACCTGTCCTTGGCTCACGTGCCAGGAAGCTATTATCCCCACTTTACAGGCGAGGAAATGGGGGCCAAGAGAGGTCAAATGACTTGCCGCGGGTGTCAATAAAACGGGGGTAGTTAAGAGGCAGTTAAGCAAGGTTTGAGAGTCAGAAGTCTGAGTCTGGGTCCCACCATGTTTCCTCTGCAGACCTGAGAGGTTACTTATGCTTCCTGAGCCCCTGTTTTGCCATCTGCAAAATGACCACAGTAAGAGCACTTAGCGGCTTCCCAGGTGGCACAGCGGTAAAGAATCCACCCGACTGAACAACAAGAAGAAGAGCACTCAGTACTGTGGAGAGATAAGACGGGCACAGAGCACAGTAGGCAGTGAGCCTAGTGATTAATGGGGGGTTACCAGTACCGCCGTGAAGCCAGGGCAGAAAGAGCGTGAACACTCAGCCCAGGACTGGCCACACACCCGCACCCTCCCCGCCCCACCAGCAGCCACCTAGAACCACCCAGGGAGGCTCCTGAAAGGGGCCGGGCGCGGAGAGATTGGACGGAGCTGCGGCCACTCAGAGACCCGGGTGGCTGCATTCAGTGAACTGCCCTCACATAGGCTCTCTTTTCCAGAAATGCTCCTGGATGCCTTTGAGGGCCCCCCTCCCAAAGGCCGTTTCTGCTGGGAAAGGCGTCTTTCCTCTCATTTCACATACTCCTAACACACTCCCTATAACAGGAATGTACATACTGGGGTTCCCTAACATGCCAAGAAACACAGGCAGAGAACACAGTAGACTCTGTGTCCACATTAGTTCTAATGAACCAGCAGCAGCCCCTGACACAGCTGGAACGAACTACGTTAGACAGGTGGACCTCAAATTCAGACCCGCTAGAGAGACAGAGGCAAGGCAAGTGGTTCCTAGGCTTACAGAGCGGGAGTCATCCGGGTAGAAGCTTAACTGAGTCTGTTCAAGAGCCTAAGGCTTTTATTTTACATTTCCAAGTAACCACATTTTCACTCCCCTGGAAAGTGCATTAGGTTTACACTCAGAAGGACCAACCTCAGCTTACTTGCTCACTTATGCTCTTTGAACTGCAGTTGTCTCATCTGTCAAGTGGGTACCATAAACTCCATTCTGCCTCTACCATGAGACAGAGAACAAACTGAACACAAGTTTTATAAAGCAGGGCTCCCAAACTCAAATGCCCCCAGAGGCCAGTGCAGTTACATGAAAAGGTGAAGAAGCCAGGTTTGAGATCACCAAGTGTGGTGGGGGCGGCAGTCAACTCAAGAGCTGGCGCCTGTCTAGAGCGGCAGCTGCTGCCCAGATGCAGCCACTCTTTGTGATGCTAGGTTCGTCCGTTCTTTCCTAAGAGCGTGAAAAGAAGATTTTTTAAAATGTGAAGTATTTCAACGTTCTAGGGACTGACAACTTACTAGCATTTAAAAATAGAGCCACACAACCATATACGGTCCAGCACTGGGTTAACCACAGAAAACACACCTTTAGGCTACCTGTGGCCCACAGGCCACCCGTTTGCAATCTCCAATAAAGCACCACGTAAGGTATTTCTTTTTTTTTTTTTAAGTAATATAATACAAAGGTGATATAAAGTAATAAGAAGTTTATAATTACTTTATATTATAAAGTAATAAGTAAAAAGTTCTCTGAAGGAGATAGTCATTAAGGTTTATTACCAATAAAATAACTAGGAATTCAAACTACAGCCCCTGGTGTCCCAAAGGCTCAGAGGTTAAAGCGTCTGCCTCCAATGCGGGAAACCCGGGTTCGATCCCTGGGTCAGGAAGATCCCCTGGAGAAGGAAATGGCAACCCACTCCAGTATTCTTGCCTGGAGAATCCCATGGACAGAGGAGCTTGGTAGGTTACAGTCCACAGGGTCACAAAGAGTCGGACACGACTGAGTGACTTCACTAACTTTTCACCAAAGTTAGGTGCCAAATTTAGAAACTGGTTATTTCACAAATAGACGTTCGTACACGTACACATTTTAACTGTCAGCAGCAGACTGATCAATACTCAGGAGGAGAGATGCAAAAATTACAGTTTTCAGTTGAATGCATACAATGTGCTTCAGCAGCAGGAAGTAATTTTCACACACACTCTGCCACCAGATGTTTCCAACCTGTTCCCTTTAAGAAACCCCCTTCCTCCAAAGCCCCGCCAGGCCCCTCTGCTCCACGGCCCTGGCCTCTCCTCCTTCAGGAGGTGGACCAGCCCAAACACACAACCCTGATTAACTAGGGCTTTTGGGGAAGCTGCCCAAGAGTGAGGCTCCCAGGTGGCTGTGGGACCTGCTGCAACCCTGCATGGAGGCATCCAGCTCACGGAAGAGCATTCCAGAGCCAACACGAGACCCAAGAACCAGGCTCGTGGGGGCTCTCATGATAATCTGCCTCTGTGGTCTCCTCCTGTCTGAAGAAGAGGATGGATTCACCCAGGGTCAGAGGTCAACTGGATGGCGAGTCAGCAGCAAGAAGCCTCAACTGTGCGCTCTTTTCTGCTCCGGGGAGACACCTGGTCTGGAATCCTGTTTCCATCACTTCCCAGCTCTGCGGCCCCGGATGTGTCATGGAAACTCTCTGCTCATATTCTCATCTTTAAGGTAATTTAATCATAACAATGACATGAGGAAGCGGTGCTGGTTGTGCTCATTTTAGGAGCAAGGAGAGGTGGGCCTGGGAAAGAGGGGGGCTGGTTCACAATTGCATGCTCTCTCCAGGTCAAGGGAGAGGCCCTGAGGGTCTCCATGATGCAACCCTTCCCCAGAAGGCCCTGAGTTTAGTACCTGTCCCCTTTGTAGGCATCTCACCCCATCCCCACAGCAGGATGGCAGCGCACCCATCCTGGAAGGACAGCAGATCACAGGCACTAATGGAAAGTGGAGCATTAGTGCCCCCAGAGAGTCTTTGCCCCTCCCTGCAAAGTGATTTGCCAAGTGCATGGCTCATCCCAGATGCCAATCCCGGACTCTGAGCTGTCTGCATTTGACACTGTGCCTCTATTAACAGACACCCGAGTCCCTCAGGGAGAACTGGCTGGCAACTCAGAGAAAGTGTAGATAAATGCACTCCCCAGGAATAGCTGTTCAAAGCGTTCCTGGGAGGAGAGGAGTGAGCACCTGGGAAGGAAGGCAAGGTCCACCTTCTGGGGGTGCTGACAAGCTGGGGATACGGGCGGAGAGATTCCCCTGCTGTATCTCAGCAGGATCTAGTGAATACAGGCTCCTTGGCCCACCCCAGACAGGCTCAAGCAGGCTCCTTGGGCATGGGCCCTGGAGCCTCCACTGTTAACAGGCTCCTACGGGATGCTGAAGCGCCTGCAGTTCCAAAATACCCATTCTCCGAGGCCAGGTTTCCTGGACCTGGCCAGCAGTCACCTAGCATGCACGCATCACTCACTCACCTGCCTGCTCTTCAGTCCCTCAGCAAATACTTAGGGCACTCAAGAGAGGGTGACTAGAATGGAGTTTCGCTGCTGCTTTCAGGAGCAGATGGTTTGGACAGATCAAAAATGCTGACTGCGCTGCATGATACACTTCCCTAAGGGGCTCAGAGGAGAGACTTGCTTCCTAAAGTTGTCCCAGCAGGGGTGAGGCAGGTTTAGGGGCCAGGTGGCAGGGAAGAAGGGTGTCAAAGGCAAGGGAGCAGGTACATGGAGGTCCAGAGGCTAGGGGCAGGGAGGGAGAAGCAGACAGACAGACAAGATCATGCTTTCCTGGAAGGACCTCTGGTCTAAGTGGGCAGAGAATGCCAAGGCTCAGAGGAACTAAGGCAGGGTGAGCAACTCCTGGCGGCTGGAGTAACCAAAGAATGCTTCCTGGAAATGGCTAATATTACCTAGATGGATGCAGAGGATCTGTTTTCTCTTCCAAATGAGGAAGTAGGTGGGCACAGCCAATGATTACTTCAGATTCCAAAGAGTCAGGCCAGTGGGGTACACAGAGCAGCCTGTGCATGCATGACCTCTTCCCACCCCTAAATAATAATTAGAGACATATCTGGCCCTGCTCCACTGGTGAAGTCTGTGCCATGAGGCCAACCTCCTATCCACCTTCCATACAACGACAATGTAAGCATCCCTCCCTACTTCTGCCACAGGGAGGCCACGAAGAATGGACCCCTACTCTGAGCCAGGCACTGCCCACAAGTAGCAGCAGCACCACGTTGACTGAGTGCTTTCTGTACCAGGCCTGGTGCTCAGGGCTCCACCTGCAGTGATGCATCCAACCCTCAGAATGCCCACCCCTATACAGTTAACATGATGCCCATTGTACAGGCCAAGAATCCCTGGCATGGAGGCCCAGTGATTTGCCTGAGGGTAGGGTTCCCTGGTGGCTTAGAGGTTAAAGCGTCTGCCTGGAATACGGGAGACCAGGGTTCGATCCCTGGGTCGGGAAGATCCCCTGGAGAAGGAAATGGCAACCCACTCCAGTACTCTTGCCTGGAGAATCCCATGGAGGGAGGAGCCTGGAAGGCTACCAGTCCATGGGGTCGCAAAGAGTCGGACATAGCTGAGCGACTTCACTCACTCACTCAGGGATCTGAATCCAGGAAGTGCAGCTCCAAAACCAGAGCCCTACCCATTGCCCCACAGAATCTCAATCTAGGGGAACTTGGAAGTCACTTTGCCAGTGGGGCTTCAGCAGGGTAGGGTGAAGGCTCCTCTACAAGGTCACCAAGTGACCTTGTGGGCTTGTCCTCCACCACCAAGGAAGTTCAGTCTGAGAGCCATGGTCTCCCCCTCTGCACAGATCTCAGGGTGGAGGGGTGGCATGGAAAGCAGGGTGTTTGGCCTGAGCTCTGGGTTAGAGACTCATGGGCTCAAATACCAGTTCAACAACAACAGGCTGTGCACACTTGGACAAATATCTGCACCTCTGTGAGCCTCCGTGCCTTCACTGGTTCCTACCTGTTTACAATTGTGAGTACTTAACAAGATGTACAGGTAAAGGGTTTACTATTCTAACATCTAGCAGAATAAGTGCTAAACAAACAGTAGCTGCTGTTAATCATTATCATTAACACTATTATCTTCATTATCATCCACATCATCACCGTGTTGTCGGTGTCACTTCATACTGTGGTTTCTACCATCTGAGAAATCTGAAGACAATTTAGCATCGGAAGCTCAGAATTCTCTCAGAACCCAAGGGAAGGAAAAAATGGGCCTGCTCTTCCCCTTCTCTCTACTATCTATACTCAGCAGAGGGCAGCAAACAGGAACCATCCAAAGATAAGAGAGGAGAGAGACACATGGAGAGAAAGCTACACAGTCATAAATACACACCCACCCATCACAGCAAGCGGAATTGTTTAGCTTCCTCTAGCTTTCAAAGTATGAACACTCCGCCTCCTCCAGCGAAGAAGGGCCAGGCAGAAAAAAAAGTGGAAGCTGAAGAAACAGAAGTTCTTTTACAGCTTGAGAGAAATTTTCAATGAACTGTCTTTTAATGGGGGCAGGGGGATGAGGGAGAAGGGCAGCTCTGTGAGGGGAAAGGCAGGCGGCTGCAGAACTCATAAGATTAAATAAAGGCAGCTTGTAACTGCTCCTCATCTTAACTTTCTACTTACATTATGCTGGAAGCATTTGCGCTGGAGCTTTTCCCAAGAGGACACTGAGACCCGCAGAGGGAATGTCTCAGCCAGGGTGGCAGGGCTGGCATGAGAACAGGGACCTCCAGACTGCAAGTTCAGGAGCCAGAACTGAGTCCAAGAGGGCAAAGAGGCTCTGCCTCGAGGTTCTGCCCAAATCTGATGCCCCAGTAGTGACTGCCTGGGGCACTGTGTCAGCAGGATTCTGGAGCTGACAATTGTTGGCTTCATCCCTAGATTTTATTTCCCCTCCTCCCCACAAGAACATCCAGATTCTTGTCCCCAGAAACTGCTCCTCCTGTGATTGGAGTGGCCTGGCCCCTCCCCTAACTCCAGAGTAGGTTAGGTCCTTCAGCAGAGCCCTTCCTCCTGACAAGTGTGCATGGTTACATCCAAACTGAGCCAATAACACCTAAGGAGTCTTGCTAGAGTGTACAGGAAACAAGTTTCTACTCTCTTATAAAGAATATACCAGAAGAGACAGACTCTCCCTCTCTTCTAGGATCTAGGTGTGGACACGAGATCAGATAGAGCTACAACCATTTCTTTGCTACCTTAGGGGCTCAGTCTAGAATGTGAACCTCTAGATCACACCACACCTGAAGTCCACTGCAATGACAGGAATCAATATATCCCATTAAGTGGAGCTAGTGGTAAAGACCCCACCCGCCTGCCAATGCAGGAGACACTGGAGACCTGGGTTCCATCCCTGGGTCGGGAAGATCCCCTGGAGGAGGAAATGGCAACACACTCCAGTGGAGGAGCCTAGAGGACTACAGTCCACAGGGTTGCAAAGAGTTGACACGACTGTGCGCAAGCAGTATAGGTCCTACCTTGGTTCAGCCCACATGACTTAATTCATTCTGTTAACTTCAACTGACAGAGCCTGACATGGCTCTTAAACACAGACTGGCTCTGTCTGCCACGGGAGAACTAATGGTGCCACATGCTACACATCATTTTAACTCCTTTATTGCCCTGCTGGATCCCACTGCCACCTTCAAATTTAATATATTTCACTTACTTTAAAACCGTAAAAATTCGGGAAGAAAATTTACAAAAATAGAATTCCAAAAAAAAAAACAAAACCCACAAACAAACAAACAAACACAACCCAGTAAGTTCCAGCAGATAATTGGTCTCAATAAGTACTGGCCTCCAAAACTGAGACTGATAATCTTGGCTCAAGAGGGATATGATCACAGAGAAGGATCAAGTATTAAGAAAAAAATTTTTCCTTGTCAAGGGGAAAAATAAGCGTGGTGAACTAGAAAAGAACTCGGAGAAGAACTGGGCTTTGTCTGCATCCCTCCCTCTCACAACTGACAGCCCCTCTCCCAGGCCTCAGTTTCCGTACCTATAATAGGCGGGGCTTGGACTAGGTAACTTCTGTAGCACCCTTCCTGCTCTGACATGCATAGATCATTTAGCAAACACGTTCTGACTGTTTTCCAAGTGCCAAGGCTTTAGCTATGTACGAGAAGAGGATGTGGTTTCTACTCTAAGACATTTCTGGGAGGGGAGGTCATGAAGCACTCCTCAGCCACAGGAACTCAGGGACGTATAGGCTACCTCCTTCCCTGGGCATGAGGACAGAGGTTCTCTGTAAAGCAGGAAGGACTCCTGGGGGCATCAGCTCTTCCCTTGCTGACACTGACACCTATATGGCCTCGTGTGTGTGTGTGTGTGTGTGTGTGTGCCTGCTCAGTGATGTCCGACTCATTGCAACTCCGTGGACTGCAGCCTGCCAGGCTCTTCCATCTGTGGAATTTTCCAGGCAAGAATACTGGAGTGGGTTGCCATTTCCTCCTCCAGGGGATCTTCCTGACCCAGGATTCAAATCCGAGTCTTCTGTGTCTCCCGCACTGGCAGGCAGATTCTGTACCACTGCGCCACCTGGGAAGCCCCATATATGGCATATGGTCAGATATATGCAAAGTTCAGAGACCACTGCAAACACCCTCATGAGCATTCAGCTGCCATGGGACATACTTCTGGCTGCCAAGTTTGCCTCAGGGCATTTTTTCAGTGATGAGATCCTGATGCCATCTCTGTGTAAGAGCTGACCGTGGACAAGGTACAATTAGCAAGCAAGATAGTTATCCTTTAAATGGGCCTCTGCTTTTTCATTCCTGATTCTATTATTTGTTATCGTGTCACTGGAGCCAACAGATTAAAGGTTGAACACAGTCTGAGAGAAGGCATTAGAGTATGAACATGTCCCTAAAGCAGTGACCTCATCACAAGCTAGATACAGTGGCCTATTTAAACACGCTTCTACTAACCAGGTCTTTCCAATACAAGCTTCCAAACAAACTCACAGAACCCCAGGACGCTGGAGTTGGGAAAGACCTAACAAAGTATCTCTCCCCTCCATTGCAGATGAGATTCAGCATGCCATTAACTCCGCTTAAGTTGCAGCATTTAGAAACAGTTGAGGCGAAGTCTGGGCTTGGAGGAAAAGAGACTGATTAGCATGTCTGCCCTGGCCAGGGATGGGGAAATGCTCTTCTGATACACACTGACCTTTCCCCTTCTGAATCTAAGCCCTCACTTCACAGATGGAGAATCTAAGGTTAGGCCCAGAGAGGTTAAACCACTTTCCTGAGATCACATACTGAGTTTAGGGCAAGAGAGCAAAGTAAAACCCTGGCCTCTGTTCCCAGACCTTCCTCCACTGGGCTCCTTGGGAACCTGCAAGCCTAGGATGATAAAGGAATGCAGGAAGTCAGATTTGCTCAGGTAAATCAACAACCCTTCTCCAGCAGCATCAGACTTCAGCTGGACAAGCAGACTGAGAAGGGATTAGCAATCTAAAGGATCCCAGCCCCTCTGTGGGAAATAAATCACTCCCTGGTGACCTTTCTAGGGTCCTTCACTTCCTGATGGGTAAGGCTCTGCCACCAGGAAGCCGAAAAAAGGAGGCAGGGGAAGGAGGGAAGTTTTGATTTCCGGATGTTCTAAGAATAAAGTTCAGCTCTGACACAATAAGGAAAAACTCTTGATATTTGAAAATTAAAGTCATTGGTATTCCATTATCCCACCTTCTTATCCCATTGGTATTCCATTATCCCAACTTCTACTGCAAGCTGCTATTATCCAATGAAGTCATTTTCATAAGAGATTAAGGCTCAGAAATGGGGAGGGACTGCATCATATTTCTTTAACACAGGTTTTTAATAGCCAGCTCCCAAGCCTGGAATGTGGAACATACCAGAGAATTAAACCAAGATGCTAAACAGACTGGGACTAGGAAGGAGAGGCACCTCCCAAATTAAAATGAAGATGGCTTCAAGACTGACTTTTCTTGCTTGGTTTTGCAACTTTCCAAGAAGCCAGCTGTCTGACCAAAGGAATGCTCAAATCCTTGAAGCATTTTGTGTCCTTTACAAATTCGCTGCCCTACCCGGCTCCAGTGGTACACCCAACATAAGCAAGTATGAGTTACGTAGACTTACATTCTAGCAGATGATAAACCCGCTGAGTTCAAAATCCTGTATTCTTTAATCCAGTGGAGAAATCAAAGAGTTAAAGGACTAAAATAGTGTGTATGTTACTATCAAAGAAATTTCCCCCAAACCCATAAGGAATACAGTTTTCATTCAGGTAAAGTCCATTGTCCAACTTCCCTCCACAGACTCTGTAGTTATTTCTACCTGAAAGATCAGTGAGGTGCTCTGGGATGATTCTCAGCAATTATAAGAGTGACAAGCTGAGCTCAGAACTGGTCAGCTCTGTCAAAAGAACTGTGTGTGCTCCAGATGCCGGATTCCTCAGATAGCAGCCTGACGTGGTCTGTGCACGTTCCAGCCCTCTGGGATGTGAGATGGAACCTCAGTGCTCTGAGAAGTCAGCCTCCTCTCTCCAGGCCAGCTGACATTTAAAGGGACTGGGGGCCAAGCCGAGCACTGTGCATCTGCAGGAGAGGGAAACACAAAGGGGCTGTGTGGAAATTTGGCAGAGTGTTCCTGAAAGGCAGCAGACGAATGCCAAATCCTATAGCACCTAGAAGAGCTGGTCATTCGGGAAACAGCTCCATTCTGCTGCTCCCAGGAGACACAGTATTTCCTCTAAAGCAAAGATTATCAGTTGCTACCATGTACCATCACCACCAAACCCCTTTTCCACTTCTGGCTCCTCTCCTGCTTGATGATATTCTAAAGCAAAAGAAATGAACAAGAACTAGACCTTCCTAGATAAGCCTTTCTGTCCATTTCAGTTACGGGCTCCAAGCAGCGCCCAGCTGTTGCTCCCCTCTCTCTGCCCCAAAGGCTGCCTTACTCCATCAATCCCCTCTTGTGCAAGAGAGTAATTTACTTTGAAAGCTCAGGCCAAACCGGCAGTTAACCTTGACCTTCTCTCTACACATCTGGGTCTATAGAAAATGAAAATCAGGACGTCTTTGGCATCCACAGCAGATGAAATACGAGGGCTTTCTCTGGGCAGAGGCAGAATGTCAGGAGCTATTTTAGAACTGGTTACAGCTATTCCAAAGGAGAGTTTGCACTTGGGCAGGACAATGCCCCCTTGATCTGGGGCTGTGTCCAGGATGGAGCCCTCACAGCTAGGGAGGACAAAGGGCTCCTGCCTCAGGAAAGGAAAACAGAAGTAGTTGCTGTCCTTTACACTGACTCACTTATGGTATCACTGGACCAGAGACCACATTTCACAGATGGAGAAAGGGGAGCCCAGGTAGGGAGATGGGAGGTGGTCAAAGATACACACAGCAAGTTAATAGTAAAGCTGAGGACAGAACCCTGACCTTCTGCCCCTGATGCTGCTCCAGGGTGGGAACAGATTTCATGCAGGAAAAACCCAAACAGATATAGAATTTAAGAGAGAGGAGTCTAAGTCAGTTGTCAGGGTTTGAACTGGGGGTTTAGGAAGGAGTTGGGGCTTTGGCTTCCAAACAGGAAGATCTCCCAGAAGGAGTAACCAGGTCCTCCAGGATGGTTTGCAACAATTACCAAAACGACAGGCTGGCTGCCCTCAAATTGGTCAGCCCTGTCATAAAGAGCCCTCTGTGGGGCAGCCTGAACCTGGGAGGATAAGGGAAAACCATCCAAAGTCAGTCTCTTCCCCTGTCTACCAACCATCAGTCAAGTTCAACCCTGATGCAAAATTATCTACTTGCCATGGGACAAAACAAATCCCACAAGAAAAACTGCAATGTCCCACTGTGTGAAACAGTTCACGCGTATATATCCTGACTGGCACCTCCTGAGCCAGGAGCTGGGAGAGTAGGAGTAATGTGACAGAGTTTTTGCTATCAGTCTATATGTACTGTCGTCTCTCTCACACACACACACGCGTACATAATTGAGTTCAGAGGAGGCAAAAATAATTAAAATCCCAGTCTTGGCTACAAAAAAACACCACACCTATCAGCCTGGACAAGTTCAGAAGGGGTCACAGGTAGTACTCTGAGAAGGGACAGGGAAAGCATCTGATGTTCCATGCTCAGGGCCCTGGGCACAAATAGCTTCTGAGGGATTTGCGGTGGGGTGGTGTGTGTGTGTGTGTGTGTGTGTGTGTGTGTGGTGGTGGGGGGTCCTCCCACCACAGCTCCCACTTCTGGACCCCCAGAAAGTCAAAGGCAGCAGGTCCCTCAAAGAGCAGGAGCTCAAACACCCCCATCCTCCAGGGCCTGAAGCTCCAAGGAGAGCATGATCTTTGCATCTTCCAAGGAATCCACAGGATCTGGGAAAGAAAGGAGGCTGGGAGGGTAAATACTGTGGAGAGAAAGGAGGTCCAGAGGTCTCTTTGGGCACATGAGTAAACAAGAAAGGGGCTGACTTGAGTAGGAAACACTTGGATCAGCAGGTGGGGTGGGGGGGGCGGGGGGCAGAGAAGACCTGGGATACGGGGATGCAGACAGGATCTTCCAAAAGGGAGAGATGCTGGAAGAGGTGAGAAATGGAACAGAAAAGAGGATGGTGACCTATGGGCATCAGGAGTCCTGGTTTGTAGTTCTGGTTCGGTTTCTGAATAGCGGGGACAATCCCTGCCCTTCTCTGAGCCTCAATTTTCCCATCTAAAACAATGGGAAGAACAGAGGAGTCTCTGGCGCTGACTCTGAGGAGACAGCGTACGGCGAAGGAAGGAACCAACCGAAGGCTGGAAGGGAAATCGGGAAGAGCGTGTTCCCAACTCCATGGCAACTGGGGACTCACCTGTCCGGCGGCCGCGGCCGCCGCTGCTCCGGATCCCCGGGGGTGCCGTCGGGCTGCCGCTCGCGGTACAGCGCCCAGAGCCCCACGTTGGGCAGAAGGACCAGGGCCGCCAGGGCCAGCGCCACCGCCTGCAGAAGCCGCTTCTCCTTCCGCCTCATCGGGGCCGGTCAGCCCCGCCGCGCCCCGCCGGCCCCGCCGCGCCGCCCCCAGCTCCGCGCGTCCGCCCGTCCGCCCGGCGGCGGCAGTAGCTCTACGAAGAGAAGCGACCGCGGTGCCGGCCCCGCTCCAACTCCGCGGCACTTCCGCCGCTCGCCGGCCGGGGAGCCGGGCTCCGCCACCGCGTCGCCGCCGGGGGTGGGGGTGCTCCGCCGACACCGCCGCCCGCTAGCCTCGCCGAGCCGCGTGTCCTGTCTCGGCCTCTTCAGTGTCTGCTGCCGAAAGCCGTGAGCCCTGGGCCGCGGCTTCTCGCTGCTCTTTCTGTTCCGTCCGCGTGCGACAGGCCCAGGGCGGCCCGCTCCCCCGCTCTCGGACCGCGATGGTGCGGCCCGCTCCTCGGCGGCTCCCCCGCCCGCGGGAGCTTTGCAAAAGTCCCGGAGTTGGCGAGTTGGGCGCTAACTGGTGCGCACTGTGTGACGCGCTCCTGGGCACCTCCAAAGTCTCGCCCGGACACCTCAGCTCCGGACTCCAGCCGAGAGTTTTCGGGCTTCCCGGGGGATGTGCAAATGGTACTGGAGTCCGGACACTCCACTTCTGGGAGTGGGGCTGTGGCGTCCCACCCCGAGGCTCGGCCCGGTGGACCTGCGGACCTCCTTTGCCCCCGGCCTCGGTATACCCAGGCGGGAAATGGGGCCGCCGCTGCGCTGCACGCGCACGGTTCTGTGCACCCTAGTTTTCTTCCCCCGAGTTGCCGGTGGTAGGTGTGAACTCCATCTGTAGACTGGGGAGTGCAGCCTCACCCACCCCGCCGCCTGTCTGTGGTCCCTGCACACCGGCGGGGAAGTGTGACCGCAGCGTCTCTGCAGGACCTCTCCTCAAGCGAAATCAGCCTCCTTGGACTTGGAATGCCCTCCAGTCTCACTCTGGGCCGTCAGCTCACCGAGTGAGCCCTTTCTCCAAACCTCTTGTGGATTCCTATCTCCTGTTCAGCTCCTCGGCAAACTGTGCCAGGCACGGGGATGAAATGAAAACAGATTCTGTAGCCTTGACGTCTGGGGGCTAAAACATTAAACACGTAATTTCATTAGATGAGCGAATGTGCCTATAGCTGCGGTAAGTACTCTGAGGAAGTCGGGCCGCCTCGGCGCTGCAGCGGGCGGGCGGAGGAGCGGGACTCCGAAGGTGATGCCTGTGGCTTCTACAGTGCTCTTCGTTTATTAATAGATTGCTTCCTCTCTGCTGCCCAGGGACGACGCGCCCTCTTGGTTACCTTCCTTTTTAACACCCTCCGCCCCCCTACCCCCACCCCCGGTACACGCCTTCTCTGGATCCTCCAGGTCTCCAGCCCAGTCGCAGACCCTTGTGCCTAGTTAGTTGCTGGCAACGCCCCTTCCCCCGCCCCGGCCTTGGACCGGCGTCCTGAAGATTCCTGCCTCTAGGTTCTTCCAGCTCCAGGCTGGGCGATGGGGATTCAGTTTTCTGCAGTCATAGCTCAGATCTTGACACTTGCTAGGAAACCTTCAAAACTCCCGTCACCTAGGCTGTAGAGCCACATGCCTCTCTGACCTGCTGCTGCTGCTAAGTCGCTTCAGTCGTGTCTGACTCTGTGCGACCCCATAGACGGCAGCCCACCAGGCTCCCCGTCCTTGGCATTCTTCGGGCAGGAACGCTGGAGTGGGTTGCCATTTCCTTCTTCAATGCATGAAAGTGAAAAGTGAAAGTGAAGTCACTCAGTCGTGTCTGACTCTTAGCGACCCCATGAACTGCATGCAGCCTACCAGGCTCCTCCGTCCATGGGATTTTACAGGCAAGAGTACCGGAATGGGGTGCCATCGCCTTCTCCGCTCTGATCTGCTAGAGCTCATCAAACATTCTCTCCTCTCTGTCCTGCCCTGCCAGCTGCTGGCTACTTTCCTTCATGTGTTGTGGACCACACAGTTCCTTCCACCCAGAAAGCCTGCTCCTCTTCTCCATGTTGGTGGAAACCTTGTCCCTCCTTCTGTGTTTAGTTGAACAGCCACCTCCTCCATGAAGTCCTCCAAAACTTCTCCTCAGGGGGCTGCTGTCTTTGGTCTTGTCACAGTAGTGCTTACCTTATGCTGAAATGCTTACTCTATTCCAGTCACCATGTTAAACCCTCAGCAAACATTACCGCCTTTACTGCTCACAGTTACTCTGTGAGGTTAAGTGCTTTTCTTATCCTTGTTTGCAGGTGAGATTCAGATTAAAGAAGGCTGCAGCCAGAATGATCCTGATTTAATAAAGATCAGGTAGATAGATCAACACTGTGCTCAGATCCTTCTAATGGCTTCCCCGTCTTCCACTGGATTTCTGGAAGGAGCTATAACGTCCTACAAGGCCGTATGAACAGCCCCCCACCTTCTACTCTTCCTTGTGCCCCAGCCCATGGACCTTCTTGCTGTTCCTCAGAGTGCCTCAGACACATTCCTGCCCCTAGGCTTTTGCACTTGCTGTTCCCTCTGTCTGGAATACCCACTCTTCCTTCCCTAGATCCTAGCCCTGTGACTTTTGTGGTTTTTTTCCAAATGAAAATGATCACAATTGTAAAATAGTAAGAAAATGTTACAAATTACATTTATGCCAAATAAATATGAAAACTTAGATGACAATATTTTTCTCAGGAAACATACATTAGCAAACACAAATCAAAAGAAAGAGGAATCTTGAATATCACAATAACTATTAAAAAGAAAAACTAAACAGATAATAAAAAACCATCCCCAGCCCTTCTTCCAAAGAAGAGGAAAGGTACCAAACCCAGGCATTGTCACAGGCAAGGTTTACAATCCTTCAAGAAATTTTTAAAGGGAAGATTATATTTTAATAGTATTCATATATTTTTAAAGCTTCCTGGTGGTTTTTAATATTTACTACCCTTGTTTATTGTGGTAAAAATATACAAAATATAGAATTTACCATTTTAACTGTTCGGTGGCATTAAATACATTCACATTGTTTTGCAGCCACCACTTCCATCCATTTTCATCTTCCCAACATGAAACTCTGTATCCACTGAACACTAACTCCCCAATTTCCATCCTTCACCCTGCTCCCCTCAACCCCTGGTAACTACCCACCCACCGCTCTACTTTCTGTCTTTATGAATTTGCCTGTTCTAGGTACTCCATATAAGTGGAATCATACCATATTTGACCTTTCGTGTCTGGCTTATTTGACTTATCATAATGTTTCCAAGATTCATCCACGCTGTAGCATGTGTCCGAATTTCACCCTTCTTTTAGTTTGAATAATATCCTATTGTATGTATACACATATTTTGCTTTTCTATTCATCTAAGGGTGGGCAATGGTGAACAATGCTGCTCTGAATAGCCCTATGGGTTTTACACTGCAGCTGATGTTCAATGTTTCTGTAATTGGATTTCCATCCTCTCTGTTTGACAAAAGTGGAATTTCCTTTTGGGAAACAAAAGGAAATTTTTGTGTTTTTTCCATTGAGGAAAACACAATGTTGCAACACTTAGGCACCTCTACAGCACCCAGCACAGTGCTAGAAACCCATGAGGTGCTCCGTGATTTGGCCTGACTTAGGTTTTGCCCTCTCTCTTTCCCTTCTAGTTACACTGGTCTTATCACTGTATTCCTCAAATGCACCAAGTTGAATATGGTCTCAGGGCCTTTGCAAAATTGCTGGGCCATTGCTTCTTTCCCTCTAAACCTTTGCACATGGTTTTCTCCCTCCTGTCTCTTGGGGAATAAATCAAATGTTCTTTAGAGAGAGCTTCCCTTACTAGCTGATCTAAAATATCAGAAAGTGCCTCCATCATCTCCTTTTGCTTGACTTTTCTTTAGAACAGGTATCATTTTTCATTTCCCTCACTAGAATGTAAGCTTCAAGCAAGAAGGAACTTCGGAAGTTTTTGTCCTTCTATGTTATGCCCTGCCTCTACTAGCACATACTTCTCTTTTTGTGAATCAGAAAATGAGTGCTCCTGCCAAGTAGAGGAATTTGCCCAAAGGGTGCCCACCTCTGCCCAGGTCATAGTAGAGCTAGCAGAGCCAGGGCACCTGGATTTCAGCTCTTACTCCTGCTCAACCACAGGGAGCTGAGCTGTGGCTCTTTCAGTAGGTGTAACACAGTAGGTATAAGTAATCACCAGCTGAGTGAAGTATAGCACTTGAGGTCATGGATGGGAAAATCTTCAGTGTCTCTCTCTTCCCCATCCCTTCTAGCTCCCAGAAGGAGTCTGCACAAAATTGTATTTGAGCTGTTTCTTACGTCTTATCTGAGTGACTTGTTGATTAAAGCTTCACATCAGCTGGATCAGCCCTCATTAGAAACCCTAGCCCACAAACCCAGCTCTAATTTCAGGACCCTTTGAGCACAATGTAAGATGTGCCAGGCATGGGTGGTGGGCCTGGGGATGAGGGTAGTGATCCTCTCAGAGCTTTATCACACTAACCAAGACAATACCATTGGAGATATGTGACCAGCACATGAGCTAAGGCTGTTTTCCTGGGGAAACTGATCAAGTCATCAACTGAAACTGAGCAAGAAATGTTGCTTTCATACCCAAACAAAACTATAATTTGAAGAGATACATGCACCCCTATGTTCATAGCAGCACTATTTACAATAGCCCAGACATGGAAACAATCTAAATGTCCATTGACAGATGAGTGGGTAAGGAAGATGTGGCACATGTATACAATGGAATATTACTCAGCCACAAAAAGAACAAAATAATGCCATTTGCAGCAATGTGGATGGACCTAGAGAATATCATACAAAGTGAAGTAAGAAAGAGACAGATACCATATGATATCACTTATATGTGGAATCTAAAATACAGCACAAATTAACATATTTTCAAAGCAGAAACAGACTCACAGACAAAGAGAACAGACTTATGGTTGCTGAGGGGAAGGTGGGGTGGGAGAAGGAAGGCTTGGGAGTTTGGGATTAACAGATGCAAACTGGTGTATATAGGATGGATAAACAAAGAGATCCTACTGTATAGCAAAGGGGACTATTATATATTCAGTATCCTGTGATAAACCAAAATGGAAAAGAATATGAAAAGAGTATATATATGTATAACTGAGTCACTTTGCTTATAGCAGAAATTAACACATTGTATATCCATATACTTCAATAAAGTTTTTAAAATAAAACTAATTTTTTTAAACTTTTCATTTCATATTTTGGTGTAATCAATTAATAATGCTGAGATAGTTTCAGGAGGGCAGCATAGGCACTCAGCCATACATGTACATGTATCCACTCTCTCTCAAACTTCCCCCGTATCCAGGCTGCCACATAGCACCAAGCAGATTTTCCTGTGCTATTATGGGCACTAAATGAGATAATTTGCACAAAGGGCTTACCACAGACCCTGGTCTAATGTGACTAGTAGCTGTGGTTGAAGTAAAAGTTCAGCATCCAGAGGTACACTGAGGAAGGATGAACAGAATTTTGGCTACATGGCAAAACCCTCCACCTCCAGGCATAGCCTTTCCTATCTCATCCATCATGCTCCTTGCCACTCACTCCAAACCAGCCACACCCACCTTCCTTCTGGTCCCTGAAAGCTTTTTTTCTCATTCCAGCTGCAAAGGCTTTGAACTAGCCTTTTCCTTTCTTTCCCTGGATCTTCCACCCATCGTTGCACTCTCTCAGCTTTCATATCTCAGCTTAAAGGCCTCCCTCCTCACAGAGACCCTCCCTCACCATCAGCCTGCACATGGTTCTCTTCTACTTTACATCTTGCTGTGTTCTCTTCATTGTGCATATCCCTCTGAGTGATAGTTTTATGTATTTGCTTGTTGACTTGTTTATTACTGAGCTTCTCCAAATAGAATGTCAGCTGCATGGGGCTGAGATTTCAATGGCTCATTCTTGCTCTGTCCCCACATCCTGCATGCCTGGCACATAGAAAGGTTTGAATGCACACGTCTGATGAGTGGTTAGTGTCTCCTCTTTCCTCCTGTCTTCCCATCTTAACTTCCTTTTTTTTTTATTTCCTTTATTTTTATGATTTGCTTATTGTCTTGCTCACTCTTCAGTTTTCCACTTGTCATCAGCAACAGGTAGATTTTTAGTATACCCAGACATCCTTCAGCCAGAAGGGTCAGTTGGAAGAGAGATGACAAGATAGGTGCAGGCCAGCAGCCTTCCTTATGAGGATACAAAAACCTTTCCTTCTCTACGCCCTCATCTTGGATTTCTTAATGTGGTTGACCCCATTTGTCAAGGGTTCTACCTACCCTCAGGTTTATCTGGCCTAGGCTGAGCTACGGGTGTGTGAAAGTGGAATGGATCAGCAAGTCAGGAGGTGTTAGTGTGATAACTAGTCTACCTCTGACACTGTGTGACCTTGGCCAAGTGCCTTAGCTACTCTGAGCCTCAGTTTCCTCACAGCTGAAATGAGGATAATCATGACCCCATAATATAATTTCCAAACTGGTGAGAGAGAGGTCTCCTTGACTCTAAGAAAAACACAGGAAATTCTGATTGTTGGACTTCTGGCGTGCGCAAGTCTAAAGACTTCTTACCCTTCCTCTTCTGCAAGATGGTTAAGGTCTACATACACTCTTGGAGAAACCTGCCTAAGCTCTCCAGTTCTGTGACCTCTTAGCAATGCCTTTCCTTAACAGTCACAGTGTTTCCAGTTACAGGGTGATTGATATCTGTCTCCTCCACTGGACTGTGAGCCCCATGAGGACAGGGAGCATCTTGTGTGTGTTTGTTTTGCTCTCCAGCTTACCCTCAATGCCTAATGCAGTACCTGACCCCAAATAGGTTCTCCACAAACATTTTGGAAATGAATCAATTAATCAATCAAACATTCACCTCTTTAAAACCTGCACTCAGAAAATTTATTAACACTGGTGTCAGTAACCCAAATTGCTCTCTCTACCAAGCTGGTCATTTAATAAGTTCAAACTTCTAAATATAGAGCAAGAGAACCCAAGTCCTGCAGTTGAAATTTCCCCACATGGCTCTGATAAGCCTGAATCAGTCCAGATTTTTGCCCTTACCCTCATTGCAGCTTCAGACCTGTCACTCAAATCCTCTAAGCATCATGTTTATCATGAATGGATCTAGGAGTGTGCGTGGTAGCAGGAATTAGAACAGTCTCAATAAATACAGAATATGATTGCATTAAATAAAGCACTTGAACCAGATGCTTGTTAAGGTGTTTTTCATTTCTAAAATTCTGGGATTCAGTCTTGCAAGGTAGGATGGGAGAAGGGAAGCCAGACATGGTGCGCCAGTCCAGTGTGTGCATTTAGTGGCATTTCAGCTCCTGGTTTGAATAAAAAGAAAGAGTTTGTAGGAAGCCTATTTGAAATGACCTCTAGACAGAAAATTGCCTATCTCTCGCTTGGAGCCTGCTTTGTCATTTCCACACTGAGATGCCAATTAAACCTATTCTGCCAACTATAAAGGAATGCTATTGGATCAAGACAGTGGATGTAGAAGGTGCCTCAAGTATAACATAATATGATTATCAGAAAGAGAATAGAAGGCCATACATCTCAAGAGCAAATATCCCATGTCATTGAGTGGGTACATCTTACAGTATTAGTCAGAAGGGTCAGATGGAAATACCAGATGCAGAAGAAGCCATCCTCCTCCTAGCACCGCCACCAGAATGAATACCAGGGCTTCCTCTGTAGTTGCTTTTCATTTCTGCATAAAAGAAAAAAGTTGCACAAATTACAGAGATGTGGTGGGATGCAGTGGGAAGGGGCTTCCTAGAAGCCTGAAGCTCTTGGAGAAGTGTCATTGTCTATGGGTGTTCCTGTAAAATAAAAGATTTGGGTATTCTATAACCCAGTGGTCTTAACTTTGGCTGTACATAAAATCATCTGGGGATGTTTGTAAACTCTGGATGCCCACCGTGCAGCCCAGACAATCAAGTCAGAAACTCTGAGGGTAGGACTCAGTTATTCCTAGGTGATTCCAATCTGTGACCAAGTTTGAGCAAACTCTTCTAAGGTTTCCTTTGGTCTAAGTGGCACGTCATAGGATGTTCCACTAGGTGGCACCTTCCAGCAAATTTCAGTGGGTCCAGAGAGGTCTTTAACTGCAAGGAATGATTTCGGAAAACAAGACTTGGTGGTCTTGGACTTCCCTGGTGGCACAGTGGATGGGAATCCACCTGTCAATGCAGGAGACGTGGGTTCGATCCCTGGCACAGGAAGATTCCACGTGCCATAGAACAGCTAAGCCCACATGCTGCAACTACTGAAGCCCATGCACCTAGAGCTTGTGCTCTGCAACAAGAGAAGCCACTGCAACAAGAAGCCTATGCACCACAACTAGAGAGCAGCCCCCACTCTCTGCAACTAGAGAAAGCCCGCATGCAGCAAAGAAGACCCAGCACAGCCAAAAATAAATAAATGTAGCAGTGTGTGCATGTCAAAGAAATATCTGAAGACTTGATGGTCTTCACCAGTGACATCTGCACTCTTGATGAGAGGCTGAACCTGTTACTTAACAACTTGCTGGTGAGCACTGGAACCACAGAATGTTAGCTTTTGCCCCTGCTAGGGAACTGGGGCATGGAGAGGGGCAGCTCCATCCCTTACTGCCAGGCTCACCCATTCAGCAGGGCGCACTGGTCTCTTCCCCTAATCTGTCCAACAGGAACACTACCGCTCTCCACATCCCACCACCACCTCCCACCCTTGATCAGAAGTCCTCGATGAGTTCTGTTAGCGGCAGTAGTGAACATCTGTTCTTTTTATCGGGTCACTTAACAACATCCTGATTATTCTTGGCGGATTTGCCTTTCTGCAACTCAGCTGGGAGGTGGAATCAGAGCTGACTCCACCCTTAGCTTCTGGCTTAGCCAATCAGAGTATGCTCTCTGTTCCTACTGCAGTGATTGGTCCAGGGATGGATTCCTGACCTACCCAAGGAAAAGCAGAACAATCCCCTTTAGATTTTGTGACTTTTATCAAAAAGTAGTGGTTCCTACCTGACCTATGATGAAGAGTGGACTGGATGTCTTGCCCTTGTTCCTCCCCACCGCAAGGAGGCTATATAACATACCTGAGTGGGCTTCCTTGCCCTCTGTCTTCCTGTTAGGTCAACCCCTGCGGAGCCAGGGCAGGATACCTAAGGGAGTGAGAAGAGTCAGATAAGAGTGTTTCTTTCCCCAGCTTCCTTACTAGGATTATGTCAGAGGCTGGCTGTGTAAACCGCTAAAGGCCACATCTCTTGTCCAGCAGGCCTCCTCTCTGGGTTCTGAGAATGCACTCCCCCTCCCTTAGGCTTAGGGCTGGACAGCACACCACTGTTTCTAGTCACAGAGTACTGCACTGTTCCGCTTGTTACCCTGTACCCTTCCCAGTGTCCTCGTGGTAAACGTGCCTCACATTTCCCAGCCTGGAATAATCATGTGTTCTCTGCTGAGATTTTGAGTCAAGTGGAGAAGCTTCCTGAGACCTTGGGGACACCACCACCAGAGAGGAAGGTGGAGCTGAGAGATCGCCCAGTTACCCAGGCCAACTCCTGATGTCATTCATCCCTGCCTCCACTCCAGCTCACCTCCCACATTCGAACAATTACCTAATTACACTGATTTTATTGCCTAATAAATTTTAAATGTATCCCTTCCCCTGTAGGCCTACTATATAAGACATATTTCAGGTGACTGCAAGAATCCGTGATCAGAGCTCTGCTATCTCAAATGGCCAAATTCTCTACCTTGTGCACCAGCCTCACTTATTGGCAGGCCCTTGGACCATGATTTGCCTGACTTGAATCAAAAGGATGAGCATAGCCATTCAGATTTTGTCTTAGAAATTGAAACCAAGTGGCACAGAGAGAAGGCGGCAGCTGGTCATGGTCCCTGAAGATGGAAGTTCAGGTGGCACTGGGGTGGAGACTACTCTTGGGGCACACACAAGGAGAAGTTATGGGAAAGCAGAAACCATCAATAACACAAGAAGTGTGTTAGTTTTAAAAGGGAAGACAAAGGAGCAGAGATCCTAGAAGAATTAATCCTGAAAGATAACCGCCTTGGCTCCTGGTTTCCTAGTTCAAGTCCAGGTTTCTTGGATGCCTGTCCAGATCCAGATCCCTGCTCTAGGGCTTCTGTGGGGTTGCCTGGTCTATATATAGCCTTTCCTTGGATTTATGAGTGAGTCTCTGTAATACATGGCAGCCCACCAGGCTCCTCCATCCCTGGGATTCTCCAGGCAAGAATCCTGGAGTGGGTTGCCATTTCCTTCTCCAAGCAGCAGTAGCCGCAGTTCTGTCCCTTACGATCAAAAGGGCCTTGGCCTTGATACCATGGTCTTAGAGTCCAAGTTAAAGCATTTATCATCTCTCACTTGAATTGCTGCAGTAGTCGCCTAACTCCTCCACCACTTCAGTCCAACATCTCTTAAAAGTCCATACTCCCAGTGTAGTGACTATACTGGTACACAGGCTTGCCACGTTACTTCCCGCTGGTGATCTCCCCATTGTCTTCACAGTGGAGTTCAAGCTGCTGGCCTTGAACTCTGTGTAAAACTGCTAGTAGTTCCTTACCTTCACTTTGTGGTCTCTTACCCCCATGCCCTTGCTCACGCTGTTCCTCTTCCAGGGCTGCCCTTTACATCTTTCTGTGTGGATGGATTCTTCCCCAGATTAGATGTTATCTGCTCCTCCCTTACCTTCTCGCTGACTCCTCCCCTCCCCCCCAGCCTCCCCCTCTCCCCAACCTCCCCCCCACTCACCCTCCAGGCCACGCAGTAGTGCTAAGAGCCCATACTACTAGGGTAATTTCCCCCACTCTACTCATGTAATTTCTATTTTAGCATTTACATATTAATAAAGATGATGGGTATCCTATTAGCCAACATTGATGGAGCTCTCTTGTTACATACCCAGTTCTAAGTTTGCCCTTTACATTCTTTCTTTTAATTCTCACCAAAACTCTCCAAGTTAGGTTCGCTTATTATTCCTATTTTCCAGACCTCCGCCCTGCATGCTCAGTCATATCTGACCCCATGGAGTATAGCCCCAGGCTCCTCTACCCATAGGATTTCCCAGGCAAGAATACTGGAGTGGATTGCCATTTCCTCCTCCAGGGATCTTTCTGACTCAGGGATTAAACCCATTATCTTTCACCTTTCCTGCATTGCAGGCAGGTTCTTTACCATTTTGAAGTAGAGAGGGGACATAACCTGCCCAAATAGGAAAGGATAGACACAGATCTACTGTTCATGTCTTTTCAACAACAGCTTTACAGAGATATTATTCACATGCCATTCAATTCATTTACCCACTTCAAGTATCCAATTCAATGAATTTTAGTATATTCATAGAGCTGTGTGTAACCACCACCATAATCAGTTTTGGAATATTTTCATCACCCCAAAAGAAACTCAGACTCGTTAATTACTCATTTTTTTGCTACTACTCTTAGCAGCTGGCATGGTGCCCAGCATAGTATCTGTTCAACCAGCACATTTTAATGAATGAATGGCTGCCTACGTAAGAAGACAGCGGAAGTTGCAAAGAGAGGCTGCACAATGCCTTTTAAAGCATCTCAACATTAATCTAGGGATTTGCCTGATTCTTCAATTTATTTTGCACTGTTTCTCTCTAGTAATAACCATTGCTAATTATCTTTTGTGCCAAACTATATCCTGAGTGATTTGCCTATGTTATCTTATTAATACTCTAAACAACACTGTATCCATAACACAGACGAGAAAACCAACTTGAGATTTAATCAACCTGCCTAAAGTCATACAACTTACAGGCATCACCATTCTAACGTTAAGTAAGCTGCCACCACCTGTAATCGAAGACAACCGCGCCTGGGCACTATGCTAAGTTCTTTACGTCCATCATCCATTTCATTATTTAGTCATTCATTCAGTAGATACTATTGAGAACCTACTACATGCCAGGCACTCTGACAAGCGAGCAAACAGATCACTCATGGCCTCCAGGACTCATGGTCTAGTGGTAGAAGTTCAGTTTAGTTCAGTCACTCAGTCATATCCGACTCTTTGTGACTCCATGGACTGCAGCACGCCAGGCCTCCCTGTCCATCACCAACCCCCAGAGCCTACTCAAACTCGTGTCCACTGAGGCAGTGATGCCATCCAACCATCTCATCCTCTGTCATCCCCTTATCCTCCTGCCTTCAATCTTTCCCAGAATCAAGGTCTTTTCCAGTGGCTTCAGCATCAGTCCTTCCAATGAATATTTAGGACTGATTGCCTTTAGGGTGGACTGGTTGGATCTCCTTGCAGTTAAAGGGACTCTCAAGAGTCTTCTCCAACACCACAGTTCAAAAGCATCAATTCTTCAGTGTTCAGCTTTCTTTATGGTCCAACTCTCACATCCATACATGACTACTGGAGAAACCATAGCCTTGACTATATGGACCTTTGTTGACAAAGTAATGTCTCTGCTTTTTAATGTGCTGTCTAGGTTGGTCATAACTTTTCTCCCAAGGAGCAAACATCTTTTAATTTCATGGCTGCAGTCACCATCTGCAGTGATTTTGGAGCCCCCCAAATAAAGTCTGACACTGTTTCCACTGTTTCCTCATTTATTTGCCGTGAAGTGATGGGACCAGATGCCGTGATCTTAGTTTTCTGAATGCTGAGCTTTAAGCCAACCTTTTTATTCTCCTCTTTCACTTTCATCAAGAGGCTTTTTAGTTCCTCTTCATATTCTGCCATAAGGGTGGTGTCATCTGCATATCTGAGGTTATTGATATTTCTCCCAGCGATCTTGATTCTAGCTTGTGTTCCTCAAGCCCAGCATTTCTCATGATGTACTCTGCATAGAAGTTAAATAAGCAGGGTGATAATATACAGCCTTGATGTACTCCTTTCCTGATTTAGAACCAATCTGTTGTTCCCTGTTCAGTTCTAATTGTTGCTTCCTGACCTACATACAGATTTGTCAAAAGGCAGGTTAGGTGGTCTGGTATTCCCATCTCTTTCAGAATTTTCCACAGTTTGTGGTGATCCACACAATCAAAGGCTTTGGCATAGTCAATAAAGCAGAAATAGATGTTTTTCTGGAACTCTCTTGCTTTTTCAATGATCCAGCGGATGTTGGCAATTTGATCTCTGGTTCCTCTGCCTTTTCTAAAACCAGCTTGAACATCAGGAAGTTCACAGTTCATGTACTGTTGAAGCCTGGCTTGAAGAATTTTGAGCATTACTTTACTAGCCTGTGAGATGAGTGCGATTATGCAGTTGTCTGAGCATTCTTTGGCATTGCCTTTCTTAGGGATTGGAATGAAAACTGACCTTTTCCAATTCCTGTGGCCACTGCTGAGTTTTCCAAATTTGCTGGCATATTGAGTGCAGCACTTTCACAGCACCACCTTTTAGATTTGAAATAACTCAACTGGAATTCCATCACCTCCACTAGCTTTGTTCATAGTGATGCTTCCTAAGGCCCACTTGACTTCACATTCCAGGATGTCTGGCTCTAGGTAAATGATCATACCATGGTGATTATCTGGGTCATGAAGACCTTTTCTGTATAGTTCTTCTGTGTATTCTTGCCACCTCTTCTTAATATCTTCTGCTTTGGCTGAGTCCATACCATTTCTGTCCTTTATTGTGCCCATGTTTGCATGAAAAGTTTCCTTGGCATCTCTTATTTTCTTGACAAGATCTCTTGTCTTTCCCACTCTATTGTTTTCCTCTATTTCTTTGCACTGATCACCGAGGAAGGCTCTCTTATTTCTCCTTGCTATTCTTTGGAACTCTGAATTCAAATGGGTATATCTTTACTTTTCTCCTTTGCTTTTCACTTCTCTTCTTTTCTCAGCTATTTGTAAGGCCTTGTCACACAACTGTTTTGCCTTTTTGCATTTCTTTCTCTTAGGGATAGTCTTGATCACTGCCTCCTATACTATGTCACAAACTTCTGTCCATATTTCTTTAGGCACTCTATCGGATCTACTGCCTTGAATCTATTTGTCACTTCCACTGTATAATTGTAAGGGATTTGATTTAGATCACACCTGAATGGTCTAGTGGTTTTCCCTGCTTTCTTTAAGTCTGAATTTGGCAATAAGGAGTTCATGATCTGAGCCATAGTCAGCTCCCAGTCTTGTTTTTGCTGACTGTATAGAGCTTCTCCATCTTTGGCTGCAAAGAATATAATCAATCTGATTTCAGTATTGACCTTCTGGTGATGTCCATGTATAGAGTCTTCTCTTGTGATGTTGGAAGAGGGTGTTTGCTATGACCAGTGCCTTCTCTTGGCAAAACTCTATTAGCCTTTGCCCTGCTTCATTCTGTACTCCAAGGCCAAATTTGCCTGTTGCTCCAGATGTTTTTTGACTTCCTACTTTTGCATTCCAGTCCCCTATAATGAAAAGGCCATCTTTTTGGGTGTTAGTTCTAGAAGGTCTTGTAGCTCTTCATAAAACCATTCAATTTCAGCTTTTTCAGCATTACTGGTCAGGGCATAGACTTGGGTTACCATGATATTGAATGGTTTGCCTTGGAAATGAACAGAGATCATTCTGTTGTTTTTGAGAATGCATCCAAGTACTGCATTTCAGACTCTTTTGTCAACTATGATGGCTACTTCATTTCTTCTAAGGGATTCTTTCCCACAGTAGTAGATATAATGGTCATTTGAGTTAAATCCTCCCATTCCAGTCCATTTTAGTTCACAGTTCCTAAAATGTCAATGTTCACTCTTGCCATCTCCTGTTTGACCACTTCCAATTTGCCTTGATTCATAGACCTAACATTCCAGGTTCCTATACAATATTGCTCTTTACAGCATTGGACTTTGCTTCTATTACCAATCACCTCCACAACTGGGTGTTGTTTTTGCTTTGGCTCTGTCTCTTCCTTATTTCTGGAGTTATTTCTCCACTGATCTCCAGTAGCATTTTTGGCACCTACCAACCTGGGAAGTTCGTCTTTCAGTGTCCCATCTTTTGCCTTTTCATACTGTTCATGCGGTTCTCAAGGCATGTGGTAGAAAGGGCATTATAAAAATGAACATACAAATAGCAACTGTATTTGGTGGAAGGAAGGAAAAAAGATCTTCATGGCAGTTCGGGGCAAAATTGATATTAGAACTTAACACTGTTTAAATCCAGTCCAATAGTCTTTCTGCAACGTTACACTTGTATGACTCCTCTAGGCTGCTCTAATGGAACGCTGGTCTGGCCAATGGCCCTCTGGACAGTGCTTGTCCCTGTAGGAGATCTGCAGTAAACAGGTCCCAGCCACTTACCGTGGGGGCACACGCAAATGCAGAAACACACACACAGCCCATGCCCCCAGGTGCAGGAAGAGCTAGAAGAGAATCAGTTCAGTGGGCTTTGCAAAAACTCTCTCCCTCAGCTGGGGATTTGAGTTTGAAGAGCACTTTTCTATACAGGGTACTACACTTTGCTTTTATTATGTAAATGATCCTGGAGGTCTAGCTGTGTAAATACAGAGAGAGATTCCATTCTTTTTTCCAGTTATAAAGTACTCCACAGTGTGTGTGAATAAGCCAAAGTTCAGTTCCCCAAAACTCAAAAAGAGATTTGAAGTTGTTTTCAATTTGGGGCTATTAAAATAATATCATAATAAGTAACCATGTGTCTACCTTATTCGGCAGTGAGGAGGTGAATCTTCAGAGGAAATCCTTAGAATTAGGATTTGCTGGGTCAAAGGGTAAATGCTGCTATAGTTTTCAAAGATATTGCCAAATTCCTCACCATATGGGGTCAAATCTTTTGCACTCCCAGCAGCAATGTTTGAGAGTACCTGAATCTTCATAGCTTATGTCTACATAATATTTTTAAAGCACTCATTTTATATAAAAACCTTAGACTCCCAACTTCTCTTAAAAATTGTAAGCTCTGGCATCACTGGGCCTGTCTTTCTACATGGCCATAACAAACGGGCTGAGTGGTCACTGAGGCCAAGTCGACTAGTCGACTATAGTTCTTGTGAGTCTTGGAAGTTTCAAGTCCTGATTTAGTCCAGCCCCTTCAGGGTGAAGATGAGTTCCACACATTCCTGGAGAAAACTGGGCATAAGAATGCAGCTCTCTGAACTCGGAGTCTACTACACTGTGTAGCCTCCAGAGTAAGTACAAGACACATGAGTAGCAAGGGGAGTGGGTGGGTAAGTGTATAAAAACATTGACAATTCAGCATTAAAATTGGAATTTTTTTTTTTTTCAAACATTTACTTAACTCAGTAAATACATCGCACCACTTTGCAGTTGATTAAACTGTGACTAATCCGAGCAGAGCAGAGTGACAAATTGGTTTCTACTTCTTCTGAGCAACCAAAATGAGGGCTGATGTCACAGCAGAAGGATTCAGGCTACACACTCATTCATTCCCTCATTCATCAAATGCAAACTGTGTGCCATCTCTGGATCCAGTCACTGAGGGTTCAAAGACGAGCAAGCATTTAAACAGAGGGATCTGAATATGCAAAAACTTGATGTAAATTGGTGCTTTATTGGAGGAATGTGCATGCTGCCATGAGGGTGCAAAGGAGGGAAACTCTCATTTTTCTTGGTGGCCATAGAAGAGGCCATAGGGAAGTGATTTTTGAGTGGATCCTGAAGGCTGTGTAAGAGTTTGATAAGAAAAATAAAGAACATGGGAAACATTTTCTTGAAGGTAAACAATGTTTAAAGACAAAATTCTTTCTCAGAAAGTGGCAAAAATCAGTTCAAAAAGATATGGGCAATAAACAAATAACAAGAAAAAGAAGGAAAGATATACATCCAGAAAAGATGAGAACTCTAATTTGAAAACATACATGCACCCTAAAGTTCATTGCAGCACTACTTATAATAGCCAAGACATGGCAACAACCCAAATATCCATTGACAGTTGAATAAATAAAGAAGACATGGAATATTGTTTTCACTCAGTTGCTCAGTCATGTCCAACTCTTTGTGACCCCATAGACTGCATCTCACCAGGCTACTCTGTCCATGGAATTCTCCAGGCAAGAAGTGGAGTGGGTTGCCATTTCCTACTTCAGGGGATCTTCCCGAGGCAGGAATCTAACCCTCACCCCTGAGTCTCCTGCATTGGCAGGCAGATTCTTTACCACTGAGCTGCTTGGGAAGCCCATAATGGAATATTATGACCATAATGTGGCAGTCATATTATTATAGAATATTATAACCATAAACAAGAAGGGTATAATGCCATTTGGAGCAACATGGATGGACCTAGAGATTGTCATACTGAATGAATTAAGTCAGACAAATATCATAAGAAATCACTTATATGTGGAGTCCCCAAAAATGATATAAATGAACTTATTTACAAAAGAGAAAAAGACTCATAGACATAGAAAACAAACTTTTGGTTTCCAAAGGGGAAGGGAGAGGGAGAGGGAGGGATAAATTAGCAGTCTGAGATTAACATATACATTCTACTATATATAGGACTTCCCTGGTGGCTCACACGGTAAAGTGTCTGCCTACAATGTGGGAAGATCCCCTGGAGAAGGAAATGGCAACCCATTCCAGTACTCTTGCCTGGAAAATCCCATGGATAGAGGAGTCTGGTAGGCTACAGTCCATGGGGTCACAAAGAGTCGGACACGACTGAACGACTAAATTTTCCCCTTTCACTACTGTCTATAAAAATTAAAATAAAATAGATAAACAGCAAAGATCTACTGTATAGCACAGGGACTCTACTCAGTATCTTTTAATAACTGATAATGAAAAACAATCTGAAAAAGTGTGTGTGTGTGTGTATTTATATATGTATGTAAACTGAATCACTTTTACACCTGAAACTAACACAGCATTGGAAATCAACTATACTTCAACATGGCTTCCCAGGGGGCAAACCCACCTACCAGTGTAGGAGATATAAGAGACTCAGGTTCGATTGCTGGGTTGGGAAGATCCCTTGGAGGAGGGAGTGGCAACCCGCTCCAGTATTCTTGCTTGGAGAATCCCTTGGACAGAAGAGCCTGGGGGGCTACTGTCCATAGAGTTGCAAAAAATCAGACATGACTGAAGTGAATAACACACACATGCATACTTCATTAAAAATAAATACATTTTTTAAAAAGAAAGAAAGAAGTTTGCTGCCTTATTTAGTTTCAAAGTCAAGGGTAGTTTGCCTTCAGGTACAGCAAGATCCAGGTGTCTAAAGGGTGTCATGAAGCTACAGAAATTTTCTCAACTCCACTTCTTCTTTATAGGTTCTTTGCCCTCAGGCAACTCTGTCTCTCCAGGTGACTGGGTGCCTGCTGGGAGCTCTAAGTTTATATTATCCTGACAACTAACAATGCCAGAAGAAGCTGACTTCTTTTTTTCAATAACTTCATTAAAAATCCCAGGACTGAGACTCATTGGTTAGGTCTGGGTCACTCACTCATCCATCCCCCAGAGGAAAACCAGAGGAAGGATAGACAGAAGCAGGCTGGGTGCAACCTCCAGATCTTGCAGCAGTGGGGGGTTGGGAGGGCACCTGTCTCACCAAGAGCAAAGGAGTCTCCAGATAGTGGAGCTGGACACACACCACTGTCTCAGAGACCAGAAGACAAGTGCTCAAGCTTCCTAGACTGTGAAGACTGAGGAAGGAGGAGCAGGAGTTAGAATTCGAGTCTTTTAGGACAAATGACTTCTTCATTTTCTTGAGGAGAGAATGCAGGCTCAGAAAAGGGAAGACTGTGACTTGTCCACAGTTGCAGAGCAGTAGTGAAAGAGTCTAGGAGGAGTCCTGGTGCCCTGAGTCTTAGGACCTTCATATGATGAGCAGTCACACATCCGAATAGATGTGAAGGGCTTGGAGAGGGACGGACATTTCTAGGAACCCCTGGGATCATTCACCTGTGGTAGATGTCACAGTCTGCAAGCCCAGGTGGTTCTGTCTATCCCAGACATACACCTAATATTTGGCTCTGGGCCTCATAATATCATTGTATCAGCCTCCTGGGCCCCAGGGGGCCAAAGAGCTCGAAGACGTTGTTATGGGCTGAATTGCATGCTCCCCAAATTCACATGTTGATGCCTCCAGTCCCCAGTACTTCAGAATCTGTATTTGGAGACAGGACCTTTCAAGAGATAATTAAGTTAAAATGAGGCTGTTAGAGTGAGTCCAAATCCAATGTGATGGGTATCCTTCTTAGAAGAGAAAATATGGACCGTCAGAGAGACACCCAGGATATGTGCACAGAGGAATGACTATGTGAGGACACAGTGAGAAACGAGCGAAGGCGGGAGGCCTCAGCAGAAACGAAACCTACCAGCGCCTTGATCTTGGATTTTTAGCCTCCAGAACTATGAGAAAAGAACCTTTTGTGTTTAAACTACCCACTCTGTGGTATTTTGTTATGGCAGCTGCCACAAGCAAATACTGACTGGAGAACAATTAGGAGTGGGTGATAGGCTGATTTGTGTTGATGTATGGCAAAAACAACACAGTATTGTAAAGTAATTAGCCTTCAATTGAAAATAAATAAATTTTTAGAAAAAGAAAAAAGAGTGGGTGACAGTCTGATAACAGAGACAAACAGAAACCAAGGGAACGAGGAAGCGTGGGGATGAGGGAAACTGATGCTGAAATTTAGGTGGAGTGGGAGGAGCTTGAATGAGCAGATAATCGAGGCAGAAAAGTTCAGTCAATGACCAGCTTTCTACAGTAATCACCCGGTTTGTATGAATATTTTAAAGTTTTATATTCAGTGAGGAGGTCTACACATGTGGTTACAAAATTTAATTTCAGAGAACTTATAATAACATTAACTGCCCTCTCCCCCAAGCACCAACCACCACCTATGTCCTATTCCCTATAGACCAACGCTTTTGAAACTCTCTCTGCTTTTAGCTTTGGCTAACATTTATTGCCCATTCCAGTACTCTTGCCTGGAAAATCCCATGAATGGAGGAGCCTGGTAGGCTACAGTCCATGGGGTCACAAAGAGTCGGGCACAACTGAGCGACTTCACTTTCACTTTTCACTTTCATGCATTGGAGAAGGAAACGGCAACCCACTCCAGTGTTCTTGCCTGGAGAATCCCTGGGACGGGGGAGCCTGGTGGGCCATCATCTATGGGCTCGCACAGAGTCGGACACGACTGAAGGGACTTAGCAGCAGCAGCAGCAGCAGCAACATTTATTGAGTGCTTGCCACGTGCCAAGCCCCTGTGCTAAACCTTTTATATACATTGTTTCCCTAAGCACTTACCACAGCCCAGTACAGTAAGCACTAACCTTATGCCCATTTTACAGGTGGGAAAAGTAAGGTGTAGAGAAGTCATCTGTTCAAGTCACACAGTTGGGAAGCAATGGAAATGGAATTTTATCTCTGGATGTTGGGTTCCAGACATCTGAAAGCTCTTACTCATCATCCCCTGATGGTTCCTGTCAAAGCTTTATTACCTGTGCTCCTTGATTTATCAACTCTAGACAGTATCTATTGATTTCTTAGTGTGATTAATGAGAATTTAGCTCACTTATTCCCTCTGTCTACAAATCTTGGATAGAACATGTTGCCATATTCAGTTCTGTTGTGGGTACATTTGGGGTTTTGAATAACATTCTTGAACCTCAATCCCCTGTCCCTACTCTACAATCATTTGTTGATGGGCTGTGTGGGGTCATCTGTGAGTTGGGTGATGGAAAGACCATCCCAGATTTTCTTCTGATTCAGTCTCATCCACCGTAGCACCCAGCAGGTGCTTGATAAGTATCTGTGCAGTGAATAAACACAGAGAGACTCAGTACCGAAAGCGGGAAGTGACCAGACAATCTCAGCCAGGGGAAGGGCATGATAATGACAGCTGGCAATGTCAGCCTGACTTCTTTCCAGACACAGCCTCCAGCCACCAAGGGAACAAGGAGCTATAAAATGGAAATTTAAGGAAAAGGCTTCAGAGCAGCTTTCAGGAAGCACCCCTCCCCTACCTCGGCTGAGACAGGGATGACCTCACTGCAACTCTGGGCTGACACAGAGTTGTCTGTCCTGCTGGCTTGCTGGAGACCACCAGGGCACTCATGCAGGCCTCTGGCCATCCTCCTCTCTTGTGGGAAACATGGAGTTTTATGCTAACACCGGTTCCATAGTGGGCTTTCTGAAAGGGGCGTTAGGGGCTACATGCTGGGGAACCTTCTCGCATAGACTGGGGAAGCTGGGCCGGCATACCTGTGAAGAGTCCAGCAGGTGAAGCCACAGGGCCTTTGATGCCGTCCTTTTACCTGTAACACACCCTCCCCATGGGCCTAGGTAGTTCTTTTATTTATTTGGATGCACCGGCTCTTCGTTGTGGCACTCGAGATCTTTCATCTTACTTGTGGCATGTAGGATGGGGTGCCCTGGCCAGGGACTGAACCTGGGCCCCCTGCACCAGGAGCATGGTGTCTTAGTCCCTGGACTACCAGGGAACTTTTGGCCTGGCTAATTCTTACTTATCTTTTGCACCTCAGGACAGAGCACACGGTCTTGGGGAAGACTTCCAAATCCCTCAGACTGGGTCACATGCCCTACGTAGATTCTGTAAGTCTATAGCACTTAGCACAGTTGTGATTTTACATGTACTAGAGTCATTACTCAGAGAAGGCAATGTCACCCCCACTCCAGTACTCTTGCCTGGAAAATCCCATGAATGGAGGAGCCTGGTAGGCTGCAGTCCATGGGGTAGCTAGGAGTCGGACAGGACTGAGCGGCTTCACTTTCATTTTTCACTTTCATGCGTTGGAGAGGGAAATGGCAACCCACTCCAGTATTCTTGCCTGGAGAATCCCAGGGACGGGGGGAGCCTGGTGGGCTGCTGTCTATGGGGTCGCACAGAGTCAGACATGACTGAAGCAACTTAGCCCAGCCCCAGCCTAGAGTCCTTACTTGTATGAAGTCAGCTTCACCCACTAGATTGAGCCCATCCCTGCTCACTGCTGTATCCCAAGCACCCAGCACAGAGTAGGTACTCAGTAAGCATCTCTTGAATGAATGAAAAAGTGAAAGAATGAATCTTAATTAAACTCCTTAAAACAAACAGTCCATTTATGGGAAGTTTAGCCTCCTCAAAACACAGCACTATTTTTGCACCTGGAAAAAGAGGATGGAATTTCAGACCCTCACCACTCTTGTTCAGGCTCATGATTCGCCTACTGAAAGTGGAGTGACCTGTGATGATTCCCACTGACCCTGGGGGACATCCCACCCACCCGCTCCACACCCTTCCTCTTCATTGCTCCTGCTCTCTCCTGTCAATCTGTCACCAAGGCTGGTCTCTTCACCTCCCACCTCAGTGATTCTCAGTCCTGGCTGCAGCTAACTGACCACATATCTGTAAAAATACAGATGCCTGAGTTTCTGATTCAAGGACAGTAAGCAGTCTCCTCACCGGTCTCTCAGGGCTCCAGGCTTGGGGTCCCCTAACCATTCCCCAAACCATGAAGCAGCTGCCAGAGACATCTTTCTAGAATGCAAGCCTAATCATGCCACGCTCCTGGGTGTAACTTCCCCCTGCCTTCCTCTGCCTTCAGGACAAACCTCAAATTCTCAGAGAGCCTTCCAAGGCCCCGTTTCCTTCCCTGGGCTCATCTCCTTGTTGGTCCTTGGCCTCCTCACTCACTCTTTGCTCTAACATGGTGGCATCCTAAGGGCCTGAACAGCTGGGTCATGTTCTTTCCTTCCTCTGAGTCTCTGCTGCCCTGTCCAAGGTCAAAGAAAAATTTATTCTGACACTTGTTAAACTAATAAGGAAGACTTTATTCAGGACTGTTGCAGTCGGAGAGAGAACTGGGGTTCAACTCACGATACAACAGGCAGCTGGAAATTTATAGACAATAAGCAGAGCAAAGGGATCAACAGATGGAAAATTACTAAGAAGAGACACCAAGGGTAAGGGCTAAAATGGCCTAACCAGATTCTTGCTAAAGTCAGGCTGAGGGCTTAGACATCAAGGGTGAAGGATAAGGAATTTGACCAGATCTCAAGCGTGTGAGGATGACTTAGCGGGATCCTTTGCTAAGATTGAACTGTGTGGCCCAAAGAAGGTGTGGGGAGAGACGCAAGGTCATGGCTTAGACAAGAAGAGGGCTAAGAGGAGCCTGATGAAAGTTTTGTCAAGGAGAGTGGCTTTGTCGCCAGCAACCCTTCACTGTGCTCTGCTCTGCTTCTGACAGTACCTGCTTCTCCAAGTTTCCACAGAGGTGCCTCTGAGAAGTCTTATCTGACCCTCCTCCATCTGTCCTAGGTTAGCACTTATTACATCCAAGTGTACTACCTGTTTACTAGCCTGCTCCTGAGTTTGACTGTGAGCAATTTGAGGGCAGAGACTGTATTTTGAATCCCCAGTGCCTAACACTGTTTTTACTTCAATAAATGTTTGTTGAATGAATACAGCTTGATGAACAGGATCTCCTGGATCACTGTTCTGCTCAGAAAAAATCACTGACTCTCTTGGCCTGCATCAGTGGTTTTCAGCCTTCAGTGAGCATCAGAATCATCAGGAGGGTTTGTTAAGCACAGAGTGTTGGGTCCCCCTCCAGAGTTTCTGATTCAGTAGGTCAGACTGGCATGTCTAACGAAAGGTGAAGCTGCTGCTGGGCACTTTGGTAATCACTGACCTATAGGAGTGGAGCTGATATCATCCCCAAGTGAGATGCACACCCTCTTTCAGGTGAGGCATGAAGCAGATATGATCTCATGATCCAGGTTACCTCCTTCTCTGCCTAAAGTGTAAGATTCTCTTTTTCTCTCTCCCTCCCCCTCTCTCTCCTTTGCAAACTGGAGTGACAGCTCAAGGCTTCGTTTCCTTGCCCTGGGCTTCATTTGCTGTGGGAGGGGCTGCCTTCCAGCCCTCTCTGCCAGACCTGGTGCCAGGCTGAGAGCAAGAACTGCAGCCCCCGGGTGACTGACTGGCACACCAACGCAAGTGACCCCTCCCTTCTCAGCCCCCATGATTGGCTCCTGCTGCAAATAGATTCAGGGAGCAGAGACAGCCAATAGGGGCCGGGACCAGAGCAGGCTGCCCACAGTGACTCTACCCAGCCTAAAGCGGGTCAAGGTGCAGCTGTTTGCAGGGCACATGGACAGAGCTGGGATGTGCAGGCTGTGGTTTTCATACATGTATATGAGGCCTTTGGGTTGTGGGGCAGAATCAAGTGTGGAAGAGAAAGGGGACTGTTCCAGGAGGCAGGGCTGAGGTCTAGTTCCAGGGCAAATCTCCTTCAAATACTAAGTCTGAACCTGGCCTTCTAGGCCACAGTGAAAAAAATATTCATCATGACAGGAAATTATAACACGTCTTTAAAAAAAATTTTTTGTTGCCTTAATTTCTAACTTCTAACTATTCAGACATGTGCTATGAGGGCCTCCATCTAGACCCTTGCTCAGGCCCTGCAAATGTTTGGGGTGCGCTTGATTGTAGGAGTGACCGGGTGAAGTGAGCTCCCCAGGACTCAGGACTGCTCCTGAGGGTCTGCACTGTTTCCCCAGGTTCAGCATCAACACCTGGAACTCACGAGTAGTCTTGCCTTCCTGAGGATTGGCCAGTAACCCTCAAAAGCACCTAGAGATATTTTTCTCCTCCTAGGAGGTGAGGGTGAAAATAGGTTCCACAGTTAAATGACAACAACTTTGTCTGTTCATTGAGATCAAGGAAGAGGCCCGGACCTGGGAGGTTTAGATCTGGTGTTCCCAATCAAGTTGTCAGATGGTCGGCAGGGCTGCAGAATCAGACAAACCTCAATGTTGCCACTTCCCAGATGTGTTTCCTTGGGCAAGCCGCTTCTCTAAACCTCAGCTTTCTTACTTGTTAAATGGAGGTAACTGGAATGCCTGCACACAGAGGGATTACACCAAAGCCTTTGATACAGGTGGGTGCTCAGTGTTAGCTGCTGTTTCTGATTTGCTGGGCTAGCTCATCCCCATTTGGTGTGGCATCCTCCCCAGTTGACCCCACTTTCGGCAGATTGCAACAAGCTGAAGAAGTTTATCTTCTGGGTTCCCGGCTTGCCCTTTGGACATCCTTTTGTATGTGGGTACCCTTCCAACTCATCTCAGGGGCCCATGATGCTCATCTTACAGCTCAGGCTTGTTCTTATCAATGCAGGTTCCTAGGTTCCTGCCTCAGAGATTCTGATTCACTAGGTCAGGGGTTGGCCCAGGTTTCTGCATTTTAATGAGCTCCCCAGATGAGTCTCAGAAAAGAGGCAACTCTTGGAGAAACACCATGGTTGAGAAAGTAGACAGAAAGGCCAAAGCAAGAGCAGCCTCTGGGAGACAGTTTCCTTTTTAATCGTAAGCACTTTTCTAAGAGCCAAGCTGCCCAAGAATGGAATCAGCTACCCTAAGACATAGTGAGCCCCCATCAAGGGAAGATGTGCAAGAAAAAGCAGGATAAATACCTGATAGAAACAGGCAAGGACTCAAACCTTAGCACGGGGGGTTCTGTGACCATGAAAATCGCTGAGATTCCATCTTCTTTTTCAGACCAGGAAGTGCTCTGTTAGTCCTTCATACTGTATCCCCATGCTCCCTTTCCCGGGGTGATCTGGGTTTGAGTCTTCTGCTTGAGAATGGCAGGAATCTGTTTGTGTCCTCAGACAGAAAGCTGGTGAGGAAGATCATTCTAGGCTGCCCCACTCAACTGAGACAACAGAGGGAAACCCCATGTAATTTTCTGGGAAGAAGAGCCCTGTCTCAGGCCTTTTGAACCCCCTGACTCCTGCCTCTCCCCCTTCTCCATCCCCACACGTGGTTTAGAAAAGAAGTCAGAAGCCAAGAAGGTTGTGGAGGCAGTTTGAGACTGTGCTCAGGAGAGGACTCGGAGCCGCAGAGCTGCAGTGACTTGTGCCTAACGCTGCGTGTAATCGCTGCCATGTGTCTCTGTCAAGAATGCGCGTGCACTTCAGCATGGCCCAGGGAAACTCCCCCATCAGGACCCTTTGAGTGGAAGACAAATGGACAAGTTAGGACAGTGATACATTCTGCTGTCCCTCTGTTTTCAGATGCCCCCTGCAGCAAAGCAGCTAAGCTAGGGACAAGGGCAGAAGGTACCCTTGGCAGCCAGGTTCTGGGGGCCGGGGGCATGTGGTTACTCCCCAAGTACATCCTCTCAAAGTGGGGCCCAGGCAGTCCTTTGTTTGAGCAGATGGGTTGACATGTCAGTGGTTAAGGAGCTGAAAGAAGAGTCGGGGGAGAATGGGAGGGCAGTAAGTTTCTTTATCTGCGCATCTGACAATTCACCATGAGAGCCCCCACCCCAGCTGTGTCATCTGGGCATAGACTTGCTCTCCAGGTGTCTAAACATGGCTAGCTGTCTTCTCATCTGTTTCCCAGAAGCCAGCAGAAAGCGTTCCTCCTACCTGAGCTCCGCGGGTGTCCTTGGAGATACAACACCTCTGAGCCAAAGGGGAGTGTTTCCTGCTAGGACAGGACCCCTTCCCCAATTTGAGGGCACTGATTCTGTCTCTTTAGGCCCTTACATCTTTCCATCTTGAAAAACAGTTTTTAGGAATGATGACCACACATTGGGTACCTACTATGTGCCATAAACATTGCAGAGAGTTTCATGTGCATAGCCTCAGCTGTTCCTAAACATAAAACTATTAGCCCCAGAAGCTGCTGTATAGCACGGGGAGCTCTGCTCAATGCTTTGTGATGACATAGAGGGGTGGGATGGGGAAGGAGGGGAGAGGGGGCTCAAGAGGGAAGGGATATATGCATGTATGTATAAGAGATAATTATGCATATGGAGTATAAGAGGTAACTATGCATATGGAGTCTAAGAGATAACTTTGACAGTGATTGAGTTCAGTTCAGTCACTTAGTTGTGTCTGACTCTTTGCAACCCTGTGGACGGCAGCATGCCAGGCCTCCCTGTCTATTGCCAACTCCTGGAGTTTACTCAAACTCACATCCATTGAGTTGGTGATGCCATCCAACCATCTTGTCCTCTGTCCTCTCCTTCTCCTCCTGCCCTCAATCCCTCCCAGCATCAGGGTCTTTTCAAATGAGTCAGCTCTTCGCATCAGATGGCCAAACTATTGGAGTTTCAGCTTCAGGATCAGTCCACAGTGATTGAAGTGGTCCCAGATTTCACTCTAGTTAAGGTATTGATGGCTTTGGTTAAGATTTGATGGCTCTGGTTAAGATTCTGATGGCTCTCTGCATAGAGTGATACATGAAATAATTAGCAGTCTTAACCAAGGATTTTGGGCTTCCTAGGTAGCTCAGTGGTAAAGAATCTGCTTGCCAAGCAGGAGATGAGGTTTGATCCCTGGGTTGGGAAGATCCCCTGGAGAAGGAAATGGCAACCCACTCCAGTATTCTTCCCTGGGAAATCCATGGACAGAGGAACCTGGTAGAATATAGTCAATGGGGTCACAAGTGTCAGACATGACTTGGAGACTACACCACCACCACCACCACCAAGGATTTTACCAGGTATACCTGGATGAAGAGAAGAGTGCAGCTCCAGACTCATGTTCTATAAGAAGTCTTCCATCCTTACTCCAGTGCATTATGATCGGTGTTCACTAGAACTCTTGGTTACAGGTGGTAGGAATCCAAGTCAAATGTACCTGAGAAATAAACAAATTCAGCAGCCAAAACTTTAAAAACCAAGCATAACCTAAGTATATTGGCTAGCATAACTGAAAACTCTAGAAGTAGGTACTGTTAGATATAGGTATGCAAATGATGTCATCAGGATTTGTTCTCACTACCTTCCAGCTTTGCTTTCCTTTGCGTTGAGTTCATTTTCAGGTGGAGAAGGCAATGGTACCCCACCCCAGTACTCTTGCCTAGAAAATCCCATGGATGGAGGAGCCTGGTAGGTGCAGTCCATGGGGTCACTAAGAGTAGGACACAACTTCACTTTCATTTTTCACTTTCATGCACTGGAGAAGGAAATGGCAACCCACTCCAGTGTTCTTGCCTGGAGAATCCCAGGGACAGGGGCGCCTGGTGGGCTACTGTCTACAGGGTCACACAGAGTCAGACACGACTGAAGGGACTTAGCAGCAGCAGCAGCGGCATTTTCAGGCAGGCTCAGCCCCTGTGGAGACTCCAGACATCCAGGCTTGCATGCTACCAGTTTAGCAACCTCCAGGGAAAGAGTATTTCTCAACAGTTCTAGCTGAAGTCTTGAGATGGATTTGGATTGCTCCAAATTGAATAAGATGCCCATTCTGAGCTAATTACTATAGCCAAGGAGGAAATGAAAACTCCACGCTTAGACTTGGGTCATGTGCTGACTGTGGAGATGAGATAATCTCACTAGAGTCCAATCTCACTTAGTCCATGGACTAAGAGTAAGGGAGGCATGGTCCCCAAAGGGAAATGGAGGAACTGCTACCAGAGAATGGGAGTTGATGCTAGGCAGGTACAAACTGCAGAACTTTTTCTCCCCAAGATCATGGAGAGAATAGGAGGCAGAAATAGTACTAAAATTCAGCCTTTTGAATCTCAGAGAAATCTGTTTTTCCTTTTTTGGTCAAACTGCATAACATGTAGTACTTTCCCTTCCCCACCGAGGGACTGAACTGTGCCCTCTGCAGTGAAAGTGCAGAGTCTTAACCACTGGCCCACCAGAGAAGTCTGAAAGCTGGTTCTTAAGTCAAATAGACTAAAGTGTGAGGGCTGTATCTGCAAATAAAACTCTCAAGCCTCCAGGGATTTCCCAGAAAAATAATGAGGAGAATGGGGGTGGAGAGCTGGCAGAAGTAGACACTTCCCGTTCTGATGAGACTCTCAGACTCTCAGACTCTCACACTTGGAAAACCACCAAGTCTAACTTCTCCATTCTCTTTACAACATCCTCTCCAGGTGGCTGGACCGCCTCTGCCTGGGTGCCACCAGAGACAGGAAACACACTCCTTTTTTGAGGCAGTCTTTTTTTTTTTCAAGATACTCTGACCATTAAAAATAAATATCCCTATTTTGAGTCCAAGCTGTCTTCCTGTAGCTTCCGCCTCCTTGTCCTGAGAGTCACAGAGAACAAGTCAAACATTGGAGTGGCCCAGAATAAAGGACACAGAGACCGAAGTTCAGAAGAACACGGTTTTCCTGTCTGTTCTCTACGTCTGTATCTCTATTCCTGCTCTTAAAATAAGTCCATCTGTTCTATTTTTATAGATTCCACATATATATGTTGCTATACAATATTTGTTTTTCCCTTTCTTACTTACCTCACTCTGTATGATGGGAGGAAGGGGAGAGTGGGGAGGGTGGGTGACACCCCAATTGGGTGAGCTGGGATTGACATGTATACACTACAAGATATAAAACAGATAGCTAGTGGGAAGCTGCTATACATTATGGGGAGTTTAGCTTAGCGCTGTGCAATGACTTGAGCGGTGGAATGGGGGTGGGGGCGGTGGGACGGAGACCCCCAGAGGAAGGGGATATACATATACATGTAGCTGATTCACTTCATTGTACAGCAGAAATGAACACAACATTGTAAAGCAATTATATTCTAATTTTAAAAAAAGGGGAGAACATGGTTTTGATGAAGATCATCTACTAGGAGAGCAAGAAAAATGTAATCAAGCGCAAGCATGAATGTGAAAGTACTTTGCGTGTCACAGATCTCCATCATTATCTGTCAGACACTTATCGTAGGCACTGAAGGTATTATCTGATTTTATTCTTATATAAGCATTTGAGAGAAATACTATTTTTATTCACATTTCACAGATGAGAGAACTGATGCCACCAGAGCTCAAGTCCTGGGTAATTTAAGTGGCAGAGTGGGGATATGTATTCTAGTTCTGATTCTGCCACTTAAATTACTGTGCATCCACATGTATGTCCTCATCCAACACTTCACCTACCAGAAATATGCGACAGCGGGCAGTGCTTTAATTGATTCAGGCTAAAGACTCTTGGTGCTTCCCCCGTGGCTCAGTGGTAAAGAAACTGCCTTTAGTGTAAGAGATGTGTGTTTGATCCCTGGGTTGGGACAATCCCCTGGAGGAGGAAATGGCAACCCACCCCAATATTCTTGCCTGGAAAATCCCATGGACAGAGGAGCCTGGCAGGCTGCAGGCCATGGGGACCCAAAGAAATGGATGCGACTGAGCAACAGTTAGAACTGGACATGAAACAATAGACTGGTTCCAAATAGGAAAAGGAGTACATGAAGGCTGTATATTGTCACTCTGCTTATTTAACTTCTATGCAGAGTACATCATGAGAAATGCTGGACTGGAAGAAACACAAGCTGGAATCAAGATTGCCGGGAGAAATATCAATAACCTCAGATATGCAGATGACACCACCCTTATGGCAGAAAGTGAAGAGGAGCTAAGGAGCCTCTTGATGAAAGTGAAAGAGGAGAGTGAAAAAGTTGGCTTAAAGCTCAGCATTCAGAAAACCAAGATCATGGCATCCAGTCCCATCCCTTCATGGGAAATAGATGAGGAAAGAGTGGAAACAGTGTCAGACTTTATTTTGGGGGCTCCAAAATCACTGCAGATGGTGACTGCAGCCAGGAAATTAAAAGACACTTACTCCTTGGAAGAAAAGTTATGACCAACTTAGATAGCATATTCAAAAGCAGAGATATTACTTTGCCGACTAAGGTCCGTCTAGTCAAGGCTATGGTTTTTCCTGTGGTCATGTATGGATGTGAGAGTTGGACTGTGAAGAAGGCTGAGTGCCAAAGAATTGATGCTTTTGAACTGTGGTGTTGGAAAAGACTCTTGAGAGTCCCTTGGACTGCAAGGAGATCCAACCAGTCCATTCTGAAGGAAATGAGCCCTGGGATTTCTTTGGAAGGAATGATGCTAAAGCTGAAACTCCAGTACTTTGGCCATCTCATGCGAAGAGCTGACTCATTGGAAAAGACTCTGATGCTGGGAGGGATTAGGGGTAGGAGAAGGGGATGATAGAGGATGAGATGGCTGGATGGCATCACTGACACGATGGACGTGAGTCTGAGTGAACTCCAGGAGTTGGTGATGGACAGGGAAGCCTGGCGTGCTGCGATTCATGGGGTTGCAAAGAGTCAGACACGACTGAGAGACTGAACTGAACTGAGCATGTGCACACATGATCAAGGAGCCTTGAGTTGGTGGGTTTGTTTGGTTCTTCACTGTTTCATGAGGTTGTTGAGCAGTTCTTGGCTTCCTCATCCTCTCTGTAGGATAGAGAGAGCTGCTGAAGGTGGGAGCATCAGCCAAGCGCAGCCCCTAGCCAAAGGCTCACTCAGAGCCAAATGTCCTGCAAAGATGTTTTCCCAAATAAATCTTTCCCTTTTCTCTGGTCCAGAGATTAAATAACCCACAGGCGGCACTCCAGACAGAGAGAAAAATGAAGAACAAGGCAATGCATGTTACAAGAGCATAAAAAAGGACCAGGCTCTGTTTACTCAGACTGGGAAACAGATTCCAGGGACAATGTGTCTGCTCCAGTGTAATTATCCTGAAAGTGGTCAGCATTTTACTCAGCTCCAAAACTCATAAAGAGTCTTCAAAGAGATGAATATTCTGGGGGCTGTTTTTATCAAAAGGGACTTGAGAGGTAAGGTTTCTAGATCAAACTCAGCTCTTAACTGAATCAGCCAAAAACTGAAAAAAATAATAAAAAGGGAGTTTTATGAAATAAGAGGATATATTTTGGATATGCAGTTTGAAAGGAAAGGGTAGAAACTGACCCACATACCTGGCTGAATATCTCCACACTGATGGCTGGTATTAGAGAGAGTAGAAAGATATGAAGTTGTTGGAATTATAAACCTCTAGCTTGGAAGAAATATGGAGCATCCATCTATTGTATCTTTTTCATGTAATTAATTACATTCGATTCAACTTGTTTTTCAATAAATAATGATTAGGGCATGTGTTAAGCTCCGGGGATACAGTGCAGAAAATAAGGCAGCCCTTCCTTCAAGGAGCTTACCATCCACAAGCACATCCCAGGGTCAAAGGCTCAAGCGCCCACCTATCCATCTTAGCAGAAAGAGTGCATTCCCGACAGTTTTCCCACCCCCATACTCCTCTTTACTTTTCTGGTAAGTCCCATGGGGCTTAAGAGTTTAGTGACAGAGTTAACTTTCACATTCTAACCTATTTGACCTTAGAACTGATTAGCCTGAGATTTAGGAGGCTGGATTCTAGTCCTTTCTCTGCTTCCTATTATCTGTGTGATCTTGGGAAAAGTGAAAGTGAAGTTGCTCAGTCATGTCCGACTCTTTGCGACCCCATGGATTGTAGCCTACTAGGCTCCTCTGTCCATGGGATTTTCCAGGCAATAGTAATGGAGTGGATTGCCATTTCCTTCCCCAGGGGATCTTCCCGACCCAGGGATCGAACCCAGGTCTCCCACATTGTAGATAGACGCTTTACCATCTGAGCCACCAGGAAGATTCTAATCCTCTACAGAGGGAAACTGAGTCAGGAAGGCTTTCCTCCTCTTGCTCCCCGATCCCCATGTTATGTTTGAATGGTCACACATCCTCATGTGTGCCCATGAGCAAGCTGTTTAAGCTCCCTTTTCTCAGTTTGATTAGATGTAAAGCAAGACTATGTTTTTGTTAAGATAAATGTATGTGAAATGTTTACAATAGTGACTGTTTCATAATAAACATTAGATAGACATGAACTACTATTAGAACACTGTGGACTATTTTTCAAAGTATTGATCACCATTTAGTATAAATTTTTTATGTGTTTAAAAGGCTATTCTATTTGTGCCTGCCTCTCCCATTAGACTGTAAATTCCATCGGGCTGTTTTTGTTGTTCAGTCGCTAAGTCGTGTCCGATTCTTTGCAACCCCATGAACTGTAGCACATCAGGGCTGTTTTACCTACTATTATATTCCCAGTGTCTACCTCAGTGAGCTGGTGTAGAAGAGGAGCTCAATAAATGTTTGTTTAATGGGTTAATGAATGAATGAATGAGTTTCTTTTTCCAATCCATCTCAGATTGCAGAAGAAAGAGGAATCTGAAGGACTGCCAGAGCATCTGCTCCGGGAGGTATTCTCAAACAAGCTCCAACAGCTGCTTGCGCTAGAAGCCACCATAAAAAAAAACCATTCTTAAAAGCGAGAGGGAGAGAACAGCAGTAACGGAGAGATCTATGGCCCAGCTGGGCTCCTGGATCTATGACTGCAGCTAGACTTGGGGGATGGAAGGGGGAAGGGCAAGAAGGTGGAGGCAGGAGCTCAAGAAAGGAAGCACAGGCATAATTTTGAATCAGAAACAGAGGAAGACAATCAGAGAGGCAGAGACATTCATCCAGAAAGGCCCTCCGTTGTTGACAAAGATAGAGTAGGAGAAGGAAAGGAGGGAAGACAAGTGTTTGAACTGGCAGCTAATTCTGCAAATCCTTGAGGGTTTTCGAGAGATAGAGAGCAATGCAGGTTTCAGCCTTGGCTGGTTGATTTATGACCAGCAAGAGTTGGACCACACTGGAGCTGAGCATGTGAGGTGGCTGTGTGACCTGAAGCTTCTCAAAGCCATGCCTGGGACTTCCTGGAAGAATAAGATGATGAGCAGCTTAAAGGATGGAGGAGGGGCCAGCTCTAATGGGACATGAGCTGTTCTCAGGGGCCAGGAAACCACAGTATAGAGGACTTAGAATGCCTCTTTAATTACCCTCACATCTAACTGGGAGCCACACAGGAGGTTTTGACTCAAGAGTCTGACCCACCCTTCTTTCCTTCCTCCCTCCCTCTCTCTTTCCCTCCATTCCCTCCTTCCTTCCCTCTTTCCTTTCTGATTTACGGAGACTCCACAATGTAAAGGCCACTAGGGATGCAGAAATTAAGTAAGACATGATTCTTAACTTTTAAAGAGCTCTCAGTGGTATAGCAGAAAGAGAAGAAAAGCAGGGAGCAGAATAAAAGGTGCAGTATAAGACCATTTGTATACTCTATTTTTAATTTGCTTATGATACACGGACTTAACACATGTTGCAGCTAAAAATGTTAAATAGATTTGGCAGGAACAATCCAAATTTCTGGTAGGATGAGGTGGGGAGGAAGTGAAATTGTCTTTAGATGAGCAACAAGTTGCTTATGTTATTTTTAAGAAATTTGACAAATATTTTTTGAATTTGTCACTTTTAGATGGTGGATACTTGGCTATTTGGTATATGATATTCTTTTAAAATTTCTCAGAGTTTAAAAAAAAGTTCAAGAAATTGAATGATCGATTTTAATCCAGTGATACAAGCCACTTTTCTATTTTCATTCTTCCACATTAGCCCTAGAAGATGGAAACACCAGGGGTGATTTCAGGTAAAACTTAATCAATCTCTTTCCAGTCTATGTTTTCTGGAACAAATTATCCAGGATTGGATCAAACAAGCTACTTCATGCTAAGTAAGAGAAAATAATACTTGTTCCATGAAATATCTGCACCTTCCCAAGACCTCCAGAAGTTAAGGCACAAGAGTAGCTCAGGCAGGAATTGTGTGAGAATTGAGAACCAAAGTAAGCAGCATCCTGAGCAACTGTGAGTAGGAGGCACGGACTACTTATGGTCTCTTTCTCCTAGGGCATCCTGTAAACTAGGATGCCCCACTTTGCAGGCAAGCAATACGATGAAAGAGCACAGGCTCTGCAGCCCCGCAGAGCGGGGACATGGGCCCCTTGGTAGCTGTCTGACCTTTGGAAAATGACTAAGTCTCTCTGAACTTTAGGTCTCTCCTGTGTAAAATGGGGACAGTAATACTTCCGAAGGTTGTTGTGAGATTTAAGTGACCCCATGGAAGTTAAGTGTCCTGTAAGCCCAATTAGTTTACCCAGAAACCATTAGATTCTTAGCACATGTCAGCCCCTTCTTTCTGACAGGTAGGATTTCCTCTGAGGGACATATGAAATATGGCTCCAAGAGCCAACTCACTAAATGGCCATAGTTGCCAGAACTTCCTCTGCCTTAAGAAATCTTCCCTTGTGGAGAAAATAGCATCATAAGTGGCAGAGGCAATGTAGACGCTGGGCCTAAACATGCCAAGGGCTTAGGAGAAGGCAGGAGTCTGAACATCAGACAACAACAGAGCTGAAAGGGATGTTGTTGGCCCTCAGGAACTATTTCCCAAACCTCTCTGTGCATCACCTGGGAAGGGTGTAAGTCCCACAGATTCTTAACCCTCAGGTCAGAATTCCCAAGAATGGGACTCAGGAATCTTTCTGAGAAAATTCCTCCCAAAATGCAAATCAAAACAAGGACTTATCTTTTTAATCTGTTTGATGGCAAAAAAATTTTTTTTCGATAATGTCAAATGTTGGTGAATGTATGGGGAAATGTGTGCTCTAACCATGGCTGGTAGGTGCAGCCACTTTGGAAGGCAACTCAGATTGTATAAAGTTGGTTGCCCTGGGATTCGTGTCATGGGACTCTGCATAAAGAGTGGGGTCCAAAGATGCTTGTTGCCGGATTGTTTCAAATAGTGAAAAGTTGAGAACTAACTAAAGCCCATCAAAGAGGTATGTCTGAATAATCTATGCTAGACTTGGATCTTGCAAGTTAATAAGAATGAAGTGAATCTCTAAACACTGATTGAGAAAGACCTCCAAGAAGTACTATGTCAAAAAACAAACAAACCCCAAGCTGCAATATTTAAAATAGATCACCAACAAGGTCACACTGTACAGCACCAGGAATTCTGCTTAATATTGTGTGGCAGCCTGGATGGGAGGGGAGTTTGGGGGAGAACGGATACATATACATGTACGGCCAAGTCCCTTTGCTGTATGTCCATAAATATCACAAGACTCATGAGAGTTCCTTGGACTTCAAGGAGATGAAACCAGTCAAACCTAAAGGAAATCAACCCTGAATATTCATTGAGAGGACTGATGTTGAAGCTGAAGCTCCAATACTTTGGCCACCTGATGTGAAGAACTGACTCACTGGAAAAGACCCTGATGCCGGGAAAGATTGAGGGCAAGAGGAGAAGGGGGCAACAGAGGATGAGATGGTTAGATAGCATCACCAACTCATGGATGGACACGAATCTGTGCAAACTCCAGGAGATAGTGAAAGATAGGGGAGCATGGTGTGCTGCAGTCCATGGGATCTCAGAGAGTCCCACGTGACTCAGTGACTGAACAACAGCAACAGTACTTCAACATAAAACAAAAGTTTAAAAAAAGACAAGCTGCAGCATACTTATACAATGTGACTTTTGTGTAAAAACAGTAGCAACAAAGAAGGAGGTGAGACTATACAGATTTGATGGATATCATTATGTTTACAAATACAAAGAAAAAGGTCTGGGAAGATACATACTTGTCTGATACCTAGAAGGACTCGGGGATAGTGAAAAAGGATATTTTAGCTTTATATGTTATGTTTTAATTTTTTTACCAAAGAGCTAGCTGCCTCTCTGGTCTCTTCTTACAAAGGCACTAATTCCATTCATGAGGGCTCCACCCTCATGCTGACCTAACTATTTTTCAAATATCTCACATCTAAATACCATCACAGTAGAATTAGGATTCCAACATATAAACTGTGGGGGGACACAAACATTCAGTTCATTGCAATATAGACTCATTAGTTAAGTAGATAATTTTGAAATAACTATATATGTTAGTCGTTCAGTCATGTCTGACTCTTTGTGACTCCATGGATTGTAGCCTGCCAAGCTCCTATGTCCATTGAATTCTCCAGGCAAGAATACTGGAGGGGATTGCCTTTCTCTTCTCCAGGGAATCTTTCCAACCCGGGGATTGAACCCCGGTCTCCTGCACTGCAGGCAGCTTCTTTACCATATGAGCCACCAGGAAGCCCTGAAATAGCTGCTCTGAGGCATAATTGTCATTTGATAAATTGCTCATAGTTGATTTGATAATTTTGGTACATGTGCAAGTGTGTGAAACCATCATTATAATCCAAATTATGAGTGTGTTAGTCACACCAAAGTTTCCTCATGTGACAAAATCCTGTCTGATGACACAAAGAGACATAGGAAAAAAGACCTCTACTTTGCTGGATGTTGTTACTACCAGTGATGCCTGGAATAGTGTCAGCCAACATGTGACCCAGGAGAAAACGCAGTTCCCTCTGGAACAAAACCAAAATACATAAGGATAGCAGATGGGGAAAGGGGGAAGAACCTGGGACCTTGATAATATTGCTGGGCCACCAATTAACTTACCCTGGAACTACCCTCCTTTGGAACTTCTGGTTATAAAACTGATAAAAAGTTTTCTTTATTGTTTAAGCCTATTTGAGTCGGGTGTTCTGTTATTTATAGCCATAAAAGCATCCAAAGAGATGTGCTTTGAGAATTAATGGAGGGTTGGTGTCCTTACTTTAGAACTAAGAAAATAAAAAAAACCAAAGCAAAGGTTATGAGCAGTCAGAGATATCTAGAAGAACAAAGAATTGCTCAAGGTAGGATGTGACATTGGATAGCCAGGAGTGGTGGCTAGAACGTTTAAGCATTCTTACTGGGTATCCATGACATCACCCAGGAAGATATGCTGTGGACTTTTGAAGGCAAGGTAGAAGGGAGCTTGGACTGCAGTTACTGAGCATCAAAGGGAAATAGGGCCTCTGACTATTAAGGAGCCGGAGGCACCCAGATTATTTTCACGCTGATTCCCAGTTTCCCCACCTGTAAAAGCATACAATAGTTTCTCCCATGACCACCTACAGGGTTATTATGGAGGACGATCTGAGGCAAGGCAGGAAGGGCTGTAAAAATCAAACACACAACACCAGTGTTCACCTCTACCTTTTGGTTTCTACCTGTCAGAGCAAATATATGGAACCAGGTCATCTGGGTATCTCTGAGAAGCTGCTGTATACAATTTACAAGCCTTGGCACCAAACAAGCCAGAAACGTTTCAAAAAGACAGATCCTTCCTTAGACCCACTGGCAACATGTCAATGAACTTTCTTTCCATCTTTGGGAGTGCGAGTAGGTATGTAATGAGAGAGTACATGGACATGTTTGCAGTATGTATCTGTGTGTGTGTGTGTTTGCACGTATGGGGATAGCAGAGTGCAGATGAAGCTCAATCAGAGTCAGGCAGACCTGAGTGCGAGTCCAGACTCTGTTATTTCCCAGCTCCATGACCTCGAAAATGTTTTTGAACCTCTCTGAGCCTCAAGTTCTTCACCAATAAAATGGAGCTACTATGACTTGCAAAGTGAATGAACTTGACAGCTGAACTTTAAAGTGCTCTGCAGGCCTAAGAATATGTCTGAGATGTGTATGAATGAACCTGCATATGATATGTGTATTTCAGTTGTGTGTGTGTGTATGGGGGTGGATATGAATACTGTGTGTATAGGAGGTGGACGTGTGGGTGTGTATATTTATACACATGGGTGGTGTGTCTGATTGTGTGTTTAGTGAATGTGTGAGAAGAAGGAAGGAAGGATGGAAGAGTAAGCCATCAGCAAGAATGGAAAGGCTGGAAGAAGGAAATTAGAAAGGAAAGAGGGAAACCAGACAGTGTGAGATGAGATCTTGCGGTTCTTTCTGGAAGCCTCTGCCAGCTCCAGGAACGCAGACTGGAATTGGTTCAGAAACCTCAGGGACTCTCTCTGGAGCCAGTCCATCTGCTGGCTTCTCTGTCTCAGAATCACCTCTATGCACTTAGAGAGGAGGCTGGGACTGAGCAGGGATGTGTTCTGAGTGGCAGGGTGCATCTCCTTGCCTTTGCCTGGAAGGCTGTGCATGGCTCTGGACATGACAGCTCCCTCTGATTATTCAAGCTAGGCTCAAATATCCCCTCTTCAGGAAGGCATGTTCTGACCTGCCAGTCTACAGCAACACTCTTCTCCTCAAGTTACCCACAGAAAAAATTCTACAGCACTTCAAGTGGTGAAAAATAACACACCCACAGCAAAGTGTAAGAACATAGGTTACAGCATGGTGGCTGGTTATAAACCAAACACCGTGTCACTGTCAACCCTACTAAGAAATAACATCGCATTCATCCTACAAAGATACTGTCCTCCATCCCTAAATAGTTCATCCAAGGCATACCCCTTCTCCCTTCTGTAAGGTAACCCCTACCTTGATCTTTTGGTAATCCCATCTGTGCTGGTTATTCAACTGTTGTCTCAGTGGTTTAAACCCAGACTCTAAGCTCAATTTTGTGATACAAAGGCTGGGGCCCTGCAAGCTACTTTCCTCTTCATCACCTCGATTCCTCTTAGAAGCTACCAAGAAGGGGCACTAGAAGGAGACTAGCAGGGCTGGAGGAGGGAGAAAGGACTTGCTTTTTCCTTTTTGCTTTCTGTACCTGTCAGCGTCACCACAGCAAGGCAGTTTAAATACAAAAGCAGGCATCTGCCTTCCTGGTCTTCATCCTTTTGCTTTTCTAGAACCTACACCCTGATCTTGGTGAACCAGACTTATTTTATAGGTGAAGACATGGGAACATTGGGAAGTTTTAAGTTAATGTCAGCCATAGAGAGACATGAAGTGTCCTTTTTCTGTGTGTTGTGTGACATGAGCAGAGTTTGAGACCCTTTTAAAAAAAAAATTTTTTTTTTTAAATTTGGCTGTGCCATGCAGCATGTGGTCTCTTAGTTCCCTGACCAGGGATCGAACCTGTGTCCCCTGTATTGGAAGTGAGGAGTTTTAACAGGCGGACCCACCAGGGGAGTCCTGAGACTTCTTTGGAAAGCCCTGTTTCCTGACCTATAAAATAGGAATGGGTTGTTTCTTTGATTGTTGTATGAAGTGAGATCACAAGCATAAGGGTCAAGCACAATGCATATGCTAGTTCAGTTCAGTCCAGTTCAGTCGCTCAGTCTGTCCGACTCTTTGCGACCCCATGAATCACAGCACGTGGCTGTAAAGTGAGAACTTCTGTTAAGGCTGTTATTGTTATTAACTGGTGGGCCCTGTCCCAGCTGGAGGACTCCAGCAGCAAGTTCAGTCGTTAGGAGGAAGGATGTAGTCACTTGGACCCACAGCACTTGGGCTGTGAACTTTGGGTGGGTGGGTGGGAACAAGGACCAACCTGAGATATCATCAGAGGTAGGTGAGGAAATTGAGACTCAGGAAGAGAGAGAAAAACCACACAGAAAAGTGAGGGTGAAGGAAGAGGCCCCGACAGCCTTCACTGCCTGGGACCTCTGACCAATCACTGTCTCCCCAGTCTAAGCCAAAAACATCTCTAAGAAAGTCCTTCTACCCTTTCCCTGGGGACCTGCAACGTGCTTCCAAGTGTCTCCGTGGAGTACCTGAGCTAATTCTCAAGACCTAGTTACATTCACTTTACTGAAAATTTATCAGGTACCAGCCAGCTGTGTTCCTGATAAGCCACTCTGAAATCAAGCAGAGCCCAGTGAGATCTCGCCCGGCGATGTGGTCTCACTCTCTATTAGTGATTCCCCAAGTGACCCTAGGAAGTCTGATAACTCCACAGAGCCGCACCTGAGCCTATGGAGTTTGGTCCAAGTCGGGGGACTGGCCAGAGCATCATGAGACTGGTGGTAGCCTGAGCAGGGAAAATGGCTGTGCTCTCTGTTTTTCCATTCTCAGAAGTCTCTGCTGCTGAGACCAGGAGAAGCAGCAGGCGATGCCCAGGCAGAATTGTGCCTTCTGGGAGTCCACTCTCAGAGGCTGACCTGAGCAGGCCTGAAAGCTGAGGTTGTGCGGGAGAGTCCTGGTGTGGCAGTAACTGAGGGCCAGTTTGGTCCAAAGGCTAGCCCACTGTAGCCAGTGGCATCCTGTGTATCTTTGGAGTGATTATGGATCAATAAAGCCATGATTGCTCCTTTGCTTGAGTGCTGCACTGCATTTATCAGGTAAAGGAAATGGTCCATCAATAACAATTTGCACTCAGCAAACAGATATTTAACCACATGTTGATTTCATTAAGTCTGGATCACAGTTATCATCATAATAACAGTCTTTGCTTCCCACTCTCCTGCCTAAGAGTGAAAGGTTTGAGAGCTCAGCCCTTGTCTGGGGCACTGACCTTGAATTTTGAGCTATTAGCTCCTTACTAGGAGGAAGAAGGGCTTCCCAGATGACGGTAGTGTTAAAGAACCTGCCTGCCAATGCTGGAGACAGTAACAGACTTGGGTTCGATCCCTAGGTTGGGAAGATCCCCTAGAGGAGGAGATGGCAAGCCACTCCAGTATTCTTGCCTGGAGAATCCCACGGACAGAAGAGCCTGGCAGTCTATAGTCCATGGGGTCACAAAGAGCTGGACACGACTTGGCACACATACAGGAGGAAGAAAGGATTGGGCAAATGTTGGATTCAAAGACTTAATGTCATTATTCTGATTAATTAATTACTTAGTCAAATATTTGTAAGTCTTTCCTAGTGGCTCAGACAGTAAAGAATCTGCCTGCAATGCAGGAGACCTGGGTTTCATCCCTGGGTTGGGAAGATCCCCTGGAGGAAGTCATGGCAACCCACTCTAGTATTCTTGCCTGGAGAATCCCATGGACAGAGGAGCCTGGTTGGCTTCAGTCCATGGGGTCGCAAAGAATGAGACACGACTGAGTGACTAAGCACAGCAAGATGTATCAACTGCTGTGTTAGATGCCAAAGGTATAGTATTGAATAGTTGGACAACTAGGCTCAGTGTCTACATTATCTACTACCAAGTAACAATACCACCAACTTCAGTTCAGTTCAGTCGCTCAGTTGTGTCCAACTTTTTGCAGCATGCCATGGATTTGCAGCATGCATTGCAGCACGCCAGGCCTCCCTGTCCATCACCAGCTCCTGGAGTTTACTCAAACTCATGTCCATTGAGTTGGTGATGCCAACCATCTCATCCTCTGTCATCCCTTTCTCTTTCTGCCCTCAATCTTTCCCAGCATCAGGGTCTTCTCAAATGAGTCAGTTCCTCCCATCAGGTAGTCAAAGTATTGGAGTTTCAGCTTCAGCATCAGTCCTTCCAATGAATATTCAGGACTAATTTCCTTTAGGATGGACTGGTTGGATCTTATTGCAGTCCAAGGGACTCGCAAGAGTCTTCTCCAACACCACAGTTCAAAAGCATCAATTCTTCAGTGCTCAGCTTACTTTATAGTCCAACTCTCACATCCATTCGTGACTACTGGAAAAACCATAGCTGTGACTAGATGGACCTTTGTTGGCAAAGTAACGTCTCTGTTTTTAATAAGCTGTCTGGGTTGGTCATAACTTTTCTTCCAAAGCGCACGTGTCTTTTAATTTCATAGCTGCAGTCACCATCTGCAGTGATTTTGGAGCCCCCAAAATAACATCTGTCACTGTTTCCACTGTTTCCCCATCTTAGCAGCTTAAAATAACACACATTTGGGACTCCCTTGGTGGTCCAGTGGTTCTACCTTCCAGTAGAAGGGGTATAAGTTCGATTCCTGGTCAGGGAACTAAGATCCCACATGTCACAGGGCAATTAAGCCTGCATGCCACAACTACTCTACAGCCTGTGCTCCACTACAAGAGAAGATTGTGCTCCTCAGTGAAGACCCAGAGCAGCCAGCAATTTTAACAATTAAAAAAAAAGGCAAAAAACACATTTGTGATCTCAAGGAGTTTCTGGAGGTCAGCAATCTGGGTACAGGTTAGCTGGATCATCTATAAGGTTACAATAAAGATGTCAGTCAGGATTGGGATCTCATCTGAAGGTCTGACTAGGCAAGAATCCATCTCCAAGCTCGTGTAGCTGCTGGCAGGGCTCAGGTCCCTGTAGGCTAAGACTAAGAGCCACAGTTCCTGGCAAGTTGTTGGCCTCCCCAACATAGCCACTTGCTTCATCAAAGCCAGCAAGAGAGACAGTTTCCTAGCATGTCAGACTTGACAATTTTATGTAACTTTATGTGATAGAATTGATAGCCGATCACCTTTGCCATATTGTCTGTCACAGGTTCTGACCAGACTCAAGAGGGTGGTGTGGGTCTAGGAGATGAGGATAATTAGGGACGATCTTAAGGTTTGTACACTATACAGATTCTGCCGTGGCTCAGCTTATGGAGAAGATAGCCACAAAATGTAATTACTATGAAGTTCAATTCAGACTACAAGAGGGGGAGAACCCAGGTAATGTCTTCCTCACCTGTCTAACGAAGGCATATTTAAGCTCTCCCCTGAAGTATAAGAATGAATTGCTCAAATCAGTTGTGGGGTAGATATATGGGGAGAGCATGGGAATGTGTGATGCCCAGAGGATTTCAGGCTGAGGAATTCTAAACATATAAAAATGTTAGAGCTAAAGAGAGACTTAGTGATTATCTAGTCTACTGGTTCTCAGTTCTGGACACACTTGGGAATCACTGGAAGAGTTTTATAAACCACTAGTGTCCAAGTCCCACATCAGAGGCTCTGATGAATTAGTCTTAGGTGAACTAGGAACTGAGATTTTTAAAACCTCTCTCTCGGTGATTCTAATGTGAAGTCAAGGTTGGGACCATTGCTATTCCGGAATAGCAATTTTATAGATAAGCAACTTGAAGCTCAGAAGGAAATGGAGATGGTCAAGGTTGCAGAGCTACCAGTCGGCCACGCCTGAGTGATGAGTGGGCAGGGCATGGAGCTGGAAGGTTGGTTTCCTGCTACAAACAGGCCTCTGTCCATTCCTCTCTCTAGGACTGCTGCTGCTAAGTCCCTTCAGTCAAGTCCGACTCTGTGCGACCCCATGGACGGCAGCCCACCAGGCTCCCCTGTCCCCAGGATTCTCCAGGCAAGAACACTGGAGTGGGTTGCCATTTCCTTCTCCAGTGCATGAAAGTGAAAGGTGAAAGTGAAGTTGCTCAGTCTTGTCTGTTTCTTCGCGACCCCATGGACTGTGGCCCACCAGGCTCCTCCGTCCATGGGATTTTCCAGCCAAGAGTGCTGGAGTGGGGTGCCATTGCCTTCTCCTCTCTAGGAATAGGCTTCCCCATCTGTAGGATGAGAAGGGCTGGATGGATGATCCCCAGAGTCCCTTCAAAGGAGCAAGAATGAGCTTGCAGTGGGGAGGGAATAGGGTGTGTGTGTGGGGGGGCGTTCGAACGAGACCACAGCCTGGCTAGCCCCCCAGACCAGCAGTCCTGCAGTTACCATTCCTGTGCCTGACCTCTGTCCTCTTTTCTTACAATGGAGACACGGAGCTTGTGAGTGCATGTCAGCAGTTAACAAGTGGCTTTTAGTACATTTTTGGCTTTGCTGTATCTACCTAGTGCCTGTTTTGTGCTTTTTTTCCCCCGACCACTCCTTTCCCCTGCCACTCTTTTCCCCTTTTCCTTCTGTCCTTTTCCCTTCTTGCTCCTTGTCTCCTTCCAGCACACGAGTTTCTCTAGAGGGACAGAGGCGGCCGCCGTGCAGGAGTGCGCTGGGTTGAAGCGCTGCTTCATTTCTCTCCGTTGCTTTCTCCTTTTACTTCAGCCACACCGGCCTTATCCTTTGTGTTTTCTCAGTGCTTCTCTTCTGACCTGCCTGTCGAGTTCTGTATTGCTGTGGCTTCCAAGGAAGAAAGCAAGTCCCACATTGGATAGCCCCTTGTTTTTAGTCAGCTGTGATCAACACACAGCATTTGGGACACCTTGCTTTCAAAATAAGGATAAAGTATCTGTTGATCTCTGCAGATTCCTTCCTATACCTATTCATAGGTAGTCCTGACTCCACTACCCGCTTCCCAGATGGGCTGTTCACGCGGAACAGGCTCACGTTTCAAACAGCAGAACCTGCGAGAATGATGTGAACTGTCAGTGGGGAGTGCACGTAGGGAGGTAGGCTGAGTGCCCTGATGCGCTCACATGTTTTTATCACTCTTCCAGCGATGTGTCCAAGCTGGTCTCCCTCGGGCACCAGCCGTGTTAGAGGCCCCTCTGTGGCTGGAGGTAGTGAACTGCGGTCTAGCTTCCTCTCTGCTGGGCACAGAGGTGCTTTGGGGGCCGCAGAGGGTGGTGCTGTGCTGGGCTAAACTCTGTGCGGATGGCTTCCTCTTGGACCCCCACTGTGGTCCTGCCTCACTCTCTGCTTAGCTGTTCCCCAGTGTTAGGTCACAATGAGATACTGTTCTTCCCACCGTCCCTTAATTTTGGAATGAAAATGGGCCTAGAATCCGGCACTTTACTCTCTCACTTGATGAACTGAGAGTCTGACTATGCAGAGCTGTCAGGTAACAGGTAGGTGGCCCAAGGTCACCAGGTCTCAGCTTCAGGACATTCACTCCCACATAGAGTGTTCAGCTCTCACCCAGGGCCGGGCAGCTAGGCAGCAGCTTTTGAACTCAGACATCTATATGAGAACAAAATTTTCAGCACCCGAGTCCCAGTTCTTCCCACTGGGAGCAGTTTGGGCTCGGCTAGAGCCCCGGAAAAGAGAGACCCTCACCAGCAAGACTGGAGGGCCGAGGGCAGCCTGGCCTATGCAGTGTGCTTAGGAAATAGCTCCTCATTAGCTGCCACCCTCAGCTTCTTTTTGTCCCCAGGTCTCAGCAATTTACAGAACTCTGCCTCCTGTCCTTCCTCCCACCTGTCATCTTTGCTTCTGAGATAAGAACCATTTGTGTAACACCAATACTTACCTAAAGAAAGACATGCGTTATGTGGTTGTAATCAAACCTGATGCTTTCAGATGACCTACTTACATCTTCAATGTGGAAAAGATTAAGAACAAAACAAATTCATCTAAACTTCTGGGCAATCCAGTTGACTTTTAAATGTAAGAATGGAATTCCAAACACTTAACACATTCAGCTATATGACAGAAAGTAAATCTATGAATATGGTATTTTGTGAATGATCTTTTAAATAAAAGAAAACCATATGTAAGAAAACTGATTCTACGTGGCTGAGCATCAGCTGAGCATCAGCTCCCTATCAGCAGCTGATCTGGGACTGGCATCCGGCTGGCTCCACTCTAGGCTGTGTTTTTGGAAGCCTGGAGTCAGTGATGCTGAGGATTGAGGCCAAGGCCCTTCTCTGAGTGAAGCTGCCTGATGGACTGGATGTTCCCAAACAAGCCGTCTCACTGGAGACAAGTTTGTCTACTGAAGCGTGAGAGGTTCACCAGGCAGTAAGCTGCTCTGGCTGGTTTTAATCTATGGTGTGTTTATTAGGATTGGGCTTTTAATTAAAATTGACATTTCAAAGACTACCTGTGACGGAGCCCAACTTTAATGAAAAGCACATCATGGTGACATAGATAATCTCCCACTCCATCAGGCAGTGTCTGTGGAACTAAGGCAGGAGCACCCAGCTCGCTCCTCCTCTGGCTAAATTAGCTCACTATCAGTGGGTGTCAGTGGACCTGTCCACATTGAGTCATCAGACCCATCCACACAGAGTCATCAGTGTTGGGGGACCCACAGTGCTGGTCTGGCCCTCTCTGGACTCCCCTCCAGATCTAGATGAGCATGTTAACCCTTTGAGGTTCAGTTTTCCCACATGTAAAATGGGCTACTCAACCATCCACTTTTTCAGAGAATGCTTGTCAAGCACCTGTTCTGGGCTAGATCTCCTAGTCTTTCTCCTCAAGGAATTCAGAAGGTGAGGGGAGCGGAGACAAGAAAATCAGCGTAGGATAAGACCCTTAGCTTGGTCGCCTGGCACATAGGAGGCTCTTGTGACAATTCTTGTGTCCAGGCGCTTCGGGAGCCTGGCAGAGGGGTGGGGGTTTGCTCTTGAGATCACACAGGGGGAGAATAGCCATGATTCCAAGAAGAAGTGCGATTGTGACTTGGTTCTCCTTGTGTTTGCTGAGCATTGATTTGTATCCCAAACACTGTCCTAGGTGATGGGGATAGAGTGGTAAATAAGGCAGACAATACTTTGTCTTCACAAGAGCCACTTTTTCTTTGAGATAATAACAACACAGCAACAACAACAACAGCAAGAATAGTGTTGACTTCTATTTAAAGAGCACTTACATGTGCTCAGGGCTTTATTGACGTGTCTCATTTCAGTTAATCCTCACTGACAACCTTACCATGTAGGTACTCTGCATTTCCCTTGTAACAGATGAGGAGCCTGAAGCTCATAGCGGGTTGAAGACCTTGCCCAAGGCTGCCCAGCTGGGAAACAGCAGGGCTGGGGTTTCTGCCCTGGGTCATTTACTTGGAGCCTGAACATTCCCCATGATATTATTCTGGTTTAGAATCAAGGTTATACACAGCTAATGGAGGGGTTTGATAGAATGTATGTGTGTATATGTGTGTGTGTGAGAGAGAGAGAGAGAGAGAGAGAGGGAGAGGAAGTACCCTACATGATGGTAGGTTCCTAAGAGGTGACAGGTCTCCCTCCAGGCAGCCCCAGGAGACGCCCTCCTCTCATGTCAAGTATACCTGTTGGTGCTGTAAAGGGGGAAGTTTCCTAAGTCACTTGAAGGGAAACCTGCTGCCTTCTCTTACTTTGAGGGTACACAAAAATGAATGAGAGCGTATTAAAGAGAAATCCAGAGGCAGAGAGGGATTAAGAGGATTCACTCCAGAGACCTTTCTTTTGAAATATTTATCCCTCTGGGCCCAGTGGTCTCTGGCAGGGGGCATGTGTCACTGGGCCAGAACCACTATCCCTTCCCCAGCATGATGAGGAAGTGGGAAGGGTCGGCTTTCAGAGGCTTCCTTCAGAGCCACCCTCCCAGGCCTGGGGAAGGAGACAGCCTCCCCTCACTACAATGGGTGGAAAAGCCAGGTCCCAGGTCCCAAATGCTGGTAGCCAAAGTCAAGAGACTCAGCATAGGTGGAGTCAGCAGCTGGACCACCTGAGGCAAGACTCAGCCAAGAGCCTGAGATGGGGCCCGATCTTTAGGTGGGAGTGCGGTTACACCCGTTTTGGGAACAAATCTTCATAAAGAGCCTAGGAGGACAAGCTATAACCCACATAGTACCCAGCAGGAGACTGAACAGCAGAGATGTTAAGTGTCTAAACTGACTTCTAAACTAATTTCACACACAGCTAAAGAATTTTGGAACTAGGATTCAAATCCAGGTAGCCATCAGGTCCAGATAAATACACGAAGTCAGAGAGGTTAGACTCCCAGTCGCGCAGCTGTGGGTGGTGGCTCAGCTCCAGAGACCATGCTCTTTCTATGGCGTGAGACCCAGGGAAAGTTCTGGAGGTTCTATTGGCCTGCTGAGGGAGACAGGGCTGGGGGAAGCGTGGAGCTCGCGAAGAAGCAAGTGGCCTGGCGTCCTTCCACAGCCCTCAGTGACCTTGTCAGGGATAAGGAAGAGCTGTCGCCTGGAGGAAGCCACAGGGTATAGACCAGGACTGGGGTGTCCCCATAGTCACAGTTCGTGAGTGACAGTCAAGACTGGAACTAAAGCCCACCTGTCCCCCTAATTCTGATTCAAGGATCTTTCCTGTGGTTCCAGGCTGCCGGGGCCATAGCGGGTGAGCACCTATTGGAAATGTTAGAGAATACGTGGAGAGCCACGGGGGCCGGCCCAGATCATTGAACTTCTTCCCTTAAAATGAATAATCGACTGATTCACTAAATATTTATTATTCATCAGGCATCCTGCCAAGCATTTTTTTTCCCCAGACATGATTCATTCAGTTTACAAACATGAGCCAGATGCTGGATCTATGGCAGAAAACAGACAAGGCCCTCGCCATGCAACTATCCTCACAGGTGGTGACGATTTTCCCCACTTTTTCGATGAGCACACTGAGGCCCAGATGGGGTTAAGAAACTCACCAGCGTCACAGAGCTGGTGAGCGGTAGAGATGAGATTGAACCCAAGTCTGTCTTCACTACTTCAGCGTATGATCTTTCGTTGCACCCTCCTGAATTTATTCAGATAGTGGTGAGGTTCGGCTCTTTATTCCCAAAGCCAGCCTCCCCCACAGTGTCTCCTCAGCCCCCATCGCCAGCCAAATGTCACCACTTTGCCTCCACTGCAGCCTGAAGGCAAATTTTCCAGATTCTCTTCTCCTGCCAGAATCACTCTGCATGTCATTCTGGATGCAGCGAAAACCCACGCCTTTTAACTACTCCCCTTAGCACCTGTTTCTTCTGCCCACGTCCCCTTCCCTTCCCCTTTCAACCTCAGAATGTCCAGTCATCCTTCAAGACCCAGGTGAACTTCCCCCTCCTCTGGGAGGCCTCCCTGCTTCTTTGAAGCAGAGACTGTCCTCAGGGCGCCTCATCACTCACCTTTTTCTGAGCAGTTTTCATGAGTGTCTTGGAGTATTTATGTACCTGTCTGTCTTTCCCACTTACATTGAATTCTTGGGGGTCAGGAACACCCCTGGGGCCCTTATTCTTGTTGTACACATAGTTGCTGGACCCCCACGTGCTCAGTAAACGTTTATGAAATGAAGACACAAGGACAGCCTGGCCTCTGTCTCTTCTGGTTTACATCCCTCCTACAGAATTCCCTTCAGTCCAGCTCTGTCCTCACTCTTTATCGCAGCCGCTGACTGTGGGTTTAGGCCTTAGATGCTTCATTAACCAATAATAATGAGTCACTGTACTAGCCTCGGGAGCACTGTAAATGATACAGTGTCAGGAAAAGGCAGTGGGATGTGGAATTTCAATGAGGCTGGCATGGTTCCAGAAACAGAAGATGCCACGTGCAATCTTTTTCTCTGTTACAGTTTGCATATGTCAGGCCTCCCATGCTAACTTGGAATAATTCCATTATTCTGTCCCAGTTCCAGTTCTAGACTATAAGGATTTCCAATGAGTTGCCATGTGTCGGGTGTGACAGGTTAGTTGATGGGCTCCTCAAAGACAGCCATGTCCCAATCCCCAGAACCTGTGACTGTGTTACCTTGCATTGCAAGAGGACCTTTGCAGATGTGACTAAGATAAGGATCTTGAGATGAGATTATCCTGGTTTATCTGGGTAGGGGGCCTTCCATGTGATCACAAGGGTCCTTACAAGAGGCAGACGGAGGGACTTCCCTGGAGGTCCAGTGGTTAAGAATCTGCCTTCAAATACAGGGGATAGGGGCTTGATCCCTGTTCAGGAAACTAATCCCACCCACATATCGCAGGACAGCTAAGCCCACACACCTCAACTGCTGAGGCCACACTCTCTGGAGCCCCCATGCCCCCGAGAGAGAGGCCTGCATGCTGCAGCTAAGACTCGAAGCAGGTAAATAAATAAATATTAAAAAAAAAAAAAAAAAAAGAGGCAGAGGGCGATTTGACTGCAGAAGAGATGATATGATGATGGAAACAGAGATTGCCATGATGTGCTTTGAAGATAGGGGCGGGCAGCGGGGGACAGTCACAAGTCAAGAAATAGAAGTGGGCCATTGGAAGCTGAAAAGGGCAAGAAAAGAGAGTCTCTTCTCTAACCTCCAGAATAAACCTGCCCTGGTAATTCCTTAATGTAAGCCCTCTGAAGCTGGTTTCAGATTTCCAACCCCCACAACAATAAGAGAATAAATTTGTGTTGTTTTAAGCCACAAAGTTTAGGTAATATGTTACAGCTGTGTTGCTGCTGCTGCTAAGTCACTTCAGTCGTGTCCGACTCTGTGCGACCCCACAGACGGCAGCCCACCAGGCTCCCCGTCCCTGGGACTCTCCAGGCAAGAACACTGGAGTGGGTCGCCATTTCCTTCTCCAATGCATGAAAGCGAAAAAAGCGAAAGTGAAGTCGTGTTCGACTCTTAGCTAGGCAGCTAATATAGGAAGGAACTCCCTTTCCTGGAGAAGCTGACAGAAAGCCGTACTCTTTTTCTGGATGAAACCTCAGCACCATTCTTAACACAATACATCTGGGTGTTGGAAAGGGAGCTAGAGCCCCTTTGTTTTTTGAACTGGGCCAAATGCCTCCTTCAACAGGTAGGGAAAGGAAGCTCAGAGAGATCAACTCTTTCCAGGGACTTGTAGCCCATCAGTAGGAGAACTGTTCCTCAAGCCAAAATTGTTTCCCCATGTCAGCCCTTGAAAATCCATGTTGGGAGCAGAAGCATCAGTGGTGCTGCAATATTCTAGCTTCTTCTGAGCTCTCCTGCAGGAACCATGATTTTTTCCCCTGGCAGTCAGGGCTGGATCAAGAAATGGTCCTGCTGGGGCCTTTTTCTGGCTCTACTCACTGCCCCTCCTGAAAGCCCAGGAACCACAGCACAAACTGGGTGAGATCCCTAGAGCCTCATGACAAGTTTTGCCAAGTACCAGCCTCTCTGGGCAGATTTATTCATCAAAGCTCTCAACGGAGATTCCAGCCACTACACTAATGACTTACCTGGGGAATCATTCTGCTTTGCTCAAATCCCTCCCTCAGGAAATCTGAGCTTGTGAAATGAGAGTCCTTAGGGGAGATGGCTGTTACCTGAGAGACAGAGATACTGGGACATTTGCCTCCCAGCAGGTGGATAAAGTTACAACCTCACGTGAAAAGATTGCTTTTCTATCCAGATTTATTAGCCAAGAGTTCCCTAGGGGCTCTGCTGTAGCCAGTCAGGTCATCTGCTCAAAGACCCTCAGAGGTTCCCCACTGCTTCCCCAGTGAAGTATTCTGGCTCAGACACTCCCAACTCTCCTCGATTGGGCTGCATCCTTTCTTTCCAGCCTTATTTCCTCTAATGCTGTAGTCAAATTCACTGTTCTCTGAGAAGAAAGGGGGAAACAGCTAGTACATCAGTGGCGGGGCTGAGGCCAGAGCAAGAATGCCAGAGTCCCACTCATGCTTTTTATCCTGCTTTCCAACAAGAAACAGAGCAGGAGGCATTATGCTGATGGCATACAAAATCCCGAAGTCAAAGTGTAGCCTCGCTTCTTATGTAGGTAAATCCCATCCAACCAGTCTCATGGTTGGTCTTTGTATGTACCATAGGTTAAATGGAGAGAAAGGATTTTGCATGATGACCTGGGAAACCTGGGTTTTGTACTTGCCTTTGCCCTAAACAGACCGTGTGACCTTGGGGAAGCCCCCAAACCCCAGCCCCTTCACCCAGTCCACTTTCACCCTGTACAGTCGAAAGGCTAAGCTACATGATCTTTATGTCCCTTCCTGGGAGACATTTCTGGTTTTTCCCAGCAGCCCAGAAAAATTCTAAACCAGTAAAGAAGCATTTTCCTGGGGTTGATGGAAGCTGGCCAGGGCTGGCGAGGAAGGGCCAAATTCAAGAGTTTGGCTCAGCAGTAGGAAGGAATTGCTAGCAGGACTGCAGACTGGACTGGAAAGAAAAAAGCAGAACTGTGAATCCTGGCAGCTAATAGAGCAGACCATTCACTCACAAAGCATCAGTGAGTCCTGTTCTGGGCCAGACACTGTGCAAGGTGCTGGGGTGGGGGATGGAGGCGGAAATACAGCAACAGGCCAGATGGAAAAAGTTCTTGGCCTCAAATAGGAACTTAGAGTTAATAAGGGTGAATAGCAGGAGGCAGGCAGTTAAACAGCCAATAGAAATACACAATGAAGGAGAAGGGGGGATGTAGAGGGCCACAGGAACAGGAGGATTCCTGTCATGGTACAAGAGAGGTCAGAGAAGGATGCTTAGAGTACCCTTAACCTGATGAATCTGGTTATTTGTGAGTGAAAAAGACAGGAAGGGTATTCCAGGCAGAGGTTTAGTCTAGGGAAAAAAAATGCCCAAGCCTAGGGAAAAAAATGCCCAAGCCTAGGGAAAAAAAAGTGCCCAAGCCAAGGGAAAAAAATGCCAAGTTCAGCAAATAGCTAGAGAGACGAATGGGGGGCTGGAGAACAGAATGGGGGCTGGAGAACAGAATGAGGGCTGGAGCACAGGCAGCTGCTTTGTAGCCAGTGGAAAAAAATGGAGCAGGGGAAATGGGCATCCATGTCTGGATCTAAGTATATTCTGTACCTTGCAGCCTAAGCAGAGGTCCCATGGCCAGGATCCTCAAGGGAAAAGACTAAGTGAGACTGCAGTCGCTGAAGAGCTGAGGGCTGAATGACGGGACAAAACTAAGACAAGGAAAAGGGGAAACAACAGTGTGCTGGGGGAGAGAAGGGAATAAATCCTCATTGACAACTTGCTATGAGGTTGGTCTTAGCCTTAGTTTTTCATGTAAAAAAATGGGGCTACTTCTAGGACTAGGGTGAGGATTCAATAAGATAATAAACATCTGCTTAGCATGCAGCCTGGCACACCATGAGTGGTCAATGAATCGTAGCTACCTTTATGACTACTGCAAGTTCATTCATTCCACAGCTGTTTATCGAGTGCCGACTATATGCCAGGCATTGTTCTAAGTCCTGGACTACATCCATGAACAAAACAGAAAAAAATCACTATTCTTGCCTGGTTACATATTAGTGCTTACTCTTTTTATCCTCACAACCATGTGAGGAAGTTCTTATTACTGCTATTTTATAGATAAGGACTGGACACTAGGCTAAGCAACTAATCCAAGGCTAGGAAGTTAACCAGTGACAGAGGCAGGATTTGAACCCAAGTTTTCATGATGACATACCCAAGACTCCCTCCACTACCCCACCCTACCTCTATACAAAAGGCAACACAGAATTAATTATTGCCTGTGGTATGAATATTATTTTCAACAAGGATTTTCTATAGAGATCTGGCTTTTAAACCCTCTGTCTTGTCATTCCTGTAAATCATGCAAACCCATCAGAGTATGTCTGATATGAGGGAGGGAAGATGCTATTGTTTTATTCATTGAAACTACAAGAACTTCAGGGGAAGTAAAGGCCCTCGTCGCTGGAGCAGTGGGGAAGGTTTCCTAGAGAAGGCTGGACCTCTAGCCACAGGCAGGAAAAGGACAGCTGAAGGAGTAGAAACAGTTTAAACAATAATCCAGAGAGTAGAGTGGGCAGTGTGTGTCTATGTGTGTAGGAACGATATATGTGTGTGCACGTGTTGATTGCCTTAACAAATATTTACTGAGCACCTAACATGTCAGATACTACACTAGGAATCATAGCAAACAAGGTGAGCTAGGTCCCTGCCCTCATGGAACTTGCAGTGTGTGTGTCTGTGAGTGTGTGTGAAGAATGGGGATGCGAAATGCACCTGCAGATAAGGCATTCATCCCAACAGAGACTCCTTTCTCTGAATTTTAGCTCCCTCAGCTGTGCTTCTGGATTTTTCCCCCCTCCCCATCCCTACTTTTGCCGACTGGAGGAAAGGTACAGGCTCCTGGAAGCTGCCCATGGGCTCCGGAAGTCCCAGATGCCAAGCCGGGCTACACTGAGAGTGAGGGGCTTTGACTCATCCTTGCAGGCTGGTGTTCCCTTTTGGTATGGGCCTTTTATCTACTAGCTCGCCCGCAGACAATCAATGCTAATCTGGTCTTTTGGGACCAAATGAAACAGCCGGCATTTAAAGGGCTTGAGCTCTCTTTTCTGATTACCAAGTGACCTACATTATCACTCTCACCCCAGCCTGCCTGGGAGGGCATTGCCATTGACAAAGCCCAACCAGGCACTCTCTCTGCTGGGAACTGGCTATAATTTCTTCTGAGCTTGCCAAGCAGAGGAGCCTGGCCAAGGATTCCAGAGGCACGGCTCTTGCCCTGGATCTGCAATGAACTCCCACTGTGGCTCTAGGAGTGTTTGTTTCCACCACCACCACCCCCTTGGCCTGAGCTTCCCTATTTATAACATAAAGGGATTAAACCAGACAATTCAGAGGTCCCTTCCCCTGCTCCTAAATTCTAGGTCACTCATGATGCCAGATCACACTTACTACTCCAGCCCTAAAAAGTTTCCAGGGACTTCCCTGGAACCCACATGATGGGTATGAAGCTTAGCATGGCAGTTAATAGCATAGGGATTTGTGTGTATAGATATACACTGATTTGAATATTTCTAAGACACATTAAGTGAAAAAATCAAGATGCAGAGTGTTTTCAATACTATAGTATGATACCACACATGTATATTACACATGTTTGTATAAGCACACATGTGAATAGAATATTCTAATATCTTTGGAGGGATACCTAACAGCCATGGAGGAAGGCATCCAGGAAGAAGATTTAAATTTCACTTTTTTAATTTCTTGATTTTTTAAAGCCATGTGCACTGCTGTGTCAAAAATTAGTAAACAGTTTAAAAAATAGAATGTGGACTTTACCATCAATTCACTTAACAAATATTTATTGAATATTAATTAGGTGGCAGAGGCTGATACAGGAAGTGGTAAGTGAGAGAGCCCCTGCCCCCATGAAGCCCACAATCCAGATTGATAATGGCCAAATCTGTGGTTGTGAGAGTTGGACTGTGAAGAAGGCTGAGCACCGAAGAATTGATGCTTTTGAACTGTGGTGTTGGAAAAGACTCTTGAGAGTCCCTTGGACTGCAAGGAGATCCAACCAGTCCATTCTGAAGGAGATCAGCCCTGGGATTTCTTTGGAAGGAATGATACTAAAGCTGAAACTCCAGTACTTTGGCCACCTCATGTGAAAATTTGACTCACTGGAAAAGACTCTGATGCTGGGAGGGATTGGGGGCAGGAGGAGAAGGGGACGACAGAGGATGAGATGGCTGGATGGCATCACTGACTCGATGGATGAGAGTCTGAGTGAACTCCGGGAGTTGGTGATGGACAGGGAGGCCTGGCATGCTGCGATTCATGGGGTCGCAAAGAGTCAGACACGACTGAGCGACTGAACTAAACTGAACTGAACTGAAATCAGTAAATGCAATATAATACCAGGTAGCCATAAAGGGCATGAAATATACAAGACAGACTTGAATATGACACCTGGCTTTTCATAACAAATTGTTTGGCCTTAAGGAAGTTGCTTCAGCCTGTTGGCCCTCAAATTCCTCATCTCTAAAACGGTAGCAATAATGCTCCAATTTTTTGTGTGTGAGGATGAAATGAAGTGAGTATCAGTATTGAGACATAATAAGAATTTGGCAAATGTTGGTTATTGTTTTGGTAACTATTACTAAGGGAAGGTTTTGGAGGGGAGTAGATATGGCCAAGAGCTGTGTGGGGACTGAAGGCGGTGGGAGTGGGCAGATACCGAGGAGCCAGAGCCGGTTAGGGAGACACAGGGAGAGGTGAACAAACCGGGCTTGCTGTGCGCAGGCTGATACAGGAGAGGAGAGGTGAGTGACCCAGCCCAGAAGTGACCCAGAAGACAGAGGTGGGCTTGGAGCCTTAACCAGCAAGGAGCCCCACATAGCTCCCCCAGGGCACCTGGTCTGGCCAGGAAATGATATGAAGGTTGGAGGAGGGAGAAACCCATTCATCTCATGTCTGGGGTGTCCAGGGACAAAGTCATTTGGGTTTCTTGGCAGGGCTGGGTCTCTGAGTGGCAAGTGTCTCCATGTTAGGCTGATGGGAGGGTCCGTTTTGAGCTTCCACCCCATCCTGTGGCGATGACTGACTCCTTCCTATTGCAGTAATCCCTTGCTTCCCAGAGTAGATGAGAGGGTCTCGGTGACATTGTTCCTGAAGGTCTCTGCCAAGACTCTAGATGCAACTAGGAACAGAAAGACAGAGTGTCCTCAGGGGTTCCCAAGCTGAGTCTGGGTCCCCGAGGGCTGGCTCAGAGACACAGGGTGGGGTCTCACTACTACATGCCCAAACTAGTGACGGGTGCTTCTCGGGCAAATGGGCTACATCCCAGGCAGACATCAGCCTGGATCAAACTCTAGGATCATCTGTGATGGACAGTCACTTGTTCAGTGACTTCAAGCTTGTTGGGTGCATGTTCATGAGTGTAAATATGTGTGTGTGCCTGTGTATACATCTGTTTGTATACATGTGTGCATGCATGTGCATCTGTGTCTATGAGTGTGTGGCATAAGGGAACAGGAAGGTAGTGCAGGTCCAGTGGATGGAGGAAGCCAGAGAAGCGAAGTGTTTGCTCCTCAAGAGAAAATGAAATTCAAAGAGAAAATCATTGCCCTGGGGGACTCTGTGAATCTCATCTGCTTTTAGTGAATCTCATTCAGTGAAGCTTTTTATGCAAATCTATACAAACAAATTCTGGGCCCTGCTTGGAGTCCTGGGAGGGTGGGTTCCATTTCAGGAGCCGTGAGGTGAACTGAATCTAGCAGGAGGTCCCTCCTGAAAGCTGAAGATAAGAGGCTGGCCATAGCCCCACGGGGCTCATTTGACAGTTCCCAGCGATAGCTTCTTAGCCACACGTGAAATATCCATCTATGGTTTTTTGACATAGACTCAAATTGTCAAATTTATCCAAACTATTTTTGAGTAGCAAAATCCCCCTTTGCCTAAAGGAGGTTTTAAATAGAACTCTGACATAGAAAAGAGAAAAAGGCAAGCTGCCCTGGGTCAAATATGGAGATGGGGATGGGGAGTCAGTGTGCCCCACCCCACTCAGGTTCTGCCCACCCCCTCCACTCAGGCTTCAGTCTCAGCCCACATTAAAAACCCTTTGGCTCCTTCACCTTCCCCACTGTAGAAAACCCTCCCGGGTCCTGTTACTGTGCCCACATCCCTTTGAACTCAAGAGAGGCCTGCCACCTGCCATCTAGGGGGCTCACTGTGGTCCTAGGATAGAGGGCCAGTTCTTTCTGGAAAAATGAACCTTAAAGAGACCGTGGCCAGCAACTTGGGAGATGACTCACTGTGGCTCCTCCTTCTGTGACTTTGCCTCACTGCTCAGGGCATAGGTTCTGAAGTCAGCTTTGAATTCTTGCTTTGCTACTAAAAGCTGTGTGATCTTGAACAGGTCGCTTAACCTCTCTGAACCTGTTTCCTCTTCCGTAAAATGCACATAGTTCCTCCATCACAGGTGCGTGTAAGGAGGGAAGGAGCTGTTAAATATCTTAGGTGGCCCAGGGAAGTAACTGAGATGAGAGATCCCTGCGCTGGGGGCCAGCAGGAGCGGAAGGCAGGCCCAAGGAATGGCATTTTCCTGTTTCTAAGGAAAAAATCAGAAATTCAGCTCTTTATGTAAAAACTCCCAGTTTTTAGAACTTTATGTAATAACTCCCAGTTTCAACGTTTTGAACACTGTGGGTCAAATAAAACACACCTGGGGGCCAGAAGCTTACAGCCATGGATGGCAAGGGACAAAAAGTGACATGTAGGAGTCGCTCACTAAGCTCCGTGGACCAGCACACCTGCTCCCCTTTCTCCCCTTTCCCTTCTGTCCTACCCTTCCCAGGGTCTGGTTTGTTTCCACTCAGACACTTGCCTCCTGCCCCTGGATGCCCTGGCAACTGTGGTTAAAGGCAGTTTGGCGGCTTCCAAGTGTGTATGTAGGTGGGCAGGGAGGGGAGCCTTCAAAGGCCTCTCCTCTGCTTTCTGCCTCTGAAATTCAAAGCTGGCTTCTCAAGGAGTGACGCATCTTTGCTCTGGGTGCCTGAGCCTTGCTGTAGCCAGATTAATCATGCTCTCCAAAGAGGAACTCTCCAGGGCTCTGGCGATGTCCTTGGACGGTCATATCTGGAGGTGGTCAGGCCCCTTGTTGCATCCCTCTGATGTGTGTGTGTCTTTGTGTCAGGGTTGGGGCACAGAGAGATTGGTCTTTAATTTTCTTAATTTCTTTCCTTCCTCATTCTTCCCTCCCTCCCTCTGCCTCTCCCTCCTTCCATCTGTTTTCTTTTGACAACTTTTGCATAAATGATGCACACTCCCTGAAAACACTTTAACTCAGAAAAGATCAAAGAATATAGTTTTTAAAAAAGGAAAGCAAAAACAAACTTTTCAGAAAAACTACTGGTGAGTATCTTCCCAGAGGTTTCTTTACATGTAGATAAACTGATACAGAAAAGAGTGTTTAATTTCACGTAGTTGGACTCATAGAATATCTGTGTGGTTGTGCAATACGCTTTTTTCTTCAAATAGTATGTCCAGGGACATCTTTTCCTGGCAATGTACTCAGATCAGCACCATGGCTATGTCTGCAGTACCCCAGACATGTCATAAATTATTTATCAAAGCCCTTGTTGGGAAGATGCACAAACTGCCCCCTTGTCAAGGACCCCAGAGCTCCCCTGGACCCAGGACACTGATCCTGTGTCTGGACGCTGGGGCAGTTTCCTCACTAGTTTTCCTGCTTCCAGGCCTTCCATGATGATGCAAACCCACATGGATCTGGGACTGACTTGAAACCTGCCCGAAGGATCATGTCACTTCTCTGCTTAAAACCCTAGAATCTCTTCCCTTCACTCTTAGGATAAATTCCAACCCCCTTACCATGGCTAAGAAGACTGGCATTTTCATGATGGGGCCTTGCATGTGGCTGCTTCCACTGCTGCCTGTCCAAGGTTGTTCACTCTTACTTCAGGACTTCTGAGCTCACAGTTCTCTTGGATCCTTGTAAACTAGCTCTTCCACCACTCAGGCTCAGTTCAGAGAGCGCCTTCCTACTCCCCGCCTCCACGCCTAATCAGTGCTGACCCCTTACCCCTGACAGTCTTGGTCCCAGTAGTTTGCTTTTTATTTTGTTTGCAACACTTTCACTATGTGAAATTTTCACACCGATTTGTTTCCATGGTTGTTATTTGCCCACAAGGGCAGGGATCTTGTTCTTAGAACCTAGACTGGGGACCTGGTGGTGCTGAGTCATCCTTGTTAAATAAACAACCCCGCCAGGCAATCTCTACAAAACACCAATGCTATGAAAAATCCCTATTCTCCAGTTCTTGGGGTTTTTCTGTAATTCTCCTTTAAAATATCTCTGGCTATGGGACTTCCCTGGTGGTAAAATAGCTATGACTCTGTGCTCCCAAGGCAGGGGGCATGGGTTCAGTCCCTGGTCAGGGAACTAGGTCCTACCTGCCACCTAAGAGTTCGTGTGCTGCCACGAAGATCAAAGATCCAGAGCGCCACAACTAAAACCCGGCATAGCCAAATAAATCAATAAATATATTTCTTAAATAAATAAATTAACTCTGGTTTTCTAAGTGAACTTGAGTATGTCTCTCTGCTCCTTGCTCCCAAAAGAGCCCAGCCCAGAAGCCAGCTCCAGCTGCTTCTCAGTTATCTCCCCACATTTCATTATGAATCCTTATTCTTTAGCCAGATAGGGGTCTTGATCTCTCCAAACACAAGCCTCTCTGTGCTCCTTCTCTCTCTCTCTCTTGCTCTTGCCATCTTGCTTCTGCTGCTCAAAATTAATCCATCCTTAGTCCAGCTAAAACTGTTACTACCCTTGGGAGTGTGCCCTGTCTTTGACCATAAGAATGATCATTTCTCTCTTCTGTATTCATGTGACACTTCATCTTTTCCATCCTTGAGACATTAGGACTTTCTACCTCCAATATTGCCATTTCTATCCTAGCTTGATCTTCCCTAGTATATTATGAGTTCCTTGCCAGCAGAAGTTATGGCTTGTTTACTTTTTCTTAACAGTTAACATTGAGAAAGTGCCTTATGTAGGTTAGTTCTTTTACGCCTCTGAGTTGGGGATGTAAGTAACCTTGCTGAACAGATGAGGAGGTGGTGAGAGTTTAAGAAACTTGCTGAAGGGTACTCAGTGAGGAGGTGGTAAAGGTAGGATTTGAATCCACAGCCTGAAGCCAAAGTTCACCCTGGCACCAACGGCAGAAAGCCCTTTCGGTTGTTTTCACTCTTTCAATGCAGTAGCTGCCCGCCCTTAGCTCCCAAACTCTCAGGTCTTTGAAGTGAAGGATCTGCAGGGATACTGTTAGTCTTAACGAAAACAAATCAAAGGACTGTTCGCTCAAATCCAGATCTGAGTGTCTGCCTGCGGGGCTCCACATCATTACTCACTGATGATTCAAGAGTCAGGCTCGGGGAACCAAGAGGAGATGAGGTGATTTCTATTACGCTGTTGCACTGAAGTGTTCCTCTAAATGATGCCCATGCCTCCATCTCTCCCTCCTTATCCAGCTGGGAACACAAGGCAACTTCTGTTATCTTTTGTGACTTGCCGTGTTGCTTCCCACCCTATTCCTTTTCTTTCCCATCAGCTCCCTCCTTTTTCCTAATGCTTACTGATCGATGAGTGAAAAACATTCCTGATAAAATGTGTGACCCTGACTAAGCCCTTTGCCTTGCACCCCTGAGTAGCCATTTCTGCAGCTTCTATAAATGAAGTTAGAGTACTGATAAGGAAGTGGTGGCCCAGAGAAAGCATGGAATCTGCCCAAGGTCACACAGCAAGTGGCTGGCTGATATTGAACCTATACAAAGGTACAGAGTATCAGTGAACCCAGTGCATACCTACCTCCCAGTCTCAATAACTAGCAACTCATGGCCAATCTTGTTTCTTTACTCTTGCCCACTTCCCTGCTCCCAAATTACTTGGGAGGAATGTTTCCCAGGTGGCCTTGCCTGGGTTTGCGATTAAACAGAAAAATGAAAGAACAGTTGGTCTTGGGGTGTGTGTGTGTGTGTGTGTGTGTGTGGAGAGGGTCTTTCGCCTTGCTTTGCTTCCCTACTTTCCTTCACCCTCTTAGCTACCTAAATTCCATGTCCTGTTGGTTCTCTGCTTGTTGTCACTCTTTCTATTCTCTCCTGGTGCCTCCTGAATCCCTGCCGAGGGACTAGGGACTCAAATATTCTTCTAGACCACTGAAATTTAGGAGAGGTCTCCAGAAAAGCAACTCTTTCAAGCTCCAGAGGAAAGCCAAGCTACTTGGGAAGGGTTTTCAGACCTAGGTTTCGTTGAAAGAGAGACATCTATGCCTTCTTTCCTGGGTCACAAAAAGCACGGAGTATTTACTGTTTTACAGGGAAAATTTCAAACCTATCGTGTTCTACTCTTTGCGACTGTATGGACTGTAGCCTACCAGGCTCCTCAGTCCATGGAATTTTCCAGGCAAGAGTACAGGAGTGGGTTGCCATTTCCTTCTCTAGGGGATCTTCCTGACCCGGGTCTCCCACATTGCAGGCAGACGCTTTAGCGTTTGAGCCACCAGGGAAGCCCTTACAAAAGTATAGTGAATATTATTGAACACTTATATACTCATCACTCAGCCTCAACAATGGGCTCATAGCCTATCTCCTTTCATTACTCTCGGCCATTTCCTCGCTCCCAGATTACTTTGAAGAACTTCTGAGAAATGGTACATTGTTATATATTGCTATAAACTAGTCAAAGATGGCCTCTGTGTATGGATTCCTAGGTTTATTTTTTTCACTGAAGATTGAGACCCATTAGTTTAGAAGCCAAACTCAAATTTTTACACATCTGAATATTTTCAAAACATCCCAAACAAGCAGAATTTTAGAGACCACCTGCTTTGCATACACTGGAAACCTCATCCAGCCCCTGCTGATCATTGATAAGATAGGGCCTTGTGGTTATGAAACCCCCAAGGGGCCTTCCAAGTTCCCTGACCCAGAGACTCCCCACCATACTGATGAGAGGCAGACTTCATCTGAGGTGAAGGTGAAGTCACTCAGTTGTGTCCAACTCTTTGCGACCCCATAGATTGTAGCCTACCAGGCTCCTCCATCCATGGGATTTTCCAGGCAAGAGTACTGGAGTGGGTTGCCATTTCCTTCTCCAGAGGATCTTCCCAACCCAAGGACTGAACCCGGGTCTCCCACATTGTAGGCAGACGCTTTATCGTCTGAGCCACCAGGGAAGCCTAAGACTTTATCTAGACACCTCCATCCTCGCTCTGATCCTCTTATCCCCTGAACCTTCCCTTCCCCCACACCACCCTACACACTGGACAGTCTCATGCCATGGAGGACTTCCCCTCTCGTGCAAATGTCTGAGCATCATGCAATAACGCTTTTTGCTTTGTTGCTTTTTCCTTGTTCATTCCCTCAATCTCCCAAACTTCCTACAGCTATTTCATCTGTAAAAGTTTCAGTATATATATAATTAAAACTCTTTTGAAGTTAAGAACTCTTTTGAAGACTACAAGTGCCCAACAGATGATTGGATTGAGAAGCTGTGATATGTGATATGTGATATATATGTATACAGGTATACATACAATGGAATATTACTCAGCCACAAAAGAATGAAATAGTGCCATTTGTAGCAACATGGATGAACCTAGAGAATATCATGCTTAGTAGAAATAAGTCAGAGAAAGACAAATACTATATCACTTATATGTGAATCTAAAAAATAAAACAAATGAACGTATATACAAAACAGAAACAGACTCATAGGTATAGGAAACTAACTTGTGGCTAAGCAGGGAGAGGGAAGGGAGCAGGGAAAATGTAAGGGAATGGGAATAACAGATACAAAGTACTATATATAAAGGAGATAAATGAAGAGGATATACCATATGGCACAGGAAATTATACCCATTATCTTATAATAAACTATAATGGAATATAGCCTGCAAAAATCACTCTGCTGTATACCTAAAACCAACACAAGATTGTAAATCAACTATACTTCAATAAAAATAAAATAAAAACAATATATCATCACCTTTAAAATTAATATTTCCTTAATATTATTAAATTTTCAGTGTTTCTATTTCCAATTGTCTCAAAGTATGTCTTTTTCAGTAATTTTAATTTGTATCCATATAAGCTCTGAGCTTTATGTATTTGGTTTGGTTGATATGTCACTTAACTCTCTTTAGTCTATTGCTTGATTCTTTCTCTCTCTTGTGCACGCGCCCCTTGCAACATTTGAAATTGTCCATCTTTTCAATTTTACCTTTTGAAGGATTTGCAGTTGTATCTCATTATGGTTTTAATTTGCATCTCCCTAACAACAGCAGCAACAACTAATAACATAAAGCACTTTTTTAGTTGTTTGTCATTTTATATCTTCCTTTGGAAAGCGTCTGTTCTATTGTTGTGCCATTAAAAAAATTGAATTGTCTGTTATAGTTACAAGAGTTCTTTATATATTCTAGATGAAAATCTTTTGTCAGACTTACATATTATGAATAGTTTCTCCTAGTTGTGGTTTACCTTTTTATTCTCTTAATGGTATCTTTTGATGAGCAAAGATTTTGATTTTGAGGAAGATAAATTTATCAATATTTCATGGTTGGTTGGTACTTTCTATGTGCTATCCAAGAAATTTTGCCTACCCCAGCCTTCTTATGCTTACTAATGCATGACATATCTTTTCATATTATTCACTTTCCATCTTATCATTTATATTTAAAGAGCATTTCTTGATGACAGCATGTAGTTGGGTCTTGCCTTTTTATCCAGTCTAAAAATGTCGGCCTTTGAATTAGAGTGTTCAGTCTATCCCACTCCAGTATTCTTGCCTGGAGAATCCCAGGGACGGAGGACCCTTGCGGGCTGCCATCTATGGGGTCGCACAGAGTCGGACATGACTGATGTGACTTAGCAGCGGCAGCAGCATGAAGTAATATAATTATTGATATGTTTAGTTTTATGTGTGCAATCTTGCTATTTGCTTTATTTTCATATGTTCTTCCTTTTTGCCTCCTTTCCTGCATTCTTTTGAATTAATTATTTTTGGTTCTAATTCACCTCTTCTGCTGACTTTTGAGCTAGATCTCTCTGCTTTACATCTGGTTGATTTATGGAAACAGTGAGCATCCTTAATCCACCATAGTCTGCTTAGAGTTAATACTGTAACAACTCACATGAAATATAAAAAATTTACAACAGTATATTTCCATTTACTCCTTGCTCATCCTTTATGTTATCATACATTTTACTTCCACATATGTTATAAACTCTACATTAACGCTTCTGCTTTAAAACACCCATTATGTTTTTAAAAATTTTTAAAAAGAGGGAAAACCTTTTATATTTCTGTATATATTTATTATTTTTATCTTTAATTTCTTCAGCTACATTCATGTTTCATTTGAAGAACTTTAGTATATCTTGCAGTGCAGATCTACTGATGACAAATCCTTTCAGCTTTTGTTCTGAAAATGTCTTTATTTTGCTTTTATTTTTGAAGGCTTTCCCCCTGGATATAAAGTTCTAGATTGTTAGGGTGGTTTTTCTCCTCTTTTTCTCAGCACCTTGAGTATGTCTTTATATTTCTTTCCTGGCTTAAATTGTTTTTAATAAAAGTGGGTGATTTTCTGTTTTTCTCCACAATATACTGTATGTTTTGGCTTTGGCTGCTTTAAAAATGTTCTTTGTATCTTTGATTTAAACAGTTTGACTATAATGTAGCTTATATGTTCCCTGTGTTTATCCTGCTTGAGGTCCATTGAGCTCTTTGAAGGTAACTGGTATTTTTCAACAAATCTGGGTCATTATATTTTCAATTTATTTTTCTTTTCCAATCTTAATCTTCTCTACTTCTGGAATCCTAGTTACACAGATGGTAGCCTGCTTGATATTATCCCAAAGTCAATGAAGCTCTGTCTATTTTTTTTTTTTTTTTTAGCTTTTTCCCTCCGTTTCACTTTGAATTGATTCTATTGTTATATATCCAAGTCCATTGATCTTACCTCCTGTAATGCCCAATCTTCTGTTTTGCCCACTGAAATTTTCATTTCAGATAATTTCAATTCTCAAATTCCCATTTTTTTACTTTCCATTTCTTTACAAATATTCTTCTATAGGTTCGTCCATTATATTTATATTTTCCTCATAAGTTAAAAAATGTAATTATAATAGACATTTTAAAGATCTTTTCTACAAATTATAATATCTGTGTCGTCTTTGCACCTGTTTCTCTTGATTACTATTATTTTTTCCTGGTATGGTTTCCTTTTCTTGTTTCTTCACAGGTTTCAAAATTTTTTATTGTATGAGGGGTATTGTGGATAATATGCTATTGAGCCTTGGATTTGGTGTCTTCCTGAAAAGAGTTTTAATTTTTTTTCTGGTAGGCATTTAATTTACTAGTGGGCCATCTTGATCATTTTGCTTTTCTAAGAATTTCTCTTAATACGAGCAAACTTTAGGACCTTCCAAAAGGTTAAGAGCCACTTCCACTTCTTTTTCTGTGGATCATTGGTACAATTCTCTAGCCTATTTTTTTACAGGCTTATTGGTGTTCTCCTCTAATTTTAGAAATTCTTTTATATATTAGATGTACGATCTCTTTGTGATGTAAGTTGCAAATATTATTTCCAGTTTGTTGTTTATCTTTTCACTTTGCTTATAACAACTTTTGCCATGCCAACATTTTTTATTTTTTATTTTTTTATTAAATGTATTTATTTTTTTAATTACAATACTGTATTTGCTTTGCCATACACTGACATGAATCAGCCATAGGTGAACACAATCATTTTTTAAAATATAATCAATTTAGCTCTCTTTACCCTGTTGCTTATGGATTTTAAGTCATAGGATTGAGTTCCCCATTCCCTGGCTACAGAGAAATTCAACAATGTTTTCTTCTAGTACTTGCATGGTTTCCTTCATTACATTTACATTTCTGATCCATTTGGGATCTGTCCTAATGTATGACAGAAATGAATGCAATTTTATTTTTTTCTATATGGCTCTCCAATGATCTGAATATAATTTAAAAGTCCATCATTTTCCTCTGATTTCAGCTGTTGTCTTTATCTAATATTAAATTTGCATATGCATGGGTCTTTCTCTGACTTCCTGTTCTGCTCCATTTTAATTATATAGGTTTCATAGCATGTTTTAGTGTCTAGTAGGCCTAGCCTCCACTCTTTGTTCTTCTTTTTCAGGATTTTTTTCACTGTTATTTGTTGTTCTTCCAAATGAACTTTATAACCAACATGTTTAGCTGCAGGAAAAATCTGAAGATATTTTTATCGAGACTAGCAAGTTTTTATAAATTAACTTCAGGGAGAATTGTCATCTTTAGACCAGGCAGACACATCACAGTTTTCCCCATACCTCTTTATTCCATTACCTGTCTAGGGCCTAGAAGCATCTGAGTCAGCAATTCTCTGTAAAAACACTGGAAATTGCAAAGAATGAAGTCTCTGGCCCTGGCACACAGTGGGTGCTCAACAGATATTCATGGAATGAAAGAATCCTATTTGCCAATCAAGTCCTGAGAATTTCACTGACTTAGCAAAGGTCAGTGACCAGGGGAGGCAGAGAAAGGGATTAAAAATGAAGATCTGCTTTGCTGCACAATCCAGTGGTGTTTGCAGCCGTTCGAGTGCTGGCCCACACGTCCTTCTCACCCGTTAGCTGGTTAATGGCCACAGACTCAGTCCCAAGCCCTTAATCATCTTGGTTATTCTCAGATACACCCCATTAACACAGGCCACAGGGAGGGAGACCTCAAACCTTGAGGGAGAAAAAGGCCCTGATGACTTTTTAGCTTCATAGACTTGGATTTGAGCCTCTTTCTCTTTCCACTTAGCTCCTCTAGGCCTCATCAAATCTACTGTGGCAAGCAACCCAAGGGAGAATTGCAGAAAGGCAGGACGAGCAGGAGCCCGTGCCCACTGTTCTGGGGTTTCCTTGCCTCTTTAGGAGGGAAGAGCAGAGGACTGCCAATTCTCTAGGCCTTAGGCCTCCCAGTACCCCTGGATATGGGTGTGTCACCAGCAAATTGCCTTTAAAAAGAACAGCTAATTTCCTTTTTTTTTTTCATTCAACCAACAGGTATTGAGCAGTTCCTCTGTATCAACCACTGTGTTAGCAGTTAAGGCCTGGGAGAGCTCAATAGACATGTTCCTCACTCTAGACGCAGAGGCTGAAAGAAAAATGCCTTCTATTATAACAGGACAGGATGGGAGCTATAGGAATGTCTAGCTCATGTGGGGATGGTCAGGAAGGATTTTTCTGAGGCTGCCACCTTCCAGCTGAGTCCTAAATAAGGAAGTGAGGGAGGGGAAGAAGGAGAGGGGATGGAATGTGAAAGCACCTGGAGACAGGTTGGAAAAACTGGAGGGAGATCAGAAGACTGGGACATGTGGGTCAAGGAGGCGGCAATCGGAGAGGCAAGTCAAGCAGCTAGGAGCAAGATTGAGGTGGGCGCCTCTTGCTGGCTGCGGTAAATGTTTCTCTGCCTTACAGGATGATGAGGGAACTTGGCCTTCCCTCTAGAAGTGGGTCTGAGGTTCAGAGCTGAGAATCTGGAAGTGCTGCTTTCTCCCAGTTCTGATGAGGACTGCTAGAAGAGACACCCTCTGTAGGGCCCACTGGAAAGCAGCAGATTGGTCCAGCTACCTGTAACCAGTCCCGCATCCCCTTACGGTTTGAAATTCAAAGGCAAGGAGAGAGGCAGCATTGCAGCTTGTGGGGAACAAGGTTCCCGAGAGTCTCCCCTTCTTCCCCTCCCTCTTACCATACTCCCCTAGAGGCCAGTTAACGGGTGAAGGGTTGGGAGGACTCCAGGGATCTCTCCTGCACTGTGGGGGCTACTGTAAGAAGGCGAGATTGACAGGTCACTCTCTGGTGGACATTTGCTGAGTGGAAGAGCCTGAAGGCTCTCAGGGGCAGGGGTTAGGGGAGTCTGCAGAGTTGGCTTTACATGAAGTTACATGCCACTCTAAGAAAAAAAAGACACATCACCAAAACAAGGATCACCACATCCTCAGAGACCACCAGCACCTCGTGGATAATCATTGACCCTCTGAGAAGCCAGGGACATCTCCCTCCACCCCCAGGAGGTCCAGTGTGTGACACAGCAGCTGCCCACCTTGGATACTAGATGGCAGAGGAGGAAGGAGAGACCTGAGAATCAGAAAGGGAGGCAGGTGGACATTGCTCTGAGATGTAGGGAGCAGGCCAAGCTTCTGCCCACTTCTGGTCCTGTTTGAGTCATTGGTCCAACCCACACTAGGAAGAGGGAAGAAATGGACTTTAAATGACCAGAATGTTTGGCATCTGCTGAAGTGATCATCACCAAATGGGTGAAGTGATGGATCTGAGGGCTTACCTGGTAGCTCAAACGGTAAACAATCTGCCTGCAATGTGTGAGATCTGACTTCGATCTCTGGATTGAGATCTCCTGGAGAAGGGAATGGCAACCCACTCCAGTACAACCAGAGGCACAAATAGAAGGAAAACAGGCCACTTCATGCTAATGGCTAACTCAGTTACTTGTCTGTTATATCATGGAATTTTCCAAACAATCACACAAGACAGCTACTATTATTATTGCGGTTTTTGAGATGAGGGGACCAAGGATCCAGGAGAGGAAGGAACTTGAAACCACATGGCTAACAGGTAGCCGAGCTGGGATTCGAACTCTCACTGTTGGGCTCAGAAGCCAGTTCTCTCACTAGCACCTCCCACATCAGGGAGCCTGAGCCGGCACTCCAGGCTATTGTCTCCTCTCCTGGCTATTCTTGGAATGAACCCAATGAGGGGAGCTCGGCACCTGCCCAGACACCTTATCATATTTTCAGATGGCTGTTGAAATAGCAACTCACATTCTTAAAGGTTATTATGGTTAACATGCACAACAGTCATTCAATAAGCATTTATGAGTCTCAACCACCATGCTGTGCACACATGCTGAATCACTCGAGTCGTGTCCAACTCTTTTCTATCCCATAGACTGCAGCTTGCCAGGCTCCTCTGTCCATGGGATTCTCCAGGCAAGAACACTGGAATGGGTTGCCATTTCCTTCTCCAGGGGATCTTGCCGACCCAGACACTGAACCCGAGTCTTTTACATCTCCTGCACTGGCAAGCACGTTCTCCACCACTAGCGCCACCTGAGAAGCCCTGCTGGGCACTTCCACCTTCTCTGAGAGGGGGGCTCCATAGGCAACTCTCTTATCTGTCTTCTGCATATGAGGGAAGGGAGACTCAGAAAGACTGTGACTTGCCTGAGGTCATACAGAGCTGGGGCCACTGCCACAAAGCATTTCCTGAGTGCTCAGTACCTGGCAGGCACTGTGCTGAGTGCGGGACATGGTCCCATGGGCCTTGAGGATTCCTCCTGCCCAGCACTCTTTCCACTGCCCCAGCTGTCTTCACCCCCCTCCCACACCTGATCCCTGCTTTCCTGCTTGGAGTTGATGCTTCTCTGGCCAAAGGACTGACTTCCTGACTTGGGGAAGGCCCTGTAGCAGGGAACCCAGGAGTCTTATGGAAAAGCAGAATTTGGCTTCCTTCCCCAGCATTGGCTCATCACACCTGCCGACCTGCTGCTGTAGGAGAAGGTGCTGGCAGTTCAAAGCATGGGCCCTTGATTAATTTCTCATCCTCTATAAATAAGTCAATAAAGGCACATTCTGCACTCACTGCTGTGATGCCTCCTTCGGGCCTTGTTACTCACAGGTCTTGAGATGTCAGACTTTGAACTTCCAGTCATACTCTATCAAACTTCTTAGCTTGGCAGTGGTGTCCTGTACTCACCCCCACACCCAACCGAGGCTCTTGCTGACCTGTCTTCTCTCTGGACTCACCAGTTTTTCACACAGCTCTGCTTTTCTGGCAGCCCATCACGACAGAGTAGCTAAGCACATCGGCTTGTGGGTTCAAATATCAGCTCTGTCACTTCCTGGAGGTGTGACCATGGATGTTACCTAACTTCTGTAGTCCTCAGCTTCTTGATATATAAAATAGGGATAATGAAAATAGTGTGTATCCTGGAATTAAGGTCCTGGTTGGGAATCAAACACTAAAGAAGCAGGCAGGCACACACACACACACACACACACACACACACACAAGAATTTCACTCAGTGATGAGTAACATGACAGAGAGTGACGGAGAGTGGTCAAGGAGGGCTTCTCTGAAGAGGTGACACTTGAGCTAAGACATTAAGAATGAGAAAGACAGGATTCAAAGAGGATCTTATGGCAGCTAGCTCCAGACAGAGAAAGAAAAGGGAGTGTGACTCTGGGCAAGCTCTCTGAAGGTGGGGAAAGGTTGGTTAGAGGGGTCCCTGGTGCTAGGGTGTGGGTGGGGAGGTGGGTCAGGCCTCTCACAAGGGGCATGTTAAGTGGAGATGGGTTCTGAAAGGCTAGGTTATGTAATTAAAGCTTCTCATTCTTAATGTCTTAGCTCAAGTGTCACCTCTTCAGGGAAGCCCTCCTTGACCGCTCTCCATCACTTTCCGTCATGTTACTCATCACTGAGTGAAATTCTTGTGTGTGTGTGACTGCCTATTTATTTAGAGAGAAAAGCGACATCGGTGGGGGACTCTGAGGCTGTCATGAGTCTTATTCTCAAGTCTCTCAGGGCTGGCTCCTTGAGTACTTTCCAGCCTCCTGGTCCAGTGAGGAGAGGAGAAGTGGCAGGTCCTGCTTTCCTCACCAGGTCCCCATCTCTTCTCCCCCTTTCCTAAAGTGAAACTCTGTCCAGAGAGGGCCTGGGGTCAGCCATGTATTAATACACAGAAGTACGTAGGCTCTCCAAACAGGGCAACACAAAAGGCATTGATTGGTCATTTGGGCCAACTGTGATGTAAATACTCCCACCATGGCTGATTTTGCATTTCCAGCCTAATGTGTCATTGTGGAGTTGAGAAGTGAAGCACATGATCAGCCCCCATGAGTAGGTGGGCACTGGCTGCAGCTCACACCTGCATTCACACATGAGAAACAACTACAGGAATTCAGGAAGCATTTGCCATGCATCAGGTGCAGTGGTAAGCACTTTCTGTGTACACAACAACTCCGTGAGACAGGAGCTGTTGATGCTCCCATTTCACAGGAGTGAAATGCATCATGGATAAGCTTGGTGCTGGTGCTGCTGCTGCTAAATCGCTTCAGTCGTGTCCGACTCTGTGCGACCACGTAGACGGCAGCCCACCAGGATCCCCTGTCCTTGGGATTCTCCAGGCAAGAACACTGGAGTACCAGGCTCCTCCATCCATGGGATTTTCCAGGCAAGAGTACTGGACTGGGGTGCCATTGCCTTCTCCCGGATAAGCTTGGTAACTTGCTCAAAATCATAGTTAGGCAACCACTGAGTTGAGATTAAACTCAGTAACTTAGAAGAAAGGGAACAAACCCTAAACTCAGTGGATTTTTGTGTGTAAAGGAAACCAGTCCTGGGTGTTCATTGGAAGGACTGATGCTGAGGCTGAAACTCCAGTACTTTGGCCACCTCATGTGAGGAGTTGACTCAATGGAAAAGACCCTGAGGCTGGGAGGGATTGGGGGCAGGAGGAGAAGGGGATGACAGGATGAGATGGCTAGATGTCATGGCAGGGAACACTTCTGGCCCTGGCTGGCTGTTTTATCACTCCTATCTTTGAAACTCTCCCTCCAAGGTAACCACCATTTTGATTCTTATCATTAGAGATTCTTGCTTGAATTTTTGCCATCTGTGCAACTGGAGTCATTTAGTACATAGTCTTTTGTGTCTTTGCTCCTTTCTCTCCAGTGTCTTGTTCTTTCTCTCCACACGTGTCATTGTGTGTTTCAGAAATCTGTTCTTTCGAACTGTCATACGCTGTTGGCAGTGTGTGAGTACACAGAGTGCATCTATCCATTCTCTGAGGATGGCCTTTGGGCTTGTTTCTGCAGAGCATGCTCATAACCACTATGATATACAGCACTCAAGGCTGGGTGCACTCCCTGACTTTCCTTGTCTCTGGAGTATTTGCAGCCTTAACATGTGGGTTGAGAGGTATCACAGGATATATTAGTTCTTGACTGTGGCTGTAGTAAACTACCACAAACTTAGTGGCTTAATGCAACACAGACTTATTACTTTACAGTTCTGGAGATCAGGAGTCTAAAGTAGGCTGGCAGCTATGGTTCTTCTGGAGGCTGTAGGGGAGCAATCCCTTGCCTTGCTTTTTCTAACCCCTGGAGGCTCCCTGGGCCCATCTCTGCTTCTGTCATTGTGTCTCCTTCTCTGACTCTGACTTTCCAGGCTCCCTCTCCTAAGGACCCTTGTGATGACATTGTCCTATGCAGGTAACTCACGATACTCTCCCCATCCCAAGATCCTAACTTAAATGCATCTGCTAAGCCTTTGGCCATGTAAAGTAACATATCTGGGGATAGGACATGGACATCTTTGGGGGACATTATTGTGCCTATCACAGTGGACTCTCTTGATGTAATGGGAAGACCCTGGTATAGGAATCAGGAACTGAGGGTGCTAGTCCAGTCCCTTTCTTGACTTACTGTGGGACCTTTCTGGGCTTTGGGCTGGTATAAAATGAAAGGCTAGGATGTACTCCATCTCACAGAAGCCTCCCAGCCTCCACTTTCTATGAGTCTATATATAAGCATTAGGCTTGAAGCTCTATCCCACCACCCTTTCTATCTGAGTGTGACAATTTCTTCCCACCCCCAGGGCAAAGGGAGCACCCCTTCTGAGAAGACCTGGGGGTCCTGCAGCACACCCTCTTTCTTCCCCTTCCTTTTTATCCTGTGGCCTCTGGGCCTTTCATCCAGAATGACTTTGAAAGCCTGCTATTGATTTTCCTGTTGCCTCAGGTCATACTCTCCCTCCCTTCATCTTCCTTTAAGTGGAAGTTTGAAAACCCAATTTTTGGAGGAAGAAAAAAAAAAAAATATATATATATATATTTATATTTATATATCACCCACATGATTACAGGGGCTGGGCTGATGAAGCAGCTGTTCTGGGAGGCTGGGTATAAAGTGCTTGAAGGAAGTAATAAAGACGCCCTTAAAGACTCCTTTCTGATATGAGCTGACCTGGTCTTGCATTTGCAGCTGATTTTTGTTTTGGGCTCCCAGCAGTTATTGAAAAGAAAAAGTGGGATTCCACATATAAGTGATATCATATGATACTTGTCTTTTTCTTATTTCACTCAGTATGACAATCTCTAGGTCCATCCCTGTTGCTGCAAGTGGCATTATTTATTCTTTATTATGGCTGAGTAATATTCCATTGTATAGATGTACCACATCTTCTTTATCCATTTCTCTGCTGATGGACATTTAGGTTGCTTCCACATCATGGCTATTTTAAATAGTGCTGCAATTAACATTGGGGTGCATGTATCTTTTTGAATTATGGTTTTCTCCAGATATATGTGCAGGAGTGGGATTGCTGGATCACATGGTAGCTCTATACTGTTCTTCATAGTTGTAAATAAATTATACTCCAATATAAAAAAAAGTTTAATGAAGAAAAAAAAAAGAGAAAGTGAAGGCCAACTTCTTTTCTTTATTGTCAATAAAGAAGCCTGCTTTGTTGAAAGTGAACCAGCAGCCTGTTGGGTCTTCATTTTTTTCTGCTAGCCAGGCAGTTGGTCCTTCCCAGCTAGCACTTTGTGGCTGATCACCTCCTCCATCCATTCTCTCATTGATACAGTCTTTCACGAACATCTGCTTTTTCTACTTTGTATGGTAATTAGGGCATGTGCTTTGTGATCAGGTGGTCATTCATTCAGTAAATGTTTTCTGGGTGCCTACTTTATGTTAGGCAGTTGGTCAGGCACCAAGGACAAAATGACAAGCCGAATAGATAAGGAGTTTGTTCCTAAGGAGCTTATACCGATGGAGGAAACAGAGGGAAACTGTATAATCCCCCAAAATATAGAATCACAAACTGTAGAAAATGCCAGAAATGAAAAGTCAGGGAAGCTATGAGAGCTAATTCCAAGAGGGCATGAGCTAGTTCAGGGGTGAGGCGAGGGCGTGCTGCGGAAGACCTGCTGAGCTGAGAATTAGCTGGGTGAGTGAGGGAGTGTGTGGACAGAGAGGAATTTGCTCAGGTAAAGTCCTGAGGCAGAAGGAAGCTGAGTACGTATGAGGGCTTTGGAGGGGAAGAGGGTGAAGGGCGAGGGAAGGAGAACAACACGTAATTGGGGGAGTTTTGAACTTATTAATTTCATAATAAGGTCTGTGAACAGGCTAATGTTCAGTGTCCTAAGCCATTTTTATAGAAGTACCTTCCTTGCAGAGTGGCTTGGAGGTAGGAGATAGATGGGCCCCAGGCTGTCTATCCCCTGTGGACAGATACTCCAAAATAGCAGGAGTGAAAGAGGAGCTGAATCATGCCCAGATAATAGATAAAAGACCACATATTCCTCAACCTGGAGGTCAAGGAGACCTCCCTGACTACACGTATGCAGAAAGGCTCTTTGGAAGTCAAAAGAGGGGATATCACCTCACAGTAAGTGATGTCAACCTACCCATAGGCCTCTTCAATAGAATCCATCTTGGCTAAGAAATACGCACACATACATGCTAGGACCATGAGATATACCAAATACAGACTCAGAATTAGGAAAATCAAAATGACTGGCCAAAGGAAACCAGAAGAAAATGCACAATAGAAGTGATTCAATCTACCAGGAGGGTGAGACTCTCTCAGCACACCATGTGTCTATCTACACATACTCTTTCCCCTCAACCCCCAAGATCTCAAAGTACTTCATTCATTTTAAACTTTTAATTTTATATTGGGGTATAGCCAATTAACAGTATTATGACAGTTTCAGGTGGACAGCAAAGTGACTCAGCCATACATGTACATGTATGGCTTCCCCGATTCCCCTCCCATGCAGGCTGCCACATAACATTGAGCAGAGTTCCATGTGCTATACAGTAGGTCCTCGTTGGTTATCCATTTTATTTATTTTTAATTTTTTTCAAACTTCAAACTTTTTATTTTGGATTGGGGTATAGCCGATGAACAATACTGTGGTAGTTTCAGGTGAATAGCAAAAGGACTCAGCCAATAGCAGTGTCTATAAGTACCCTATTTCCTCCTAATAAACAGTTTTTACCACTTTCCATCTTTATGTGGAAATTCCTGTCTACACAGATGACAGGCCAGTGCCTTGTTACTGGCTACTGATCTCTGGTGGTCTAGTGGCTAGGATTCAGTGCTATTCCTGCCTGGGGCATGACCTCAATCTCTGTCCAGCAACCAAATTCTAGTTTCAAGCTGCTGCAGGCTGAGATGATCCAAGATCAGCTTTGAGGATTCATTGAGATAAAATATGACATTTTAAGATAAAGTGATTAGCCTAGTACTTGGTCTGTTATACTCCTGCAATAAATGGCAGCAACTGCTTTTATGACTGGGCGAGGTACACGGTTGCTGGGAGCTGGGGGCAGAGATGAGTCAGCTTTGGTCCCTGCCTTCAGGCAGCTTCTAGCTTCATTGATAGGATCAGCAATAGCTAGTCTGCAAGTGTGCCATAGCTTCTCTGAGACAGTGCTCAGAGGAGGGATTGCTGACTCCGGTGGGGAGTCAGGGAAAGCTGCTTGGAGGGAGGGGGAGACATCTATATGCTCAACACATAACTCTAGTCAGGCAGGAAAGCAAGGACCATCTTTGCCTCCCTGGGAGCATCTGGGATGCGGAGACAGAAACAGCTGCGTTCTCTGACCTCCTGCCGAAGTGGAGGAATTTGGAGGTGCTGCTTCTCTTATTAATCCAGCTGTGAGCATTTTTTAGACCATCGTGAGCCCCTGAGGAACCAGGCGCAGAGCCTCTGAACAACATCATTAAAATGTTTCCCAAGAAGAAACTCAAGCCGCGGGTGAGGAGTGAATGGCAGCACCAGCACCAAGTGATGTGAGCTCGGACTGCGAGGTAGGGGATGGCTCCTGTCTAGCTCTGGACCAGTCCCCTTACCTATGGGTCTTGGTTTTCTCCCCTGTAAAATGAAATGATTGGCATAGATGATGACATTTCTTCTTCTGACATTCTATGTTTCCAAAAGGAAACTATGTGAAATAACTCCATTACTTATTTGCTAAGATTCTGGGGACAATTTCTGTCAAGATCAAAGGGTTGAGGGGACTTCCCTGATGGTCCAGTGGTTAACACTTCACTTTCCAATGCAGGTTCGATCTCTGGTCTGGGAACTATATCTCACATGTCTCACAGCCAAAAAACCAAACCATAAAACAGAAGCAATATCGTAACAAATTCAATAAAGACTTTAAATTCAATAAAGACTTTAAAGACTAAAAATCTTAAAAAAAAAAAAAAAAAGAGCAAAGGGGAAAATGGAGGCAACTCCCCAGTAATTTTGACTCCCTCTCAATATCTTTGTAACATCCAAATACTTCCAAACCTGAGTTTGGGAACTCAAAATATATGTGGCAAACTAATTAATTTCCTCACTTCATTTTCCTAATCTAGTCCTAGCATTGATATTTCTAAGCAAAATAGGACCACAAGCAAGTCATTTAACCTTTCCAACTGTCTATTTCCCTTCTTAAAATGCAAACCTCCAACTGAATCATCTCCTTGGGCCCCTTCAGCTCTCATTTTCCTTTGTCTTTTTCATTCATGGCTTTGATCCTTGTGCAGGTCACTTATCTCAAGCAACAAGTGAGATGGAGAAAAAGGACTCAGGTGGGCTGCCACGGCCCTGAACCTCAGTGTTGTGATCTGAATAAAGTTAACATGTTTAAGGGTGTCTTTGTAGACCAGCAGTGTAGCCTCCCAGGTGGTGCAGTGATAAAGAATCCACCTGCTAATGCACAGAGACACAAGAGACACAAAGATACAGGTTCAATCCCTGGGTCAGGAAGATCCCCTACAGAAGGAAATGGCAAACTGTGCCAGTATTCTAACCTGGAATATTCCATGGACAGAGGAGCCTGGCAGGATTGCAAAGAATTGGACATGACTGAGCACGCAGAGAGAAGGATAGCCAAGTAGTTATAAGCATGGGCTCAAACGTGGCCTGACTCAATGGACATGAGTTTAAGCAAGCTCTGGGAGATGCTGAAGGACAGGGAAGCCTGGCATGCTGCAGTCCATGGGGTTGCAAAGTTGGAGTGAGTGACTGAATAACAACAACAAATCTGGCCTATGTCACTTACTATCTGTGTGGCTTTGAGCAAGTGCCAATCAATGTAAAGCATGGATAGTTCCATTTAGGCAGAAGCACAAGAAGTCTCTGTTTCCTTATCTATAAAGTGGGAGAAAGGTAATGCCTATTGCTTAGTGTCATCATGAAGATTAAATATACAGTGCTTTACAAATTTTTATCTGCAGTAAGATAAAACAGCTTCTCTGATAAATGGGCAACTGATACTTGGCCCTAGGGTTAGGGACACATGGAGTAGTGAGAACTGAAGCCAAATAAAGACTGTACATTCTCTCTAAATGGGTCAGTTTAATTCAGCTAACTGTAACTCTGTAGGTCTCAGTGTTGCCAGATCTGAATTTTTTTCAAAAGAAATCAGAAATCTGGATTTTTTTGGTGAGATTGCTTGATCTTAAAATGTCAACTCACAATTTAAAAAACAAACAAACATTGTGCAAATGAGATGTGGCTGCAGCCAAGATGTGGTCCACAGGTTTTCAGTTTATAACCTGTGTGCTCAAGGAATGATGGGGAAAACCCCGGTCATTTAATTTAGCGCTCTCATCCACCTTGGTTAGAGATTCAGAAACTGAGGTCTAAACTAAGAAAAGTGCAGTGACTTCCCCTATACTGCGTGGCTTGATTACATTAAAGCAGGACTCAAACTCAGGTCTTTTGACTCCTAGTTTGATGCCCTTTTGCCAAGTCACAGGAATCCTTCTAGAAAATCATGGCCTGGATGGTGAGCTGCCCTGGCACCGTGACCCTTGCTTCTTGCCTGGATCCTTTCCTGCAGTGCTTACAGACATGTGTGTTCTGAGAGATGCACAGAGCCTCTGTCTATGTGCCTGCATGACACCCACAGCCCAGTGGCACTGCAACACAGTCCAACGGGGCAGGGGTGATTCCAGGTTGTCTCAGCTATTCCCCCTCACTCCAAGCCTCCTGTCTGCCCCCTTTCCCTGAAATCAGATACAAAATGAGTTTTAGTTGGAATGTATCTTTTTGAAAAGATTACAGGACAAAATCATCCTTGGTACAATATAATTATAAAATACAATCTCCTTTGTGGCTAAATCCTTGAGCAGATTCAAGCTAAAAACAGACAGTTTTATTCTTAATAAAAACAAAATTAGCAAATGGAAATATATAATTCTTATTAGAAAGATCTACTTAGATCTAAAGCCTTGCCACCTCTAACAGAGTTTTCAGATGCTCTCCCAGCAATCCATGTCCCCAGACGCTTCCTCCCTTCTGGGGAGCCCCATAGATGTACCTATATTGCTTCTGAAACCTCTCTCTTGGGCACCCGATTCTCAACCTTCATTTCTTTCACTTTAAATTTTAGTGCAAAACAGCTCAGCCCTCCCATTGGCATCCCTCGGCTTTGACGGACTCTCTGCCCATTGGGAAGTCCGCTCTGCTCCACTCTAAGAGCCTTGTTAGGGGTGACTGTGATGTGTACCATTGGCAAATCGCTTCTGGAAATGAGTTTCCCACTTTGGCGGGAGATGGAGCAGGGACTATCCTGCTGGGGTACTGGCGTGGCTTATCAGCCTGCATCCCAACTCTGTGTTCTGACTGGGGTTTTCATAATCTCTTTTCCCTCAATTGCTTCCTCTTAAAAGTATTTGCATTTAAACAAGAGTTTGCTCCCCTGCTGATTATTTCCCCCCCTTTTGATTTCATTGCAAAAGCTGCCAGAGTTGCAGAGTGTTGGTGTCTGGATGGGCTCCATGGCAACAGCTGGGAGTTGAATGGTGTGAACTTCATCTTTCCTTTTACAGATATGGATGGCAGAATAGGTGCATTTAGAAGAAATTTCCAGGAAGTGAAAACGGAACTATTTGTCACCTCTGAGTCTCCTGGGCCTGCTTTGAAAACCTCTGGGTAGATTGCAATGGGTAAAATTTCTCAGAGAATGGACCCATTCAGTGACATTTTAAAGCCAAGAGCACACAAGTTCTATCCAGGGAGAATGGTGCAACGAGCGTGAAGAATTGAATTCCAGGGTCTCCTTGACACTTACCCATGACATGACCTTGTCCAGACAGGTGATCTCTGGTTAACTTGGGTGCTTTTTCACTGTGCTGGGTGGTGGAGAAGCCTCTGAGGCTGAACTCCAGGACCCTTGTCCCTGTGGGGCTTAGCTTGACTTGCCTTTAGCAGAGTTCAACATGTTCAGTTCAGTTCAGTCGCTCAGTCATGTCTGACTCTTTGCGACTCCATGAATCGCAGCATGCCAGGCCTCCCTGTCCATCACCAACTTCCAGAGTCCACTCAAACTCACGTCCATTGAGTCAGAGATGCCATCCAGACATCTCATCCTCTGTCATCCCCTTCTCCTCCTGCCCCCAATTCCTCCCAGCATCAGAGTCTTTTCCAATGAGTCAACTCTTCACATGAGGTGGCCAAAGTACTGGAGTTTCAGCTTTAGCATCATTCCTTCCAAAGAACACCCAGGACTGATCTCATTTAGAATGGACTGGTTGGACCTCCTTTCAGTCCAAGGGACTCTCAAGAGTCTTCTCCAACACCACAGTTCAAAAGCATCAATTCTTCGGTGCTCAGCCTTCTTCACAGTCCAGCTCTCACATCCATACATGACCACTGGAGAAACCATAGCTTTGACTAGACAGACCTTTGTTGGCAAAGTAATGTCTCTGCTTTTGAATATGCTATCTAGGCTGGTCACAACTTTCCTTCCAAGGAGTAAATGTCTTTTAATTTCATGGCTGTAGTCACCATCTGCAGTGATTTTTGGAGCCCCCAAAATAAAGTCTGACACTGTTTCCACTGTTTCCCCATCTATTTCCCATGAAGTGATAGGACTGGATCCCATGATCTTCATTTTCTGAGTGTCGAGCTTAAGCAAACTTTTCCACTCTCCTCTTTCACTTTTATCAAGAGGTTTTTTAGCTCCTCTTCACTTTCTGCCTTAAGGGTGGTGTCATCTGCATATCTGAGGTTATTGATATTTCTCCTGACAATCTTGATTCCGGCTTGTGCTTCTCCCAGTCCAACATTTCTCATGATGTACTCTGCATAGAAGTTAAATAAGCAGGGTGACAATATACAGCCTTGAGCGTACTCCTTTTCCTATTTGGAACCAGTCTGTTGTTCCATGTCCAGTTCTACCTGTTGCTTCCTGACCTGAATATAGGTTTCTCAAGAGGCAGGTCGGGTGGTCTGGGAGTCCCATCTCTTGAATAATTTTCCACAGTTTATTATGATCCACACAGTCAAAGGCTTTGGCATAGTCAATAAAGCAGAAATAGATGTTTTTCTGGAACTCTCTTGCTTTTTCCATGATCCAGCAGATGTTGGCAATTTGATCTCTGGTTCCTCTGCCTTTTCTAAAACCAGCTTGAACGTCTGGAAGTTCACAGTTCATGTATTGCTGAAGCCTGGCTTGGAGAATTTTGAGCATTACTTTACTAGCGGGTGAGATGAGTGCAATTGTGCGGTAGTTTGAGCATTCTTTGGCATTGCCTTTCTTTGGGATTGGAATGAAAACTGACCTTTTCCAGTCCTGTGGCCACTGCTGAGTTTTCCAAATTTGCTGGCATATTGAGTGTAGCACTTTCACAGCATCATCTTTCAGGATTTGAAATAGCTCCACTGGCATTCCATCACCTCCACTAGCTTTGTTTGTAGTGATCCTTCCAAGACCCACTTGACTTCACATTCCAGGATGTCTGGCTCTAGGTGAGTGATCACACCATCATAATTGTTTGGGTCATGAAGATCTTTTTGTACAGTTCTTCCATGTATTCTTGCCACCTCTCTTAATACCTTCTACTTCTGTTAGGTCCATACCATTTCTGTCCTGTATCGAGCGCATCTTTGCATGAAATGTTCCCTTGGTATCTCTAATTTTCTTGAAGAGATCTCTAGTCTTTCCCATTCTGTTGTTTTCCTCTATTTCTTTGCACTGATTGCTGAAGAAGGCTTTCTTATCTCTTCTTGTTATTCTTTGGAACTCTGCATTCAGATGCTTATATCTTTCCTTTTCTCCTTTGCTTTTTGCTTCTCTTCGTTTCACAACTGTTTGTAGGGCCTCCCCAGACAGCCATTTTGCTTTTTGCATTTCTTTTCCATGGGGGTGGTCTTTATCCTGTCTCCTGTACAATGTCACGAACCTCTGTCCATAGTTCATTAGGCACTCTATCAGATCTAGTCCCTTAAATCTATTTCTCACTACCACTGTATAATCATAAGGGATTTGATTTAGGTCATACCTGAATGGTCTAGTGGTTTTTCCTACTTTCTTCAACTTAAGTATGAATTTGGCAATAAGGAGTTCATGATCTGAGCCACAGTTAGCTCCCAGTCTTGTTTTTGTTGACTGTATAGAGCTTTTCCATCTTTGGCTGCAAAGAATATAATCAATCTGAGTTCCGTGTTGACCATCTGGTGATGTCCTTCTGTAGGGTCTTCTCTTATGTTGTTGGAAGAGGGTGTTTCCTATGATCAGTGTGTTCTCTTGGCAAAAGTCTATTAGCTTTTGCCCTGATTCATTCCATATTCCAAGACCAAATTTGCCTGGTACTCCAAATTTGCCAGGTGTTTCTTGACTTCCTACTTTTGCATTCCAGTCCCCTATAATGAAAAGGACATCTTTTTGGGTGTTAGTTCTAAAAGGTCTTGTAGGTCTTCATAGAACCATTCAACTTCAGCTTCTTCTTGGGGCATAGACTTGGATTACTGTGATATTGAATGCCTGCCTTGGAAATGAACAGAGATCATTCTGTCATTTTTGAGGTTGCATCCAAGTCCTGCATTTCGGACTCTTTTGTTGACTTTGATGGCTATTCCATTTCTTCTGAGGGATTCCTGCCTGCAGTAGGAGATATAATGGTCATCTGAGTTAAATTCACCCATTCCAGTCCATTTTAGTTCTCTGATTCCTAGAATGTCAACATTCACTCTTGTCATCTCCTGTTTGACCACTTCCAATTTGCCTTGATTCATGGACCTGACATTCCAGGTTCCTATGCAATATTGCTCTTTACAGCATTGGATCTTGCTTCTATCACCGGTCACATCCACAAGTGGGTATTGTTTTTGCTTTGTCTCCATCCCTTCATTCTTTTTGGAGTTATTTCTCCACTGATCTCCAGTAGCATATTGGGCACCTACCGACCTGGGAGTTCCTCTTTCAGTATCCTGTCATTTTGCCTTTTCATACTCTTCATGGGGTTCTCAAGGCAAGAATACTGAAGTGGTTTGCCATTCCCTTCTCCAGTGGACCACATTCTGCCAGAACTCTCCACCATGACTCGCCCATCTTGGGTGGCCCCACAGGCATGGCTTAGTTTCATTGAGTTAGACAAGGCTGTGGTCTGTGTGATTAGACTGACTAGTTTTCTGTGATGATAGTTTCAGTGTGTCTGCCCTCTAATGCCCTCTTGCAACACCTACCATCTTACTTAGGTTTTCTCTTACCTTGGACGTGGGGTATCTCTTCACGGCTGCTCCAGCAAAGCACAGCTGCTGCTCCTTACCTTGGATGAGGGCTATCTCCTCACCACTGCCCCTCCTGACCTTGAACATGGAGTGGCCTCTCTCAGCCCTCCTGTGCCTGCATAGCCACCGCTCCTTGGACGTGGGGTAGCTCCTACACATACAAATTTTGGTGTCAGACAAAGCTGGACCCCAAACCCAGTCACATACTTGTGACTTTAGGCAAATAATTGTTTGAAGCCTTGGCTTTGCCACAAGTCAAAATGAGGCTGTTGCAGATACAATTGTTGTTCTCAATCCTTTACACTCTTACTCTTCCATGTGACTTTGCAGTGCACATATGTGCACAGGAGTATATTCTCTCACTTTATGCTTGTTGGCTTTCACCATATGTCTTGCTTGGGCCAATGGAATGTTAAGGACTTGGTGTGAGCAGGGGCCATAAATGTTCTTCCAAGGTTTGGCTCGTTGGTTCTTACATCTATGACCTACCATGGGAAGAACATGAACATGAAAGTGTCTAAGTCTACAGGGAATGAGGACACACATGGAACAGATTGGAGACCATCATCAGCCTAGAGACTACTTATGCTTGAATCTAAGCCCCTCCCAAGCTGGCCTGCAGACCTATGAACTAGAAAATGATATGCTTTTATTAAAAGCTATTGGGTTTTGAGGGGATAGTTTGTTATGTACCATTGTTGTAGCCATAGCTGACTAATACAGGGAAGCTAAACAGTGAGGATTAAATGAGAATATGCATATGTTACCCGGATGTTGTCATCTCCATGCACCACTGCTTTTTCAGTCTGCACTATCCTTAGGGTAGGACTCTGATGTTATCAACTCACCCCTGCCCAAACAGAGTCCTTGACCTCAAGAAGCAACATAAATTTTACTAACATCTGGCCATCACTCTTTATCTGCCCCTAAACCTCGTGCTCTCTCTGAAACCTTCTTCATTGTTCCTTTCATCCTCAGAGGAAGTTAGCTTTAGCCTGTCCCCTTTAGTCTTGTATCCTATGCCATCACTTAACATTATCTTCAGGTACATCTAAGAATAGCAGCAAGAGAGACTTAAGTTCTCAAGGACCGCCCCCTTAGATGGTGTGACACACAGTGTCACTGAGCCACCTAGAGCCCCTTGGCACTCACTGTCCCCAAACTGCCACATCTTCTGCTTCTTCACAAACACACTTGAGATTTTTTGTTTAAAGACTTTGCTCGGTTTGGTTTGCCCACAGGCAGGACAGAAAAACCAGGGAATTGGGTCTGTAGTGTGATGGACAGGAGTTGGTGGATAGATCCTTCAGATTCTTCACCTCTTAGATGGGGCAACTCTGAGGCATATTCTGCACTGTCTTCCTGAGGACTCCAAAGATTTGAGCCCCAATTGTCCACAGAATCATCCTCCCAGAATTAAACCTGGTATTGACTTCTTTCCCTTCCCTGTCTTTCTTAATCCACTCCCTCATCATCACTTCCTGAGATTATCTCCAAATAAACTACATGCATCCTGATCTTTGTCTCAGGGCCTACTTCTGGAGGAACTCAATTTCAAATACATAGATGATATAAAAAGCAAGTAAATATTTTTCTTGCCACGATAGCTTTTCTTCCACTTAATGCAGTGCCAAGTAGACAGTGAGCATGCAATAAGTGGTAACCATGATGATGGTGATGATAAGTCTGACAAGAGCAATCTCTGTGCACTCCAACTAGAGTTCATTTGGTATTGTACCCCAGGAATCTTCTTGGTAGACTCTTCTTGCTTGTTTCTTGAATACCTGAATTCGTGGATATCTGTTTCATTTGCAGTCCTTGGTCTGACCTTAATAGTAATAACAATCCATAACATTTAAGGAGAATTTTAGAGTTTATAAAATGAGTTGTGATTCATTCATTCATTTATTGGACTTTTGTTTTTAAAATGCCTACTATATGCCAGGCATTGCCTAAAGTGCTGGGAAAAGAGCAGTGACCAAGACTGTGTTCAAAGCTTGTGCCCTCGTGGGACTTAGGTTCTAGGCAGGGAAGACCACACAGCTTAACACTGAATTAACTTAATTAATGTTCTAAACAAACATTTAAAATATACATTTTATAAGCAAATCATTAAATAAGAACTTAATTAAACAGACTGTGGTGCTACTAATACATAGAAAACAGAACAGGATTGACTGATGGGGAAGGATTAAGGATACTTTTTAGATGATTATCAGGACTAGTGACTGCAAAGTGAATCAGTACCCAGTTCAGGTGCTTAGCTAGAGTATAGAGGTGACATATTTCATCTTGGAATCTTATAACAACCTTCAGTTCAATTCAGTCGCTCAGTCATGTCTGACTCTTTGTGACCCCATGAATCGCAGCACGCCAGGCCTCCCTGTCCATCACCAACTCCCGGAGTTCACTCAGACTCACCTCCATCGAGTCAGTGATGCCATTCAGCCATCTCTTCCTCGGTCATCCCCTTCTCCTCCTGCCCCCAATCTCTCCCAGCGTCAAAGTCTTTTCCAATGAGTCAACTCTTCACATGAGGTGGCCAAAGTACTGGAGTTTCAGCTTTAGCATCATTCCCTCCAAAGAAATCCCAGGGCTGATCTCCTTCAGAATGGACTGGTTGGATCTCCTTGCAGTCCAAGGGACTCTCAAGAGTCTTCTCCAACACCACAGTTCAAAAGCATCAATTCTTTGGCTCTCAGCCTTCTTCATAACAACCTTGCCAGATGCCTATTCTTATTTCTCTCACCCCTTCCTCTCCTTTTTTTCCTGTGAGGAAGCCATGGCTCAGAGAAATCAGATACTTTGCCCCATGCAGCACAAGAAGGAACTGGGACTTGAAGCTGGTTGTTTGTAGGTGACCCAGAAGGCACCAGGCAGCAGAAGACCTCAGATGGGGATGTCAGGAATCCAGATGATTGCCTTGCTCATGCCAACTCTCAGCTTCCATGTGCAGAAAATGATCATCTTTAAGCCCAGTGTCATTGATGACCCCCCACCCACCTGCTGAGTGTTGCCAGCCAGTACACACAGCAGAAGGAAGGCAAATCTCACCAGTCTTTCCCCAACAAAGCCAGCTGGGTGCCTGGAGCAATACACGCTGCCTGGTCCACTGTGTCAGCCAAAGATGCCAGCTGTCACCTGGCAGTCTTTGCATGATGCAGAGATTTAGGGGAAGCACCATGGCTAAGTCAGTAACACCTCCCCGCCCCATGTGGCAGCCACAGACCCACAGCATGAGCACTGAGGGAGCGTCTTTGCTTCCAGACACAGTGCCAGTGATGGGTGGGAGTGCCAGGCAGGCTGGTTCCCACGTGTAGCCTAGCACACATGCTTTCCCAGTCTTTAGCATCTGAGCTCAGGAGTCCATAGAAATAACTTCTAAGTTTACTACTACCAGTTGAAATTAATCAGTAGACCCTGCTGTTTCAGACTTTATGAGAAAATAAGTGCACAAACCAGGCAACGAGTTACTTATAGTTATTTGCATTTATGAGTTCTGGCAAGAACCCAGGGGCCCTTCTAAGTCTTAGTCTTCAACCAGGTGTTGAGTCTCTGCTGTGTGCCAGGCACTGTGCTACATGCAGATAAGTGCATGTCTACTGAGAGAGAAACATCAGGTTATGAATGTTACCTTAGAAGTGATGGTACAGGAATAAATGTGGGTCTCCTGCAAGGGGGACCCCAGAGTAGGGAGTATATACTTCTGTGGTAGAGAGGGGAAGCAGGTGGGTGGAGTCTTGAAGGTCTAGGGCAAAGGTAATGCTTGAGCTGTCTCCTGCTCTTTCCAATGAATTGCTTGAATTTTCCATTTGCTTAAACTCGTATTAGAAGTTTAAAAATTCACTTATTTATTTTAGCTTCAGTTTTGTATAAGTTTGAGCATTTAATTATGAAGAAAGCATTATCATCAAAGCTGTATGAATTTTAGCAGATCCACAAGCCTCTCTTCCAAGGGTGCTTGCTGCTGCTAAGTTGCTTCAGTCGTGTCCGACTCTGTGCGACCCCCACATATGGCAGCCCATTGGGCTCCACTATCCCTGGGATTCTCCAGGCAAGAACACTGGAGTGGGTTGTCATTTCCTTCTCCAATGGATAAAAGTGAAAAGTGAAAAGTGAAGTCGCTCAGTCGTGTCTGACTCAGTGACCCCATGGACTGCAGCCTACAAGGCTCCAATTTCCATGGAGTTTCCAGGCAAGAGTACTGGAGTGGGATGCCATTGCCTTCTCCTCCAAGGGTGCTTAGATGAGTTAAAATGTATACAGTGCTTAGAATGAGGCCCTGCACTGTATGCTATGATTCTTGCCTTCCATCCCAGAGGACACCCTCAGGTGGAAAGTGGGTCTGAATAAGCCATAGCAGCAGTTCAGACACCTGCCATTTCCAAATTGTGCCCCTGGAGGCTGCAGGAGCCATGTCCAGCCTCCATGAGCTGGAGTCTGTGGGTGTAGCCCATGGTGCGGTTAACCTTCAGTGCTGCTCTGAGGATCGCGGTGGGAGATCATTGGGTATATGGACACGAAGCTTACTATTTCTCAAAAGACAATCATGTGGTCTGTGGGTTTGTTTTTGTTTGCCATAGGCCAGCATGTGTCTCATTTGCTAAAATACACAAACAAAAAAGTCCACACTGCAAAACAGTGCTATTGAGAGGCATATTTAGGCAAATCAGGAGAGAGTAAAAATCCACCACAGCCATTTTCAAAATCTGCTGTGCTTGTGATGAGGCTTGGGGAGGTTCTGCACAGAAATGACATGCCTCATCGGGTCTCGGGTCGTGGGTCTTTGGTATTTGCTGGCATCACATGGCGGCGGGGGGGCTGGTAAAGCCCAGGACAGGTTATCTGTGAGGGAAAGTTTGGATTTTAGAACAGAGCAGTAAGTAGAAGTTTATGGCCACTAAGAAACATCTGGAGTGAGAGGACCAACAGCCAGCTGGTCCCAGGTGCTAGGGGTGGCCGCATACAAGCTGATATGGGAAACAAGCAGTATTTGTCTGGCACTCAGGATACTGAACATCTCCAAGTCCTCACAGCCCGAGGGAGGCTGGAGGAAGCTCGGGATCTGGGATGTGCCAAGGCGAAAAGAGCTCAAAACTCAGCTGTGGTGCCCACTGGAGCACAGTAGACTGCAGCTGCTCTGTCTCTGTGCCTTCAAGGGTTCACTGTCCCTCCCCTTTCCCCAAGATTTTGTCCTCCGGAGGAGTCCCCCATCTACAGCTTCCCTGCTGGAGGACTTGCTGAATGACTCATGTCACTGCTTGCACACCTTTAACAACTGTCCCCAGGATACATAAACTCAGCGTCTAAAGCAGCTTACTCTGCTATGGCCCTGAAGTCCCACTGCTTCCTTTGCTCCATGTTTCAACTTCACAATACATGCTGTTCATAAATGAACCCCTATTTACTACCTCTGGGCCTCTGCCTGAAGGCCTATGCTCGTCTCTCATCTTAGCCTTGTCATTCATTAAACGAGATTGTGTCTATTATGTGGCAGAGACTATTCTGATGCTGCTTGAAATGGCCATGGTGGTAGACTGCAAGAAAGACCATAAATCCTTCCCCTCTTTGACTCCACCTGCCCTCCCGTTCTGACTCTGGGTTCAGCCATGTGACTGGTTTTGGCCAATGGGATAATAGTGAATGTGATGCAAGCAAAGGCCTGAAATGTGCTTGTACTCTTTCAGTTTCTCTTGGAAATCTTCTGCCTCTGTGTGAATGAGCCTGCGATAGCCTGAGAAATCTTGTGAAACAGAGATGATGGCTCAGCCAAGGGCCCCTAGACCAGTCAGCCCCAAGCAGACCCCATGTCTGTTCACAGATGCCTGCAAGAGTCCAAACTGTCAACCACAGAATTCTGTGCTAAACAAATAGTCATTTTAAGTTACACTTTTTGGGTGGTTTCTTGAACACAATAGATAACTACTGCAGCTATTGATTTGTCTTGTCAGTCTAATCTTCTACCCCTTCTATTGGTACTAGCAACCTGTTTTTATAGTGATTAACACCCTTCTCCAGTCTATGCTGGGCTTTCCAGGTGGTGATAGTGGTAAAGAATCTGCCTACCAGTGCAGGAGATGCAAGGGACACAGGTTCGATCCCTGGATCAGGAAGATCTCCTTGAGAAGGAAATGGCAACCCACTCCAGTATTCTTGCCTGGAAAATCCCATGGACAGAGGAGACTGGCAGGCTACAGTCCATGAGGTCACAAAGAATTGGACACAGCTAGGCACACACACCTAATGCCATTCTATGCTGTATGCTTTTGGTGAAGTTAATCCACCAGTTCCTCTGACTCCAAGACAGTCAATCAGTGTATCTCTGGCCACTAGGATGGACACATGATAAAATTCAGATCTGGGATTTTTGTTGTAATTCCGGGAAACAATAATGCTCTTTTTCCAGTAGAGTGGCTAAGCTAGAAGGTCAGCTCCAAGTGCTCACATAGCTCCCACAGAAAAGAGAAGGACTGAGAAAGAGTGAGTCCTGCCAACCCAGTTTCCAGAGTCGGCCTGTGTCTACAGTTTTATCTCTTCTAGTTTTTTTCCCTTTTTTTTTTTGCAAGGCAAAAATTTTTTTTCCTATATTTCTGTTTAAGCCAGCTTGAGTGGAATCTCTGTCATTTACAATGCCAAGTTGCTGACTGATACACTCCTCAAATGCCACCTTCTCCAAAAAACTTTTCTTCATCTCGCAACAAGAATGGAGGTTCCTTTAGATTCTTGCACATAGTCAAGAACACTAACTTCAAGTCAGAGACTTGACCTACATTGATCACAGGGCTTGTTTTGGAGATGGGCATGTGACCCATGGATAGGCCAGTGGCCGTCAGTTCTGGGACTTTTACTGGAACTGTTAAAGAAGAGAAGTTCTTTCTCTGTGGCACTGCCAGACTAGAAGGATGAAGCCAGGAGTTCATAACCTCCATCTTACAATCAAAAGGAAAAGCCTGTCTGGGAGTGATGGCAACATGGAGGGAAAGGAAAAGTCAAGGCAGGAGATGGGACGGTGACAGCTTTAAGTCCCTCTATCCAGCTGAACTTGAAGGCCAACATACCCCTAGACCTTTTAGTGACTCTAGTCAATATCTTCTCTTTTCTGTTTAAGCTGGTCACAACTGGGTTTTTGTCATTGAGAGAATCCTGAAGAACCTTTCTCTGCCTCAGGGTTGTCCTCTGTTAAATAAGGTTTGACAGGAGCCCTCCCACACATGTGAGATGTCTAGCATAGCGCCGGCACAGAGTGGGAGCTCCACACTGCTCATGGTCCTCCATCCTCCAGGAAGCAGCTCTTCCTCTGTTGGCCAGCTGACTGTAAATTGCCCAGAAGGCCAACAGCCTTCTTTCCTTGTTGCAAATAGCATCGTCTCATCTGGGTGGACAGTCAGGCTTAGTGGAATGTATATTTGTCCCTGATCTCTGGTTTCTAATTGCCACCCAGGATGTGCCCAGCAGGCATCCTGCTGTGTTCTGTGCACCACAGCCAGATGATAAATCTTTGATTTTTGCTCTTCTCTGCTTCCTGAGAATAATGGGTCCATAATGAATTGTGTCCCCAAGAATAGCTGTAATTGTAACAGTGCTGCAGAGAGGGAGCTGGCAAATCAACCAGTCCCGTGAAATGTGCCTACTTTGTTCCAGTCACTTTCTTTGGAATGGCTACCAACTTTATTTTCCCATCTCAAACTTTTAATAAGCAGTGGGTTTTCTGTGAGAGGAGAATTAAAGCTATACAACTGGGAGATTTTATTCTTTGTTTGTTTGTTTTATTCCCTTATCTATACAATTTCCCTAAGAATTTTATCTCAAGGAAAAAAACCCCTCAGCACTCCTTCTCAAATATCTTAGCCATCCTGGTAATGTGTCAAGGGATTGACACCTACCTGATATCTGGAGATGTGGAATCACTTATTCGCTGTCCAAGGTGCTGATAGCTGCTATTATTATGGAAATCTCAGAGGAGATCTCAAAGACTGCACTGTGCACAGTCACAGAGACCAGTGGTTAGGGGCAGGGTGTATGTATGTGTATGAAAGTGAAAATATTAGTCACTCAGTCATGTCTGACTCTTTGCAACCCTGTGGACTATAGTCCGCCAGAGTGCTCTGTCTATGGGATTTCCCAGGCAAGAATACTGGAGTGGGTTGCCATTCCCTTCTCAAGGGGATCTTCCCAACCCAGAGATCAAACCCAGGTCTCCTGCCTTGCAGGCAGATTCTCTACCATCTGAGCCACCAGGGAAGCCTCGTGTGTGTGTGTGTGTGTGTGTGTGTGTGTGTGTGTGTGTGTGCATGTTTGCAGGGCTTAAAAGATTGGCAAGGGGGTCGGGGGGGCGGGGGAGGGGGCGGCCCTGACCATCCTGAGTTGTTTCCTATAAGCATGTTTTCTTGGAAGTTCACAGCCATCTTGACTCCAAGACCCTAGGATTCAAACAGAACCATATGATGAGCAGTACAGAGTGAGGATGGTAAATACAACTTTCTAACATTCATCTTGGATTGTAGATAAACATAAGAAGACTCAGTATCAATTATATTTAGCAGTTATTATGGTATTGTTTACTTGCTATATACCAGGCACAGTGCCGAGTACTAGTATCCATTTTCTCACTTAATCCTTAGACCAGCCCAGTAAGTTAGGTACTAATATTGCTTCATTTTCTTTAGTCAATAAAACTGGAACTTGAAAAATGGCTTGACTCAGGGCAGAGACTGAGTTTTGACCTCATAGCCCACCTTGTAGATACCATGTCAGGCCTAGTGAACTTGCTTGGGACTGCATTCTAGAAGACCCAGAAGGTCAGCCTCCAGCTCACTGGGTGACTTTAGAGTAAGTAAAATTCCTCATATGGGCTTTGAATTCTTCAGCTAAATGAGTGGATCAGCTCTAAATCCTCCAGGGAGCCAGGGAGTCCTGGTTCAGTGGCCAGATGCCTATCATTGGGAGTATGCCTTAGTCATATCTAGGGAAGTCCATGGTCACTAAGGCACAGAGAGGGTTCAATTGTGGGACAGTGAGATACATTCCCATGACCTTTACAGTTCTTCCTCCTATGAGAGTCTGGTGCCAATTTTTTTTTTTCATCTATTTTCAAATCTAAAAAGCCAACATTTGTGCTCTCTGAAGCTTGGTCATGCTGATTGCAAGGTAGTTCTATTTTCCAGCTGCAATTTGCTCAAGTTACTCAGGAGGCAGGGAGGGAAGCACCCATCCATCACTCAGCCTTCCTCCTGAAGACCTTGCTTGGTTGAGCACAGGACACTGGGTGGGAGGGCCCTGAGACAATTACTCAAAATATGCTTGCTGCTGGTGCTGCCACTGTCTCTGAAGACACCACATTTCCCCTACCCCCAGCAGTGCTCTCACTTGGTTGACTGCTGAATGTCCATTAGGGAAGCTCATCCCTTTCATATTTCTGGGGAAAGTCTGACACAGAAGGGTAGGTACCACTTAAAATGTCAAGGCTGCAGCGCAACTGGCAGGTAAATTTCTGCATAAAAACCCACTTTCAGCTTTGGAGCAAGGAGATCATCTAAGATTCTCTGATGGCAGTCAGACATGAGGACTGCCTTCAGCCAGAGAGGAAGAGGGGATAAACAGTCTCGGGAATCCAGCCAATTCTTTCACCAGCTGAAGATTTCAGTACTGACTGCCTCTACCCTCACAAGTCCAGTCTCTGTACAAGGCCTCTCCCAAGATCCCTCTCCATGTCTGCCGTAGAGCAACACCTCCTACATCATTACCTCTTTTCTATCTCTACTGCCATATCCTCTTGGAATAATGTCCTAACTTATCTTCCTGCCTCTAACGTCTCTGTATGACAATCCATTCTGTAGAAAGTTGCCATCTGAAGACTGTTGAAGGGCGATTCTGAACAGCAGCTTTCCAGCATAGAAGATTTCCAAGGCTTCTTGAGTATTTACAGAAAACAACACTTCTATGGCCTAGTCTCCAAGCCTAACACTTACTGTGTGCTTCCTCCATGATGACAGGAATGGCACTAGCCACGTCATGCATTAACCTGCCTTTCACAACAGCCCTACGAGGAAAGTAATTGTCATTTAGCTGCTAAATCATGTCCAACTCTTGGAGACCCCATGAACTGTAGCCTGCCAGGCTCCTCTGTCCATGAGGTTTCCCAGGCAAGAATACTGGAGTGGGTTGCCATTTCCTCCTCATAATACAGCTGAGTAAACTGAGGCTGAGATATTAAACAGCCTGCTTAAGATCTCCCAGTTTATAACTGCCTAATCCAGATTTAAACCTGAACAGTCTGCATTTTCCCTCTTTTTTATTATTACTTTTAATAGACTTGATTTTTTAAAGTAGTTTTGGGCTTATAGAAAAATGAAGTGAAAAGTATAAAGAGTTCCCATATATCCCATTATCGTTGTCCCTCCCCAATAATAGAGTGTCCTCTATTACTAGCATCTTGCATTGGTGTGGTACATTTGATGAGCTAATATTGATACATGGCTATCGACTATATAGTAGTCCATAGTTTACATTAGGGTTCACTCTTGGTATTGTATATTCTATGGGTTTTGACAAATGTATAATGACATGGATCTACCATTACAATACTAAACAGGATAGTTTCACTGCCCTAAGAATCCCCTGCACTCCATCTATTGATTCCTTCCCCCAACTCTTGGAAATTACTGATATTTTCATTGTCTCCAACTACAGACCCAGCTGCCTAGAGGCCCTTCATAGTTTCTAGCTTCTTCCATCCTCTGGAAGAATAAGGCAGGGTGGGATTCAACAAAGTTAGAGCCCATCATCATCACCAACGGTAGGAAGGGGCTTCTTAGATTGATTAACCCTGGTTCTTAATGGACTTGTAGGTTAAAACATCTATCTGTTTGCCTGTCTCTACAGACTTGACAGGTGACTGAGGGTGGGGAGATGGGACTAAGAGTATCATCAGCAGAGTCAGAGAATTTAGTATATGGAGCAGGTGATGGAATGAGGCAGCAAAGAGCTGCTGGGTCAGGGGGCTCGCTCTGGCCACAGCGATGAGGTGGCTAATGCTATTGCACCTGCCTGTGGCAAACATACCCACAGCATGCCCTTCAGAAGAGCACCACCTCCAACCAATAGCGCAGTGCCACTTTTCTGAATCTTTCGTGTGCATGTGGATTTCCTGGGCATCTTGTTAAAATGCAGATTCTAATTCTCTAGGTCTGAGGAGAGGCCTGATAGTCTGCATTTCTAACAAGTTCCCAGGTGATGCTGAGAGCAGCAGGGATGTAGGAAACAGAAGATGAATTTACATTGGGCTCATTGCCTGTTTTGTCATTGGGCTTGCTGCCTAATTTCCTTAAAAGCTCTGATTATTTCTTATGCTTCAGAGAAATACTTGCACCTGGCTGAGTTCAGTCCTAAGTTCCACCATTAAATAGGGACATTTTCAATCTCAATGTGCTCAGATGAAGGCACCTGGGATGGATAATGAGGCCGATTATTCAATAACCAATTTAGTCTTTCAATAAATATCTGTCGAGCTCCTAGAGTGTGCTGAGCACTGTCATCTTGAGACCAGTCTAGCAGCCAAAGGAACCAAAACTAAGCAAACAATCAAAGTAATTTCAAGTTGTGATAAATGCATGGAAGGACACTAACAGAGGCCTAAGTTGCAAACTATTGAGACAGAAGGGAATATTTTAGAATAAGTGGTTGTACCAGTTTCCTACTGCAGGTGTAACAAATCAACACAAACTTAGTGGCTGAAAACAAAACAAGTGTATTCTCTTTCAGTTATAGATGTGAATGAAGTTCAGAATCAGTCTCACTGAATTAAGGGTCAAGGTGTCTGGGGACTGCTTTCCTTCTGGAGGTGTTGGGGAGAATGTTTCCTTGCCTCTACCAGCTTTCAGAGGTTAACCATATTCTTTGATTCATGACCCTTTCCTGGAATCATGCCAACCTCTGTGTCTGTTGTCACATCGCTTCTCTGACTCTGGTCTTCCCACTTCCCTCTCATAAAAAGACCCCTGTGATGACACTGGGCCCAAGAAAATAATCCAGAATAATCTTCCCATCTCAAGATTCTTAATCAGAGAATTCCCTGGCAAGCCAGTAGTTAGGACTCAGCTCTTTCATTCCTGTGGACATGGGTTCTATTGTCGTTTGGGAAACTAAGATCTCATGAGCTGTGCAACATGGCCAAAAAAAAAAAAAAAAAAAAAAATCACACCTGCAAAGTCCCTTTTGCCATGTGAGGTGACAAGTTGACAGGTTCCAGGGATCAGAATGTGGACATTTTGTGGGGGGGTAGGGGAGCAGATGTTATTCTGCCTACCACAGAGTTAAGAAAGCCTCCTCAAGCAAAGAATATTTAAGCTGAAAACTCAGCACAAGTCAGAAATGAGAAGAGGAGAAGGAACAGCTTTCTCAGCAGAGCAAACAGCAAGGGCAAAGACCCTGGGGAGAGAGCTTTTAAAGCCCAAGCACTGGAGATAACCCCAGGATGGGGAGTACAGGAAGCAGGTAATATGAAGGGGCAGCAGACGGCAGGGGCCACATGGGCTATGATGAGGACTTTGGGTTTTATTCCAAGTGTGATCGGGAGCCACTGGAATGCACAAGCCTGTTACTGACATGACCTGACTTGTGTCTGAAGGGACAATGGTTAGAGTTCTCCTTACCAGATGAAGGAAACCATCAGTCCTGTGGGGAGCTGAGTTTGGGTGTAGTGTGGTAGTGTGAAGGGGAGGGATCTTGGTCCTAACTAGCTTGTTTCCAGGCAATCCACATATACAATTCCAAAGACACTCCTTTTATAGTTCTTTCACTGGTTCACACTCTTAACCTCCAATCCCACAAACTAGACATCTCTCATTTCTCTAAACCCTTTGATGATCTTGCCTTGAGGATCTGTCCTTTTTTTTTTTTTTTTTCTGTTTCCATCTTTACTCATCTCTGCTCAGGCTCATTCTCTTGACTGTAGATGTCCATATCCCTGTCTCCTCTACCAAACTGTCATCTCTTCAAGGGCCTCTCCCATATATCTCTCATCTTTGCATCTTGTCACTAATTGGAAGCTTGGCTCTAGTAGTCCCTCTGTACAAATATAGGGCTGACAGACAAAAGGTTTCAGCTGCAGATCAAAAACTACTCAAATATGAGATGAAGATGGATCACTCAAAGTAGCTCCCTCAAAATCCAAGGTGCTGGCATGAATGATACCACCACCAAGAGTGGACTATTGAGAATAAAGTCCCTATGGCATGAGGGTGGGGGATGGTAGCGATTGTGCTCGTAAAAACATTCATTCCTTCAACAAATATTTTTGTGCATCTACCACACCTCTGGAGAAAGAAATGGCAACCCACTCTAGTATTCTTGCCTAAAGAATCCCATGGACAGAGGAGCTTGGCAGGCTACAGTCCATAGAGTTGCAGAAGAGTTGGACACCAATGAATAAAGCATTTCCTGTTCCCACCCTGAAAGAGGTAACTGGATATTCTTCAACTTCCTCTAAATGCTGGGAGTGAATTTCCTTTGCTTCACTAAGCCCTTAATACTCCAAGATAAACTGGGCTCTTCTTAGATCTAGATTTACTGATGCATGGCATTGAATCACAGGGAAAACTGGGCCAAAAAGATCCCTGTATTTGTTAAGAATTTTAAAAAAAGAAAGAAAAGAAAGAAGAAAGAACACCCTCTCCCTTCTCCCTCTCTCTTTCTCCTTTTATCCCATGTGTTCAAATGGTTACATGGGGAAGTTGAGTCAAGATTTGGCCTGTGCAGGCTTATTATTATGCCAGAGACACAGCAGGGGGTGGCATTGTTTTGACAAACTTGAAAGGCTTCAAAACCCAAAAGGCTTAAATGTAACATGCTGTCTCTGTAAGCTGTCACTCAGAAACTGCTCCAACCATTGATCTTGGGGGAGTGAGGACAAATCAATGATTGGGTAGGGAGAGGTCTGCCTTTCAAGTCCATGCTTCTTTTACTTGCTGTCTCTGGCCAGGGAGAGGGATGGTGGGGGCAGGGGTAGGGAGTGTGGAGGGGGTGGGGAAGGCACTGGGTTATTCTGAAAACCTTACGTTAATCACAAGGAATAAACCTTAGAGACTGTAAGCACAGGACCCTCATCCTACAGATACTATGAGTGAGGAGCCTTACTACTGACTTTCCCAATCAATTCCTCCACTCACCTCACCTTAAACCCTCCCTGGGATTTAGGAGTCCCAGAGGAGGGGAAGGTCCTTTTCATCCTGGTCACTGACATACAGAGGGAAAAACTGAGGGCTATCCAAACGCCTGAAACAACTCAGTTGGTTAGTTTAAGAATATGGTTCTTGTGTGACAGACGAATGCACGTTTAAGTCACAACTATTTGAATGAAGACAAAGAGCTGCACTTGGCTGAATGATTATACTGTTTGAAAGCCTAGACTTAATTTTCATGCCTCAGGCCCAGGATCTGCTTCTGTAAAATAGCTTTCTCTGCTCCACTCAGCCACAATTTGGCACTTTGTGCCTGATGATTCTTCTGAAAAAGCTCTTGCTGAAACAATTGCGGTTGTTTGGAAGCACTGTCCGTGGTTTGTTAATCCATCTCCTTGAGAACAGGCTTCCTCAGTGACTCAGTGGTAAAGAATCCACCTGCCGATGGAGGAGACATGGGCTCGATCCCCTCTGCAGGAGGGCATGGGACCCACCCAAGTATTCTTGTTAGGGAGATCCCATGGACTGAGGAGCCTGGGAGGCAACAGCCCATGGGGTTGCAAAGAGTTGGACATGACTGGGCAACTGAGCATGTACACACAAATGTCTTGATCACACAACCCTATATTATGTTAGTTGTAAGAGAAAAAGATGAAAGGGGGGTGTGCCTAGTTCTGGGTCAGAGGGAAACAGTAAGATAGAAAATGAGGAAAAGGAGAGAATAATAAAAGAGAGGGACAGACGGTAAGGTTCCAGGAGGGAGACACAAATTTAGAAGGTAGGGGCTCAGTTGACAATGAATTCTTATGATTACTCCTCTCTGAAGTGCTAATGAAAAGATTAATGACAAAGAACTCCATTGTTCAGACTTCTTTGGCTGCTCTTTATCTTCTGCAGTTCCACTCTGAAGGGGACAGCTTCAGGGGAACTAATTTTCTGTACTGCAGCCTAAAAGGCAGAATGCTACCACGAAAGCTGGATAAAACCAGATTGGCTCCTTGAGATGGCTCATGGGGATCTTCTTTGTCTCTTGGTCAAAAAGCAAGGTTTTTGCATCTACTCTGATCACACATAGAACTGGATTTCGTTCTCCCTAATCAATCACATCTGTCACACACACACACAAAAAGAGAACCACAGAGAAAAGCAGAGGATAAGAAAGGGACTTTTGGGGTTCCCCACTTTCCATTCATTGAAATCCTCAGCAAGGTGCATGGGTCATCTCATTTAATCCTCATCTTTGTGTAGGTACTTTTATTATTCCCATTTACAGATGAGGGAACTGAAGCTGAGAATAAATAACTTGCCCAAGATCAGACATCTAATCCCCATTAGAGCCCAGATTTGAGACCAAGATGGTTTGATTCCAGAGCCCACTTCCTTCACCAGGATATTGCTGGACTCTGCCCACCAGGAGGCAGACAATCATTGATGGGTGTGGTGTGACGGTAATGATGGTGGTGGTGGTGATGATGATGACACATGGAAGCTAGTTTATTATTACTGAAGGTATTTTGTGCCTAACATCATTACTAAGTGATTTACCTACATTGCCCTATTGAAACCTCCTGGCAACTCATTGAGGTAGGTTTTATGGTTTGTAGATGAGAAACTTGAAGTCCAGAGAGATTTAGACTCACCCAAGTTGGAAGGACTGATGCTGAAACTCCAGTACTTTGGCTACCTGATGCAAAGAGCCGACTCATTGGAAAAGACCCTGATGCTGGGAAAGACAGAAGGGGATGACAGAGGATGAGATGGTTGGATGGTATCACTGACTCAATGGACATAAGTTTGAGCAAGCTCTGAGAGATGGTGAAGGACAGGGAAGCCTGGCATGCTGCAGTCCATCAAGACTGAGCGATTGAACAACAATAACAACAAAGATTGCCCAGTGAATTGTGCAGTGGCAGAGCTCAGAATTGAGACCAAGTCTGCTGCTGCTGCTGCTAAGTCACGTCAGTCATGTCTGACTCTGTGCAACTCCAGAGACAGCAGCCCACCAGGCACCCCTGTCCCTGGGATTCTCCAGGCAAGAATACTGGAGTGGGTTGCCATTTCCTTCTCCAATGCATGAAAGTAAAAGTGAAAGTGAAGTCATTCAGTCATACCCGACTCCTAGTGACCCCATGGACTGCAGCCTTCCAGGCTCCTCCATCCATGGGATTTTCCAGGCAGGAGGACTGGAGTGGGGGTGCCAGTGCCTTCTCCATGAGACCAAGTCTACCTGGCTCTAAAGATGATGGTAAGGCTTGGAAGGGTTAAACCAGAGGACATCTTCACTGACCAGACTTCAGTCTGACCCACAGAACCTCCGTGGAGAAAGGGATCTTCTAATTCATCCCTTTGTCTTCTGTCTGCTTCTGATAGTTGCAATGGGGTCCAGAGGCTTTAAGGGGCATGTTCAAGGTCACAGATTGTTTGACATCATCTCAAGTCCCCCTACCCAAGACTGTTAAGTGATTAAGAGTTGTCTGCACCACCTCCCTGCACCCCACTCCAGTACTCCTGCCTGGAAAGTCCCATGGACGGAGGAGCCTTGTGGGCTGCAGTCCATGGGGTCGCTAAGGGTCGGACACGACTGAGTGACTTCACTTTCACTTTTCACTTTCACGCATTGGAGAAGGAAATGGCAACCCACTCCAATATTCTTGCCTGGAGAATCTCAGGGACGGGGGAGCCTGGTCTATGGGGTCACACAGTGTCGGTCACGACTGAAGTGACTTAGCAGCAGCAGCAGCACCACCTCCCTGAGTTCCTGGCCATTGCATTTCATTCCCCCCACCTGGTACCTAATGTCCACTTAATGTTCCTGGGGTGCTGGATTCCTTTTTACTCCTGCCTTTGCTGCCTTTCTTGAATCCTTTTTACTCACTAGAATTTATCTTGCCATGTCCCTCCTGACCCTGCCAGGTGGCTAAAGTCAATTTGATCAAACTCATTTGCACTAAAGCATTAATGGCTTATTATAGCAATCCTTCTGGGTAAGTGCTGCATTTTAAAACACCTCATCTAAATCCTGGACCAGTGCTGTATACTGCAGTATAGTGGCAGGCAGCCTGAGAGACATTTTGGTGAGGGTTTCTGTTTAGGCAAATCACTTGACCTGGACACTAAGGCAAGTCTCCCCAGCATTCACAATTCAGAGCCGCCTTTCCTTGGCAGAGAGCTTCAGTCGCTTTCATCTGCAAAATGGGGATGGGGGGTTTTTTGCCTGGAAGGCAGGGGTGGGGCCTGCCATTCTCCAGCAGCGTTAAGATCAGTCTAATTCCAGAAACCTAATCCAGAGAGGCAGAGACTGTCAGGCAGCCAGCAAAATTAATGAGAAAACTGGAGTAAACATGATGTGTGTCTTGTTGACTGGGGTTGGGAGAAGGTGACTTGATGCCAGTCTGCAGAGTCGGGCTCTCTGGGGTGTGTGTATGTGGTCTACGTGCCTCTTTGGAAGTGCTGTGTGCTCCGAGCTAATGAATTCAAAGGCACGGATGAGAGCTTAGAAAAGAATGCCTATACCTGGATAGTTTCTGGAGAACCTTTCATTTACTTGAATCACATCTTAGATCTACCCTCTGTGTTCAAATTAATGAGGAGTAGCACACACACAAAGCCCCTTGGTGTCGGATAAAAAAGACATCATGCTCAATAGGAATGGCGAGAGGGAAAAAGCAATAAGAGATTGAAGAGCTTCTGTTATTCTCTGCCTGGGTATAAGCTTTGCAAAGCAGGATTTCTTCTTTTCTCTGCCCTAGAGATGCAAACATCAGGAATGAAAGTTGTCATTTGATTGAGTCCCTTGTAATGGGGAGATTCTTCTACAAAAGATGTACACAGAAGGAGCTGCCATTACCTGACAACCCATTTGCTTTAATCGATCCAATATTTTTATTACTGGCTCATTCCTTTGAGAGAAAATTTGCTTGGCAGAAAACAGGTACAAGATGGATAATGGGGACCTAGTTCCTTCATCTGTGCTCAAGGGAGGAGAGAGTCAGGGACAAGGGGAGCTTACAGTGAGAGTGGCTCAGATTATCTTAATGACTCAAGGATTTTTGGTGACCTGGAAGGTCATATGTTACCATTTTAATCTTTATTACAGAGGGATGATAGCATAGTGCAAGGTTGCAAAGGCAGTGCCCACAGAGAGACAACAGGTAACATAAATGGTTGATTCATGTAGGAAACACAACAGGTGAAGCCCAAAGATAAGCAGTACTTACCCTGGATTTCTGGGCTCGGCTGGTAAAGAATCGGTCGGCAATGTTGGAGACCTGGGTTTGAACCCTCGGTTGGGAAGACCCCCTGGAGAAGAGAAAGGCTATGCACTCCAGTATTCTTGCCTGGGGAATTCCATGGACTATACAGTCCATGGGGTTGCAAAAGTTGGGCATGACTGAGTGACTTTCACTTTTCACCCTCAATTTCTGGAATATAATGGGGAGTGGTGTGTACTGTGCTGAGCTACAATGTACTTGAACTGTCAGGGATCAACCTCTGGAAACTAGTTGTAAATATACTTTACTGAATCCAAAAACCTAGATTAGAGTTCCAGTTCTGCTTCTTACTGGTTATGTGACTGGGGGAAAGTTATCTAACCACATAAAGTAAAAAATAGGAAGTTAAAAAACAGCATGAGAAAGATGATTCCTATATTGGTCAGTTTAGGCTAAAATAAACTGCTGTATGGTGATTGTAGCCATGAAATTAAAAGATGCTTACTCCTTGGAAGAAAAGTTATGACCAACCTAGATAGCATATTCAAAAGCAGAGACATTACTTTGCCAACAAAGGTCCATCTAGTCAAGGATATAGTTTTTCCAGTGGTCATGTATGGATGTGAGAGTTGGACTGTGAAGAAGGCTGAGCACCAAAGAACTGATGCTTTTGAACTATGGTGTTGGAGAAGACTCTTGAGAGTCCCTTGGACTGCAAGGAGATCCAACCAGTCCATTCTGAAGATCAGCCCTGGGATTTCTTTGGAAGGAATGATGTTAAAGCTGAAACTCCAGTACTTTGGCCACCTCATGCGAAGAATTGACTCACTGGAAAAGACTCTGATGCTGGGAGGGATTGAGGGCAGGAGGAGAAGGGGATGACAGAGGATGAGATGGCTGGATGGCATTACCAACTCGAAGGACGTGAGTCTGAGTGAACTCCGGGAGTTGGTGATGGACAGGGAGGCCTGGCATGCTGCAATTCATGGGGTCGCAAAGAGTCGGACACAACGTGAGTGACTGAACCGAACTGAACTGAACAAACATCCACTGTTATAGGTTGTATTGTGTCTCCCTAAAAATCACATATTAAAGTCCCAACTCCCCAGTGCTCAGTTCATTTCAGTTCAGTCGCTCAGTCATGTCTGACTCTTTGCGACCCCATGAACTGTAGCATGCCAGGCCACCCTGTCCATCACCACCTCCGGAGTTTGCCCAAACTCATGTCCTTTGAGTTGGTGATGCCATCCAGCCATCTTATCCTCTGTCGTCCCCTTCTCCTCCTGCCTTCAATCTTTTCCAGCATCAGGGTCTTTTCAAATGAGTCAGAATGTAACCTTATTAGAAAGCAGGTCCATTACATATACAATTAAGATGAGGTCATTATGGTGGGCCCTAATCAAATATGACTAGTATCCATATTAAAGAGAGGAAATTTTGACACAGACATGTATATTTGCAGGATACCAGGTGAAGATGAAGGCAGAGGGAACTTCCCTGGTTGTCCAGTGGTTAAGACTTTGCTTCCAAAGCAGGAAGTACAGGTTCAATCCCTGGTCAGGGAGCTAAGATCCACATTCCTCACAGCCAAAAAATAAAACAGAAGCAATATTGTAACAAATTCAATAAAGACTTTAAAAATGTCCACATCAAAAAAAACAACAACAAAAAAAAATCAAAGATGAAGGCAGAAACCAGGGTAATGCTTTTACAAGCCAAGAAATGTCCAAGATAGGTAGTAAACCGCCAGAATCGAGCAGAGAGAATGGAACAGATTCTCCTGCACAACCCTCAGAAAGGATCAAGCCACATTAACATCTTAAACTTGAACCTCTAATCTTTAGAATTGTCAGACAGTAAATCTGGGTGTTAAGCCATGCAGTTTGTGGTACTTTGTTACAGTATCACTAGCAAACTATTGTTCTGCTGAGATCTAACGGCTCAAAACAAGTTTATACTTTGCATATGCTACATGACCATTTGGGGTTGGCAGGCAGCTCTGCTATCATAATCTTTCAGGTACCCAAAATGATGGGAGAATCACCATCTCAACTTGAAGCTTCAGGGTTTACCTTAGTGACAAAAGAGAGCATGGAGATTAGCAGGTGCTTGTGTGCTAAGTGGCTTCAGTCGTATCCGATTCTTTGCAACGCCATGGACTGTAGCCCACCAGGCTTCTCTGTCCATGGGGATTCTCCAGGCAAGGATACTGGGGTGGGTTGCCATGCCCCCCTCCAGGGGCTCTTCCTGACCCAGGGATGGAACATATGTCTCATGTCTCCTGCATTGGCAGGCGGGTTCTTTACCACTAGTGCGGCCTGGGAAGCCTGGAGAATAACAAATAAGTCCCTAAATATACTGCTCACATTTCATTGACTAAACCAAGTCATACTGAAACCAAGCAGGACCCTATGGTCCTTGTCCTCCATGTCCTCATTTTGTCTGTGGAAAAACTTTAGCAAAAGAACAAGTTTAATCAGAGAAGTGAGAAAATGCAGAACCAGGAAGATAGTCAGATGAGACCAAACAATAATGGTTAGGTGAGTAAGCAAACCCAAGGACCTTCACCTCCTTCTCTAAGGCTATAGATAATATTCTGAGCCATATCCTGCGAGCTGTCTTATAGACACTGAAACCCCCACCAGGCAGAAGAGGTTAACTACATATGACCAGCCTGTAACCATGACATAAGCTGCCACAGTTTCAAGAATTGGCCTCAAAGAAATGGGAACAAACCAACCCTGGAACTAAAGACTGACTCTACTCAAGGCAATCAAGATGACACTGATCAGGCCACTGCATGACTAATTGCAAGATGACTGTCAGAGCTGACTGTGCTATTTATTTATGTAACAAATAAATTGATAACAGTTCTTATTCACTGATTGTCAGTGGAGCAGGGGGAGTTGGTCTTTGGACAGGACTTGCTCTTCCTTTTGGCATCCAAAACAAAGCAAACTGCTCTTTCCACCAACCTTCCCTCTTTATTGGTTTTTGAGTGGCAAGCAGCTAGACTTTTCTTTCTGTAACAATATGACCACTCCAAATATCAAGGGTGGGGGCGGGGGGTGAGGTGAAGGAAGTATAATTGTCCAAAGTATCTAGAAGGAGAAGAGAGCCAGGTGATAGACATGAGTAATGTCTATCACAATTATTCATGAATATCTCTACAGAAAAAACAATTGGGAAAAATTTACCAAAAAGGGCTGATTGATGTTAGCTTATACTCGAATTAAATATTTTTCTGTATTTTCTAATATTTTCACAAAGGATATATATATATCACCTTAATAAGCAGCAGGAAAACATTTACTTTTAAAAATAAAGGTTGTATAACATCGATGGCTAATGAATAGATGAACTACTTAATAAATGCATGGGCCAAAAATTTTTTAAACGGCAAAAACCCCAACTCTAAATTTCTCACTTCTTTTTTCTGTAAAAGGAATGGATACGGTTGCCATTACATGTAATGAAATTTTCTTATTTGAGAGACTTTATATATAAGATGGAAATGAACACAAACACCACCAGGTTGGGTTTATTATTGCATAGAAATTTGCTGATAGAGTAGACAACTTTGAATTGTGTCGTTCCAGTTTACCATGTTTATATTCATGAGATAAACTTCCACAAGGGAGGCTGATAAAGATCTTGGGGAGGGGATGTTTATTCAAGGGAATATAGTCTCTAGGCCCAGAGGAAAAGAAGGTATATGATGAATGAGAGGTGGTGTCTTAGGGCAGGTTTCCCAGAAGGAGAACCTGAGATGATAGTGTGCCCATATGTGACTTATTAAGGGAATGCTTCAAGGAGAAACTGGTGAGGGAGTGTGGCCAGCAGAAAGAGGCCAGGCAAAGCTGTGATTTCATGCTTAGTCCCAGCCTGATCCCTGGGGGAGCTCTGGAATGTTAAGAGACACCTTAGGTCTGGCCCTGACTTGAGGCAAGAGGGCTGAGTTTTCAGACTCCTGCCCTCGTTGGTCATTGGTTCTCAGGCACTTCCGGCTCTTCATAAGGACAGAGCAGATCCAACAGCCTGAGGCAGGCCTCTGCAGAAGGTAGCAGGCGTGGTTCATCAGAAGAGCATACAGAAGCTGGCTGAGGGATTGCAGAAATGGTGAAGGGGATCCAAGGGCTCTGGGTGGGACACCACGGATGGAGAAGTGGAATAGTGCCCACTACAGACAGACACTCCCTGCAGGCTGAGGTCCTGGCACCCAGGTAATTTGGGCTTCATAGACTGTGAACAGGGCTTAAGTAAGAGCCCGTGGGAAAAAATTTTCATCAAGAAAGACGACATGGCTCTTAACCATGCCAGTTTCTCGCTGGGACCCATGGGGAACCCATATCAGATACCTGATATGCTACTGTTGTGAAGGACTGGCAGGTGGTTTCAAGTCTACATGAATAGCTGGGGGAAATGTGCATTGTATTGATTGTGTTGAAATTTTTTTACAAACATGAGGGATGAAAAATGACTTGTTGGGTCATTATGAAGATGTGACTGCTCTTACTATCATCTTGGCCTCTCTTACTATCACCTCGACTGGAATCCAGCCTGCCTTCTTCTCCCTCTCCCTCCCTCTCTCCTGCTAAGGACTAGAAGGCTTAAGTCAAAGTTGCCTGAGGCCTCATGAGAGAAGGCACAGGAAAAAGACTTGTAGAGACTCAGTCCTGGGTTCAGAACCTGGCTCTGCCACTTACCCTGAATCTCAAGGTCCTTACATATAAAATTGGGAGTGATAACCCATGCTGTGCTACGCTCAGTCTCCCAGTCGTGTCTGACTCTGCGATTCTCATGGGCTAGAGCCTGCCAGGCTCCCCTGTCCATGGGGATTCTCTAGGCAAGAAAACTGGAGTGGGTTGCCATGCCCGCTTCCAAGGGATCTTCCCAACCTAGGAATAGAACCCAGGTCTCCCACATTACATGTGGATTCTTAACCATCTGAATCACTAGGGAAACCCAACAGCTACACCCATTAGGACTCTATTGAAGTTACAGGGGACTGGACCCTTTCTGAGTCTTAATTTATTCATCTATACAACAGTGTAATAAAATGAATGATAAATGATGATTATGACAATGTTGATCATTTTCACCCCTCAGAATTGATGTGTTGGGGTGGGGTGGGGGTAGCGGTTAAAGAACTAAATATACCAGTGTGCTGTGAATAGGTTACTGCCCCTGGCCTATCCTGGGTGCCTCTCTAACCCTCAGTCTCCTTAAAGGAAAGAAGAGTGGATCTTTCCACAATTGCCACTAATGCTCAGGACATTTTTCATATAGACATGAAACTCATTTGAAATACTGTATCCTGTGGTTTCTAATAGAAATCCTATTGCTTTCCCCCAGCCATTGTGAGCTTATGACTATGGCTGTCTCTGGGTGAGCGGACACAGGGCCTTCCAGTGGGAAAGAAAACCCATCAGACCAGATCTGCTGGGTCCAGGTGGAATAACTATGAACGAGGAAATGTCAAAGCCTTCTCTTTCTCCTAGTAAAGGCCCTTGACCAACATGGACCTGTTTAATTTATAGGCCAGAAGCACAAACTGAGTCTTGTACCATATGCATTTGTCTCTTCTCTCTTTCTGCAGGAATCTAGGGCGGGGGGAGGGATTAATAGGCTTACTCTAAGAAGGAGAGATGCAAGGAGTGCCATCGAGTCCTTTGTGTTTACAGCACTTGAAAGGATGGATCTCTAACAAGTCTAATTTAATCTTGGCTCAAGTGAAGGAACAGTGAATTCCAGGCTGGAAAGAATAAACTGAGATGCCATAGGACATTAGAGATAATTTAATTCAACTCCCTCTCTCGTTAGATAAGGAACCTGAAGCTTGGGGGTGGAGAAAGGGCACTGGTGTGCCTACGGCCACATAACAGATTGCTGCTGACTGAGCTTGGGAGCTGAACTGCCTGAGTCCTGGGCCAATGCTCTGGGCTCTGGCATTCATTTCTGTGCTGTTGTCATGATTTTTGTCATATTTACATGCCATCTGTACCTTTATTAACCTGGTTTCTTTATTAATTGAGTTGATTTAGTTTTTTATTCCTGAATAAATTTATTTCGAACGGAAACTGCTGCAAAGGGAAAGCAAGGATCATTTACCACAAATAGAAGGTGACTGTAAAAATAAATGCTATGAAACGAAGCAACACGGTTCAATTTTAGCAAGGTAGTGCTATATGTGAAGAGACTACTCAGTCTTTGAAAAGGGAGGGTCGTAATGTTAAAGAGAATTTAAAAGGGAAACTGTTTTTATTTTAACCATAGGAGAGGATGTTTTTTAATGTTCTGTGAACGATCTAAAATCTCTCATATCATGAGTGACTAAGTTTATCAGGAAAGAAAATGGGTGTGAAAGTTTCTAAGGATATCTAATGCTTTACCTAGATTAGAATTCCAATTGTGTCACTTACTTTGAGCAGGTTAACTTAACCTCTTTCTGTTTCAATTTCTTCACTCATAAAATGGGAATAAAAGTGCATGTGTGCTATGGGATTGTTGCAAGTATTCAATTAGACAGTACATATGAAGCCGTCAGAATGCTGCTTGGCACAGAGCAAGCACGTGATAGCATCAGGTATTCCTGTAATTATCATTATTAAAACTTTAAGTGGTATTTACTTTCTAGTAGAATTACAAATTTATTTTTAAAGGTTTACATAGTAAATATCTTAGCCTCTGCAGTTTATATGGTCTCTGTTGCAACCACTCATCTCTGCCGCAGCAGCCAGAAAGCAGCCAGAGGTAGTACATAAACAAATGGGCATGACTGTGCTCCAATAAAACTCTGTTTACAAAAATAGGCAGCAGGCTGGACTTGACCTGCAGGGTACAGTTTCTGCTAGAGGCTCACAGGTATGGAAAACAAAAGCACTCTATCTCGTGCTGCTGCTGCTGAGTCGCTTCAGTTGGGTCCGACTCTGTGTGACCCCATAGACGGCAGCCCACCAGGCTCCCCCGCCCCTGGGATTCTCCAGGCAAGAACACTGGAGAGGGTTGCCATTTCCTCCTCCAATGCATGAAAGTGAAGAGTGAAAGTGAAGTTGCTCAGTCATGTCTGACTCAGCGACCCCATGGACTGCAGCCCACCAGACTCTTCCCGTCCATGGGAGTTTCCAGGCAAGAGTACTGGAGTGCAGTGCCATTGCCTTCTCTGATTCTATCTCATACTGCTGCTGCTGCTAAGTTGCTTCAGTCGTGTCCTACTCTGTGCGACCCCACAGACGGCAGCCCATTGGGCTCCATCACCCCTGGGATTCTCCAGGCAGGAACACTGGACTGGGTTGCCATTTCCTTCTCCAATGCATGAAAGTGAAAAGTGAAAGTGAAGTTGCTCAGTTGTGTCTGACTCAGCGACCCCATGGACTGCAGCCTACCAGGCTCTTCTGTCCATGGGAGTTTCCAGGCAAGAGTACTGGAGTGGGATGCCATTGCCTTCTCCGGATTCTATCTCATACCTTTGTTCAAATCTCCAGTTTTTAAAGCCAATCTCACATACCTGAAACATGGGTTCTTTCATCCTAACTGACTCCCAAATGCCATGGGGCTGGACAGCCACTGAACTTGACCCAGAGGATCAAAGTTAAAAGCACAGGTTTGGGAGTCAGGATGACTTTAGTTCCTTGCTCACCCTGCAAGGGGTATCATTTTCTTTTTACACAGGAGGAAATTGCAGCTCAGCAGGGTGAAGTAATTTGCTCAATGTCACACAGCCAGCAAATTGACGTCTATTCCACAAACATGAAATTTGGTTCTAATCCAGAAACCCCAGGGCCAGCAGCATGTCCTCATGACAATTCCTTTGCTGGTTTTGAATCTCTGTGGTAAGGGAGGGGAGAGCCTGAGGAGGATTGATATAGCACTGGGAATGATGCTGATGGCTTAGGGTATGATTATGACGTTGGGAGGAGGGAGAATATAGTTCTCAGACAGTATAAGACCGAGTGGAGAGCGCACAGGGCCAGACAGCTCCCTCTCTCACTGGGGAGCTCTAGTTGTATACTTGGGCAATTCTTCTTATCTCTCTGTGCCTCACTTCCCTAAACATAACAATAAGAAGCAGCATTTTATTAGTACACAGGGCACAGCGCTTTCCATACCTTTATCTCATTTTCTCCTTGAAAGTTGAAACTGCCCTGAGATGTTTATCCCTACTTCAGATGAGTAAGGTGAGGGTAAAAAGTTCAACTGTCCAGGGTCACAGAACTAGAAATAGCACAGCTGGGATTTGAGTGCTAGTCTGCCTGGTTATGTTTTTCTAGTTCAAAATATCCCTCAATGGAGTCTCTCTGTGGGGACTCCACAGGTAAGAGGGATGTACATGGATGCTAATTCTAGAAGCAGAGATAACTCAGGTCACACTTTTAGCATGTGCTTGGCACTGTGCAAAGTCAGTCCTTCCAAACGACTTTATAAACGGGGATGGGTGTGGGGAATAAAAGATCTGCTAACCGAGGTTCCTAGACGTTATGTAACTTGTTCAAGTTTACTCAGCAACTAAGAGCCAGTCAGGCTTTGGATTCAGGTCAGACTCACTCCCAAGCCCATGCTCTTAATAGAGCTTATCATTCAACCCAGGACACTTTTGAGAGAGAAAGGCACTATCAACAATTATGCCAGGATAGCAGATAGAAAACAGGGGTGTGTGGTCATTCCAGTTCCTGACCACTGGGCTCTCTGCATCCCTCAGGACCACCCCAAATCAGAATGACATGGAGAGGAAATCTACTACAGCTGACAGAAGCACCAATTTAATTATTACAATTAACATTTACATTGATCTTAGGAAGCATTTTAGGAAAGAGGTAAAGTCCTGTGGAAATAAGGCATTTGGGGTTTGGTGTTTGACATTTTTGGAGGCAGTGAATTTAATTGCCTCTAGAGTTGCTACAAGAAGTAGTCAAAGAGCAGCTGGCACCCTCCCCTAGAGACCCTGGCTTTCTTTCAATCTCTGACTGCATGCACTAAGTGAAAAAGAGAAATAGATTAAAACAGTCTCCAAGGAAATGGAGATAAACGACTTTAGATTTGCTATGATAAGAAGACCAAGGAATTTCTTAGATGCAGGGAAGAGACCAAACCACTATCAGACTATTGCTTGAAAGCACACATACCTCTAACTCAAGGTATCACACACGGGCAGTGCTGGTGGCTGTCTCCACTGGACACTTGGAGGCATGCTGGGGAGAGTTTTCTGCACCAGAATTCTTAGAATTCTCTCTGCCCTAATGGCCTTATCTCTTTGGGTAGAGATTTTGTTCCTCTAGGAATCCAGTTTTAAAAATAAACAACCTTACAACAATCTGAGTTCATTTTCAGTCATATGCATGGTGGAACTTCTTACATATCAGATCTCCTTTTGAATTTGACTGTTGGTGGGGATATAAGAAAGGTCAACTGTGCTAGGGAAATGGTCAGAGAAGCTTCAGGATGTGGATTTTTGTCAAAGGAGGTTACCTCAGTGTGGGGTCCTGGGCAGCCAGGAAGCAGCAAAAATGTTTTGAATAAGCGGTTCTCAGTAGAGCAAAAGTGTTGGGGGTGGGGGTGGGGAGAAGATGGCACTAGGAGGGTAAAATCTATCACTGCAGCCTTCACCATGCAAAGCTCATACGCAACGGCCCTGTAGAGAATGGCGAGGTCATGGGAGTCAAAGTGGTAAAAGGCAAAGAGGCCAGGGAACCAGGACCCTGGGAGGGAGGCTGGGGTGACTGCTAATGTGAGGCTCTAGGCAAGTTAATCACCCTGTGATGCCTCATCTACCAAGCGTGAAGTTTGGCTGAAAATGAAATAATCTCTGAGGTCTTTCAGCTCTAATACTAAATGCAATTCTGGACTGAGTGATTAAGTGAATCTTGCTGTGCATAAGTGGGTGGCTTAGGGCTAAGAGGCTCTTGACTGGAGTGCGGACATGATCCAAACCACAGATCTCTCCCTCCACGTCATCCCTTCTCCTCACCTTAATTCTCTTGATGACCAAGGAAAGCTTTTAACTTCTCCTTGTCCTATTCTTTTCAACCTATGGAAGGGGAGCAGAAAAGAAGGGACAGCAAGAGGGAAGAGTGGCTGAACAAAAGCTTCTGATGGGTCATCTCTGATCGGAGCCACCTTGGCTAAGAGGACACTGATGAGAGTCAAGATGTCTGACCATTAACTGCAGCAAAGAGGAAAACCTCATCTGGAGATGGTCTAGAGACTGACCACAAAGTCTGGGAAACACACTGGCAAATATCAGCTAAGACATTTAGCTTCTCACTGTTTTGCTTTTTCATCTTTAGTGAGGAGTCAGAGGTGAAGTAATAGTTAATGAACATCTACCCTCATAGGGTGCTTGGCGAGCGCACTGTCCCAGGTGGGCCGTGCACCTTATCAACTCGGCTTCCCCTGGTGTACCGCAAGAGCATCTTCTCGGGTGTGCTGTATGTCTCCTCTGGAGAGCTGATCTCAGAATGAGACCTTGCTGCCAGATGTCAACCACCCAGGATCTCAGGAAGACATGGTTAGCAGCTGGGAGCCTGCTCAGAGTTCGGTGGAAGATGCCATCTCTGGGGCTGAGATTGCAGCAGCCCCTTGCCTTCCGGCTCTGGCTGTCGAAAAACTGTCTCTCTGCCTCCCAGCTGGGGACGGGCCAAAGAAAATATGACACCCAGTTGTGGATGTGATGGGTGATGGAAGTAAAGTGTGATGCTGTAAAGAGAAATATTGCATAAGAACCTGGAATGTTAGGTCCACGAATCAAGGCAAATTGGAAGTGGTCAAACAGGAGATGGCAAGAGTGAACATCGACATTTTAGGAATCAGTGAACTAAAATGGACTGGAATGGGTGGATTTAACTCAAATGACCATTATATCTACTACTGTGGGCAAGAATCCCTTTGAAGAAATGGAGTAGCCATCATAGTCAACCAGAGTCCAAAATGTAGTACTTGGATGCAATCTCAAAAATGACAGAATGATCTCTGTCTGTTTTCAAGGCAAACCATTCAATATCACAGTAATCCAAGTCTATGCCCCGAACAGTAATGCTGAAGAAGCTGAAACTGAATGGTTCTATGAAGACCTACAAGACCTTCTGGAACTGACACCCAAAAAAGATGTCCTTTTCATTATAGGGGACTGGAATGTAAAAGTTGGAAGTCAAGAGCTACTTGGAGTAACAGGCAAATTTGGCCTTGGAGGGCAAAACGAAGTAGGTCAAAGGCTAACAGAGTTTTGTTAAGAGAATGCGCTGGTCATAGCAAACACCCTCTTCCAACAACACAAGAGAAGACTCTACACATGGATATCACCAGATAGTCAATACCAAAATCAGACTGATTATATTCTTTGCAGCCAAAGATGGAGAAGCTCTATACAGTCAGCAAAAACAAGACCAGGAGCTGACTGTGGCTCAGATCATGAACTCCTTATTGCCAAATTCAGACTTAAATTGAAGAAAGTAGGGAAAACTGCTAGACCATTCAGGTATGACCTAAATAAAATCCCTTACGAGTATACAGTGGAAGTGACAAATAGATTCAAGAGATTAGATCTGAGAGAGTGCCTGAAGAACTATGGACAGAAGTTTGTGACACTGAACGGAGGCAGTGATTGAGACCATCCCCAAGAAAAAGAAATGCAGAAAGGCAAAATGGCTGTCTGACAAGGCCTTACAAATAGCTGAGAAAAGAAGAGAAGTGAAAGGCAAAGGAGAAATGGAAAGACATACCCATTTGAATGTAGAGTTTCAAAGAATAGCAAGGAGAGATAAGAAAACCTTCCTCAGCTATCAATGCAAAGAAATAGAGGAAAACAATAGAATGGGAGATGGAAATGGCAACCCACTCCAGCGTTCTTGCCTGGAGAATCCCAGGGACGGCAGAGCCTGGTGGGCTGCCATCTATGGGGTCACACAGAGTCGGAAACGACTGAAGCGACTTAGCAGCAGCAGCAACAGAGATCTCTTCAAGAAAATTAGAGATACCAAGGGAACATTTCATGCAAAGATGGGCTCGATAGAGGACAGAAATGGTATGGACCTAACAGAAGCAGAAGATATTCAGAAGAGGTGGCAGGAATACACAGAAAAACTATACAAAAAGATCTTCACGACCCAGATAACCACGATGGTGTGGTCACTCACCTAGAGCCAGACATTCTGGAATGTGAAGTCAAGTGGGCCTTAAAAGCATCACTACAAACAAAGCTAGTGGAGGTGATGGAATTCCAGCTGGGTTATTTCAAATCCTAAAAGATGATGCTGTAAAAGTGCTGCACTCAATATGCCAGCAAATTTGGAAAACTCAGCAGTGGCCACAGGACTGGAAAAGGTCCGTTTTCATTCCAATTCCAAAGAAAGGCAATGCCAAGAATGTTCAAACTTAGTACACAATTGCACTCATCTCACAGGCTAGTAAAGGAATGCTCAAGATTCTCCAAGCCAGGCTTCAAGAGTATGTGAACAGTGAACTTCCAGATGTTCATGCTGGATTTAGAAAAGGCAAAGCAACCAGAGATCAAATTGCCAACATCCACTGGATCATTGAGAAAGCAAGAGAGTTCCAGAAAAACATTTACTTTTGGAGAAGGCAATGGCACCCCACTCCAGTACTCTTGCCTGGAAAATCCCATGGACGGAAGAGCCTGGTGGGCTACAGTTCATGGGGTCACAAAGAGTCGGATACGACTGAGCGACTTCCCTTTCACTTTTCACTTTCATTCATTGGAGAAGAAAATGGCAACCCACTCCGGTGCTCTTGCCTGGAGAATCCCAGGGACAGGGGAGCCTGGTGGGCTGCTGTCTATGTGGTCGCACAGAGTCGGACACGACTGAAGCAACTTAGCAGCAGTACCAGCATAAAAAGTATCTTAGCAATATGGACACACTAGAATAAGGATTCAAGGTTTCATATAATTAACCCTCTGGAATCGGGATCACTTTGTAGAGGACATGGTATTTGATGAGGAGCCCCAGCAGTCTAGCAGGGATTCATCAGGCAAGCAGAGTGAGGAATGCATTCAGCACAGAGCAAAAAGGATATAAGAGAGAGGCATGAGAAAAAAAAAATAAAAATTTACTTTTGCTTTATTGACTATGTCAAAGCCTTTGACTGTGTGGACCACAACAAACTGTGGAAAATTATTCAAGAGATGGGAATACCAGACTACTTGCCCTGTCTCTTGAGAAACCTGTATGCAGGTCAGGAAGCAACAGTTAGAACTGGACATGGAACAACAGACTGGTTTCAAATCGGGAAAGGAGTACATCAAGGCTCTATATTGCCACCTTGTTTATTTAACTTATATGCAGAGTACATCATGCGAAATGCTGGGTTGAATGCAGCACAAGTTGGAATCAAGATTGCAGGGAGAAATATCAATAACCTCAGATACACAAATGATACAACCCTTATGGCAGAAAGAAAAGAAGAACTAAAGAGCCTCTTGATGAAAGTGAAACAGGAGAGGGAAAAAATTGGCTTAAAAGTCAACATCCAGAAAACTAAGATCATGGCATCTGGGCCCATCACTTCATGGCAAATAGATGGGGAAACAGTGGAAACAGTGACAGACTTTATTTTGGGGGCTCCCAAATCACTGCAGATGGTGACTGCAACCATGAAATTAAAAGACACTTGCTCCTTGGAAGAAAAACTATGACAAACCTAGACAGCATATTAAAGAGCACAGACATTACTTTGCCAACAAAGGTCTATCTAGTCAAAGCTATAGTTTTTTCAGTAGCATGTATGGATGTGGAAGTTGGACTATAAAGAAAGCTGCGCACTGAAGAATTGATGCTTTTGAACTGTGGTGTTGGGGAAGACTCTTGAGAGTCCCTTGGACTGCAAGGAGATCCAATCAGTCCATCCTAAAGGAAATCAGTTCCGAATATTCACTGGAAGGACTGATGCTGAAGCTGAAACTCCAAGACTTTGGCCACCTGATGCAAAGAACTGACTCATTTGAAAAGACCCTGATGCTGGGAAAGATTGAAGGCGGGAGGAAAAGGGGACGACAGAGGATGAGATGGTTGGATGGCCTCACTGATGCAATGGACATGAGTTTAAGTAGGCTCCAGAAGTTTTGGTGATGGACAGGGAAGCGTGGTGTGCTGCAGTCCATGGGGTTGCAAAGAGTCAGACACAACTGAGTGACTGAATTGGCTCACTTTGATTCTATGCTGCATGGTCTTCTGTTAAATTCCTGCTGGATTCAAGTGCCATATGTGAAAGCAGCCCACTCTCATCAAAACTGCCATCTTGATGTTTAGATGGTTCATAAAGAGCTTTCACAGTATTTCATCATTTGATCAGCACAACTCATCCATGAGGTAGGAAAGAGATAAGGTAAGACTTGAGACACATAGCTGGAAGTGAAACTAAAACTTTTTTTAACTCCTAAGCCCAGAGCTTCTACATATTATGTTATAGAGAATGAAAATGAATTCTTTCCGAGCCTTCAGTTCATCTGGATAGATAGGTGGCTATGTTTTAAAAAAGGAGGAAAGACCAGGTCCTGGAATATCCCAGTTCCAGGAAGGGATACATTCAAGCTAGGCTCCTCACCACTCCCCTCTGGAATTCTTGAGAATTTGGCTTTTGATATAATCTTGAAGTAACTGCCCTATGCTATCTAATTTTGCCCCTGGGCTGTGTCTACCTAGATGAGGCTGACTTTACTCCTCCTCAGCCTTTCCCCAGGAGCTGGTTTCCATCAAACCCCATCAGGGACTTGTTCAAATGCTTTCACCTTGATGTGTTGCCTTCCAAAAGCAGTGAGGATATGGGCTGCAGCTGATCTCCAGGAGGAGCCTGGCTTGGTGTTGGGCATGAGGCTTTAGGAGGCAATAACAAACATGTCCCCAGGACCCAGTTGGGCTTGCATGGCCACCCACGTGCTGTTTTCCACCCAGGGTCTACATTAGGCCCTTGGCCATGGGAGGTAGAGCAGCGGTGAGCCTTGCTGTCCATTCTGCGACACAACAGCGGCCTCTTGTGGCTGTCAGCAGAACTAAGGCATTCCTGTCTGTGGTTTTCTTCATTTTTTTCCTGTTTGCATGTATCGAAACCTACTGATGTCAGCTAAGGTTCTAGACACTCTGGACATATCAGTGAACAAAACAAAGTCTTTACCCCTCATAAGGTTTACACGTTCTTGTGTGAGTTGTGGGTTCAGTTCAGTCACTCAGTCGTGTCTGACTCTGCAACCCCATGAATCGCAGCACGCCAGGCCTCCCTGTCCATCACCAACTCCCGGAGTTCACTCAGACTCACCTCCATCGAGTCAGTGATGCCATTCAGCCATCATCCTCGGTCGTCCCCTTCTCCTCCTGCCCCCAATCCCTCCTAGCATCAGTCTTTTCCAATGAGTCAACTCTTCGCATGAGGTGGCCAAAGTACTGGAGTTTCAGCTTTAGTATCATTCTTTCCAAAGAAATCCCAGGGTTGATCTCCTTCAGAATGGACTGGTTGGATCTCCTTGCAGTCCAAGGGACTCTCAAGAGTCTTCTCCAACACCACAGTTCAAAAGCATCAATTCTTCGGCTCTCAGTCTTCTTCACAGTCCAACTCTCACATCCATACATGACCACGGGAAAAACCATAGCCTTGACTAGACGGACCTTAGTCAGCAAAGTAATGTCTCTGCTTCTGAATATGCTATCTAGGTTGGTCATAACTTTTCTTCCAAGGAGTAATCGTCCTTTAATTTCATGGCTGCAGTCACCATCTGCAGTGATTTTGGAGCCCCCAAAATAAAGTCTGACACTGTTTCCCCATTTATTTCCCATGAAGTGATGGGACCGGATGCCATGATCTTCATTTTCTGAATGTTGAGCTTTAAGCCAACTTTTTTCACTCTCCTCTTTCACTTTCATCAAGAGGCTTTTTAGTTTCTCTTCACTTTCTGCCATAAGGGTGGTGTCATCTGCATATCTGAGGTTATTGATGTTTCTCCCGGCAATCTTGATTCCAGCTTGTTTCTTCCAGTCCAGCGTTTCTCATGATGTACTCTGCATAGAAGTTAAATAAGCAGGGTGACAATATACAGCCTTGATGTACTCCTTTTCCTATTTGAAACCAGCCTGTTGTTTCATGTCCAGTTCTAACTGTTGCTTCCTGACCTGCATACAGATTTCTGAAGAGGCAGGTCAGGTGGTCTGGTATTCCCATTTCTTTCAGAATTTTCCACAGTTTATTGTGATTCACACAGTCAAAGGCTTTGGCATAGTCAATAAAGCAGAAATAGATGTTTTTCTGGAAGTCTCTTGCTTTTTCTGTAATCCACCAGATGTTGGCAATTTGATCTCTGGTTCCTCTGCCTTTTCTAAAACCCGCTTGAACATCAGGAAGTTCACGGTTCATGTATTGTTGAAGCCTGGCTTGGAGAATTTTGAGCATTACTTTACTAGCCTGTGAGATGAGTGCAATTGTGCGGTAGTTTGAGCATTCTTTAGCATTGCCTTTCTTTGAGACTGGAATGAAATGGACCTTTTCCAGTCCTGTGGCCACTGCTGAGTTTTCCAAATTTGCTGGCATATTGAGTGCAGCACTTTTACAGCATCATCTTTCAAGGTTTGAAATAGCTCAACTGGAATTCCATCACCTCCACTAGCTTTGTTCATAGTGATGCTTTCTAAGGCCCACTTGACTTCACATTCCAGGATGTCTGGCTCTAGATGAGTGATCACACCATCGTGATTATCTGGGTTGTGAAGATCTTTTTGTATAGTTCTTCCGTGTATTCTTGCCACCTCCTCTTAATATCTTCTGCTTCTGTTAGGTCCATACTATTTCTGTCCTTTATCGAGCCCATCTTTGCATGAAATGTTCCCTTGGTATCTCTAATTTTCTTGAAGAGATCTCTAGTCTTTCCCACTCTGTTCTTTTCCTCTATTTCTTTGCATTGATCGCTGAAGAAGGCTTTCTTATCTCTTCTTGCTATTCTTTGGAACTCTGCATTCAGATGCTTATATCTTTGCTTTTCTCCTTTGTTTTCCTCCTCTCTTCTTTTCACAGCTATATGTAAGGCCTCCCCAGACAGCCATTTGCTTTTCTGCATTTCTTTTCCATGGGGATGGTCTTGATTCCTGTCTCCTGTACAATGTCACGAACCTCATTCCATAGTTCATCAGGCACTCTATCTATCAGATCTAGGCCCTTAAATCTATTTCTCACTTCCACTGTATAATCATAAGGGATTTGATTTAGGTCATACCTGAATGGTCTAGCAGTTTTCCCTACTTTCTTCAATTTAAGTCTGAATTTGGTAATAAGAAGTGATGATCTGAGCCACAGTCAGCTCCTGATCTTGTTTTTGTTGACTGTATAGAGCTTCTCCATCTTCGGCTGCATAGAATATAATCAATCTGATTTCGGTGTTGACCATCTGGTGATGTCCATGTGTAGAGTCTCCTCTTGTGTTGTTGGAAGAGGATATTTGCTATGACCAGTGCATTTTCTTGGCAAAACTCTATTAGTCTTTGCCCTGCTTCATTCCACATTCCAAGGCCAAAATTGCCTGTTACTCCAGGTGTTTCTTGACTTCCTACTTTTGCATTCCAGTCCCCTATAATGAAAAGGACATCTTTTTGGGTGTTAGTTCTAAAAGGTCTTGTGTTGTGGGTAGGGGACAGAGAATGTACATACATATATGTCTAAATATACATGAAAAAACCATAGAAGAAATATAGAAAAAGAATTATAGAAAAGTAAAGCAGGGAAGAGGGTTTGTGGGGGAGGGGAGGGGAGCACTTTGCAATAAGAGCAAAGTCTCATTAATAGGTGACATCTAAGATGGATGTGAGAGAGATGAGTGAGGGACACTCAGGGAGTTGCTACGGCAAGGATTGAAGGCCTTGAAGTGAGGGACAGCTGGCTGTGTTACTAACATGGTGGCCAGTTTGAATGCAATAGACCGAGTTGGGAAAGAGCAGCGGGAGCTGCTGTCTGAGAGGTGGTGGGGCCAGATCACACAAGGCGCTGGGTCTGCAAGTGCGGCCCCCAGCTGGGCAGCATCAGTGTCACCTGGGGACTTGATAGAAATGTAAATTATCAGGCCTTGCCCTGGACCCACTGAGTCAGAAACTTTGGGAGTGGGTTCCAGTGGCCTGTGTTTGAACAAGTCCCCCAGGTGAATCAGACGCTGTTGCAGTGTGAGAACTGCTGATGTGAGGCCCTGGGCCATCTTGGAGACTCTGACTTTTATTCCAAGGTGAGAAGACATTAGAAGTTTGGGGGCAGAGGAGTGACATGATCTGACTTAAAAGAAAAAAAGACAACCACAATGCCCTGGTCCTACCCTCAGAGATTCTAATTTAATAAGTCAGAGATATGGGCTCGGCAGTGAAATTTCTGAAAGTTTCCAGGTGATTCTAATGTGCAGCCAAGAGTGCAGCCCCTCTGGCTTCCAGGTCAAGAACAGACTGCAAGGGATCAAGGGAAGAAGCGAGAAGCTCAGTTGGGAGGCTACTGACGTAATATGGGTGAGTGAGGAGGATATTGCTATTATACAGGCAGGGAGTGATGTTGGCTTAGACCAGAGAGGCAGCGGTGGAGGTAATGATCAGTCAGATTCTGGATCTGTTCTGAAGGTAGAACTATCAAGATTTTCTGATGGATTCGATGCGGAGTGTAAGAGAAAGTGAAAAGTCAGGATGTCTGTCATGTTTTTACCCTGAGTGATTGGGAGGACACAGTTTCTTCTTTGCTAAGGTGGGGAAGACAGTGGGAGGAAGAGGTTTCCTCCATGCAGCAGGATCAGGAATCAAGATTTTGAACATGTTGATTTTGAGATGTCTATTTGAGATCCAAATGGAGATGCTGAACTAGGTTCAGGGGAAATGTTCATGCTGGACATTCTAAGTGTGTGAGATGTCGGTGTAGGTGTTACTTAAAGCCCTAAGACTGGCTGAAGTCACTTAGGAAGGGAATGTAGATGAAAAAGAGAAGTTCAAGGGAAGCTCCAAGAGCCAGAGGTGTCCCAGGAACCCAAGTGGTAAAGTGTTTCAGGAGAAAGGGAGTGGCCAACAGTCACAAGTGGATGAACAGGCAAGTAATGTGAGGACTGAGAATTGATCGCCGGATTTAGCAGCATCAAGGTCACGGGGAACCACACTGACTGCGAACAGTGTCAGTGGAGGGACTGGGAGAGGGGCAGAGGCCTGTTCATGGAATGGGAGGAGAGGAATTAGAGACACAGAAGACAGACAAACCTTTTATTAAATTTTGCTGCAAAGGGCAGGTGTTGGAAGAGAATAGAGTGAAGACAGGTCTTTTAAAAAATATATATGAGAAACATTACATGTTTCTATCTTTTGTTGGGAACACTCTTCCAGTGCAGGGAGATTAGTAGATATGTTAATAGCAACAAACATATATTAAGCACATTTTTATGCTCCTGGCATTGTTTTATTCATGGTGCACATGAATTATTCTCCCCCACCACCATCCTATGAGAGGTTTCTATTATTATCCCCAGTTTACACCTAAGGAGCTTGAGCTCTGAGAAATAAATGAATGTTCCCAAAGACACACTGCCAATAAGAGGGGAAAGCAGAGGTTCCATCCTGGAATTGTCTCCAGAGCTACAGCCCTTGATCCCTTCTATCCAACCCCCACTGTCTGCCTTCCTGCATGTGGGTTGCCTTTTAAATCCTTGCATTTTGGGTGCTCAGCTAGAAGGGAAGAAATGACTCAATACCAAAGCAACCAACAATTAATTAGAAGCAATCATGCCTAAAGCACCATTAGAAAGTCTCCCAGTTATAACTGGGAGGAAAACTCAGTTTTCTTTCTCTTTCCACTGCCCCTCCTGACACGATGTTGCTGTCTATGGCCTGGAACATCCTGGGCGCACAAGCTGGCCTTTCTCGCCTCGTTGTAGCCATCTGCGAGGCAGTCTCACAGGTTCTGCTTGACACATCTCCTTCCTTTGTTTCCAGCCTTGATGCTCAGGTGTGCTCCCTACCTCTTCCTCACAGAGTGCTCCTCTGCCCCAGGCTGAGTGGCCTCCCCAGCTCAGGGTCTGTTGGCAGACACTGTTGTAACAGTCCATACCCTTGGTAGAAGCAAAGAAAACAGTATCTTGACTGGGTTGAACAGTGTCCCATGAAGCTTTATGTCCTCTTGGAACCTTCGGATGTGACTGTATTTGGAAATAGGGTCTTTGCAGTGTAACTAGCTGAGGTCATTCTGGATTAGGGTGGGCCCTACTCTACTGATGGTTGTTTTTATAAGAGAAAACAGACACACAGACAGACCCGCAGGGAGAAGGCCATGTGACGACCGAGGTGGAGACTGCAGTGATGCAGCTACAAGCCCAGGAATACCAAGGATTGCTGGCAACACCGGAACGTGGGAAGAAGCAAGGAAGGATTCTTCTGTAGACTCTTCAGAGACAGCATGGCCCTGATGACCTTAACCTCACACTTGAACTTCCAGAACTAGGAGAGAGTAAATTCCTTTTGTCTTAAGTCACCCCATTTGTGGGAGCAGTTTGAGGAAACGAATACGGTATCCATTGGCCAAATCTTGGCAGAGCTCCTGTGAGGGAGTCTGTGGTGCTTCCATGCACTATGCCTGTCAAGTAGTGTAGCACTGCATCGAGATCGCCATTAAGAGTGCATGAAGGAAGGGGGCAGAATGATGCACCTGGGAGGATCCTCGGAGATAATACAGTCCAGCCAGCTTCTTTTAAAGATGTGGAAGATAAAGCCGAAGCAAGGAAAGAGGCTTGTTCAAGGTCACGCAGCTATTTATGTTCCACCCCTATAACCTGGAACCCTGCTGGTACCTAGCAGGTGCTCAATAAACATTTGTCAGATAAATGAATGAATGGGATCCAAATGCCTGATTGTGTTCTCAAGATTTGCTAAGATTTCCCCAAATGTCACGACTAATACCTATTAGCTATGAATCGATTTCTATTGTTGAAAATGTCAAGGCTTCTTGGAGAATCCAACCAGAGAAAATTTCTAAAATTGAAGCATAATGCTTCATAGGTTTCCTTTACTACCCAAAAGGACTTTCTTGTTCCATTGGACATTCTTCTTTAATAAATGGCTGAGTTTCATAAATGTAGTTCCACCTAAAATTTGCTAGTATTATACCAACCCATTAACTCTAGTTATGCTTATCTTCAGGCCTTGGAGATAAATTCTCCACTGGTTGTTCATAAGCATAAAGGAAACATGACTAAAACCCACCATTCATCAGTTAACAATGGTATGTTGGATATTCGTCAGGCACTTTGCTACATTATTACCTATCTTCACAATAAAGATTGATAACACCTTTCAAGATATTTATTGCATCTGTGTTGTCCACCTGAGTGGACCTGAGTGTCCACCTGAGTGGGTAATACCTTTCGAGATATTGATTGTACCTGAGTCTGCCACCAGTCTCAGAATGAGCTCTTTTTGGAGGTCTGACATTAGCAGCGACAGGCTGATGGTCTGGAGGTCTGGAGGATGTCCTTCTGGGTTTTAAAACTTATAAGAACTTATGTTACAGATAAAGTTTGTCAAGTGTGCAAAGAGATATGTCCAGAGATAGTTGTTACAGAAATGTTTGCAAGAGCAGGAGACTGGAAACATCTAAAATGCCCAACAACAGGGGTTGGTTAAAGGGTACATTCAGTTGATCGGATTCCAGAAAGCCACTCAAAAGGATGAGGCAGATCTACAACTATTCCCATGGAAAATGTCCAAGGTGTAAGGTCTGAATAGTACAGTCCCATATGTGTAAATACAATGATTAAAAAATACACAAAGGAAGGAAGGTGGGAAAGAAGGATGATATAGTCTTATTTGTGTAAAATAAAGATAACTGCATAGGGTATATACAGAAAGGGAGGGAGGGGAAACATTTCTGGAAGAATGTATAAAATACTGTTCATATATGGGGAGCATAACTAGGGACCAGAAAAAGCAAAAAGATTTCAAGCTCAAAACCTTCTTCACTCTTCATATTTTTAAACAACGTGCATATATTAAACTAATTTAAAACCCAATTATTTAAAAATAATGAGAAAAATAGAGAGTATATGATTTGTTATTAACACCCTTGCAGTTTACAAAGAGACCACAAAGAAACCATGCAAACTCATTTCTGCACTGATGCTCAGAAACTAAGAAAATGTTGGCTCTTAGCAGAATTTATACTGATTCATGCAACATCAGCTTAATATGCTCAGAATAGACAGACTAGGGCTAGTGTCACAACACATTCAAAACAGTGTCCAAGCTGATAGAGGAAAGATATTCCAGAGCACAAATGTTGGACAGATGGATGGTGCAAGATGGTTCCCAAAATGTTACTAAATCTCCAAAGGATATGGAAAAATGTAATATGTAGCATGAGTTCTTAATTCATAAGGGGCCACTTTTTCCTGAAGGAAACATTCATTTCTAAATTCTTTTTCCTGCTGTAGTGGGCTAATGTGAGTCAATAGACATTAAGCCTAAAATTACAGAGTGATCTTTGTTTCTCCCGATTGCATTGTCTGTGCCAGGCATTTTACACTTTACAGCCATCTGTGAAGTAGGGGATTAACAAATAGCTAAACTGGCTTTCAAAGAAATCAAGTAACCTGTCCAAGTGGAGCCTGGCATTGAGCCTCCTGTCTGCTAAGCTATGTGCATCTCAGCATTCCAGGAAAGGGGCTGGCTTAGGCATCATCTCATCCTGCAGGAGAGGAAGCTGAGGTCCATGGGGGAAGAGACTTGCCGAAGGGTCCCTACACTAGGGTCCATCCTTGGTAGTGGCTGAGGCAGGCCTTGAACTTGGGCATCTGCTTGCAGTACACGTTCACCCACCTTAACTTTCCTTTAACTCTTGGGTATATGGAAGCTGTTGCAGGCAATGTTGAACTGAATTAAACTGGGCTTTTACATGTACTATAAGAGGCCTCCAATAACGAGGCTCCTTTCTGAAAATTGTACTTCCCAAATCTGAACATCCTCTTCTCAATTTTTGTACTGTCCCTATCAGTTCAGTTCAGTTCAGTTGCTTAGTCGTGTCCAACTCTTTGTGACCCTATGAATCACAGCACGCCAGGCCTCCCTGTCCATCACCAACTCCCGGAGTTCACTCAGACTCACGTCCACTGAGTCAGTGATGCCATCCAGCCATCTCATCCTCCGTCATCCCCTTCTCCTCCTGCCCCCAATCCCTCCCAGCATCAGAGCCTTTTCCAATGAGTCAACTCTTCGCATGAGCTGGCCAAAGTACTGGAGTTTCAGCTTTAGCATCATTCCTTCCAAAGAAATCCCAGGGCTGATCTCCTTCAGAATGGACTGGTTGGATCTCCTTGCAGTCCAAGGGGCTCTCAAGAGTCTTCTCCAACACCACAGCTCAAAAGCATCAATTCTTCGGCACTCAGCCTTTTCACAGTCCAACTCTCACATCCATACATGACCACAGGAAAAAACCATAGCCTTGACTAGATGGACCTTTGTTGGCAAAGTAATGGCTCTGCTTTTGAATATGCTATCTAGGTTGGTCATAACTTTCCTTCCAAGGAGTAAGCATCTTTAATTTCATGGCTGCAGTCACCATCTGCAGTGATTTTTGAGGCCCCCCAAATAAAGTCTGACACTGTTTCCACTGTTTCCCCATCTATTTCCCATGAAGAGATGGGACCAGATGCCATGATCTTCGTTTTCTGAATGTTGAGCTTTAAGCCAACTTTTCCACTCTCCACTTTCACTTTCATCAACAGGCTTTTTAGCTCCTCTTCACTTTCTGCCATAAGGGTGGTGTCATCTGCGTATCTGAGGCTATTGATATTTTTGGTTCCAGCTTGTGCTTCCTCCAGCCCAGCATTTCTCATGGTGTACTTGCACTGTCCCTATGGCCGTTGTCAATTCCATCCTTTGTGGATGGTTGATATATATGGCAACACTTCCTCTAAACCAAAAATATGTGTGAAAGCATAGAGCTTAAAAGTTATTTCTTTCCAACATGTATTTTGAAGGGTAATGCTGATTTTGTTACTCCCCTCTTTAAAACCATTAATTTTTAGAATAAAGTCTCAGGTTCCTGGCCTGAGTTTATGGAAGGAGGGGTCCTCAATCTGGTTCCCTGACACTACGGCATTATTAGGAGACTTGCTCATCTTATTTTTTCTGCTCAAATGCAACTTCGTCATTCACACCTTCTGAACATGCTTTTCCACCTGCCTGGAACATTCTTCCTCTGAGCAATTTGTCTGTAGGAATTAGCTTAAAGGCCATTTCTTTGGAGAGGTGTTTCCCAAGCCTCAGGGCAGGCTTTTGAGGTTCTGGTCACCCTTGTACTTCCTGGGTCACTGTAATCTTTCCCAGCAGCCTGTGAGCTCCAAGGGCAGAAACCACATTTCTCTTGTTTATCACTCTGGGCAGTGTTCTTAGTGGTCAGCCTACAGGGACTAGTGTCTTCCTTGTTGATTAAGTAAATAAGAAAAAAAATGCAATATACATAAAAGATCTCAGGATTTATATAAAAGGTATACACATCTGTGATTTCATAGTTTATCACTACTTTATACTCAAGTATATAATGTAAGCTTATAATGATATTCCCAAGTTATTGACAAAAGACTCTACTCAGTGTGCTGCCAGAGAAAGTGGCAACGAAATTCATTTGAAAACTATTTCCATTAAAGCGGTCAAACTGAAAAAAATCTTCTTACAATGGGAACATTAACTATCTGGAAAAACAAAACACTTAGCAAAATACCTATTGATGCCAGCAAAACAAAGTGTTACTCTACTCTGAATTAACATAAGCTGTGTTTATGAATTTTTACATTACAAATGGGTACATTTCATTTTCCCCCATCTTATTTACTCCCTAGGACGTTCACGGGTAATAGAACAAATGAATTTCTTTCTCCATTAGCCTGTCATTGCCACTTTCAAATGGCTTCTTGCCCATATACTCCAATATTTTTCTCATAATAAGTGGTAAAGCGTTCAGCCTTATTTCTTAACCGCGTCCTTTGTGTTCCAGATGAGATAAGTAGTATAGTACCTTCCATCTGCATCAGGGAAGGAGGTAAAGTGAGGCAAAGAGGCTAAATGATTTAAGTTTGTATAATCAAAATTCATCCATCCACCTGTATCAGTGATGCAACAAATTTTTAGTGATTGTCAATTTGGTGCCCAGCTCTGTTTTAGTTGCTGATAATAGGAAATAAGGTAATGTCCTTGTTTTCATGTAGTTGATACTGTAGATAGGGGGAATAGACAATGAGTAAGTAAATAAATAATATCTAATGGAGTGATAGATGGAATATTTGTGTTCCTCCAAATTTATATGTTGAAATCGAATCCCCAGTGTGACAGTATTAGGGGGTAGTGTGTGTGGGGGGGTCTTTGGGAAGTAATTAGGTCAGGGGGTAGACCCTCACGAATGAGATTAGTGTCCTTATAAAAGAGACCATGCTGAGCTCTCTCACCTGTTTCCACCACATGAGGACACAAGACAGCCACCTGCAAGCCAGGAAGCAGGTTCTCACCATACACTTGATCTGCTGGCACCTTGATCTTGGACTTCCCAGCCACTAGAACCGTGAGAGGTGATTCTGATCTACTCAGTCTATGGGGTTCTGTCACAGTAGCCCAAATGGACTAAGACAAATAATGACAAACACTATGGTAAAACTAAAAGTTATTATTTAGCCCTGACTCTAATTCCAGCCCTGGGGACACCTACTATTGTGTGGTCCGGGAAGCCTCTCTGAAACAGTGATGGCATCCTTGAGATCTGAATGCCAAGAATAAACCAGGGAAGGGAACATCTGGAGGAAGGCATTCTAGGCAGAAGACCAAAGGTTCTGCAGTGGGAGCAAGCTTGGTATGTTTAAGGAACAGCAAGGAAGTCAGGGTGGCTGGGACGCAGAATGAGGTGTGTGGTGGGCGATGAGTGTAGACACAATTGAGGAGACAGCTTATATGGAGTCTTAAAGGCCACAGTGAGGAGTATGTACTGTCTTTCAGAATTTTCTTCTAGTGATGGGAGACACTATAGAATATAAGCCGAGGATAACAAATGGTTTATGCTTTTAAAGTTCAGTCTGGTTGAACTGTTGAGAATGGATAGATCACCTGGGAACAACAGTGGGGGACATCAAATATACAGGAAGAGAGGATGGTGTTCTGGACCAGACACCATCAATGTCAAAGGAAGTAGAGGGTAGTGGATGGATTAGATATATGGTTTCTGAAGTTAAACAAAAGAACTTGCTATCTCTTGAATATTGAGAGTAAGGGAACTTGAGTCAAGGATGAAACCAATTTTGGGCTTGAGCAAATGACTAGATGATGGTGCTATTTACTGAGAGAAGATGGTGGGGATAGAAACGAATATATTCTTTTGTTATCAGGGCAGGGAATAAAAATTCTGTCTTGGACATTTTGAGATGCCTTTTAGAGGTGCCTGGCCAGTTGGAGATGCCAAGTAGGGAAGTGTTAGATTCACAAGTCTGGAAGAGAGCACTTAGAGGTGGAAAATATCAAATTGGAGTCACTAGTGTGATGATGGTATTTAGAACTAGAACGCCACTGATGTCTCCAAGGAAGAGAGTGCTGTTGGAGAAGGGGCAGCCATACACCCCCAGCCGTTACCCCTGAGTCCCACATTAACCAATATGGTCATACACCATACCACAACAATTTTGTTCCCTCTCATCCAACATTCAATTGCATTAGACAAAACATTTACTGTCTCTTCTGTAAGAAAAGTGAAAGTGAAGTCGCTCAGTCGTGTCCCACTCTTTGCGACCCGTGGACTGTAGCCCACCAAGCTCCTCCGTCCATGGGATTCTCCAGGAAGGAGTACTGGAGTGGGTTGCCATTTCCTTCTCCATCTGTAAGAAAGGTTTTATACTAAGGAATAAAGGGCTATAAAGATAGGTGACTAATACATGATGTCATCTCTCAAGTTGCTCATAAACTAGTAAGGAAAAGAGCAAATATAAAAGGTAGAATGTTATTTTATTTCCAAGAGAGTGGAGGGGTCTTTAAAAGGTAGACTTGGGAAGACACGCTGGGGGAAGATCATGTGCATGCATGCTAAGTCACTTCAGTCGTGTTTGACTCTTTGTGACCCTATAGACTGTAGCCTAGCAGGCTCCTCTGTCCATGGGATTCTCCAGGCAAGAACACTGGGGTGGGTTGCCATGCCCTTCTCCTTGGGATCTTCCCCACCTAGGGATCAAACTCTCGTCTCCTGCATCACAGGTGGATTCTCTACTGCTGAGCCACTGGGAAAGCCCAGAAGATTATGGGGAGGTCAAGATTTGTTTTTTTTTTACTGTGAAATTAGGACAGTATTGAAGATTTCTGAGTTCCATGACCAGATCAACACCTTTCCCTCCCCTGTCCAAGGCTTGTTCAGCCTCTCTGGTCTGCCTCAAATCTCACCTCTTTCATATTATTGCCCACCCTCTATTATCACTCACTTTTCATCTTTAACCCTTCAGCTTTTCCTATCTAGTGCTAATCCATTTAGTGCTTGAGGCCACACTGTCTCTTTCAGATGGTTCCTTTTTCAAGATGTCTATAAATTCCTTCTACATAGGATCCAGGTCTTAAATTCATAGTCTCTGGCTCAGGAGGGAAACATAATAAGCTCTCAAGCAATGCCTGCTGCTTCTAGTGTCACTTCAGTGGATTCTTCTTTGACCTCTGATTAGATCAGATTCCTTTGTTCCAGGATCTCAGAGACTCATTTTCTAGCACACCTCTCCATGTTTAACTATCTACCCTACATATGGGGGCTTCCCAGGTGACTTAGTGGTAAAGAATATGCCTGCCAAGCAGTAGACGTAGGTTAGATGCCTGGGTTGGGAAGATCCCCTGGAGAAGGAAATGGAAATCCACTTCAGTACCTTTTGCCTGGGAAATCCCATGAACAGAGGAACCTGGTGGGCCACAGTCCACAGGGTTGCAGAATTGGACATGACTGAGCAACTAAAACAACCCTACATGTGACTATTTGAATAGGTTCTGTCTTACCATAGGCTGTTAGTTCCCAAAGAGCAGGAACCACTTCTGATTTTGCTCATGATGCTATCCCTTATTTGTGTGCAACAAACATTTGTTGAAAAATAGAATGCTGCTGCTTCTGCTGCTAAGTCACCTCGGTCGTGTCCGACTCTGTGCGACCCCAGAGATGGCAGCCCACCAGGCTTCCCCGTCCCTGGGATTCTCCAGGCAAGAACACTGGTGTGGGTTGCCATTTCCTTTTCCAATGCATGAAAGTGAAAAGTCAAAGTGAAGTCGCTCAGTCGTGTCCCAACCTAGCGACCCCACGGACTGCAGCCTACCAGGCTCTGCCGTCCATGGGATTTTCCAGGCAAGAGTACTGGAGTGGGGTGCCATTGCCTTCTCCATGAAAATGGAATAGGCAGGGCCTTAGGTGTTCAAAGGGTCAAGGGGCTTGAGCAGAGCAGCCTCAGCATCACCCACCTGCTTGCAGTTTCTGAAAGAGCGATGAAATTCACACGGCAAAACTACCCCTCAGATGGAGTTCTTCCTGATTAACTTCCCTTCTGCTTAGGGACAAACTTTCCCAGAGAGTGGCTCTTCTCTGGTAAGGAGGCCCTCAAAGGCTGATTTATTGTCACTTAGGACACTTGAGTCCTCCTTCTTCACACAGCTGAACAGGAGGCAAAGCAGTGTTCCCAACTGTCAGGAAGAAGCAGGCCGCTGGCAGCAGCTATGATCATCCAGGCAGATGGAGCGACATATGTATATTTACATATATATTTCCTAATCAATAGGTTCCAGTGAAAACATGAAAACTCAAGAACATGATTGGAATTTAAGGAGCTCTGAAGGAGTTTAATTCCTTTAAGAAAATTAGCACAATTGGGATTTTTTTCAGCTGTAGATAACTCCAGAACAAAAATGAATAGTACTATTGAATGATCAAACTTTCCTCCCTAAATTGCCAAACCTCCTCTTCCAAATTAGGTACTGCTAGCATTTCCTCTTAAGAAATGAACTTTGAAATATTTTAACCTTATTCCCGGCCCCTGTATGCTTCTCTGACAGTCTTTCCTCACAGCCACACAAGCTTACTTTTAACAACAGGCCAAGCTTGTCCCCTAGGATTTTTGTTATTGCTTGCTCATAGCAGGTGGCCAGTACATATCTGTTCATGAATAAATAGGTTAAGATAAGCCAATTATGCCCCAACAGAAACCCATAACTTGTCTGTCTGCTGTTTGAGCCAACTGGAGATAATATAAGCGATGACTTGAAGATTTAACCTAAGATTTAATGCTTCTGATTCTTGCTTTGTTCTTGCATGTGTTGACTGAAAACAAAAACAAAAACAAAAACCCACCACCACCACAACCTAAAAGTTGAGAATTATGTTTTATTCAGTGGACTCTGAGGACTTTATACTAAGGACTTAAGTCCAGGATCCAGGCTCCCAGAGAGCTCTGAGGGATTGTTTTGAAGAAGTAACAGAGGAGCCAGGTACATGAGTTTTTGCAACAAAAGCAGAAAGGTTACTGCAGAAGCTTACTGTTAATTAAAGAAAACCCAGATATCTCAATTTAGTGAACTTAACACTTCTCTATGTCTGGGAAGATGCAAGTCTGGGTCACTGAAAGCATCCCTTTGATAGGCACCTTACCTATCTAAGGCCAGTATCCTGTAAGTCTCCATCCTGAATCCCCTTATGGTGTGCAACTGGGGAAGGCTGCAGTGGCTGATGGCTTGATGGCTGCACCATCCTTTGTTTAGATTTAGCAGGTGACCTTTGTCGTCCACACATGTGAATATCAAGGAACATGGCTTTCAATTTTACCCACCACAGAATTGCATTTTACTCCTGCAATTCACGTGAAGATGAACATGTTGAAATTACCATTGCCCACAACTTCCGTTCCTCCCTCGTTTCTTAACAGAACACTTTGGGGAAGTATGTCCAGTTAAATGGAGAAGGCAGTGGCACCCCACTCCAGTACTCTTGCCTGGAAAATCCCATGGACGGAGTAGCCTGGTGGGCTGCAGTCCATGGGGTCAATAAGAGTCAGACACGACTGAGCCGACTTCACTTTCCCCTTTTCACTTTCATACAATGGAGAAGGAAATGGCAACCCACTCCAGTGTTCTTGCCTGGAGAATCACAGGGACAGGGGAGCCTGACAGGCTGCCCTCTGTGGGGTCGCACAGAGTCGGACACGACTGAAGTGGCTTAGCAGCTTAGCAGCGTCCAGTTAAAAAAACATACAATTTCATCTTCCCAGGCTTCCTTACAGCTACAGCAGGTAGCATGTAACCCAGTTCCGGCAGTGAAGTCAGGCGAGGCTTCTAGAAAGCTACTGCCTTCCTGATAAAAAGGTACTAACTCAGCTGCTACGCCTGTTGCCTTCTGACCATTCTTTCTCCCTTCCTGGAATGTAGATGTGATGCTGAAGGGAAGCAACTGTCCTATGTAGCAGGTACCATCAGAACTCTGACAATAACCTTTTGAAACTCACGACATTGTTGACTACAGATTTTTCTACTGAAAGCTCCTGTACCTCTGGCAGAGGGCTTCTGCTGGCTACAGGATCATGCTTAGCCTGGTTGGAAGTATCAGAGACTTAGTGATGCTGGAAGCAGCCCTCACTGCCAGATAGAAGTTGCTGTATTAACATAAAAGCTCCTTGGCTTTCAGATGGGGCAACTTTGAGGTGTAAGCTACAAACACAAAGGGCAGAAAGAGTGTCCTGACTCCCCCAGAGGGGCTGAGCCCAGTTGCTCACAGAAATAATGCACTCATCCTGTACTGGCTCTCTTTTTCATCTCACTCCTGGGTTCACCTTCCAGAAAAACTACTTGCACAGGAATCCTTTCTCTGGGGAACCCAATCTCCGGACATCTTGTGACTGTGCAGATGAAGGCTACATGCTAAGGACGGAAAGAAATCTAGAAGTCCTTCGATAAAAAAGACTCAGATGGAGCCCTTGATGCCAAACTTGGGCTGTTCTAGCGTTGGGCTGAGTTTCTCTGGACTTTGTGTTAAGAAAAATAAACCTCTTACTTGGGTAGGCTACCACAACTGGGTTTCCGTGGCATGCAGCCAAATGCAACTGTAACTGAGAGACATCTGGAGGAATTCTCAGTTGAGTCCAAATGCAACCAGTCATCAGCTGGACATGCCTGCTAATAAAGCTGACACTATGGCTATGTGATTACCAGACCCGAACACTATATTGCATGTCATAGCTTGCACAGTATTTGCTTACATGTTGCTGTATTTAATCTTCATGTTGTTATCAAGAGAAGGCAATGGCACCCCACTCCAGTGCTCCTGCCTGGGAAATCCCATGGACGGAGTAGCCTGGTGGGCTGCAGTCCATGAAGTCGCTAAGAGTCGGACACGACTGAGCCGACTTCACTTTCACTTTTCACTTTCATGCATTGGAGAAGGAAATGGCGACTCACTCCAGTGTTCTTGCCTGGAGAATCCCAGGGACGGGGGAGCCTGGTAGGCTGCCATCTATGAGGTCACACAGAATCGAACACAACTGAAGCGACTTAGTAGTAGTAGGTGTTATCAACTCCACTTTACTGAAGTCCAGAGAGGCCAAGTCCCAATAGGGGCTAAATGTTCATTCTAAGGAGTCTGTGGCATTTAAGAAATGAGTTGACCTCTACTTGTTCTCTTTGCCTGTCTCCTGAGATCCTGTGCTTTTCCATGCCTGCTTCACTGCCATGGGACTGCAGACATTTGCTCTACCCACTGCCACACCTCATCACAAACTCTACACACTAATCATAAGCTCTGTAAGACAGGGGTCCCCAACCGCCCCAGCCTGACTGGTACCCCTGTCGGTGGCCCGGGCTGCACAGCAGGAGGTGAGCGGTGGGGGAGCGAGTCAAGCTTCCTCTGTATTTATAGCCACTCCCCATTCATCACATTACTGCCTGAGCTCCACCTCCTGTCAGGTCAGTGGTGGCATCAGATTCTCATAGGAGTGAGAACCCTACTGTGAACTGTGCATACGAGGGATTCAGGCTGTGCACATCTTATGAGAATCATCCTGAAATCATCCTGCCCACTCTCACCCTCACCCACCCACTTCCCCTGCTCCGCCTGCCCCTGGTGCCAAAAAGGTTGGGGACCACTGCTCTAAAACATGTGCTAAATCCTCTCATCTCTAGGCCTTTGCTCAAGCTCTATCTTTCCTAAGAATGCTTTATTTTAGAAATGGGAAACTGCTGTACTTGGGCCAGGTGAGGATGGTCTGGTAACTGCATTCTCAGGCCAACTGTAGGCAGGACACCCATCTCAATATGGCTCATAGCACCGAAAACATAAAGATGCTTAGTAAACATCTGTAAAATTTAATGGGTAGACATAGTAGCATCCAAGTTGACTTCAAATTTACTCCTGCTCAAAATCATTAACATCAAATTCCACCACACATAAAAGTGAATACATCTCTACAGAAGACTTCAGACAAACAAAATATACTCCACTGAACATTTAATGCATTACATTCAAGTATAACTTTTTTTTAAAAAGGACAAAATTATAAGTATTCATTAAAATGGTAACTAAACATCATTGAACCATATTAAGTAACTCATTTACTTTTATGAAATGTGTTCAGAACCTAGAGGTTATGCATAAGGCTTAGCATTTTTAACATTGCTGGCCTAGGAGAGAAAAAGATTGTATTCTTTAAATGGTGATTCAGGAAATCTGATATATTCAATACTTGTGTTATAATAGCTGGTGTGTGGAGGCAAGACTAGCACCCATGACTGGCTGGGCCCTGGAAACAAACATGCCATGCTCCCATGCTGCTCTGGGATACAGAATACAAAAATCTGACCTAGGCTGAAACAACGTGCAGGGTGTGGAGAGGACTATGGTGGGGGTTCACTGAGGTTACAAAAGGGAAAGCTGTGAATTTTCACTTTAAAATATGTGTTAAGTGAGGTGAAGAAGCCAGGAGCCTTCTTACAACCATTCCATGTCAGCAACTCCCAAGATACTTATATCAAGGTGGCTGGGAGGAAATAAAAATCTCCACTGCGCCAGACTCAAGAACTAAAGTGTTGAAACAGATACAACTTTGAGGATAGGTTTATCAAACAGCTTATAAACAAGTGGCATACCAGTTCAAAAGATGCCTGACTGGTAAGGAATTTCAGCTGGCAAGGAATCTCTAAAAATGTTTATATGCCTTGTCTTGGTAAATTTATTTTACAAAGCCACCATTTCATTTCACAGGGATGATAAGGGTCATTAAATCTCAATACAAGACAAAATTTATAAATGAGACGACAGAACTATTTCAAATCCAATTTGTTGAGTAAAGGCATGTTCACCAATTATAAAATCTAGCAAGACAGAAAGATAATTACACCACCACTATTGTCAAAAGACTGTTAGACTGTAGTTGAAGTTCAAAAGGTTAAGGATTTTACAAAAAGATAACAGGAGTATTAATTATATATGAAGAGTATTTGATTAGCTAGAGAAAATGTTAGCGAGTGTGATTTTCTTCCTGTGAACAACTATTTCAGATTTAGAAAGTAACACTGGCTCCACTTAAATTTTGACCTACTTTATCAGTGGCACCATAACCTGGAATACTCAGAGTAATCCAATTACTTTGGCCACTAAATTGCCACCATTACACTTCTGAAGTAATTTATCCAGGATACACTAGAGTAGCCTATATTTGTTATACAATATTGTGCAACTTAGTTTTTCCTGAATATTTCTTATTTTTCCCAAGCCCTGTTTCCCAGGACTTTGATCATTAAATATGTCTACCTTAAGTTTCCAAATACCTACGTCTATTATGAAAACACGGGGGGGGAATTCATTCTCTTTAATGTGACAAGCTACATTCTAAAAATGCCCCCAAACCTGCTATATTGGTACAGGTTATGAAGTGTTATCTAAAGATCTGAGGGATGTTCAGGGGACAGACTCAGACCTTAGAAAGGGATTTTAAAGAATTTTAAATTCTCAAGAGAAACATTCTGGGAAGGGAAGAAGTGTTCTATAATCTAGGGCATGTTCCAGAGCCCTTGTTCTCATAGCCAAATGTATGAAAACAGTTTTCTTTAAAGGAATACAGGTCTATGAGCCAAGACAAGATTTGGCTAAATGATTGGTAGCTTCTGTTTGGCTCTGGAGGTTTCCATGGAAACAGCCTGAGAGACAGAAAAGGCAGCATTATCATCTTTATCTGAAATGCCATGTGATAAAACTGCATATTGATTCATTCATGCTATCTAGAACCAGATGTATTACTTCTGATAAGCCTTCACAAAGGGAGGCAGGAGTTCTATCTGGTCACACTTCAAATTTACTGCCTTCCTCCATTTGAAACCTTAAATTAAAATGCTGATAAAACCTCCCCTGAACATTTCCTTCAGGAACCTCTAGTTCAAGTAAAGCTTCAGTAATCAGAAGCCAAGTGAAGAAACATGAGGCACACGGAGCTCCATTGCCAAGTTCTTAAAATTATATGACGCCAAGCTCACTGTGGTTGAAGAAATGACTCTGAAGGGTATTTACAATTCCATATCAGATCTTAGCCAGGCAACAAATACTGTCCAAAGTGTTAATTGTACACAGTTGAATCAAGTGGCATCATTCATAATTTTTCTCCCTTTTTATGTCTAGATCATTTGTATGTGTGTGTATATATATACCTATATATCTGTATCTATATATTTAATATAGTAATACACACTACACACCGTTATCTAATCTTATTTCAGGTTAGTGCTTCTCAGAAAGGCCACAAAAGCAGCCGTAGCTTAAAATTCTACATCTGATGTACACAAAAATAAAAACCTCAGCAACAATAAAATATAAACAAGACAAACAAGGTAAGGAGGCATGCAACCTTTAGCACCGTATTTAAGATGACAGAGTAAAGAGTATTGACAGAGGTCTAAAGAGGAAATCAGCGGTGGGTTTCCCTCTGGAATGAGATCCCAAACACAGAACTGTCTCGTAGAGTCCAGTACTTTTAAAAAGGGAAAGCCTGAGAAATTCCATTAACAGAAATGCCAAAATCCATAATTTACCAGAGACAGATGATTTGACACTGCTTCTTATTCTAAAAACAATGAAGACATTATTCTTTAGGAACAAATTTTTCACTTTGGGAGATCAGCTGAGAAATCACTGCCAGCTCAGTGAGCTAAATGATGCCTCAGTAAGTTAAAAAGACCGCTATACCCTCACAAGGACCAGTTTACTCACGGAAAGTAGCTTACTCATGAGCAGTTAGGTCCCTGATATCTGTATAGCAATATATTCATGGGCGATACTGGAAAGATTCAATCGAGCATATACAATTGTATGCTCCACCAGCAAGACATCCAAAAACACCCATACCTCTATGCACAGCATTGGTGCGGGAATCCAAATCACAGAATAAAATCTTAGGTCAGTCCTTTCTGTAAAAAGGGACTCCAAGTCTAGGGAAGGGTTTATTTAGAAACGAGCTGAAGATTCTTACGGTTTAAAGGTGGCAGGTAAGAAGTCAGAGAGCTAGAAAGGACTTTAGATATCATCCAGTGCAAATCCTTCATCTTACTGGTGGGAAAACTGAGGCTTCAAAAGAAGTGTCAGCTTTAAACAATGAAAGAACCGTGACTAGAAGAGAACTCATGTAATTTTGGGTGTGGTACTTTTCCCGTTACACTGATCTCTCAGGCCCTTTTATATCTCAATGTGTATCATTTAATCAAGCTTGGGGAAATGACTGAGAAAGATCAGACAGGAAAAATGTTGAATTTTTAGAAAGATTTTGGTAATAATTCATGTTCTGATAGGCTTAATATTAATGAGAGGGGAAAACCTACTTATTTTTTGGTAAAAATGTTATTTTCTGCAAGAAACAGGTTCTTTTTCTGAAAGCTGTTTTTGTAGGTACGAGGGTAACTCACAGCTGGCAGCTTTCATATGACCCATCTTTGTAGTTAGAGTTCGATTCGGTAGATCCTGTATCATCAGGCGGGCTGAAATGACTGCTGTCTTGAGAATCAGTATCAATACTTTTCGTCTCTGACTGAGGGTGGACAGAAACTTGAACTGCTATCTCCTGGCCTTGTTCACTCAGGGAACCATCATCTGAATCTCCTCCTGGTGAATTACTCCGGCCCATCTCTGGGTTAATGACAAAGATGCCATCCTGTGCATTCAAGGCAGGTCTCTCTTTAATTCTCTCTCCCATCTCATCAGGGTCATCCACTCGCACAGCCTCAAACATCTCCTCCACAAAGGCCCGGCAGTTTAGAATAAGGGGTGGCAGAGGGACGCTTCTTGCCAGTTCTTCGATATAACGAGCAAACTCCATGGTTTTAAATTGTGTGACTTTGGCGAGTTCCAGAGTCTTGGCCGAGGTGATGATGGGGATGCGTTTTGCAATCTCAAAGGCCTTCTGGAGTTTCTCTGCCCCCTCAGTTCGGAAGAATTCATTGATGGCTTTCTCAGTCTTACGAAGATGGCTGCTCATCATGCACAGCCGTGTGACGTTCAAGATGAGAGTGATTGTAAAGGCAATCAGGCAAACCACCATGTAGTAGACACTCATGTCTCCCGAGGTGAAGATAACACGCAAGGTGACCGAGTAGGAGGCACGGATTGGAGAGGTGATAGAACACGTATAGAGCCCACGGTCAGCAAAGGCTACGTTGGTGATATTCAGGAAGTTATCAGAAACCAACCATTTTCCACCTGATAACCCAACAGAAATAAAAAATTACAGCATAAAGAATACTATTACTAAATACGCAAACTGCCTTATCAATATTCCACCTCTTCATGAGAGCATGTTAGATCAACTCATCTATTAGGTTCTGCTATTTCGTTAAATGATGTAAGAAAGGGCAGACTCTTATGTTCAGAGTCTGAATTTTAAACAGGCTGGAACTTAAAATAGAGAATCAAGATCTTCCTGAAACTAATGATTATCGTGGCTGCCTTTTCACTGCTAGATGTTAAGACACCTTTCAGGGAGACAGGTGTGTCAACATAATGCTAAGTGACTAACTTTAAAAAGAAATGTTTATATATATGTGTGTGTCTATATCACAGTCTCTACCTACACATTCTCATAAACTAGAAGCCTATGTCTCAGAAATACAAAACAATGGTTATTTATAGGGTAATGAGTAATTTTTACTTCCTTCTTAACTTTCAGTAATTTATTGTTTACTTATTACTCAAGAAAAGTCAAAATTATTTTTTAAAAACCCTACCAATTTAATGTATTTGTTTAATTACTAACTGGCTAATCTGGCATGCCTTACACATGTTAATTTGTCTTGTTAGAAAAGGTTGGTTGATGATAACATCTTGATTTTCTGGCCAGAGTAAATAAAGCACAGGCCAAAAGCGATGTCTCACTAGTGAGGGTAAATGAACAGCTTGGCAGACAGAATAAAAGTTGCCCTAACATGCCTGGGCTTCTATTTTAAATTGAAAGCATGCTGCATTTCTTCTATACATGAAGGTATCTTCATTCAGGAATGTGTATACAAATGTATATGAGTATGAAAACCAAAACACAAGGACCAACATCCTTGAATAATTTGGCTCTGCCTGCACAGTTCTCATCTCTCTGATAAGTTCTCAGTGTACTCTGTGCTTTAACTATGCAAGCCATTCAAAGACAGGATAGATGGGCTAACATGGGGTGGAGGGTATGGGGCCCCATGCCTATAGGTGGTGGCCCAGAGGAGGCTGGGGGACTGCTTGTTAAGCACTGCTTCAATGCCTAATCTTCCAGCTCCCTTTCATCCCTGAGATTCTATGGCTCAGGATTTAGGGGCATTTCAATTAGTAAGTACTGTGGACCGTGTCCATTCTTATCTACATCAAACTTTATCTAAATTCTGTAGTTATATTTTTACTAACGTAAAAAGAGGAGGAAAACATGTAGCTATGAATATAGGCATTATTTTACAACCTTCTGTCTATAAGCCTGGAGCTATAAAAAGATATCTTGTGAATCCACAGTATGATAAACTATATACATAGACTCCATTCATCAACCACTATAACCACAATCTAAACTCTCTAGCTCACTTGCTGATAATAGCTCAAGATTTATGAACCTTATACTAGACTGACATGCTCTTTAAACTCCTCTCACTTGAGATTCATAAAATTTAATACAATTGTCCAGAGCTGCTGCTGAAAGTATCAGTGATAGATGTTAGTGGTTTTCAAAGTAAAGGCAAAATAGAAAAATAAAACTGCCATTCCACTTGGCTGGTCTCCTAAAATCTGTTTATACGACCAGTCTATAATAATCACACTGACTGAGTAACTCTCATCTTAGATGTGTTTGTCAGGACCCTAGGGCCAAAAAAGATAAGAGTCTAGTTCAGTGGACCCAAATAAGGAACCTCAAATCATGTTCAAAATACATGTTCAGGGCACCACTCTAGATATTCTGGTTTAACAGATCTATATTCTTAAGAAGCTCTGTTCTTTCTAACATTCTAATTCTTCAATTCCTTGGTGGCCAGTTACTCAGTCTGTAGAAGGTTAAAATGTTTAGCACATACTTTAGAAGGAAGCACCATCTGTCTCCTTTTCTGTCTTCCAGTCTAATATAAATAGCCAAATATCCTTATAATCCAAGAGACTAGACTATCTTTCTAACAGAAAATATAAGCAGGCCTTTTCCAAAGTGTAGCTTGTGAGGATACCATTATTTAATCTTTACCCCATTGATATTTCATGCTGATTTCTTTCTAAGGTGTTTTAACACAGGTAGTCTTCAAAAAAATCTAACAGAATACTAAAGGAAACAATATTCTGATTAAGATGTGTTCACAAGTTCTTAAATAGCAAAATCAAATAAAAACCTATCAAAAGGCAGACCTTGGTCACCTTACTATAATGTTTGTGTTATTTTTTAAGACTGAGAGACAAAAATATATAAGGGAAACTTTCCTACTTTCATGCAAATTAAGGCACAGAATAAAAAAGAGAAATGAGCTGGAAGGGCTTATAAAGTTCCTCCTCAATGCCCTTCTGATTCTCAGAGGGACTTAAAACTTTTATGTACAGATCTTTTATAACCATTTTCAAAAACATCCAGGGTTTCCTCCAGCATTTTTAGTAATTCATTTCTGAGTAAAAACAAAAAAATTATTTATGACAAGTTCACTAACCAAAATCCTTCTTGCTCTACTCATACAGGGCCAGCACACTATACTACTCACATTATAGTCTAGGTAATGGTACCCCCTGGAACTGTGAGTACAGAGTCCACACAGCTGTGTGCAGCAACACAGATGGAGCCAACCTTGAATGAAGAAGGAAACCAGTTCGCCAATAGGGGAGAAAACAGCTCACCATCATTATGTGAACACTTCTTAAATTTGTAACTATACTTTATTTTTTTTCTTCTTCTGGTTCAGTAATTCACTTTTCCTGATAGGTATAATACCCAAGGCCTTTCAAAAGTTTTAACTATTTATTTTAGTACCTCATCTTGGAGATTTCTTGTGGAATATGCCATAAAACCAAGATTGAAGTAACAGGAAATGAGTTAGCTGGACTAATTATACTTTGGGATATTTACCTCTGTCTCTGTCATCCAGCTGCTGTCCTTTTGAGTTGTACCAAGACACCTGTTCATAGTGGTGGACTGTGAGAAGACACTTGATTGAAACACTAGTTCCCTCTCTGGCTATGATGACATCATCACCTGAGTGGGAATCCGCTGAGAGTTCAAAACTTGGAAGAAATGATGCATTGGAAGAACTGTGATTTGTTCCCAGTGGGATCATCTGGTTGAAGTCTACATCTTCCAAAGCAAAAGCAGCTGGCACAATAACACTCACCACTAAAGTGGATAAACAACGAAGTGGCTTCATGGGAAAATGGGAGAAAATCTTGTTGATATTTGGAGAACTCAATAGCTTCTATATTATAACAAGAGCACAGTGGGTCATTGATTGCTTGGTACTGGAATTTTCCAAAAAAGAAAAAAAAAGGTAGATCCAGGTATATTCTGGAGTCTTCAAGATTAAAAGATATGAGTGGAGACCAACCTGAAAGAGAGCCAGATATAAAATTTAACCAACAAAGACTCATAATGGAGTGAAACTCTATGTTCGAGAAAGAAATAGATGTAAAACTGATTAGAATAACTGACATCAATATTATGAAGTAAAACAGTGAAAATACCACCTAAAATTTCAACAGAGTCAGTAGAAAGAACACTGAACTGGGAAATGGCAGATCTAGATTCTGGTATTAGCTTTGCTAATAATTAGCTGTAAGCCCTTGGCAAATAGCTATGGTTATTTTCTCATGTGTCAAATGGGGATGAGATGAGACAATCTCTAAGGGCTCTTCTAGTTCTGAAATGTGATTCTATTTCACTCTGACAAATTCCATGAAAGACGGAGCCAATGAAGGCTAAAATATTTAACTTAACGATCTTTTATTCCAACCTGCACCATTACCATCTGCTGTTATATCAATAATGTAAATCAACTGCTACATAATAATTATAACCATGGAGTTCAAAATTTGAGTAATTCAAGTATACAGACATTAGATATAAATAATGCAGGGCTACCTGAAGTAGTTTTGTTGTTGTAATATTAGAAAACTGTACCACTATGCATAAATAAATAGTTACTGGCTTTTGAGGCTATAGAACTTTCCTCTTGGGTAAGAACATTAAACAAAAAAATTTTCCTTTAATAATTTCTTCAATATCAAGAGATAAAATACAGTATATTTAATAAGCTTGTAAGAATACCAAATTTATAACTCAAAGTCTATAAACTAGTTATGGAAGGAATTGACACCTTAAATGTCTAGTTAGCAGAAATACAAACTACAGAGAAAGACTGTTAGACACATTTAAAAGAAGAGTAAAATATCATAAATAAAAGCAAAATAATGTCCCATTTCAAGAATCCATGTGATTATGATCAACTTCCTGGTCATCTGATTCCTCTTTTAAAATCACTGACTCCTGAAGAAAAATTTCATTTCAGTTTCTATAAAATATGGGATGAAACACCTAGCTTTATTTCTTATAAGGGCCAAACTAAAGAGTTTTGGAAATGACACTTACTTCCCTGTATACTCATACAAAAGCTGCTTGATCATGTAACACAAAAAACAACAGATCATTGTATTTTGCCATTAAACTGCTCAGAGTCTGAATTTCACAGTTAAGTTGTAAATATCATTTAAATTTCATTAGTCCTTGAAAGGATGGTTAGATGATGACAATAATTTTCTCTATCTTGCAAATTTAAGGAAGGACCATTTGAAGTAAAACAAAGAACTTCAGAGTTTGCTATACATAATAGATGAACACTGTATGTTTTCATTTCTTCCTCAAATCCCATTAAAATGACACAAAGCTCTTGGGCACTGAAGGGGGATTACAGAAGTACAGAAGTGATCTGATCTAACCTCTTCACTCTGACTTGCTCTTCATATTATATAGTAAACAGGAGAATCCTGGCCTCTATTGGGAGGGAGTTGAGCGTGGAAACAATGGAAATAAAAGCTTACAAAATGACTGAAGTAAGCCAGGCACTGTGTTCAGGCTTGATATATATAAGTTCTCAACGTCTTTTCTACTACAACTGGCAGATATGATTTTTGTCTTTTATTCTAGACTACTGGTTCTCAATGGTGATAGGAAATGAATGTGCTGAAAAGTACTCCAAGTTTCACCCAGGACTTCCATAAGGAGATTTTGTGGCTGCATCCAAGTTGGCATTTCCCAAATTTCATTCATTTCTTCTACTGTCATGATTTGTTTAAAACCTGTATCTTTTATGATTTTTTATGCTTTTCTTAAAATTATATTTTATGTTTTTCTTAAACTCATTGTCTTTCACATGTGTATGTTAAGAGGAAAGTCTGGATAAAGGTAACTGTACGCTAGGCAGAATGCAAACAGAGCCATGGTATTAACTTGCAGAGATGCTGCCCTCTGTTGAAGGCTCTGGGCTGCAGGCCTGCTCTCTTTGTAGAGAAAACAGAACAAAACTCCCACAACTCTAGTTTATTCTAATAGCACCTCATTTCTTACCCTGCCATTCCTTTCCTCCCCACTGCTTCCTACCACTGAGTCTACAACCCACTATCTTAGACTAGGGGTATACATTTTCATCTATTCAACAGTGTCTACTGAGTACCTACTATGTGCCAACCTACTCTACCATAGACACTGTCTCTGCCTTCATGGTACTCAGTCAGGTGGAGGACATGGTCATTATATATATTCAAAATACACTAAATGCTACCCAAAGGAAAGTACAGGATGCTATAGAGAGCTAATAATGTCACAGAAAGCCTCCCTGAGAAAGTAAGTCGTGTGACAGGACCTGGAGGATAAATGGGAATGGAGAATGTTGGGGAGAGCCATTGAGGTAAAGGGACACGGGGCAGAGAAAAAGCAGATCAGTCATTGGTTAGGGAGGTATTCAAGAAAAAGGGCTACAAGCAGTCATGAGAGATGGTGGCCAGAGAGTCATGGGTCTCATTCCTGACCCTGAAGAGGAGCAGTTTGGCCCAACAGCAAAGCTGAAGATAAGACTCTGGGAACTGGAGTGGGAGGCTGAAGTGAGTGAAGGAGACTCACTATAACTAATAATTGTCCAAGGTGAAGCAGTCAAAGGCTCAAAAGTGAGGCAGCTCACTTGTGGGGGTGCTGTCACCCAGGATCAAGGAAGAAGACACCAGGAATGGATGAAATGGACTCATTCTTCCTGCTCTGAGATGTAGGAATTTTAGGGGAATGAACAGCTTCCACGTGAGAGGGCTGTGGGGCAAGTGTCCTGAAAGTGTCCCTGCAGTGTGGAATTCCTTCTTCAAGCAGCTTCCCGAGCCTCCTCGCAAGGCCTGCTTCTTCTTCCCATATAGATCAGGAGTTCACCTGGATGCGAGATGGCTATTCCCTGATCCCTGAGGCCCTCACCAGTACACTACTCACCTGGCTCTGTACTGCCAGGCAGTCTATTCCATCTTACCTATGAGCCTCTTAAGCACAAGGACTGTATTTTTTTAACGCTACGTGTCATAACTAGCACATACTCTATAAATACTTAATGATGAAGAATAGTTTAAATTTGATCAAGTATGTGATGGATCTTTGTAAGGTGACAAATGTCATACAACAGGGATCATAATTATTCAGACTTAAGTGCATTTACTAGTACTTGTTATTATTCTATGAGACAAAAAGAGCTACTGCTAGTAACCTCAAAAGATCTTAAAGGCATAATGCCTAAATACATTCCTTGAATCGACCACTAACCTTCAATGTCTTCACTTACCATCGTGTCCTAGGAAACAATGGTGGGAATAAAAGATAACCAAGTCCAGTTTCCAAACCAGGTTGAACATCTCAATCTCCTAGAGAACTTGTTAAAAATAAAGATTACTGGGTCCCACCCCAAACCAGTGAATAAAAATCTCTGGGTTTGGACCTTGGAATTCTTGGTTTTTAATTAGCTCTCTGGGTGATTCTGAGGCAGAGTGCTCATGGACTAGCACTTCCTCATTTCCTCTGTAACAGTCCTACCTGATGGTGATCGACCTCTGAACACTTTCAGAACAAAAGAACTATCACTTAGATTCCACTCTGGATTAAGTTCACCCTAGAAACTCATACTTGCAGGCTCTGATAGGCAGAGTGGCAGAGAAGTTCAGTGAAGAGACTTTCTAATCAGGTTTACTAGGCTCGAATCCTGGCTCTGACTCTAATCAGCCTTGCAACTTTTGTTAATGACTTAATCTCTCTATGCCTCAGTTCCCTTATCTTTAAATGAGGGAAAATAATAGCATCTACTTTCACAAGCCTATTGCAAGGTCTGAAAAAGACAGTATGTAAAAACAGAGTCTGGTAACAGTAATCACCAATAACTCTAGTTATTATTATTGTTGACATTGCTTCGAGTGCTAAAATCAACACTTTACAGCAAAACCATTATTTAAGATATATAAAACACTTTTACTTGGAATACCAAGAAACCATTTAAAAATTTTGGACGGGGAAGGGGTAACATCATAAGGTAATTTCAGTCTTTAATTTTAAATTTCACACTCTTCTCTTTCTCAGTGCAAATATTTCACAAAAATATGGATCAAACGCATTGTCAACAGACCTTGGAGACCAACATGACGTTACATTATTTTCACTGTGTCCTGAGTTTGTGCCAGAGAGCATTTGTTGTTCCTGTTTTGGAGCTCTGCCTTCTTGGATCCAGGAGGAAGTCAGCTCACTGACTGACTAAGAAGACGGTTGCTTTGGAATGTGGACTGAGACACTGTGGGTTAGGGACATTTGAGGAAGAGAAGGATTACAAGAAGCTGAGGCAACCACGTTAAAGGACAACAGGGATGGAGAAGGGAAAAAGAGCAGCCAGGAGATGGGGGCTAGGGAGGTGGGTGGTGGTTGTGGAAAGAGTTACAGAGGGGAAGAGAAAGAGAGGCTCACACATGCTGCTCTGGCTCTTGACAGAGTTCTACTTCCTGACTCCAATAAGACTTTTTTTTTTTTTAAGAAATAAACATCTTTATCTAATTTCATTCAAAATTAAAACCACAAAAATGAAAACTGAATGTGCAAACAATGAAAGAAACGGAGAATTGGTCAGGTGGGAGAAAGAAGATTAAGTTTGGCAAAACCTGGAAGACAGGAAAAGAAAGGGCTAACCATATATAAGACAAGGAGAAGTACTGAACAGAAATGTAATTGTGCTCTGAGCACAAAAGAAAAAGGGAGACCTCATAAATTTTAGGAATTCAATTCAGTTTTAAGTTTGGGACTTTGTACATCATGCCTGCTATTCTCAATGGGGCAGCTGACATATGGAGGGTAAGAAGAGTTCAAAAAGGAAAATCAAAGTGCCACTTCCTGTAAACAGTTAAAAAGAGCTATGCTATGCTGTGGATGAAGTTACTTAGTAGAATGTTTTATTACCTGTCTCCTGCATGAATAGGAATAACAGAAGAGTGTGATATTTAAATTTAATCTAACTCCTTTTTCATCTTTCAGGTACAGTAAAATGTTAGCTTCTCTAGGATCATGAATAATAAGAAATATAGATGATTTTACCTTACAGAGCCATTCTGGATATTGGCTGTATCATTAAAAAGGAAAAAGAAAAGCGCCTAAGTTATCATCCCTAACAGACTGCCTTGTTGCTGTGCCTGCCAACTTCTGAGAGAAGAAATATTTCCATTCTGTTCCAATTCTCAACAGAAGTGAATAAGGAAGCAACATGGCTGATTTCCATTCTCGTGGCTCAATATTAAGTTGGCTGAGGAAATGGCTGTTTGCAGAAATAGTTCTGGGATAATTCAAAGGAAGGAAAAACACTGATGCCCAGATGGTACTGGTTTTTGCTCCAAGAATACTGGGATAGTAATGGTTCATTCTCCATAATTAAATGTATTTACAACTCATCCACTCTTCTCTACCTGCACTGTTACACTTGAAAAATGGAGAAGTTCTCTTACACAAGGCACACAAATGGTCAAACTGACATTCTGAATTGGCAAAGGGGAGAAAAAGGAAATGAAGAGCAGACTGTTAGCACTCCAATATCCTTTCAGAGAACAAACAAAAAGCTGTTCTGTTTACACGCAAGCCTTACTATAGCAATCTGTAAATACAAAGGTTAGTAATACACAAAGAGAAATCACAATTTTGAGGGCCATTTTCCAAAAAGTTTCTAACTTAACATAGCCCTTAGGCTCCCAACAGAATCTTGGAGCCATTGCATAACTCATCATTGGCGCTTAGGCACTCAAACCTCAGCATATTTTCTGGCACACTGAAGAATACCCTCTTCTGTATTTGCTGAAGTTGTGCTTCAAACCCAGGGTTATTTGTTTTGCCCTTGACTATTATCACTTTTGCCATAAGCATCTGCTGAAGCTACACAAAGACACTGATATAATAAGCTTAGATTTATGATTTCCTTACTCATTTTTTCCTCTGTGGTCTGACCCTACCCCTCAGTATCTCAAACTCCAGGATAACTAAAAAGAGCTCTTTACACTCACCCTCAGATCTACCTGTTTAGCATATACATAACTTGAATGTTAGGCACACAATACAAATCTTCCAGTTTTGCAAGATAACAGTATCATCATGGCTGTGTGGTCAGGAGTGCAGATTAGGATTAAGAGTGCTTGATCCTATCCTCGTGTGAAGCTATGGGATCAAGAGGCCTTAGTGTACACATCTATTGAATAAGGTTATTAACAGTAACCACCTCATAAGGTAGTTGTGAACATTAGATGAACTAATGTACATTTTAAATTCATGCCATTATTATTCACCTTCTCCTTCTTCTTCCTTCTAGATGTGTTTCAGTGAAGTCCTACTGTCCCTGCCCTCAGTCACCTGGGTCCTTTTAGCTTACCTGGGTACCACACTATCCTCTTAATTCTTAAATGAGTCTCCTTAATTCCTACCATATCCCTCTCATGTCCCAAATATTGCTCCCCTCAGAACTGGTCCTAAAGATAAATCCAGAAGAGTCAAGGCAATTTAAAAATACTCTACCCATGAAATAAGCTTCAAATTTTATGGGATCCATAATTCTCCAGGAATAGATTCAGGTGGTAGAAGAGAAGCACATAGATGGAGCCCAGCTGTGCCTGCATGTACACTAATTCCTTGCTAAAGGAATGAATGGATTTAGAGGTCAAATTTGGTCTTTAGATACACCTGTCACTAATCAGTTATGATCTCTAGTGGTCTTAGTTTTCTTACAAACTATCATTCTTATTTTCCTTTAAATCCTATAATTTCCCCAGCTTCCCTGTCATGCATGGCTCAAAGCTTTAACTATACTTATTTCACTCTCTATTCTCTCCAAATAACTTTCCACTTAAAATTTTTGGTCCTAATTGTCCCTTTTGCTTGAGACTTCCTGCCCTTTCCATCTTCCTGTGGAAACTGGACCTTCTCTACAATATCCAGTGTGTTTCTGACCTTATTCAAGAAGCCTTCCTACCTAAGCTCTCACTCTTCCTTCTGGATTTCAGATGGATTCTTTTGCTGTCAGTCCCCTAGCACATTCACAGCACTCAACTGTAAGACTTCTCAGTTTCCTTCTTTTATCAGTTATCTGTATGTCCAAAAGACTGAAAGCTTACCAATGACAGAGCCTAAAATCCCCTTGGTAGGGCATTGGAGTCAACATTCTGAATTCAGACACCCATTAACGTAGCAGTCAGAAAGGGACCTGCTATAAACGTCTTACTGACTTTTCAGTCTCAATCTCTGAAGATTGTTAATGGAGAGATATGAAATATGGAAACATAGTTTCTCTCTCTTTTTTTTTTTTTGGTGGGCAGAACCCTCTAGAGTGAATTTGATCTATAACTCGTTTTCTCAAAATACAATTCTTAGATCACTTATAAATTAATCTGGGGTGCTTATTAAAGATGCAGATTTCTTGGTCCCACTCAAACTTAGCCCATATATCTTTTAATTTGTCATAACCATATTGTTATTCAGCAATTTGCAAAATGTGTTGCAGGGGTCCCTGGGGGTCCCTAACGACGTGGTCAAAATGATTTTCGTAACAATATTAGAACATTATTTGCCCTTTCACTCTCATTCTCACACAATAGGTGCTGTTTTCCAGAGGCTACATAATGAATGATATCACCAGAGAATGAATGCAAAGGAGGTATGAGAATCTAGTTGTCTTCCATTAAGTCAGATATTAAAGAAACTTGTAAAAATGCAAAACAATGCCATTTCTCTCAAAAATTTTTTTGCGGGCAAACTATTCTTCATAGACATGCTTTTTATGTTAACATGTAATGAATTTAATTATTTTAAATGAATAACTTTTTGGAAAATTGTTTTGACATCTAAAATGGCATAATGATAGGCATAAGCCACACAAACAAAACCTCTTCAATATTCTCAAAAAGTTTTAAAAGTCTCAAGAGATTCTAAGATCAAAAAATTGGAACACTTTCCACTACAATTATTATCAACAGTATTTAAAAGATAAGATTAAGACACAGTTAAGCAGTTTACCAAATTTCTATTCTTAAACTCCAAATTCTATGCACATTCCATTACAACAGAAGATCAGAAGAAAACACCTACTTTATACTTATAGTGTTTTTAGTTTGGGGGAATACACATTTTTAACATGCTCCCAGGTGATACTGATGCCCCTAAATTTAGAGGATCACCATTAAAGCAAATAAACTATCTGAAGAGTTTTAGGAAGTGACAGTTATTATGTATAGATAGTAAAATGATAACTGAAAACATGAAATTGAGTTAGAAGTCTCAGGTTCTTAAAAGGCCAGGTGCCTTCACCTCTCTGGGACTTAGTTTTTCACATCTGTACAATGAAGGTGTCTCATCTTTCTGATGAGGGGTCAGGGGTAATCTAAAGTCATAAATCACAGCATGTTACTCTTCAGCACAGAAGCCTTCAATGCCTTTCCACTGCTTTTCAAATAAAAGTAAAAATTCTTAACTTGGCTCACAAACCTTACAAAATTTGACCAGTTTAAGTTCCTGGTCTCACCTTCCTCTTTTCAGTCCAGTCACAGTGGCCCTTTGCCTTTTCCTTAACCCGGCTCAGTTTGTTCCCATGATAAGGCCTTTGCAGTTGCTATTCCTTCTGCTCCTAATACTCTTCAGCAGCTCTTCGTAAGATTTATCCTTCGCTTCGTTCCATCACTTTGTTCTGCTTAATTTTCTTTAGAGCACGCACTACCATCTTAGATAACCGTGTTTGCTTGTAAACTTGTTTATGGTCGGTTTCCTCCACTAGGCTGTCAACTTCTTGAGCACAAAACCACAGTCCCTCGTAAACCAGAGTGTCCCAAAAGCCCAGAGAAGTGTCTGGCAGGTAGGTGGAGCTCAGTAAATACAGGATGGCCGAATGCCTGCAGCAGCCCAGGCCAGGCTTGCAAAACGGCCACGGATACTCCAGCTTCTTTACCTCGTACCCTAACCCACCGGCTCAAACCCACGTCTCGGCAGCCCCACTAACCCCTCCACACCCCCTACAACGACCCCGAACTAGCCATCACTCACCAGACGCCTGCCGAGCTCCTTCCGGCCGGAGTTGCTGCTTGACCCGGAAGTTCTCTCGGTTAAGCGAGGCCGTCTCCACCCTTCAAGAGGACTTCCGGGACAGTGGGAGCAGCTTGTCGGAGAAGGCAGTGGCGGCGGTGAGGGAGGAGGCGGCCTGGGTGAGGGGCTTTCCCGGAGGAGGCGGGCCGGGTGTGGGGTCCCGGGGTCGTCGCGGAACGGCAGGAAGCAGCCTGGGGCTGGCCGGCTGGCCCCTCGCGGTGGACGCTGAGGCTGCGGAAGTCCTTTGGTTATTGAAACGCTAAGTCTGTGTGAGGAATTCTCGTCGTTGTCAGCGTCGGAGAACTTAGGAGCCCAGGTTTACGCTAGTACTCCCGCTGGGCACCTGTTCTTGTAACTGGGGAGAAGGGAGAGCGGATTCTGTCCGTCTCGAGACAAGTGGTTATTTTAGTAGATAGTAATGCTCCATGCAACCACTTCGTACTAACAGCTGCTGTTAGTACGTGAGCGATTACGTGCCAGGCTCTGTTCCGAACCCCTCACGTCCACCGGGTCGTTTTGTCTTTCTAGGAACTCTGGCATGTAGGTTTTACAGATGTGGAGGCAGAGACGCAGATAGGTGACTAATCCCACAGTCACTCAGGTATAGAGTTGGAAGAGTGTCAGCCTAACTCCACAGCCCATTGTATTACTATATACTATATACAACATCTAATGTGTGTGTTAAGTACATAGCACTGTGTGTTGTAGCTTGGCGAGAGCACACGGATAGCAAAAAGATGGTAAAAGAAAAGGTAAATATGTGTATTCAGCTACAGGAAACATTGATGGAACTTTGTGCAAGAACTGTGTAGCTCTAGGAGTTCTCTGGTCGTCCAGTGATTAAGACTCTGCACCCTCACTGCCTCGGACTGGGGACCAGGGCAACTAAGATCCTACAAACCACGCTGTGTGGCCTAAATAAATAATTAAAACAACAACAAAAATACCAACTCTGTAGCCTTTCCTGTTAGGCCCCTGTAAGTAGGCGGAAATTGTCAGATTAATTCCCAGTCCCCAAAACTTGTCATACAGTTCAGTGCAGTTCAGTCCCTCAGTCGTGTTTGACTCTTTGCGACCCCATGGACTGCAGCACTCCAGGCCTCCTTGTCCATCATCAACTCCCCGGAGTTTATGGAAACTCATGTCCGTTGAGTTGGTGATGCCATCCAACCATCTCATCCTCTGTTGTCCCCTTCTCCTCCTGCCTTCACATTTTTCCCAGAATCGGGGTCTTTTCAAATGAGTCAGCTCTTCGCATCAGGTGGCCAAAGTATTGGAGTTTCAGCTTCAACATCAGTCCTTGCAATGAATATTCAGGACTGATTTCATTTATGTTTTAGAAGTGTATAATGTATCATATAATGTATGGTTTATCATACACTCTATGGTCTAGGATCTATGATGTTATATAAATCTGTCTTTCTAGCTTTATGCCTCCCATCATTCTCCTCTCATAATAACTACTTCCACTATCTGTTTGCATTCCACACTTTGATATCTCAGACCTTTGAGCTTTCCTTTGTGTTGTTTGCACACTCTTGAATTCTCTCATTGGCATCTTGATCTGTCAAAATCCTAAGTGCCCTTGTGCTGGCTTTGGCAGCACATATACTAAAATTGGAACCACCCAGAGAAGATTATTAGGGGCCCTGCACAAGAATGACTCCCAAATTTGTGAAGCCTTCTGTATTTTTTGGATAGTAGTTTATACTCTTGTAGTTTATAGTCCATAGGACTTTGAATAGAATTTGCATTCTACTGTTATGTGAAAATTGTATAAATCTTAATTATGTTGGTTTGGTTCACAATGCTTTTCAGGTAGTAGACCTTCTGTTTCTCTCTGTATTCATTCTATTGATGGATATTCATTTCTCTAATTCAGTTAGTGGATATTCATTCTATTAATATCCTTCTATTTCTCTGTAGATTCATTCTATTAATATCCTTCTATTTCTCTGTATATTCATTCTAATAATTTTTGAGAGTTTTGTATTGAAACTGACTAAAAATCTTAGTTTATTTACTTAAAAAAATAATTGTAATATATAGTGGATCCATATGTAACCTTGTTCAGTTTTTCCAAGTCTCCTGTAAATGTGTTATCATGCTTTTGTAATGGAAAAAAAAAAAAAAAAAGACCAAAATTCTAAGTGCCCCTTAAGGCAGATGTTGCAAGCTCAGATGCCTACAAAGGCTACTTAAGTAACATAAATGAGTCAAGTGGAGTTGGGTGGAGATTAGGGGATCTAGAGAGCACTACCCTGTCTAAAAGATCCCAGCAAATATTTGGCATGAGCTGCTGCTGCTGCTGCAAAGTTGCTTCAGTCGTGTCCGACTCTGTGTGACGCCATAGACGGCAGCCCACTAGGCTCCTCTGTTCCTGGGATTGTCCAGGCATAGAACACTGGAGTGGGTTGCCATTTCCTTCTCCAATGCATGAAAGTGAAAAGTGAAAGTAAAGTCACTCAGTCGTGCCCAACTCTTAGTAACCCCATGGACTGCAGCCTACCGGGCTCCTCTGTCCATGGGATTTTCCAGGCAAGAGTACTGGAGTGGGTTGCCATTGTCTTCTTCGTGCCATGAGCTAGTTATTACCAAGTTGAATGTGGGCCCAATGTTGTCAGATTGTTCGGTTTTACAAAGGAAGTTGGAGATTTCTATTTGAATATGAAGTCTGATTTTTAAATGTTTACCAGTTAGTATAAAAAAAAATTAAACACTCTGCTGGCCAAACAAAAACCTCTGTAGGCTTGATTTGGAACTCAGAATTCCAGTTTGTGGTCACTGTTGTGTGCTTTCTAAAGGTATTTAAAGTTGAAATGTTATTTCCTGATTCTCGCATACTTTTCCTTGCTGCCTGTCCTTTAAAAATTTTCTTTGTACCTCAATTATAGTGCTATTTACAGGCTGCCTTAGTTGTTGTTATGTCTCTCATTTTTAGTATGTTAGAAATGTTTTGATGGCATTGATGGATTGGATCTAATTATGTGGTTAGATTGTGTGTGTGTGGGTTAGTCTCCTCTGACTCTTTGCAACCACATGAACTGCCCCTGTGTCCATGGAATTCTCCAGCAAGAATATTGGAGTGGGTTGCCATTCCATTCTCCTGGGGATATTCCCAGCCCAGGGATTGAACCTGGGTCTCCTGCATTTCAGGTGGACTCTTTACCATCTGAGCCACCAGGAAAGCCCGTGGTCAGTATATATAGGTACAAGATATGTGCTTATACATACTTAAGGTCTGGGTGTGTGTGTGTATGTGTGAAATGCATTTTTTTCTTCCCCTGGTGATACTTTGTTATCTCAGAAACCAGCATCTCCTGTTTGTAAATACACCAGTAATATCTTTGCTTTAATCGCTAAAGATCTGTACTTCTGGAAGGAACTGAATTGGTTAACTTTGCTATTCAAAGGCTGGTGTGATGTAAATCTTATCCTGATAGCTGAAATTTCATAATCTTCTCTCTGAAAAATTGAGGTAGGGATGATTAATAACTAATAAGGTTTTTTTAAAAAAGTAAAGGAAAAGTTCATAAAGTGGACTTCATTGAAACTAAAAGTTTTGCTCTGTGAAAAACTATGATGAGATTGAAAAGATAAGCTACAAACTGGAATAAAATATTTACAAACCACATATCTGACTAAGGACTTGATTGAGCTCTCAAAACTTAACAGTAAAAAAAAAAGTCCAATTAGAAAGCAAACAAAAGATAAAAATAGCTGTTTCACTGAAGAGGATATTCAGATGGCAAGCACATGAAAAGATGTTCAGTATCATTAGCCATTAGAGAAATGCAACATAAAGCTTAAGCCCATATTAGCGCACCTATATCAGAATGGTTCAAATAAAAATAACACTGCCAAATGCTGATGAGAATAAAAAGAAACTTGATTTCTTGTATATTGCTGGTAGAAATGTAAAATAGTTCAGCTACTTTGGGAAAGAGTATGGCAGCTTCTTATAAAATTAAGCATGCACTGGTCATTTCTTCTAGGGAAATGAAAGGTTATATTCCCATAAAAACCTGTATATAAATGTTTATAGGCATGTTAGTTGTAATAGGCCTAAAGTGGAAACAGCCCGGGCATCCTTCAACAGGTGAATCGTGAAGCAACTGAGGTGCATCCATACCAAGGAACACTACTCAGCAATAAGGGAGAAACTGCTAATGCAGCAACTTGCATGGATCTTGAGGGACTTTTGCTGAGTAAACAAAACTCAATCTCAAAAGGTTACTTGCTGTATGACTGCATTTATATAACATCTTGAAATGACAAAAGTATAGAGATGGAGAGTATCAATGATTGCTGTGGGTGAGGAGGTGGGTGGGAGTGGCTAAAGATAGCTAAAACACAAGGGATCGTTATAATTGAATTATTCTGTATCCTGACTCTGGTAATGATTACATGAATCTGCATGTGATAAAATTTCATAGAAGTAATTATGCTCGCACGAATGAGTGTAAAGCTGGTGAAATTTTGAGTTAGATCAGGGGATGGTATATATCGGTATCTTGGGTATGAAATGCTATTATGTTTGCTATTGCAAAATGTTACCTTGGGGAAAATTGGGTGAAGAGTATATTAGAGCTCTATTATTTATTACACCTGCATGTGACTTAGTGATAATCTCAAAAAGTTTTTAAACAAGTAACAAGTAAATGCCTATAATTAATTTTTTTGGGGTGGGGGGCTTTTATTTTACCAGGCAATGGTCTAATCATGTCGAATAAAGATGATCTTGAGACTGCAGTGATAACTGAAGCAACTCCCATCCGTGAAGATGAGAACTGTGAGCCAGTCAAGAATTTTGAGTCAGTTGACCAAAGTGCCAAGTCAGAGAGTAAATCAGAACCTGTAGCTTCTACTCGGAAAAGACCAGAGTCCAAACCTTCCAGTGACCTTGAGACAGAAGTTCTCCCGGTTCAGGCATCACAGGCTGCAGGCAAAGTAGAGTATCTATTAAAACACTGAGATTAAAAATATTGGAGCTAAAAGGAATGTGGAATCAATACCAAATTGGGATTATACTTATTTATTTCCTTTTATAACCATAAAACACTAAATTTTCTCAGTTCTATAAATGGTTATGAGTAGTTGCCTTTGCTATTTGATGCTTACATGCAGGTAACATACGTCTGCCAGTCAGTACATTTCTTGAGCCACATAGTATGTGTTTGTTCAGCCATACTTTTGGCCAATAATTAGCTACCTTGTGTATGCACTCTGACTTTTCTCTAATTTTTCCATTTTTCTTTGTCTTTGGTGTTTCTGGCTACTGGGAAAAATAGGAGACTGTTTCCAAAGACGTACCTCAGTCTGGATGGGGCTATTGGGGCAGTTGGGGCAAGTCCTTGCTCTCCTCAGCTTCAGCTACAGTAGCCACAGTAGGTAAGGTCATCAGTCATTTTGTCAATTTTTGTGCATATTTTGCTACAGATCTGTGTTAAAAATGACTTTGTTAATCATTCTTCTTCCATGATTATGCAGAGGCTTTATAGTTTGAGGGTGCATTAGAATTATGGGCTGATTTATATTGCCACTAAAATTTGTAATTTTCATTAGAAGGTTGACATTTAGGAATTATAAAACTATTATTTAGTGATAATCAATTTTGAGGGGGAGGGGATAAGGATAAACTCCCAAAGATCAGTTATATAAGGTCAAAATAAAGTCTTGTAATGAATTTTAAAATCTGTGGGTTTAAATTTTGGTTTGTTTCTTAAGTTTTGGTGGCTAATTGCAAATAATATTCAAATATGAAAAGATTATCATTTTTCTCATCAGGACAAGGTATTTCAAATGTTATTGAGAAGGCAGAGACTTCCTTGGAATCCCTAGTCCTAGTGAAATTTCAACGGAAGTCCAGTATGCAACAGGTCAGTATATGGAATTGTTACAGCCTAGAATTATAGATTGAAATGGAATAGTTCAGCTCATTTCTTCAGTAGATGTTTATGGAGTGTGATGTTCAGGGCATCATGGGACTGATGAGAAAGGAGACTTGAAATCTTTGACTGACAGAGATGTATGTCCTTTAACCACTTAGGTGTCTATTTTTCATTATGCAACATTTTATATTGCAGAGGACTGTTATAAACATTAAATAAAACCACGAATATAGAATGTAAAAGTTGCCTAGTTTTTGCTGGGTACAGTTGAGTAAGAATCTAATAAGAGTTAGCTGAATGTGAATCTATTGTGGCTTGAAAAAATATTTTAATGTGTTAGTTTTGGTGTTGTTGCACTGTCACTAAAGTTTGGTTCATTTTTTTAAGCTCTTTTTTTTTTCTGTCCTTCAGTTTGCATAGTTTTTGTTGTGGCTTTGCTAACCTTTGCTGTGTTTAATGCTATTAAGTCCACTCAATGACTTTTAAAAGGACCTGGGTTCCATCCCTGGGTTGGGAAACTCTCCTGGAGAAGGAAATGGCTACCCACTCCAGTATTCTGGCCTGAAGAATTTCATGGACAGAGGAGTCTGGCAGGTTACAGTCCATCGGGTCACAAAGAATTGGACATGACTGAATGATGTTCAGTTTCACTTTCACTATATTTTCAACTCTAGAAATTCTATTTGTTTCTTTTTTTCTTTGAATTTTCCATTTCTCACCTTCTGATGTATTTATTTTAGTGTCCCTGTCTGCTAATACTGTCATCTCTGACCTTTGAGTCTATTTTTGTTGACTAGTATTTTTCTTGGTTATGGATCACATTTTTCATTTCTTTGATGCTGGAAATTAAAAATGTTACATAGTTGAGTGGATTTTGTTGTCTTTTAAAGGGAGTGAATTTTGTTTGGAGGGCAGTGAAGATATTTGTAGCTTGTGTGTGTGCTTAGTCACTCAGTTATGTCCAACTCTTTATGACCCCACGGACTGCAATCTGCCAGGCCTCTCTGGCCATGGGGATTCTCCAGGCAAGAATACTGGAGTGGGTTGCCATGTCTTCTTCCCCGGGGATCTTCCCAACCCAGGGATCGAACCCAGGTCTCCCACATTGCAAGTGGATTATGTACCGCTTGAGCCACCAGAGAAGCCCAAGAATACTGGAGTGGGTAGCCTATCCCTTCTTCAGGGAATCTTCCTGACCCAGGAATTGAACCTGGGTTTTCTGCATTGCAGGTGGATTCATTACCAGCTGAGCTACCAGGGAAGCCCATTTGTAGATTAGGTTGATCTTTTTAAGACTTCATTTTAAGCTGCTGTAGGGTGAATTAGGGTAGGCTTTATAAATGCTAGTTTAGCTTAGCTACCAAGCCTCTGATGCTTCTGAGGTTTCTGTTTAATTTCTAGGTGTTTAACTAGGTCTGTCTACTTGATTGTTTGGAAGTCAAATATCTCTCAGCCTAGCATGGGCTTTGGGCATTGTTTAGTTTACAGCTTCATGGTCATTCTTTGCCCAGTATCATGGAGTCTTCCAGTATAAGAATAGCTTAGTATTCAGCCCAAGACTCAAGGGCATGCCTGTGTAGATAGCTGGAAATTTTACCTCTGTAGCTCCCTCCTGTCCAGTACAGTAAAGTCTGAAGATATTGTGGGTTCAGTTTCAGACCACTTCAGTAAAGTGAATATTGCAATAAAGCGAGTCTCACAATTTTTTTTTAGTTTTCAAGCATATGTAAAAATTTATACTATGTTATAACTGATTAAATGTGCAGTAGCATTATATCTTAAAAAAAGGTATATAATTTAAAAATACTTCATTAATGAAAAATACTAACCATTATCTAACAATAGAGGGTTACACAAACCTTCAGTTTGTTTTAAAAAAAAAAAAGCATTATCTGAAGAGTGCAGTAAAGTGCAATAAAATGAGGTATACTTGTACTCTAACCTGCAAATTCCAGGTGCTTCAGCTTTCCTGCCTGTTTGTTCCACTTTGTAAGACTACCATGCTCTGCTTGGGTTTCCCTTCCTTGTGCTGTGGTCTGGAAAGCAAACCAATCAGAATTCTGTTCATTTTTTTCTTTTCTCTTCTGAACCATAGTCCAGTATAGTCTGTTGTCTAGTATCTGGAGATAGTTCTGTATATTTTGTCCACTTTTCTAAATGCTGTGGTAGAAGGGCAAGTGTGACATCAGATAATCCATCATAGTGGGAAGCAAAAGTCCTCCCTTCAGTAGATTATTTGTTGATCTCCTATAAGAGATTTCAGTGTTAATAGTACAGATTAAAAAAAAAAACTCCCTAATGCATGTCTGAATCTTATGAAGAAGCATAATTTTCTAGGATAAGTTTAAAATAGCCTGGGTTTAAAAAAAATTCAGATTTATTGAGTTAATAATTTACATAAAGTTTTCTCTCTTTAGGTATAGTCATCCCGTAATATCCATGGGGATTGGTTCCAGGAGCCCTCCAGTGGATACCAAAATCCTCAGATGCTCAAGTCCTTTATAGAAAATGAGTAGCCACAGGTTTGACATCTACAGAACAGAGGACCAACTGCTTATAGTTTTATGTATTTTGACAAACATTCAGTCCTCTTTACACTGTGTGATCATAGTCCATTGCGATTATTCAGATGTAGAATGTTTCCTGTATCTGTATAGACAGGACACAAGAATATTTTTACATCCCCCCCACCCCGCCCATGCCCCTTTGTAGTCACTCCCCTCCACCAGTTCTTCACTCTCAGTGACCACTGATCTGTTTTCTGACCCTGTGGTTTTACCTTGTGCAGAAACTCATGTTGTTTCTTACATATATTCAGTAGAATGTTCAAAAGTTGGGATTTTGTTTTGAAATGAAAATGAAGAAAGTTGCCTTAGCTTATATTTTAAGTAGGTAAATGGTTTAAAATGCTTGAAAAATGCTAAGGCCTTATATGTTGGAAGTAAGATCTGATTTTAAAAAATTCATATAGATGCTAATAAAGCAAACCTATTTATGGACTGTCTGTATTTACATATCCCTTCCCTACTATAGGAGAGACTAATGCCAAAGAGAATGGAAACTCCTCTTCAATGAGTGGGCCGTTTGGGGTATTCTCGACCATCTCTACTGCTGTTCAGAGCACAGTGAGTAAAAATTGCCAAGGTGGCCTGCTTCCTTCCATGATTATAATGGGTTTTGTCTCTCTTTCTTTTTCCTTAAAAGTCATGGGGAATGATTACTCTTATGGGAGTTCAAATTGCTGAAGATCATTCACTTTGATCTTAAGTGTAGAGTGAGAGCTACTTGAAAAACTTAGAAGTGAAAGAGGGAGGAGGAGATGAGTATTGGAGAGGAAATGTACATAATATTTTATGGACTAAGAATTCTTAGTTTGTTGGTCCTAGAAAAACCTTTCTGCTTTACAAAAATGTTTTTCTCATAATTACATCTTTTAGATGAAAGGAAAATGAGATGTTTATGATGAATATTTATAAAGCCGTAGATGATTAGAAACATTTTTGAAAGGATTATATAGGAAGCTTAATATCTCCTGCTTGACAATAGTTAGTACTTGTTAACTTTTTACTTAGTATAATCTATATTCAGAAAAATGAAATCATAAGTGTTCAGTTTTAATTTTCACAGTGTGCACATACTCAGACTGAGAAACAGCGTGGTGGTATAGCAGATGTCTCCCTGTGCTGTCTCCCTGTCTTGTATGCCTCCCTCTCTTGTCCTCTAAGTTAGCTACAGTTCTGTCTTCTACCAACATACATTAATTTTGCTTGCTGTATAAAGAATCATAAAGAATGTACTCTATTGTATCTGACTTCTTTCATTCATTATTATGTTTGTATAATCTATTCATGGTATAGCTGTGTGGTGTATTCCATTTTCTTTGTTGTGCTTCATTGAGTGACTGTGTAACACTCATTCCAGAGTTGGTAAGTGTTGAGGTAGTTTTCAGTTTTTAGCTTTTATAATAGTACTCCTGTGAGCATTCTTGTGTGTCTTTTGATGAACCTCTACACAATTTTTTGAGTTTTTAACCATGGGTAGAGTTGCTAGGTCATAGGATATTCATATATTCAGACATACTCATAGTTTTCCAAAGTGGGTATACTGCTTTACATTCCCATAAGTGCAGTATGATTGTTTTAGTTGCCCCACTTTCTTGCCAGTTGATATTGTTATCCACTATTTTACGTGATCAAAACATGCAGGTGTCTTTCTTCAGCAGCATTGTGATGAGGTTGCATGTGTTTCCTAGGGAAAGAGTGTTATCAGTGGGGGTTTGGATGCCTTAGAATTCATTGGGAAAAAGACAATGGATGTAATAGCAGAAGGGGATCCTGGATTTAAAAGAACCAAGGGTCTGATGAACCGGACTTCTACACTGTCTCAGGTACTATTTGCATTTATCTGTTTACTTTCTGTTTCTATTTTGATCTGTATTTTTGCCTGTGTTAACTTGAGACCTTGTTAGTATTTCCTTTTGAGGACTTTTTAGTGAATTTTTTTTAAATTAAGGTTTTTGTTTTTTGTGTGTTTGAGGGGCTGCACAGCCCTAATGCTTAGAAAAATGTGCAGTTCTTTTTTTTTCCTCCTCTTTCCTTCCCTCAGAATGTGTTCTCAATGCAGTATAAGATGCCAAGCCCTTTTAGGGTTGTTTATTAGATTAATAGTAAAAACCACATTCAGAAAAAAACACTTGGTTCCTAGGGTGTTATTTACCCTGTGTAGGAGCAAATTATGTGATCATATTTTCCCTGCAGCTCCTGAGCCTGTCTGATTTGAATCACAGTTCCATAATGAAAGAGCAGTGTTATTCATCTCAGTTTTGCTTCCCTAGACTTTCAAAACTCATCCTTAAGCTTTTGTTATGTATTGCAGTATAATACCTCCACCTCTCTTTCAGGTTTTACGAGAGGCAAAGGAGAAAGAAGAACTATGGACTTCCAATGAGGTTACCATGGAAACAGACAAGAAAACTCATTATGGGCTACTCTTTGATGAATTTCAAGGCCTTTCACATCTAGAAGCTCTGGAGATGCTCTCTCGAGAAAGTGAAATAAAGGTAATTCCAAACCAAAAATTTCACCTGGGGTAGTCTTTCAGCAAAAGCACACTGCATAGTCTCTCTTCCTTTGTGGAGTTGGAAAGTGAAATGTATGTCAGGTAGAGGCTTGAGACACTCTGAAGATACTATGCCAAAACAAACAAATTAATATTTGAATTAATTACTAGAAAAGAAAGAGTCAACTGTTGTTTCTCTAAATTTTTAAAGACAAATGGACAGATGAACAAAGATGTCTTAATAGTACATCTATTATTTGTCCTTCATCTTGTTCTTTTTTTTCTTTTATAAGTTTCTTTGGCTTAAGATGCTGATTTGGATTTAGTTACCTGTTAGCTTTTAATTGATTCAAGACTATTTCATTTTCTCCTAATTTTTAAGCTGAGTTAAGCACTAATTTCTATACATTTCTAGTTTATATTGTTTTTGACGAGATGAAATACATTCAGGGTGGTATGGCTGCAGTAGTTTATATTGTTTTTGGAAGCACAAATTCTCCCTATCTTTCCTCTTGTGTTAAGGTTCTTAAGAGCTTGTGAATTCATAATTTTAATTTTGCTATGGTCTATAACCTCTTCTGCATTTGAGAATGTTTTTCTTTTTCATGCTTATTATATCAATTCAGGTGAAGTCTATTCTTAACTCTATAAGTGGAAAAGAGTTAGAGACTCTAAAACTTGAATTGGAGCAACTCAAAGAAGCGTTTTCCTTAGCAGAGCTCTGTGAGGAAGAGGAGGAAGAGAAGAAAGGTAATATGGAAATCCAGCATTTGAGTGGGAAGGATGTAGTGTGTTTATATGCAGTACGTATGTAGATATCAGTATATAGATAACCATCATATGTCCTAAATATTTTATACTAGTCTTGCAAAATTATAATTTTTCCTTGGACACTTTATGTACCTTTGAAACTAGCTTCTGAAGTAAGTACAGGGTAACTTGTTGGCTGTTTATCAAAGAACCTGAACATGGCAGCAAATGGTCTGTGTACTGTATTAGAACTGACTTGTGAGGAAAATCTAGATCATCAAGGTCAGCTTTTAATATCTTGGAAAATAAGTGAGGCTTTCAGCATAGCCCTGTGGCGTTGGAGTCCATATATATTACTGTTCATTCCAAATGATGAAGGCAAAAGATATTGGTCACCAGAATGTACAGAGATACTGAAGAATGCACTACAAAGATCTATCACAGAAAACAAGTCACTATTTTAGAAATATAGGACAGTAAGGTATGGGGGTTTGGCACTATAGAATGGCAAAGAATAATAGCATTGATAGATCTCAAGTCTTTTACAAATCTCTAACTTTTGCCATTAGGTTTTTTAACTAGCAGATTGGGAGTGTTACAAGGGTTGGGGCAAGGCACAGTATGCCCTGTTTCAATGTAAGCTGATAGCATAGATTTTTTTTTCTTCTATGGCCTCCTACCTGATGGGGTATTAATTAATGAATATTGGGCAGAGATTTATTCTGGTCTGTGGTAATTTTCATGGGTGATGTGGAATATATTTTATTTATTTTTAATTGGAGGCTAATTGCTTTACAATGTTGTGTTGGTTTCTGCCATACATCAACTTGAATCAGCCATAGGTATACACATGTCCCCTCCTGTCGCCCCCACTGCCTCCCACCCCATCCCACTCCTCTAGGTTATCCTAGAGCCCTGTATGTACCACATCTTAAACCAATCGTCTGGTTATATAATACCTTGCTAAATAGATAATATTTATATAACATCTTACTCTGTGTAAAGAGTCCTGATACGAAATGGTCCTTGAATATGAATTTTTAAAGCTGTCTTGGTATACTGAGAAGATGGTAAGCATGGTAGATAAAAGGATGGATTTGGGAGTTAGACCTGGGTTCTAAATCAAGATCTGCCATTTATTAAGCCTTGTGACTTTGGGAAGTTACTTAACCCTGAGCTTCTGTTTCCTTAACTATATGTAGAGGTGGCTAATCCCTCTCAGTTTGTTATAAGGACTAAATGAAATGTTATGTTTAATGTGTGGCTCATAGTAAACACTCAACAAATGGTGGCTATTAATTTCGTTATTGGAATGGCAGAAGTAAATAAATAAAGATCTTCATTTTCAAAGTCTCACTTAGCAGGAGACCTATAAATTGATTTTTGATTTGCTTAAGTTGCTCCATTATTCCTAATCAATTCCTGGTTAATTTATGAACTTAATTTAGGTTATTTGTACCTAATACCATTAACAGTATTTGTTTAATTTAGTCAATGTCTCGCTTTGTATAGTAATCAAAAATCCTGATTTTAAATACCATTCAGAGGACTCTAAGGAATTTCTAAGCAAATGGATTTGTGTCTATATTTTTATTCCCTACCTGTTTGCCAGAAATCGGGATTCTTCAAAGATAGCATTGGAGTACTACATGCCACCCTTTCCAACAGACCTCCCTAGTGATTCTGGTTGAGAAGCAACACTGACCTTGGTATTTAATTATATCTCAATGAAGTTAAAAAAAAAAGTGATGGTAGGATAGGGGAGAGAAAACCACAGAGCCTGACTCTGGTGATATTGATCATCTTCAGTTTCTGTCAGCATTCTTAGCCTTTGCCCACCGGTCTATCTTATGTACCTGATCCCTTCATTTTTATAGGAGACTTCCTGCTTGTGGTGCCAGCCTCTCTTCTGAGTCCCCCAAAGCACCAATCCAGTCTTCCTTTTGTCTTTGTGTACTCTTGTTCTAATACAACAACTGCTTTTTATGCTCAAATTGATGGGGAGTATATGACAAAGATCTCCATTTTCCCCCTGATTTTATCTTTTAAAAAATACTCAGTTGTTTTATTTTTTAGATTTCACATATAAGTGATAACATAGTTTTTATCTTTCTCTGTTTCACTTATTTCACTAAGCCTAATACCTTCCAGGTCTGTACATATTGCAAATACAAACATTTTTTGATTAACCTTCAGCAGTAAAAGTTTTTTGAGCACTTAGACCATATATATATATATATATATATATATTAGAATGTGTATAAATTATAAACATGTACCCATAATAATATGTTATTTACATTCTAAAGTGTATCCTAGAAAATAACTTCTTAAAGAGTGAGATAAATGGCTGTAAGTAAAAGTCATTTTTTTTTTTCCTCCTACACTTACTCTTTGAGATGCTTGCATCCCACTTGGATGCACATTCCTCTCTTGATCCCAAATAATTTAGAGCTCTGCTGGGAAAACAAAATGCCCTGCTAAAAGTCAAATTTTTAGTAGGATATGATTAGGAGTTGTTTAAACAAGTTACAAAGGTCACAGTTGTATCGTTGAGTGAGATCAGTTTTTCCCAAACTGTGTTATGCCTGGGATCACTAAATGATTTGAATGATCTGCCTTGAATCCCAAGGGAGGACAAAAGAATAGCAGATAGAGAAGAATCAAGGCAGATTTTCTTCCCCCTAAGGATTTTGGGGAGGAAAGCAGGTATGAAGCAGTAATAATTTGCTTTGGTAACCATGAACTAGTGATTGATGAGAGATGCTCACATAGATTGTAAGTGCTAGGAGATTTCTGTATACAAGAGTTCTCTCTGTAGTCTTTGGTGCAGAAAATACTTGGGCTGTGCTTCAAAGAGGAGATTGGCTAGGATTTAGATGAATAGAGAGAAACAGAGCATTTCCTGTCATTTGTTTGGATGTGTTGATTGTTTTTGATCTTGACTCACCTATTTGCTTGCGTGTTTCTCAGGTATTAAGTATTCCATGTTCCACATCATTGCTCATCAAGCTTATTCCAGTAGCTTCCTCACCATCCTTCCAACATCTTGGAATCCTTTTTCCTCTTCCTTTCTTATTATCTACCATTATTCTTATCTGGATCCTGGATTATTGCCTCAGCCTTCCTGCCTTCCTTCATGTTTCTCTTTCGTTCCATTCATACTGGGAAGCTAAAGTGATCTTTCTAAAATTTTAATTGGATTTACCTGTCTGTTTAAAATCTTTCAGCAGCTTCTCATTCTCTTTGTGAAAAGTTCTGAATTCTCTACCATGGTTTATAACATCCTTTAATGCCTGAATCCTCCTAACTTTCCTAGCTTTATTCTGTCCCTCTTCTCCTTCTTCCATCAGGACAATCCCAACATATGGAACTTCTTGCCATGCTTTCTGGATCTTTGTACTTGTTTTCTCTGCCTGAAGCCATTCTCCTGGCTAACTTGTACTCATCTTTTATGTTCCAACTTAAATTTAGTTTCTTTGGAAGCACATGTGTAGTACTTAGTATTCTGCCTTCATCAGTTCTCCATTCATGCTTATAGGATGTAATAAAAAAAGCAGAGGCTGTGGATTGAGGGTGGAAAGGCTAAGGTTTGACTCCTAATTTGTTATGAGATTTGGGGGATGTAAATCAACCTCTTCAGGCCCTATTTTCTTCATCTCTAAAATGGGATAATGATGCCCCCTTTTTTTTAACAAGCCCATTGAAAGAATTCTTAATAAATATAAAATTAAAATTTTTATAAAAATAAAAATTTAGTAAGCACTAAAGCATCTTGCTCATGTAATTCGCTTCTGCTGTTAGTACTACTACTGCTGCTACTATTTCTCTTTTCTTCCCCTACAATGATCCACTCCAGTCTTTGTACAATGTTTTACATGGGACTTGTTTTTCTAGGGGATGAAGACTTTACCAAAGAAATAACAGAACTATTTTCCCAGCTGCATGTCTCCTCCAAACCGGAGAAACTTGCCAGGGTAAGTTTTTCCTTTTTGTGATTTTCAATTTTTTACATACATATATTTAGTGGATAAAGAATGTAAGGTTGTAAATTCTTGGCAAGGATGTCACCAACACCAAGGGTACATTCTGAGATCCATACCTTGTGTCTGCTTCTTGATTTCACAGGTTAGTGTGCTAAACTCGCACTGTGCCTCCCACCCCCAATGCCCCTACACATCTGCCATCCTCACCTGTTTTCATATGGATTGCTTTGCTTGTCTGAAAGCTTAAATTAGGCTCCAGTCTCATTGGTCGTGCTCACCAGCCATTGTGATACCAATGGGCTAGTTCTCTATTGAGGTTTCATCCTCTGTTGACGTTCTCAGGGCTCTGAGTGATTCACAGATGATGGCATGTGGCCCTTGCAATTAGGTAGCTAGAGGTTGCCATTTCCCAGAACCCAGTAATGCAGATAATGACCATTTAGCTTGTGGAAATGAGAGAGTTCTTGGCCTGGGCCTTGCTCTTTGGTAGTGATGCCTCAGCTGTCTTCATACAACTGGAGCATGGAAGGACTTTGGTCAGAGCTCAGAGTGGGTTGGGAGAGATTGTTTGCAGAGTAGGAATCGCCTAGCATTTACGCCAGTGTGCCAGCTCTTGGGAACTATTCTCTGGGTCTTGGGCTGCCTGCTGCCTCTTCACTCTCTTCTCCTAATCTTGAGAAATGTCTTAGAATCAGTTAGCAGCAGGTACACATTGCTTCCTGGCCAGGGAGAACTGACAGCCATTAAATAGATGTCAGAGTCATCTCTTGATGTGATGCTTGAGGGAAGTTACGCATTGCTCTGTCATGACCAGTGAAAATGCTGCATTCTCCAAGAAAGCTTTCAGCATCTCACCTCAGCAGCTCCTCTCCCTCATTTTGTCTTGTAGCATTTTATAGCTTGGATCATAATATTTTTGTTTTGGAAATAATATCCAGCTTAGAAAAAAGTTGCAAGAATAGTACAAATAGCCATTCATATACCTTTTATGCAGATGTACCTGATAACATTTTACTACATTTACTTAATCATTTGTGCTTGCAAATGTGTTCTCTTTTTATCCCTTTCTACTTCCCTCATACACACATGCACACACATAACTGTTATTGGGATTATTTCTGGCCCTGTTATGTGGCATGCAGGATCTTTAGTTCCACAACCAGGGATCAAACCCATGCCCTCCACAGTGGAAGCATGGAATCTTAACCACTGGACTGCCAGGGAAGTCCCTGGGACTATTATTTGAGAGTAAATTGTAAGTATGATAGCCCTGTACTCCTAAATATTTCAATATGTGTCTCTTAAGAACATGGATATTCCCTTCCATAACCACACTAATTATTAACTGTAATAATTTAACATTGATACCATACTTTATTTAGTCTGTTGTCTGCACTCGTTTTGTTATGACCTGATAATGTCCTTCAATTTTTTCCTCTAATGTTGGAGCAAGAACATGATCATAAATTGTATTTCTTTGTCACATACTCTGTCTCTCTTAATCTGTATTGCTTTGTTTTTGTTTGTTTAGTCTCCTTTAATATGGAATAGTCCTTAGCCTTTCTTTGTTATGATTTTGACATTTTTGAGAAATACAAGCCCCTTCACCCTTTATAGAAGTAGAGTATTCCTTACTTGAGGGTTATCTGATGTTTTCTCATGATTAAAGTCAGGTTATGCATTCTCAGCTGAAAGAGCTCCTATATAATGTTGTATCCTGCACAGGGTACAATAAATCTAGAGGCACATGCTGTCCATCTGTCCTTTATTGGTGGGGTGTTGTCTGATTTTTCACAGTATGGTTATGATTTTGTTTCTGTGCTTCTAATGAGCTTTCTGTGGGGAGACATTTTTAAGACCATACAAATACCCTGCTAATTTAACATTCTAGATTTAGCAACTATTCATGATTCTTGATGCAACAGTCTTTACTGTGATGATTGCCAAATGATGATTTGTTTCAATCTCAGTACATGCTTCACATTTACCAGTTGGCTGTCAGCATTCTGCTGAAGAGTTAAGAACTTTCCCTTCTCTCTTTGTCTATTTATTATCTGTTATTGGTATGATCTCATGGGTTTCTATTTTTTTTCCCCATTGGTTTGTAATTCATTGTCCTTAATTACTTTGGTGTTCAAATTGTCCTTCAAGCTGACTCCTGTGTCATGTGTCCCTATTAGTCTTTGAGTACTTCCTTACTTTGGTGCATAACAAGATCTTGTGCCTTCCATATCTCTCCTTAGAATCAACCTGAAATTCAAGGAGCCATGGTTCCTTTTTGCTATTTCAAGCCAAAACTTGGGTGCTAGATGTGCTTTTTGCTTAGGGTGTTTTTGCTTCTAGGCTTGTTGGCAGAGCTATGTGTGTGTTTGTTGGCAGAGCTGTGTGTGTGTTAAGTTGCTTCAGTTGCATCCAGCTCTTTGTGACCCTATGGACTGTAGCCCACCAGACTCCTCATTCATGGGATTTTCCAGGCAAGAATATTGGAAGGGATTGCCATGCTGTCCTCTAGGGGATTTTCCCAACCCAGGGTTCGAACATGTGACTCTTATGTCTCTTGAGTTGGCAGGCAAGTTCTTTACCAGTAGTGACACCTGGGAAGCTGCAGAGCTAGGAAATGTATTTAACTACCCACATGTGCACTACCCTGTGTATATGCATAGGTATATGTATGTGTATAAATGTGTATACTCATATACTTATTTTAGAGATCATGAGTTCATACCAATAACCCCAGTTTCAGTCCATTTTTATGGGTTCTTCCTTGCCTCTCCCCATTTTACATTTGTCTCTTTCACAGTAAGAACTCTGTCTCCCAACAACATTACCACATTTTCTACTTTATCCTGTAATGCATTTGAAATGTATGCTTACCCAACTACTATAAAACCAATCTACCAAAATATTTGTGATTTATTTACTCTCTCCTCTTGTTAATTTAATTTCATCTTTGAATATGTAGAGTATTAACATGTTTTCAAGTCAAAACTTCAAAAAATATACACAGAAGTGTTGCTCCCTCCCAATTCCTATCTACTCCATTCTCCTCTCTCCTTTTATATTTTGAACTTTCTTGTTTTCCAGCATATCCTTCCTATGTTTCTTTTTTTAGATAACAGATATATTTTTTTATCTCCTTATATAAAAGTATATATACTATATGTATACTCCATGTAGCACTTTATTCACTTAACTGTGCAGATGTAGTCATAAAATTATCATTGGTTCTTACTTGTTTTTAAATGTGTGTATCTTACCTCCCATTCTAACAGTTAAATTTCTTGAAGGCTGGATCTGTGATATGCTTTATTGTTCTTAAAATCCCACCTCTACCATCTTACTTTCTGTGCAGTCTTAAACAAGTTGTTCAATCTCTCTGTGCCTCAGCTTCTCTGTCTGTGAGCCAGGGATACTGTAGGGTTCCTGTAAAGATTTAATGTGTTAATACACACAGCTCTTAAAAGTGCCTGGCCCATAGTAAATATACATTGTTTATGGTCCTGAAGAAGCTATCTCAGTGTGTTATACATTTAGATATTCAATAAATATATGTTTACAATAAACCTTTATTTTGCTAGGTGCTAGGAAAAAGTAATGAAAGAGACATAGTTTCTCTGCTCAAAGAGATTATAATAATAAATTATTAGTCCTAATCATTCTCTGAAAGCAGTTTTCATATTGTTTATATTTTGGGTTTTGAGACTTAAGATATACAATGATAAGGATAAGGGCCTGACTATTTCCAGGAATTTATATGAGAGTCTGTATGAGGCAGAGGAAAAGCAATGAAGTAAAAATCTGAGAGCACAATTCTGATTCTTATTCTGACCCTCACATGTTATGTGGGCAAATCCCATTCCTTCTTTAGGCCTCACTTTTTTCAGCAAAATAAATAAATAAATAAGTTGTTGCAGAAGCTAGGCTCAAAGGTACCTTTTAATTTGTAGGTCTTCCCTAATGGCTCAGTGGGTAAATAATCTGCCTGCAGTGCAGGAGATGCAGGTTATATCACTGGGTCGGGAAGATCCACTGGAGGAGGAAATAGCAACCCACTCCAGTTTTCCTGCCTGAAAAATCCCACAGACAGGAGCCTGGCAGGCTACCGTCCATGGGGTCGAAAAGAGTTGGACATGACTAAGCATGAGCCTAGAGGCTCAGATGGTAAGGAATCTGCCTGCAGTGCAGGAGACTTGGGTTTGATCCGTGGCTCAGGAAGATCCCCTGGAGAAGAGAGTGGCTGCACGCTCCAGTACCTTTGCCTGGAGAATTCCATGGACAGGAGAGTGACAGGTTATGGGCTACAGTCCATGGGGTTGTAAAGAGCTGGACACAACTGAGCAACTGACAACAGCAACAAGCACTGATGAGTCTAGATCTCAGACTAGTTCCAGACTGATCTGGGTGTGGAGGGTGGCTACTGTTGGTATTTTTTTTGGAAAGGATGATAGATTACATTGAGTTGATACAATAGACTGTAATAACGTCACCTAATGTATTTATTACTTGAGAGGCTATTTTAAGTATATATTATGCCTACTAAAATGATTCTTAAGTATGTTAAATTTATAGTATCAGTTTTCTTTCTGTTTTATATGGCCTTGTTTCTATTTTTCTTTTTCCATCTCACATAAATCAGTGTCTGTTTTTCTCTCATTTTATCTCCTCCAAGAAATTGTAAAGACTTTCACATATATTTAGGCTATTCATCAACTGTTAGAATCCTTAACAGCCTCATCTCTCACTATTCTCTTCTATATAAATCTCACCTCCCCACCCTCATCTTTTATCACAGTTCTCCCATATTGGCCTTGGTTCTGTTCCTTGAATATACCAGTCTGGTTTCCCTCTGCTTATGTCTCTCATTGTCTAAATATTTTATATGGCTAACACCTCTTACATTTCATAATTCAGCTCAAATATTGCTCCTCAGAGATTTCCTGCCCACCCAAATGGAATCTGCTTTCTACTCACCCACTCTATACTCTTTAGCACTCCATTTTATTTTCTTCATGCATTTACACGTTTGCTTGTTAATTGTCCTTTTGTAGTAGAATAAAGATCAGGGTTATAGTTTGTATTAGTCACTATATTCCCAACATCTAGAACAGTATGTGCTACATATTTGTAACAAATGAATGAATGTACTCTATTATCTGGTCTTGCCAGTTATCTGACAGTTTTCTCAGTACACCTTGTGTTTTCTTGCTTTCAAACATTTATATAGTTAATTTGTTTATTTTTTAATTTTGAAGGTTAATGCATAAGTAGTGGGAAGGTTATAGATCAGAGCCAGATTATACCTGAGGGACTTTTGGGAGTCCCTGTATTACAGAGGAAAGAACCTTGAAGTGAATGTCAAGTACATAGATTCTACTCTAGCTCATTCATGTGTACCCTTGGTTATAGCACCACTTGTTGATCCTCAAAGGCTCAGCCCTAATACTATGTCTATAATAAAGCCTGCGATTCTCTCAGTTTTCAGTTGGAATGACTGTCAAGGTCGTCTTTGGATTCCTATTGCTTAGTTACAACTCTGAACACATTCTGTCTATATAAAGTCACTCAAGTGGGTTAACTCATTTAATGACAGTAAACATGTCCGTAGAAACCTGGACTCTCTCAGTTGCAAATGACAGAAACCTAAGTCAGACTAGATTAAGAGAAAGGCATATTTATTAGCTCAAGAAACTAGAAAGCTGGGCCTTCCCTGGTGGCTCAGTGGTAAAGAATCTGCCTGCCAATGCAAGGAGACCTGGGTTCAGTCACTGGGTTGGGAAGATCCCTTGGGGAAGGAAGTGGCAACCCACTCCAGTATTCTTGCCTGGGAAATCCCATGGACTTAGGAGCCTGGTGGGCTACAGTCCATGGGTTGCAAAAGAGTTGGACACAACCTAGCAACCAAACAAGTTGGAAGGGTATTTAGGGGACTATAGGCATACATAAGGAGAAAGCAATGGCACCCCACTCCAATACTCTTGCTTGGAAAATCCCATGGACAGAGGAGCCTGGTAGGCTGCAGTCCATGGGGTCGCTAAGAGTCAGGCACGACTGAGTGACTTCACTTTTGCTTTTCACTTCCATGCATTGGAGAAGGAAGTGGCAACCCACTCCAGTATTCTTGCCTGGAGAATCCCAGAGACAGAGGAGCCTGGTGGGCTGCCATCTATGGGCTCGCACAGAGTTGGACATGACTGAAGCGACTTAGCAGCAGCAGCAGGCATACATAAAAGGGTTGTTGAGGTCCCCAGTCTCCTGGGATGTCTTTGAAAGTTATTTGGAACAGACAGTGTTTGGATGGAGAATTGAAAGAAAATTGAGTTGCCTTGATTTAAGGGGGAAAAATGGGAAAGACACTCTGGACTAAGAGAATAACATGAAAGAACAGGCACATTATTGGTCATTATTATCAGCTCATAAAGTGAAAAGTGGTGAGAGAAGCTGGAGAGGTAGGTAGAGTAGATCATGGGCACTTTTTAGTTCATGTCAAAGAGCATGATCTAGTTGATGGGGAGCCATTGAAGAGAAGCAGAGAAGTCAGCTATGGGCTTAGATAGATCACTGGTACCATTATGGAAGATGACTTTTAAGATGAGCCAAATTGGAAGCTGGGAGACCAGAGTGCTATTGCCATAAAGTGTATTTGAACTCCTGTGGTGGTAACAGAGAGGACGAGGAGGGGCAGACTGGAGAAATACGTAGGCTAAAATCAGACCATGTTGGTGCGTGGAAAGCAAGAATCTAGGATAGCTCAGGTATTTTGGCTTGGATGACTGGTGGTTCTTCTAAAGCTCAAGGGAGTAAGAGAAGATGAAAAAATTAGGGGTAGGGAGAGAAAGATGACAAATTTAATTAAATTTTGTCCATGTTATTCATGATACAGATGCCATAGGATATCCTGATACATATGTCAAGCAAGGAGTTGGGATATGTTTTTTCAGGAGAAGTTAGTGCTGGAGATAAGGTTCAGGAGTCAGCAGCAGATATGGAATAGTTAAAATTACTGGGTTAGGACTGATGGAGAGAGATGGGAGTAGGGTGAGAGAAGTAGAGAGCCATGACTGCTATTTGGTTTGAGCAGTACTGACTAGGAAGGGGTATGGGGGACTTTCTAGAGGGATGGGAATATTCTATATCTTGATCTGGGTCACATAAACATAAGTGTGTATACATGTAACCTGTCATACTCTGAAAATTAAGTTACACCTCAGCTTAAAAGAAGCCAAAGGATTAGAGAATTCAAGAGGGAATGAGTGGTCATAAATGTTAAGAGTTCAGCACTGAGAAGTTCAGTGGTATGTTCGGGTGAGAACAAGAATGCTGACTTCCATTGTGCTAAAAAATGTTCCTGGTGGAGGCACAGTAATCTTGGTGAGCTGAATTAAATTGCTGATGGACTATACAGCCATCCCTTGACAGCCTCAGAAGTATCCTACTTCCAGGGACCCCTGTTGATACCAAAATTCAGGGATGCTCAATTTCCTGATACAAAATGGTGTAATATTTGCATATAACCCGTGTACATCCTGTAGTATATGTTAAATCATCTCTTGATTACTTATAATACTTAATACAGTGTAAATGGTATGTATATAGTTGTAAATGCAATATAAATGCTGTTGAAGTTGCCAGCATTAGGCAAACTCGGGTTTTGCTTTTGGAACTTTCTGGATTTTTTTTTTTCCTGAATATTTTTAGTCCATGGTTGATTAACTCTGAAGATGTGGAGCCTATGGATATAGAGGGCTGACTGTAATCTTTTTTCTTATTTAGGCAAGAAATACAGCCTATGAGTGGATCAGGACATCTCTGGCCAAACCGTTGAAAGAGAAGGAAGAAGGAGAAAAACAGCTGGAAGCAGAAAACACTGAGCAGATCAATAACAATTCAATAGAGGTAAAATGAAAACAACTAAGGCTTTTCTTTAAAATTTGAGCTGTGAGTATCATAAGAGAAGGCCCTAAGCAGTTTCTGTTTTTGTTGAACTGCTATCCATAATTTCTACTTTGTGATCCAAGATCCTAGCGTCTTAGTTCCAAACTGCAGGATGCAAAGAGTGAAGAAAAAGAGACAAAGGGTGCATCTGTGTGGCGTCATGAGAAGGTTCCCAGGAGCTAACATCTGACACTTTTATTCTAATCCTTTGGCTAAAACTTGGTCACATGGTCACACTTCAGGGAAGGCTCTCTTTTACATCTGTGAGCCCGGTTATAAAATTATGTAACAACTCTAGAAGAAGAGGAGGTTTATTGACGGGCAGGTACTAGTCTTTGTTGCTTTCAAGGTACTGAATACTTCAGTATGGGAGAAGCAAGGTGGTGTCATTTCCTCTTGTGTAAAAAAAAGCCAAGTGCTAGGATTTGTTACGCTTTGTTTTGTTTTTCCATCCAGGATATCCATGCATTTGCAATCCGGAGCCTAGCAGAACTGACTGCCTGCTCAATTGAACTTTTTCACAAAACAGCAGCTCTGGTTCTACATGGTCGGAAACAGGAAGTAACAACCATAGAAAGGAGCAGAGCCCTTTGCCAGTAAGTGTAATAAGTATCCCTCTAAAATGATGCATATTGCTTTAAGAGTTTTCTCAGTTTTCTTTCCAAAGTTTTAGAAACTTTCCTCTCAGTAAGATGTTATTCATGTTGCACCAATCACATCTTTGAGGTTTATATTGGATTTTGTTTATTTTCATTGAGCCTTAAATCTGCATTCAAAATTTACCCTTTAATTAACCAACTCATACTCTGAAAACTGTTTTTTTTTTTTTTCAGATTATTGGCCTTAGTTGGAATAGAATTGTACATAAGTGAAAACGGAAAATAGTTCTGAGAACCTCAAATCTTTTTTAAAAAAATTATTTATTTATTTTTGGCTGTGCTGAGTCTACGTTGCATAACAGTTGCTAGTTTTTGAGTGCTAACTATATGCCAGGTACATGCTAAGTGAAGTGAAGTGAAGTCGCTCAGTTGTGTCCAACTCTTAGAGACTCCATGGATGGCAGCCTTCCAGCCTCTTCCGTCCATGGGATTTTCCAGGCAAGAGTACTGGAGTGGTGTGCCATTGCCTTTTCTATGCTAAGGGATACATGTAAATGTATCATTTGTAATCTTTAAAACAAACTTCAAGATAAGTGATCAGTCCAGCTTTAAAAATGAGGAAACACAGACTCAAGTAAATTGCCAAGTTTTGCAGACTGGGATTTAAACCCAGGTCTAAGTTTCAAAATCTTTTTTTGGTTTGTTTTTTACTATATTGCTGATTTTGAACAAAAGTTTTAAAAATAATAGAATGTAGATAGTCACAGTAGGAAAAAAAAACCCTACTGTTTTCTGTAGTCACAAGAGGGAAAAATCAAAACCCTACTGTTTTCTAACTAAATCTCCTAATTAAATAATGAGAATTTTCATTGGGAAAAAACATGAATGAGAGTGTCTAGTGTGTTAGGATTAGAGGAGACCCTTGATGGTCTCTGGGCCTCTTCTTCACTGCAGTTTTGCTGCCCCTCTACAACATCCCATAAGGAGGGGGCCTAGTCTTGTTTTTACATATTCTTAGGATGAGAAGTGAAGTTGCTCAGTCTTGTGCGACTCTTTGCGATCTCATGGACTATAGCCTACCAGGCTCGTCCATCCAAGAGTTCTGGAGTGGTTTGCCATTTCCTTCTTCAGGGGATCTTCTCGACCTGGAGGTCGAACCCAGGTCTCCTACATTACAGGCAGACACTTTACCATCTGAGCCACCAAGGAAGCCCCATCCTTAGGATGAGGGAGTCACACACCTACAGCATCCTGTTCTTTAGGAAAGTAGCTATTTCCACTGCTTGGAATGCTTTTCAAGTCATGGCTCTTCCCCTCACTGAATTCAGTTTTTACTTCTAAGAGGTTCCTTTTTTCACCTCCAGTCTAAAATGCTATCTTCAACCATTTTCTCATTCTTTTTCCCCTCTAACTCTTTTAGTATCACATAGATCAATTTAACTTCCTCAAGGTTTGGATTTATATTTTTTTAATTAAGATTTATTTATTTATTTTATTTTTGGCTGCATTGGGTCTTCACTGCTGCACACAGGCTTTCTCTAGTTGTGGCAAGTGGGCGCTACCCTTCAAAGTGGTGTGCAGTCTTCTCATTTCAGTGGCTTCTCATTGCAGATCACAGGCTCTAGGTGCCTGGGCTTCAGTAGTTGTGGTTCACAGGCTTAGTGACTCTGCGGCATGTGGGATCTTCCTGGACCAGGGATTGAACCTGTGACCCATACGTTGGCAGGTGGATTCTTAACCACTTGACCACCAAGGAAGCCCATTTTGTTTTGTTTTTTAATTTTTTCTAATTAAAAAAAGTTTTATACAATTTTTAAAGATTACCTTTAAAAAGAATGAAGATTCACAGTTATTACAGAATATTGGCTTTATTATTCATTAGTTTGTTGTATTTTTTTTTATTCCATATATGTGATATTATAGAGTATTTGTCTTTCTCTATCTGACTTATGCCCTCCTATTCCATCCATGTTGCTGCAAATGGCAGAATTTCATTCTTTTTATGGCCAAGTAATATTCCATTGTGTATATATACTGCATCTTAATCCATTCATCTGTTGATAGATACTTAGGTTACTTCCGTATCTTGGCAATTATGAATAATACCATTATGAACATTGGAGTGCGTGTATCTTTTTGAGTTAGTGTTTTTTTTTTTTTTTTTGATATATACCCAGGAGTGGAATTGTTGGGTCATGTGGTAGTCCTGCTTTTAGTTTTTGAGAAAACTATACTATTCCCACAGTGGCTGTACCAATTTACATTGCCACCATCAGTTACAAGGGTACCCTTTTTTCCACATTGTTGCTAACATCTGTTATTTGTGTTCTTTTTGATGACAGCCCATTCTGACAGGTATGAGGTGATATCTTATTGTAGTTTTCTAAAAAATTTTAAATTTTTAAAAATTAAAAACTTTTATTGGAGTGTAGTTGATTTACAATGTTGTACTAGTTTCAGGAGTACAGCAAACTGAATCAGTTGTACATATATCCACTTTTTTTTTTAAGATTCTTTTCCCACGTAGGCCATTAGAGTACTGAGTTCCTTGTGCTCTATATAGCAGGTTATTATTAGTTATGTATTTTATATATAGTAGTGTATATACATCAGTCCCAATCTTCCAGTTTATCCCTTCCCACCCTGGTATCCGTAAGTTTGTTTCCTACATCCATGACTCTACTTCTGTTTTGTAAATAAGTTCATTTCTACCCCCTTTTTAAGATTCCCTATATAAGTGATACCATATTTGTCTTTCTGTATCTGACTTATTTCACTCAGTGTAATGTTACTGTCTTATTATGGTCTTGATTTGCATTTTCCTGATATATTTTTGAATTCTTTATTTTCTTAGCTCATGTCACCATTTAGTGCATATTCAGTTCAGTTCAGTCGCTTAGTCATGTCCGACTCATATATATAAATATATTTATATGTTTATGTGTATATAAATGTATACATACATAATTATAAACATATACAAATACCCATCTCTTTCTATATTTATAGTCTCCCTCTTAATCAGCAAGTAAGTTAGTATTCATGAACACTGGTACTTTGCTTGTTTACTAATATATCCCCAGTGCTCAGAAGTACCTGGCACATAGAAGCCTTTCAGTATGTGTTGAATAAATGAATAAATATTTAGCTATTTTTCTAAATGAAAAGTAGGATCTTTCAGGTACTACCTTGTATCCTTAAAATGTATCTTAGTTATTTCCTTCGATTTAATTTGAAAGCATAGTTTTTTCCAGAGAATTTTGTAGAAAAATATTTCTCGAAGGACTAAACCTTCTCTTCCTGTAGGATGGGCCTCCAAATACTTGCTTTAAAAGCTGCCTTCTTTCACATTTAGTATCAGGTGTGTGTGTGTGTGTGTTTCCTGATAGTAGCTTTATTTTAAAAAGAGAAAATAATAAAACAGAAAAGAACCCTCCTCTTTTCCTTTCTTTTCTAGGATGACAGTTTTGTTGTGTAAAGAATTGTCCTGTCTGTCTAAAGAGTTCACCACCTGCCTAACAACTGCTGGGGTAAGAATTCATGACTTTTATTGTTTTTAGAATAGCTTTATTAAGATATAGTTTACATATCTTAAAAATTTGCCTATTTAAGTGTACATTTTAGTGATTTGCAATATATTTACAGAGCTGTGTAGCCATCACAGTAATCTAATTTTAGATCTGTTTCATCACCTCTCAGAAAACCTCACACCATCAGCTGTCACTTACTGTTCCTGTCCCCTCTGTATACTTCTAACCTTAAGCAACACTAATATACTTTCTGTCTATAGAGTGGCCTATGCTGGACATTTACTATAAATGAGATCATTCAGTATTGTGGTAGTTTGTGTCTGGTTTCTTTCACTTGTTTGTGGTGGTTTAGTTGCTAAGTCGTATCTGACTCTGACCTCATGGACTATAGCCCACCAGCCTCCTCTATCTCTGGAATTTCTCAGGCAAGAATATTGGCGTGGGTTGCCATTTCCTTTTCCAGGGGATCTTCCTGACCCAAGGATCAAACCTGCATCTCCTGCTTGACAGGCAGATTCTTTACCACTGAATCACCTGGGAAGACCTTGTTTCACTTAGCGTAATGTTTTTGAGGTTTGTCCACATTGTATCAGTATTTCCTTTTTATTAGTAAATAGTACTCTGTTTTATGGATATACCTTATTTATCTGTTCTTCAGTTGATAGACATTCAGATTGTCTATGCTTTTTGATTGTAATGAATGTTGTTACTATAAACATCCATATATGTTTTTATTTCTCTTGGGTAGATAGTTAGGAGTAGACTTTCTGGGCCATATGGGTAGTGCAGACCATTAAGGAACTGTCAGACTGTTTTCCAAAGTAGTTGCACCATTTTACACCCTTGCCAGCAAAGTATGAGGGTTCCAGTTTCTCCACATTCTTATTGACACTTGCTGTTGTCTGTTTTGTTTTTAAAAATTTTACCTGAGCTAGTAGTTATGAAGTATTATCCTATTTTTATGGTTTTTTTTTTTTTTTTTACATTTCCCTGTTGTCTAATTATGTTGAGCATCTTTTCATGTGCTTGTTAGCAATTTGTATGTCTTCGTTAAAGAAATGTCATTTTGAGTCCTTTGCCTCTTTTTTATTGTTCATTTCTAAATTGGGATGTTTATTATTTCTTCTTTATTCTGATTTTAATTATTTGACTTTTATTATTTACAATCTATTATTGAGTTATAGGGGGCTTCCCTGTAGCTCAGACAGTGAAGAATCTGCCTGCAATGTAGGAGACCTGGGTTTGATCCCCGGGTTGGGAAGACCCCTGGAGAAAGGAATGGCAACCCACTGCAGTATTCTTGCATGGAGAATCCCACAGACAGAGGAGCCTGGTGGGCTACAGTTCATGGGGTTGTAAAGAGTCAGACACGACTGAAGGAGATGGTGAGGGACAGGGAAGCCTGATGGGTTGCAAAGAGTCAGAAATACCTGAGCAACTGAACAACAACATTAAGTTATAGAAGTTCTTTAGTTTTTCTAGATACAAGTTCCTTACAAGTATATGATATGCACGTGTTTTCTGCCAGTCCATGGACTGTCCTTTCACTTTCTTGATAGTGAATAGTGATAGAATCCAAATTGTCAATATTCTCTTTTATCACTTGTTCTTTTGGTGTCGTATCTAAAGAATCATTGCCTCACCCAAGATCATGAGGATTTATTCATGTTTTTTTCCTACGACTTCTATGTTGCAGCTCTTATGTTGATGTCTGTTATCCATTTTTTATGTAGGATGTGAGGTAGGGGCCCAACTTTATTTTTGTGCGTGTGGATATCCATTATTCCCAGCACCATTTGTTGAAAAATTTTCCTCTTTTGAATTTTCTTAGCCCCTTTCTGTCTAATATCAACTAATTATAGACATGTGGATTTCTTTCTGGACTCATTTCTATTTCATTGATCTGTGTGTATCTTTATGCCAATGCCATAGATTACTATAGCTTTGTAGTTGGTTTTGAAATCAAACAGTGTAAGTTTTCCAACTTTGTTATTCTTTTTTAAGATTTTTTTGTCTGTCTTGGGCCCTGTGCAATTACATCTGAATTTTAGGATCAGTTTATCTACATCTAACTGAATTTTGCAACTCATTTTGTTCTTTTATATACAGTCTTCAGTATATTTTGTGCTGCTCTCCTGAGACCTGTGATTAGAATGTAGACTTTGATAAGAATTCCCAAGTTTGACTCTAGTCTTAAGGGCAGCACCTTACTTTGACTATGGTAACTAATATTTTGCAGTTGCCAACCAGCAGAAGAGTTGTAGTTAAAGCTAAAGTTTTTTGTTTGTTTGTTTTGTTCTGGTTTAAGGAATTGTAAAAATTTACTGAAGATGTGTGAACTAAGGAAGATGATTCACACATCAGTAATCATGAATTGGGATAAAATCAAGGGCATTTTAAATGGACAAATAAAAATCACTTCGTAGTAAACCATACAGAGAACAGATAAGTGGTTGCCAGAGGCAAGTGGTGGGGCTGGGCCACATGGGTAAAGTGAGTCAAAAGGCACAGACTTTCAGTTATAAAATAAATAATATACAGCATTGAGGATGTAATGTACAGCATGATGTCTGTAGTTAATAGTACCATATTACATATTTGAAAGTTGCTAAGAGAGTAGATTTTAAAAGTTCTCATCACAAGAAAAAAATTATTTATGTATAGTGATTGATGTTGACTGGTCTTACTGTCCTCATTTTGCCGTGTATGCAGATAACAATCATTATGTTGTACATCTGCAAAAATACCTGCAGTTTATATACTGTTATATGTCAATTATACCTCAATTTAATTATACCAAAATCAGCTTGTGGTAAGTATCAGTATGGGAGCAAAGTTATTCTGGGCCCTTACATTTATTTTAGTTAAGAGCATGGCCTAAATTAATTTTTCTTACTTTGAGTTTAGATTTTTCCTATAGGGCACAATTCTGTGATATAGCTTCTTTTTTCCTCTTAGTATTTTCTTTCAAAGAATTTCTGGATTTCCTAAAGTTAATCTTCTGAGGCTAAATTTTTCCATGTATTTCATAAAGATATCCCAGCAAGTTGGTTCTGAGGTGCTAGCTAATACATGCAAGTATTAAATTTGCATTATTTGTGTTCATGTTTTCTAAATGGTGTATCTTAAAAAATCAATTGAGTCTTTTGAGCACATGTTTTATATCTACATATTTTGTTTTAATATTTTTTTATAGTTTTCATGGTCAAATAGACCATTTCTATCCCTTTCTGAAATGAAGATACTTTTTAAAGTCAGTAAAAACTACAAAGGAGTACACTCTCAATTTGGATATCATAGAAGAATAGAAAGAAGGAAATTTAAAGTCCTTCCTGATCTGATTCAGACTTTTTCCTTGCTTATATTTATGTATGGGTGTGTATGGGTGTGTTTCAAAGTGGGGTCATCCTTTACCTATTGTTTCTTTTTAAATATGCTGTGCTCCCTTAACATATTATCCTTTGTTTTAGGTTAAGGAAAAGGCTGATGTCCTTAATCCATTAATCACTGCAGTATTTCTAGAGGTTAGTAGTACTTAATTATTATTATTATTTTTTAAGTCTCTGTCTTCTAGGGCATTGTGTATTAATAACTCTTAAGTGGTTTGTTTTTTTTTGGGGGTGGGGAGGGTGTTCCCTTGTGGCTCGGCTGGTAAAGAATCCACCTGCAATGTGGAAGACCTGGGTTCGACCCTTGGGTTGGGAAGATCCCACGGAGAAGGGGAAAGGCTACCCACTCCAGTATTCTGGCCTGGAGAATTACATGGACTGTATAGAGTCCATGAGGTTGCAAAAGTTGGACATGACTGAGTGACTTTCACTTCACTTCTAAGTTTTTAATTTTTGGCTTTTTTAAACTACTTTAGCTGTCTTGATGCAGATATGACCAGAATGATGTATATTTGATGCATATTTCCTGTCCTTTAATTATAAAGCATAAAGATGAAGATGGCAGGTAAAGTGCAGAGGAAGAAGCAGTAGGCTGTCATTACTTATTACTACCCATTGGTAATTAGTGGACAATTCTCAGTAATGAAACATCTTCTGGAGACCAACTGGTAAACATGAAGGGCTGAAAATTACAAATAGGCTAGTACTGCTACTTGAAGGGTTAAGGTTTATGCAGAGGAGATTAGTTACAAAACAAAAATAAAACATTTTGTCTTTTTCCTTGCCCAGAAATTTTCTTTATTTTGTCAAAAGGGTACGTGTGTTTACATAACCCTCTTCAGTTCATTAGCTTTAGGGAGGTGGGTGGTTTAAATCCATGGATGGCTTATAGCCCCTCCCTGTGGGATGCTTTCTGGATTCCATGTTTTAAGAACTCTGTCTTGTAAATTAATTGTGCAAAAATTTAGATGTTTGATTACCTATTTAAAACATATTATCTAAGTCAAAGGGGAAAAATATATTTGATAATCAGTTAGGTTTTAAATATGAATTAAATATTTTTGCCACCAGACTGTTACTACTTTAGTTTTAGATTCTTTTATTACCAATTAATATTACCAATGAGGGAATGCCTTTCATTCCTTCACTGAATCGTTTTCCTTTAATAGTCAAGGAAATCATTCTGATCACTTAAGCAATTAAATATGTTTATGATTTAATAGATGACAGAGTGGTATAGATGAAAGGAGCTCGCAAACCAGGAGCCCAGTCCTATTCTGGATCTCCCTGATTTGCAATATGATCATGGACCAGGCATTTACCTTCTTGGCAATCTTGTTATGTTTATATACAGAAAAAGAGATTGCTAGATGTGCTGTGAGGTCTCTTTTGGCTTGAAAATTTGGCATCAAATGTCACACTGAAGTTTAACCATTTAAACTTATGCTACTGATAAATCAAAAAAAGGTAAACTCACTTGATACGGGTACCCTTGTGCTATTTTTTGAGTTGCTATTTTGAGTTGTTCTTGCTTATAGATTTGAACACTCTTGTCCTTGAAATTATACATTTTTTTTTAAATGTAAATGTAATGAACTCTTCTTCTCTGGAAAGTCAGAACTTGTCAGATATTACTGAAGTCTGGTAAACTCTGGGTGTAAGGAATCCTAGCTTTTCATAAATAAATCTCTTGTACTAGACAGAAACATATCTATACTTTATCATCTTTAAAAGTAGTATTCTTTGTTTATACCTGTGAGCACCTGTCTCATGTTCACAACTGTGCTGAGTCCATGGAAGAGGAGCAGTCATAAGGATTTAGAATTCATAGCCTTCTGAAATCCTCTTTGAGTAATTGACTAAAATGCTTGTGACAGGATCTACCCACTCATTCAAGGAATCATAAGCTTTGAATGCCGAATTTGAGCAAGATGCCAAAGAATGGCTATTATTTTTGATGGACCAGTTGGACAAAAATGGTGACATTCTGTTTTTGTGCTATCATATCATCTTAAGAGCTGGGTTATTCTTACTTCAGTGAAATGATTAAGTGTATTCTTATTTGCCAGGCTACAGATTCAGTTAGATTATAAAAATTTGTTTGGTTTTTGTTGTCTTCTATTTTCTCTTTTAAGAGACTGCAGTATTTTCATTTTCTTATTTTTCATTTCTTATCCATGTAGGCATCAAACAGTGCTTCCTACATTCAGGATGCCTTTCAGCTACTTTTACCTGTATTGGAGATCTCTTTTATTGAGAACAAGACTGAATTACCAGAGGCATGAGCTTCATGTCCAGAGGCCTTTGTCCGAACATTGAGGAACAGAGAAGATTCTACCTGAGACTTATGATGGTGGAGAATGCCACTCACTTCTGGGTAGCCCTGCAGAAGTGAGGGAGAAAGATTATTTTAGTATATAAAAATGCCGGCAGGAGAGCAGATTTGAAGGCAGTTTATTGTCTTCACTGCTTGACTGAAGTATTCAGGTCCTCAAACTGCTTTTCCCAGTTACAATAAATTATTTGAAAAGAAACTTTTATAGATCGTTCAAAAATAATAGCTCTAGGTGAAAGTTAATGGGATACTTGGGCAAAGATATTGATCTTTCTTTGACAATATGTAAAACACTAATATTTTTGTCATGGATGTCATTTTATAGGATATAACTGGTTGTTAAGAAAGAAGAAAAGAAATTCAAAAAAAAAGAGGAAAAGGAATTCAGCATTTTGGAATTCATGTGCTTAATCTGTTAATGCCATTTTCTTTCTCCTTTCTATAATAAAATCTATGGCTTTTAAGAAAACTGAGTATGTATAAACTCTGTAGTGATTACCCTTTATTACATGGATTTTTGGAATTGGTTAGAAAATTTCATCTACTCTTTAATTCTCAGTAGATATGTGGCATTGAGGAGAAGCTTATAGACTGTACCTACCTGTAGCCATGTTAATTAACTATAGCAAAGTGTCCTTTGACTTCAAGTTGCTCTCCTATCCCACGATGGTAAGCTTCAGGTTGTTGTTGACTCCCACTCTACCGGATTCAAGACAAAGAAATGCAATTTGGAGAAATAGTTTCATGTTTGTAGATATTCTGAGTTTCTAGGATGTTTTACATGCATATCCTATATGCAGGATGAATTCTGTAATAGCAGCTCCAAAGGAGGGTTGAAGCTCTTTCAGCGATGGAGGTTTTGTTACTTGAATATTGTTGAAGTGGATTGTAGAGTCCCATGAAAATGATGTTCATGTATAATAGGATTAAGACATAGTATATTTTTCTTCATTCTTTTTGTTTCTTTTAATGTATTCTTTAGCATGTTTATAAATATAACTTTTATTCTTCAGATTCTAAGCCTTCTTTTGCTTTCTTCAGCAATTTAAAAGATTTATTAGTCCTAACAGCTATTTTCTTATCCACTTAAAAAAAAAAAGTTCTCCAACTTGGTAGTTTTAATGATTCAGGTAACTTTTATGAGCTCTGCCCCATATCTTCTAAACCTTTAAATAAAATGTAATAATTCTGTCAGTTTATCCTTTTATTTAGTTTTCCAAATGTAAGCCCCAGTATTTTCCCAGACCAAAGAAATAGCAAAGTGAAGCTGTAACATAGGTTGATATCAAGACTGTTTCTATGTGTCACCTTATTTGGGATAGGCAGCAGTTTGTTAAGCAAGGCAGATTTGGAATCAAAAGGGTCACTGACATCACTAAAATGTTAACTCTGCTTATACTTGTTCTAACATGATGAGAAAAGTTTTTGAGTATTTTTTTTTAATAGACACATTTCACTGTTCCCAAAGTGAGCACTTCTATAATTTCAGAAAAGCAGTTGTATTATGGTAAATAAAGCTGGTGTTCCTAGCCCTAATGTGTGCCTCAAGCTCAGTTGCTCTGTCTGAGCTGAACATGGTATTCTTTTGAGCAAGGTTTGGAAACTGGTCATGCCTGTTCGGACTCTCATATAAGGGCAATTTTCAGCTTTTACTCTTTGATCTGGAAACATATCTAAGGTTTTTCTTTAAAATAGAGTGGAGGATAGAATAGTGACTGTTTATGCATCTGTCCAGATTGCAGCCCCCAGTTTCACCTATTTGAGATTAGACCTTACCAAAAGCCAATGTGACTTACTTCCTCTTCTTTCTCTCATCCTTCTCATCAGCTGCACCCGCCCACCCACATGTGTTTCAGTGGATTATGGAGACCACCAATGAAGTGATGAAAAGGCCAGTTGATTCTGCATAACAGTTGCCTACCCTTCACCTAGAATATAATGAAAAAGAATGAAAGTTCCTTAATGTAGTAGAGTTGAGGAAATAAGAACATAAACCTTCATTGATAGGTGAAGTAGGTAGGTTGAGGGGGCATATTGGAACCTGTTGGATTATGGTGATGGTTTTAGATGATGGAAATGGCAATCCACTACACTATTCTTGCCTGGAGAATCCCATGGACAGAGAAGCCTAGTAGGTTACAGTCCACGGGGTCGCAAAGAGTCGGACATGACTGAGCGACTTCACCTCACCTCACCTCATGCTTCATTATCCCATTTGGAGTGAGTACATGATGTAGTTTCTTGATGATCCCTACTCTTTTGGTGCTACTGCTAAGTCGCGGTCAGTCGTGTCTGACTCTGTGTGATCCCATAGACGGCAGCCCACCAGGCTCCCCTGTCCCTGGGATTCTCCAGGCAAGAACACTGGAGTGGGTTGCCGTTTCCTTCTCCAATACGTGAAAGTGAAGCCGCTCAGTCGTGTCCGACTGTTAGCGACCCAATGGACTGCAGTCTACCAGGCTCCTCCGTCCATGGGATTTTCCCAGCAAGAGTACTGGAGTGGGGTGCCATTGCCTTCTCCTTTTCGGTGCTACTTCCTTTAAATTTTCTGTTATCAAAGATATAGCTGTGTCTTAGTATATGCCACCCACCTCCTCCCAATTCACTTAGCACCTTGATAGATTAAATGTTATTACTAGAGTAAATGTTCCTCTTCCTACTATTGGATTTTTAAAGGCTGTGATTGAGAACATTAATTTGATCTAAAGGAAATAGAAATGTTCATAAACTGTCAGTCCCACATTTATCTCCAGTGTACACACTGGCCAGTGCTATGCTCTTAAGCTAGTTCTAAAGGGCAGTCATTTTCCCAAATCTGCTGAACACATACCAGTATCCTTAATTATTTAAAGCACATTTTTAAAGTTGGAGTAATCTGTCACAAAGTGTCTACCAGACAATTCAGCCAATTTCAGCCAAACTTGTTTAAGCTTGAGTTGTTTACATCATAATTGTGGCTGTTTATGTCATAACTGAAGAACTTCTCTTTAGTACAGCGTGCTCTTCCTTTGTTGCTTCCAGTTGCATTAATGAGCATAATGAAAACTGCATGGTTATCATGTATGTTGAAGCAAAAGTTTCAAAGTAAGAATTGAGTATTCTTAGGCATTTAGAGGGGCTTCCCAAGTGGTAAGAGTTAGTGGTAAAGAATTGCCTGCCAATGCAGGAGATGCAGGTTCTATCCCTGGTGAAGGAAATAGCAGCCCACTCTAGTATTCTTTCCTGGGGAAATCCCATGGATGGAGGAGCCTGGTGGGCAACAGTCCATGGAGTTGCAAAGAGTTGGCCATGACTGAGTGACTGAATAACAACAATAAAGGCATTTAGAGCATTCAGTAAGTCAGCAAACACTTAAGTACCTGTTTTTCTGTGTGTGTTTTGTTCGCCATTGCATTCCCAGCTCTTAGTATTGGGTCTGGCACATGGTAGGAAATATTATCTGACTAAGAAAGAATGAAGAAAAAGGAGCAAGGGAAGGAAAAGAAAAGGATGCTCAGTGCTTTCCTGCTACTAGAGAAGGTGGAGCTAGAATATCAAACATATAAGGTGGAAACTTCTGCTTCTGTTAGGTCCATACCATTTCTGTCCTTAATTGTGTCCACCTTTGTGTTAAATGGGTATCTAATTTTCTTGGAGAGATTTCTAGTCTTTGCCATTCTGTTGTTTCCCTCTATTTCTTTGCATTGTTCACTTAAGACTTTCTCATGTCTCCTAGCTATTCTTTGGAACTCAAGAAGAAAGGCTTCCCTGACCAGGAATTGAACCTGGGCCACAGCAGTAAGAGCACTAAATCCTAACCAGTAGAAATGGTATGGACCTAACAGAAGCAGAAGATATTAAGAAGAGGTGGCAAAAATACACAGAAGAACTGTACAAAAAAGTTCTTAATCCAGATAACCATGATGGTGTGATCACTCACCTAGAGCCAGACATCCTGGAGTGTGAAGTCAAGTGGGCCTTAGGAAGCATGACTACGGACAAAGCTAGTGGAGGTGGTGGAATTCCAGCTGAGCTATTTCAAATCCTAAAAGATGATGCTGTGAAAGTGCTGCACTCAACATGCCAGCAAATTTGGAAAACAGCAGTGGCCACAGAACTGGAAAAGGTCAATTTTCATTCCAACCCCCGAAGAATGTTCAAACTACCGAACAATTGCACTTAGTTCATATGGTTATGCTCAAAATCCTTCAAACTAGGCTTCAGTAGTACATGAACTGAGAAATTCCAGATGTACAAGCTGGATTTAGAAAAGGCAGAGGAATGAGAGATCAAATTGCCAGTGTTCATTGGATCATAGAAAAAGTGAAGGAATTCCAGAAAAACATCTGCTTCATTGATTATGCTAAAACCTTTCACTGTGGATCACAACAAACTGGAAAATTCTTAAAGGTGGGAGTACAACACCACCTTACCTGCCTCCTGAGAAATCTGTATGCAGGTCAAAAGCAACAGTTAGAAACAGACGTGGAACAACAGACTGGTTCAAAATTGGGGAAGGAGTATGTCAAGGCTGTATGTTGTCCCTGTTTGTTTAATTTATATGCAAAGTACATCATGTGAAATGATGGGCTGGATGAAGCACAAGCTGGAATCAAGATTGCTGGGAGAAATACCAATAACCTCAGGTATGCAGGTGATACCACCCTAATGGCAGAAAGCAAAGAAACTAAAGAGCCTCTTGATGAAGGTGAAAGAAGAGTGTGGCTGGCTTAAAACTCAACATTCAGGAAATTAAGATCACGTCATCTGGTTGCATCACTTCATGGCAAATAGATGGGGAAACAATGGAAACAGTGACAGACTTTATTTTCTTGGGCTCCCAAATCACTGTGGCTAGTGACTGCAGCCATGAAATTAAAAGATGCTTGCTCCGTGGAAGAAAAGCAATGGAAACCTAGACTGCATATTAAAATGCAGAGACATTACTTTGCTGACAAAGGTCCACATGGTCAAAACTATGGTTTTTTTCAGTAGTCACGTATGGATGTGAGAGTTGGACCACAAAGAAGACTGAGTGCCAAAGAATAGATGCTTTTGAACTGTGGTGCTGGAGAAGGTGAGATTCCCTCAAACAACAAGGAGATGAAACCAGTCAATCCTAAAGGAAGTCAGTTATGAATATTCACTGGAAGTACTGATGCTGAAGCTGAATCGCCAATACTTCGGCCACCTGATACGAAGAGCTGTCTCATTGGAAAAGACCTTGATACTGGGAAGGACTGAGGGCAGGAGGAGAAGGGGGTGGCAGAGGAAGCGATGGTTGAATGGCATCACTGACTCAAGGGACATGAGTTCAAGCAAAGTCCAGGCATGGTGAAGGACAGGGAAGCCTGGCATTCCATGGTGTTACAAAGAGTCAGACATGACTGAGCTACTGAACAACAACAACAAAGTGGAAAATGCTCATTTCACAGCTGGGGACATTGAGGCCTCATAGAAGGAAGTGACCCCAAAGTCACATGACTTGATAGAAGGCTCAGTGGAGACTTGAACCTGGGTCTTTGGGTGCTGGCCTTGTCGCTCCATTACACCGGAACCTCCCTGGGGTTCTGTATGTGTTTACTGGGATAAGGGCTGCAGGGATCAGACTGCAGACTGTGTAGCTTTTGTCCTGTGGGAACTCCGTGGGTCCCACTCTCTGAGTGATCTCTGCATGGTAGCTGTAAGACCTGAGAAAGAAGTGAGGCAGCTGCTTTGTTGTAAGGGGATTGAGGCTGAGTTGGATGGACTCACCTCAAATCTGGTTGTGAATGTTGGGCAGGTCACATTGTAAATGTTTGAAGATGCATCCTGAAAACCCTCAAATTTCTGTTTTGGTGGTTTGTGTCTTAAGAGGCCTGTTTCTGCTGTATATAGAACTATAGAATGATGTATTGTTCATCAGCCACTAGTATTTACAAGGGGACACTAACGTATGGAGCAGGTTGACTCCCAGGCACCATGAAAGACACTTCTTTGCAAATCCTCATGACTGCTGGAGGCAGGACACTGCCGTTCCCAGTTCATGGGCCTTCAGGGTGGCATAGAAGTGAGAAGCAAAGACAGGCTCAAAATGGATTCTCAGTTCCCTCAGTTTCCAACCATGTGATCTTGAGCAGGTGACTTAATCCCTTAAAATGGCAGCTTTGTCATCTGTAAAATTGATCTCATAAGAGCACTAATAAAGTCATTGATAGGATTAAATAATCTGCATAAAGTGCTTAGAATAGTGTCTGCCACATAGCAGTGGGAACTAATGCTTAGTGAATGCTATGTGCCAGGCACTGTTGTGAACATTTGTTTTGTGTGTATTAATTTAATTCTCATGAGATAGAAAGTGTTTACAGGTGGAAAAACTGAGGCACAAGGAGGTTAAATAACTTGCCTGAGATCTCATACCCAACAGGTGATAGAGTCAGGATTCAAACCCAGGTAGCTTGGTACCAGAGTTCCTGTTTTTAGCTATTATATTACACTGCCACCAAAAGCTGTTGATAAAGAAACCTTTCCAACTATCAGCTACTTTATTGTGATTATGAAACAGATTGAGCTTTAAGTGACTATTGTGAGATTTCACCATGGTAAATGGCAAAGCTCCTGCCATGTGAGCCCACGTTTGTCTGGCTCCCAAACTCATGTTTGTTCTATTTTATTTCTTTTAGGAGAAAGGCTTGAAGGTGCCTATCTAGTGATAAGTGTCTGTAGGGGAGAATCTGGGCAGATTATCCAAAGCCACTAGGAGCTGGCACAGAAAGGATGGTGTGGTGACAAGTCATGTTTGCAGCCACAGGAACAAAGATCTCAGTGAAATAAGAGCATCTGTATCAATTAGTGATCAAAGTGGATAGAGGAGTACATGAATGTTCATAACAGCTTTATTTGTAATAGCTCCAAACTGGAAACTCAGTTTGGAGATGTCCTTTAGTGAGTGAATAATTAAACGATGGTGTGTCCCCACCATGGGTTGCTACTCAGCATTCAAAAGGAACAAACAAACTATGTGTAAGATCTTAGATGAATCTCAAGGGAATTATACTGAGTGAAAAAAATCCAATCCCCTCAAAACTGCTTCAGGTATATAATTCCATTTCTGTAACAGGAATGTGGATGGGAGAAGAGGCAGGTAGGTGTGTTTTTAAAAGAACAGCATCATCCTTGTGGTGATACGGGGATCTAGTCATGTAGTGAGGGGTATAGACTGAAGACACACACACACACACACACACACACACACACACACACACGAGTCCAGGAAACCTGAGGACACACACACACACACACACACACACACACACACACACACACACACACACACACACACGAGTCCAGGAAACCTGAGGACTCCGAGTGAGTCAGATAGATTGCACCAATATGTATCCTGGTTATGAAATTTTAGTGTTGGAAGATGTTACCATTGGGATGAATTGGGTAAAACATACACAGACTCCGGTTCTTATAATCAAATTTGAATCTACAGTTATCTCAATACCTCTTTCAAATTTTTTAGAAAAGGAGGGCTTTGGGCCAACAGAGCCAAAGAGTCAAGAAACATTGCCCACTTCCTGGGTTTAACAAAGGCCTAGGGGCCTCTTGGGTGACTGTCCCTGTCACAGGGGCTTAGAAGCAGGAACAGTAGTTAAGTATAGCACCATCTGGCTCCTCTTCATAAGCAGGTCCTTGGGGAGCAGGTTCCAAAGTAGGAAGTGTTTGAGAAGTTTTTTTGGATGATTTTAATCCATTGTCACTGCAGATGGTGACTGCAGCCATGCAATTAAAAGACACATGCTCCTTGGAAGAAAAGCTATGACAAACCTAGATAGCATATGAAAAAGCAGAGACATTACCAACAAAGGTCTGTCTAGTCAAGGCTATGGTTTTTCCAGTAGTCATGTATGGGTGTGAGGGTTGGACCATGAAGAAAGCTGAGCACCAAAGAAATGGTGGTTTCGAACTGTGGTGCTGGAGAAGACTCTTGCAAGTCCCTTAGACTGCAAGGAGATCAAACCTGTCAATCCTAAGGGAAATCAGTGCTGAATATTCATTGCAAGGACTGATGCTGAAGATCCAGTACTTTGGTCACCTGATGCGAAGAACTGACTCATTGGAAAAGACCAGGATGCAGGGAAAGATTGAAGGCAGGAGGAGAAGCGGACAACAGAGGATGAGATGGTTGGATGGCATCACCGACTTGATGAACATGAGTTTGAGCAAGCTCTGGGAGTTAGACAGGGAAGCCTGGCATGCTGCAGTCCATGGAGTCACAGAGTCAGACACAACTGAGTGACTGAACTCTTCACTGAAATCCACCCATTTAGTCAAAAAGATATTTGTGGAATTCTGTTTCCAGCATTATCAAAGCCATATGCTGCATCAAACTGGTGAAAGAAGCATTATGAATTAAATAAAAGTTATTTGTAAACAAAGGTTTGAACAGAAGCTACCCAGGACAGTGAGATTGTAATGCTGGTTTAGTCTCTAACTCTCAAGATTTATACGGAGACACTTTCAGTGTATTAATCTTGATGATGATAATAGATAATGTTAACTGAGTGATTACTATGTGTCAGGCTAGTGTGCTGAAGGTTTTAAGTACATTATGCTATTTATTTTCACAGCAGCCCAACAAAGCCAGAACTGTAATGATGGCCTGCAGAGGTGAAGACATTAGCCTGAGGTTACATGGTGTGTGGTGGGGGGTGGTGCCAAGCAGACTCACCACCAGCTCTGCCTGCCCTTATAGCCACTGCACCCACGGCAGCTTGTTCTCAGCTGTGAAAAGAGGAGATTGGGCTGTTGGGTCTGGATTCTTCATGGCTGAGCCAATTAGCTAGTTCTCACCTGAACCTATCAAGGGGCAGTAAGGAAATAATGTAAGAACTGCCAACCTTGCCCTACAGGGAAGAAGATAAGTCTGGGCAGGCTGAGGGTCAGAGAGGGTAATGAAATGGTTTTTTACCCTTCAAAGGGATGTGACTGACTTAGGACTTCCTGTTATACCCTAATTAAATGTGAATAATAAGCCCTCTCTCTCCAGTAGACTTAGGATCTCTAAAGAGTCCTGATGGTTGAATGTATATCATAGCCTGTCTCTTTTGATTACTTGAAAGACAAGAAATAGGATGATAAAATATTGGTATTCTGGTTGTTCAGTTTCACATTAAGCCCTCCTGGAAAAGCAGCTGGTGCTGTTAATATACCATAGGAAGGAAACCAGGATAGGACCCCTGTTGGCCAAGATAAATACCAAGATCCAACAGGAGAGCACAGATAACACACACCACCACAAACAAGCAAAATAACTGTTGAGGTTCTCGAAGTTCCTCCAGGCTTAAGGAGACTGCCTTTGGGTGGTTTTTGGTTCTACACTTCAGGGTTAACGTCTTAAAAGGGGGTCACTCAAATGAAATTAGGGTGAGAGAACGCTTCTCCCTAGAGAGGGCCGGCCCATCGGCTGTCAGCGGCTGCTTAAAATCCACTTCAGCTTGCAATCCTTACCCTGATTACTTTCCCTGAGGAGGCTGAATGGCAAGATGTTTTACAGCAAGAGTGAGCCCTGGAGCCACAGAGCCTCAGTTCACTTCCCAGGCCCAGGCTGTGTGACCTGGCAAGTTGTTGAACCTCTCTGCTGTTTCATGCCCTGTAACATCGGGTTGATACCCGCCCCACAGAGTTGGGTGAGGTGTTACACAGGTGCTTGGCACAGTGCCTGGCCACAGTAATCCCTCCATAAATGTTAGCTCCAGTGATTATGACTCTAAGATATCTGAGGATATTATAAGGTCCCGAAAGCTTCCTGATATTCTGCAAGCCAGAGTAGTTTCTGTCTTCATTAGGGCTCTAGGCCCTCCAAGGGGCAGAGAATGGAGAAATGGGACTTCTTGCCTTAGTCCTTTAGTTTTTCTTTTTGAGTCTCAGCCTCCTCACCTATAATATGGGAATACTAGGATCTGCCTCTGTTCACCTCATAACACCTTTGTGCATCTCTTAAGATACTGTCCTCACTCTGGAAGTTAGGGCTTCCCTGGTGGCTCAGACGGTAAAGCATCTGCCTGCAGTGTGGAAGACCTGGGTTCGATTTCTGGGTCGGGAAGATTCCCCTGGAGAATGAAATGGCAACCCACTCCAGTACTCTTGCCTGGAAAATCCCATAGACAGAAGAGCCTGGTAGATTTCAGTCCATGGGGTCGCAAAGAGTCGGACACGACTGAGCGACTTCACTAAGATACTGTATATGAGAGCACTTGAAGAACTGGCACCATGAGGCCTAGAATGTTAAAAGATATTCTTGAGTAAATGATTCCCATTCTGAGACTGTCTCTTCCACTGTGGAATACGGGTAGTAATCCTTAATTTCCAGAATGAGGACTGAGGTGATAAAGCCCTTGGAACACAGTTCCAGTGCAGAATCTCTCCACACTGTCCCCATCTGTGGTCCTGTTTCCTAATTAAAGGAGCCAATGCCAACGTTTCTGGTTTGCAAGCTTGAGAGATGCAGCAGGGGAGGTAAACCCCAGACCAGTCTTCATTCTGGCCATCCCAACCAGTCTGAATCAGCTAGATCTGCTCATTTCTCTCATCCTAAATTTAGGCTGCTGGGTGGACTTCAGATCCCCACCCAACCATAGTGAGATTTAATGTAGAGACTAGCAGGAAGGGGTCTGGGATCTCGAACAAAGCATTTGCAAACCAAATGATGTTCCCCTGAACACTGGGCTTCTCCAAAGTTTCCTTCCTGCCTTCTGCTCTCCTCCCTACCCTAAAAGATGCCCTGGCTCACATTTTCAGTCCCAGTGCCCGTAATACCGCACACCTAGACAAATCATCAGGACCGTAAGAGCAGTCAGCTTCTGGCAAGTCCTTGCTGATGTGGGCAAGGTCATATGGCAATGACTGTCTCACCTTCCCTGTGTATAAAACTTGCACAGAAGTATTTCCACACCCATTAAAAAGATAATTCTACTGGGTCTTCGCTGATCCCCAGGCTTTCCTCTGGCTGTGGCTAGTGGGAGGTACTCTCCAGGTGTTGCGGGTGGACTTCTCACTGCGGCGGCTTCCTTTGCTGCAGAGAACTGGCTGTAGGGTGCAGGCTTCAGTAGTCGCAGCACGTGGGCTCAGCTGCTGCGGCCCCTGGGCTGCAGAGCACAGGCTCAGCAGTTGTGGTGCATGGGCTCAGTTGCTCCACGGCATGTGGGATCTTCCCCGACCGGGCACCGAACCCATGTCTCCTGCATTGGCAGGCAGATTCTTATCCATTGTGCCACCAGAGAAGCCTCACACCTGTTTTAAGGTGGGGTATCTGAGGTCTGGAGGGGTTGAGAGGAGTGTCTGTTCGCCCGGTTGTAGGTGACTCTGCTGAAATGTGGGTTTTTATGGGTTCCGCTCAGCTTCCCCAGGAGGCAGAGGAATCTCATACAGCCAGCTGAGATCAGGTCAGACTATCTCAGCTGATGAAGAGTATTTCAAGGTGTGATGGCTTTCCTAAGCCTCTCATCGCCTCTAGAGGGTCTCTGCCTTTTCTATCTAGGTGAGACGCTGACCCTGGTATGAATTATGACGGCCTTGATTGTGGCTAGAGGGCATCAGGGGCTACTGCTCTGGAGGGGCTCCCCGCGCGGGCTGACTGCCTGCAGTGCTTAGGCCACAGGCTCTGGACTTCAATTGACTTGGGTTCAAATTCTGTCTAAGCTATTAATACTTCCAGCTATGTTACCTTAGGCGCCATAAACTCTTGAGAGCAACTTCCTTGCCTGTGAAATGGAAGAAAACAAGCACATTCCTTATAGGAATGTCTGGATTTTCCCAGGCAATTTAATTTATGGGCTCCAGTACAAAATGGAAATGTGGGGTTCCCTGTTCAAAAAGCAAGAATAGAGCTTTTACCTCCTTCCATGGTTCTCCAGGGCTTCCTGGGTAGTTCAGTGATAAAGAATCCACTTGCCAATGCAGGAGACATGGCTTAGATTCCTGGGTTGGGAGGATCCCCATGGAGGAGGAAATGGCAACTTACTTCACTATTCTTGCCTGGAAAATTCCATGGATGAAGGAGCCTGGTGGGCTGTAATACAGTCCATGTGTTCGCAGAGTCAGACACAACTGAGCATGCAGGCACCCACGGTTCCTCTCTCAACATGCCATGGTGTTTTTATTTGCTGTTGAATCTTGTACTTTCTCAGGAACAAGGATACTTGGCAGGCTAGCTAGACCCTTACAGGCACCTGGGGCCCCAAGTGCAAGTGAATAAGTGAGAATCGTTCAGTCATGTCCGACTCTTTGTGACCCCATGGGCTATACAGTCCAATGGAATTCCCCAGGCCAGAATACTGGAGCGGGTAGGTTTTCCCTTCTCCAGGGAATCTTCCCACCCAGGGATTGGAACCGAGGTCTCCCACATTGCAGGCAGATTCTTTACCAACTGAGCCACAAGGAAAGCCCTGAGACAAAGTGAGTTGGGCCATGTTTTAGTGGAGGCTGCAAGACCCCAGCACATGTTTCATTGTCCATCTGACATTACTTCTAAGAGTCCAGTCCAAAGATAAAATTATTAAGCATTTCACGATGGTAGTAGCCACAGAGCATTAAACCCCCAAGACAGGCCCTTCTGAGCCTGGGCCTTGTGTGACTGAACTGATCACACACCCATGAGCTGACCCTGTATGTGCTTGCAAGCCTTTGGCCTGGTCTGTGGTCCACAGTAAGCCCTCAGTAAGTGCTTAGGAGAGAGAGTCCAGTTTTGCTATGGCTCATTAGGAATTCTCAAGCTTAAGCCCTCACTTGAGCTTTGCATTTCCAACCTGGTTCATAGGAGAGTCAGGGAAAAGTGTTATTATCACCTTTGTACCGATGGGGAAACTGAGGCCCCGAGAAGGGATGGTACTTGGCTGTGTTCACTGTGCAGCTGGTAACAGTCAGAAGTGAACAGTGATCTCCAAACTCTCAGGCAGTGTTAAGCATCTCAAGTCCTGCCCATCCTCTGACATCGTTACCTGAGATTGTGAGTGGCAACAGCTCATGCTTCTCCCATCAGGACTTCTCCCCTCAGGAGCACAGCCCTTGCCCCAGCCCCCTACCAGCTTTCTGAACAAACCCCAGCTCCATGCCAGCCTCCTCCAGGAAGTCTTCCCTGCCAAGGGCCTAACCACAGTATGCTTTTATTTCATATGCACATTCACCCCAAATTCAGTTATATGTGGTTTTATTTCCTGTGCTTTTATATTACCAAATATATGAGCATATTTGTGGCTTATTAAACTGTTTTAACTTCACATATAATAGCTTCATAATATTCTATTTTAGAGAAGTTCCATAGTTTATTTGGCAAATCCCTTATTGTCAGACACTCAGGTTGCTTCAAATTATTTTCTAGTTTCTGGAAGGGAATGTACAAGTTCTAACCTGGGGATAATCACAATACTTGGCTCATGGGTGATTGTGCTGATTAAATAAATTATTATAGGAAAAGTGTTTAGGAAATGAAGCAACTAAGTACTGTATGTGTGTTAGCAAAGGTTATTCTTTTAGGTCTATTATTTTGATAATGCTATTAGTTGTTACCATTTTATACTCATCTTTGAACACATAAGTGATTATTTCCTGGGTCAGAGGGGAGAGCAGTGTGAAGGCTGGCATAAAAATGCATCCCCAATTTATGGAGGGTATGCTTGCCACTGACAGGGAGACCAAAGGAGTGGAACTGAGCCCCAGGCTTTGGCTGGAAACATCTGTCAGGATCTGACTGTGATGCCTTACGGGCTATGAACAATGAGTTAGTTCACCTCAGGGCTGAAAAAAAGGAAGCGTAGAAAGCATGCAAAATAGAGAAGCCCAGGAAAGTATCTGCTAGCGCAGCAAAGAGACCAGCTTGCCCTCGAGCTCCAGATTGGTAAATGGATATTTCCTCTGTTCTCTTGGCTTCTGCTATGACTAGTGAATTTGGGCCTTAGATACTGTGGTGTTGAGATAAAATTGAGTGGGACCATGGAATCTTAGTCAAGGATCTGCAATAGCAGGCTATCACTTCAGGTCAGCACTGGGTTGGGGGCAGAGAGTTAACAGCTGCCTTTGTGGTCAGTCTGCCCCCACTTACTTCCCCTGCCAGCCATTTCCCATCATGGAGCTGTGACTTTGTAACTTAATAATCTGTCTTTAGGATGGTCCTGTACAACACAAATAAGCAGGGGAGATACGCATTTCAGAGGATAGACTCATAGAATTTTAGAGGTCAAAGGGAATAGATTCCATCTGGTATTCTTCTGGAGCAGGAATTCTCAAACATTCATTTGTGAACCAGAATCCTACATCAGAAGTACCTGGGAGCTTGTTAGAAAGGTAATCCTAGCCCCCACTCAGCCTGATTCAGTGAGTGTTGAGTGGGTCCCAGGACTTTGCCCCTTTAAGAATAACCCCAGATAGTTCATTCTGATATAGGTGGGTTACACTTGAGGAACTCTATTCTGTTAGTATGATTCCCTAGCAGGTTAGTTGCCTCTAGTGTTGGAGAGCTTACCGCCTCAGGAGACAGCCTATTCCATTTGGGAACAGTTCTGATTATACAAAGTTTTGTTTTATGTGGAGCTGGAATCTGCCTCTGTATAAACTCCACCTACTGGCCCTAATTCTATCCACTAGGGCTGTGCAGAGAAAGTCCAGTTCTTCCAGGCTTCTATGGGCAGGGGAACTTGAGAAGTATGGACCCATAAGAGTTTGTGAGTCAAAGGTGCATTGGAAAGGAGCCCCTAGGTCTCTGAACTGGCTAGGGCTTTGAGAAACTCATTTCCTCTTCTCACCAGGGTGGATGCCTCCTTCCAAACCCAAGCGGAGGTGTTCTCAAACCAGAGGGCAGACTCCCTGGGGAGGGAGAGAAGTCCTTGGGCAGCTCACGAGAGGCTGTGAAAATCAGTTCCTGTGATCACAGGATGGTGGGAGGCAGGGCCAATGCCTGGCCAGGCATGCTGGTGGTGGGTTCCTGGACCTGGGTTCCAGCCCAGCTCTGCCTCTAAGCTCCCAACAGATTCTCAGCAAGTCCCTGCCCACTCGGGCCTCAGTTTTCACATCCACACAACCATCATTTCCAGGCCTCTGCAGTCTGAAATCCCATATTTAAAGCCCAGTGTTGTCTGATCTGGCCTTGTCTTTGCTGCTCTAGCAAGTTGTCTGGTGGAGGTGGAGGGAAGGGAGGTGTCAATGTTCTCAGAGAATCCGGAGACCAAGGCTGAGAAGCAGGACAGTCTCATGGGCACTGGGCAGGGATGAGTCGTGAGGATTGGAGGGGTAGCCTTTCCTGGCAGTCGTCCCTGGAGAATGTGCACTTGGGGCTGGAGGCAACCTCCCCGTGGGGCTTCATATGAAAAGGGGGGGTCCTGCAGGCTTCCGGGCCGTTGGAGGCTTGGCTCAGGGATGCAGAGAATAGGAAAACAAAGAGGGGCAAATGGTCCTTATTCTGCACCCCAGCCTGGCTCTCCACCTGACCCAGCTCCTTCCTTTGTTGAGAGATATCAGAGGTTTTAGGCGAAGAGAACTGTGTGTGAGCACTAACTCCATGGGTTCTTGGGAAATTCCTCTCACCTCCCTGGGCCTCTGTTTCCTCATCTGTCAAGTGGGGCTAGCAATGCTGACCTCATATGGCTGCCCATCATAGACAATATCCATAAACACCCTCTGTAAGCTGGAATGTGCCAGGAAGATGCCAGTTGCCGTCCATCTATTTGTTCTCAGGTTGGTGTGTGGAGAAGCAAGAAATTTCACTCAAGATAGATTTTGTCCTAAAGTGCGAGTTACTCCTTACCTGGGATTTTTTTCTCTGTATCCTGGGCATGACCTTCTGTGGGGCTGGTGGAAGAAACAGCCAGCTCAGCAGGCTCTACCCAGGGTTTCTGAGGTCTGATTAAGATTTAGAAAAAAATAATGTTTATCAGGGGCTTCACTGGTGGCTCAGTGGTGAAGAATTAGCCTGTCAGTGCAGGAGATGCAGTTTCAATCCCTGGGTCGGGAAGATCCCCTGGAGAAGGAAGTGGCAACCCACTCCAGTATTCTTGCTTGGAGAATCCCATGGATGGAGAAGCCTGGCGGGATACAGTCCATGGGGTCATAAAAGAATCAGACACGACTGAGTGGCTAAACAATGACAACAAATGTTTATCAGGAAGTCTGGAGCCCAAGATGAACAATACTGGAGTGAGGCCATGCCAGCCGTGAGCGGAAATGGCCACTGGGGGAACATGCACACATGGGTTTTGAAGTGTGAATGGCCGAGCTCGGGCATGCTACGTGCGCAATCACCCATGGACACTCACTTGCCATTGCATATACCAGGCACCCAGCATCCCTTCCCACAGCCCGCAGGAGCCCAAAGGCTGACCTCAAAGTTTCCCTCACAAGCAGAGACTCCAGGTCCTTCCTGGGGAGGTGCTTAACTAGGGTCACCAGTCAGTGTTGATGGGGGGCAACAACCATCATGGTCTACTTAGTTGGGGAAGGACCCTGGACTGTGTGGGAGAAATCCTAGATTCTAGTTCCCCATGGCACCAATGTCCTTTCTTGCTTTTACAGATGCCACTTTTCTTCTCTGGATCTCATTTACATCTCTGTGAAATGGGTCCATAATCCCTATCCTACCCACTTCTGAAAATGGCAGTAGGGCTCAGATGTAATACTCGATATGAAAGTGCCCTGAGAAAGTTGCAAAAACTGAGCACGCGAGAGGAGGAGGAAGGGGCAGGGGAGAGGTGGGCATGGGAGGAACAGACCCTGATGAGTTCAGGTCACACTGTCAAGCCAGTCTCTCATCTGTGCATGCTTTCTCTCCACCACCTGCTCTAGAGTTTGGCAAAGATGATGAAAGAGAAGGAGCATGAGAAAGAGAAGGGGCAGCTGAAGAGTATGTCCTGCGAGAAGTAGCAGCAGAAGGTTGATAAGGCGGAGAGGCCCCTGTACCCTTTCTGTGTCAGAACTCAGGAAATGAGACTTGCCAGGCCCACAGCTCATGTGGACACTCTCTCTGGGGTGACTGTGCTGTCCAGCTTTAAGCCTCTTCTGGCTGACAGATGTCCTGGGGTGGGGGAGGCTGGCTCTGCTCAGGGATAAGAGGACCCAGAAAGGAAGTTGTTGGCTAACTGTGAAGTGACTTCAGCACTTTGTGAATGGACCCATCAATGTCAGATGGGTGTATAAGAGGATTCAAAACCACATACAACTTACTGAGTAGGGTTGAGAGGCTGGGGAATCAGCACTGTGGGCTTCACAGGGCATGTTGATTTACAGGATGCTGTCCTTGTTCCCAGACCAAGGACTGGTCTGATTTAGTCCTTGTGATTCCTTGTATCAGACCAAGGAATCTGCTCCTGATTCCTCTCCAGCCTCACCTCAGCTGGGCAGGCCCACGGTCCTAGCTTCCTCAAAGAGTCGTTGGCTTGAGTCCAATGTCGAAGCAGCAGCATCCCCAAATAACATTCCCTCTTTCCTCTAGAAACTTTCCCTCCTAACCAACTTCTCTCTGAAGCTTGTGAAGAAGCAGATTAATGGGTGCAGCTGTCTTCTGCCTTGGGCAGCTCGTGGAGAAGTCTCACAGTAGGAAAACTGTGATGCCACCCCATCCTTTTTCTCTGCTTACTTCTTCCTCCTCCAACCTCCCCTTGTAGCCTTTGATGCTGAGGGTGGGGGTTCTTCCTTACACTTTTACCAGGCTCTCTAGAAGGAATCTGACAGCAGCCATTTATAGTTAAGGTCAGAGACTTCAAGAAGCTAGTGTCAGAATGTGGACTAAAATCTATGTCTCTTTCTTGCAGCGTCCACTTTCCCAACTATACCTGCCCAACTATTACTGCCCCAACTATATCACAGGCAGGGTGCTTACAGTGGTTCTCAATTACTTACCATCACAACACAATAGGTCTATAGTATCATCATTCTAAATTATAGATGAGAAAAACAGGGTTAAGGAGCATCAGAGACTTGCCCAAAGTTAACACAGTGGTGGAGTGGGTGGGCTTCACACATGAGTGTGTATGGCCATATTGCCTATTCACACAAAACATGAAAGCCAGACCTCATCCACTTAAAGGTTCACTGTCTCTCCCTCAGGGCCTCCCCAGTCCTGTAAACCTAACACAAATGAACAACTGGATCAGGGCATCTTGGGATGAATGCGACTAAACCAGAATCCTGTGGCATAAGCAGAGAGGAAGGGAGGGTAGAAAGATCCAAGGGCAGGAGAGAGGGGCTTGGCTTCCAGTTCTGCCAGTGAGCAGTGGAATGCCTTGAGTACCTCTCTTACAGTGTTTATGGTTTAGTCTCTGCGCCTGCACTGCTAGAAATAAAAACGCACAAGGTCAAACTTAGGTTTTCAGGGCATTTGGCTCCATCTTCTGGCCAATCCAGGTCACTGCAGCCTTTGCAGTGTGTCCATCCACTACAGACATCAGGTAATACTGAGATGTCTAGGAAACTTCTGGTCGCTTTGGGGATTAGGGATACCTGAGGGCAGAACCAGAGGTGACCTGAGAGCCCAGGGAATTTCTGTGGCCTCTGAGACACACTGGCTGTGTGCTGCTAGTGGCTGGGGGTGACCCAGGGAGGGAAGATCCCTGGTGCCAGAGAAGGATAGACAGTGGAGACCATGGAGTCCAGCCACACCAAAGGACAGGTGGGGACACGGAGCTCTGGGGAGAAGTAGGGACTTGCTCCAGGCTACACACATCACACATAGGTCCCCTGACACCCAAACCCTCGGGCCTCCTGTCTGCCTAGCTGACTCCTACCCCTTTCTCCAAGGATTCCATCCCAGCTGGTCACTTCTCCTTGTCCTCCTGAGACAGGGCTATCTACTTAATAAGCATGTTGCTCCATCCACTCGCTTCAATGGGATCCACTCTCTCCTGGCCCAGCTTCTTCTCTGACTGGGTGGGGTGTCCTTCTACCTCTCCATGCCAGAGCTTTCCTGGAGAAGCAGGGGGCACGGAAGAAAGAGGGAGCCGGAGACCGGTGTCTCCTTCAGGTCTGCACCACTCCCAGCCTCTTTGAACCTCAGCTTCCCCTTTCAACACACAACCAGCCCCTACACCAGATTCCTGAGATTAAATGGATTAGCTGGTGTGAAGGTGCTCTGTGAGTTCTTGCGCCTTTTAATAAAGAGCTTCAAGTTACCACATCTATTTAGGTCCTCCCCAGGCCACATAGGATGCCAGGTGCTAACTGGAGCCCAGTTGGTCCACAGGCTATGGGGCCCTCCTTAGAGACGGGGGGATGAGCCATTCTTCTAATGACCTGGCTTCAGGATCTCAGGCTTCTTGACAGAGTCTATAGTGGAACTCCCTCCTTCCACCCAGATTTTGCTTATTTCTGAAAGATGAGTGAGTCCTAGTCTAAGAGAGTATCTTAGAGTTACTCCCACTGATCTGGATTCTAGGTTTTGAAAGCTCAGGAGCTATAATGGGAGAGGCAGAGGAGGACCAGTTTAGCCAACTTTCTTCCTCCCCTAGTCTGGACATAAGATCCATGGCCTTGCGACTTCCCTGGTGGTCCTGTGGCTAAGACTCCATGCTCTCAATGCAGGGGGTGCTGAGGTTTAATCCCTGGTCAGCGAACTAGATCCCACATGCCACAGCTAAAGATTCCACAGGCTGCAACTGAACATCTTTCAGGCTGCAACAAAGATCTAAGATCGTGCTGCACTAACACCTGGTGCAGCCAAATTAATAAATGTTGTTTTTAAAAAGATCTATGAGCTCTCGCTTGGATGAGTGAGACCTAGATAAGCAGCCTCAGAAAGAAAGGAAAGTTTTTTTTCCCACCTGAGTCTTGAGTTCCCAGTACAGTCTTGATTCTGTTTGTACTTCAGAGTGTTGGGGAAACAGGAGGCAAGACAGCCCTCTAGAGCAGCCTTGTGGAGGTCTTCTAGAGCATCTAGAGTTGAAGTCTAGATCTAGAGGTCTAGCATCTAGAGTTGAGGTCATCTAGAGCAGCCTTGCCTTGCTTGCATACCCCCAACGGTGGGGGAATCACTCCTTTTCTAGGAAGCCCAGTTTCTCCTCAAGCAGCTCTAACCCTTCAAAAGTCCCACTCAGTGATTCAAAAGTGTGGTTCTGAGACCTCCTGTACCATAGTCATGTAGGGTGACACACTGCATCAGACCAGTGGGGAGAGGCCTGGAATCTGCACCTACATCAGCCTTGGCAGGTGAAGAGGAGCCATTGGCCCACCTCTCCACACTGGGAATGACAGCCATTAGCATTGACCCTGACCGCCTGCCCCCCACCCCCTGCCCTGCCACTCTCAAAGCCCCGCCCTGGACACGCTTTAGGACATAGTTTTTCTTATCTTAACACTCTTCTGTCACTTCCCAGGTTCTCCTCTCTTTTCCTGGTCTCCAGACCTGTTCTGTAAAGAGAACATCATAGAATTTGGGGGCTAGAAGTGTTCTTAGCAGAACACCTTATCCAACTGCTCCTTTTATAGATGGGATATTTGAGACCCAGAGAGGGCAGTGGCTTGCCTCAGCTCACACAGCTGTTCCATGGGTGCTCCTAGGAGGCCCAAGCCCATGACTCCTAGTGGGTGCCCTTCCCACTGTGCAGTGCAGTTTTGTCCTGCTGGAAAAGCCACACTGAAGGACAACAGCCCTCTGAGACCCCTTCTTAAAAGAAGCCATCATGGTGTCATCACGGGATTCTCCCTGGCCAGCAGTGCTGTCTGCGCTGGGCCATTCAGATTTTCTCTCGAAAGAGAGCAGGTCACTGACGCTATTCAGCACTGGGCTAAGAGGTCAGGCAGACTCCAGGGTTGGGGGTTATGGTGGTGGTTTGTGTACCACGCATGCTGAGGAGCAAACAGAGGAAGAGGACCAGCAGAGAGAAACTAGAGGTGGGAGACTGTGCAGTGAGAGAGAGGGAGAGGGAAACAGGGGCAGTCAGAAAGTGAAAGAGATGGCAACAAACATCAGAGAGAGACAGACACACACACACACACATACAAAGAGACAGAAACACAGAGATAAAAACAGAGAGACACAGAGGGAGAGACTGGAATAGAGACGTGTGTGAGAGAGAGGGAGGGAGAGATCAGGGATGATTGACTTAGACAATGAAAGAGAAGTCAGACATACAGAGCCCCTGGCACTCAGCATTTTTCCGTTCTTCCTCAAAGTCTCGCCTCCCCCACCCTTGTTTGCCTTCCCGAGATGCCCCGAATCTCTCCCCAACCACCTTTGACTTGGAGTGAGCTCCACTGGTTTCTGCCTCTCTCAGTGATGCGATTCCCAACCAGCCTGGCCCTGGAGGGGTTTCTGGAGAGGGTGGCGGTGGGAAGCTCACAGAGCTGCCCGGAAGCAAACGCTGCCCACTGGGGGAAGCAAACGCTGCCTGCTGCTCAGAGGACCGCCTGTCAGTTCTCGTTACCTCCGCGACCTGGAGGTGGTTCTCTTCTTCAGCAGACAGAGCTGAGCTGCCAGCTCCCAGGGGTCGCCCGCCTGCGGTCAGCGGCAGTCTTCCTGGGAGCGGACTCTGACTGAGAACGACAGCTGGGTGAACAAGGCCCAGGCTCTTCTCATCGGCTCCTCCATGCCTGTGTTCACTTGACACCCTTCCCTTCCAGAGACAGTCCTTTCTTATTTGTTTATTTATTGGGACCGTCCTCTCTGCCCAGGCCATGCCCTGCTTGCCTTTCCACTCCTCCAGGAAGTCTTCCTACAGCAACCCAGACTCAGATGAATCCACCCTTTGTAAACGTTCTCTGTTCCAAAATTATGTCACACAAAAGGCTATTTTTACCAAGTTATAAGCCTATCAGTTTATCATGTGAGTGGAAAAGGAAATCGCTAAATTTGTATGTTTGCGACAGTAAGAGCTAGTTGTGACTGTTTGCAAAACAAGAACAGGGGGCCCAGAAAAGTCAGTTGTTAAAAGGCCATATCTACAGTCAAGAACAGAAGGCGAAAGAGATTTTATGGCAGATTCCTCCCCTTCCCACGTGGCTGACTGGTACCGAACCGTCCAACCATTGGAATTTTGTCCTTTTGTTTTAAAGCAGTAATTCCTGTAAAATAGAGATTTTTCTTTCTTTCTTTCTTTCTTCTTCTTCTTTCTTCTTTTTTTTTTTTTTTACAAAGGAAGAAACATTTTCCAGATCATCATAGATTGCCTCCTTGGAGAGACAGACACCTAAATAATTAGCACTCTTGTTTTTCTGAGTGTGTCCTGTGGACACACTAGTTCCTTGGGATGTGAAACAGGTTTTACTAAAACAAACGAAAGCAAAAGTAATTCAGTGTGGGAAGCACTTGGTTAAACTGCTGACTCTGCAGCACAGCTGCTCCGCGCCCTAGTGCTGTGGGTCTGTAAAAGAGGAGGAGTGTGCTGCACTCACTAACAAATCTAACCGTGGCCTCTGTTCTTACAGATCACCTCTCAAATTAGGCTTCCACGGACCCGCTGTGTAGAGACACTGCCTGGACCAGCGGGGGTAACCCAGCCACCACTGACCACAGTCTCCAGTTGTTCACTCTTCCTGTGGTCTCATACCCGGCCACCCTTCTCCTCCATTTGGTGCTGCTCCCCGCCAGATGGCTTCTCAGGTAGACAAGATAAATCCAAATGACTCGCATTCACCCACCTGGATACCCTGTCACCAATCGGCTTCCTTAACAGAGTCAGGACCGTGGAACTGGTCCCTTCTATCCTTGACTGACCTCACTTGCTCACTCATGCTTTTAGAAAAAGTTCTTTTGCATCTCCAAGACCCTGAGAGGTCCCTGAGGGGATCAGAGCCTGCCCCTGGGCTCTGGGTGGATGTGATGGATACAGAGGGTAGGGGGAGGGACGCAGGATGGAAGGGAGAGCTCATGTCCAGATCTGGGGTGGGGGTGGGAGGAGAGCTGGGATTCTGGGAGGCCACGCCAGGGAAGGTCCACTAAGAGCTGGACCTAGAAGGGTGACAAGAGGTGATGAATGGAGCTTGTGGCTGAGAGGGACTCCAAGCCAGTGGGATACCAGGGTCCCCGGGTAGGAGGAGCCCTCCTGTGCTCTCCTCCCCCACAGCTAACTTGAGAGGGAGGCAGCATCTGTGTCTGGGACTCTGGGGATTGTATTGGTCTCACTGTACCTCCAGCACCTGCAGAGGGACCTTCAGACTTCACTGGGTGAATGGGTGCCCACCTCTTCTCCAGCTCCTCTCTCCACACTGTACTTTCCATTTGCCCAGGGCTTTGTTCTGGCACTGAGCCATGAATCTGCCGAGGAGCAAACCCCTCCAGACACACTGTCATTTTCACATGGAGCTTTTGAAGATGGTGAAGACTTGAAGTGGGTTTCTACAGAATCAGGGGTCCGGGAGTGTCAGGAGTCATCTGAACACCAGGAGGGCGTCTGGGTACCCAGGACGGCGGCAAGTCAGGAGAGTGGCCATGGGCCAGACCAGGAGTAGAGGAGCCTTCTAAGTAAGTGTTTCTGAGTAACTTTGAAAATTATACGTAAAGTTGTGTACTGTCCCCCATTATCCTCGCTTTTACTTGCAGCAGTTTCCTTTCTGTGGTCAACTGAGGTCCAAAAATATTAAATGGAAAATTCCAGAAGTAAATAACTCATAAGTTTTGAATTGCACGCTGTCCTGAGTAGTGTGGTGAAATCTCAGGTTGTCCCGCTCTGTCCTGCCCAGGACGTGAATCACCCTTGTGTTCAGCTAACTTGTCCATTAGTCACTCAGTAACCAACTTAGCTTCAGACCACTTTGCAATCTCATGGTGCTTGTGTCCAAGTCATCCTTATCTGACTTATTAATGACCCCAAAGCCCCAGAGCAGTGATGCTGGCAATTATACCAAGTGAAACGATCAAATGCTCTGTTTAAGGGGAAAGGGAAAGTTTCTTGACTTAATAAAGATGAAATTGCCAAGGTTGCTAATATCTGTGGTAAGAATGAATCTTCTATCCGTGAAATTGTGAAGAAGGAAAAAGCAATTTGTGCTGGTTTTACTGTTGTGCCTCAGATTGCGAACTTTGCTACCACAGTGCGGGATAAGTGCTCAGTTAAGATGGAAAAGGCGTTAAACTTGTCCAGTAAGATATTTCGCGAGAGAGTAAGGCCACATTCGCGTAACTTTTATTATGGTATATTGTTGTAATTGTTCTATGTTATTGCTAGTTCCTGTTGTTAATCTCTTCCTGTGCCTAAGCTTTATCATAGGTATGTAGTCATAGGAAAAATCATAGTATTGCTATATATATAGCATTTGTTACTATCTGGTTTCAGGCATCCCCTGGGGCTCTTGGAATGGATCCCCCATGGATAAGCAGGGACCCCTGCATCAGAAAGCACATAGATTCTGGAATCTAGCTTACTTCCTGTCCCAGGCCACTGTGTACCTGCCTAGGACTTACTCCTGGTTTTTAGCTCCTTTGAAGAATGAGGAAACTGTCTTTCTCAAAAGATGACTGTACTGAATGAGACCAGGCTTGCCTAAGTCCTGTTCCATTTAACCAGCTGCTGTCACAGCTGGACCTTCGGGACCCTGGGCCCTGTGACTGCTGGTCCTCATGGGGTTTTCATTCCACATTCTTTTATGTTGCTCTGAAACCTGCTTCCCTGTACCACTCTCCCCTCTTCACACTGGTTTTTATTAATAGTATTTCCTCCTGAGCCTTTCTCTGCTGGATGACAGCTCCTCAAACAACTTCAAGTGCATCACGTCAGCAAACTAGGCCTTGATTTCCACATCTGTAGGATGGCCACATTGTCAGTTCTTGCCTCATAGGGAGCTTTTGAGAGTAAGTGAGGGGATGTGGAAACAGGTGTATGATGTACATAGACACAGTATATATAATAAAAGTGCATGCATTTCTGAGCCCAGGGCCTGAATCACATGCTCAGGGATTAACTGGCGGACATTTCTGATACCATTGTCCAACTCCACACCAAGTTGATATTATTCTTCTCCAGGGAGACTAGGGAAGGCTTCTTGGAGCAGGTGTGACTTGAGCTGGGCTTTGAAGGACTGGAGAATTTCCAGAAATACGCAAAATGAGCATGAGATTGGATGGGTGGAGGGAGGTTTGGAACAGAGGAAAACAAGCAGGCAGTTTTGAGGTTTTTCTCAGAGGAACAGAGAGGAGGCCTAAGTTGTGGGTTTTTTGAGGGAAGTTAAGGGAGATAAACATGAAAGAATATAGCCCTGGCATCATAAAAGGGAGAACTGGAGGAGGCCTGGAGGTCATCTGGCCCAATGTCTTACCTGCAGCAGGAATATAAATGCATGTCTTGGTAGTAAGAAGAGAGCCTGGTCTGAGACTCAGCTCTGCTGTGTGCTTCTGGGTTAACTGCATATCTACATCTCTGATCTGTATTTCTCCTTGTTGTGATGGAAACATTCATCCTTGCCCTGCCTACTCTGTAACTGTCAGGAGGATTTAGTGAGCCCTGGGCTGAGGATTTACTAAGAGATGCTGGGCAAGGGCCTCTCATCCGTTTTGTGGGCCTTGATTTTACCATTTGCAAAGTGAAGACTCCATCTGTCTCCAGGGTTCAGGGATGCTGTGAGTCCAGCCAGGAACTAGGGGAGAGGAAGGTGACCTGGGAGGGTGCAGGGGCATGGAGGGGTTACTGCTCTCCCTGGCAGCATAACCCAGGCACACCCGAGATTCTTCTCCTTACTTCTGACCTTCTTCTCCAGAAAGGACTAGCCTACTGTGGTGGCTGCAGGAGGGGGCCATCATGCCAAAGCTGGAATTCTGTCTCCTACCTTTTACCTGGTGGGATGGGTTACATAGCTTGCAGGTGACAAGCTCTGTGGGGGCTGAGAGTCAGGCCCAGCTGCCTGCACACCCAGGCTTTCTGGTCCTTCCTGGAAAGAGAGGTCAGGGAGCTGGGCCTGCTCCTCCTCTCCCCATCAGCTCTCAGCCTCTGCTGTCCTGACCACCCCTGCTTCTCCTGCTAAGATAGACACCACAGTCTCCAAAGGGCATCCTTCCTGCCCCTTACTGTGAGGCTTGCTGACCAGGACTCTTGGCCACATTCCAGGGGCAGGGAAACAGAAACTGAGAGAGGCCAGAGGACATGCCCTTCTGGTAGAACTACAACCCCCACCCTGGTGTTCTCTGCACTGTGCTGGTGACTCTAAAGCTTGGAGTGTAAGAGTTACATGAGACTTAGCTAAAATGCAGATTCTTAGGCCATCATCCCCAGAGAGGAGATCCAGAGCAACTTCACTGGGGCCTGAGCATCTGTATTTCTTCTAACTGCAGTATAGTTGACTTACAGTGTTGTGTTAATTACTGCTGTATAGCAAAGTGCCTCAAATGCATGTACATATATATATATATATATTCTTTTTCATTATAATTTATCATAAGATATTGAACACAGTTCTCTGTGTCATATAGTAGAAACTTGCTGCTTATCCATTCCATCTTTAAAAGCCTGCATCTGCCACCTCCCACCTCCCACTCCACCTCTCCTCCAACCCTCTCCCCCTTGGCAACTACCAGTCTGGTGTTCTCTGTGTCTGTGATTCTGTTTCTGTTTCATAGATAGGTGCATTTGCGTCATATTTTAAATTACATGCGTAAGTGGTGTGATATGGTATTTGTCTTTCTCTTTCTGACTCACTTAGTATGATAATCTCTAGCTGCAACCATGTTGCTGCAAATGGCATTTTTATGGCTGAGTAATATTCATCACACACACACACACACACACACACACACACACACACACACTTATATATACCATGTCTTCTTTCTCTATCTGCCGATGAATGTTTAGGTTGCTTCCATGTCTGGGCTATTGTAAGCACTGTTGCAGTGAACACTGGGGTGCATATATCTTTTCAAATCCCTGTTTTCTCTGCATATGTCCCAAGAGTGGGATTGCTCGATCATATGTGAGTTCTGCTTTTAGTTTTCCGAGGAAACTCCACACTGTTTTCCACAGTGGTTGCACCAACTTACATTCCCACCAACAGTGTAGGAAGGTTCTCTTTTATCCACATCCTCTCCAGCATTTATTTGAAGACTCGTTAATGATGGCCATTTTGACTGGCGTGAGGCGGTACCTTATTGTAGTTTTGGCTTGCATTTCTCTAATAACTGGAGCATCTGCGTTTTGACAAGCCCTCAGGGATGATACACCCCTGCGCTGTACCTCACTTTCTAAACCCCAGAGGTGTGGCATGGTGGGAGGAGAAATCCAAAGGGAAAAAACCCTTTATTGAGTTCTCATTGTATCAGGTACTTTACATGCATTATTTTACCATGAGGAGACATTTTTATTCCCGTTGCATAGTTGAGAAAATTGAGTCTTAGGGAGGTTAATAGTTTATCCAAAGTCTTATGACTAGTAACTAGAAAAGCCTGTCTTTGAACTTGAGTCTCACAGCTCCAGAACTCAAATCTCTTCTGATGGAATTATCTGCATGACACCCCTTCCGCATCTCCGACTCCATCTTTTCAGGCTGGAATTAAAGATCCCCAGCCAATGGGAAAGGTGTCTTTCTTGCAAAGCTCCAGCAGGTGGCAGTGTTGGACTGAGTATGTGGGTAAGGGTGGGCGCGGCTAATTGGAGGACCAGCGGACTCAGTGGAAAAGTCCCTGATGCTGGGAAGGATTGAGGGCAGGAGAAGAAGGCGTCAGAGGATGAGATGGCTGGATGGCATCATTGATGCAATGGACATGAACTTGGGCAAACCCGGGAGATGGTGAGGGACAGGGAGGCCTGGTGTGCTGCAGTCCATGGGGTCGCTGAGTCCTGCAGGCCCGGGCGACTCAGCAACCAGTGGGAACGTGTCTTTCCTGCAAAGCTCCAGCAGGTGGCAGTGCTGGACTGAGTTAGTGGGTAAGGGGGGGCGGGGGAGGCGGGGAAGAGGAACCGCTAACTGGAGAACCATCCTCTATTGTTTTCCTCAGGTGGTTTTGCAGCCTGTTTCCTCCCACATTCTAGCCAAACTAGGCTATTAAATCTGCATTTGCTGAGCTGATGCTGTTTGTTACCTCAGATCTGATCTTCGTGGCTGGGCTGCCCCGGGAATTCCGGGTCTCCTCGAACCCTCATCTGGTAGAAGCCAGCTGCAGCTGTGCTCTACGTTTGCCCAGTTATTCGTCTGGCTTCCTGACACGCTTTCTATGCGTTACCTAGTTTAATCCCCTCCACCCCCAACCCTCTCGGAGTTAGGTGCTATCATGTCACCTATTTCTTCAGAGGAGGAACCTGCAGCTCTGAGAAGCTAAGCCGCCTGGTGGAGGTCAGGGTGCTGGTTCACTGGCAGAGCCAGGCTGGGGCCTGCGGGTTTCTGGCTTCGGAGCTGCGCACTTAATCTTTATGCTCTCATTTAAACTGATGGGGACACTGGTGCGTGGAGAAGGGAGAGATTTACATCCGGGAATTAGCAGCACGGCTGGCGTGTGAATTCAGGCCATCTCATAATTCTGGGCCTCCTCTTACTCTCGGGCGTCCAGCAGCTGTGGATGAGGCCCTGGGCAGTGCGGGAGTCCCTGCCCTCCCCGCCTCCAGGCACAGGATGTTTGGCGGGTGCTGTGTTCAGAGCCGGGCTGGCGTGGCCAGGCGCATGGCATCGCGGGGCAGTGACTTCGTCAGTCCTGCCATCGTGAATTCCCAGCTCATAACATGGTCTGGAATACAATCAGTGCTCAGTTAATATTTATGGAGGGAATAGACATGACTTCTTCCCAGGCCCTCTTCCCTGGCCGCTCAGCTCTCAGCCTGCAGGACTTTCTCCTCTGTGGGGTCCTCTAGCCCTGCCAGGGGCACACACTGGCTTCTTAGCACAGACTATCTTCTTGTTCTTCAACTTTCCAGATCCATCCTTTACCTGCCCTGCTTCCACTCCAGATGAAAAGACCCTAGTGGACATTCTCTCACCTTCCTGTGTGCATACATCACAGTGCCTAGCCCGGGGTTGAACATAAAACAAGCTCTATATGAAAACAACAGTCTGTTTTCCCCAAGCAGTACATATTCACTGTTGCCAAGGAGAAAATAAACCAAAGGAAGAAAATTAAAATCACCCGCATGATAATAGGATCCTTCTCTTCAAGGATATTTTAGTGTAACTGTTTTCTCTTTCTCTTTTTAATATTCAAGAAATACATGTTTATTGTACAAACATAAAAAAATATGGATAAGCAGAAACATTTTAATTCACTCGGAATACCACTTCATAAGCCTGTCAACAATTCAATTAACAATCATAATGGCAGTAACCACCTCTACCTGCTGAGGGTCTGCTGTGCACCACTCCATATAATTTTTTAAGAACTTTATTGAGGTATGATTTATATGCCATAAAATCCACACATTTTAATCAGTCATTTTAATGCAGAGACTTTTAAGTAAATTTACAGAGTTGTACAACCATCAGCACAGTCCAATTGTTGAATACTTCCAGTGCCCCAGAAAAATCCCTCAGGACTGGTTATGGTTAATCCCCATTCCCAACCTCCAGCCGCAGGCAGCCACTAATCTATTTGCTCTTTCCATAGTATTACTTTTTCTGGACATTTCATATAAATGAAGCAGTGTGCTAGGTGGTCTTTATCAACACGGATGATGATAGATGCTTCTCATTTACAGATGAGGAAACTGAGGCTTTGCCAGGGTAAGTGACCTGTGGGCAGCTGGCACAGGAGGAGAGCATGGAGTAGCAAGGACTCAGCTAAGGTCTGTCTGGCCCATGGTCCTCCACTGCCTTGTCATAGGGACATGACTTTTCACGTTCTAGCCTGCGCAACTGCATGTTCATATGTGTATTTCTCCCAAAAGGATTGCTCTCTGCGTATTCTTCTGCCACTTTCTCTTTCAGTTTATAACAGATCATGAGCATGTTTCTATGTGGATAAGTATAGAAGTACCCCAGTAGTTTTGTGACAATTACTGGGCAGCATTAAAGCATGAGAGCCTCCATGGGCTGGGGTTCAATACCACTTCTGCCACTTACTAGCCATGTGACTTTGGGAAAGTTACTTAAAGCTTACACCTCAGTTTCCTCATTTGTAAAAGGAGATGGTAGTGTCGGCTGACCTCATCCAGCTAGATAGTACAGCCCACCTGGCGCTGAGCATGGCCTAGTCCCTGCCAAATGGGCTTGCTGAGATTTTTGAACTCATGGATGAACTGCGTCTTTGCACATCGATTTCAGCCTGGAAGCTGGTGTCAGGGACGGGACATCTCCCCACTAGACTGGCCAGCCAGAGAAGGTGACGCTGTGCCCCTGCTGTATGCTCTGCAGCTGGAACCTTGGCTGTCTTTCTGTGGAGTCGTGGACGAAGGACCTGAAGAGGTTGAGAGATGGACAGCCTTATTCCAGCTGGAAGTCCCTTCCTAGGGAGTTTAGGAACTGATTCCAGAACTGGGAAAAATGTTGGGGTCTGCTCCAAACTATGAGGGAAAAGGACCCCAAGGCACATGGAGCCTGGAGCAGGTCAGCTCCCTGCCCCTGCTCACCGGAGTCCAGGAAGTGCCTTCCCGATGCTTCTGCTTGCTGGTGCCCAAGAGCCAGAGGGAGGGTTCCAGCACCATCCGCGAGCCTGCAGCTAGTGAGGCGGAGGCGCACATGCTGGCTTGCAGATTGTGGGTGGGAGGGCAGGATGTGGCAGGAAACAGCTCACCAACTCGGAGGGGTGGGGGGTGGCATTTGTCTGTGTTCCCTGGTGGTTTGGCACTGACGCTCCTGGGCACTTGTATGGTGTTGGCAGACTTGGAAAAACCCTGTAAGGCTCTTTCCTTCAGTTGGGTAAGAGGTGGGGCCACCAGCTTTACCCTCTGAACAGTGGGGTCAGCAAGGCCAGTGTGGGGGCCACCACGCACATCCTGGGGGTGGGGTGTGGAGCCAAGGACAGTGGCAAGGAGATGGGTAAGGGGCCTGAGCCCCAGGAAAAGCTCTGGCGGCAGTGGTGGAGCTCAACCCTAGAGGCTCAGGGGAGCCTGCCTGAGCCCGCGGCAGTGCTTGGAAGCGATAGAAACGGGCCTAAGGGGTTCCCATGGAAATCCAGGTTTCTGACGCCTCTTGAGAACTAGAAATTCAACAGCATAGCTTACATTTCTACAAGGCAGCACCCTGACTGTATGCTGGCTGTCCCTTTTGGAGTAGGCACCCATTCTCTGGTCTAATACCGTCCCCATCACTCCCCATCATCATCTAGCCCAGGAGCCCAGTGCCATAGCCATTTATCCACCAACCCTGGGCCAGTTTCATCTTTGAGTTGGTGATATCTGGCCAGGGAATGTTGCACCCAGGATCTGGCTCCCCACTTAGGGTGTTCAGGGGGCTGCGGTGGCGGTAACTCCAAGCTGAGACCCGAAGACCCAGCCTGTCCTACGACGTGTGCCAAGGAGGAGGGCCAGCAAAGGCTCTGAGGCGGGAAAAGGCTCCTGTGCTCTGGGGAACTCCTGGAATGGGCGCTCAGGACACACTGTCCATCAGGAGGAGGAGAGAAAACCTATTAGAGTAAGTCAGAGAGCCATCCCAGCTATGAAGAGAGGGCAGCCAAGAAGGGCCCACTGAGGCTGCACGGGAGGACAGAGCTGCCAGAGGCTGAATGGAACTGGCAGCCAATGGGCTCCTGAGGTATCTCTGCCCTGGGGCTGACCTGGTTCCTGGCCACCAGGGTAGTTTCTGCCCTCCCCTCTCAAGGGGGCGTTTAGTAGACCATTCCCACTCAGCGGAATCCGAGCCTCCTTCACCAGCTCTGGTCTCATTGACTGGGACTTGGCATCAGGGCTGGGGCTGGGCTGGGAGGGCAGCTCCTGCAGAGCCGAATGCTATGCATCCTGAGGATCCCCAGGGGTCCTCCCCTCCCAGGCAGTGAGCCAGCAGATTCAGGGCCTGGAGTCTGGAGGGTAGAGGGGAAGAAGAGTGCTGTGGGGCTGCCTTTTGGGGTCCCTTTTGTGAGCTAAGTCGCTTCAGTCATGTCTGACTCTTTGTGACCCCACGGACTGTAGCCTGCCGGGCTCCTCTGTCCGTGGGATTCTCCGGGCAAGAATCCTGCAGTGGATCACCATGCCCTCCTCCAGGGATCACACCCTTGTCTCTTATGCCTCCTGCATTGGCAGGTGGGTTCTTGAGGGGAGAAGGCAGCTCAGCTGACCTCTGTGTCCATGTGCCTTTCTCCCTTCGGCCCCAAAGAGGCAGCTGGCCTCATCCTGCTGGGCAAGGAGCAGAATCCCGAGCCTGCAGGAGTGGGGATAGGGTGTGCTGACTTAGGACTTGCTCTCCCTTGGGGCTGTTCTGAGCTCTGGGTGCTTCCTGGGGCTTCAGAAAACACAGAGGTCTCCCCCCGCTCCTCACTTTAAATATAGCTTGGAATTGGTGATGGACAGGGGAGGCCTGGTGTGCTGCAATTCATGAGATCGCAAAGAGTCGGACATGACTGAGTGACTGAACTGAACCGAACTGAATTTTCTCTAACTGTGAAAGAAATTTATGTTTATTACAAAAATATGGAGAAGAACATAGAGAAGTATTGTTGCTAACAAGGTTAGACCATGACCCTTTTAGTCCATGTGCTTCTGTGCGGTGCACGTGCATGGGTGTGACGTGGAGGTAGGGACTGTGGAGGGTGAGGGGCACTCGACTTGGACAACCTGGGTTCAAAACCTGGTTCGGACACTTGGCGGCTGCATGGCCTCCATCCAGGGAGCTGCTTGATTTCCTTGTGCCTCCATCTGTGAAATGGAGAAAATGGCATCTTCTTTCTCATGGGATGATACAGGTCACACTATTTTATGACTTGTGTTTTTCACTTCACTACTGCAGTCAGTATGGATGTTATTCCATAAACCTGGGCATGTAAGCAGAGGCAGATTAGATCTTTAAGTCAAATATTTTCTCCTTTAGCATATCCACCCTGCCCCATTGGTGAGCTCCCCCGTTCCGCTCCTTGGGTCTCCCTAGGGTTGGCCTGGAAATAATGAGTCTTGTCCCGGGTCTTTTGCATGTGCTGGGCTGTGGGCCCATTGCCAGGTGTCCCTTGACAGTGAACCTGCTGCAGGTTCTGTGCTGGGTTTGCCCAGGGAACTTTCGTCAAGACTGACAGTGCAGGGCTGGAACTCAGGGAAAGGCCCAGGGCAGGCTGCCGCCTTTCTCCCGGGGCCACCAACAACCTGTGGTGCAGACAGAGGATGGGAGACCCGTGAAGGGAGGAGGGGCAAAGAGCGCCTACAAAACTGTCTCCCCACTCTCTTCTCCGTTCTCTCTCCCTGTCAACAGCTTCTCCCTTTCCTCCTGCAAATCGCTCCAGTGACTTTAGAATTTAGAACTAAAACCCAGAAGGGAGTTTGCCTTGCATCACCAGTCTCCCCTGAGGCCAGCAAGCGGAGCCGCGGCTCGTGTGGCAAGGAAGGAACGCAGGGAAGCAAGCCACAGTAGCTCCTGTTCTCGCCAATGCTTCTACACAGTGACACCACCACCAGAGAATATCTCAACGTATTATTCTGTCACTGTTTTCTAAATGTAATTAAGAATTCTTTTTTTTTTTACAGGGTAACCTTTATTAGCTGTAAGATAATCCAGCATGTTGGCATTTCCTGTTTCCCCAATGCTTTCCTGTTACATGTAACTAGAACGAACATTCTTATACCTAAAATGCAAATGGATCCCTGGTGTTTTCTCATAATTCCTGGCAGTAGAGTTACCGGATTAAAGAGGGTAGCTTAAAAAATTATTTTCTTTATTTTTAAAAATTGTGGTTAGAATAGATAACGAGGCCTACCTCAACAAATGTTTAAGTGTACATACAGTATAGTTAACTGTAGGTGCAGATCTCTATGACTTACTCATCTTGCATAACTGAATTTTTTTTAATGTGCCATGGAAACAGGCAGTCTACCTGAGCATAACTGAAGGTTTATACTCACCGGACAGCACCGACCTTGTTCCCTCCTTCAGCCCCTTATCCAGCTCATTTCTAAGGAACTTGGTCTTTTTTTTGCCCTCTAGCACGCATGCATACGTGCTCAGTCACGTCTGACTCTTTGTGACCACGTGGACTGTAGCCGCCAGGCTCCTCTGTCCACGGGGATTCTCCAGGCAAGAATACTGGAGTGGGCAGCCATTCCTTTCTCCAGGGGATCTTCCCGACCCAGGGATCGAATCCTTGTTTCCTTCATCTCTTGCTTTGGCAGGCTGATTATTTACCATTATGCTACCTTAGAAGCCCTGATGGTTGTATAAATTCCCAGTCAGAGTCCTAAGTTCTTTCCAGGGATCAGAGGCGACCTTTGGCGTCACTCCAGGGACTTCACAGGCTTGACTGTTGGGATCCAGTGGCTTCTTTCTCTGAGGTGTTCTGAAAGCTTCATGGAGCCCAGCAGTGAAATCCACCTGGTCACAAAGCATCTTGGGGGAATGTACCTCCTTCCTTAGTGGCTTCCTCGACAGTAGCACCTGGAGCTCACCTCACCTGGCCCAGGCACGGGGCACAGACAGGTCCTTAAGAAGCAGATGCTGCTGGCACAACCCTGGGGTGGACCCTGGCAAGAGGAGAGGCTCTTGAAGAATGTACACATCTGCTTCATGGCAGGAAAGGACACAGGTAGGCTGATGCCCTGGAGTTCTGATGGCGCTGTGGGGAGGAGGAGGCATTCTGAATAACACATGCTCATTCCTTCATTCTTAGAATTGAGTAGCTTTGTAGATGAAATTTGGCCTCTGTACCCCGGTACGGAATAGAATCTCAGAGACAGAGTCTGGGGTGAAGTAGAAAAGAATAGCTTTATTGCTTCCCCAGGAGAAATGGCCACAGTAGGCCAATGCCCTCCAAACTCTATGTCCCCACTGGAGGGTGGTAGTGAGGTTTATAGCAATGTCTCAGAGAGGAGGCCGTGATCAGCTCATGGACATTCTTCTGAGGGGTTGGTGGTGAAGTAATTGGGAGTCAGCATCATCAACCTTCTGGTTCCAACAGGCCTGTGGTCTCCGTGCTTGTGGACAGCATACAGTTAACTTCTCCACCTGGTGGGGGCTTCAGTGTCTGCAGAACAGCTCAAAGATATTGCTAATGTGTGTCCCCTGAGGAGGAACCGGGACCCTGCCCTGAGCTGGGGTTTCTCTACTGCTCCTCCCCTGTCTCTTCACCCTCTCTCTCCCTTCTGTGATTAGCAACTGTTTGAACCTGTCCTTCCTTTGGAACTCAGGGAAGGTCATGGAGGCTGAATGAAGCCTGTTTCCCACAAGCAAGTAACGAGGGATAAGGAAAGGCTTTTGTGCCCAGGAGCCCCACAGGGGCCTGCTCGGTTTCAGCTTTTTCTCTTCTAACGTCTTTCCTCTGTGGTTGCTTCCAGACACCCATCTGCAAACTGGAATGGGTCTATGATGGAATTTTCATTTGTCTGTGGCAAACTGAGAAAGAAAGAAAGAAAAAAAAAGGACTGCGTGTGAATTTTTAATGAGGCTGGATTTATTTAATTTCAAGGACTGTCTTTTATTCTGAGGCAATGACCTTCCTTTTGGTGTTAAAATGTTCTTTCTTTTATGAAATGATTATGAAAGTAAATGGCATTTTCTTTCATCTCCTCACATAGCAATTGAAAAGCCTGGAAGTTCTAGGTGGGGGCCCTTCTGTGCGTGACCCCACTTCCAATTTTTGTGTCTATATGTAGGTTTATCTAGTTAAAAATTGTAAAAATTAGAGTCCACCAGTAAGTTCTTTCAAGGGTGAGCCTAGCCCATGACTTTACTTCTCATCACATTGCTTTCAACAAACTGTTCACTCAGCAAATCTCAAGAACCCACCACACTATGTCCCAGGGCTTGTCCTGGGAGCTATGGTGGTGCAGGGTGAGTCTGAGGCTTCCCAAGATCTTGACCCTCCTGTAGTGGGCTGAAAATGACCTTTCAACAGATATCTGTGTCAAAGCTCTGAAACTTGTGAATGGACATCATTTTGCAGATGCTGTGATTCAGCTACAGATCTGGAGAAGGGGCATTTTCCCGGACTATCCAGTGGACCCTGTATGCAGTCACATACATCCTTACAAGAGGGAGGCAGGGGGAGTTCTGAGAGACACACTGAGGAGGAGGTGGTGTGAAGATGGAGGCTGAGATTGGAGTGATGAAGCCTCAAGGCACGGAACACTTACAGCCTCCAGGGGCTGGACGAGGCAAAGAACAGATTCTCCCAAAGCCTCTGGAGGGAGGGTGGCCCTGTCAACACCCTTTTCTTTGTAAACAAAATCAGGTGACCCTTCATTTTGGAGTTCTGGCCTCCAGAACTGTGAAAGAATTCCTGTTGTTTTCAGTCGTCAAGTTTGTGATAATTTTTTATATCAGGAAACTAATATTCCTCCATTAAGTCAAAGAGGGCAGCTAAGCCAGACTGAGTTACTGGGCTTGGTTGTCCTGAAGGAGTCAGCATTTACTATATTGCTTATTATTACAAATCCAGTGTCATGAATTTTGACTGGTCCAAATTGTTGTGGTCCAGCCTTGCTGGAAATCCTCCAGATCTCTCTCTCCCAGGCTTGGACCTGCCCCTGAGACCTTGCTTCTCGCTTTGCTCCCCGTGGATTCCACTCCGGCCCCCAGGTAGTAATGTCAGTGTCAGATGTGAACTTTATTTACTCCAAACACAGGTGTGTGCAATAGCTAGTTCATGTTTCTAAATCGGGTTGAATCTGCTGCAAGATTTCATGGTCCTTGTCCTTGGCATGTCCTGAGGTCTTGTGTACCAGGGGTTGGTGGGGGGGTGGTGTGTATGGCTCAGACCTTGTGTCCACTCACTCATAGCTGATACCTTCGCTGTTCAAGCCTACGGGATCTTGAAAGTGCGTGACTCTGTATCTTCTGTGCCTAGCTGGCCCCTGGAAAGCACACAGGGCACAGCCTCTCAAGGTGTGTCACAAGACATCCCCTTTGATTTCCAAGCACTTTGCTGCCTGCGAGGGCAGGAGGCACCTGCGGACCCCTTGATCCACTCAGCCCTGGAAGGCATTTCCGGTTGCTTCCTTTTCTGAGTCTGTTTCTCACCACTCCCACGCTCACCTTTCTCTCCCCTTCTCAGTGACAATTCAGAGGAATCCCCCTGTTATGGGCTGAATTGTGCCCCACTCTTAAATTCCTAAATGGAATCCCTACTTCCTGCCACTCCCCCATCAGTGACTCTGTTTGGAGATGGGGCCTTTAAGGAAGTAGTTAAGGTTGAAATGGGTCCTTAGGGTGGGGGCTTTCAGTTCAGTTCAGTTCAATTACTCAGTCGTGTCTGACTCTTTGCGACCCCATGGTCTGTAGCACGCCAGGCTTCCCTGTCCACCATCAACTCCCGGAGTTTACTCAAACTCATGTCCATCGAGTCAGTGATGCCATCCAACTGTCTCATCCTCTGTCGTCCCCTTCTCCTCCTGCCCTTAATCTTTCCCAGCATCAGGGTCTTTTCCAGTGAGTCAGTTTTTCACATCAGGTGGCCAAAGTATTGGAGTTTCAGCTTCAGCATCAGTCCTTCCAATGAATATTCAAGTCTGATTTCCTTTAGGATTGACTGGCTTGATCTCCTTGCAGTCCAAGAGACTCTCAAGAGTCTTCTCCAGCACCACAGTTCAAAAGCATCAATTCTTCAGCACTCAGCTTTCTTTATACTCCAGCTCTCACATGTATACATGACTACTGGAAAAACCACAGCTTTGACTAGACAGGCCTTTGTTGGCAAAGTAATGTCTCTGTGTTTTAATATGCTGTCTGGGTTTGTGATGGCTTTTCTTCCAAGGAACAAGTGTCTTTTAACGTGGGGCCTTAATGTCATTCTGTTTTTCAACAGTTACAATTTATTTAGTTTTGGCTGTGCTAGGTCTTGGTTGCTGAGCAGGCTTTCTCTAGTTGGGACAAGCTGGGGCTACTCTCTAGTTGCCGTGCTAGGGCTTCTCATTGGGTGGCTTCTCCTGTTGTGGAGCACAGGGCTCTGGGCATGAAGGCTGTAACAGTTGTGGCTCATAGGCTCCAGGGCTCAGGCTCTTTAGCTGTGGTGGATGGGCTGCCCCACAGCATGTGAGATCTTCCCTGGCCAGGGAACAAATTGGTATCCCCTGCATTACGAAACAGATTCTTAACTACCAGACCATCAGGGAAGCCCCTAATGACATTCTTAAAAGAAGAGAAAGGGACACCAGGGATTCGTGGGGACAGAGACGAGGCCAAGTGAAGACACAGGGAGAAAGCGACTGTCTGCAAGCCTGGAAATGAAGTCTCATGAGAAGCCAGCCCTGACGGCACCCTGATCTCTGACTTCCAGGTTCCAGAACTGTGAGAAAATAAGCTTCTCTTGTTTAAGCCCCCCGGTAGTTGATATCTTGCTCTGTCAGCCTGGCAGACTAACGCACCACCTCAGTGAAGCTGTGTGTGCATGCTTAGTCGCTCAGTTGTGTCTGACTTTTTGCGATTCCCTGGACTGTGGCTCCCGGAGAAGGCAATGGCACCCCACTCCAGTGTTCTTGCCTGGAGAATCCCAGGGATGGGGGAGCCTGGTGGGCTGCCGTCTATGGGGTCGCACAGAGTCGGACACGACTGAAGCGACTCAGCAGCAGCAGCAGCAGGACTGTGGCCCGCCAGGCTCCTCTGTCCGTGGGATTCTCTAGGCAAGAATACTGGAGTGGGTTGCCATGCCCTCCTCCAGGGGATCTTCCCCACCCAGGGATCGAACCCGTGTCGCCTGCGTCTCCTGCATTGGCATGCAGGTTCTTTACCACTAGCGCCACCTGGTGGGCTTTTTCCAGTGAAGCTGCTGCTAAGTCACTTCAGTCATGTCCGACTCTGTGCGACCCCATAGACAGCAGCCCACCAGGCTCCCCTGTCCCTGGGATTCTCCAGGCAAGAACACCGGAGTGGGTTGCCATTTCCTTCTCCAATGCATGAAAGTGAAAAGTGAAAGTGAAGTCATTCAGTCGTGTCCGACTCTTGGCGACCAGTGAAGCTGAGTTTTTCCAAAATAGATGTCATTCTGATGGCCACCATGCTCCGTTCGCCCAGAAACACTCAAGGCCCTGAGGAAAAGGACTGTCCTGTGAGGTGATGTTCAGAGACAGGTAAGCACCTGCAGTTCATGGGGTCGGAAAGAGTCGGACACAACTTAGTGCCTGAACAACAGCAAGAAGCACCTGCAGCCTCCCTCTAGGGCACCAGGCGCACCCAGACACAGCCAGTGTATCTCCTGCCGCTTTAGCCCTGGTTCTGTTTGCAAGCGCGTGGCTATCCCTGGGCTGCCTGCTCCTCAACATGTTCCATTCAGACACCAGTGCTCAGAGCCTCCAGCTCCCCCTGTCCGTGCCTGGGCAGGACAGGCACACATGAGGCTCAAACCCTGGAGGTGAGGAGGGGAGGAGGTATGAGAGTTTACTTATCAGTGTTTCCCAAAACGCAATCCGTAAGGTCATAGGTAAGACCTCAAGGAGTTCCGTGGTGTAAGATTAGGGAACTGGTGGGTTGAATTAGGCATATTTGGGGTTTTGTTTTACATTAGGTTTTCACGGTATCTTTAATGTGCTAATATCCACTATGAATCTCTAGGGGGAAATTCACATAGACAGCATTTCCCAAACCTAGGGGACCATTGAGCTATCTTTTCACTGAGCATCTCTTAGGTTCAGTGTTTGGTGGGCCCCATTTTGAGTTCTGTTGATACTCAATGGAGCATTATAACGTATGCGATCTGGAAAGGATGCTTGAGATTCTTTATCTGAAGCCCTTGGATTTAAATTTGGGAAATTGAGGCTCAGGGAGGTTGAAGGGACTTGCTAGGATTATCCACTTGTTACAAAGAGCTGGGGCTAGAACCCAGGTATTCTGATTCCCAGCATCATATTCTTTTCTTTCTTTAAAAAAAAAAAAACTTTAAATTTTGTATTGGGGTAGAACCGATTAACAATCAATGTTGTGATAGTTTCCAGTGAACAGTGAAGGACTCAGCCAAACATATACATATATCCGTTCTCCCCCAACTCCCTCCCATCCAGGCTGCCACATAACAGTGAACAGAGTTTCATATGCTATACAGTATAGGTCCTTGTTGGTTATCCATTTTAAATATAGCAGTGTGTCTATCCCAACTCCCTAACTATTCCTTCTCCCCATCCTTTCCCCCAGCAACCATAAGCTCGTTCTCAAAGTCTGTGAGTCTGTTTCTGTTTTGTACTTAAATTCATTTGTACTTCTTTTTAGATTACACACATAAGGGATGTCATACAGTATTTCTCCTCCTCTTTCTGACTTACTACACTCAGTATGACATTCTCTAGGTCCATTCATGTCCCAGCATGGTGTTCTTATTTCTACATGCCTGCTGCTGTTTATGGGGTCGCACAGAGTCGGACACGACTGAAGCGACTTAGCAGCAGCAGCTGCTGCCTCCTCTGCTGACATACATGGGAGGCAGGTTGCTGGAAACTGCTGGCTCCAGAGAGACACAGGCAGACATCCAGCCTTGACCCAACTCCTACTCATTCAGGGAGCAGTGCTTGCTTTGTGGTGCTTAATTCCAACAGTGAATAATCTGGAAGGATACTCAGCATCTTACCTAATTTTTTTTTTAAGGAAGAAATCATTTTGCATTTGATAAATCAAATCCAAATCTATTTTATCCAGTACATTTCCTGGTAAGATTGAAGGCCTCAGGGAAACTTAATCCTGTGTTTCTGATTCATCTTCATTTGAACTCATCTATTTTCGTTTTCTGTTCTGTTTCCCTAGTCCCAAGTCCTCTGAGCTTTCTTATAATCTCTCTTCTCTCAGGAACAAGAGATTCTATTTAGACAAATGGAAAGATTCTCTACCCCTGAATGCCATGGCTCACCTCCCCCTAAAAACACCTGGACAATTTCAAGAGCCTTTCATACTGGAGAGAGTATGTCAGATGGCTGCAGAGAATCAAAAGAGTGTTTAGGTCAAGAGAATGGAAATGATTAATGGCCCCTCAAAATCAGGCCTAGGAAACTTTTAGAATGATTCAGCCTAAAAGATGGTCAAGGGGTGATTTAACAGTTTTAGCAGAAGAGCAGTTAAAATCTGGGGACCAGTTTCTCCAAGAACAGAAGAGGAAGGGAGGATCTGAAGCAGCAGCTTGAAGGAATTCAGTCAGACAGATGGGAGGATTTCTTGACTGAGATGGTCTTTCACACACTGGAATGGATGTGAGGGATTTACAGAGAGGCCCATGGAGTACTGGAAAGATCACAGGCTGTGACCAGACATACTGCTTTTGAGATTTGCAAACTTGGGTGAGACAGTGACCTTAAAACCCTGTGTCTGTGTCTGGAAAAGCATAAATGATATATCTATCTCACAGATTGTCAGGAGGAGAAGATAATATATGCCACATTCTTGGCTCACGTAAGGGGCTCAAAATTGGTGATGCTTACTATGCTGGTGGTCTTGATGATTACAGTGAGTGGTCAGTGAGCACTGGCTCTCATCCTTTCACCCTTACAGTCTCACAGGAGAGGAAGCCTTATGCTTATAAACTATCCAATAACCAAGGGAAGGGAAGTGGCTACCTGGGGCGCTTGAAAGAACTAGGATTTCTGGGTATGGAAGACATTTTTCTCCCTCCTGGTGGAAAACAGGGTCTCACTGGTACTGAGATTGTTTTAAGGACCAGGAGAATCTAATATCTAGAGACATTTTCTCACATTTGGAATCATTACATGCACAGATTATTTGAGTAAATTCTTCCTGAATGGTGATGTAGGGCTGTAGTTCAAAGAGACTTGAATACATCTAAAATTAAGTTTTTCAGGTCAGAGAAGATCCTGGCTTTGATGGAGAAAGTTATAGGTAGCTGAGGGTCCTACCTGGGACACATCTGAGAGGTGCTGCTTTGGTTTTTGCTCTGCACGGCCACTTTGCTTTGGTTTAAGTTTTTGCTTGTGACTCAAATGGTGAAGAGTCAGCTGCAGTGTAGGAGACCTGGGTTCACTCCCTGGGTTGGGAAGATCCCCTGGAAAAGGGAATGTCTACCTACTCCAGTATTCTTGCCTGGAGAATTCCATGAACAGAGGAGACTGGAGGGCTACAGTCCATGGGATCACAAAGAGTCAGACACGACTGAATGACTAACTGTTGCACTTGTATTTTTGATTTGTTTTAGCAAATACCCAGACATTTTCAGTGAGGATCCTTATGTGTAGTCTCTTCCTGCCAATACACAGCCCACCCGAAAAATTCCATCCCAATCAACTAGAGAGGGCAGCATACGGTAAGGACCAAAGTAAGTTGTAAGCAGTATAGACTGAATTAGACAAGGTCTAGATCAGAACAGCCAGCGTAATCATGGCCAGCTCCCCGAAGGAGTGGGACCTTGGCTAAACCTTTCAAGGAGCGATAGTTCTCAGAGAGGTAGAGGTGATAGACCATTTAGGTGGAGAGAGAGCCTGGACCAAGTTTTGAGGCCAGGAATGAGTAGGAATGGCCATATGGGTGCCATTATGAGATGAGTAAGACATGAGGCAGGTCAGATGGTTGGTACAGCTTACTGAGTCTTTGGAAGTCATGCCAGTGTGGCCTTTGAACTTGTATCATAGGCAATGAGGAACTAGAGGAGGTTTTTTGACAAGCTAATGACATGACAATGATACTTGGTAAACTGAATTTTTAAGTGCTGGGTAGAAAACCTACCAAACCTAGAGAAGAAAGTTAGGGAGAAAATTTAGTTATAACAATAGTTTATCTTCATGGTATAACATTTAGAAAATACAGTTAAATATTAGAAGAAAAAAGTACCTATAGTTACCTACAGTTCTGTGAGTAATCTACTACTTACTGACATTTTTAATTTGTTATAGTTTTTCTTATTTTATTTAGTTTTTATGCATATATAACCTACATATGTAAAATGTACATATTCAACTTTTTAACATGTTTTAAAAATCTAAGTACTTTGCATTATCCTGAACTCTTCTTAAATATAATAGATGAGAAGGGGAAGACAGAGGATGACATGGTTGGATGGCATCACTGACTCAATGGACTTGAGCTTGAGCAAACTCTGGGAGATAGTGAAGGACAGGGAAGCCTGGCGTGCTGCAGTACATGGAGTCTCAAGGAATTAGACATGGCTTAGGGACCGCACAGCAACAACAGTGTCTCATGACATTCTAAAATACCAAGCCACTACCTAGTTGCTAGATAGTTAGTTTTAAAATTTTTACTTATAATAAACATGATTTGATAAGCATTTTGCATATAGATGAATGAATGGCAAACATTTTACAAATATATATATATATATGTATTTGTACTTAGATTTGTCTTAAAATACTACTCAAAATATAAATATTATATCAAAGTTTATGTATAAATTAAAGAATTAATGATTTTTGAAAAATATTGCAAAATTGCTTTCTAAAAGGATGGTATTAGCTTACATGTCCATTAAGAGTATTTGATCATGTTTGCTTAAATACCTCTTGCCTGCACTGTATATTCTAAACAAGACAAAAGACACCTTTGCTAAATTGAAAGGTATAAATATTTTAATTTTTATCTCTTTGATTACTTGTAAAGCTGAATATTTTTCCATATGTTTGCATGCTGTTTAAGCTTCTTTTATGAATTGCTCTCTGATATCCTTGGCCAATTATTTCTATCGGAATTATAATATTTTCCTATTACTGAGTGAGTTTTTATATAGTAATGATGTTTAATATCTATTTTTCTGATAAGATTTCTCTTTGAAAAAAATCAGAAGATGAAGATACATTTTAAAAAGAGAAAGCAAGTAGCAATCATTAGCCAACCAACCAAATATGTGTTATTGTTGTGAATTGTGAATACCCTTACAGGTTTTTTTCTCCTGATCATAAATATACATACAAATAGGAACCTACATCAAAAGTGAGAAAAGTGGGGCAGCAATTTCCAAGATATTTTGTAACTGCTTTGTTTCATGTAGCAGACTGTAGACATCTTTTCTGTTCCAGCAGTTATATGAAGACTTACATTATCATATTAACTCTTTGGGTAGGATTTCATTGTACAGATAGATACCTAGTTTATTTGATCAATTTCCAAATTAATCTATTGTCGAAGAGGTTTCTTTTCTTCTATTGTAAGCATACCCATTGTAGTTGCAACTATATGCCACTGCTGCTGCTGCTAAGTTGCTTTAGTCGTGGATTCTCCAGGAAAGAACACTGGAGTGGGTTGCCATTTCCTTCTCCAGTGCATGAAAATGAAAAGTGAAAGTGAAGTCTCTCAGTCGTGTCCGACTCTTAGTGACCCCATGGACTGCAGCCCACCAGGCTCCTCCGTCCATGGGAGTTTCCAAGCAAGAGCGCTGGAGTGGGGTGCCATCGCCTTCTCCGATATGCTACTAGTTAGCTAGTTTATACTTCCTTGTCAGTATGTGGTCCAATTTTCTTTAGGTATGCTTATGGTTGGTAGTGGTTTAGTGGCTAAGTCGTGTCTGACTCTTGCAACCCCATGAACTGGGGCCCATCAGGCTCCTCTGTCCATGGCATTTCCCAAGCAAGAATACTAGAGTGGGTTGCCATTTCCTCCTCCAAGGGGGTCTTCCTGACCCAGGGAATGAACCTGAGTCTCCTGCATTGCAGGTGGATTCTTTACTGCTGTACCACCAGGGAAGCCCTTGGTATGCTTACAGTGAGATCGTTATCATTTCCTATGAGCTCCATTTATTTTTCTCTTTAAATAGTTGATTCTATCAGTTTTCATCTCTATGAATATTTTATTTTTTTCTGATTTTCTGATTAGATCTGAGTTATCTGAATTAGTTTTTGAATTGCCTTTTTGAAATTTAGGGAAAACATGACTTTGTTGAAAGATGGAAGACGGCTGATAATTTGAAGATAACAATAGAAACAGTTGTGCTGTACATTGAGCTTAACAGGAGATTAGTTTCAACATTTTCTGATTTCTAGTTTTTTTTTTTTAAATGGCACCTACGTTCTCTGGGACAAAGGCCATGAAAATAATTTAATCTGTATTTCCTCATTCCATACATTCAGTGGGTCAGCTTCTTCAGTTTCTTCCTTGGGAGTCATAGTTTGGATTAGAACTTGACTTTCTTTTTCCATCATCATCTGGGTCTGAATTACTGCCACCTTGTGCATGTCTGTGTGTGCACACACATGTATGCATGTGTCTGTGCATGCATGTGTGTGAGTATGTGTGTATACAAACAATTCTAAGAGGGCAGATCTTTGGTAATCTACTGACTGCTGTGTCCCTGCACTTAACACAGACCTCAAAACCAAGTAGGTGCTCAACTGATGTGTTTTAAAGAGATGGTTTGGGGAAGGAGGATGGGTGCTTTAGCTGCTTTGCCCATCGAGACTGTGCTTTTAGGAGGAAATCAGTCTATCTACACTCTATCCATCTGATCATCCATTCTTTATGCATGGGTGCCTGAAACTCCTTGTGAAAAGAGACAGGTTAAAAAAAAAAGAATTATTATTGGCTAGAACTCTTTCTAGCCAATATTATGGGATATTATGGAACTCTTTCCATAATATTGAAAGAAACTGACTTGAACTAGATCAAATACAAGGGTGGAGCTTATTGTAAGGCTGTGGGTTGTTTCTGTGGAAATCACAGAGATGTAGCTGGACTTTAGGAAGGAGAGTGAAAGGTTTTGAGGCTTTTTCTTCCTTTCTGAATGTCTGCTTTTGTCTATTATTTTGTATTAATCCTAAAGACCAGTTTCTTCCTCTTCTTGGACCATGGGAATGCAAGATTGTAGCCATGGGACAGTTCCTGAATTTGCATCTCCTCTATTCAAGAGCCTAGCCTAGACTGAATTAGAATCTCTCAGCCTTATTTCCAAATTTTCAAAAGTTCCAAGCAACTGTGACTTGGGGGTAGGTCCATGCTGTAGAAGCACAGCTTATGGGGACCTATGGCCTGTGGAGTAGTTAAGGGGACTGGAGTGTTTGCAGATACCACGAAGGGGTCCATAGTTACTATCATGAGCCAGGCTGTGGGCTGCTTGTAACAGGCTGTCTTTATCAGTCAAACTCTACTAAACCTTTTACCTTACGACTGTCTATCTGGACTCACTCCATTTTGGTCAAGGATTTCACAAGAATATTCCAGAGAGGGAAATGTTTGCAGGATTAATGAAATTCCAAGGATATGGGACTATCTGGGAAAGTGTGGAACAATTAACACATGAGACATGGGATTAATGGTAACTTTCATTAAGGTCACAGTTCTCCACTGTGTTTAATTACTCTCCCTTCAACTGGGATTGATGGACTTAGCTGTTCTGGGAGGTTATGTATATTATAGGCAATGTTTAGGACATACTTGAACAAAAGAGTATTCATTGTTTGAAATTATTATTTAACTGGATATTCAGTATTTTATCTGCAATCCAGTATTTTGTCAACATCCTTAATTATACTTGAAGAGGAAAGTTTGTGTAAATTAGAATTGATTAATCATATTTTTGATGTTTTGGTGTTTTGGCACATCTCAATAAGTGAAAGTGTTTGGCATCAAATTTTAAACAATTTATTACGATGGGTATGTATTCCTGGAAGGCAGGGTTGAGGGCAATGCAAAACAAGGGGTGATCCATGGGGTAAATATTAGATTTTGAGTTAAATTTCAGTGTTCTCTTTTCTACCCTAAAAACTAAACAAATCAACCCTCAGAAACCCCACTCAGCTGTGTTTGTACTTTTGTCGTTAGAATTTATTCTTTTGGCTTAAATTTCCTGCCTGCATTCTGAAAAGGTGAATAGCTACTTAGAACAGCAACAAATCTTATCAGGCATTTTATACTTACCAGAGTCTTTCCATGAATAAGTCATATAGTTCCAGGTGCTTGCTCTTCCATCTACAACCAGTCAAAATTAATTACTCCCCCTTCTGCATTCTGTTAAGTTCATTTATTCATTCTACAAACCTTTGTTGAATACCTACTATTTATTATCAGGTATTTTGTTAGACACTGGATGGAGAGATGCCAAAACACCCTTGCCTTGCCTATCAGCTTTCTCAGTACTGTACATGGGTATCTGTAGGCCTGGGGCTCCTTGGAATGGGGACCATGATTACCCATCTCTGTAAATTGGGCTTCTAGCATAGAATCACACGGTTGTCAGATTGATGCCTGGTGCTTGAAGAGTTCAGGAAGGGAAAGTTCCAGAAAGTGGCCAAATGAGCTGAAGATACATTGGCTCCATTCATGATTTGCTGATAGGCTGTCCCTTTCTAGAGATCTGGCTGTCAATCAGCCTCAAATCTCAGTCCATAATCCCTCTGAATGTTCCGGGGTGATATGGAATTCTCTTGCTGCACAAGTGGACTAGTTCTGGGCATAACAGTGTGGGGAGGGGCATGGAAGTGAAGGGAAGAGTCTTCGGGGAAGAAAAGCCATCTCATTTAATGCAAGGCTTGGATTATTATTTTCTCTAGCCCAGCAGGTGTCTCAGAAATTGTCTGGCAGCTCAGACATGGCTTGGAGAGGCATTTTGCCAAGTATTACATTTGATATACTATAGGAAAAGGCAATTCACTCTTTCTGAAGCTGTTGATGACTGCTCTGATTTCTGGGGAGAGTTCTCTACATTCATGACAGTTTGACTTCTTCCCTCTGACTGTTCCCTTCTCCATCAAAGCATCATAAACTTTCAGAGCCAGAGGGAACTTTGGACATCAGAAAGGTTACCCCTTTTATTTAGCTGATCAGGGTAAAAGGGTTTAGAGAGTTGAAGTTACTTGCCAGAGGCCACTTAGGAAATTACACTTTTGATTCCTAGTTTGGTACTTCATTGTTTCCGTAAATCATTTATAAACTTTATTTTTATTGCAAGAGTCTTTTTTTTTTTTATACATCTATACATGCGTGCACATACATACAGATAAAGGTGGAGTGACTCTGATTAAAGTAGGGATAATGGTCAATTCTACCATTTTGATTTTCCTTTCATCTCCTTTGGAACAGCTCCAAAGATCAGGAAATATTGCAGGGGGACCCATTCGGATAACCTACACTATCCTATGATAGGATAACTACACTCTCCTGTCTTGCATTCTACCTCTGACCCTGAAAGATTTTTTTTCGCATAAGAAATCTAATAGATTTCTGGCCATAATCATTCTAGAATGTGAAAGTATGCTAGGCCTGCTTCATTTTGTCTCTAAAGCAACTCAGAAATCTGGTGCGGGGGAGAAGTTACAGACAGCCAGGAAGATGTCTAATATGCTTGGGGAACCAAGAGGGTGATGGGAAAAACTGCCATCCCCCAGCCCTGCTGAAAGATGAAGAGAACTCGATCAGTGTCTCTGCACCCACCCACTGCTTTCCAGCAGGAACACTATCTAGTTTCCTTCCTCCGGGTTTTGTGGTTTTACACTCAGATTTATGGTAGATAGAATCATCAAGTGCAGTTTAACATAACAAAACTCCCCCACAAAGGTAAATACCAAATAAAACTCTTTCTACAACTTGTTAGTGATGAGGAAGATGGAGGAAGACTCAAGATATGTGCAATGATAAAAGCTTTGAGAGCTTCTTTCCCATGAGTACAGGACACAGACCTGTATATTAGATGATTACGTCTCCAGACAGACCCCTTTATCATTCATAGACTGAAGCAGAAATTTCTTCTCTTTTTGGTAATTCCCTAGATCCTGTCTAACCTAACAAACATGTTGACTCCCCTTGACTTCAGATATTCAACTTTTTAGTCTTTTTGAAAGCAAATTGCTAATAGATGATTATCAATATAACAGAATCAGAGACAGAGAGTTAAGATGTTCTTCAGAAACATTATTTATACCCTCCCAGAATGCAAGCCTTTGCTTTCAAGCTAACAGATGGGCCCATCTTGCTTTTCAATCTTCTCCTGGGGTGGTATCTAAAGGATTTTTCTGATTATAAAAGATATTTACACGTTTAAAGGGAACATCCATTTAGCTAAAATGCAAAGACCACTGGGGCATAAGCATACAAAGCTCTTCAGTCTAAGGTTAAGAGCTATCAGTGCCATCCAAGGCATTTTTGTATTTAGATTTCTTTTTGTCCCTGAGGTTATTCTCAGATGATGGCAAAAATGGTCAGGCAATCACTTTTCAAATAATAATAATAATAACAATAATCACCTTTTAAATACACATATCCCCAATCCTAAAGCAAGAGGGGCTTAATCTCATGACCAAACAAAACAGGGCTATTTCTCCTTCAATTACAGACAGGTGAGTTTTTAGTTTTATTTTCTAAAGGACAAAAAAGAGATTACCGAGACCAAAGAAGCTCTAGTAGCAGCAAATTCTACTTCTATTTAGCATCATTAAGACTTGGTGCCATGAATAATTCAGTGGTCATGTGCTGAAGATCAGTTCATTCAGTTGCAAGTGTTTGTTAGTTGTGTTCCCTTTTCCTGTTACAACCTGCAAGATTTATCTATCCATCTCCTTAACTCACATTGGGAGGCTCAGTTCTGCTCAACCCACTGCAGGCAGTCTGCACATGCTTTTAGGACATGGCATTTCTGTTTGAAGGGGGATCACTAGTGTGAGGAGGACCTCTGGGTCTACTCGCTGCATTGCTCAGTGAGGACTCTGTGATTTCTGCCCATGTATTCTGGCTAAGTGGCCACATTCTCTGGCTGCTGGAAAAGGTCTGTCACCTTCCTTGTGTGACCATCAATGTGTCTGGCCACATTCTGACCCTCCACAGGCTTCTGCATTGGCAGCAGCATAACTTGAAGCTCCTTATACTGTGGTAGAAGGAATTCCAGCACTTGGTGCAAACTTCTGTGGCTGAATTTCATTTTTCCTACACCCCTTTGTGCCTTTTCTGCATCATCCTTTCATCATGCACCTAGTGGGAGGTCTTTGCTGCTTGTGCAGAAAAAGGTTAAAAAGCAGCTTGGGAGTGCTTTCCTTAGACAGGCCTTCTGACAAAGCTGACCCTTGGCTGGTGCCTGAGATCTTGGATTTGGGGAGGTTCCCATCATTTCCTATCTGATTCTCTCACTGTGCCTTAACTGTTGTACAAATGATTGGTTTATGCTGCATCCTTTTATCAGTTCAGTTCAGTTGCTCAGTCGTGTCCGACTCCTTGCGACCCCATGGACCGCAGCATGCCAGGCCTCCCCTGTCCATCACCAACTCCCAGAGTCCACCCAAACTCATGTCCATTGAGTCAATGAAGCCATCCAACCATCTCATTCTCTGTTGTCCCCTTCTCCTCCTGCTCTCAATCTTTCCCAGCATCAGGCTCTTTTCAAATGAGTCAGCTCTTAGCATCAGGTGGCCAAAGTATTGGAGTTTCTGCTTCAACATCAGTCCTACCAGTGAACAGCCAGGACTGATCTCCTTTAGGATGGGCTGATTGGATCTCCTTGCAGTCCAAGGGACTCTCAAGAGTCTTCTCCAACACCACAGTTCAAAAGCATCAATTCTTCAGCGCTCAGCTTTCTTTATAGTCCACCTCTCACATCCATACATGACCATTGGAAAAACTATAGCCTTGACTATGTTCACCCTTGTATAGGGGGAACAAAACTCACAACTCCGGAATATCTCTTTGGCATTTAGATTATTTTTAGATGGAAAAAAAAAAACCAAGGCCTAAAAGACTGAGGAAGAAACTTTGACCTTCACCCCAATTGCATAAAAGATTCTAGATAGAGGGCCTCTTCCCAGAACAGAGCTGTCCGCAGAGAATGTGGTCTAAGTGTGCTGGGGGAAACTCAGCAGGAGATCAGAGTCTTCTCGGTGTCCCATCATCCCCTCATGGCCCAGCAGACATTTATTCACCAAACATTTGTTTTTCATCACCACGTCAACTGCCTTTCCTCTCTCTTTGAAATCCCAAACCCTTACACTTCAACATCCTCTCTTTAGCTGAAGATGGTCTGGCCATGTTGGTGAGTTACTCAGCTTTTCTGGATCTCTATCATGTACATGTTGTTGAACGTTTTGTTTGATTTTCTTCTCTTAATCTGTTTCATGTCAACTTAACTCTTAAACCAGCCAGGAAAATCTAGAAGGAGAGAGGATGATTTCTTCCTTGCCTATACTAGCTTTCCTTCTGGGAGTCTGGACTTTTGGTGGCAGAGGGTACCAACATGAGTAGTCCCCAATAAAAACTCTGGGTGCTGAGTCTCTAAAGAACTTCCCTGTTAGATAACACCTCATACTTGTCACAGTTTGCTATGGGAAGGACTAGGGAGATGAAGTGCATCCTATGTGACTCCTCTAGGAGGGCACTCTTGGAAGCTTGTTCCTGGTTTCCTCTGGACTTCACCCCATGTGACTTTTCCCTTCACTCATATTGCTTTGTATCATATAATAAATTTCACTGTAATAAATTCTAGCTGGGAGGACACCTATATGCTGAATCCTGTGAGTCATGCTAGTGAAAGATCAAACCTGGAGGTGATCTTGGGAAGCCCACCTCCTTGACATAGTGCTCCTCAGCTTGGGGCTCTAAACTCTCCAGCTGAGCATCTGTTCAGGGTCTACAGTTGTTCTAACAGGTGTAGAAGTACGAGGTCTAACCGTAGCCACAGCCAGTGTGGCAATAGCATTGCCCTCATGACACTTCTTTTTTAATTGAGGTGTGATTTGCAAAAGTGAGAGGTTCAGATCCCCTGCTTAACTTTTGTGATGAGTTTATACAAAAACCTCCAGTTCCCCTGGGCAGGAGCTGATGATGCCAGTGTTTTGCAGTGGAGTGCTGGGGGTTGTAGCTGGAGATGCAGTTTGTAGCTGGAGCCAATGTGTGAGTGCATTGGCAACAGGTTGGAAGAAAGCCCTGGTGATGCTTCATTTTATGTTTCAACTTGATTGGGTTGTGGGATGCTCAGACATTCTGGGTGTACCTTTGAGGGTGTTTCTGCGTGAGATCAGCATTTGAACTGGTAGACTGAGTGAAGAGATTGGCCTTCCTGATGTAGATGGGTCTCATTCAAACAGCTGAGAGTCTTGAATGGAACAAAAGGCTGCCCTTGACTGCCTGACTGCCGTATGCCTGAACATCAGTCTTATGTTGCCTTTAGACATGAACTGAAATATTAGCTCTTCCTGGTTCCTTTGTCTGCTCCTCTTTAGACTGGAATTGACACCACTTTCCTGGGTCTGCAGCTTGCCCACTCAGCACATCTTGGGGCTTTTCGATCTCTGTAATCACGTGAAGCAATTCCTTGCAATAAGTCTCTATCTATCTGTCTTCTATTAGTGATTTTCTCTGGAGGACACTGATACAGTCCCCAAGCTAATCCTTCTTGCACTGGGCGTTGAGAGGACCAAGCCTGCAGGAGCTATGCAGAAGGGATTTTGTGCACAGAAACACATTCAGTTCAGTTCAGTTCAGTTTAGTCGCTCAGTCGTGTCCGACTCTTTGCGACCCCATCAATCGCAGCACGCCAGGCCTCTGTGTCCATCACCAACTCCCCGGAGTTCACTCAGACTCATGTCCATTGAGTCAGTGATGCCATCCAGCCATCTCATCCTCCATCGTCCCTTTCTCCTCCTGCCCCCAATCTCTCCCAGCATCAGAGTCTTTTCCAATGAGTCAACTCTTCTCATGAGGTGGCCAAAGTACTGGAGTTTCAGCTTTAGCATCATTCCTTCCCAAGAAATCCCAGGGCTGATCTCCTTCAGAATGGACTGGTTGGATCTCCTTGCAGTCCAAGGGACTCTCAAGAATCTTCTCCAACACCACAGTTTAAAAGCATCAATTCTTCGGCGCTCAGCTTTCTTCACAGCACAACTCTCACATCCATACATGACCACTGGAGAAACCATAGCCTTGATTAGACGGCCTCCAAAATTAAATCTGCTCATGACTCTGAATTCTCAGCTACAGCTGTTGTTCCCACTCCAGACCCCCAAATACAGGTCAATTTCTTACAAGTAAGCTGAGCGTTTTTTCCCCCTCCTTTGCTCTGTGTCTCTATCTCTTCCTTAAATCTTGTTTCTTTTCTATTTTCTTTTATTTCCTCTTTGGAGTCATATGTATATGTATGAGTTTCAGCTTGGCTGGTGTTCTCAAGTGTCTCTATGCCCAAGTGATTCTTGGTCCTTATTATTTCCCTCTTTTTCTTTTTATAAGAACCCATAGCCCCTTTTCTGTGGTTATTGTCTGCCATTTTTTCTTTTCTTTTCTTTAAACTTTTTATTTGTAACCAGGTGTAGCTGATTAACAATGTTATGACAGTTTCAGGTGAACAGTCATACACATGCATGTATCCATTCTCCTCCAAACTCCCTCCCATCCAGGCTACTACATAACATTGAGCAGAGTTCCATGTGCTATACACTAGATTCTTGTGGGTTATCCATTTTAAATACAGCAGTGTGTGCATGTCCATCCCAAACTCCCTGACTATCCCCTCCCCCAGCAACCATGGATTTATTCTCTAACTCTGTGAGTCTGTTTCTGTTCTGTACCTAAGTTCATCTGTGTCATTTCTTTTTAGAGTCCACATGTAAGGGATGCCATACAATATTTCTCCTTCTCTGACCTAGGTCACTCAGTATGACTCTCTCTGGGTCCATCCATGTTGCTGAAAATGGCATTGTTTTGTTTCTTTTCAATGTCTGCCCTTAGTTATTTTCTACACCCCTTGGTAGAAAAGCTCCATTTGTCTTTTGTGAGGATGCATTAGGAGACAGTGTGCTCATGAGTGTTGTGGAGTGTGCAGTGTGTTCTAAAGGAAAACATGGGATGTGGGAATTTACACAGTGATACAGAAATGGGGGTCCAGCTCATATGATATACTATCCTCGGGAGGGCTCAGGCTTGCCTGCCTCTGCTTCTCCCTTAGTCTTGTTGGGGAGGAAGAAATTCTCCCCTACCTTTCTATGTTCTGACTGGCCTAACAGTCAAATTGACATCAGACAGATTAACAGAAGAAGATCAAACAAAAGTTTAATAACATATATATATATGGGAGAGACCGGGAAAACTGAGCAAGTCACCCAAATGGCCGAAGACCTTACCTTAAATCCTCTTCAGCCAAAGATTGAAGAGGGGGGTTGGGGTTAGTGGTTTGGGACTTCATAGAGGAGGAAGGCAGTTTACATAGAGATGGAAAGGCAAACATTTGGTGTACAGATGTTTGCCCGGCCCTTCTGAGGCCGTGGGACACAGAGAAAAATTTTAACAGACAGACTTTACTAGGTTCCTCCCCATGTACACACCTAGTTCCTACTGTAATTATCTGTGATAATGGCTCCCTCCCTGGATCAAGTCTTCTACTGATATTCTTTTAGGCAATTGGAGGAAGGTCACAGATTCTTCCTGAGTCTTTTGGGCCCTGATTGTTTTCAGCTTGAAATAATCTGCAGAGATATTTCGGGTGGCAAATTTTGCTTCCATAGAGTATTCTCCCTATGTTTTCCTTTCCAGACCGTTGGTTATGTTTTCCTCTGTTTCACAAATGGTAGGGTGATCTGTATGCTTAATAACAAGTTCTTGTGATTCTGAAGTGCCTGGTCTGAGGGCCACACTATCTGATCTCTCTGCCCCCCACCCCAGCCCAGTCCTTTTGTAATCAAATCTAGCCAGTGTACTTAGAATAAGAAAACAGGGAAGGACCATGGGTAGCATCTAAATCTTGAACTGTGGGAAATCAGGGCTGTTCTTGTGGCTGCCTTTTGGTTTTGGGAAATCAGCTGAATAATATTTGATAATATTCTTGGAGGTTTAGGTGGATTCATTCATGCATTCCAACTATTATTTACTGAGAACCAGGGCTGAAGCAAAGAATTAGAAGGCCTTGTCTCTTAGACTGTTGCTGGGTTAGCGAGACAGGCAATGTGAACCCTAATGTTATTCCACTCTAAGAGATGAGATGTGAAACAAACAGCACCAAAAGAAGTTAAACAACAACAAAAAGACTCTCTGTTAACATTGCCAAATGAGAAAACATGAAGCTGATGAAAAATGAAATTGGAATCCCAGGAAGAGAACATTATGAACTGCCTTGTAGCAAAAGAGTAAGGATTGAGAGAAGCCAATGTTTTCAAAGTTGCTGATTTAAGGCGGGATTTTCTGTTTTTTAAACAGAGATATCAAGCTGTCTCTAGCATAAAAATAAATGAGTCATAAATTTCATGTACACAAGACATGTTGTCAATACCCTCTGTGGCATTTGCTTTGTCAAGAATTCCACTACTGAAAGTCTTTGTCATAAAACAATTTTATCACTTTGTAAAGACTTTAAACAGTTGGCTCAAGGGGGAGGGGGGGAAAGAATATAGCCAAGAATAAGTTTTTATTATAATAATGACTTTTTTTTGAATAGTAATGACTTGATGCTTCCTGGAATGATCAAGCTAGAGGAAAGAAAGTAAATTGGAGGGTCCATCATTCAACTATCCAGGTCTGAGTTTGCAAAACTTTCACCCCATAGTGAACTCACTAACAGAAGTAGGAGATGAACCACAAATATAAGACACAGATTTTCAATTTTCTGGCATGTGAACCATAAGCCAGAAATGTGAGATACAAATTTTCAATTTTCGTGTAGCACATTAAAAAAAGGAACAAGAAAGAAATAGAAGAAATTAATTAAAATATGTTTTATTTGACCCAAAATATAAAAAAATTATAATTTCAATATATGTATGTACTTCATTGATTCAGTTTGTCAAGCTTTCATTAATTGACTGGAACACAGCTCAAATTATCTTATCTTTAAAGGGGCATTTATTGGCTCTCACAACTGTGAAGTCTGGAATACATGGCTTCAGGCATACATGGATCCAGGAGCTCAAATGAAACCACTGGGACCTCGCATTTCTCTACCTCTCAGCACTGGGTCTTGCTGTATTGCTTCACCCAGGTAGGAATTTTCCATGTGCTGGTGCTATGGCTTACAGCCTATCAGCTTAGCAACCCATGTGAAAATACCTTTTTCCCTATCGGTTCACTAAGGCTTTCAGGTGGCTCTCAGTGGCCCTGCTTGAGTTATATGCCTATCCATGAGAGATTCAGTGTTATGAATCTATCTTGAGCCGCATGTTCACCTCTGAAACTGTAGTAGGATTCATCCTATAATTGACACACGATGTGGCTGATTCATGTCAATGTGTGGCAAAACCAATACAGTATCATAACATAGAATAAAGTAAAAATAAAATAAAAAAATAAAGTGAGTTTCCTATAGATAGCAAAAAAAAAAAAAAGTGGAGGAGATATATGGAAGAAAGCAGAATGGTAGCTAAGAGGGAAAAAGTATTTACTTCAGGGACTAGCTATGAGAGGTGACATGATGTGTCCTAGCCAAAAACCCAGGTCTGGGTGCTCTGTATTCTGTAAATTACTAAGGGACTACTTTGCAATCTTAAATGTCTGTGTCCTCACTTGTAGATTGGGGATAATATCTGTACTCTTCTTAATTTACATGGTTGTGGGGAGAATAAATTTTGTTCAAAGATGCATGAGAGATTTGCATATGTTAAAGAACAGCACAAATATTTTGTAACCCATAATCACTGATTCCTTTATCAACCGATTGAAATTCAAGTGACTAGATGAGAAAGTACTTCCTGCTCAAACACTTTGAGTTATGGAAATTATAGTGATAGAGGAACTACATTTTTAAGACACTTAAAATAGAATTTAGTAGGGTTTTAAACAAGGGATATAAAGTAGCTTCAATATATTAAGAGATAGAACATAATTGAAGGAAGATTTTTCAGAATCTTCCTTCCAATTTCTCTCTCTTAATTTCCTTTTCTGTTTAGAAGCAGTTATTTGCCTGTCCTCTCCTTTGAATTCAAGGTTGCTTAATTCCTGCCTTGGAAGGAAGTGCATAAGAATTCAACCCCAAAGTAGTGAGATGTTGTTAGTACCTAGCTTGGTTGATGGTACCCTGAGTCTTTCACATTAATCTGGGTCTTTCAAGAAGTAGAAGTTAAGATGGTATTAAATGTCCAAGCACTTTATTAGGGGGAAACAATTGGGAGAAAAAGTGAGGAGGGAGGAAGGAAAGCCTGGGAGAGCTATCAGACTGTAGCACAAATCTGACTCCTAATGCAGGAAAGAAAGAAGATGCTTGGCAGAAGCATCATAGACTGACAGTTAGTCAAAGGCAAGCTCCACAAGGCCATCTCCAGGAGTGGGTGGCCATATTATCTCTGTCATAGTCAGTCTTGGTTGGGAGCAGAGTGGGTAAAACTTGGTGGATTTCATCAGCAGAAGCCCTTGGTGAATTATGTTCCCTGTAGTTGAAGATGTGTGAGGTATATTTGTATGGCAAACACATCTTCTGTTCATTTTTTCCCCACTTGTTTATTCAGTAGGTATATGTGCCTGTGTGCTAAGTCACTTCAGTTGTATCTGACTCTTTGTGACCCTCTGGATTGTAATACGCCAGGCTCCTCTGTCCATGGGATTTTCCAGGCAAGAATACTGGAGTGGGTTGCCATGCCCTCCTCCGGGAGATCTTCCTGACCCTTGGCTCAAACCCCCATCTCTTATGTCTCCTGCACTGGCAGGTGGGTTCTTTACCACTAGCGCCACCTGGGAAGCCCTCAGGAGGTACGTATTTTGTATGATCAGGCACCATGATGGATAAAGAAGATCTAGTAATAAAGGTGGCTGAAAAAGTCCCTGATTCCATGAAGCTTACATTCTAATGATCGGATTATCAAATTTTCCTTGGACTCTCCTGGGTTTTATGTTTGTCTCTGATAAACATATAAATTAGCTACTCTTACTTCTGTGTACTCCTTACACTTATTTTCTCTGGCTTGATTGCTAAATCCAGTTTTAGATAGTCTAGTCTTAGGGATGAAGCTATAACTAGAGAAATCACAAGGTTGGCTAGTTCCAAGGACTAAGGTTCAGGGTTGGTCCAGAGAAGGGGCAAAGCCCTCATTCCATCTGTAGGCCCTACCTGGAAAGTCCTTATTAGCAGTTATTTCATCACATTTGGAAAGAACTGAGGTCTCTTCAGTTCAGTTCAGTTCAGTCGCTCAGTCGTGTCCGACTCTTTGCAACCCCATGAATTGCAGCACGCCAGGCCTCCCCTGTCTATCACCAACTCCCAGAGTTCACCTAAACTCATGTCCATCGAGTCAGTGAAATCTCTTACCCTAGCCTAAAAAGTCCTATTTTGATTATACCTCTTCTTTCCTCCCTATTCTTGTTTCCTTCCCTCACCAAGCTGCACCTACACAAGCTTTGTTTCTGCTCTTGAACAGATCAACCTCATTTTCCCGAGGGGGATTTATCTGCCTGGAGCTGCTCTGAGTTTGTCTGGCAGATTCTTATCTCCACCTCAAATATAGCTTTTTCAGAGAAGTCCTTCCTGACTATCCAATCTGAAGTAATCACTTTTCCATCCACCTTGTCACTTTATTCTAATTCTTTAACTCTCTTGCCTTTGTCAGAATTGGGTATATCTTTGTCCTTTCTGTGTCTTCAATGTCTTTGTCTACAACTGGAATGTAAGGTCCAAGAGGCCAGAGCTATTACTTATCTCACTGACCACAGTGTTTCTGATCTAGAGCCTAGAACAATGCTCTTATAGAAGTGAAATGAAGTGTTAGTTGCTCAGTCGTCTCTAACTCGTTGTGACCCCATGGGCTATAGCCCGCCAGGTTCAGCTCCTTTGTCCATGGAATTTTCTAGGCAAGAATACTGGAGTGGGTACCCATTCCCTTCTCCAAGGAATCTTCCTGAACCAGGGATCAAATCTAGGTCTTCTTCATTACAGGCACATTTTTTACTGTCTGAGCCATCAGGGAAGTCCGTTATTGGGCACCAGTAATTCCTTATTGGATGAATGCAGAGAAATGGATAGATGAGAGTCGGTTTCAGGACCGTAGGAAGCTTCCATCAAGTCATGACTTAAAGCTTCTGTGAAAAAGATCCAGTTCCTGACGGTTGTCAGAGGGTAGACGCCATTGGAGAAGCTGACACCTTTAAGTACCTTGATCGGATGGGATGGCTCAGACACAGCCACTGCCGGATATTCTTTTTCCTTCTTTGGGTTGTCTTGTCACATTTTGTTTCCAGTATCAAGTGTGGCCAGGTCTCTCAGGAAGATTGCCTTGCTCCACTTTTTTCTTCTCTATGTCTTGTGCACTGAACGTATTTCTTTTACTAAAAAGAGCTGCTAATTATTGAGTACCTCCTATGTGCCAGGAATTGTGCTTGTTTTTGGAAATTCATAATTGAATAAACAAGGCCTTTGAGAGTTTTACCCTCCTCTCAGAAAAATGTGTTAGAAAAATGAAAGAATGGGCCATGAGGATAAGGAGTATACAATACCTATGTCATGATTTCTCAGTAGAGAAACATTTGATCTGTGTTTTCAAGAACTGACAGGAATTTAGAAAGAAAAATATACAGAACGGGCCTTCTAAAGAGGAAAACACACAAAAAGAAGGAAAGTGTGTGGTGAATTCGGGGACAGATTTGTGAGACTATGCATGGGGCAGTGAGAAGCAGGAGGAAATGGAGTGGTGATGGTAGGGTGAGGCCTAATTACAAACGTTCTGAAGGTCATACAAATGATTTTGGACATTTTTTTCCTGAACTAGTGGATAGGCTTAGAAAAAGTTTTGAGCAGGGGAGAGAGAATTTCAGATGGTGCTTGAAGAATGTCACTGTGTTATAAAGGCCGAAGAGAGAGGAGCTAGGAAGGGCTTGGAACCAAAGCTACTCTCCTATGGGAAGGTGACGTTGCTGCCAGCCCCACCGTTTCAAGTGGAACCCTGACTAGGGACTGTGCCGTGGAAATGTCTGTTTGGAACAGTTCAATTATAAAAAGCAACTTTATTTTTTTACACAAGTGATGCAAGTTTGTAATAGAAAAAAAATGCAGACGAGCAATAAGAAAACTAAACCCATCACTCAGAAATAACAATAGCTAGAACCATGTGTGTGTGTGTGTGTGTGTGTGTGTGTGTGTGTGTGTGTGTGGAGGGGAGCTATTCTTAGTGTATGTTTTGTACGTATCCTGTACACATGCTTTTTTGATTTATGCTATCTCATGGATTTATTTCTATATCATATCGATAATTCTATATCTCCCCAATTATTTTAATGGTTACCTATACTTCCCCTGAGCTTCCCTATTGGCTCAGTGGTAAAGAATCCACCTGCCAATGCAAGAGACATGGGTTCAATCCCTAGCTTGGGAGGATGCCCTGGAGAAGGAAATGGCAACCCATTCCAGTATTCTTGCTTGAGAAATCCCATGGACAGAGGGGCCTGGTGGGCTACGGTTCATGGAGATGCAAAAGAGTTGGACACGATTTAGTGGCTAAAACAACAACAATTCTTCCATTGGGTTAAGGTACCTAAAAGTCTTGAACCAATTTCTTTAAAATTTAGTCCGTATTTTATAAGGAAAACCCAGTGGAAAGTGAATAAACTTTGGACAAGGGGAAAATTTTGAAGATTTTCAAGGAGAGGATTAACATGACTGGATACCAGCTTGGCACAAAATTTCAAACTCTGTGAAGCTTTTCAAATAGCCTATAGCCTGTTAGACTTGAGATAGGGCTGGAGGGTGACTCTTGGGGTTTTCTCTGGACTCAGAGAGCTCACAAGTCTTAGTTGTTCTTATCTGTCTGCTGCCATAGCAAGAACTTGGCACCTAAATCTGAGCTGCTCTGACTTTAGCAAGAATAACTGGAGGCCAGGAGTGCCACTGGGCCCTGGGTTTCTAAGCCTCTAGTTGTGAGTTTTAAGACTGGAAATCTCCAAACTTTTGGGTCAGTTTGCTTCTCAGTAAATTGCTATTACATTTACTTTAAAATTATATTCAAACTCTACTGTACTAGGTATTTGGTACATTATAAAACATGTAATACATAGAAACTTTAAAAATATGGGTGGAAATAAAGCATTTAAAAATAAAAACAAAATCCACTTTGCTTTCAGTTAAATATTATTATTCATACAGCATCTAACATAGTTATATATTATTAATATTTTAGGGAGATCAATGTGGTTGAATATGTTTCACTATGCTTTTTTATAAATTGGTTTCAAACTTTAATATTTATGAATTCTTGTCCAAGTTCAACTCATTTTGATACTTGACTTTTACTGACTATCAAAATCAAAAAGATACTGCCAGAGATGTATTGATCCAAATAGAAGAAGAGTATAATTGGACGTACTTTGTAAATCATGATGTTCATTTTAAATTTCTATCCACTACTTTATGTAAAAATTTTGGTTGAAATTCAGCTAATAGATGTCTTATCTCCTTAGATGTCAGTTAATTGGTTTATATTTAAAGCTGTGGTGAAACCACAGAAACTCTTCATTTGAAAGTTTGAACAGGTTAGGAAGTAGAGTTTTTATTCTGCTTTATTTATTCATTTTAGAAAATACAGTGGAGAAAAATTTCTGACATCTGTTTTCAAAATGATCTCTCCATAACAAAAGTTGTTGTTGTTTTTAAAGCAAACTTGGAAGTTTCTAATTTTTAAAAAAAAAATGAGTAGCTTAGCTTTAATTTCAACAACTCTTAAATATTTTCCCATAAAATAATCAGCTTATCTCAGTGGGGCACTTAAGATTTTCATGATTACTTCCTACCTCATTACAAAGTTGTATACATATTCCGTTATGTGGCAGTCATTTCTTTTACAAATTATCAATCTTAGTGACATTCTGAGGCATGCAAATTTCAATACACTGTAATGCTCTAAGACTGAGAAAGCAAGAGGGGTTCTGCTTTTAATTCTTCTGGGTTGTGTAATTCCATCCTTCTTTCTGGATCCATCACATACTTTCAATAATAAGTGACCTCCTGTCCTCAGACAAAGGGAACCAGTGCCAGCTTGCACATTACGTAGTAACAAAGCAAAGCTTAATTTCCTTCTCTGTTTCAACATAAAAAAATGAATATAAGAAGAACTTCGAATTCATCTTCTTCCTATACTGCAAGTGTGCACACTCCTCAAGATTCATGGACACTGTGAAGTTCCTTCTCTTCAATAGGACACTGTTTCTTATCTTTAAATGAGGAGAATGGATAAGATTATGTGTTTGAGGCTTTCCTACTCTGACACTCTAGGAAGGATTATTTCAGTTTTTCAACTTAACAGGGTTCAATTAGCTGAACCCTGTGGTGTTGGGATGCTGGATGGATCATTTGATGAGCAAGGTGGGTATAGGAAAAGTACCATTGAACAAAGATGTGCTGTGATTGGCAGTCCCAGATGGGAGAGGATGATGGAGGTGACAGAAGAGACATGGCAGTGAGGAAAGAATTGTCCTGAAGGCATTGCTCTTGCTTTTGACCTTGTTCAGTTGCTAAGTCATGTCCAACCCCTGGACTGTAGCACTCCAGGCTTGTCTGTTCTTCACTGTCTCTCCCAGAGTTTGCTCAAATTCATGTCCATTGAGTTGGTGATGCTATCTAACCATCTCATACTCTTCTATTCCCTTCTCCTTTTGTCTTCAATCTTTCCCAGCATCAGAGTTTTTTCCGAGTTGGCGCTTTGCATTGGAAGTATTGGAGCTTCAGCTTCAGCATCAGTCTTTCCAATGAATATTCAGGGTTGATTTCTTTCAGCATTGACTGGTTTGATCTCCCTGCAGTCCAAGGGACTCTCAAGAGTCTTTTCCAGCACCCTAATCTGAAAGCATCAGTTCTTCAGTGCTCAGCTTTCTATATGGTCTAATTCTCACACTTGCACATGACTATTTTTGACCTTGGATAGACTATTTTTGATTTTCTGGACCTCAGTGACCTCATGGTAAAATGGAATAGGGAAGGGATTAGATTATCTTTCAGATCTCTTGAGCCATAAAGGATCCTGATTTTGTGGGGCCCTTGGAGGAATGAGGAATAACAGACCAGGCATCCTCACCCTGGAGCCCAAAAGCTCCTTCCAGGGCTGGCAAAGGTGATCTTGGTAAGGACTGTAGCTTCTGGGGCCTAGGGGACTTTTCCACATGACATATTAAACAGCGACTGAGAGGGCAGCCTCTGGGCTTAGAATGTCCCAGTTCTGCCACTTACTCTCTGTGAGACTTTGGGTAAGTTTTTTACTCTATCTGTCTCTCATTTGCATCATGTGTAAAATAATGGAAATAATAGGACTTTACTCCTGGGTTGCTTAGAGGATTAAAGCTAAATGAAATAACATTAATACAAATTAGAGAGTTTAACACAGTGCCTGACATATGGTATGTCTTTAACAAACATCTGTAATTGTCTTGTAGTTCTTATTTATTTCTCTACTTAAACCTGGAGGGAACCAGCAAACTTCTTTGGTCGAACCCAAACTCAGCCCTACCAAACAAAACAATAACAACCAACTAAATGTGCAGAAATAGAAAAGTCTTCCCATGGGATCTGTTCTGAAATCCGCTGAACAGTCAATCCTTCCAGTCCTTAAGTATGTCTTCTTCCTTCATCCCTTCAAATACCACCTCCTTGCGCCGAACAAATCTCAATGCCAAATACAACAAAGTATTTCCTTTCTTTTTTAAGAACGGCTTGAAGCTTGGTTGAAGCAGAAATGTTACTCTGTTAGAGCTTAGAATTTGCAAGTGTAAATCTCTTCCACAGGCAGGTGCATGAGCCCCAAAAGATAAGGGTGTTAAGAGGTACATTTTCATGTTGGAAACAGTCTCAGATTAATTTGAAGGCACTCGTTAATAGAATACTATTTCTCCACTCTTAGGCATGGTTTTATTGCTCTGTTCACCAACTTGATGTCTTAAAATCAAACTCTTGATTAAAAAATGAGAGAAGGAATTATGTATTTCCACTTCTAAATCACTCCCAAATAAATAAGTGCATGAAATAATTCTGGACACCTTTTTTGGAAGAAGAAAGGTATTTTGAGAAAGAAAACAGGGTTTGAAGCCAGAGTTTGCTTCTGCAGCAAGTGCAGCCAGGTTGCCCATAGCTGGGTGTGGACTCCTGAAGAGGCGTTTGTGCCTGAGGTCACCAGCCTGGGGGAGCTGGCAGTTTCAGGAAATTACGCAATTGCTCTTAGAAAAGATGTCAGAAGAGCCCTTCATGAATAATTTTCGGTTGACCTGTTTGATACTCTGAGTTTCCAGCTGGCACCAGGACATCCTCAGGAGTCTATGGCACTGTGCCCTAAAGCATGTGAAGTCGTAGAATAGACGTGACATATTCTGTAGTACTGATTGGTCTCAGAATCCCCCTCTTTCCTTAAAGGCTAAAATGAATGGGGATATAATTTGGAGATTGTTTTTGCAAATATAGAAATTAGGAACACAGGCCTTGTGGTTAGGCAAAACTATTAAATCCTGGCTCTGACACTTACGAGCCTGACCAAGTGACATAACCTCTCTGGATCTCAGTTTCACCACGTGTGGAATGGAATGGAAGTAATGATACCTGCTTCATAGGATTACAATGGGGACTATATGAAATTAAGTGTAGCTCTTAGTACAATGCCTGTACATGTAAGGGCTCAGAAAGTGGTGACTCCAAGTAGGCTCTTGGTAAGGGCAGAATTAATTTGGTCACAAACAACAGCAGTCCACTCAGTCTAACTCAGATAAAGGAAGTATGTTAAAGAATATTGAAGGCAATCTCAAGGCAACCAAAGATAGGAAATATAATCCAGTTGGCTTTGCAGGGGCTGACCTGAGAAAGAGCCCGTCATCATGCTTTTATCCATATCTTCATTCTATTTGTCTACTAAAAGTATGGGTTAGTTAGTTCACTTCTGACATTTGGAATCCGTTGTTGGAAAAATTTGATAAAATCTAATTGAATATATTCCTAATATTGTGGATATAAAAGAAGAGAAATGATGAACTGTCAGAGCAGAAGAACCTCAGGTATCTTTTAGTCCGTGGATGGACACGGCATAGCAGGGAGGTTGCTTCTCACCTTGCTTATGCCCATGGCAGACATCACCAATCCATCTTGACAGTCCTTCCTAGCACTGCACTTCCAGACAGCCACTAGCAAAAGAACAGAAGAAGCTCATGAGATTAAAAACTGATCTTCCATTCTTTATACAGCCACTCTGTTACAGATGCACAACAGAGGTTCTCAGAGAAAAAGTGACTAGTCCAAGGTCATGCTGCTGAGTAGAATTAGAACCACACATTCTTTGGTAGGGAGGTAAAACTATTCTACAAGAGAATCAAATGCAATGAAGAGTTAAGTACGTGGGAGCTGGAAACTCTGGCAAGGTTTTATAGCAGGAACTGGAACTATCTGGACCTTAGAGGACTTGCTCAGGTAGAGATAAGAGAGAGAGCAGCAGTTATAATGATGTATAGGTTTTCCAAGGTGAGGGGAGGATGGGAAGACTGGCTCTCTAAGGCAAGATTCTTCCATCAGCTGCTGTCCTGTCTGAGTTGCTGCTATAGGAATCATTACCATCACATTTGTCTCTGTTTAGAGGCAAGAAATGCAGTCTAATGTGCTGGTTTATTGATGGTCATCCTTGATTAGGCCAATTGTGACATTGCACAAGACACTGGTGCTCTTAAAAATATTTTTCTTTTTTAGTATTATTTTACTCCCGACAAGAAGATATAACACAAAGTAGAAGCGAGAGTTACTTCTACTTTTGCTGGACCACTTCAGAAAGGAGCACACTTACTTACCTCCCTTCTCTCTTTAATTGAGCTCAAGGCTATAGTTCTGGTTTCCATTTCTAAGAGCCTGCATATTTTAGAAATTATTCATTACTGTGGGTCTTCAGGCAGAACCTGTTAAGTAGGACGTTTTGAGACAATTTCTGCTCTGGGTTGGACATTTGGGTGGGAAGATTTCTAAGAGATGTTTTGGAGTAAAGCCTGGTTGAATTCTAAGTCTAGCTTCACCATTTACTAGCTGTGTAGTTTTGAACAGATTACTTAACCACTCTGTGCTTCTGTTTTCTCCTCTGTACAATGTGAGTAACACATCCCATATCTTACAGGGTTGTTTGAGGAATCAATAGGACATTATGCTGAATTCCCAGCAAAGGGTCTACATAAGTGATAGCTATTACATTTTTAAAATAATTAACTGGTACCTAAAATGTTCTCTGGGCTCTTTAGGATTCTGGGATTTCCTACATCAAAATGCTTCAATCTCATTTAAGGATTTTTGAGAAGGGGCAACACTAGGTATTTTTCACTTTTACAATGTTATTTTCCATCCCCCAAAGGCAGAGTGGCATTTGGGCATTAAAGGAAGGAAGGTATCTGGTACTGGGATGTTGGAGCTGGAAGGGCACTTCAAGGGCACAGAGCTCCAGTTCAGCTACTCCTAGAGAAATAGAGACTCAGTCCAAGACAGACCAAGTGTCTTCCCCAAAGTTACACACACAGCAAGCTTCTTACAGAAGAAAAGAAATGAAGCATGTGAGGAGTCAAGGGCTGTCTGCCCCAGGAATTATGATTTTTTTTTCCTGCCTGTTGGTTAGTTGGTGCTTCTTCTCTTTGCCTTCTGTTCCTTACTCTGTGAAAAGGATGTTCATCTAATTCATTTGGGAACTGCTGGGCACCGCACCTGGTGCGGGATACAGCAGACACCCTGGCTCCCTTTCCATGTCCAGTAGAACAGTCTCCGTGGTGCTCACCACGTGGGGATGTTGTGAGGATCAAAAGCTCACAGAGAGAGAAAGGATTAGCAATTTACATTATAATTACCAATTTAATTATAAATTCAAATTGTGTTCTAAAATGAACAATGACACTAATAAAGATTATAACAGACACTTAACAAATACTTATTAGATAGATGAGATAGCATGAATGGACCAAGTATTGAATGTGTGAAAAGTACTTAGGAACAACTCTAATAACCTTTGTTTTCTGGGCATATCAAGATGGCACCCCCTTGAGGGGAGGAGCAGTGAGGTCGGAAAGAGATTATGGATGCTATCAGAGGAAGTGGCAAGGCGCCCGAGATAAAGTTCATCTCCTCACCTGCTTGTTCAGGGCTGTGCTAGCCTCAGTGGAGTACATATTATTTTCCAATCTCACAAGTTGTCATTCTTCCCTTTTTCTTTTCTTTTCTGGCTTTTCATTTTTCTGTGTTTAGTAAAACCCTTCTGGCACTTGCTCTCATGGGAACTTTGGCTGTTAGTCAAATCCTTCTTCCCTTCAGGGAAACAAAAGCAAATCAATAGATGATATTAAACAGCCTGGAAGACCCTAGTGATTTAACACTTCCCATAAATGTCAGCCAGCCCTGAAGCTGTGGATGGTCTTACTCTTCACATCTGTTATTTTCTCTCTCTTCTCTCAGCTGCCCCTGGATGTCTCCCTTGGAGTAGCTTGGAGAGGCAGGGGAAAATAAGCTTGGAAGAAATACTCAGATATATAGTGGTCCCTGTCACTGAAGCTAGTCGAGTAGAGACCTGATAACCTTCCTATGTGGGACTGTGTGTCATGCAGGATTGTTTCAATTGTGAGTGACAGAAAAATCATCTTACAAGTAAGTAAAAAGAAAATTTAATAATTCAGATCATTTAAAACCTGAATTGGGATGGCTTCAGGGATGGTTTGATACTGGGGTTCATATAATGTCACTGGGGACCAGTTTATCCCCTCTGTCTCTTGGCTCCATTTTCTGCCGCTTTAGCTTGCATTCAGGGTCCAAAATGAGAGCAAAAACTCAAGACCTGCTTCTGAACTTTATATCCAGCAGGGAAGAGCATATACCCTCATGCCAGCATTCCCAGCAAAATATAGTTTCTTTCACTGTCTCTTCTGGGGCAGAGGTCCACTCCTGAACCTATCACTATATCAAGGAGGAATAGGAGGGTCTGATTGGGTTAGAATCAGGAGTAGAAATCCTCTCCAGGGCCTATTGGCTGAGAATGGAGGAGAATGTGGTTTTCAGAGGGGAAATCAGGATATGACTCTCAGAAGAATGGGGAACCAATAAAGAAGATCACATGTCACAGATGGCTATGACCAGCTCTGTGGCTTTCTAGGACCTATGTTCAGGCGGACTATCTAGTGATAATTAGCTTATGTCGTGTTATGACTCAGAGCTGTAAACCCCTGTTGGTCATATATGTTGTAGATGAAAGCAACCTTTTGCTGAAGTGGAGGCCTAGGGAGGGTATAGACTTGTCCAAGCTTACCCAGTGTGTGAATGGCAGGGCTGGCATGAGAATGCAGCCTTCTGTGCTCATCTTTCTTTCTCATGCCTTTGTTTCCCTATCCCCCAGCCTGCTTCTGGGAGAGCAGTTCACCTGGCTGAGTCTTCCTACAAAGGGATAGATGATTGTTTTGTAGAGTAGGTGATTCATGGTAACACTGGATCCACAGCAAGGGTGTGACAAGCATTGGAATAAATTGTGCCCTTTGAGCACCCGCTGATTGAAAGCCGGGGGGGTATGGTGAAAGAAAGAGAGTGAGAGAAAAGTGGTCTTATTTCAAGGAAAGGAGCACAGGTAATTCTTTTTCCTTTTTTTTAAAATTTCATCTGTCCATTCTGCTCAAGAACATCCTTATGGAAGGAGATGGCATAGGGCAGGGGAATGAGCAGTGGGTTGGAGTGCAGAGATCTGAGTCCTCAGCCCCAATCTGCTCTGGACTTTAGACAACTTGAGCCCCATCTGTGGGCCTCTTTCTCTTTTGGGTAAATGGGGCAGCTGGACCACAGAGATCACCCCTGATGGAGTCTACTCTCATTCTCTTTGGAGTGGTCGCTTGTGCCAGTACAGCATGCCCTTTCATGCTTTGTTGCTGTGGTTTCCCTCAGCTCTGTGCCCCCATCACGACTACAGGGGCACCACCTACCCTGGAGATGTGCAACAGGGCAGCCTTTGATCCCTGCAACTTAGCAGGTGCTCAGAAAATATTTCTAAGATGACTGAATATAATTTGAGCAGAGACTAGATGAAGCACAAGCTGGAATCAAGATTGCCAGGAGAAATATCAATAACGTCAGATATGCAGATGACACTACCCTTACGGCAGAAAGTGAAGAAGAACTAAAGAGCCTCTTGAAGAAAGTGAAAGAGGAGAGTGAAAAAGCTGGCTTGAAACTCAGCATTCAAAAAGTGAAGATCATAGCATCCAGTCCCATCACTTCATGGCAAATAGATGGGGAAACAATGGAAACAGTGACAGACTTTATTTTAGGGGGCTCCAAAATCACTGCAGATGGTGACTTCAGCCATAAAATTAAAATATACTTGCTCCTTGGAAGAAAAGCTATGACCAATCTAGACAGCATATTAAAAGGCAGAGACATCACTGTGCCAACAAAGGTCCACCTAGTCAAGGCCATGGTTTTTCCAGTAGCCATGTATGGATGTGTGAGTTGGACTGTAAAGAAAGATGAGGGCCAAAGAATTGATGTTTTTGAGCTGTAGTGTTGGAGAAAACTCTTGAGAGTCCCTTGGACTGCAAGGAGATTCAACCAGTCCATCCTAAAGGAAATCAGTCCTCAATATTCATTGGAAGGACTGATGCTGAAGCTGAAACTCCAAAACTTTGGCCACCTGATGCGAAGAACTGACTCACTGGAAAAGACCCTGATGCTGGGAAAGATAGAAGGCAGGAGGAGAAGGGGACAACAGAGGATGAGATGGTTAGATGGCATCACTGACTCGATGGACATGAGTTTGGGCCAGCTCCAGAAGCTGATGATGGACAGGGAAGCCTGACGTGCTGCAGTCCATGGGGTTGCATAGAGTCGGACATGACTGGAGCAACTGAACTGAACTGAACTGAACTGAATGGGAATCATTTCACCATTATCACATTCTGTCTTCAGGTCTTAAAAGGCTTTCTTATTAGGGTCTTCTTTTAAAATGCAAGCCATCTCAAGATTATTTGCATTTTAAGCTTGACGTAAATAGCATCTATTTATTGAAAGGAAGCATGAGATTCAGATTAGGGGTTTGAGGGTGGGGTCGGGGAAAAATGGCTAACCAGAGGAAAGACTGAAAGGCTGGATGTGGTGTGGAAGGTGGGTCTCTAAGGAACTAAAAAATAGTGAAATCTTGCAAGTATCCTAAGTGAACTGACAATATAATGAATACCATGTGTTTACCACCAAGTTTGGCTCAGAGGTTAAAGCGTCCGCCTGGAATGCGGGAGACCCAGGTTCGATCCCTGGGTTGGGAAGATCCCCTGGAGAAGGAAATGGCAACCCACTCCAGTACTCTTGCCTGGAGAATCCCATGGAGGGAGGAGCCTGGTAGGCTACAGTGCATGGGGTTGCAAAGAGTCGGATACGACTGAGGGACTTCACTTTCACTTTCTTTCACTTTTGGAAATTAAATATTACAAATAAATGCCAGACTCCTATGTGGTCTTTCCCATTCTCATCTAATCTCAGAGCTAACCATGATCATGACTGAAATGTTTAATATTCCTGTAATGTTTTTACTGGGTTGACCAAAAAGTTCATTTGGTATTCTCTGCATACATATGTAAGCCTAAACAATGTGCAGAAATTTTTCATATTATATAACTTTTCAGAAATGGCATCATACTGTACGTATCATTCCACAATTTGCTTTTCCCCTTTAATACTCTTTTGATGCTTATCCATAGTGAAATATGTAGTTCATATTTGATCTAGTTGAGTTGATCTAGTTGACCTAGTTTTAGTTTACTATATAGTAACACCTTGAATGACAGTAATATACAGTCTATTTTTCCATTGTCCTGTTGATGGATGTTGAGTTTGCCTCTATGCATTTTGTTATAACCAACACTCTGTGACAGACTTCCATGTATGTTCCTCCTTGTTACATGTGCATGAGTTTTTCTGGGGTATATTGCTAGGAAAGGGATTGCTGGGACATGGTGAGGCTACATCTTGAGCATTATTAAATGTTGGGACAAGCCTCCAAAGGGTTGGTACCCATTTGCACACTCCATCCCCTGCCCTAAACAGTGCGTGAGAGCTCATTCCTGAGTAATGTCAACTCATTTCATGAAACACCCAGGCCCACTTTTCCATGCCATGACAAAGACCTGTACTCTTATTCAAACACCAACGGACCTCCTAACATGGATTATCTAAGAGGAAGGAGGTGGAAGGAACAATCTTTGGGTATTTAATTGGGTTACACACAAATACAGAATTTTTGGGAACCAGCATTTTGCAAACCTAGAAATTTGATGGATTTGAGTCCTGGTGCTGCCACTTATTGGTTGTATGGTTTTACGTAATATAGTTTGTCCCTCTTGCCTCAGTTTTTCCTCTGTCAAATGGGGGGTTTTGTGAAGGATTTGTGAAGGATCACCTCATGGGTTATGTGAAGGATTAGATGAGTTAATACTTGCAACACAGGTAGCATAGCATGTGGCCTGACTCATCGTACATCATCAATACATGGTAGCTATTAGCATTATTACAGGTGGCACAGCCTAGTCATTACCGTTTTCTTCCATCCTTGAGGACTTTTCAGCCAGGAAATTCATGTTTTGAAAATTTTTTTTATGCTGAGCAAACTGTATGAATTAAGCAGCATTTAATTCTTTGTTTCATTTCTAGCTATCAAGGCCATATGTGACTGCTCAACAGCTTCTGACTAGCAGAAGGGAAGTGTGTTGACACACCAGGTTGTGACCATGGCAGCCAAAAACAAGGGGAACTGGTTTTTAGCTGTCTAGTGTGACTTTATCACAGGTACGTGTGCAGCTTCCATCAGCTTTTCCTCTAATAAGTCTCTAAGATTTTGAATTGGCTCTAAATAGTGACTTCCATGATGACCTCTGGCCTATAACCCTGATCTAGCCCTACCTCTGTGTTTCATAGATGGAAAAACAGAGGCCCAAACAAGAGCAAGAAATTTTTAATTGTGCCTTCATGGAGACTCATCACTCACTTAATGGACAATCTCACCTTGGTTCACAGATATGACTAATTGGAAGAGAGGTATCTGGTTATCTATTGCCATGTAACAAGCCTCCTCAAAGTCCTGTGGCTTAAAACAAACACCTATCCACTCTCATGTTTCTGTGGGTTGAACCGGCTCAGAGGAGTGGTTCTTGCTTGAGGCTGCTTATGCTCAGATGGCAGCTAGGACGGCACACATCTGAAGGCTGGAGTGGATGGGATATCCAAGATGGCTCTCTCACATGTTGGCACTTGAGGCTGGTTGTCAGTTAGAGTGATCACACATGGCGTCTCCAGGTGGCTTGGGTGTCTCACAGCATGGTGGTTGGGTCCTGAGAGGGAGCATCTCAGGATGAGTGTTTCAAGAGAAAGGATGAAGAAGCTGCCAGGCCAGGTAAGGGCTGAGCTACTTCCCTTCACTTTCACCATATTCTACTGGTCCATGCAGTCACAGGCCCATGAAGATTCAAGAAGATCAAGTAGATTCCACTTCTTGATGAGGGGGTGACAATGTCACACTGCAGAGAGCACGTGGCATGGGAGATATTTCAGTTATCTTTGGAAAGGAGTCAAAATTTCTGTCATGGCATTTCCCCCTCCTCCCTTCCAAGGATTTGCAAACATCTGTGGTCACCAGCTGAGGGAAGTAGATGAAACTGTGGCCTTTCCTCCCCAGCTCTGTCAATTTTGGGGGCAGGAGGGAGATACAACCTAATCTCAATTGAAAGAATAGAAAGGGTGAAAAACTCTCCACTGGCAAAGCAGGAATATTAAATATTTTTTAAAAAATACCTTACTGGAGCAACTGTGTACATATTAATAAGAATGGATTTTTTTTAAAAACCTAGGTTTTGGGGAGTGTTCATGATAAAACATCCTGTTCTTGAATTATTAAAAGCAATGTTGAGTAAAGAATTGCTTAATTTAGTAAATAATTTTAAAGCAAGCCATTATTTTCTCCAAACTCAAATTTGCTGAAAGCACTCCAAGAATTTTATTACCAGGACGACTGCATAATGTAATTGTGTAATTAGTAATACATCTGACATTTTGGGAGAGATTTAGTTTTACTCAGGGCAAGAATGAAATGTAGTACTTTATTATTTTTTAAGATGGCATGAGGGACACTGCCTTGTTTCGCTGATTGAAGTTTTGTTTTGTTTTAAATGGACACTGTATGGCTGAAGTCACAGAGAACCAACATTGATACTGGATCTGTGGACAGAGTATGTGGTCTAAAATTGAAGTGGTCTTGGGGAATTTGCTGGCAGGCTGGTGGTAAGGACTCTGCACCCTTACTGCCGGGGGGCCTGGGTTCAACCCCTGGTCTGGGAACTAACATTTCATGAGTAAAACAGCATGACCAAAAAAAAAAAAAAAAATTGGAGCGATCTAGGTTTGAATTTTGGCGCTTCCTCTTGATATATATGTTTTTCTTGAGTAAGTTACATAAAGTCTCAAGTTCTTTATTTATAAAATAGGAATAAGAATGTTTATTTATAAGGTTGCTTTGACTCAAGTGGGATAATGCTCACAGAAGGCCCGCGATTTTACATAAGCGGCAACAGAGCTCAATTATTAGCCACATTTCACTGCAGCTTGAGGAGGCATAGGCAAGGTTACACAGCACAGAAGAGGCAGAACTGGAACCTGAACTCTGATCTCTATCTTTCCCAGCTGGGATCTTAACCACTAAGCATATTGTCTGGTGTGAAACACAGAGTTTATTTATCTCTGAAGCACCAGAACACTGTCTGGCACATGGTTGATGAACAAGGAACATATCTTGGTGATCGAACTCTTCCCCAGGTTCCCAGCTCCCCATCCAGTGCAGGCAGGCAGTTTCTGTGATAATGTGGAAGAAGGAGGAAGCTGGTAAAGGCCTTTTCCGTGAAGGAACTCCTTGTCCTCCCGCACTTTCCATTGCCTTTTGCCTCATTTGTGCTTTTTTTTTTTTGTTAAATTTTATTGGAGTATAGTTGCAAGCTACATGTCCCTCAGCAGAGGAAAGGATAAAGGAGAGGTACTACATAGACACGATGGACTATTACTTAGCCATAAAAAGGAACACAGTTGTGCCACTTGCAGAGACGTGGTTCCCTCAATTTGCTTGTTATTCAAAGGCCTAAACTGCCGAGGCTCGCCCCTCACTGAGGCTCTGTTTGGTTCAGATAGTTGGCTGAGACTGTCCCAGCTGAGCACCGCACGGAATACACAGACGAGGAGATGGAGACTTTCAGAGCCGAGACTGAGTACAGGTGTGTATCGGCTGCCTGACCCTCTGCAGCGGCCGCTTCACGTGAGCTGAGCTAGCCGCAGCCTCGCCCACCACGCAGGACGCTACTCCCTGGCTGTAGCTGCCAAGGCGTGGGCAGGGGGCTGGAGTCGGGCAATGGAGAGACTGACCTGGTGGCCCCTGGAGCTGAGTTCCCATACTGGCGGCACTTTGCAAGAAGGCCCCCAGGCCCCCAGGCCCCTCTGCCTTTTGATACTCTAACATCTTTTCACTAAGTTTCCTTATGATTTAAGACTCCAGAGTCAGATTCTGTTATCGGTAATCCAAAGAACCTCTCCTAGTGGAGGAGCAGACTTTCAGAGCTGGAAAGGGCCTGGAATGTCGTCCTTCTCACTGCGTGGCCTGGGAGGGCCCTGCAAGGATCCCTGATGCCCACAGACAACAGGCTCACTCGTGCCCGGATAACCACTCTCCCCCAGCCTTACCAAGGGACTCAGTGTTGGAGAGGCTACAGGCCCCATCTTCTCCATGTCAAAGGCTTTAAGAAGTTGGGCCATGGATATTTAAAATCTCTCTCCTCTTCTATTCCACCCCTTATCTTCTCTACCTTTAACTTTCACTGGCTACAAGTGTATTCTTAAGGTAAGATAAATCTGTTTTCTTTATGAATTGTTGCAAATTCCAACTTTGTGGCATGGTCATAATAGCTAATATTTTTGTGCTAACAGCTTAGAAGCCAGGATTACTAAATATGTGTTAAGTGCTTCATGAAGTTTGGTTTGTTTAATTTAATCCTCTCAAAAATTTTATTGTGATGTAGTTATTATTACTCTCTATTTCACAGATGAAGAAATTGAGGGTTTGAAAGGTTCTAAAAGAATAAGGTTATATTTCAGAACTGTCTGCTTAAATAGTGATGGCAGAATCAAATTGTGAAACATCTCTATTTTTTCCTTCTATCATCTGTGCCATTATTTTGCACATTAGAAAAAAAACACCACAAAGTGCTGAGAGGTTCAGAGTAATGTAGATGCTGCAAGCAATTTGGACGCAATGTGAGGACATACAGCTTCTTGTGTTTGAACACCAGGGAAGACTGTTTTGAGAAGTGGCACCTGGGAGGGGTGGTGTGTTATATTTTCCAAAGAAGGCTGCAATAATGCTCCCATCTTATGTGTTTTTCTAGAATCTTAATATTCTCCATCAAGAGGTAGAGTCTATGTCCCCTCCCCTTGAACACTGGTGGGTCTTTGTGGCTATGTAGACAGAGTACAGAGCAAGTGATGGTCTGTGACTTTTTTTTTTTTTAATAATGTTAGTGTCTTTATGAACCAGGACTTTTTTTTTTTTTTTGATTTATTTATTTTTGCACAGACTTCAGTTGTGACTGTGGGGGTGGGGTGGGCTACACTTCTTGCAGTGAGCAGGCTTCTCATTGCAGTGGCTTCTCTTGTTGCACACAGGCTGTAGGCACATGGCCTTCAGGAGTTGCAGCTCCTGGTGCTCAGGGATTGTGGCTGATGGGCTCTAGAGCACTGACTCAGTAGTTGTGGCACGGGGAGCTTAGTTCCTCCGTGGCATGTGGGAACTTCCCAGACCAGGGATCAAATCCATGACCCCTGCTTTGGCAGGCAGATTCTCAACCACTAGACCATCAGGGAAGCCCCCTGGTCTAAGTGACTTCTTAAGGCTAAGTCATAAGAATGTCATTCTATCATATGTTCTTAATATGTTCACTCTCCCTACCCAATCACTATGCTGCTAGGGAGCCCAGCCAACTCAGGGAAGGGAAGTGAGTCCCTGTCCCTGCGGAAGTATAGGGGAAGCACAGCCCTAGCTGAGTGCTAAGTCAGTGCTCACACCAGTATTCCAGCAGTGTGAATGAGCTATCTTGCAAGTGGGTCCTTTAGTCCCTACTTGGGCTACCCCAGCTGATGCCACATGAAACACAGGTGAGTCACCTCCCGAGGGAATAAATGACTCATGTTTTGGAACTCTAAGTTTTGGAGGAGTTTGTTAAATGACAGTGGATTAATGATAGAAAAGAGGCTTTGAAAGATGGATGTCTTTGCAAACAAGATTCTAAAGGTGCTGTGCTGATTATTGGCGATTGCTACTGCTGCTGTGGTGGTGGTGGTAATGGTAGTAATGATAAATAATAATAATGATGATATTACTGTTAGTGATGGTAGCAGTACGTGAGTCTCACTAAGATTTTTTCTGTGCTAGCTCATGCTAATTGCTTTAAACTATATCTCATTTAATTCTAATGACGATTCAAAAGTAGTTACTGGTACCCTCATTTTACGGACAGGAGTCTGGGTATTAGAGAATTTGAGTTTTCTTTAAGGTCATATCATTCCTTCTAAGGGATGCTTCCAGAAGATTCATCCCCTTATCCAGGCAGGGCTCATGTGGCCCTTTCAAGGAAAACCATGCTTGTAATCAGATTCACACTAAAGTCAGAATGACTAGTAGCTAGCTAGCATTCTTTCATAAGTCTGTTTACATTTTCAAAGTGGGATGCCCATTAATCAAAATGAATAGCTCATCCATGGAGCATGTCTACAGAGCTATCTGGAGGCAGAAGACTTCTTTATAGCACTTATCAGGGCTTCCCTGGTGGCTTAAACAGTAAGGAATCTCCCTGCAATGCAGGAAACCTGGGTTTGATCCCAGGATCAAGAACATTCCCTGAGGAATGGAACAGATCTGCACTCCAATATGCTTGCTTGGGAGAATCTCATGGACAGAGGAGCCTGGTGGGCTACGGTCCATGGGGTTGCAAAGAGTTGGACACGACTGAGTGACTAAGCACACGTGCATTGGAAACAGGATTCTTAACCACTGGACTACCAGGAAAGTCCCTGGCCATTTTTAAAGTCCCATTTCTATGAGACTTCTGTGTGCACAATTTAAAATTTTTTAAAATTTCTCCTGTCAATCTATATATTGTTAACTTTAGTAATAGTGCACCCATAAGAGCTCGAAAGGGGTAAAGGGAGACTGTTCCCCTCCTTGAAAACCCCTAATTTACCCATGGGGAAACCACAGCTCAGAGAAGTTGCTAGCTTGCCCTGGATCACACAGAACCAAGATGCAAGACTTTGGGTCTCCTGACTTCTGAAGATGGGTCCAGCCTGCAACTTGACTCTTTCTGTATCCCCTACACCACGTGAAAGAGTCCGGGAGGTGGATGATAAAAACCGCCGCTGGCAGAAGGAAAGCAGTGATCTGAATACCTAAGGGAAATCCTAAACAGTGGAGAGAAGAAAGCAAACATTAAAACAGCCATGGATAGGAAAAAAATAGGGAAAAAAAAAATCAAGCCATTTGGAAGTGCTCATTGAGTTGCTGCAGTGGATAATTTAATAAGCCGTCTGTTCAGATCTGTATTGCTTCCCTGATCTCAGCAGGGTGCCGTATGGAAGCTCCTACGCAGTAATTACAAAGAATGATCTTTCCCCCTGTCTGGGATCTTAGGCTGTGATCTGGGGAGCTGGAGCTGTTAAGCTGTTTTTCTTGGGAGGCAGAGTTTGGAAGAGTGTGTGTGAGCCCTTGTGTTTGTAAGTGTGTTGCAGCGGTAAGGGATTGATTCTGGGATTGGTCCTGAAACTCTCTTTGTAGCAACCCTTTTTCTGCTAGTTCCTGGGGCCTGGTGCCAGGGTAACTTGCCAGGCTTGTACCTGATCAATTCTTTCCAGCCTGCAGCCTCAGGATTCAGCTCCCTGCTATGCCTCAGTAAACGTATCAAATGAATCCTTAGCTGCTGTGGTTCCCACTCAGTTAAGCACATTCATTCATTCAGCAGGTAATTATTGAAAACCTGTAAGTACCAGGCCCTGTTCTAAGAGCATCCCTGCTCTTGTGGAACTTGTTTCAGTAGAGAAGATTGGTGGAAATCAAGAAAACATATATGAATTTCAGAGACTGATGAGAATAGTATAAGGGCGTGTGTTTGGTTTGGGTGGCAGGGGATGAGTTCTGAGGAGGTGACATTTGAGCTGAGACCTGAATGATGAAGGGCAGTCAGGGTGGGAGGGTGTGCAGACAGGGGGAACTGTGGATGCAAAGCCTCTGAGGTAGGAAACTGGCTTGTGTTGAAGGAACTGGAGAAGGTCACAGGGGACCATGGTAAAGGTGAGACTAACAGAAGCTAAAATAATTCAGGACCCTAAAGGCCAGGGCGACCAGCTAGATAACATGATCTGATTTCTGTTTTGCTGTGACATCCAGTCTTTGGGTATTAGAGTTGGAGGGTGCCTTAAAGCTCAGAGCTGACTTTTCCAAGGTTCCAGGGCTGGTAAGTGATGGATGATTTAAACAGTCTCCTTTGTGCTTGAGATTTTCAGGCCCTCTGGAGACAGAAGGCGAGTGTATTGGGAAGACTGGGGAGGTCTTCTTTTCTTTTATTGAGACATAATTGACATACAACATTGTGTGAGTTTAAGGTGTTGATTATACTGATCAGATGGCTCAGATGGTAAAGAATCTGCCTACCAAGCAGGAGATGCAGGTTCAATCCCTGGGTCAGGAATATCCCCAGGAGGAGCAAAGGGCAACCCACTCCAGTATTCTTGCCTGAGAAATCTTCTGGACAGAGGAGCCTGGCACGACAGAGTCAGACACAACTGAGCGACTAAACAACAACAACGTATTGATTTGAAAGCTTTTAATACTGCAACGTGATTACCACTGTACCGTGAGCTAACACTGCTATCATATCATATAGTTATCATTTTTTTTTTGTGGTAAGAACATTTAAGATCTAGTTTCTTAGAAGATTTGAAGTATGTGACACAGTATTGTTAACTATAGTCACAACTAACTATAGTCATAACTATAGTCACTGCTGCTAAGTCACTTCAGTCGTGTCCGACTCTGTGCGACCCCAAAGATGGCAGCCCACCAGGCTCCCCTGTCCCTGGGATTCTCCAGGCAAGAACACTGGAGTGGTTGCCATTTCCTTCTCCAGTGCGTGAAAGTGAAAAGTGAAGTGAAGTCGCTTAGTCGTGTCCAACTCTTAGCGACCCCATGGACTGCAGCCCACCAGGCTCCTCCATCCATGGGATTTTCCAGGCAAGAGTACTACTATAGTACATTAGTTTCCCAGAACTTATTCATTTTCTAACTGCAGATTTCCCTTTGACCAATGTCTTCTCAATTATCCTAGCTTCCAGTCCCTGGTGACCATCACTGTACTCTTTGTTTCTTGGAGTTTGGCTTTTTCGATTCTACATACACATGAAATCATATAGTATTTGTCTTTCTCTATCTGACTTATTTCACTTGGCAGAATTTGCTCAAGCTCCATCCATACTGTTGCAAATGACAGGATTTCTTTCTTTTTATGGCTGAATAATCCATTGTGTGTGTGTATCATATATATATGATATACATATATCACCTTTGTCTATTTATCTGTTGATGGACACTTAGGGTTTTTCTATATCTCGCCTATTATGAATAATACTGCAATAACCATGTTTAAAGCAAGCATCTTTTTGATATCCTGTTTTCATTTCCTTTGGATATATACCCAGAGATTGAGAATGTTAGATTATATGGTAGTTCTATTTTAATTTGTTTTGAGAGACATCCATATTGTTTTCCTTATTGCCTGTGACATTTTACATTCTACCAACAATGCACAAAGCTTCTGATTTTTTCACATTCTCACGCATATTTGTTATCTTTTTTTCTTGGTAATAGTCATCCTCACAGGTGAGAGGTGATATCTAATTGCAGTTTTGGTTTGCATTTCCCTGATGATTAGTGATATTGAGACTTTATTCTGTTTAAATGGTGTTATATTAGTTATATTAGTTGACTTTCAGATGTTAAACCAACCTTGTATTTCTTGGGATAAAACCCACTTGGTTATGGTGATTAGTACTTTTTATATGTTGTTAGATTCAGTTTGCAAGTATTTTATTGAAGATCTTAATGTATCTATTCACAGGGGATATTGGTCTGTGATTTTCTTGTGATGTCTGACTGGTTGGACTTTAGAGACCTCATAGAACAAGTTGGAAAGTGTCCTTGACTGTTTTTGTGTAGAGATTGTATAGATTGGTTGTTAAGGGAACAGACCTGAGCCATGACAGGCTCAACAAGCTATACTAAGCCTAAGATTCAGATTCTTGTAAAACCTGAGTCATGATTCTGGGGAACCACACCCTGGGAAAGTCCCGCTCATGCCAAACACGAGCCAATCAGAATTGGGATTTTGATTCAAACCCGAGCCAATGAGATTTTGTGATTTGTGTGATTTGACCAGTGAGATTTTGTGATTTGTGTGATTTGACCAATGAGATTTTGTGATTTGTGTGATTTGCAAAATCCTGCACATGTGCGTGAACTAACCAATTGCTGTTTGCCTACTCTTCTGTTGCAACATTTGAACCGGGCTAAATGTATAAATACTGCTGTAATCCAGAGCTCGGGGCTCTCGTCAAGACTCCATTGCGCTGGATGAGATGGGAGCCCTAGCTCGAGCTAGCAATAAAACCCCTTTTTGCTTTTGCATTGCCACGGATGTCTTATTCTCTCGGTTCTGGGATCCGGACTCTGGGCATAACGTTGATATTAATTCCTTATATATTTTTAAGAGTTCACTAGGCAAGTCATCTGGATCTGGGCTTTGTTGCTAAATTAAGAATTACTAATGTGATCTATTTGTTATAAGTCTATTCTGGTTATCAAATTTTTAAACCAGTTTCAATAATTTATGACTTTCTAGGTATCTGACCATATTATTTAAGTTATCTAACTCATTGGAATATAGTTTTCACGTGTGTGTTGTGTGTTAGTCGCTCAGTCGTGCCCGACTCTTTGCAACCCCATGGACTGCAATCCACCAGGTTCCTCTGTCCATGAGATTTTCCAGGCAAGGATACTGGAGTGGGTTGCCATTTCCTTCTCCAGGGGATCTTCCCAACCCAGGGATTGAACCCAGGTCTCCTGCACTGCAGGCAAATTCTTTACCGATTGAGCTACAAGGGAAGCCCCTAGTTTTCATAGTTGTCCCTTATTATCCTCATTATTTCTGTAAGGTCAGTAATTATTTTCTTTTATTGCTAGTTTAAGTAATATGAGTCTTTTCCCCCTTAGTCTGACTAGCTGAAAGTTTGCCAAGTTTATTGATCCTTCCAAAGAGCCAGCTTTTGGTTACATTGTCTTTTCTCCATTGTTTTCCTAATCTATATTTCAGTTGTTTCAGCTCTAAACTTTGTTGTTTCCTGCCTTCTGCTTGCTTTGGGCTCGCTTTGCTTCTCTTTTTCTAGTTTCTTAAAGTGGAAAATGAGTGTATTAATTTGGGATCTGTATTATTTTTTAATATAGGCATTTATATACATAAATTAGCTTTTTCTGCATCCTGTAAGTCTTGCTGTGTTGCATTTAGCTGCTGGCTGCTGGCCACCAGGACTCTGACTGGGGAGGGACGAGGATGGGGATAGCCCCAAGCTGAAATACTGCAGGCTCCCTTCTTTCGCTGATGTTCAATAGTCTCTCCCTTGGATAGTCGATTTTAAGCTTCCCTGGTGGCTCAGATGGTGAAGAGTCTGCCTGCAATGAGAGAGACCTGGGTTCAGTCCTTGGGTCGGGAAGATCCCCTGGAGAAGGAAATGGCAATCCACTCCAGTATTCTTGCCTGGAGAATGCCATGGACGGAGGAGCCTGGCAGGCTACTGTCCACGGGGTCACAAAGAGTCAGACATGATTGAGCAGCTTCACTTTTGTGGCTTGGTTAGTTGTCAGAGTCTAAAGTGATTGATTTTCATTGTTTTGCCCATATTTTTATTGTTTTTGAGGAAATGAGCGTTCGTTGTGATCCTTGCTCCTCTGTTCTGGCCTTTGGTGACTTTTAACTGCTCTGACAACCCTTTGCGGTGGGTACTATTGTAAGACCTCGTGGCCTTTTCTCGGGAACCGTCGCCCCAAAGACCACAGTGACTCGAATTCGATGCAATCAGCAAGAGGATTTATTAGGCCGGGCGCGCCGGGGTTCGATCTCCTCGGAAGGAGTGAACCTCGAACGCCAGTCGTGAGGGACTTTTATACAAAAAAATCACAGGTAGGTGGGGATGAGGTCAGGGTATGGGATACAATGAAGTAGGGGCCATAGGTGAGGTGGATACATTTGATTGGTGGGAAAAGTTTGCAGGTAATTAAGTTGAAACGGTTGGCTGATCACCCTGCGGCATTTGGTCAATTTTTACCCAGAAAAGTCCGACAGAGAGATACATTCTTGGGAGGGGGTTTCCTTGACCAGGTCATAAGTTATCTGTTAAGAATCGGTCAGGAGGCTCTGAGTCACCAGATAAGGAGTAAGCTATTTTCCTTGAGGCACAGCCTGCCTTCCAGGCTTAAATTTTAACCTAAGTCCTTCACTATCATGATGTGCTCTTGGTAGATGAGAAAACTGAGACTCAGAAAGATTCAGTAACTTCCTAATGCAGCCAAATCGGGCCTCTGTACCCCATAGTGATTTAATTCTTAGAGACAGAGTTTTGGATGAAATAGAAAAGATTTATTGCTTTGCCACACAAAGGAGGCCAAAGTGGGCTAAAACCCTTAAAACTGTGTCCTAAACTGGAACGGGTAGTGAGGGTTATAGTAATGGTTCAGAGAGGAGGGTGCTATCAGCCCATGGACATTCTTCTGATTGGTTCGTGGTGAAGGTCTGACTGGTCTGTGGTCTTTGTGCTTGTGGGCAGCTTCAGTCTCTGCAAAACAGCTCAAAGATATTGTTATGTATATCCCTAAGGGGGATCCAGGACCCTCCCCCAAGGCAGCACCATTGTTTCTTCACTGCTCCTCCCTTATTTCTGCATCCCTCCCTTCCTTAATTAGCAACTGTTTGAACCTGCCCTTTGGAACTCAGGGAAGGTCTTGGAGGCTGAATAAAGCCTATTTCCTACTAACGGAAACAAAGGACACAGAAAGGCTTTTGTGCCCAGGAGCCCCACAGGATCCCATATCACTAAGGCCATATAGCTAGTAAATGGTGAAGCCAGAATTTCGACTATGTGACTAACCTCTTAGAACTTTCTGTCCAGCCATTCTCTTTGCCATTGATGTCTTCCTTGGACAACTTCTTTGCCTCTTTCGTCTCCTTTCAAGTCTTACTACTTTTTGCACCCTAGCCTGCCTCCTCCCTCTGCTGCATTTGTGCCCAATTTCCCATTAGTCTCCTCTGCTACTTTCCCCTGTTAGGCCTCATGGCCTCCTTGCAGGGTCCATCGCCCAAAGAATCTCCAAGACTTGGACTCGATGCAAACAGCAAGAGGATTTATTAGGCCGGGCGCACCGGGTTCGATCACCACCAGGGAAGAACGAACCCCGAACATTCGTTACAAAGCAGTTTTTAAGCACAAAAACCACAAACAGGTACAGCTAGGGTGGAACGACCTGATTGGTGCTCAAGTCGTGACATTTTCAGGGATAGGTTCATTTGTTATCAGGTTGACACGGCTGTCTGAGCTGCAATTTTACTGTTAACTTGTTTTCCTGGAAAATAATTTCCTGGAATGGTCTTTGAGGTAAAACATCCCCCGGAAAGCCTCCCGGAGGCTGCATTCCTGAGATATGAGCCCCTTACACATTCTTGAGATAAAGGTTTGTCTTAAGATTAACAGGAGGGCCTGTTTTTCCTGGAGGCTCTAGTGAAACTTTAACCTTTATTTTTATCCACCTTTCCTCTCACCCTCAGCAATATAGCAGTTAGAAATTGTTAGGTAAAGATGACCAGGACCCCAGTAGAGTATTTAACAGGCTGTACTGAGGAAGCGCTCCTGGGCGGGGTTCCCAAACTGGAAGGAGGCAGGTCCAGGAAGTCACACTAGAAGTTTGTTTATATATGCACGCTGCAGGGGGATGGCCATGTTAGTGGAAGGGGGTTTGGATAGGTTGCCGGTTCGCGGCAGCATGGGCTGATAGGTCTTTCTATGTGGCTGGGGCAGGGCAGCTTTAGCGGCGAGGATCTATGGGGCTGGGGCGGGGTGGCTTTGGCGCAAAGTGTGCTGTCATTGGTTCCGGGATCTGGAAGCCTCCCTCCGTTAGGGAGTCCCTCCATTAGGGACTCCTCTGGTGAGAGAGAGGAGGGGCGGCTTGTCATGGCAACCAGCGAAGTGTGCTGTCATTGGGGACCTCACCGGTGGGAGGGAGAGGAGGGGCGGCCTATCATGGCCCGCGGGGTCCGACCTGACAGAAATATACTGTATCTGTACTGTGTTTATTGTCTTTCCCCTCTTGCTAGAGAGTCAGTTCCGTGGAGGCAGCCAGCCTTGTCTGTTGATTTTCCTTGCCAGAGTCTAAGGTGGCCCAGCATATATGAGGCTCTCAGTAAATGTTTTTGGATCTGACCCAGAGTCCCAGCTCTCAACTCTTTAAGTTAGCAGCAGGGTTTTGTTGGGGGGAGTGTGTAATTTCCTCGGTTCTGTCTTGCCACAGCAAAGATTTGAAATGGTGGACCAGTGTTACAGCTTGGTTAAAGCTCAGTTTTATTAAGCAAAGGATAGTACACCCTTGAGGGGTGAGGGCAGGCCAACCCTAAAGGAGAGGCCTCAATCCGTCTTGGCTTCTTCCTTTTATACAAATTTTCTCCTCCCCACCATTGAGCCTGCCCTACATAAATTGGGCTAGCCAAGGAGGGGGCATGTTTGTTTCACCTGAAATTCTCACTCCAGTCCAAGGATTCAGTCCGAGGATTTTCCTTTGTTTCATTTTTTCGGGCTTTTCCCTTTCTTTGTCTTTCAGCCTCTGCAATTTTGGACTCCTTTGTCCTATTCTAACTCCCTAACATTCCCCCTCAAGAGATGGGAGGCCCAATTCTTTGGGAGTAGGGGCGTTGAGGTCTCTCTGGCTGCTTCCTGCTAAGCTGGGATGACAAGGGGCATTGGGCCTCCCCCTCTTGCTGGTCTCAAGCCTCAGAGTCCTTACAGTGGTGTCTGTCTAAGGGTGAGTGATATTTTCCATGGTCGGGTGTAGTTTTGTATATCCTTGTTGAACTGGCACTGCATGTTGTAGCTTGTTGACTTGGGCAGAGACAAAACAGGTTAGACAATTGATAATACATGGAGCAATCTTAAGTAGTGATAATCAGGGATTAGTTGGGGGCATTAGTTAGCCAACTCCAAATCTCCCTCACCCATAGAAGGATCTCCCATGAGATTGTAGCCACCCTGAGAACTTTCCAGCTTGTTCTTTGAGATCCTGTAGGATCTGAATGTTTTTCTTGAGGATGATGAGACTTTCTTTAACTTAGCTGGAGGTATTTACGCAGAAACAATATGTCTCATTCAAAATGGCTCAGTTCCCTCCTTGTTCAGGGATCAGGAGATCTGTCTCTTGTCTCTTTTGGAGTATAATCCCTGTCAAGCTGTGTTGGCTCTTTAGAACTGTCCTGAGAAATCTTATCCCCAGAAACTAGATTTTGGCGGTGTTCATTAGAATGGGACTCATTGGTAGTCCTGAATAGGTATCTGAGATCTCCCAGGGGCTCACAGGTATATTGAGTGTCCTCTTTCTGTTTTCTTCCATGGCTTGACTCATGAGTAGTGAATCCAGGAGTCATGTCCTGGTACCTTGACTGCTGTGGGGGTAGTATTACAGGGTAGGGACCCTTCCATGTGGTCTGGAGTTGAGCCTTTGGGGACCCATCTTTCCAGACTTTAATTAGGACTTGAGTCCCTGGAGCATATAGTGGTGGCTCTTTAGAATCTTTTGGGTCCTGGGTGACACCCCACAAGCGTATATCCTGTTGGAATTGCCCAATGGCCATGGTATAAGACCAGAGAGTCTGAACTGCTGGATCTGGGAAGAGGTCATTGACATAAACAAAAGGTCTCCCTTAAAGCATCTCATAAGAACTAAGACCAACCTGTTCCTTAGGGGCAATGCGGGTGTGGAGGAGAGTTATTGGTAAAGCCTCCTCCTATCCCAGGGAGGACTCCTGGGTTATCTTTTTATCACTGATTTTAAGAATTGGTTGGCTCTTTCTACTCTTCCTGAAGACTGAGGCTTCCAGGCGCAATGAAGATAATAAATAATGCCCAGTGCTTTAAAGACTCCTTGGGTGACCTTAGAAATAAATGATGTCCCATTGTCACTTTGTAATGACCTGGGCAGACCAAATCTCAGAGTGATTTCATGGAGCAGTTTTTTTTTTTTTTTTTTTTTTTTACCACCTCCTCAATCTTCTCAGTCCAGGTGGGAAAGCCTTTAATCCATCCTGTGAATGTATCTATCATGACTAGTAGGTATTTATACCCTTGAGAAACTGGCATCTGCGTGAAATCCATCTTGCAGTCCCTCTCCTGGGTAGGTCCCACACCATTGGACGGGCTGGGCCAGCTGGGGTCTTTGAGCTCCTTGGGGGTTAATTGGCAAGTGGGACAAGAGGAGACCACTTGCCTTGCAGTTGTTTGGAGGCCTGTTCCTCTGAAGGACCTTTATAGTAATCTTTGGAGGGCCTTCTCTAAATAAGTGGTGGCATGTAAGGAGTTAACCAACTTCCATTGGAGGTTCCCAAGCAGAAAGTAAGTCCCTCCTCTTGGAACCACCCCATATGATCTTGAAAGCTCTAACTCTTAGCTTTAAGAGTTTTACCTTCAGTACCTTAGGAGTTTAAGGCAAATTAGTCTGTGGAAGTAAGGTGGCAGCCCCTATTAGGTCACTGTTCTGTAATGCTGCTCTCTTAGCTGCCTGATTTGGTCCCTTGTGGCTTTTCTGTGCTCCCTTTATGGTGTCCTTTACAGTGGGAGACTGAAACCTTAGCGGGAAGATGGACTGCCTCCAAGAGGATTTGATCACCGTATTTGACTGGGGACCCTCAGGTGGTCAAGTGGCCTCTTTCTTTCCAAATAGCAGCATGTGCATGTAGCACCAGAAAGGCATACCTGGAGTCAGTGTAAATGGCTACTCTTTTTCCTTTCCCCAGCTCTAAAGCTCGAGTCAGGACTATGAGCTCAGCTAATTGAGCTGAAGTAGCTGGTGTCAAAGGTTTAGCCTCTGTGGTCTCAAAATTGGAGATTACTGCATATCTGGCTCTTCTTTTTCCATCCAAGACAAAGCTTCTTCCATCAGTGTACCAGATTTCCTCAGGATTGGTCAGAGGGTCTTCTGACAGTCCCTCTCAGGGTTTTGTCCAATGGTCCAAAGTTTCTAGGCAAGAGTGAAAGGGGAGAGAGCCCTCGGGGGTAGGTAGGAGAGTAGCTGGGTTAAGAACCTCACAAGGGGATATAGTCAGGCCTGGATTTTCCATCAGTACTACTTGATATCTGAGCATCCTTTGAGATCTATAAATGGCCTCTCCCATTCAGGAGTTGTTTCACTTGGTGGCTGGTAAAAATAGTTACTTTGCCCCCAAAAGAGAGTTTTGAAGCATCTTCTATCAGGACTGCAATAGCTGCAGGATTTCAAAGGCAAGGAGGCCAGCCTCAGGCAGTTGGGTAGAGCCTCTTGGATAGGTAAGCTACAGGCTGGGGCTCAGGTTCCAACCTTTGAGTTAACACTCCCAAGGCTATTCCTTCCTTTTTGGACATAAAGTTGGAATTCTTTTCTGGCAGGTGCTTGAGTTAAGGCTTGTTTTAGTGTAGCCTCTACCTTCTTTTGGGCTTTGCTGGTGGTTCAGATGGTAAAGAGTCTGCCTGCAGTGAGGGAGACATGGGTTCGATCCCTGGATTGGGAAGATCTCCTGGAGAAGGAAATGGCAACCCACTCCAGTATTCTTGTCTGGAAAATCCCGTGGACGGAGGAGCCTGGTCAGCTACAGTTCATGGGTTTGCAAAAAGTTGTACACAACTGAGCGACTTCACTTTCTTTCTTTCTGCCTTCTTTTGGGGAGTTCCCCACATCAATGAGATTGAATCATTTCGTCCCTTCAAGCTTTCATGTAAGGGCTGAGCAATTAAACCATAGTTGGGTATCCAGATTCTACAATACCCAGTTAGCTCCAGGAAAGCTTGCAATTGTTTTCAAGTTGTGGGGGAGGGCAACTGGAGGATTCCTTGTACTGGATCAGAGGACAGCCTCCTGGACCTATTATCTGTACTACCAGGTAAATGACCTTTGTCTCAACTACCTGTGCCTTAGCTTGGGCGACTTTATATCCCCTCTCTGCCAAAAAAGTTTAGAACCTGAATTGCATGTTGTTGGGCATTTTTCTCATCTAGAGGGCATATTAGTAGGTCATCTACATATACTAATATTTTTCCATTAGTAATATTTTCCCAGGCTAAGAGCCTGCCCAAACAGGTGGGGGCTATCTCTGAACCCCTGAGGTAATACTGTCCAAATCATCTGTTGGTGTTTTTTTCCTGGAGCCTCACATTTGAAGGCAAAAGGATATTGGGATTCTTTAGCCAGTGATATGCAAAAGAATGCATCTTTGAGATCCAGAACTATAAACCACTTGGCACTGGATGGGATTCTTCTCAAGATTACATAGGGATTGGGTACTGTGGGATGGAGGGGGACTACAACTTCATTTATGATCTGGAGATCTTGAACCATTCTTCAAGTCTCATCCTTTTTCTTTACAGGGAGGATTGGGGTGTAACACAGTGAATGGGTGGGGACCAATAGCCCACAGGCAAGGAATTTATTTATTAGAGGCTGTAGTCCTTCCCAAGCTTCTCATCTGAGGGAGTATTATTTCTGGTTTGGAAACTTGAGTGGGATCTCGGAGGACAGTGATGACCGGTTCAGCTTGGTGGGCCTGGCCCAGGGAATCCCCTGGTCCCACACCTGGGCCTTAATTTTGTCTTCCCATAGTTTTCGGTCCCTCCCTATTGGAGAGGCTGTAATGGGTTCTTCAGTAGTAACCAGAAGCTGTAGGGCTCTAGGGGCTGAAAAGCTTCCCATCACAAGGGTGGTCCCCAGTTTAGTGAGTATATCTCTTCCCAATAAGGGAGTAGGACACTCAGGGGCCACCAGAAACTGGTGGCAAAATATTTGTCTGTCCCAGCAGCAAAGAAGTGCTCCGGTGAATCTTTTTGTAATTGTTTTTTTCTGTAGCACTCAAAATGGTGCAGGTTTGGGAGGAGAAGGCTCCAAAGTAGGAGGTCAGGATGGAGTAGGTAGCTCCTGTGTCAACCAAGAAATTCTCGGACCTACCTGCCACATCCAGTTGTACCCTTGGCTCCAGCCCCGTGATGGTTATCTGTGACAGGCAGGCTGGCTGAAGCAGGCTGCTTCAGTCCTCTTGAACCATCGTGAGGGAAGGTTGGCACTTGACCTTGAGCCTCTTAAATCCCAAGGGCAGAGTGCCACTCAGTGTCCCAACTGATGGCATTCATAGCAAGACATTTTAGGAGACTTGTCATGGTTTGGATACTCTTTTGTCCCAACGTCCCACTTGTCTACAGATTAAGTTTTTGCCTCGTGCTTTGTCCTTCAAGGGCTCGGGGTTTGCCATAGGGCTTCCCTGGAGGGCAGCCAGCATCTGGGCATGCCTTGTCTCTTTCCTTTTCTCCCTTTCCTGGGCCTTGGCCTCCTTTTCCTGTTCTCTGTTATAAAGGTATTGGTGGCTGTCTGGACCATCTGATCTCAAGAGGCAGCAGGGTCTTGCTGTTGTGGCTGTTGTAACTTTATCCTGCTGTCTGATGGACACTGGGACAGAAATCTGTCCTTTAAAATCACCTGTCCCTTGTAAGAGTCTAAGTCTAGATTGGTAAACTTTTTGAGGGCTTTTTTAGCCTTTACAGAAAGGCAGTGGGGCTCTTGTTGGACTCCTGAGTTATTGCTGAGACTGGGCACAGTCCCACAACTCACAGGCTTCCTTCTATTTCCACGGATGGACTTCCTTAGGGGTGAATCTTTCTGAAGTTTATCCTACCCAGTACTGTTGCAACCTGAGAGCCAGGCGTCCCTGGGTCAGGGGTGCAGATCCTCAGGTAGGCTGAGGCATGACAGTCTCCTGGAGATTGAATCCCCAGGCTGGTTGAGGCAGGTCGGCCTCCTGAGAATTGGGTCCCTGGGCAGGCTGAGGCATGTTGACCTCCTGGGACCACTGGACAGGCAGATACCCAAGCAGGCTGAGGCATGACAACCTTCCAAGGACCAGATCCCTGGGCAGGTCGAGGTAGGTCGATTTCCTGCGACCCCGGGCTAGTGGATCCCTGAGCAGGCTGAGATGTGACAACCTCTCAAGGACCAGATCACTAGGCAGGCCGAGGAAGGTTGACCTCCTGGGACCCCAAGGTTGGAGTTGGGTGTTGCCAAGGTCTCCAGCATGACCAGTGCTGGGTAGGATTAAGGGGTTGTAATCTTAACTCATTGCTGGTTTGTCCACCCCGGATGGGAATAGATACCATGATGTAAAGCAATCCAAGCTTGTTCCCTGAAACTGGGAACCTGGCGAAACAGCCATAAACCTTATCCTCTTACTGCTGTGAGGGAATGTAAGTCACTGATTTTTTTCCCCTAGTCCTCCATAAGAGCAGTTCAGGGTGTTTCCAGTGGTAAACATTTCGTTGTCAGAGACCCACTTTAGGTAATAACAGAAGCAATGACAAAGGAGCGGGTTATCTGGTCCTGTTAGGGGCGTTAAGAGTATTTTAATAATAAGTTGGGTGGAGCTAAGTCCAGATGTTCTATAAAACTGGAGTGGAGATTTGATCTGTTTGTTAGCATATGTATTTCCAGCCACAAGGGTGAGCACATTCTACCTTAACTAGAGGTCTTCTGGCATCTGGGCTGCGGGAGCTTTCTGCTGTTTGGCTTTGCTGTCCTGGTCTCCAGTGTGCTGGGCTTCTTGTCACTTCCACTGCGCTGGTTTTCTTTGCGTTCAGCTTCTACTGCAGGAACTTTCACCGAGTTTAGCTTCTGCTGTGTTTGGCTTCCACCTCACAGGGGCTGAGCTGAGGTTGTTTCAGCCAGGTTAAATCTGAATCATGGCACCGAGATGTCAGGGGTGTGTGTAATTTCCTCAGTTCTGTCTCATCACAGCAAAGATTTAAAATGGCAGACCAGTGTTACAGCTTGGTTACAGCTCAGTTTTATTAAGCAAAGAATGGTACACCCTTGAGATGTGAGGGCGGTCTGACCCAAAAGGAGAGGCCTCAGTCCATCCTGGCTTCTTCATTTTATATATTTGTCTCCTTCCCCACCTTGAACCTGCCCTATGCAGATTGGGCTAGTCAAGAAGGGGGCGTGTTTGTTTCACTTGGAAGTTCTCACTCCAGTCTGCAGATTTTCTTTTATTCCATTTTCATGGGCTTTCCCCTTTATTTGTCTTTTTGCCACTGCCATTTTGAACTCCTTTTTCCTATTCTAACTACCTAACAGTTTGAACGTGAACTCTACCCTGCCTTTCTCTGAAGCCTGGGTTCTGAATACTAAGTCCTGTGGCTTCCCTAAAGAATGAGGTTCACCCCAGCCCAGTCACTGTTGGGTTTGCCTCACCCCAGGTGATACAGGGTTTATACCCAAATCCCCCTCGAGGGAGCTGCCCCTGTGTCCCTCTCTGACTCCCCATACCTATTGTAGCAGCATTTCCTGCAGGGAGTGGATCTGCCAGAGGCAGAGAAGGTGGTGTGTGTGTTCCTGTTCCCAGTGCATGCGTATGCACACACAGTGTGTGTAGAAACAGTAGATGTGTGTGCAGAGTCTCAGGTGGGAACTGGCTCAGGAGCGCTGAGGATTACGGCATTCTGGGTGGAGCAGGCTGAATGGACACGAGCAAGGCAGGGGAGGTGGGGGGCAAGGCGCTGCATCCATGAGCTCCAGGGGCAGGGGGAGCAGTGGGCAGAGCCCCCTCTGTTGGAGCATGGGTGTGAGCACAGCTGCCTCTCCTCTGCTGCCCTCACCTTCTTGGGTCCCTCCCTCCTCTGTGACTCTGAAACACTTTCACAGTGACCAAGGAGGTCTCAGATAATGCATACAGATGACAGACCTAGAAAGCCATTCAAGCACACCCTTCTGTTGCTGGTTTCTTGCTTTGACATGAAAGAATTCAGAAATGAAGTGATAGTAAGAAGTGAATTTATTTGGTGAGAAACACACTCCATAGAAAGTGTGGGCCATCTCAGAAGGTGAGAGAGAGCCCGAAACATGGTATGGTTAGTTCTTATAGGCTAGGTAATTTATAGGCTAATGTGTGGGAGGATTATGACAATTATTTTGGGGCACAGGAGAGGGAGTTCCAGAAAAACAGGCACTTTCTGATCTTTTATGGTTGGCCTTAGAACTATCATAGTGTTAGTGGGTATATCATTTATCATGCTAATGTGTTACAGTGAACTTATAATGAGGCTCAAGGTCTACTGGAAGTGGAAAATGCTGCCATCTTGGACCTAGTTGGTTCTAAGCAGTTTTTGTCATGTCCTATGGCCATGTCATTCTTTAAAGGTTATGCCTTGCCCGCTTCCCTCCTGTTTCACTTTCACATGACAGAAGAAAACTGAGGCCCTGAGAGGTTGAGTGACTTGTCCAAAATCACAGAGGATGTTGGTGGCAGATTCCTTTCTCTTAGACGAGAGCTCTATAATGGGGGATTTTATTTTTCATTCCTTTCTCTTATCCTTTCCTTTCTTTAAAAAAAATGTTCTTTGTGTAGAGTGGGTGGGGCTTCCCAAGTGGTTCAAGTGATAAAGAATTTGCCTGCCAATGCAGGAGATGTAGGTTTGATCCCTGGATCAGGAGGATCCCTTGGAGAAGGAAATAGCAACCCACTCCAGTATTATTGCCTGAAAAATGGACAGAGGAGCCTGGCAGGCTACAGTCCATAGCGTCACAAAAGAGTTGGACATGACTTAGCGACTGAGCATGCACACAGAAGGGATAAATACTTCCCATTACACCCATTACACCCATTAACTCTTCATGAATGAGGCAGGCACTGCAGTTAACCATGCCTGGCAGATGAGAAGCTGAGACTCAGAGATGGGGGTATCTTTCCCAAGGTCAAAAAGTCAGCGAGTGGTAATGTCAGGATTCTTACCTAGGTCGTTTCACCTTTCAATCCTGTATCAGGCCCCCAGGCCCTCTTTTTCCCATCACTGGCTGACAGACCAGTTAGATTAGTGGAGGCTGTTTTGATCCCCAAGAAGTCAGTGGGTGGAGGTGGGGTGCAGTCAGGGAGGTGGAGTTAGTTAGGCTGATCCAGGATGCTCTCTTGGGCCTCCCCTAACCTCAGAGGAAGTGAAGCACCTGTCCATCCAGGTGCTTCTGGTACCTTGACCACAGCAGCACCTTGGCTCCAAGATCTGAGTGAATTAACCTTGTCTGGTGGATGTCTCTTTGCCAGAGTTCCTGCTCCTACTAAGAGGTCAGCTGTCCCACTGCCTGCAAGCCTCCAGCACTGCTGACTCACAATTGCCTGACTCCCAGTCTCCATCCACACAGTGGCCAGGCCTTCCTCACAGGACCCCTCAGTGCAGTTCACGGAGCTTGTACAGTGTTGGAGGCAACCACCACCACTGTCAGCATTCCCACTCGAGAGTTTTCAAAGTGCTTTTTCTCATGAAACCTTCCATATTCTCTTCTGTGGGATTCATATCATTGTTATCCCCATTTTCCAGTGAGGAAGACTGAACTGTGATGTTGAAGATACATTAAAACACCCAGGACCACAGGGCTGCAAAACTGGCAGGTGGAGCTGAGGCTCCCGGTGTGGTCTTTATTCTCCCCCTGGATGTACCAGCGTCGCACAGTAGCTGTGGTTTTGTGACTCTGTGTTCCTTAATCCCCTAATTTTTGGAGCTGAGAAAAATGGTGGCCAGAGGGGTCAGGGCTGGCTCTGGTCTCATAGCTGGTGTGCAGACTTGGGTATGTGTGAGCCACACAGTATGTGCGTACTGAATTGTGTGCCCCCCAATCCACATGTTGAAGTGCGAGCCCACAGTACCTGGAGATATGACCTTGTTTGAGACCAAGGTTGCTGCAGATGTAATCAGTTAAATTAAAATGAGGTCATACCGGCTAGGGAGGCCTGTAATCTATTATGACTGATGGCCTTCTAAAAGGGGGAAGTTTGGACACAGACACGCACACAGGGTGCCATGAGATATTAAAAGCAGAAATGGGGATGATGCTCCCAAGACCTGAGGAATGCCAAAGATTGTCAGCAGACCACCAGAAGCTGGGAGAGAGGCAGCTTAGACTCTCTCAGTGTTAGGGAAGAACCGATCCTGCCTGTACGGTTGTCTGAGAATGCGTTGAATACACAAAATATTTCAGAAGGGAGCAGAGATAATGTAGGCTCTGTAAATGCAGTGAGTGGGCCAGGAAGAGCAGACGCATTTTGTGGGCTAGTAGCCAGTTTTTATAGCTTTAAGACAAAATTCCTGCTGGAAGGGTGGCATTAGGTGATTGGTTAGGACACTACAGGGTGAGTACCAGGGTGGGCATTTTTGCCTAATAGGGGTTAGGAGCTGGCCCATAAGAAGGAGGGGTTTTTGGGCAGCAGTTAGAGTGAGGTTCTGTCAGTTCTGGAGGTGACTTTGGTTCTGGGCTCCATGTCTGTGGCCTTGGTAGAAGGCCTCGCACCTGTGACTTTGGTATAGTGCTCCACGCTGCCAACACCTTTATTTCAGACTTCTAGCTTCTTCTAGTTTCCAGAACTATAGACAATGAATTTCTGTTGTTTAAGCCACGCAGAATCCTAGGGAAATTAGTATGCAAGGCCATATTCTTAATGACCCCAGAGCATTGCCTCTCCCGTTTCCCCGGAATCTTAAGTTTTATAGTTCAGAGGATTTACTTCTAAGTTCCAAATGAAAGGAATGACAACAAACCCCTGAGTGCCACCGTGACAGCCAAGAGGTGAGAGTGGACAAGTGTTAGTTCAGACAGGGGTGCTGGTGGCTGTGCTGTGGAAGCCAAATGCAACCATGCAGTCTTGGTCCATGTTATGCCTGCCGCCGTATAGGCAGGCAGCTCCTCTCCGCCTTGCTCCAGAGAGGCTGGGTTTTGGAATGTTGGTTAGATGCAGCATCTGATGATTGAGGGGCCCAGGAAGGCTGCAAAGATGAAGAAGTACTGGACTGAGAGCTAGGAAACCACTCTGCCACTCATCCTGCTATGTGACCTTAGGAAAGTGTCCTGCCCTCTCTGGGCCTCAGTGAAAAACTTTGAGTAGGTGATGTTTAAGGGCCCTGAGAAACTCTGTCTCTGATCTGGAAGTGGAAACAAAGGAAATCTTGTTATTTGAGAAATCAAGAACTCAGGAGCATTCCTTTGCTGTTTGGTTTCATGTATATTGATGAACGAGGCTGGCTGTCCTGTTATTCAGCATGCCAACCACCAACTCTTTCTTCTCTTGACTTGCAGAGATCTCATTTCAGGATAATTATGATAGTGGTCATGATGACAATGAATGAACACTATGTACTTGTAGGGGAAAGAGAACTTAAAATATACATTTGGGGCTCACTCCCAAGAGTCTTGCCTTGGTCTTTTTAAACTGACTTTTGCTGACTCATGAGATCATGGGCACGTCCCTGTTCCTCTCTGCTTTCCCCATCTGTGAAGCAAGAGTGTTGGCCTAGGTCTGTCATTTTCAAACTGTGGTCCATGGACCACAGCATCAGCGTCATCTGGGAGCTTGCTCTCCATGCAACTTCTCAGACCGCATCCCTGACCTACTAATCAGAAACTCTGAGGAGGGGACCCTGGTGATCTGTTTTTGTGAGTCCTCTGTATGAGTTTTTGGCACCCTAAAGTCTGAAAAGGACAATTGCACTCATCTCACATGCTAGTAAAGTAATGCTCAAGATTCTCCAAGCCAGGCTTCAGCAATACATGAACCGTGAACTTCCTGATGTTCAAGTTGGTTTTAGAAAAGGCAGAGGAAGCAGAGATCAAATTGCCAACATCCGCTGGATCATGGAAAAAGCAAGAGAGTTCCAGAAAAACAACTATTTCTGCTTTATTGACTATGCCAAAGCCTTTGACTGTGTGGATCACAATAAACTGTGTAAAATTCTGAAAGAGATGGGAATACCAGACCACCTGACCTGCCTCTTGAGAAATCTGTATGCAGGTCAGAAAGCAACAGTTAGAACTGGACATGGAACAACAGACTGGTTCCAAATAGGAAAAGGAGTACACAAGGCTATATATTGTCACCCTGCTTATTTAACTTATATGCAGAGTACATCATGAGAAAGGCTGGACTGGAAGAAACACAAGCTGGAATTATTGCCGGGAGAAATATCAATCACCTCAGATATGCAGATGACACCACCCTTATGGCAGAAAGTGAAGAGGAGCTAAAGGGCCTCTTGATGAAAGTCAAAGAGGAGAGTGAAAAGGTTGACTTAAAGCTCAACATTCAGAAAACGAAGATCATGGCATCTGGTCCCATCACTTCATGGGAAATAGATGGGAAACAGTGGAAACAGTGTCAGACTTTACTTTGGGGGCTCCAAAATCACCGCAGATGTTGACTGCAGCTATGAAATTAAAAGATGCTTACTCCTTGGAAGAAAAGTTATGACCAACCTAGATAGTATATTCAAAAGCAGAGACATTACTTTGCCGACTAAGGTCCGTCTAGTCAAGGCTATGGTTTTTCCAGTGGTCATGTATGGATGTAAGAGTTGGACTGTGAAGAAGGCTGAGCACCTAAGAATTGATGGTTTTGAACTGTGGTGTTGGAGAAGACTCTTGAGAGTCCCTTGGACTGCAAGGAGATCTGACCAGTCCATTCTGAAGGAGATCAGCCCTGGGATTTCTTTGGAAGGAATGATGCTAAAGCTGAAACTCCAGTACTTTGGCCACCTCATGCGAAGAGTTGACTCATTGGAAAAGACTCTGATGCTGGGAGAGATTGGGGGCAGGAGAAGAAGGGGGACGACAGAAGATGAGATGGCTGGATGGCATCATGGACTCGATGGACGTGAGTCTGAGTGAACTCAGGGAGATGGTGATGGACAGGGAGGCCGGGCGTGCTGCAATTCATGGGGTCGCAAAAAGTCGGACACGACTGAGCGACTGAACTGAACTGAAAGTCTGAAAACCACTGGACTAGACAGCCCCTTTGGTCTCCTGGCCCTGACTACCTTAGTTTGCATTTAAGTCCTCCGATGAGAGGGGCCTTCTGTGGGATTCTCAGAGAGAAGGGTGAGAAGTGGAGAAGGGCCCTTCCTTGACTTCTCCTCTTTCTGAAAGTTTTAACGTCTCCTTTCCACCCCTCCTTTCTCTGTTGTCCTCTGATGACAGGAGCTTATTAAGATGGGGGATTTTCCACAGGCCTATTTCAGAGGTCCTAGGGAGGAGTTTTAATTGCCAGACTTCATACCGAGGGTGTTAACATTTATTAAAGTCAGCTCCTCTGATTGCCTTTTAACAAGGCGGTGACTGTGTATAGGAGATAACGCTAGGCACAGCCTGGTGGGGCCTCAGCGGAGGCTTAAAATAATCAGGTCCAGGGAAAATAGGAAGGCAGCCTGGTGCAACGGTGACAAGCCTCAGCTCTCTGCCGAGCTGGAGGCAGAGGGGTTTGGGCTGCTATGGGAGCAAGGTGGGCGTGGGGTAGGGGAGCAGGGGGATGAGGCAAGTGCTGGTCTATCCTTCTGGGAATAGAACTGTGGCAGGGCTGTGGTCCAGGGAACCAAGGCTCTGAATCTGGGCTCCAGCCTCTTTGCTGGTTGAGATTTGATACTTTTGAGAGCAGGAGTAATGGGAGCATCCCTATTGGGTTGTGGAGAATGGGAAACACAGCCAAGGCCCTGGATCTAATCTGGATTTGCACAACCGCCTAGAGCTTAGGTTCTAGGCCATTCCTCTCGGGCCTGCTGTTGGCTTGCATGGCATAGCAGTGATTCAAACCACATTCAACTGGTTATAAGGGCCCAGCTTCCCAGTCCCTGGGTTGAGGACTAGGGGAACCGAGGAAGAGACCTTGATGCTAGTAAAGATTGAAGGCGAAAGGAGAAGACAGCAGCAGAGGATGAGTTGGCTAGATAGCATCACCGACTCAGTGGACATGCATTTGAGCAAACTCTGGGAGATAGTGAAGGACAGGGAAGCCTGGTGTGCTGCAGTCCGTGGGGTCACAAAGAGTTGGACATGGCTGAGCAACTGAACAACAAGAACTGAGAGGTTCTCACTTCTCTAGGTGTGTTGAGGGGCTGAACAGTCTCTTCCCTCCTTCCTTTCTCCTGGAGGGGCTCTGATTTCATCCAGTTTATGCCAGGAAGTTGGAAAAGACATTCTCACAGAGTGAAAAGAAAAACAACATTGTTGCAACCCTCTTCTTGCTGGCAGCTGTTGCTCTGAACTGAATCCCACCTGCTCTTTCTCAGGGCTCCCCCTTTTGGTGGCAGGTGGGTCCACCCCGCAAGCGTCCCTTCTCTCTTGGCCCCATCCCAGCATTCTGTCTGTCACTACCTGCTGCTGATTCTCTTTCCCAGAGCCTGCAGAATCTGTCCTCCTTGTTTCCTCCTGTCCATTTTCGTCACAGCTTAGGTCTGGACCCACAATGGAAGCTGGGAAGTGGTAGGTCTCTCTCCTGTCCTGTCCTCTCAAATCCTCCCTCCTCCAACCAGAGTGATGTCACCTCACGTTCTTCCCCTTCAGTGCCTTTCTCTTGCCCACCAAGTTGAAGCTTCCATGATTCCGGGGTCTGGGACCCTTCACCAGCAGCATTCCACAGCCTTACCATTTGCTGCTCGCCCCCTCTGCTCTGTCAGATCAAATGCCTCTGGTTCCATCAGGACCTTTCAGAGTCAGCTCACATGTCACTTACTCTTTGGAGTCTTCCCTGCCTCCCTGGGCAGAGTATATAATTCCCTGGTCTGCGTGTGACCCTAGTAAACCTTCTATCCCTCAAGATTGCATTTGTTTGCATAACTGACTTCCCCAGAAGTCTGTGAATTCCTCACAGCTACAGAAAGCATAGACAGTTCAACATTGTATCCGTGACATAGAGCAGGTACTTCATCAGGACTCTTGAATTCTGTACAGATGCTCAAAAATCTTTTTCATCCACTCCCCACTGTTGTTTTCGACTCGATGGACATGAGTTTGAGTGAATTGCAGGAGTTGGTGATGGACAGGGAGGCCTGGCGTGCTGCAATTCACGGTGTTGCAAAGAGTTGGACACGACTGAGTGCCTGAACTGAACTGAGGCTGCCATGCTGCCATGTTGGTAAATGCTATGAGCAGCTGGTAGGCCCTGAAGGGCTGAGTTTTGTTCAGCTTTTCTCCTTAATTGCTGTGTGGTCTTGGATTGGTCCCTTGACTCTGGACTTCAGTTGCTCTGTCAGTACATTTGATAACTTGTCTTTGGCTCACAAGGGTCGAGCCCCGGTGGCAAGTTCTCCATGTATCTCCCCGCTGCTAATTGTTATTTATTCAGTTGTTGAACATATAACAGGCACTGTGCACAGGCTAAACTTTTTTATCTAGTTCAGTTCTGTTAAGTCGCTCAGTCATGTCTGACTTTTTGCGACCCCATGAATCGCAGCACCCCAGGCCTCCCTGTCCATCAGTATCTCCCGGAGTTCACTCAGACTCACGTCCATCGAGTCTGCGATGCCATCCAGCCATCTCATCCTCTGTCATCCCCTTCTCCTCCTGCCCCCAATCCCTCCCAGCATCAGAGTCTTTTCCAGTGAGTCAACTCTTCGCATGAGGTGGCCAAAGTACTGGAGTTTCAGCTTCAGCATCATTCCTTCCAAAGAAATCCCAGGGTTGATCTCCTTCAGAATGGACTGGTTGGATCTCCTTGCAGTCCAAGGGACTCTCAAGAGTTTTCTCCAACACCACAGTTCAAAAGCATCAATTCTTCGGTGCTCAGCCTTCTTCACAGTCCAACTCTCACATCCATACATGACAACAGGAAAAACCATAGCCTTGACTAGACGGACCTTAGTTGGCAAAGTAATGTCTCTGCTTTTGAATATACTATCTAGGTTGGTCATAACTTTTACCTACTTAGGCTTATCTAAATCTCCAAATAACCCAAGGAGGTAGATGTAGTTATCCTCATTTTCTGGGGGCTCAGAAACGTGTGACTTATGTGAGGTCACACTGGTTGAGTCAGATTCTAGCCCATTTTGGGGGAGATGAAGAAGAGAAGGATGTAGCTACAAGGACAGTATGCTAAAGGGAGAGCTGATCATGCAGATCACCACCCACTCAGCACGTGGGCACAGGGGCCCTGGCTCCCTCTCACCTCCCCTCATGCACTCTCTCCTTCCACTGTGTTCTGGCCCCATGCATCCTCTTGCTGTTTCATGCACATGCCAAGCTTGTTGCTGCCTCAGGACTGGACAGTTGCTGTTACCTCTACAGGAATGCTTTTCCGGCTACTCTTTGTGGCTACTCCCTCATGACCCAGCTCAACTGTCACCTCCTAGAAGAGGCCTTTCCTGATAACCCCCTTAAATCATTTCCCTCCCTCCTCAAGCCCCACCCATGACTCCCTGTTCTGTTACTTTCCTAGCACTCTGCATACTTTGTGCTTATTCTCTTCACTTTTTAAAGAAATGTCCTGGATTCCCTCCTCCATCAAATGTAGGAACACTGAGGGCTGGGGCTTTACATGTTTTCCTCATAGCAGTATCCTCACCCAGTGCCTGACAAATGATGATGCTAAAAACACTTGGGTGAATCACAAAATGACTGAAGGATGGCCAGCCCTCCTTGACTTGCTCTCTTCCTATCTGGGCAACACTCACACTCACTGAATAACCTTGGCCAGTTTCCTGGACCTCTTTGGGCCTCAGTGTCTCCACCAGGAGAATGAGGGCTTTGGAAGAGAGCAGAGATTAGCAAATGCTCTTTAAGAGTCCGAAAGTAATTATTTTAGGCTTGTGGGCCACGTGGTCTCTGGTGCAACTTCTCAACTCTGCCATTCTCATGCACAGCAGCCCTAGACAGCTTGTAAACCAAAGGACATGGTTGTATTCTAATAAAACTTTTTGCAAGACCAGGAGGCCAGATTGTGGGTCATAGTTTTCCAACACCTGGACTAGAAGGCCACTGAAGACCTTCAGACCTTGGATATTTTAAAATCTTTATTGGGTGTGGCAAAACAAATACAGTATTGTAATTAAAATAAATAAATAAATAAAAATTAAAAAAACTTTATTGGTCGTCTTCTAAGGAACCCTGTTGGCTTGGTTTCTTGGCCTCTGATGTCAAAAATCCCCATTCTGGTAGCGTGTATGTTTGGGACCCTCAAAGAGATGCTACTGTGGAAAGGAATAATAGACCTGTGGGGACTGTATGGCCTGCCAGCAGGTTACAGTGTTTGAAGGCTTTCCTGATGGTGGTTACAAACATTCCTGTAAAAATAGAGAAGATTGTGAAATTTGGGGACTGCCTTTGGAGAGTGTCTGGAGGATGCCTTTCCCAGGCTCTCTTCCTTCCTTTCCTGGAGACATATTTTATCTTCTCCACCCTTACTGGGCCCTTGGACATTCAGTGTGTGTGTGACACCCCATCTCCCCTTAGAGGCACTGGTTTCCTACCCACAAGTGGGTCTTCTTTCTTCACTGCATTAAAAATCTCCCCGACAGAGAAGTTGATGTCTTCCTTTTCTCAACATAACGTCTCTTATTGTTTTGGGCACATGGAAGTGCTGAATAAACATTCAAATTTATATCCTAGGACCCTTTGCCCTCCCTTCCCATCATGCATCATTCAAGAGGCTTGTCCTGCTGCTATGATGGATCTCAGTGGCTTTTCTGTTTGTTGGATTCTGTTTTCTGTGTTGTCTGGGATCTGGGTTATCAGATACACTTCGGTGTCATTTACAGTCAGGCCGTGTGGCTGCAATGGTCAGATGGATATCCTCTGATACTGCGGGAGTCAGAGAGGCAGGCTGTTGCGTGGGAGGGAGTTGAAGCCCTGACTGGAAATGGAAATGAAATGTGGAATGAAAACATCCTGGATTTAAGATATAGCTCTGCCACTAACTCGCTGAGGAAATTTAAACAAGCCACTTAACAAACCACTTAAGCAATCCAAAGCCCTGCTTTCTTAGTCTAACTGGGAGAGTAAAACTCTGGGTTTTTGTGTGTGTGTTTGTGAAGATGGAAGTGAAATGATTTATGTGAAGGCATTGGTAAAGAGGAAAAGACCATACTAACATAATAAAAATTAATAACAAGCTACCATAACCAAGTAGGACCTATAGCACAGGGAACTATCCTCAATATTTTGTAATGAGAAACCTATATGCAAGTCAGGAAGCAACAGTTAGAATTGGACATGGAACAACAGACTGGTTCCAAATAGGAAAAGGAGTACGTCAAGGCTGTATATTGTCACCCTGCTTATTTAACTTATATGCAGAGTACATCATGAGAAACGCTGGGCCGGAAGAAGCACAAGCTGGAATCAAGATTGCTGGGAGAAATATCAATCACCTCAGATATGCAGATGACACCACCCTTATGGCAGAAAGTAAAGAGGAACTAAAAGCCTCTTGATGAAAGTCAAAGAGGAGAGTGAAAAAGTTGGCTTAAAGCTCAACATTCAGAAAACAAAGATCATGGCATCCGGTCCCATCACTTCATGGGAAATAGATGGGGAAACAGTGGAAACAGTGTCAGGCTTTATTTTTTAGGGCTCGAAAATCACTGCAGATGTTGACTGCAGCCATGAAATTAGAAGACGCTTACTCCTTGGAAGAAAAGTTATGACCAACCTAGATAGTATATTCAAAAGCAGAGACATTACTTTGCCAACTAAGGTCCGTCTAGTCAAGGCTATGGTTTTTCCAGTGGTCATGTATGGATGTGAGAGTTGGACTGTGAAGAAGGCTGAGCACTGAAGAATTGATGCTTTTGAACTGTGGTGTTGGAGAAGACTCTTGAGAGTCCCTTGGACTGCAAGGAGATCCAATCAGTCCATCCTAAAGGAGATCAGCCCTGGGTGTTCTTTGGAAGGAATGATGCTAAAGCTGAAACTCTAGTACTTTGGTCACTTGATGCGAAGAGTTGACTCATTGGAAAAGACTCTGATGCTGGGAGGGATTGGGGGCAGGAGGAAAAGGGGATGAGAGAGGATGAAATGGCTGGATAGCATCACCAACTCAATGGATGTGAGTTTGAACTCCAGGAGTTGGTGATGGACAGGGAGGCCTGGCGTGCTGCGATTCATGGGATCACAGAGTCGGACACGACTGAGTGACTGAACTGACTGACTGACTGAACTAACTGAGAAGGGAAAAGAATACACACACACACACACACACACACATAAATGTGCATATAAACTGAATTGTCATGGTGTACACCTGAAATTAACATGGTATTGTAAATCAACTATACGTCAATTAAAAACAAAACAAATAAAAAACAAACCGCTATCCTCTCACCTCCTAACTGGCCACCCTGTTTCCACCCTTGCCCACTGAGTCTGCTGTCCAAATGGCATCTAAAGTGATCTTTAAATGAGAGTGGGATCTTAGATCTTGCTGCTCCTCTGTTAAATCCCCAAGGGCTCCCATCCTATTCAAAGCTCAAGTCCTGAAAATGACTGCTAAGGCCCCACCTCCTTTGGCTCTGTGGCATCTGACCTCATGTCCCACCCTTCTCCACTGTAGCCACAGTCTTCTTCCTGCCTCAGGGCCTTTGTTCATCTTGACACCTGGTATGTTCTTTCCCTAGAACAACATGAATCTCTGTGTCCCTTGCTTTAGGATTTTACCCAAAGGTCACTTTTCTTTCTCAGTGAGGCCTTCCTAGGCCATTCTTTTAAAAGCTCCATCCTATCCCCCTTGCCTGCTTTGATCTTTGTCTGCAGCACGTACTATAAGCTAACATAATGTCTATATTACTTGTTCTGTCTCTGTCTGTTCCTATATGGAGTAGATGCCTCATGAGGGCAGGGATTTTCATATTTATTTATTCACTGCTGTATTTCCAGGGTTAAGCACTTTGCTTGACACATAGTGGATGCTTAATAAATATTTGTCAAGTGAATAACAGAAGTTATAATTTCTTTAGCCCAATGAGGCTGCCTGCTGGGACACACAACTCTATAGCATTCATTGACTGATATGAATTCACTCATTTTCTATAGCTTGGTCTCAATTAATGCTAACTTTTTCCCACTGGGATCTATGGAAAAAGAATACAGTTAAGTCCTCTACATATTAACCTTAAGCAGCGAATGGGCTACTGCTGCTGCTAAGTTGCTTCAGTCGTGTCTGACACTGTGCGACCCCATAGACGGCAGCCCACCAGGCTCCCCCATCCCTGGGATTCTCCAGGCAAGAACACTGAAGTGGGTTGCCATTTCCTTCTCCAATGCATGAAAGTGAAAAGTGAAAGTGAAATCGCTCAGTAGTGTCTGACTCTTAGCGACCCCATGGACTGCAGCCTACCAGGCTCCTTCATCCATGGGATTTTCCCAGCAAGAGTACTGGAGTGGGGGTGCCATTGCCTTCTCCCGGGCTACTACCATCACTGAATCATTTTTTCAAGAGGGTAGGTTTATTGGATCCAGCAAGGAACCAGAACCTGTGTCATCAGCATCAGATGTGAGTCAAATTGCAGCTTGCCCTCCATCTCCTATTGCTCACAGTCCTTCAGCTCTACCAGCTTCCAGTTTCTTTCCCTCCTCCAATCAATAACTCTTCTTGCCTGTTACTCGATACCAGCGGTAGTACTGTACTACTGTACTTTTCAAGGTATGGTAGTATAAGATTAAAAATGTTTGCTTTATTTTTTGTGTTTGCTTTTATGTGCTATTTGTGGAAAGTATTCAGTTCAGTTCAGTTGCTCAGTCATGTCCGACTCTTTACGACCCCATGAATCACAGCACGCCAGGCCTCCCTGTTCACTAGCATCTCTCAGAGTTCATTCAGACTCATATCCATCGAGTCCGTGATGCCATCCAGCCATCTCATCCTTGGTCGTCCCCTTCTCCTCCTGCCCCCAATCCCTCCCAGCATCAGAATCTTTTCCAATGAGTCAACTCTTCGCATGAGGTGGCCAAAGTACTGGAGTTTTAGCTTTAGCATCATTCCTTCCAAAGAAATCCCAGGGCTGATCTCCTTCAGAATGGACTGGATGGATCTCCTTGCAGTCCAAGGGACTCTCAAGAGTCTTCTCCAACACCACAGTTCAAAAGCATCAATTCTTCAGTGCTCAGCCTTCTTCACAGTCCAACTCTCACATCCATACATGACCACAGGAAAAACCATGGCCTTGACTAGACGGACTTTAGTCGGCAAAGTAATGTCTCTGCTTTTGAATATGCTATCTAGGTTGGTCATAACTTTTCTTCCAAGGAGTAAGCGTCTTCTAATTTCATGGCTGCAGTCAACATCTGCAGTGATTTTCGAGCCCTAAAAGTGAAGTCTGACACTGTTTCTACTGTTTCCCCATCTATTTCCCATAAAGTGATGGGACCAGATGCCATGATCTTTGTTTTCTGAATGTTGAGCTTTAAGTCAACTTTTTCACTCTCTTCTTTGACTTTCATCGAGAGGCTTTTAGTTCCTCTTCACTTTCTGCCATAAGGGTGGTGTCATCTGCATATCTGAGATTATTAATATTTCTCCCAGAAATCTTGATTCCAGCTTGTGCTTCTTCCAGCCCAGCGTTTCTCATGATGTACTCTGCACATAAGTTAAATAAGTAGGGTGACAATATACAGCCTTGACTCATTCCTTTTCCTATTTGGAACCAGTCCATTGCTCCATGTCCAGTTCTAACTGTTGCTTCCTGACCTGCATACAGATTCCTCAAGGGGAAGGTCAGGTGTTCTGGTATTCCCATCTCTTTCAGAATTTTCCACAGTTTATTGTGATCCACACAGTCAAAGGCTTTGGCATAGTCAATAAAGCAGAAATAGATGTTTTTCTGGAATTCTCTTGCTTTTTCCATGATCCAGCGGATGTTGGCAATTTGATCTCTGGTTCCTCTGCCTTTTCTAAAACCAGGTTGAACATTAGGAGTTCACGGTTCACGTATTGCTGAAGCCTGGCTTGGAGAATTTTGAGCATTACTTTATTAGCATGTGAGATGAGTGCAATTGTGCGGTAGTTTGAGCATTCTTTGTCATTGCCTTTCTTTGGGATTGGAATGAAAACTGACCTTTTCCAGTCCTGTGGCCACTGCTGAGGTTTCCAAATTTGCTGGCATATCAAGTGCAGCACTTTCACAGCATCATCTTTCAGGATTTGAAAGAGCTCCACTGGAATTCCATCAGCTCCACTAGCTTTGTTGGTAGTGATGCCTCCTAAGGCCCACTAGACTTCACTTTCCAAGATGTCTGGCTCTAGATCAGTGATCACATCATCATGACTATCCGGTTTGTGAAGATCTTTTTGTACAGTTCTTCCATGTATTCTTGCCACCTCTTCTTAATATCTTCTGCTTCTGTTAGGTCCCTACCATTTCTGTCCTTTATCGAGCCCATCTTTGCATGAAATGTTCCCTTGGTATCTCTAATTGGCCTTACAAACAAAACTGGACTTATGAACATACTCTCAGATTGGAAATCATTCATATGCATGGGACTTACTGTAGTAAAGTGATTAAGTCAGAAAGAGAAAAATATCGTGCATATATATATATATATATATATATATATATGGAATCTATAAAAATGGTACTGATGAACCTATTTGCAAGGAAGGAATGGAGACACAGATGCAGAGAATGGACTTATGGACTCAACAGGGAAAGGAGAGGGCGGGACGAACTGAGAGAGTAGTATTGACATTTGTATACCACCATGTGTGAAACAGACAGCTAGTGGGAGCTGTTGTGTAACACAGGGAGCCCAGCCTTGCTCCCTGTATATAAAGGGAGAGTTATGACTGACTTTGTGTTGTACGGCGGAAACCAACACAACATCGTAAAGCAATTATCCTCCAATTAAAAAATTTAAGAAAATGATTAAGTGGGTGGGTTTAGTAATCAGACAAAGGTCAAGACTGGTGTTTACTTCTCACTATGTGTGTGAAAGTGAAGTAAAAGTGTTAGCTGTTCAGTCGTATCCAACTCTTTGCAACCCCACGGGCTGTAGCCTGCTAGGCTCCTCTTTCCATGGAATTCACTAGGCAAGAATACTGGATGGGTTGCCATTCCCTTCTCTGGGGGAATCTTCCTGACCCAGGGATTTAACCGGGGTCTCCTGTGTTGAAGGTGGATTCTTTACTGCCTGAGCACCAGGGAAGCCCCACTATCTCTGTGAGGTTCAGCAAATAATCTACCTCTTGGAACCTGAATTTCTCAACTGCAAAATGATCATTTCTACTTAGTAAGATTGTTGTGAGGATGAAATGGGGCTTCTTATTTGTGAAAAGTGTTTAGACACATCTTTAGTCTGTTGTATTATGAGTTGTTGGCTAATGTTTGGTAACTTTATGTCAGTAATTCTGTAATAATATCAGCATCCTCTAAGAGTGCATAGGAACAAGCGTAATTTTAACAGCCACTCTTTTTGTATGAATTTGCTCAGAATTGTTCCAAATAAGTCTCTCGCCTCTGAATTTTCTATCATTTTCCTGCTATTTAAAAAAGTATATTGTTTCCCCTTTTCCTCCTCCTGTCCACCCTCTGCATTTTCCCTCAACTCCAGGAAACCTGTGTTTTCATCCTTCTATGCCACTCATGGGCCCTGGGTCTTGATTCCAGTCCCTTTGCTACCGTAAGCCTCATCAGTGCCACGGGGCTGAAATCTGTGCCCTGCCAGCTTCCCTGACACACTGAGAGGACAAATGGAGAAGATGAATATGAGTAGTAAAACACAGCAAGCCCAACAGGTAACAGGCCTGCTCCTCATTTTTATAACCACTTCCCAGCTATGGGAGTTGTGAATGCCCAGCCAAGCCTCTCTGCTCTTGCCCATCTGGGGGAATTAGATGCAGTGTGTGTACAATGGGAACAGCTTGCTTTTTTTGTCTCTGATTTTGTGGCTTTATTATGATCGATGCCTCCCTGAAGCCAATTTTGAGTTTATCTTTGGAGAACTGTTTTCAAGAGTGTTGCATGGGGGATGATGTTCAGTTCAGCACAACAATTTAATTTGAATTATTGATGTGACTTGAACCTGGCATTTTGGATCTGTTTAAGCCTCGTGAAAGCTTGAAGATTTTTCGGCATTGTGAAGCCTCTAATTAACTATCTAGCCAGAGGTTTTCTGCATCCAGTAAACATAATGTAATTCTATTATGATAGTTCTCTGGAGAAGTCAACTGTATCCTTGGTGCTGAACTGGAAAATTCATCAGCCAGGAGAGAGTGGTGGTGAACACAGGCCCAGAGATGGCATTTAGGGGCGGGGAGTCCAGCTGGTTCCCTTTCTCCTGGTTTCCTTTGTCTGTAGGGCCCTGCAGAGTTCAGAATTTCGGTCCTCTGTCCCATTAGATTTAAAATATTAGAATGGAAAACAAAATAACCCTGTTGGCAATTAGCTAGTTCAGGGATGGTGAATGGGTTTCTTTTCATGTTCTAGTAGGTGGTGTGTGCCTAAAATAAGTCCTTAAAGATTTTGAGTTCATATTGCTTTATTTAGCCATTTAATTTGTACTTACCATGCTCCAGGCACTTTTGTAGGCCCCTCCATTTGGGTTAACTTAATTCTAGCAATAATGTGATGAGGCAGGTACCATTAATAATCCCTTCTCTACAGATGAGAAAACTGAATCACCTTGCTTCAGATCACATGGCTTATAAGATGTAGATCTGGACTCAAGCCCCTAACATTGATTCCATTGAGCTCTAGTGGCATGGATGGGGGAGCCTGGAAGGCTGCAGTCCATGGGGTCGCTGAGGGTCAGACACGACTGAACGACTTCACTTTCACCTTTCACTTTCATGCACTGGAGAAGGAAATGGCAACCCACTCCAGTGTTCTTGCCTGGAGAATCCCAGGGACGGGGAGTCTGGTGGGTTTCTTCTGTGGGGTCTCATGGAGTCGGACACGACTGAAGTGACGCAGCAGCGCAGCAGCAGCAGCAGCAGCAGCAGCAGCAGCAGCAGCAGCAGCAGCAGTAGTATTGTGTTGTGCTTGGCCCCAAGTCTGACATGTGATGAAAACTGGATGAATCTGGCTTGGGCAGATACTGCTGTTGTTGTCAGTGGAAGTTGTGATAGATAACTGCATTTTCCAGCACAAGAGATAGTTAAGAAACACACTCCCCATTTGCTCGGCTACACTCTGCTCATCCTTTAGATCCAGCTTACAGTTCATTCAAGAGGGGCTTTACCTGATCGATCCAGCCATCCTCCTGGTCCTGAACAGGTGCCCTCATTATGATCTCCCAAGACATCCTTTGTTCTTTCTTTTTTACATCTGTCTCAATTTGTAGTATTTCATATGTGTTTGTGTGATCCTTTGTGAAACATCTGTCTCTTCCACCTGTCCGTAAGTTTGATGCTGTGTCCCCAGAGCCTGCAAGATGGCATGTGCTCAGTTGTTACTTGAACAGGGTACCCTAGAGTAGTGTTTTTTAAACTGTGGGCCATGATCCCCTTTGTTGTTCAGTCACTCAGTTGTGTCCTACTCTTTGTGACCCCATGGACTGCAGCACGCCAGGCTTCCCTATCCTTCACTATCTCCCAGAGTTATTTCAGACTCATGTCCTTTGAGTCAATTATGCCATCTAACCATCTCATCCTCTGTTGCCCCCTTCTCCTCCTACCTTCAGCCTTTCCCAGCATCAGTGTCTTTTCTAGTGAGTCAGCTTTATGCGTCAGGTGGCCAAAGCTTCAGCATCAGTCCTTCCAATGAATATTCCGGGTCGATTTCCTTTAGGATTGACTGGTTTGATCTCCTTGCTGTCAAATGAATCTCAAGAGTCTTCTCCAGCTCCACAGTTGGAAAGCATCAATTCTTTGACTCTCAGCCTTCTTTATGGTGTAACTCTCACATCTGTACATGACCTCTGAGTGATTCTTGAAATCCATTTTGTGGTTCTTGATAGCATTTGTGAGTGAAAGTAGCTCAGTCATGTCTGATTCTTTATGACCCCATGGATTATACAGTCCATGGAATTCTCCAGGTCAGAATACTGGAGTGGGTAGCCTTTTCCTTCTCCAGCAGATCTTCCCAACCCAGGGATCGAACCCAGGTCTCTCTCATTGCAGGCAGATCCTTTACCAGCTGAGCCACAAGGGAAGCCCAATGATAGCATTTAAATTCATGAGAAAGAAGAGCAAGTGTTGGAATACTTCACATGTGGAAATGATAAATATTGTGAAACTTTCACTATAGCTCTATACACTGGGTCATTCAGTCAGTTCAGTTGCTCAGTTGTGTCTGACTGTTTGTGACCCCATGGACTGCTATATGCCAGGCTTCCCTGTCCATCACCAACTCCTGGAGCTTTCTTGCTTAAACTCATGTCCATTGAGTCAGTGATACCATCCAACCATCTCATTCTCTGTCATCTCCTTCTCCTGCTTTCAATCTTTCCCAGTATCAGGGTTTTTTCCAATTAGTCAGTTCATTGTATCAGTTCTTACACTGGGTAGGATGTAAATATATTTCTGTGCATTCTAGCCAGAGATTTTTGAAAGCCTTGGTCTAAAGTGGGTTCCTACATGGGATGGGAAGTGAGACCAGGTGACCTCTGATGTCTCTTCTTGCTGATGCTAGGGCACCTACAGGTCAGGCAAGAGGTTTTGGAGCCCAGGGCTTGTTCCTCTCCATCTGATGCATTGTATTTTTCAAGGCAATTTGATTATGCCTGGGTGATTTGGAGGCAATCTCTCTCTTGTTCAATTAAACTCGTGCTTGCTTTTCAGTCTGCTAAATGAAGCCTTTGATCACAGTTGAGAATTCACTGTTTCCATTGGTATTACAGTTCTAAATTTGCCCATTTTCAACAGCCACTGATTCTAATTGAAATGGAAAGGCTGTATTTTTTTTCCCCTTTGGGGTTTAATTGTGTTTTTCTCCTTATGTATTACCAACTGCTGGTCTCAAAGTGGGTATGATTGGAGAACAAGGTGACAGCTTTCCTAGGGGGCAAGTTACAGCGTTGAGGACCTGATGTCTCTGCAACAGAGGACTAGAACAAAAACAAACCGGATTTTCTTTTCTTCCTTTAAAATTGATGTGTCTTAGTGGTGGGAGAAGGCAATGGTGACCCACTCCAGTACTCTTGCTTGGGAAAATCCCATGGGTGGAGGAGCCTGGTGAGCTGCCGTCCATGCGGTCGCGAAGAGTCGGACACATGAGCAACTTCACTTTCACTTTTTACTTTCATGCATTGGAGAAGGCAATGGCAACCCACTCCAGTGTTCTTGCCTGGAGAATCCCAGGGACGGGGGGAGCCTGGTGGGCTGCCGTCTATGGGGTTGCACAGAGTTGGACACGACTGAAGCGACTTAGCAGCAGCCTTAATGGTAGATTGAGAACATTCCTGGACATGCTCTGGCATCTTATTTGCTTGTGTCTCTACAGTGTTGCTACTCAAAGTGTGGTTAATGAATCAACATATCAGCCTTATCTTAGGGCATGGCAGAAATAGAGACCTGCTGCATTTGGGTCTATGCAGGTCCTGTGGGTGATTCCTGAGCGCATTTCAGTTTGAAAAGTGTGGTCCTGCAACACCCAGTGTGTGGTGGTCATAAGTGAATAAATGATTGCACTGTTGAGAAGTTGTTGGATGAAATGTGGGAATTGTTCAGCAGTCAGGAAGTTAGGTTGGTGTATTAGGAGTCTTGAGAGAGACAAAATCAATAGGATGTATATTTTTATCTGTCTATCAAGACCCACACACACATACATGCACACAAAGAATCTTATTTTAGGAACTTGGCTTGTGCGATTGTGGAGACTTGGCAAGTTCAAAATCTGATGTGGAGACTGGCAGATGGAGGCTCAGGAAAGAAGACTAAAGGCAGTCTCCTGGTGCTTCAGGAAGATCACTGTCAAAGATTGTCTTCGTCAGCCTGGGCTGCTCTCACTGAATGCCTTAGGGACTTTCCTGCTGGTTCTGTGGTAAGACTTTACCTTCCATTTCAGGGTGTGTGGGTTTGATCCCTGGCCAGGGAGGCAAGATCCCACATGCCTCAAGGCCAAAAACCAAAGCTTAAAGCAGAAGCACTATTGTAACAGAATCAATAAAGACTTTAAAGATTGTCCACATTAAAAAACAAACAAACAAAAAAAAACCCTTAACAAAAAGAATGCTACAGATTGGGTGGTTCATCAGTAAGAGAAATTTATCCCTGATAGTTCTGGAGGCTATAAATGCCAGATCAGGCTGCCAGCATGGTCAAGTTCTGGTAAAGGTCCCTTTCTTTTTGCTGACTACTATCCTCTGTTGTATTCTCACATTCTCATGTCCCTGTGGAGCAGAAAGAGAAGAAGCAAGTGCTTTCGTGACTCTTATAAGGGCACTAGTCCCATTCATGAGGATGCTACCCTCTTGACCTCAGTTCAGTTCAGTCGCTCAGTCGTATCTGACTCTTTGTGATCCCATGGACTGAAGCCTGCCAGGCTTCCCTGTCCATCACCAACTCACAGAGCTTGCTCAAACTCATGTCCATCAAGTCAGTGATGCCATCTAACCATCTCATCTTCTGTCATCCCCTTTTCCTCCTGCCTTCAGTCTTTCCCAGCATCAGGGTCTTTTCCAAATGAGTCAGTTCTTCACATCAGGCAGCCAAAGTCTGAGTTTCAGCTTCAACATCAGTCCTTCCAGTGAACACCCAGGACTGATTTCCTTTAGGATGGACTGGTTGGATCTCCTTGCAATCGAAGGGACTCTTAAGAGTCTTCTCCAAAACCAAAATTCAAAAACATCAATCCTTCAGCACTCAGCTTTCTTTATAGTCCAACTGTCATATCCATACATGACTACTGGAAAAACCATAGCTTTGATTAGATAGACCTTTGTTGGCAAAGTAATATCTCTGCTTTTTAATATGATATCTAGGTTGGCCATAACTTTTATTCCAAGGAGCAAGTGTCTTTTAATTTCATGACTGCATTCTCTTGACCTCATGTAATCCTAATTACCTCCCCAAAGCCCAAACTTTTATTTCATTGGGGGATAGAGATTCAAGATAATAATTTTTTTATAGAGGGGTCACAACCATTCAGTCTACAACACAGATGAAGTCTGAAGATTGTCTGCTGAAAGAATTCCTTTTGCTAAGGGGAAATCAGTCTATTGTTCTGTTCAAAACTTTTCCACCCACATAATGAAACTCAATCTGCTTTACACAAAATCCACCAATTTAAATGTAAATCTCAGCCATAAATACTGTTACAGAAACATCTAGAATCATATTTAAACCGATACTGGTACTGTGGCCACAGCAAGTTCATATATGAAGTTGACCATCACGGTTTTGGGAAGAAATTATGATAAATGACAGGAAGAGAGATCATCCTACATCACCAGGAGATGTTATTTCCCAAGATTTATCTCTTTTATCAAGGAATCTGTGCTTATATTCTGGAGCTTGGGCTTTATTCAAAAAGCCTGATGAGAAGAGCCAGACCTCAAGAAGAGTAGCCCCAGCAGACCTAGGGTATGCCTGGTTGGCTTGGTGCTCAGACTGTTGGTTCTGGAGGCAGTCCACTGGCCCATCCTTCTCTGTCACTTGCTAGCTTTGTGATCCTGGGCAAGCCTCTTAACTCTTGGGCCTCAGTTTCCTGATCTGTAAAATGGAGTCAGTTTAGTTTTTATAATTGTCATGAAGATGAATGGACACCATGCTCACAGGGCAGTTAGTACAGAGCCTGACACAGGGTGACAATAAATAATAGCTGCCACTGCTGCCATTGTTTTTTGCTGCTGTTTGCTGCCAGTGTTGCTGCTGTGGCCTTGACTTCCAGTGTATATTTCTCTTATCTGGCCTAGTGTTTTTTTTTTTTTTTTTTTAACCATCTATTGCCATCTATTCCTCACATGCTGATGTATGCCGCTTTAAGAAGCAAGGTAGGTGGGTCAAAATCTGGTGCTTATGAGCAGGTGGAACAGACCTATTTTTATCACTACTGTTGCACTGGAATGAGTCATTCCAAGGTAAAGGAAGAAAAAGTCACCCCCAACTCAGGCAGACTCATTTCCAGGTAAAGCCCATTCTCCAAAGACCACTGCAAAGCAGCCACTGAAATGAAGCGCAGCCCTCATCCCCCTAGTCCCAGACAGCTGTGCTCTTGCTGCCATGTGTCTGCCCTGCCCCAGTTAGGCTCCTGTCCCATGGACTACATTTCAGTAGCCTAGTTAGTCCAATCCTCTCAGGCAGATAGAGGGAATTGTTTTCAATTAGCAGGATCTCATTGCTGAGGGCACTCAGAGACAGTTCTGGGGCGGAGAGAGTAATTGAATGTATGGCGTGTATTTACTGGAGGAGAAAGCACCTCACCGGGGTCTTAGCGCTCCCATGCTTGCTGGCTTGGTGCCACCCAGTGACCAGGGCATCAGTTAAAGCCGTGCAGTCCAGGCTCCCTCAGGAGGCATCCATCCCCTCTGCAATAGCCCTGCTGGTGGCAGGAAGCTCCTTATCACAGGCTAAGGAGAGATGCACCTGCAGAGCAGCCTGTGTCTTGGTTGGACACTTCTGGCTATTGGAAATTTAGAGCTTGCTTAAAAAAAATCATTTTATTTATTTATGCATGGCTGTGCTGGGTCTTTGTTGCTGCAGGGGGCTTTCCTCTAGTTGTGGAGAGTGGAGGCTGCTCTCTGCTGTGGCGTGTGGGCGTCTCGCTGTGGTGGCTGCTCTCGTGGAGCTTGAGCTCTCAGGTGTGCAGGCTAGGAAGCGCAGGCTCAGTGGCTGTGGTGCGTGCTCTTTGTTGCCCCGTGGTATATGGGGTCTTCCAGGATAGGGACTGAACCCGTGTCTCCTGTGTTGGCAGCTGGATTCTTTACCACTGAGCCACCAGGGAAGCCCTAGAACTTTCTTTTATGTTGAGTACAACTTGGAGGGTTGATCACTCCTCCTTGTCGTATTTTCCTAAAATCTTAACATCACAGAGGTAATCACTCATAATGTCCTTTGTTTTCCCATTTCTGCCCTTCCCTCCCCTGCCCCCAGAAAAGTATTAGAAGTAGAAATGAGTGACCAATTTGAATGCATTCCTTCATCTACGATTCAATTGACTGAAAATGACCAAGTGTCTGCTCTTTGTTAGACACTCTTTAAAGCTCTGGGGATTGAATGATGCACCAGGTTTCTACTCACATGAAACTTTTACTAGTAGAGTAGATTGGTGACAAAAATAAACCAACAGGATCATTATAGGGTGACAAGGGTTTTGAACAAGCAGAAATGATTGTGAGAACTCTTGGTGTATGGGGCAGGGATAAAGGGGGCAGGGATAAAGAGGAGGCTGGGATTAAATGGCTTTTCTTTAGTCAGGAAAGGCTTCTTGGGGTGGTGATATTTGAACCTAAATCTAAAAGAGTAGGAACTATGCCAGGCAAAGGATTGGGAGAAGACCAAAGACATTTAGGTATGTGTTGGATGGACAGAGGCAGAGGCTTATTGAGCAAGGGAGAGAATATGGTGAAAGATCTCATGATGAAGAAGGCAGGGCCAGCTCTGAAAGGCCTGGCAAACTAAGGAAGGGGGGTTTGGATTTTATATGGACTGCAGGAGCAGGTCATTGGAGGATTCTAATGGGGTTTGGTGGTATGATTTAAGTTTCAAAAACAGTGCTCAGTTATGTGTGGACAGTGGATTGTATGGTGGAAAGGAAATGATTGGAGGACCAGTGAAGAGCTACCCTGGTACTTAGGGATGGCTGAGAGGATGCACATCAGCTATGTGTTTAGAGGCAGAAGCACTAGGACTTGGTGATGAACTAGACCTTGTAGCTGAAGGAAAGGGTGTCCTCTCTTTATCCCTGGGGCTCTGAAAGATACCAGAAGGATATCTGTGTAGGTGCCATACGCTGAATGTTTGTGTCTCCTCAGAATTCATATGTTAAAATCCTAACCTTCAATACAATAGGCGGTATTAGGCTTGTATAAGGCGGGAGAGTGTCTTTGGGAAGTTATTGCATCATGAGGGTGGATCTCTCTTGAATGAGGCTGGTGCCCTTACAAGAGACCTCAGAAGGTGTTCCCTGGTAGTCCAGTGGTGAGGAGCCTACTTTGCAGTGCAGAAGACGTAGGTTCAATTCCTGGGCAGGAAACTAGGATCTCACATGCTCTGGGGCTCTGTACCACAACTACAGAGCCCATGCAGTGCATGAAGTCCCAGGGCAACTGGAAAAAGAGAGAGACTTCAGAAGGATCCCTGGCCCCTTTTATCATGTGAGGACACAGAGAGAAGATGGCCCTCTATGAAGCAGGGAGAGTGTTCTAACCAGACACCGAATCTGTTGGCACCTTGATCTTGAACTTAATCAGCCCCCAGCACCTTAAGTAATCTGTTTTTGTTTTTTTTTATGGAACCCCATCTAGGGTATTTTTGTGATAGCCTGAATGGAGCAAAACAACGGGAAGGGAGAAGAACAATCAAGTATACCTGACAATCAAGGGGATGGGGCGGCATCCTGTTCCTGGAAGAGATTTCATTTCCCACCTGAAGACACTTATAGGTATGGTAACTGTATGGATGAGCACATAGAATGTGCTAGAACAGGGAGGGGTGGGCAGCTGGGCAGAAGAACCAGGCTGCCCAAAATATGGCGGCTCCTACTTGCCAACATTTGGGGCAACCCAGGATTGAGGGTAGCGGCAGGTTGAAGTCACCTTAGGGGAAAAGGACTTGGTGTGGAGAAAGAGACACTTGCCACCAGATCCTACCCCTTTCTGTTCTAGCATTGGGCATTGGCCAAGTGACCATTTCTTCACCTCTGAAATGGGGTGATGATCTTATTTACAGTGTGTGGTTATCAACAAGACTAAGATAAACTTCACAAGGACCCAGGACAGTGGCCAGTGCTGATGAAGTGACCAGCTTAATCAGCTTCTTAGCCATTATCAACAACATCCTCAACATCTCTTTTTATTGGTAAAGACCAGAAAAGCATCATGGGCCTCAGTCTTGAGCTTGGAGAACTGGAAGGATGTGATGTGTATATTTTGTAGTGTGGTAGGTGATGAAAATTAAACATCACATTACCAAGACAGTAAAAAACAAAGAAAACAAAAAACCAAACAACAACAAAGAATGTGCCAAAAGAGGTCTTAGAGACTAGACTGCCTTTTTTTTTTTTTTAATGAACATGTGAGAAAATTAAAGTCACAAAGAAAATCAGTGGCAGAGCTGAGACTAGCAACAAGTTCTGAGATCCAGGTTCTTGCTTGTTTCACTAATCCACTCTAAACAAGAGTCCTTAAGTCAGGTATTAAAGGTCCTGAAGGGAGAAACTGGAGCCTGCAAGCAGGGAACTCTGCTTAATGCATGTGGTGACCTGAATGGGAAGGAAATCCAAAGGGAGGGGACACGTGTATATGTAGGCGTTTCCTAGGTGCACTGTGATGAAGAATCCACCTGCCAGTGCAGGAAATACTAGAGATGTAGGTTCGATCCCTGGGTCAGGAAGATCCCCTGGAGGAGGAGGGTATGGCAACCCTCTCCAGGATTCTTGCCTGGAGAATCCCATGGACAGAGGAGCCTGGCAGTCTACAGTCCATGGGGTTGCACAGAGTTGGACACCACTGAAGTGACTTAGCACACACGCATGCATATCAATCAGCTCTTCAGTCCAGGGATCAGAGAGTCTTTCTCCACACCCCACTGGTTGAATGACATTGGAGACACATGTTCACACTTTGAAGAATGTTGGCGTTTCGGTGGTCTGGGAACTTGGCGAAAATACTGAATGTTGTTAAAGAGACGGTATATTGAGCCTGAAGTAGAGCAAAGACAGTTAGACATTCAGAGGGTTATCTTATTAAAATATTTTGGCTTAATTTTGAGTGAGTGAGTGCAGATTTCTCAGTTGTGTCTGACTCTTTGCAACCCCATGGACTATACAGTTCATGGAATTCTCCGGGCCAAAATACTGGAGTGGGTAGCCTATCCCTTCTCCAGTAGATCTTCCCAACCCAGGAATTGAACCAAGGTCTCCTGCACTGTAGGTGGATTCTTTACCAACTGAGCTATCAGGCTTAATTTTGGGGGATCCCAAATAATGGAATGAAATCAATTGCTCTAATTTTCAGGAAGGAAGGAAGGTTCTTGCTCAGTGCAAGGGGGGACAAAACAGTGTAGTATTTTAAAAATGAGGCAGATTTCCTAGAGTGAGGCAGACTTCCTAGAGTGAGGCAGATTTCCTAGGGTGAGGTAGGGGAAGAGTGAATTGCTTGACGGGATGTATTCTTGCCTGGAATGTTGTTAAAGGAGGTCTCTGAGTTTTTGGAGGCAGGAGTGGATGTGTTCTCAGTTAATGTTTTCCATTCTGAGATTGTAAGGTACTCCTTTGGAAGTTAGTATTCACTCATTCATCATCCACTCTGAGTTAGGCTCAATGGTGAGTATACATCTATACTCAGTGGGAATATACACCCAGACTCTCATCTGGGTTTTTAGATGAGATGTGAGTCTGATCTGACCAGGGACTGAACCTCGTTTCCTGCATTGGATGAGACTGTCCACTTGTCCCCCTACATTTTATGGAGGCCTCTTGATCGCAAAATTTCCTAAGTGAAAAATAATGTCTTCGAATGTGTTCATTAAAGCCAAATCCAGTGCCAAATGGAAAACTCAGCACCCCCAGCTAGAGTTGTAATGCGGAAAGCATAGGAAGTGGTAACTTCTGTTTTTCTAAGTGAGCTTAATTGTTTAAAAGCCAGCTGGCTTCCAGGGTCCTGATGCCACTGTTTTATTTCCCTGCAAATGAAGTTCTTCTCCGCCCTGTTCCGTCTTCTCTGCACGTCTCAGCCAAGAACAAGCTCTGTCTACAAGTCGCTTTAAGTGACAATTATAGTGGATATTGTTTCAAGCGCCATCTTTGCTGGAGCCAGGGGATCTGGTGGTGCTCTGAGTCAGCGTCTTGCCTCGTGGTAACCTTCTCTGACCAGGCTGTCCTCCAGGCTGGGGGTATACTGGAAAAATGAAGAGATGGGATTCAGGATGCCCTAGTTCCTTCTGAGCCTGGTGTGGTCACCAGAACGCATCACTTCTTTTTCTCTGGATTCTTTACATTTCGTCTTGAGCACATTCAAAATCTGTCCTCTTGGACAGGAGCTGCGCTGGAGGCAGCTGCCCTGAAGCAGAGAAGAGGTTCATGATGTGTCTGTCTACCCCACCCTCATTGTTTCTTAAGCTGCTTTCCTGAGAAGACACTATTTCCCCCAGCTTCTCTTGGTCTGGTTCAATTTATTCCTTTAGGTAATACTCATCAATAAACAAGCCTTAAGTTCTAGGCTGAGATTCTTTAAATCTCTTCTAGGCAATTCTCATCATGTCCATTGGTGATAGGTGATTGCTCATTGGGACTCACTAATTTTGAACCTTGAAAACAAATTTATCTAACTTACCATCTGTCCAGAGCTCCAAGTCCCAAGTTTCTTGCTTTCTTCTGTCCTCTGAGAGACTCTGACTTGCTTTTCATCAGAGATGTGTGTTTGTGTGTCGTCTCTAAGTTGACTCTTTGTGACGTCATGGACTGTAGCCCGCCATGCTCCTCTGTCCATGGGATTCTCCAGGCAAAAATACTGCATTCTTGTGCCATTTCCTTCTCCAGAGGACCTTCCTGGCCAGGGCCTCAAACCTGCATCTCCTGTGTCTCCTACATTGGCAAGTGGATTCTTTACCGGTGAGCCACCAGGGAATCCCTTTTGTCAGGGATACCTATTCAGTACTGCATTTATCTCTAAGCATTTATCAACAGTGCCTAGACTTTATGGATAACAAAGATTAAGAAAGTTGTACAGGACTCTATATATTACCTTATGGTTAAAGTTTGAAACATTTATTTTGACAGCAGCACACAGAAAACCAGGTGATGTGTATAATGACATTTATTTTTCCACAAACATTTGTTGGCTGTCCAGATAGCATGGATAGTAGTAGGCAGGCAGGTTCTGGAGTCAGAACAGTTCCAATTGTAACTTCTTCATTTTCCATCTATGTAAATTTAAAGCAGGTACTAGCTACTCTTGAGTGTCAGCAACGTAATTGGTACAATAGAACTAGTAATAGTATTGGCCTCAAAGAGGATTAAGTGAGGTAATATACATTAAGCATTTGACAAGAGTAACCATGTAATACCTGTTAGGTGTAAAGAAGTCACGTGCACCAGGCTTTATTCTTGACCTTATTGTCAAGAACCCTGGAGTAACTGATTGGAGCAAGGGTTAGAGGAAATGAAACCCCACTACAAATTGAACATTTTGTTACTAATTATAAGTATCTTTCCTCTAAATATTTGCTTGTTTATCTTTGCTTCCATCTTTGTGCTGCCCTAGGTCTTTTCATAGCTGTTGAGCCCCATCTGTTCTCATTTATATTCAGCTGCTATTTAGAATATAAGTGTTAATTATCTCCTCAACACCTCACTGCTACTAATTCTGAGCACTCTGTGTTCTTGGTTCCTTTGGTTTATACCATCTGCCCAGGGTCCCATACCAATTGTCTTCATGATCTCTTCTGTGTTTTAATGGTTCTTCACTTTTTTTTAAAAGAGCATGCTAGAATAATCTCCTTTAACTATTATTTTAAGATATATTCTGATGATAAAAGCAATTCTCAGTATAAAATTTAGAAAAATAGGCAGAAAACAAGCCTATAAGACTCCCACCAAGACAAGACAAGGATTTATATGTTAAATATATTTTGTGCTACTCTTTTTCCCCCATGAGTCTATATATGTGTGTTTCAAACTTAGGATCATGTCATTATTAGATGGGAGTTTTTGGCTTTAAGTAACAAAATAACTCAAACTGGCTTGTAAAGTGAGGAAATAGATTAGCACAAATAACAGAAAATCCAGGTAGAAGAGAATTAAGGATTACTTTAATCCGGTGACTCTGCCTCCATTTTGTGTGATTTGCTCAGCTCTACTCTCTTATCTTTCAACTATGAAGCATCGTAGCTTTTGCAACCCCAGACATCACATCTGTCCTCACAAAGTCCAGGCAGAAAGGGACAAGCTCTTCTTACAGACTACCGTAAGCGTGGAGAGCCCTTCCCAGAAGCGCCAGCAAACTTTCCTTTGCATATCATCGGCCCCAGTTGAATACTGTGTCTTTTTCCAGGATCCAGGCTAAAGGGAGATCAGTCTACCATGACTGGCCCAATTCATGGCTCTTCAGCTTGGGTGTGCCTCTGAATCCCCTGGAGGGCTTGTTAAAACTCAGATTTGAGGCTTTGCCTCCAGTGTTTCTGACTCCGTAGATCAAGATGGTGCCTGTGAATTGGCATTTCCAGCAAGCTTCCAGGTCATGCTAATGTTGCTGGTCCAGAGACCACACTTTGAGAATCACTGGCTTAGAAAAATTAAAGTCTTTGTTTGCAAATAGGTTCAGTTTCTTCAAGTGTTTTGTAACCATGCAAAACAGGAAAGTTGAACAGGATGGTGAAAAAGAAAATCAAGGTATCTACTACATCCTTGACAATTTCTCCCATATCATCAGAAAGTCTTTGAATATATGGATTTCACTGTTAAAATGTTAGAAACCATGGTACGTCTGTATAATGGAATAATGTTTAGTCTGCTGTTGTTGGGCATTAATGGTTTGAGTATTTTGCTGTTATAAATTACACAGTAAGGAATGCCAGTGCACAAAATCTTTTGTGTCCTCCTATGATTATTACCCAGAGATGCATTCCTAGAAGTAGAATTACTCTTCTGGCTATTCTTATCTCACTGACTCAGGGCTCCTTTCTCCAGAGAAAAAATGTCCTGTTTTCCCTCTGGTTTCCTTAAAGGGCCAGACCTTTATTGCCTGTGTACATTGATGAAATCCTTTCACAGAGCTGTCAGGATGGGGAGGAGGGCAGGATGATTCAGCAAGTAGAAACAAGCAGGGAGAACAGGTCCAGATCCTTGAGAAGGCAGAGCTGTTTAGGGGGCAGGAAACCATGTAGGAAGGTATGTGGAGGAAGGGAAGACAACATGGGAATGGAGACCAAGGCCAGCGTGACTTGAATTTTGTCTTATGGTCGGTCACTTCTAAACTGCGCTCATTTGCTGTATCGCTTTTTAAATTTTTGTCATATCTGTGTTTCACCTGCATTGTTGGAATAGTTTCATAGTTAACTCATCTAAATTGGTTAATTTTTAATATAAATCTGTATTACTTGGCTTAATAGAAGCCATATCAGTTTAGTTCAGTTTAGTTGCTCAGTTGTTTCGGACTCTTTGTGACCTGTGAATGGCAGCACGCCAGGCCTCCCTGTCCATCACCAACTCCTAGAGTTGACTCAGACTCGCGTCCATTGAGTCAGTGATGCCATCCAGCCATCTCATCCTCGACGTCCCCTCCTCCTCCTGCCCCCAATCCCTCCCACCATCAGAGCCTTTTCCAATGAGTCAACTCTTTGTGTGAGGTGGCAAAAGTACTGGAGTTTCAGCTTTAGCATCATTCCTTCCAAAGAACACCCACGGCTGATCTCCTTCAGAATGGACTGGTTGTATCTCCTTGCAGTCCAAGGGACCTCAAGAGTCTTCTCCAACACCACAGTTCAAAAGCATCAATTCTTCAGTGCTCAGCCTTTTTCACAGTCCAACTCTCACATCCATACACGACTACTGGAAAAACCACAGCCATGACTAGACAGACTTTAGTCAGCAAAGTAATGTCTCTGCTTTTGAATATACTATCTAGGTTGCTCATAACTTTTCTTCCAAGGAGTAAGCGCCTTCTAATTTCATGGCTACAATCACCATCTGCATTGATTTTGGAACCCAGAAAAATAGTCGGACACTGTTTCCACTGTTTTCCCCATCTATTTCCCATGGAGAGATGGGACCAGATGCCATGATCTTCGTTTTCTGAATGTTGAGCTTTAAGCCAACTTTTTCACTCTCCTCTTTGACTTTCATCAAGAGGCTTTTAAGTTCCTCTTCACTTTGTGCCATAAGGGTGGTGTCATCTGCATATCTGAGGTTATTGATATTTCTCCTGGCAATCTTGATTCCAGCTTGTGTTTCTTCCAGTCCAGTGTTTCTCATGATGTACTCTGCTTATAAGTTAAATAAGCAGGGTGACAATATACAGCCTTGACGTACTCCTTTCCTGATTTGGAAATGGTCTGTTGTTCCATGTCCAGTTCTAACTGCTGCTTCCTGACCTGCATACAGATTCCTCAAGAGGCAGGTCAGGTGGTCTGGTATTCCCATCTCTGTCAGAATTTTCCACAGTTTATTGTGATCCACACAGTCAAAGGCTTTGGCATAGTCAACAAAGCAGAAGTAGATGTTTTTCTGGAACTTTCTTGCTTTTTCCATGATCCAGCGGATGTTGGCAATTTGATCTCTGATTCCTCTGCCTTTTCTAAAACCAGCTTGAACATCAGGAAGTTCACGGTTCACGTATTGCTGAAGCCTGGCTTGGAGAATTTTGAGCATTACTTTACTCGCGTGTAAGATGAGTGCAATTGTGCGGTAGTTGGAGCATTCTTTGTCATTGCCTTTCTTTGGGATTGGAATGAAAACTGACCTTTTCCAGTTCTGTGGCCACTGCTGAGTTTTCCAAATTTGCTGACATACTGAGTGCAGCACTTTCACAGCATCAGTTACCCTAAAAGAAAGTAACTATATACATATAAAACAGTGTCAGGAAATTCAAACTCAATATTGTTGCTTATCATAAGGTCTGAACTTTGTTATAGGGGGAATAAACTTGAATTAAGAGAAGCTAAAGATATACGTAGATGACACCACCCTTATGGCAGAGAGTGAAGAGGAGCTAAAAGCCTCTTGATGAAAGTGAAAGATGAGAGTGATAAGGTTGACTTAAAGCTCAACATTCAGAAAACAACACCACATGAAGTGGTCCTATCACTTCATGGGAAATAGATGGGGAAACAGTGGAAACAGTGTCAGACTTTATTTTTTTGGGCTCTAAAATCACTGCAGATGGTGATTGCAACCATGAAATTAAAAGACGCTTACTCCTTGGAAGGAAAGTTATGACCAACCTAGATAGCATATTCAAAAGCAGAGACATTACTTTGCCAGTGAAGGTCCGTCTAGTCAAGGCTATGGTTTTTCCAGTGGTCATGTATGGATGTGAGAGTTGGACTGTGAAGAAAGCTGAGTGCCGAAGAACTGATGCTTTTGAACTGTGGTGCTGGAGAAGACTCTTGAGAGTCCCTTGGACTGCAAGGAGATCCAACCAGTCCATTCTGAATGAGATTAGAATTTCTTTGGAGGGATTTCTTTGGAGAGAATGATGCTAAAGCTGAAACTCCAGTACTTTGGCCACCTCATGCAAAGAGCTGACTCATTGGAAAAGACTCTGATGCTGGGAGGGAATAGGGGCAGGAGGAGAAGGGGACGACCGAGGATGAGATGGCTGGATGGCATCACGGACTCGATGGACGCGAGTCTGAGTGAACTCCAGGAGGTGGTGATGTACACGGAGGCCTGGCGTGCTGCGATTCATGGGGCTGCAAACAGTTGGACACGACTGAGTGACTGAACTGAACTGAATACTGCATTGTGTATACGTGCCACCACTTTCTTATCCATTTGTCTGCCCATGGACCTCTAGGTTGCTTCCATTTCCTAGCTGTTGTAAACAGCTGCAATGAACATTCAGGCACACATATCTCTTTGAATTCTGATTTCTTTGGTGTGTATGCCCAGCAGTGGGATTGCTGGGTCATATGGCAGTTCTATTTCCAGTTTTTTAAAGGAATCTTCATACTGTTCTCCATGGTGGCTGTACTAGTTTGCATTCCCACCAACAGTGTGAGAGTTCCCTTTTTTCCACACCCTCTCCTTGCTGTTTTCTTTTGATTTATTTTTCTTTGTTTCTTTTTTTGGATGAATTGATTATTTTCCTTATTACACTTTTTTCGAATGTATTTACTTTTAAAATAGACATTATGTTATTATTCCTTTAATGATTTTCCAGGACTGGATTTATCACAGACTCTCCTAGATTAGTGCATTAACCACTTCCCAGGTGATGCAGGGATCTAACAACAGTTTAACCCCATTTACCTTTTGTGCTGTTGTTATATATTTTAAATTTATACACATTTGACTTTCTGTAAGCCAAGAATATTTTTTAATACATATTTTAAAAAAATATTTATTTTTTAAATACAAAATAATCCACTAATCCTCTGGTCTCCCTTTCCAATCTTCTACTAAATCTTTTGTTTCAAATTTTAATACTAGTTATGGTGTTTTTCAGTTCTAAAAGTTTCATTTAATTTAAAAAATAGATTCCAGGTCTTTAAAAATATCTATATTTTTATTTATCATTTGAACATACTAACCATTGTTATTGTTGTTCAGCTGCTAAGTCATGTCTGACTCTTGGCGACCCCGTGGACTGCAGCATGCCAGGCTTCCCTGTCTTTTGCTGTCACCTGGAGTTTGCTCAGACTAATACTAATCATAGTTATTTTGAAGTTCCTGTTTTATACCATTACTAGCTCACTCATCTGTGGATCTATTTCTAGCGAAACCCATTTCTTTTGATTTTTAGTCATTTGGTTTTAAAAATTATTTTAGCTTGCTTATACTTTTTTTTTTTTTGGTATTATGGATGTTATGTATAAAAGATGTAAAAGTTCTAGATGAAGTTATCTTTCTAAAGAGTGTGATTTTTCTTCTACAAGCTGTAGAATATAGATGAGTCAACTTGATCTTGTTATAGGCTTTCTTATGGATGGCTTCTTTCAGTTTTGTCCTTAATCCCGGAGTGTGACTCTTATTTGTAGGGTATGACTCTCATGTTACCTTATGATTTTTACGAAGGCTTGTCTATTTTGATGACATTTAAAATTCAAACTCCACCTTTTCAGCACCATACGATGGCGTGAAATATTTGCTCAGATTTTTAAGTGTTCAGTTGCTTCACCCCTGCCCCACTGGGTATCTTAGAGTCTTTCTTTGCATAATACATCTTATAATGTGATCAATAATTTGAGAGGAATATGTGCCCGGTGTCCAGGTTCTGTTTTCTCTGTGATTTTGCCCTCAAGTCCTAGCTCTCTGTTGGTCCTGATTACTAACTTTTGTCTATTCAACCAGCAAGGCTGCCACTTTTTCTGAGCTTTATTTGCCTGAACTTGTTATTTGTTATTGTTGTTTAGTCTCTAAGTTGTGTGGCTTTTTTGTGACCCCATGAACTGTAACCCACCAGGTTCCTCTGTCCATGGGATTTCAAGGCAAGAGTACTGCAGTGGGTTGACATTTCCTTCCCCAGGGGATCTGCCCAACCTAGGGATTGAACCCTCTAAATATGCCTCCTCTAAATATGTCTTCTGTGTGGCAGGTAGATTCTTTACCACTGAGCCACCTAGGGACCCCATTTACCTGCATTACAATTTGGAAAATGCTCTCAGAGGGGAGAAAAAACCCCAGAATGCTTAGCCCCTTTCTAAAATCTCTCCAGAATCAGAATCTCCCCCACCTCCATTTCTGTCTGTGTTGATTGTTCTACTAGGCTTGAAACATTTTTTAGATATTTTGTGCTGCTTTTATAGTTGTATTTGGCAGGAGAGCTAGTCCAGTAGAAGCAGCTCTATCATAGTAGGGCTTTAAAGTCTTTCATCTCAATTTTAAGTAAATAAATTGAAGCTTGGAAAAGTTATGTAAATTGTCCAAGGTCAAATTGTTTGTAAATGGCAGAGCTGGGATTTAAATCTAGGCCTTCTGACTCCCAAGCTATGTTCTTATTGACTATACTTAGTACATCCTGATCATAATAGTGACTGTGTATTATGCTCCAGGCAGTGTTAGTTGCTTTCAAAATAATAACTTTTTTCTTGATAAAAATCCTATCAAAGAGAAGGTGTTATCTCTGTTTTACAGATGTGGAAACGAAATTCAGGAGTTCAGATCTTTTTTTCAAGGATATTGAGAACATAAATGGCAACTTATGGATTTGAATCCAACTCTGTACCATCTACTACCCTCATACAAGAAGTTAATTATTCAGTTCAGTTCAGTTCAGTCGCTCAGTTGTGTCCGACTGTTTGTGACCCCAGGAATCGCAGCACCCCAGGCCTCCTTGTCCATCACCAATTCCTGGAGTTCACTCAGACTCATGTCCATCGAGTCAGTGATGTCATCCAGCCATCTCATCCTCTGTCGTCCCCGTCTCCTCCTGCCCCCCTAATCCCTCCCAGCTTCAGAGTCTTTTCCAATGAGACAACTCTTCGCATGAGGTGGCCAAAGTATTGGAGTTTCAGCTTTAGCATCATTCCTTCCAAAGAAATCCCAGGGTTGATCTCCTTCAGAATGGACTGGTTGGATCTCCTTGCAGTCCAAGGGACCCTCAAGAGTCTTCTCCAACACCACAGTTCAAAAGCATCAATTCTTCGGTGCTCAGCCTTCTTCACAGTCCAACTCTCACATCCATACATGACTACTGGAAAAACCATAGCCTTGACTAGACTGACCTTTGTTGGCAAGGTAATATCTCTGCTTTTGAATATACTATCTAGGTTGGTCATAACTTTCCTTCCAAGGAATAAGCGTCTTTTAATTTCATGGCTGCAGTCACCATCTGCAGTGATTTTGGAGCCCCCAAAAATAAAGTCTGACACTGTTTCCACTGTTTCCTCATCTATTTCCCATGAAGTGATGGGACCAGATGCCATGATCTTCGTTTTCTGAATGTTGGGCTTTAAGCCAACTGTTTCACTCTCCACTTTCACTTTCATCAAGAGGCTTTTAGTTCCTCTTCACTTTCTGTCATAAGGGTGGTGTCATCTGCATATCTGAGGTTAATTATTAGATGTAGGAATTTGGCCAATTACTTCTCTGAGCCCTAGCATTCTAATTTGTAAATGTGAATATCAATAATATTGTTTGACTTGCAGAGGAGATTATGGGTGGGAAGACAGTGTAAAGGTTCCTGGCATTCCTAGACATGAATATTCACTGTTGGACAGTTTTTCAGCTCATGCTGCAATGTTATTGATCCAAATGGAGGTGTCCCGTGGGGGCCCAGGGATACTGACACTCCATACGTATATCCGGTGACTTTAATGTTAACGACCACTGACAAGTTGGAAAAATATTTCTAAATATGTCTTTCAAGCATTGTTAAAGACTGGATTTAAACAACTGTGTAAAATAAATTACTGTGTTTAAAACTTTTATGTGATTATTGTTAACGGATACAAAAGTTGCAGGAGAAAATGTTGTCTTCTCTGCATAGTTTTTGAGTTGTTTTATCAAGAATATTAAATTGTTTCTGCAAAGTTCTTCAGTTTTAATAGGGTTAAGTAATTTTTAGTGCAACATATATTATTTTTCTTGAAAGCAACAAAGTATTCCACCTCCAATTTTGAATATTGTACCTTAAAAAAGAAATATCTCTGCTGATCCAAAAGTTACAGATTTATTTTTTCCTTTACATACTGTAATTTCCTTAATTTTGATTTTATTTGACTCATTTTCAACAAATATGCATTCAGCAACTGCTGTTTGCCTGGCACTCCAGAGGAGGCAACAAGTGTCTGTGGCTCAGCTTGCATCTTCTAAAAGTCTTATTAGTGAGACTGAGATCTCAAGCCAGAGATCGTCATAGTATAATAGAAATGCATAGAGCAATGGCTGTATTGAGCATAAACAAGCACTAAGACACATGGCATAGCCACTCTTGTTTTGGGTGTTCAGGAATGTTGGGGAGAACTTTCAGAGGTCAGACTCTGTAGTTGGTCCACTTGAATTTAAAACCCAGCTCTGTTGCTTACTGACCACGTGACCTTTGGCAAGTTATTTACCCCTGTGAGGCTTGTTCCTCTTTTGTAAAATGGAGATAATAATAGTACCTACCTAATTAATAGGATTCTTGTGAGGAATTTATCTATATGAATGTTTAACAGTACCTTTCTCAATATGATGTTCTATAAATTGTTATTGTTATTACTGAGTATTATTGAAGGATGACAGAATTTGGCTTGAAGTGGTGCAAAACATTCTGGGAGGTGAGATTGTGGAAAGACAAGAGCCCATTCTCCAGAGAGCTACAGAAATGGGCAGGAGAAGGAACAGTTAGACACGTTTATGCCCACAGTTTGGAATGATCTGTGTTCCCTCCCTTGGATTTGGCTCCCGTCTCCAATCTTCTTTGTGCTAAGCTCAGTTTTGCCATGTAAGGTTATGAGGGCTGATGAAGAAGAAGTGAGTAAAGTAGGTAAAGTTATTTTTCCCTAAGATTTCATCATTCTCTCTTTCTCACGGGGTCTTACATGAACCTTCAGAAGTCGGAAGTTCTTTCTCTCCTGAAGGCATTCCCATGGAATGGAGGGCACCTCTTTTGGAGAGTTGGGTTCACTTGTCTGAAGGGTGAAGTCTTATTATCTGTAATGAGTCAAGTCCATGTTTGAAGTTAATTAATTTCCTGACTTGGCTGTGTTGGTCTTTGTTGCATCACATGGAATCTTTTCGTTGCAGCGCAGGCACTTTCTCGTTGTGCTCTGTAGGCTTCGCTAGTTGCGCCTGTGGGAACTTAGTTCCCTGGTCAGGGATCATACCAACTGGGCAAAGCCGATTCTTAACCACTGGACCGAGGAAGTCCCCCCTCAACTCCATTTTATTCATCTTTCTCGATCAATTGCTCATAGAGTAACCATACTAAAAATACCCACCCCCATACTATCATTATGCTTAAAACTGGTTGGGCGACATCGGGCAGCTTCAGCTTGTCCAGATGTTGCAGTTCTGTTTGCCCTGCCCTGTTACTGTGGGGCTAGCTGTGCTCTCTGACGTGGCTCAGACCTGTAGTCCAGGTGTCCTCAGGAGTAAGTCAGGACACAGCAGGAGTCTCATGCTTGTGAGCAGCTGAGAGAAGTCAGGGGGACAGCCTGTTAGGGCAATGGTTTCCCCCAGCTCCTCCTCCAGCCCTAGGACTGGTGAATTACAATTTAAGGAGTTTTTCTCCATAATATGTTTACTCATTGGTGGCTAGTGGCAGGTGGGGAGAAGGTGAAAGTTAAACCCCATTCATGAACAGTTGTTTTGTGGGGTCAGCAGGATTGGCAGTGGTGATCTGGGTGCCAGGAGCCCTACACCACCTCTTCCCATCCCAAGCTTCTTTGCATTGACACTGATAGGGATCAGACTTTATCCTGTGTTCAAAGGCGGGGTAGCTGATAGCCCCAGGGTAAGGCCAAATAAGACTTTTGAGAGGCATGATATTAAAACAAAAACAAAAACACGCCAGAATGAATTGCAGTTCTGTCAGAAACGGAAATATTAAAAAACAAACCAAATGACCAAGAATCTTAAGTTAGCCTGAAGGGATATCAGCAAACATATGAACAGTATGAAATAAAAACAACCAATCACAAGAGTAACCAAGAAGAAATCTTTCTGTATGTAAAATATTACCATCTGGGGAATTTGAGAGAAGTTTCCAGCATTTTTAGTATTTATTATAACTGTATAAACATCTACAGATACCTCAATAAAATTTTCATTAAAAAGAGAGGCAGTATCTCATATTTAAAGAAAATTGTTAGTCAGTCGGGAAGGCATGTCTGATTATTTTGTTACCCCATTGACTGTAGTATGTCACTTTACCTCTGTTTTTCACTATCTCCCAGCGTTTGTTCAAATTCATGTCCATTGAGCCAGTGATGGTATCTAGCTGTCTCATCCTCTGCCATTCTCTTCTCCTTTTGCCTTCAGCCTTTGCCAGCATCAGGGTCTTTTCAAATGAGTTAGTTCTTTGCATCAGGTGGCCAAAGTATTGGAGTTTCAGCTTCAGTATCAGTCCTTCCAGTGAACACCCAGGACTGATTTCCTTTAGGATGGACTGGTTGTTGGATCTCCTTGCAGTCCAAGGGACTCTCAAGAGTCTTTTCCAACACCACAGTTCAAAAGCATCAATTTTTCAGTGCTCAGCTTTTTTATAGTTCAACTTTCACAGCCATACACGACTACTGGAATTTGGGATTGGAATGAAAACTGACCTTTTCCAGTCCTGTGGCCACTGCTGAATTTTCCAAATTTGCTGACATATTGAGTGCAGCACTTTCACAGCATCATCTTTTAGGGTTTGAAATAGCTCAAGTGGAATTCCATCAGCTCCACTAGCTTTGTTCGTAGTGATGCTTCCTAAGCCCTGATTGACTTCACATTCCAGGATGTCTGGCTCTAGATGAGTGATCACATCATCGTGATTATCTGGGTTGTGAAGATCTTTTTTGTACAGTTCTTCTGTGTATTCTTGTCACCTCTTCTTATTATCTTCTGCTTCTGTTAGGTCCATACCATTTCTGTCCTTTATTGAGTCCATCTTTACATAAAATGTTCCCTTGGTATCTCTGATTTTCTTGACGAGATCTCTAGTCTTTCCCATTCTCTTGTTTCCTCTGTTTCCTTGCATTGCTCACTGAGGAAGGCTTTCTTATCACTCCTTGCTATTCTTTGGAACTCTGTATTCAAATGGGTATATCTTTCCTTCTCTTCTTTGTTTTTCACTTCTCTTCTTTTCACAGCGAATTGTAAGGCCTCCTCAGACAGCCATTTTGGTTTTTTGCATTTCTTTTCCTTGAGGATGGTTTTGATCTCTGTCTCCTGTACAATGTCACAAACCTCCGTCCATAGTTCATGAGGCACTCTATCAGATCTAGTCCCTTAAATCTATTTCTCACTTCCACTGTATAATCATAAGGGATTTGATTAGGTCATACCTGAATGGTCTAGTGGTTTTCCCCACTGTCTTCAATTTAGCAGTAAGGAGCTCATGATCTGAGCCACAGTCAGCTCCTGGTCTTGTTTTTTGCTGGCTGTATAGAGCTTTTCCATCTTTGGTTGCAAAGAATATAATCCATCTGATTTTGGTGTTGACCATCTGGTGATGTCCGTATGTAGAGTCTTTTCTTGTGTTGTTGGAAGAGGTGTTTACTATGACCAGTGCGTTCTCTTGGCAAAACTCTATTAGCCTTTGTCCTGCTTCATTCCATATTCGAAGGCCAAAGTTGCCTTTGTCTTACTCCAGGTGTTTCTTGACTTCCTACTTTAGCATTCCAGTCCCCTATAGTGAAAAGGATATCTTTTTGGGTGTTAGTTCTAAAAGGTCTTGTAGGTCTTCATAGAACCATTCAAGTTCAGCTTCTTCAGCATTACTGGTTGGGGCATAGACTTGGATTACTGTGATATTGAATGGTTTGCCTTGGAAACGAACAGGGATCATTCTGTCGTTTTTGAGATTGCATCCAAGTACTGCATTTTGGACTCTTTTGTTGACCATGATCGCTACTCCATTTCTTCTAAGGGATTCCTGCCCGCAGTAGTAGATATAATGGTCATCTGAGTTAAATTCACCCATTCCAGTCCATTTTAGTTTGCTGATTCCTAAAATGTCAATGTTTACTCTTGCCATCTGTTTGACCACTTCCAATTTGCCTTGATTCATGGACCTAACCAGGTTCTTATGCGATGTTGCTTTTTACAGCATCAGACCTTGCTTCTGTCACCAGTCACATCCACCACTATTGTTTTTGATTTGGCTCCATCCCTTCATTCTTTCTGGAGTTATTTCTCCACTGATCTCCAGTAGCATACTGGGTAACTACCCACCTGGGGAGTTCATCTTTCAGTTTCCTATCTTTCTGGCTTTTCATACTGTTCAATGCCAAAGAATGCTCCAACTACCACACCCTTGCACTCATCACATGCTAGTAAAGTAATGCTCAAAATTCTCCAAGCCAGGCTTCAGCAATACAAACCATGAACTTCCAGATGTTCAAGCTGGTTTTAGAAAAGGCATAGGAACCAGAGATCAAATTTCTAACATCTTTGGATCATTGAAAAAGCAAGAGAGTTCCAGAAAAACATCTATTTCTGCTTTGTGGATCACAATAAACCGTGGAAAATTCTGAAAGAGATGGGAATACCAGACCATCTGAACTGCCTCTTGAGAAACCTGTATTCGGGTCAGGAAGCAACAGTTAGAACTGGACATGGAACAACAGACTGGTTCCAAATAGGAAAAGGAGTGAGTCAAGGCTGTATATTGTCACCCTGCTTATTTATCTTATATGCAGAGTACATCATGAGAAACACTGGGCTGGAGGAAGTACAAGCTAGAATTAAGATTGCTGGGAGAAATATCAATAACCTCAGATATGAAGATGACACCACCCTTATGGCAGAAAGTGAAGAAGAACTATGAAAGTCAAAGAGGAGAGTGAAAAACTTGGCTTAAAGATCAACATTCAGAAAACTAAGATCATGGCATCCAGTCCCATCCCTTCATGGCAAATAGATGGGGAAACAGTGGAAACAGTGGTTGACTTTATTTTTCTGGGCTCCAAAATCACTGCAGATGGTAATTGCAGCCATGAAATTAAAAGACTCTTGCTCCTTGGAAGGAAAGTTATGACCAACCTAGATAGCATATTCAAAAGCAGAGACATTACTTTGTCAATGGAGGTCCATCTAGTCAAGGCTATGGTTTTTCCAGTGGTCATGTATGGATGTGAGAGTTGGACTTAAAGAAAGCTGAGTGTCAAAAAACTGATGCTTTTGAACTGTGGTGTTGGAGAAGACCTTGAGAGTCCTTGGACTGCAAGGAGATCCAACCAGTCCATTCTGAAGGAGATCAGCCCTGGGATTTCTTTGGAAGGAATGATGTTGATGGTGAAACTCTAATACTTGGCCACCTGATGCAAAGAGTTGACTCACTGGAAAAGACCCTGCTGCTGGGAAGGATTGAGGGCAGTAGGAGAAGGGGACGACAGAGGATGAGATGGTTGGATGGCATCACTGACTCAGTGGATGTGGGTTTTGGTGAACTCCGGGAGTTGGTGATGGACAGGTAGGCCTGGCGTGCTGCAATTCATGGGTCGCAAAGAGTCGGACACGACTGAGCAACTGAACTGAACTGAACTATTCATGGGATTCTCAAGGCAAGAATATTGAAGTGGTTTGCCATTCCCTTCCCCAGTGGACCAAATTTTCTACATATTAGATGATTAAGAAATACATAAAAACCATAGTAAATATGGCCCTTTTCCTTGCAGAAGACCAGAACTTTTGCTTGTGGGGATGGGCCTCAGGAAGGTTGCATGTGAGTGTTATGGTGAGGTGGAAGGAGGCTTCTCTGAAGTTGGAGGAAAATTGTAACACATCCATGTAGCTTATTATGGATATGGTGAAGTGATGCATCTGATGGCTGTGTGGAATGATTCATGTGTGCGTTTTGTTTCTTGTAGAGGAAATTATATATAAGAAAATGAAAAATTTGTATTATGCTCAAATATGTATCATATATCCTAATGTATCAATCATTGAAAGAAAAAAATCAACCTTTCAAAACAAGTGTTACAGCAGAACTGACTGTACCTGTGGGACATTGAGAGGAAATTAAGGCAAAAATAAGGTAACTCAGAAGCAAGGGAACTTTTCACTTTCCTGCATTAGAGAAGGAAATGGCAACCCACTCCAGTGTTCTTGCTTGGAGAATCCCAGGGACGGGGGAGCCTGGTGGGCTGCTGTCTATGCGATCACAGAGTCAGACACAATTGAAGCAACTTAGCAGCAGCAGCAGCAGCAGCAGCAAGGTAACCCAGAAGCCTTTAAACATGACACTTTGATTTTTAAAAAATATATTTATTTTTAAATTTTTAATTAAATGGAAAATTCTTTAGAGGCTATCATGCTTTATAATTTATATATTTATTATTTCAGAAGTTTTACACACATGGTTTCATATAATCCCCTAGTAACTCTTTTTCTCTTATCCCCTGCCCCTATACTGCCTCTCCCCACTATAGTTCCACAATAGAGGACAAACCACTAATTTATTCTCTATATCTGTGAGTCTGCTTCTTTTTTTAAAATTTGCTAGTTGTATTTTTTTAGATTCCACATATAAATGATATCATACAATATTTGGTTTTCTTTTACTAATTTTATGATGCCCTCCACGATTACCCATGTTGCTACAAATGACAGTATTTTATTCTTTTTTATGGATAAGTAGTATTCCATTATATATAATAAAATATATACCACATCTTCCTTATCCATTCATTTGTTGGTGAACACTTAGGTTGCTTCCATACCTTGGCAATTATACATCATGCTGCTTTGAATATTGAGGTGCAGTGTACTTCTCTTAACCCAGCACTATCATCTCTAGGAATTTAACCTAAGGAAATATTAAGAGATGTTTCCCATTAATAAATAAAAATTTTTTAGCATAGTGAAAAGTTTTGAACAAGGTTAAGGCCAACCATATGAGATTGTTAAATTATGGCCATTCATTAACAAAACAGTATGTTCTCTGCCGCATCCTGGAATGTGAAGTCAAGTGGGCCTTAGAAAGCATCATTATGAACAAAGCTAGTGGAGCTGATGGAATTCCAGTTGAGCTATTTCAAGTCCTGAAAGATGATGCTGTGAAAGTGCTGCACTCAATATGCCAGCAAATTTGGAAAACTCAGCAGTGGCCACAGGACTGGAAAAGGTCCGTTTTCATTCCAATCCCAAAGAAAGGCAATGCCAAAGAATGTTTCAATTATCGCACAATTGCACTCATCTCACACACTAGTAAAGTAATGCTCAAAATTCTCCAAGCCAGGCTTCAGCAATACGTGAACCATGAACTCCTGATGTTCAAGCTGGTTTTAGAAAAGGCAGAGGAACCAGAGATCAAATTGCCAACATCTGCTGGATCATGGAAAAAGCAAGAGAGTTCCAGAAAAACATCTATTTCTACTTTATTGACTATGCCAAAGCCTTTGACTGTGTGGATCACAATAAACTGTGGAAAATTCTGAAAGAGATGGGAATACCAGACCACCTGACCTGCCTCTTGAGAAATTTGTATGCAGGTCAGGAAACAACAGTTAGAACTGGACATGGAGCAACAGACTGGTTCCAAATAGGAAAAGGAGTGAGTCAAGGCTGTATATTGTCACCCTGCTTATTTAACTTCTGTGCAGAGTACATCATGAGAAATGCGGGAATGAAAGAAGCACAAGCTGGAATCAAGATTGCCGGGAGAAATATCAATAACCTCAGATATGCAGATGATACCACTCTTATGGCAGAAAGTGAGGAGGAGCTAAAAAGCTTCTTGATGAATGTAAAAGAGGAGACTGAAAGAGTTGACTTAAAGCTCAACATTCAGAAAACAAAGATCATGGCATCTGGTCCCATCACTTCACTGGGAAATAGATGGGGAAACAGTGGAAACAGTGTTAGACTTTATTTTTGGGACTCCAAAATCACTGCGGATGGTGACTGCAGCCATGAAATTAAAAGACACTTACTCCTTGGAAGAAAAGTTATGAACAAGCTAGATAGTATATTCAAAAGCAGAGATATTACTTTGCTGACTAAAGTCCATCTAGTCAAGGCTATGGTTTTTCCAGTGGTCATGTATGGATGTGAGAGATGGACAGTGAAGAAGGCTGAGTGCCGAAGAATTGATGTTTTTGAACTGTGGTGTTGGAGAAGACTCTTGAGAGTCCCTTGGACTGCAAGAAGATCCAACCATTCCATTCGAAGGAGATCAGAATTTCTTTGGAGGGAATGATCCTGAGGCTGAAACTCCAGTACTTTGGCCACCTCATGGGAAGAGCTGACTCATTGGAAAAGACTCTGATGCTGGGAGGGATTGGGAGCAGGAGGAAAAGGGGACGACAGAGGATGAGATGGCTGGATGGCATCACCCACTCGATGGACATGAGTTTGGGTGAATTCCGGGAGTTGGTGATGGACAGGGAGGCCTGGCATGCTGCGATTAATGGGGTCGCAAAGAGTCGGACACAACTGAGCGACTGAACTGAACTGAACTGATGTTAATAATCATTTGTTAATAATCATTTGTTGTTGTTAGTAATCATTTTTCAAAAGAGCATATATATATATACACACACATATATAAATAAATTTATTTAAGTAAAAAAATATTTAGTTAGTTTAAAGGAAAGCATTATGTACATACTGTAACAGGTAGCACACAAACATGGTAAATTCTTGGGAGTAGTGTTGAAATACTGACATTTAAAAAGACTAGTCAGTCATATCAGGTCCAGATTTTTAGTCTGTAACCTATTGCTTACCTTCTTATACTTTATGCTGCTTTAGGTCTCAGAGGTTATACAAATCTCCCAACCTCTTGGATTATAGAATTTGAGGTTTTCTTAAGGCTGTTTAAAGAAATCTGGCATCACATGCCGAATCATTAAAAGGGCATACATTGATGAGGAAATATTCATGATATATCACCAAAATTTGAAATGATCATTTCACAAGGCTCTTTACGGAATATCAATTTTGTAAAACCAATAAATTACATACAAATGTTGAAAAGACACATTTTAACATTATCTTTTGATAATGAGATTATGCTTGCTTTATGTTTGTGCTTTCTTATTTTTCCCTAATATTTCAGCAGTGAATTTGTATTTTCTTAAAAACAGATTGCTTGTCTCATTCAAACTAAAGAAGCACAGCTTGTCTTGATTCAGGATGCTTTTGATGTCCGCAGGACCCATCTTTCATCTCAGCTTTCCCAGCGTACCTTCACAGCTGGGGTTCCCCTCCCCACCCTTGTGGGAGTTGGAAGGAGGCTGTTGACTCATGTCTGTTTTTACAATGAGAAAAAAATATACCCAAGTTTTAAAAGAAAACACAATGATTTTACTGATGGAACCAAGTCCTAGAAGTCAAAGACAAGCGTAGGACCTGGGTACCAGCAGGAGATACACACAGACACATACACACAGACACAAGCATACACACACAGACACACACAGAGGCACACACAGATACACATGCAGACACATACAGAGGTACACACACAGACACACATGCAGAGACACACAGAGGCACACACTGAGGCACACAAAGACACATGCAGACACACACAGAGGCACACACAGATACACATGCAGACACATACAGAGGTACACACACAGACACACATGCAGACACACACAGACACACATGCAGAGACACAGAGGCACACACAGAGGCACACACAGACACATGCAGACACACACAGAGGCACACACAGACACACATGCAGCACACACAGAGATACACACATAGACAGACATGCAGACATACACAGAGATACACACACAGACACAGAGGCACACACAGACACACATGCAGACACACACAGAGATACACACATAGACAGACATGCAGACATACACAGAGACACACATGCAGACACACAGAGATACACAGACACACACAGAGGCACACAGAGGCACACACAGACACACATGCAGACACACAGAGATACACACACAGACACAGAGGCACACACAGACACACATGCAGACACACACAGGCACACACAGACACACATGCAGACACACACACAGACACACACAGAGATACACCTAAACACACAGAGGCACACAGAGGTACACACAGACACACATGCAGACACACACACAGATACACACACAGACACGGAGGCACACACAGACATACATGCAGACACACAGACACCCATGCAGACACACACGTAGACACACACAGACACACATGCAGACACACATGCAGACACACACAGAGATACACAGACACACACAGACACACATGCAGAGACACAGAGGCACACACAGAGGCACACACAGACACACGCAGACACACAGAGGCACACACAGACACACAGCAGACACACACAGAGATACACACATAGACAGACATGCAGACAACACAGAGATACACACACAGACACAGAGGCACACACAGACACACAGCAGACACACAAGACACACAAGACAGACATGCAGACATACACAGAGAACACACACAGACACAGAGGCACACACAGACACACAGCAGACACACAGAGATACACAGACACACACAGAGGCACACAGAGGCACACACAGACACACATGCAGACACACAGAGATCACACACAGACACAGAGGCACACACAGACACACATGCAGACACACACAGGCACACACAGACACACATGCAGCACACACACAGACACACACAGAGATACACCTAAACACACAGAGGCACACAGAGGCACACAGCACACATGCAGACACACATACAGATACACACACAGACACGGGAGGCACACACAGACATCATGCAGACACACAGACACCCATGCAGACACACACGTAGACACACACAGACACACATGCAGACACACATGCAGACACACACAGAGATACACAGACACACACAGACACACATGCAGCACACACAGAGATACACACAGAACACACACAGACACACATGCAGACACACAGAGATACATACAGAGCACACAGACACACATGCAGACACACACACACATTTTCTTTCCCTTCCAACAAGAGGACTTCTGTGTGTGTGCATATGGATAGACCGCTGTGTTTCCTCCTCTCTCTAATCGTCCTTGAGCCTCAGGAGACCCATATGCTAGCCTGATTCCCATACTAGTCAGGGAAGTGTTTGGTATTTTTAATCTAAATCACTCTTTCTGGAAAACATAATACATTTTTTGATGTGTTTAACCTTTTGGAGAAATTGACTGGACATTATCCTTCAGCCACCAGAGTGCTGTTACATTAAATCTACCATCAGCCTTCTCCAATAGGGTGGTCTGTCTCTTTTAATTTGCCTGTGGAATGGCAGTGATGATCTGGAGTTGAGAATGAACTGTGTCTAAATCATGAGGGAGGATGAAGGAATGCCATGTGTGGGAAGAGGCACTTCAGAGCTTGAAATTTTGTATCAAATGTGGTGACATCCTAGGGTCCTGCACTGGGTGATATTTCAGAAAGCCTATCACTGTCATGTTGAATATTCATTAACAGTGGCTTCGGTTTATCGTACGTTTTCCATGTGCTAGAAGATTCAAAGGAAAGAAGGTAGTCTGATGGGGACACAATATAGACCTGGAAGGAATGAGGTTTAATGGAGTTGCTGTTTATGTATTAGTCAGAGGGCAAGGTCATGGCAGACATATCACCATAGTGACTCAACTGGTTGGTGGATCATCTGTATCTTAATCTGACTTTTTGAGGTTTTAAGATTTAGATGCTTGGGCTCCAAGATCTAAGAGTCAGAATCTCTGGGAGTGGCTCAGGATTTTAAAAATGTATTCTTCTCTCTCTCTTCTCTTTATGCTGATGTATTTGGATTATTGACAGGTGTCCAGGGGAGGCTTCTTAGATGTGGCAGGTGGGAACTGAGCTTGATATGAAAAGATGGAGAAGAGCAGGATGCCTTCCCAGGTAGAGGGGAGCCAGACACAAAGGTGGAGAGGTGTCGAAGCAAGGTCCACTCTGTGGGCAGTGAGAAAAGCGATGTGGATGGATCACATGGTTGGGGAATATGGAGAAAACTGAGAAGGGCATTTGAGACCTGGGTTGTAAAACCCAGAAGTTCTGTACTCTTTTTTCATTTGGGTGATGATACAGATTTAAAATTTGATGTTTCTAGGCACAGAATAATGTCATAAGCATATATAGATTTTGATCCCCCCCTCCCCCAACTCACACCCTGCCCGGCCAGCGCAGAACTCAAATTTTCAGGGAAGTAAAGCCAATATTACCGTACTCTTTTATTCTAGTATTCATAAGAGAATTTTACAAGCATGCAACAACAACATGAAACACTGCAAGCTCTTTAAACATCACAATTTATAAGGAGAATGAATAAATTGACCAATCTTTTCACAATTAAATTTTACCTTAGGAAAGGAGCTTTAGTTTTAGATATCCACTGTACTTCCAATGAAGTATGTTTTATGAAAGAAAAGCATAAATAAATTCAGTTATATATTATGTGGTTAAATAAAAGTCACATAATTTTCCAGTTTCAACATAAAATTCATATGCTTGTTTTATAGCAGACTTTGCTTCCATCATGTGTAATGGCTCTGCTGATGCTCTGGATGTTCTTATAGTATCCTTATCCGTGTGCAATGAGAAGAGAGAGAAACTGTTCATTCTTATATCATCTCTCTCTGGTGTTTTCCAGGTCAGAAGTTACCTGACCTCCTCAGTGTTCAGGAGGTGTGTTAGCCATTGGAAAGTTCATAAACCCCCTGGTGAAGCCTGCCCTGCAGAGATGCTGGCATGACAAGCAGCTCCATTGTGTCTAGACCTGCATTATACTCATGAATTCTGGTTGGATGCCCATGTTCAAAGCTGAAGTTCATTTCTCCTGTCACTGGCAGCTTGATGGGGATGACATGTCCTCCTGATCATTCACTGAGCTAGCTTTGGCAAATCTTTTATCTGAATTGCCTTTTGACTCCTCTCATTTCCTGTATCTTGATGCATCCTATCATAGATGCTTAAATTTGGTGAAAGTTCATCAAGTGGTTATTACAAAATGAGGCTACCAAACAGAGATGTAATAATATGGTTTAACCGGTGAGTAAAACTCAAAAAGGTAGAAGTCCCTGTCAAGTCAACCACTTCAGTAATTCCTAGTCATAGCAAAATGAAGAGCACAGGTAGGAGGCTGTGAGTCATGAAATCCCCACTTTGCTGGCTGAAAACATCTACCTATTAATCTGTCGATCGACGTTTAGGTTGCTTTCATGTCCTGGCTATTGTAAATAGTGTTGCAATGAACACTGGGGTGCATGTGTCTTTTTGAATTGTGGTTTTCTTAGTGTATATAGGGTAGTGGGGTTGCTGGGACATATGGTAGTTCTATATTTAGTTTTCCAAGGAACCTCCATACTGTTCTCCATAGTGGGTGCATCAGTTTGCATTCCCACCAAAAGTGCAAAAGGGTTTCCTTTTCTCCACACCCTCTCTGGGATTTATTGCTTGTAGTTCTTTTGATGATGGCATTCTGACTGGAGTAAGGTGGTAGTCTCATTGTGGTTTTGACCTGCATTTCTCTAACAATTGGTGGTGCTGAACATCTTGGCCACCTGTATGATAGATAGCTAGTTGCTGCTGCTGCTAAGTCACCTCAGTCGTGTCTGACTCTGTGCGACCCCATAGACGGCAGCCCACCAGGCTTCCCTGTCCCTCAGATTCTCCAGGCAAGAACACTGGAGTGGGTTGCCATTTCCTTTTCCAACGCATGAGAGTGAAAAGTGAAAGTGAAGTCACTCAGTCGTGTCCGACTCTTAGCAACCCCATGGACTGCAGCCCACCAGGCTCCTCCATCCACGGGATTTTCCCGGCAAGAGTACTGGAGTGGGGTGCCATTGCCTTCTCCAAGTGGGAAGCTGCTATATAGCACCAGGAGCTCAGTTTGATGCTCCGTGGTGACCTAGAGGAGTTGGGGTAGAGGGTGAGTTGGAAAGAGGTCCAAGAAGGGAGGTATATATGTACGCATATAGCTGATTCACTTCATTATACGGCAGAAACTGACACAACCTTTGAAAGCGATTATACCGACCCCAATAAACAACCACCCATTTTCCTCTAACTTGAAAAAATTGTATCACAGTGGGTCAATAACAGTGACTTACTTTGTTATAAGATACCTTTGAGTTTAGCCTGATGTATATGATGAATACATCACTGGCAATCTCCAGTAGCTTAAGTGTTTTTCACACTATGATTCTTAGTGTTAAACCTGACAGCTGATGGAAACTACCTGCAGAATTGTGGTGGTTGGCAATGGGGGGTTCCCTGTAGGAATGTGACATGATAAAACTGATACGCTATCTAGGAGGTGCAGGATGGACTGAGAGTGAGGCTGGAGCAGGAGACTCAGGAGAAGATAATTTCAGTAACCCAGGGGAAAAATGGTGTGCGCCCTCTTGTCTCTTAGTAGTGGGACTTGGAAAGAGGTGACATCTGAGAAGAGAAGGTAGTGAGACTGTTTTTGGAGGAGACCAGTAGGAGGACACAGAAGGCGTCTGTAAGAGAGGAATATTTTCTAGTGGCGTCCTGTCTCCCGAGGAAGGTAAAAAGAACAAATCGAGGCAGTCATACTCTCTGTGTGGCAGCAAATAGTCGGGTTACCCTGGGGAGAGACATGAAAAACCTCTGCTGCGGGGATTGCAAGTCATTTCCATCTCCTCGGGCTGAGTGAAAACCCCAACTGCGTGAATTCTTAGCCAATTACGGGAACTCGCACAGCAAATGCAGTGCATTTAATGCAAGACCACAAATCTAGGGCAACTTTCTGCTTTGATTTCCTTTTTACAGTTCTCACTTACAGGGACTTACGGTCGCATCAAGGCAGACTAAGAGTCCACTTCCTCTTGCATTTCTGCTTCTAGTCTTCTTCCTGAGATGCAGATGTTGGGTGACATGGCGGGTTTCTGTTGGAACCCTGCAGCCAGGGGAACTGAGCCAGGCCCTAAACAGGTGGGGCTGGGGAAGGCAGGGTGGATACACTGTACTCGACTTCTCAGTGGGCTGCTTTTCTAACAGGACAGGAGTCTGGCCTGGGGTGTGACGTCCTTTCATGCAAGAGAAGTTGACCATGAAAAGCTCAACACATTGTAAAGAGCGCCTGGAGAGCTCTTAAATATTTGCTCCAAAGGCCTTCACCGTTATTTCATCACTGATTTTTCTCAGGGGCTGTTTGGGCCTCTTGCCTTGAACTGTTAGGATAGTGACTCCTGCTGTTCCTGCCATGTTCTGCTAACAGACTTTGTTCTAGATGAGCTTCAGTCCATGTGATCGTGAAGAGTTGGACGTGATGCAGCGCCTAACAAACACACACGTGATTTACTTAGCTTGTCTGACACTCTGACTGTTCATGGGTCTGAATTCTGATATCTCTGGCCAGTGCAAAATTGTTTGTTTCTCCACCAGCAGAGGGGAAGGAGCTGCTTCTTCATTCTCTTCTCTAAATTGGGTGTTGATTCGCTTAGTTGTATCCAACTGTTTGCGACTACATGGACTATAGCCAGTCAGGTTCCTCTGTCCATGGTATTTCTTAGGCAAGAATACTGGAAGGAGTTACCATTTCCTCTTCCAGGGGATCTTCCCAACCCAGGGATCGAACCCATGTCTTCTGTATCACAGATGGATTCTTTACCACTGAGCCACTGGGGAAGACCCATTTCTAAATTCCCACCTTCTAAAATAGTAATAAAAACTAAAACTACATTCAAGAAGAATATTAAAACAAGAAGGATCTGTCTTCATACCCAGGTAACAGCAGGAACAGGGGTGTTACTGTCTAGCCCAGGGTGTCCTGAGTGAGCATCTCTGAATACAGGCTGAAAACGGCTCCCCAAAGATATGTTCATATTCTAATTTCTGGGACCTACAAATATTATTTTATTTGAAAAGACAAAACTCTTTGCAAATGTTATTACATTAGAAATCTTGAGATGAGTATTTCATCTTGGAATATATGGGTGGCCTTCAGTCCAAGCACAAATGTCCTCATAAAAATGAGGCAGAGGGAGCATTCATGTATATGAAAGAGGAAGGGGCAATGTGGCCACAGAGGCAAAGACTGAAATGATGGGGCCACAAGCCCAGGAATGCTGACAGCCACCTGGGCTGGAAGAGGCAAGGAATGAGTTTTCCCCTAGAGGCTCTGGAGGAAGTGTGGCCTTGCTGACACTTGATTTCAGCTGGTGAGGCAGATTTCAGACTCTGGCCTCTAGAACTATGAGAGAATAAATTTTTATAGTTTTAAGTTTGTTGCAACTTGTTACAGTAGCCCAGAAAATGGAAACAGTTGCAAAGCTGTTTTTTCAACACTTGGCTGTAATAAGGATCCTGATCTGTAACTATGGGAATAACACAGAAAACTGGGTAGAGTGGAAGATGCAGGAAATAGGTCTGATGCCCTGGTCTTCATAGAATCTGATAGATGTGAAAGCAACAACTTGTGGTCATCTGATGTCCAAACATTTTTCTATTTCCCTGTAACAACTGAGTACCCATTATGATCCAAGCACTTGGCCAGATCCAGATTTGTGGCATTTCCCAAAGCATCTTTTTCCATATAATTCAAACATATCTTAGCTGATCAAGACCTTGAATTTATATCATGTGGATGAGCCTCTTGGATAAGAAAATATAAAAAGACAGGCTGGTAAGGATAGCTGAACTTGTAAGGGAACTACTATGCCATACCTCTACACCACCCTTATGGCAGAAAGCAAAGAAGAACTAAAGAGCCCCTTAATGAAACTGAAAGAGGAGAATGAAAAAATTGGCTTAAAACTCAACATTCAGAAAATGAAGATCGTGGCATCTGGTCCCATCACCTCATGGCAAATAGATAGGGGAAACAATGGAAACAGTGACAGACTTTATATTTTTGGGCTCCAAAATCACTGCAGATGGTGACTGCAGCCTTGAAATTAAAAGACACTTGCTTCTTGGAAGCAAAGCTGTGACCAGTCTAGACAGCATATTAAAAAGCAGAGACGTTACTTTGCCAGCAAAGGTCCGTCTAGTCAAAGCTATGGTTTTTTCAGTGGTCATGTATGGATGTGAGAGTTGGACTATAAGGAAAGCTGGGCACTGAAGAGTTAATGCTTTTGAACTGTGGTGTTGGAGAAGACTCTTGAGAGTCCCTTGGACTGTAAGGAGATCCAACCAGTCCATACTAAATGAAATCAGTCCTGAATATTCATTGGAAGGACTGATGCTGAAGCTGAAACTCCAATACTTTGGCCACCTGATATGAAGAGCTGACTCATTTGAAAAGACCCTGATGCTGGGAAAGATTGAAGGTGGGAGGGAAAGGGCCCAATAGAGGATGAGACTCAATGGACATGATTTTGGGTAAGCTCTGGGAGTTGGTTATGGACAGGGGGTTCTGGCGTGGGTCCATGGGGTCACAAAGAGTTGGACATGACTGAGCAACTCAACTGAACTGAACGGAAAACAATGATAAATTCTTGTGCTGAAACCAGCATCTTGGTGGTAGAACAGCAGGAAATACACAGCTTTGGGTAACAGAAAGATTCCAGGTCAAACCAGAGTCAGTCTGGGGTAATGGGTATTTTTTTAAAAAGGAAAGCTTTAGCCACATTGGTAAAATCTAATCCAGGACACTAAGAAGAACTGTGAATGTTCTAAAGACAGAAGGAAGAGAGTGAGGACTGGCATGGTGGAGACTGGGGCTCTGCACTAGCTGAGGGGAAGTCTTTGGGTCATAAGAACATCTGCCTAACAGCTGAGGTCAGTGGAAGTTTTCGTTAGGGTTTATTCACCACATTTATAGGCTCATTCAGAAGCAAGGAGGTATGGCAGCAAGAGAGATGCATTTGCAAACACACCAAGTCCACCCAAAGTCTTTTTCCAGCTGGGAAGCCCACGGAAATGGTTTGAAATGGTCTGGTTTGAACTGGCTAGTGTTTTTCACTCTGAGTCTGAATTTTTCCACCTGGAGTGAAAGGTTTGCATTAGAGAACTTTATAGCACTAGAAAATTTAAACTGTCATATTCGAGAGGGACATTATAGATCACCTTGTCCATTCCAACTGGTTTACAGATCAGAAGCCTGAGGCTCAGATTATGGCAATTACTTATCCAAAGCCACATGTCGAGGTGTTGGTGAAGGTAGGATTAGAATCTAGCATATGGGGCCTCAGGACCAGGTTCTCCAGTATCCTATATGGATTTTTGAAGGGATGGATTTCCAGGTTTCTGCAAACCACCCAAATTTATGTGCCAAAATTTTGTGAATATCTGTACATTTTTTAAAAGAAAGAAAACCTTTAATATGATGTCCAGAAATGGCTAAGGACATTTCAAAAGCCGTCCATCAGTTAATTCAACAGATTTATTGTATCTCTTGGAGAAGGCTATGGCACCCCACTCCAGTACTCTTGCCTGGAAAATCTCATGGACGGAGGAGCTTGGTAGGCTGCAGTCCATGGGGTCACTAAGAGTTGGACACGACTGAGCGACTTCATTTTCACTTTTCACTTTCATGCATTGGAGAAGGAAATGGCAACCCACTCCAGTGTTCTTGCCTGGAGAATCCCAGGGACAGGGGAGCCTTGTGGGCTGCCGTCTATGGGGTCATGCAGAGTCGGACACGACTGAAGTGACTTAGCATTAGCATTGTGTCTCTGCTGCTTATCAGACCCTCTTTGGAACACTTAAAGCAGTAGGCAGAGGAGGCAGAAGTCTCTGCTTTCAAGGAGCTTGTATTTTACACATTTAATGAGTAAAATATACTGTATATCAGGTGGTGACAGGTGTATAGAGAAAAATAAAGCAAGGGCAGGGAGTCCAGGGGGCCACTTCTGTTTTGCTTGAGTTGGAATGAAATATTCCCCACGAGTGCCAAGACCCCTTGCCTGAGGATCAGGAGCACAGCACCATGAAGGAATGTGGCATGCTGTGCTGTGCCCATTTTACAAGGGGCAGCCGGAGGCAGAGGCGGCATCCTCAAAGAGCCTGTGATCCTGCTCACTTGTTCATTGTCAGAGAGGCCTGTGCCGGGAAAGTGAGAAATTCATTGTCTTGGGCCTCCTGAGGCTGGTTGCTGGGCCATCATCACTTACAGGAGGCCCCATGCTGTCTGCTGCGCAAGGTAGTGATGGTTTCTGTGTCAGCATTATTTATGGCCTGCTGCATCACTGCATCCCAGGGAGGAGGAGAGACAGGGCAGCCGGAGAGGCAGCAGCAGCCATTGATGGAAGTTCTGGATTTGGGGATAAATAAAGGATAACCTTTCAATGGCCTGTGCTGCTCCTTTTTCGAAGCATTTTGAGCTTGATTTGATCTTCACATGGTTCTTAGAGGCATGGCAAATATGGTTAATCCCGCTGTGAAGCTTTATCATCCAACACACGGAGGGGTATGGGGTTATACGGCAGGTTAGAAGCAGGGCCAAGGATTAGAGCTCAGATCCTCGCTTCCTCCATTTGTAGACTTATTTCATCCCTGTCTCCTTTCTTTCTCTGATCATCCACATTGATTCCAGCAGCAAATCCTTCTCCTTGGAATTATATCTAGAATCTGACCACCTCACACCATCTGACCGTGACTGCCCTGGACCAGAGCACTGTTATCTCTTGCATGGGCTGTTGTGATAAACGGTGACTGGCCTTCATGTTGCAACGTTTTCTTCCCACCTCAAGGTTCCAGTCCATCCTCCACTCAGAAGCTCAGTAGCCAAGAGTGACTCTTTATTTTTTAAAAGATTTTTTGATGTGGACCATTTTAAAATTCTTTATTCAAGTTGTTACAGTATTATTTTTGGTTTATGTTTTGGTTTTCTGGCCATGAGGCATATGGGGTCTTAGCTCCCCAACCAGGGATGGAACTCACGTCCCCTGCATTGGAGGGTGAAGTCTTAACCACTGGGCCACCAGGAAAGTCCTTGACTTTCTTAAATATATGTCATACCAAGTTCTCTGCCTACCGCCTACCCCCACATCCCCAGTAGCTTTCCATCTGTCAGAATAAGAGCCAGAGTTCCTTCCAAGGCCCAGAAGGCCCTACATCGTCTCACCTCTTGCTCCCATTTTCACCTGATTTTCCCTCCTCTGTCTCTTACTCCTTCTTCTCCAGTCACATTGGCTCTGCTGTTCCTTGAATTTGACAAATGCGTTACCATTTGGGAGCCTTGGTGCTTTCTCTTCCTTCTTCCTGGGAGTTCTTTCTCCAGAGATTTCTGTGCCATTTCTTTTACTTTATTCATGTCTCTGGGGCTTCCATGGTGGCTCAGCGGCAAAGAATCTGCCTGCAATGCAGGAAACATGGGTTTGATCCCTGGGTCAGGAAGATACCCTGGAGGAAGCCATGGCAACCCACTCCAGTGTTTTCTGGCCTGGAGAACTCCATGGACAGAGGAGCCTGGCAGGCTACAGCCCATGGGGTCACAAAGAGTTGGACATGACTGAAGTGATTTAGCATGCAAATCTCTCTGCTCAGAGACTTGTCATACCATTTATTATAAAACAGCAGCTTCTGTCACTCCCTGTCCCCTGACACTGCTTTATTTTTCTTCATTGCATTTATCAGTACCTAGTGAGGTGTGATCATTGTTCATTTTGTTAGTAGCTTTCCCAAGCTACAGAATGTAGCCTCTGTGAAGGTGGTGACTCTGTGTAATCACTATTCAAGCACCAGTGCTCCATAGTGTTGGGCACATGGTAGGTACATTTATTTGTTAAATGAATGAAAAAATACCCCTCTAACCAAGAGCATTTTTTTTTTGAGTTTTAAAAATTATATAGCATTTTTATTCTGTGAAAACTTATAATCCATATATGTATGACTCTTTATTAACTTGAATATTAAACTAAACTCCCCAATTCTTTTAAAAATCTTTAGTTTTTAGTTGGTGGAAAATTGCTTTACAATTTTGTGTTGGCTTCTGCTGTACACCAACATGAATCAGTCATAATTATACGTGTGTGTGTGTGTGTGTGTGTATATATATTCTTGCCCTCCCTCCCTTCCCGCATCCCACCCCTCTAGGTCATCACAGAGTGGGACTGGGCTCTCTGAGTTATCACAGAGCTGGGCTCCCTGTGTTATTTAGCAACTTTTGAGTAACTGTTTACATGTAATAGTATATATATATATTTTGACTCTACTTTCTCAGTTCATCCCACCCTCATCTTCCCCATCTGTGTCCACAAGTCCATTCTCTGCTAGGTCCATCAGTACCATTTTTCTGGATTCCATATATATGTGTTAATATACAGTACTTGTTTCTCTGTTTCTGACTGACTTACTCTGTATAAGAGGCCAAGAGCATTTTTTTTTTTGAGGATGTTTAATGGTGTTGGAAATGAGGATGTAAGAGGCTGTATGAGTCTGCTCTAGCTGCCATAAAAGAATACTACAGACTGGGTGGCTAAACAACAGAAATTTATTTTCTCACAGTTCTAGAGGATAGAAGTCCAGGATGAAGGTATCAGCACTACTGGGTTCTGGTTGTACCTCTTCTCTTGACTTGCTGATGATGCCTTCTTGCTGTATCCTATCATGGCCTTTTCTCTGCATGTGTAGATGGAGAAAGAGTTCTCTGGTGTCCCTTTTCTCTTATAAGTACACCAGTTGTATTGGAATAGAATCCCACCCTTATGACTTAATGTAACCTTACCCCCTTGAAGGCTGTATCTCCAAATATATACATTGGGGTTTAGAGTTTCAATATATGATTGTGTGTGTGTGTGTGTGTGTGTGTGTGAGGGATATAGTTCAGTCTATAACAGAAGCTAACATTTATTAGTCACTCACTTTGTGCCAAACAAACACTGTAAAACACTTTATACAGTTTATCATCTAATTATTAGCCATATTTTACAGACAAACTGATGTTAGCAGAAAGATTACCTAATTTGATCAGTACAGTTGAGTTCAGTCACTGAGTCATGTCCAACTCTTTGTGACCTTATGGACTGCAGCACACCAGGCCTCCCTGTCCATCACCAACCCCTAGAGCTTACTCAAACTCATGTCCATTGAGTCAGTGATACCATCCAACCATCTCATCCTCATTTCTTTGCTGCTCAGCTTTCTTTATAGTCCAACTGTCACATCCATACACAACCAGTGGAAAAACCATAGCCTTGACTAGATGGACCTTTGTTGGCAAAGTAATATCTCTGCTTTTAATATACTATCTAGGTTGGTCATAGCTTTTCTTCCAAGGAGCAAGCGTCTTTTAATTTCCTGGCTGCAGTCACCATCTGTAGTGATTTTGGTGCCCCCAAAATAAAGTCTGCCACTATTTCCCCACCTATTTGCCATGAAGTGATGGGACCAGATGCCATGATCTTAGTTTTCTGAATGTTGAGCTTTAAGCCAACTTTTTCCACTCTCCTCTTTTACTTTCATCAAGAGGCTCTTTAGTTCTTCACTTTCTGCCATAAGGATGGTGTCACCTGCATATCTGAGGGTATTAATATTTCTCTGACAATCTTGATTCCAGCTTGTGCTTCATCCAGTCTAGCATTTCTCATGACATACTCTGCATATAAGTTAAATAAGCAGGGTGACAATATATAGCCTTGACATACTCCTTTTCCTATTTGGAATCAGTCTGTGGTTCCATGTCCAGTTCTAACTGTTGCTTCCTGACCTGCATACAGATACACAAAGGTACAAATAGAGAAGTTGAATCTTGGACCAAGACCTGATTCTAAAGCCTGATCTTTGATTCATTTATAGTATATATCCTTCTATTTCATTTGGAAGACATGATGGAAATAGGTTCCTTGAAAAGTTTTTAAGCTTTTCCGTTAGATTCTCCCATTTTCCTTCCTCAAGTCAAATATTTTCTTATTTTTAGAAACAATAAGGATTTAGTTATTTTTTTTCAACATCTATTCATAGACAACTATTGTTTCAAGAAAGTATATGAAATGCTGTGGGGGATATAGAGAAAAAGTATGTTTTTAGGATAAAGTAGGCTATGTTGAAGTAACAATGAC